>JADANP010000005.1:0-1331382 GCA_017165645.1 Fusarium sacchari
AAAGAAAGTATAGATTAATCTTAAAGGCAGGTATTAAAAAGAAAAAAGAAATTATATTATCTAAATAGATTATAGCGCTCTAACATGATCTATGATCTTCTTACTTTTTTATAATTCCAGATTAACTTATAATATTTAAACAGAACTTACTATACTCTAACTTACTAGCTATAATAAATTATAATCTAACCTTAAGAAGTAGCTATAAGTCTGGCTTACTGAAGTAATAGCCCTTTTAATATATAATATATATTTATATTTAATATTAAATAGAACTTAGCTTTACTAGCTATTAATAAGATTTCTTTACCTTAATAAGCTAATATATATTTATTAACTATTAAGAGATATAATAACTTAATATACTTAATATAATGCCCTATATATTCTATAAATATAAACCTAGTATAGACTAGTTTACTTATTTAGAAACCCTAACTGTTATATATATAACCTCTTTTTAATAACCTATTATATTTTAATTTAACTATTTAATTATTTAATTATATAATTCTTAATAGTATTATACCTAGGCTTAATTTACTATATCTTATACTAGCAGTTTAGCTTAATTATATAATTCTATATTATAATTACTAACCTTATTAATATCTTATTATAAAACCAGTCCTTTAGTATAATAAATAGTATTACTATAAGTAATATTAATAGGTAGCTAAATTAATATAAGCCTATTAGCTTATTAAGCTTTATTTAGTAGCTAATATCTATAATTATAATATAATATTTATTTATAAATATTTACTATAATAGCTTTATATATAATAGCCTATTAATATACCTATAAAACTTAATACTTAATATAATATTAATATTAATAATAATTAACTATACTACCTTTAGTATGCCTTTTTATCTTAAATTTATTAATAACTTATATTAAATATAATTAACTTTTATATTTATTATTCTTATAACTAAGTTATCTATTAATATAATAAATAATATAATTATAATACTTATATTTATATCTTATATTATAGCCAGTAATATAAATAATATATTCTTACTAGTATTAGTTAGTAGTATATTAATTACTATTTAATTTACTTTTAATATTATAATTAATTATATATATTTAGCCTGCTTATTAAATTACTAAATTACCTTTAGCCTAAGTAGCCTTTATAGCCTATTTATTATCTTATTTTCTAGCTTTTTTCTCTTTTAAATTATTTCTTTTTTCTTATTTATCTTTTTCTATTTATAGCTAGTTACTTAATTTAAATTATTAGCCTTTTATTACTATTATTATTACTATTACTGCCTTATTACTTAACTATTTTATTTATACTTTATTACTATCTTTTTTATATTTTTTTTTTTTTTATATTACTTTTCTTTAAGTATTAATACTATAGCCTATTAATCTTTTTAAATATTATAATTATTTATAATTATAACTTATTTAAAAAGCTAATATATATAATATAATATTACCTTATAATTTATATTTTATATATTAACTGCAAATCCTATATAATATTCTAGCTTTTTTTATAATTAACTAGCTTACCTATAATTAAATTAATTTTAATATTATTATCTTTATTTTTATTATTTATTTTACTTTTTAGCTGCTTTATTATAAGCCTTTAAATCCTTTACCTTATTTTAATTATAATTACTTAATATTATTTTATTTCTAATCTAATCCCTATCCTGGCCTATATAATATAAGTAAGCTTTCTATTAAGCTAGTTAGTTTCCTATATTACTAAGCTGCTATCTCTTTATATATACTTAAGCTACTTTTTATATAGCTTAGTAAGCTAATACTTTTACTATAATATTCTCTTAATTAAAAGTAATTATATAATATATATTATAATTATTTACTTAATTTAATTAAAAATAAATTATATTACCTTTTAGTTATTATTATAAATTATCTTTATTTTATTTTAGTTAGTTATAATTATAACCTGCCTATTTATTATAAATATATTTTAAATTAGTTATTATAAATTATAATATTATAGTATTATAATTTTTAATCTTTTTCTTAAAAGCCTGCTTTATATATATATAAATATAAGCAGTATTCTCTATAGTAGCTATAAGTCTTAAAGCTATCTCTTAATATATTATTACTTTTATTAGGCCTTTATACTATCTTATATTAATATTTCTATTAATTATATTATCTTTACTAGCCTAGGCTTAAGTTAGTTATTTTTTAAGTTACTTATAAATAACTAACCTGCCTTAAGCTATATTATATTATTAATAATCTGCCTTATATTAATTTTCTTATTAACTAGCTATTATATCTCCTTAAATAGCTTATTTAATAGCTTCTTTACTTTAATTACCTTATTATATAATATATAAATAAAATCCTTAATATTAATATACTTATTTATATAAAATAAGCCCTCTTTATCTTTAAATTATTATATTAATAGTTAATTCCTTATTTTCTATTAATACCCTTTCTTATATACTATTTATTTAATAATTATACTTATAATAATATAAATACCTATATATATATATAATATATATTACTTTTAAAATATAAATATAGCCTTAACTTTAACCTTATTTTAATCTAGTAACTAATTCTTAAATATAGCCTTTAAAAAAAATAGCCAGGCCTATTATATTATAGCAGCTAGTAGACTAATATATAAATATAGCTCTATATAGCCTATTTAATATAGTTTAATACTAAGCATTATATAAAAATATAATAATAAATTTATATATATATTTCTATTAATATAAGTTTTAATTAAAATTATAATAAACTAAAAAATAGCTTAGTTTAATATATTTTATAGCAAGCTAGTTATATTTTTATTTTCTTACTTGCCTTAATTACTATTATTATTATCTTAATATTTATTTTTATTTTTATTTTTATTTCTATTTTTATCTCTATTTCTATTTCTATTTTTATTTTTATTTTTATCTTTATCTTTAGCTTATTTCTTTTTATTATTAAAGAATTTACTATTATAATTACTTAAAATCCTATTACTTTTAAGCTTTTTAGTAATATTATATAATAAGCTTTATTATTTATTTATAAAGTAAATAGCCTAATATATAAATATTTCTTTTTACTTAATATAATATACCTTTTAATAAAAACTTAAGTAATAATAACTAATAAACTTATACTAGTTTATTAATTCTTTTTTATTTTTATAATTAAATAATATATTACTTAAGGTTATTAATATAATATAACTAAGCTATTATAATATTTTAATTAATATATTATTAAGCTACTAATAATAGTATTTTATTTTATAATTAAAGCTTTTTTTAAGCTAATAAAGTAATAATTACTTATAAGCTATTTTTTTATCTTTTTAATTTTAAGCCTACCTGCCTATTATTACCTTTACTTATAGCCACTAGGCTATATTATAAATACTAATTAAATTTTAAAAGCTAAAGTATTATACCTAGCCTAGCCTTTTAACCTATAGTAAATTATAGTTAATATCTTCCTTTAAGTTACCTTTTTATAATTAAGTAATATCTTTTTCTTTTAATTAAGCCTAACTTATAATAATAAGCTTATTTATAATACTTTAACTTATATATTTAGCTATATTAGTTATATTAAATAGCCTATTACTATTACTATTATTTTAAATAATCTAATAATATATATAACTCCTTTTTTATATTTATATTTATAGCTATATCTTAGTTTATTACTTATTTATTACTTTATACTTTACCTCTCTTTAATAGTAAATAATATTATTTAATATAATAATAAGATATTAATATATATTATAGCTATATTTATATAAAATAATAAGCTATTTAATTACTTTATTATTATCTTTAGGGATTATAATAAGCTTTAAATTAGCTAGTTTAAGTATATTATAGTAATTTTTAATATCCTTAAATACTTAGCCTTTTAGCTAATATTTATATTAAAAGTATAACTTAATATTAATACTAGATTAAATAGCTACTTAATATAGCCAGTAAATTAATATTTAATAATTATAATTAAGCTATATAATATTCTTTATTACTATTAATATTAACTTCTTTATCTTAATAATAAAAAGTAAAGAAAAATAAATATAAGAATAAGCCTTTTTAAACTGCAGCTTAAAGAATATAGCTAGGCCTTATAGTCCTTAAACTATAATTTAAAAAAGCTAATATTAAGTAAAAAAAATTATATAATAAATATTATATTAACCTTAAGCTAATATTAGTTAACCTTAAGTATAAAGTTAGGGTTATTTTTACCTAATTAGTAACTTAGCTTTATTTTAAATAATATAACTTTAAAAATTAAGTAAAACTATTTATTTTAATAGCTAATTTAAGTTAAATTATCTCTTAATAGTATTTAGGCCTAGTATATTAGTCTTTATACCTTGCTATAGTAATTATATTAATTTTATAAGGCTCTTTTTATATTATACTTTTAGTTAAGTATAATAGTCTTCTAGTTCAGGCTTATAGATATTACTTCAATGCTTGTGAGATCTATTAAACCGTTAATATAAGCAGGCCCTTGAATAACATATCCCTGTCTATCGGGTTCTTGTTTGCAAAGGACTATTAGCACTGCAACGCCCTTAATAATAGAGATGGTGTCACCCTCAGCTATGGCAACAGGACCCGAGCCAATTACACCGTTGTTAGATACGAACAGCCCTCTCTTGCCAGTAAACCGATTACATATCTTGATAAAGTAGTCCAAGCAAGTCTTATCCCCAGCAATTTCTTACATAGCAGTGTCAGTAGTTGGTGTGATCCTGCATATGGTTTCTACCTCCTTCTCAAAGCGAACACCATGGCGTCTAATGATGTTGTAGAACGTGTTAAAAACATCCCTTTGTCTCGGATCGATCTTGGACACAGAGGTTGAGCTTGCATTGAATGTGTTGAACACAGCAGTCGGTATGGATTCATGAACCTCGTTGAGGATGATGTGTCTGGTGATCTTGATGATCCATCGGCTTAAGACTTGGATGTTGTTATGAAGGCTCTCTTGCATCGATGGTGTTGGATTACCCCAGTCATCAAGCTCAATCTTGTCAAAGGGCCGTGTGCAGCACTCTGCTGTTCGCAGAAATGCACCCTCAACCGAAAGGGTATTGCCAGAAGCAGATACCTCGAGTTGATCATCAGACCACCGCGCCTTCTCAATAGAATCGTACAAGTATGAAGACGGCAGCCAGATTCGTTTTGCAACTGTACTCCAGTCCGGGACCCAGCTAGGTGCATTAGGAGGACTCAATCCACAGTCAATGAGTAGGTTGACGAATATAGGTTTCCGCTCTATCAGACTGACAAAAGCATCGCGGTAGATCTCTCCAGTCGGTCTGTTGTAGTCAGGAGTCGGTTGGCGAATCCCCAGCCGTTGGAAGACACCCTCAACAGCGAATACACGATCTTGAGGCTTGGTCGATTTGCGATCTCGCATGGCTTGCAAAAGTCCAACAAGATGATTTTGTTGTGTCAAATCCTCGGTTTGACGTATCCAGCCGTATACAGGATTTTGCCTCACGCCATTGTCGAGATCAAGCTCTGCCAGAACCATGTCAAGATCGTCGAAGAATATAGATGTCATGTACCCCCCCGTTAAAAAGACAATAAAAACGATAGACAAGCGACAGAGTACACTGATCCATCCCCCTTGTTCCGGTAGGCCATGTCCACTGAGAACTTCCGGCCAAGGAGGCATTCCGATAAGGAGCCAGGCAACGATTAAGCCTATCAGAAGAGCAAATGCAAACCAGAGTAAGAAAGAGAAGAATCCTGCCAGGCGTCCCCAGTCCCTCAAAGACTGGTAGATCCTTTCTGGCTCAAGTAGTTGCACATGCTCGCGAACAGAACAACTGTCTCTTGAACCTCCGGTCTGGCATGGCAGCACGCGGATCTCGTGGCCATTCCAGCGGCAGGGGCGGGAGATACTCTGCCAAACCTCAAACAGATGCTGCCAGCTCTTGAATGCCTCGGAGGAGGCTATTAGTTTATGCTCTCGGCAGCGTTCATCCCGAGCGACAATCGAAATATCATCTTCATTACGGAACTGGTGGAATCTTGAATAAAGGTGAGGGCCTGATGAAATTGCAGCCAGGTGACATGTGCCTGTCCACAAACCAGGATCGGATTTGACGCCAAGATGACCTCTTGAAATGTCCAGGATCGATGCAGCCATGTTTGGTCTAGTAGTCCAAGCAGCGAGATACGGTCGCAAGCATGCAGGACATCGATATCGTGCTCTCTTTCTAGACCAAGTTAGCATAATGCTACAGATACTCTGCGCCATTCGTTTAAAGGAACTTGGAATCAGCTTACTGTATTGGTCTCGAACGCTCCGTTGGAAGAGTGATATAAGCCCCCACCAAATCTGATTCCGGTCTTTATCTACTGTGATGGGGCCGGTACCATCCCACCATGGGACGCCAGCTGGAAAAAGACGATACTGCGAAGCGGTCTGGATGTAATTCATGGCCTTGTCGGTTGCCTGGCTGCCGTTGCCTAGCCAAATGTATACTGCCTCAGCCCACGTGTAGATCTCTCCTATCAAAGGAATCTGGTGCGCTAGGTCGTCGGGGTCATCCTGGTTAATACACACGGCATCAACCCAAATAGTCACGTCACCACACTTTTCGCGAAGTGAAAATAAGGCTTTATAGCAGGACTTGGTAATATTAATGTGGTAACCGTTGCAAGATATTGTTCTATCAGAGGGTTTACCCTAAACGTATAAAAGAGCTGTGAATTTCGGGCAGTTTCGCAGGTTGACAATTCGAAGGGTGCCAGTCAGACATGCATCAACAGCTAGAGGCTGCTTCGGAATATCGAGCACACGGATGTATTGAGAACTGGATGGAATTGGCATCGAGTTGTAGAGTTGTGCCTTTGTGAACTGAACGGGCCTATCGTTAGTGTGCAATGCTGATCAATATCGTCCATATTTGTAGATAATAAATAGAGAGTTGCCGGGGTTAGAATCTGGGCCACTGAGGTTTAATTAAGTAGTGGATCAGATTTAGTCAATTAATTGAAATGAAATTCACTTTATAGGGGAGATGGGGACGGAATATATAAAGTTCCGGCAGGGTTAAGCACATAATGCCTTACGCGTTGCCTGGTCAATATTTAAGTATACACGTGACTTGGTATAGCCTTCACGTAATCCTGTACTTAGCCTGGTGCTAAATATACAGTCTCGTTAAGAAACACAGATCTAAACAAGATTAAAACAATTTTCCATGCCTTGAATAATAAGTGCAATTACAGCAGAGCCAGACTGGTAAGTACAAAAAATATCAGACATTCCTTAGTACCGTTTATCTGAAAGCCTGACGCCCATTGCTAAAGCTTGACTATGCCTATTTCAGTAGTTAAGGGTAAGGGAAAAATGGATCTGCACTAACTAAAGTAACCTCTGCCGAGAGCGTCTCCATTCTAATAATTATCTAACCATCAGGGAACCAATCAAAGCATCTATATATATAAAACACATACTTAATATATATTATAATAACCCTCTATCTTAATAATTACAGTAACATATATAATATCTAGGAGTTTTATATTTTGCAATTAAACAATTCTATCGACACTTAGACTACTTATACCTAGTAATATATCTGGAGTCGGATAAGAACACCTCTTTGCATTAATAGCTAAAACTTTCGTTTTCGCTCTGTTCACTTTATACTTATTTCCTATCGCCACTATCTCATGACATAATAGTAAATTATTATTACTACAAACCTTCTCTTCCTATAGCAACGGTTTTTGCAGCCATCTTTATTCTGTCATTTTCTGTTCACCTCCTCCAGACAATTAAAACAAGAACATGGTTTTTCGTGCCATTTCTAGTCGGCTCACTGTGTCAGTCCGCCTATTTATCCCGCCCCTCTCGACCGTTGGCTAACAGATTCTATTCATCAGTCGAGGCCATTGCGTTTATTAGTCGTGCAGTCAGTGCCCATAAGTCGCCGAACTACAGCTTTGGTCCTTGTGTTATACAGAATTTACTGCTTCTTCTGGGACCTACATGCTATGCTGCATCCATCTACATGGGTCTTGGACGATACATCCGAAAATTGGAGGGGGAGCAGTTCTCGTTGCTTAAGCCGAACTGGCTGACAAAAGTATTCCTCGTTGGCGACATAGTATCAATTGCGCTGCAAGCGGTTGGTAAGTCTGCATATCAGCCACACAATATCTTTGACTAACAGTAGCCAGATGGTGGAAAGTTCGTCAAAGTTGACACCGCTGACAACGAGACGACAGTAGAAAGCGTCGTAACCGCTGGCATAATGGTACAGCTCGTGTTTTTCACTCTCTTTATTGCGCTGGCGACTTCATTCCACTTTCTATTTCTCAACAAGTCTCTAGTACAGCCTTACGGCTGGCAAAAGTTCATGGTGGTCATATCTGTCGCAAGCGCTCTCATCCTCGTACGATCGCTTTTTCGAATGATTGAGTACATTGAAGGACGCGATGGAGAGCTACAATCTAAAGAGGTGTACCTGTATGTCCTCGATGCGATTCCCATGGCTATTGTCAGCATCGGCTTTCACGTTTTTCATCCCTCGGAGTATTTTAATGGCAGGACAAAAAGTCTTTGTGAGTCGGAGAGCGAGATGACGATGGGCTTTCCGCATATTCCGCGCCCCGGGTCATAGTCGAAATACAAGAATAGTTTCGACGCGACGAATAGGCATAGTTTAAGGAGGTTTTACGATGTATATCTTTTTTGTCTGCAGGTCCATTCTTTTAATAAATAAGAATAGAGAATTCTACTACTGTGATATAGGCAGATCCTAAGCTTGTCGAATAAACCTTTTGAAGCGCTTGAACTGGAAGCTGACAAGGAATCTGACATGCCCCTGGCTTGTTGTTGGATTAACCTGATTGATTTGAGTCCGGTTTCCATTATCCTTCAGGTGACCCAGATCTTCCAGTGAGAGTAACCCTAACCATAAGAACCAGGGGCAAGGTGCAATTTGGGACATGAGGACGCCTTTGACCCCGACTTCTGATCATATATAATGCTTATGTCCGGTAATTGTGTCGTTGGTTGGTATACTACATAATTTGTGTTCTTGAGAGTTTTGTTTTGACGTCATAGGGCCCAAAACTGATACGTGCAAGGTGCGCCTAACGTTGACCATAACTTCATCGAATTTACCTATTGAGTGAGTTCACAAACAGTACAGCTTAATTTCTCATCGTTGTATTAGACTTCCTTCAACTCCAAACTGTGTCGGTTACCTTTTTTCGTCAGTGGTGGATCGATTTGGAAGAGGACTCATTGGAATTCGTCCGCAGACCGAGCTAGATACTCCGTCACCAAAGGAAGGCGGGCTATCTTAGACGGTGGGTCTATCTCGACCATTAAGATGATCTCCACGGCAACTTTAGTAAGTACCAGTTGTTAGATAAAGCCCTTGCCTGGAACTTGAAACTTCCAGCTGCAAGCTATGGCCTTGATTTCCAATGCAGCTTTTACATTGGCTTCATTACGACAATAACTCCAAATTGCAACAAGCAGCATTTTTTTAAACTTCAACCAAGCCCGCCGGCATGGCGCGCAGAAACCCACCCGCGACCGAAGAGGAACACACAGCTCTGAGTGAAACTTCATGGTCTGAAAGAGCAGCAAACAGCACGGAAGGAGACATCTATAAGCAGAATCATGCTCTTCACGAACTTCTGTGGGATCTTTTCGAAGAAAATATCATTGCTAAGCCCTACCGTACTGCGACTAGAGTCTTGCAAGGCTTTAACCCGGCGCACAACGGTTTCCCCGAAATTGTGCCCCAACAAGGCCCGAAGCAAGGGCACTGGGAACTTCGTGAACCTGAGTTCTGGACGTGCGGCTTCTTCCCGGGAACGCTGTACGCATTACTCGAGCGATCCATCAGATTCCCAGGATCGATGAGATCCGACAGACCTGGACTCAGATCATCCACGATTACCAGGAACCATTTACTCCCTTTATGCAGGTCATGGTCTGAGCCGCTTCATGCCATGGCTAGCAGAACAGACACTCATGACATTGGCTTTATCATCATGCCGGCCCTTCGGAGAGACTGGGAATTATTCGGAAGCGAAAGAAGCTTGGGCTCTGTCATACAAGCAGCTCACAATTTGGCTACCCGTTATGTGCCGACTGCTGATGCCATTCGCAGCTGGGATTGCCTTGTGCAAAAGGACATCACCGTCACAAATCTGGAGAACAATCTACTCACCATTATTGATAGCATGTGTAATCTTGACCTGCTATTCTATGCTGCCGCACAGACTGGTGAACAGAGACTTGCTGACGTTGCTGCATCCCATGCAACAACACTACTGAAGACGCATCTTCGACCAGAGAGTGTGAGGTCGACTGTCAAACACGGATACCGGGGTCAACTTTACTCAACCTGCCATGTTGCCAACATCAACCCCAAAACGGGAGATTTGAAATGGAGAAGGACACACCAGGGCTATGCCGATGATTCGACATGGTCGAGGGGTCAAGCCTGGGCTATCCTTGGTTATGCACAGACTTACAACTGGACCAAAGAGGAAAAGTTCCTTGACGCAGCTTGCGGATGCGCCGAATATTTCCTCCATAGATTGGAAGTATCCCCATCTTGTGTCGAGCTTCCGGTCCCATTTGGAAACAAAAGTGGTCGCCGGGGGCGATATGTGCCGCTCTGGGACTTTGATGCGCCCATTGAGAATCCTCAAGAGCCTCTTCGCGATTCATCAGCTGGCGTCATTGCTGCCAACGGAATGCTGTTGCTATCTCAAGCACTTGCTGGGTTACGAAGACACACGTTGTCACGCCACTTCTTCGACGCCTCTGTCCTGATTGTCAAGGACACATTGGATGTTTGTCTCGCTACCGAGAAGGTCAAGGTGTCCACCTGTAAAGATGTTGGGAAGTCCATCAAAGTGGAAGACGCTATCCTGGGGGCTACCTTTGATGCTCTTTTGAAGTTTGGGACAGTTAACAACTATGAAAAGGCGATGAAACGGTATGCTAACCACGGACTGGTATATGGCGATTACTATCTTGTCGAGTTTGGAAACCTTCTTCTGAGTATGGGTTTGGTCTAGATAGTTACGGGTTCTCATAGCTATAACAATAGATCTCTTTGCTCACTTACCTCATTAAGAGAGTAATTGTGTCTCATATTAGAATTGCGACGTTAATATAAGTTAAGAGGTTATTTGGAGGAGTGGTAGTAGAGACCTGTAACTAAGGGTTGACTACCTAGGGCAAAGAGCCCAGAAATGAATATTCAGATATAGACAGACTTTTAGGATGCATCTGAAGATTTTCTATTGCTTCTTTTCTATCAAATGACACTCTACATATGCCCTCTTCCCAACCCTCGAGGTGTTGCCTCTTGAATGTTGATATGTGTTTCACCCGCTGCTGTTACATCAATCTCTAGTATATTCACGGAGCCCCAATCATCCTGGAGATAGTACCAGTCGTTTGGCACATACTCCATGCTCTGATTCACATTGCTCACGCCAAACGCTGCAGTTGCAACAAAGCCTGACAGTGGAGCCTCCGATGCCACGTTGGACTGATTACCCATGGCACCTCTACCAAAATACCGAACGGACGGAATCAACGTCTTCGGTGCGACTAAATTTGTGTTAGGATCCGCTTGAATCAGGTACCCTGTGCATTCTAGCTTCGCTTCATCATGTTGAAGCCCTCCTTTGAGGCGGATGCGTGGTGTCAGATCAACAATGCCACTAACTCCACCACGAGATTTGACCAGGACGCTAGATTGCTCAGCAACATACCCCTCAGCGAACTGCCCCTTATGCTTAATCTTTGACGTGTCGATCGCGGGGATATGATACCCCGCATCCGTAAGCGCGTCTACTGCGAAAGAGCTGTCCAACATTTCGAAGCTGTTCAACCATGCGATGCCATTGACTGCTCCAGGGCCTCTTATGTGATGGATACGGAGGTGCCATCCCGGGTAATGGTAAGTTAAAGGAATCAAAGTCGTTTGGATTGTTAAGTCCAGGCTCAGGACTGGTCTCCACGTGCTGGTAATGGAAGGAAGGTGGTCAGGGCCTTTTAAAGAGTGTATGGATATAGTATCGAAACGAACATCGACCGGTTCCGACCTGACGTACCACGGTCCATCGTTATCCAATTTCACACTCAAAGTGCTGTCGGGTGCAATCTGGTGGAGTTCCAGGCCAGTCGGTACGCTGTATCCAAAAGCCGAAGAGTATGCAAACTTCCCATACTTTGCTTCTCTCGCTTTGAACATTTGGGTAGTCATCTGTCCTGCTGATAGAAGGTAATGATGCCCTTCAGAGTGGCATACTATCTGATGGGGTGCGGGAAAGATCCTTGCAATGTCAGGGTGTCTGGCGCTTGGAATCAAGCCATAGATCGGATGGGGCTCTTCTTGGACAGTCCAGAATGGATGGTCTGATGGTAGCCCAAGCACGACGAAAGACTTCAAGCACCAGTAGACAGACTGTCTGGAATTATAAGCCTCCGACATGTACATGTTGGGGTATGCATAGCCAATATTCATTGTACCGTCTGAATTGAAGATCTCTGGTTGTTTCGCCCACCATCGCAAGTGCCGCAGGAGAAGTCCCTTGATTGTACCCAGGCTAAGTCGAAGCTCGGATGATTGGACTTCGGAGAGAGCAAGGGCAGACCAGAAAGCTCCACAGGCGAATCGGTAAGTCATACTTCTACCGAAGGGGATAGCAGCACCGTTTGTGTCAAAGTATCTCCAGTACTCAGACGCAAATTCTATGGCTTGCTGTCGATATTTCGCGACTCTTTTCACGTCATCTACTGCGCAGTGGACGTAGAGTAGCTGTGCGAATTGGATGGCGAAACTTCCAGAGTAGTAATCTGCCTGCTTCCTGTCGTCCCCCCAAACACCATCTGACGACCATCCCTCTCCGAGATAGAACTGATCGAGCAATTCAAAGTCGGCATCCATGGCTTGTCTCGCTTTCTCTTTGTCGGACCCCAGTGCCTTCATCAGTGCCAAATTTACGAGAACTCGGAACCACCGCCAATTGTTTCGCGGCATATCAAACTTGTTAATTTGTTGCAACCATTGCTCCAGGTTCTTCGTAGACTCAGGGTTCAAGAATGACAGAATCACATGAGGTTCCGTCAGTAAGGCGAAAGCTATTGATTCCATTTCCACCATGCGCTGGTCAAAAGATCCGAGATGACCCCAGTATTCGGGATGTTCTGGATCGACACCAGCCTCAATGCCACGGAGCCAGGAACGCAGTGAAGGGTCCGTGAATTTATCCACGAGGCTTGATATTGCCCATAGTGGACGAGCAAAACCTTCAAGCTGGGCGGCGACATCGTCAAAGCCCGCAGCAGTCGATGGAAATAGCTTCACGCGAGCGTTGGACCTGGACCTGTATTGCCCCAATGGTTTGATAATAGCGGTGGCTGCACGTAGAAGATCATGACGATCCCGGAAGGGATTATCAGAAAAGCCGGGTAATCCGGGCATGGCAGGCTGATGGGCGACGACACACGAATTGTGATGTCGAAGATAAAAAGGGTGACCCAAATCACCAATCGTGATCAAGAACAATATGAGTTTTGAGAGATGTAGATTAATTTAGATGAGCTCGGTGAATATTGGTCCGATTATCGATCCAGCTTGAGCGATGAGAAGCCAGGTTAGCATAAGCCAGTCACCATCAACGTGCGGGGCTGTTCGGCACCTCGGGGCATCTCAAGCGGCCCCCGGGCTAAATAACTCGGGAGAATTGAACTCGCGTCTTCTCATCTTTGACACTCACATACAACAACTGTACGGCGTCTACGGCGCGCTTTCACTCTTTGCAAGGCGATAGGATGGATAACGACGACCCCACTCAGCCGGAGCAGACTGCTCAAGCCCCCGATGCAGGGCTTGCTTGCAACTGCTGTCGGAAACGTAAGCTTCGATGCTCACGGGAGATGCCAATCTGCGAACACTGTCGCAAGACAGGTATGGCGACATAATGCTGCTCTTCACAATGAAATATCTAACAAGTCCTGCCAGGGCAAGACTGCGTCTACGAGACAAAGCGAGCCAGACCTGGCATGAAAGGCGGCGCCATCGAAAACGTGCACAAACGGCTTGGTGCGGTCAGTGCCCATTTGCCACGATATTATGACTGATCGGATATAAGATACGTTGGAACGGACGATCTCAAAACAACAGAAAGAGTTAGAAAACCTTCGCGACAAAGAGGCCTCAACTACTCAGGCGTGCTCACAACAACAAGCTGTAGACAGACAGAGTCTACTAGCCTCTCTTGCCCGCGAGATATGCAAACTTGGCAATCCTACTCTTACCGCTTCTCCAGAAGCTTCTATTGATTCGACATGTAAACGTCGTCGAACAGAAGAACATGTCGGGTATCGAGAAAGGTCTCAGTATGCCGTCAATCAGCCAGGTTTACCCGATGATGACATCCTAGATCTTGTCATAGACGCCTACTTTCGGCAGATACACCCATGGATTCCAATGATACACGAGGCCCGATTTCGCCAAAGACGTCAAGATCATGGGGACGACCCATGTCTGCTCCCTGTCCTCCAGGCCATGATGTTAAGTGCCTCGTATCATGTCACAAGGAGAGACATCGCCGAAATAGCACAAAGTCTCATTAGCGACCAAGAAGCTGTGCGAGACTGGGTGGTATCCAAAGCTACCAAGAGTCTGACAGTGGAGAACCTACAGGCTCTAATAATTATTTGTTTTCGCGATGTAAGATTATATCAAATCCTTGATCAACTCTCATAACTGATTCGACTTTTAGATTGGTGACGGAGAGGAGTGTCGAGCTTGGTCACTCATCGGTGCTTTGACTCGTATGGTTGAATATCTCCAACTCACAATAGAAAGCGAGGAAGCAGACCGCTCTTCATTTTCTCGACCAAATACTTCCCTAAATCCGCCACAAGGATGGACGGAAGCTGAAGAGAGAAGAAGAGTCTTCTGGTGTGTCTTCAACCTAGATCGATTCTGCTCCTTCACCACGGGCTGGAATACTAGCCTCACCTCAGATGATGTAAACCGCCGATTGCCCTGTGACGGTATATCTTGGAGGAAAGAAGAGTCTGTATCGACCCCATACTTTGGGATTTGGGATAAATCAGCCGCACGCATTGGAAACCCCATCGCATTCCTCCCTTCACATTCTGCCACTGGGCCAGCTACTACTGATGAAGGTGGTTTTACACCTTCCGAAGTAACTACATCACCGGCAGCAGCAACGTCTTCTGTTGATATGTCGACAGTCGGGGCTTTTGCGTATTGTATCGAGGCAACCGAGTCATTGAGTCGCGTCACGAGCTATTTCCTCCAGCAGAAAGTTAATATCAAAGATCACAACGATCTCGGTGGTTGGCTTACTCGGTTTAAGGAGCTTGACGTACGACTGGTACACTGGAAGATGCTCCTCCCCAAGAAATGGAAAGTGAATATTGCTCAGCAATCGTCGAGGATGGATCCAAACCTTACGCTAGCGCATGTCACGCATAATGCATCTATGATACTCCTCCATCAGCCCATCGCCTTTCCTCCTCTAGACTGGACTTTCCAAACAAGACTACCAAGCTTCTGTAGCCTCGATACTTGCCAAGCGGCTGCTATCGAGATCGCCACGATAACGAATCACTACTTGCAGATTGCTGAGCATATAGGGCCTCTCAGTAATCAATATTCTTTCTGTGTATACCTTGCGGCCAGAGTTCTGCTTTTGCTTTGGCGGTGTCATGCAACTGACTCTTTATCATCCGAGTTCTGGGTATTGATACAAAACCTAGAGACCATGGCTGAACGATGGGCGGGGCCTCATCAGCTCGGGCCTAAGGAAAATCTTGCATCCAAGTATCAGGCTGTTCTTGTTGACTTGCATACTCGGTGTGTTCAAGAAGTATCTTTCAATATCAACCCTTCGGCTTATACAACAGAAGTTAAGCACTCTCGGTCAGTCTCAAAACTATTGAATGCGGCTCCGAGTATTCAAGGCCATCAAACCGTTAGACATCCAGCCCAAGAGAATGGAGGTCCCTCATTCACGGGGAATGTATCAGCCAACGCATACTACCCTGGCGTGACTTCTAGCATAGCCAATGATCAAGAAGGGCAAAGAGGCTGTAGTGTAGGAAGAGGAGACTTGGGGATGATTTCCCAGATGCTCCTCGATGCCGAGTTTATTGATATGGATCGCGTTATTAGCTTTGATGATGGCATATTTGGCACTGAGCACGAGGGCGGTTGCTTGTGAAGGTGTGTAGTATAGTATAGTCAATTCAATTCCCATACCCTCCTGTTGAACTCCAGTAACCACGAATCGCCAATTGTTTACAAAGGATCAGAGTTTGGTGTGTTGAGGGTCGCGAATGGCAGCAGTCGGCTTTCGGTGTAGCATCCACCGACAGCAGCAGCGGAACAGGATATTCGTATAGAAGTTCAGTTCACAACTCGGCCTACGGTAAACTACGCCAGTTTTCCCACAGACTTGGCAATTGTAAAGCTTGTATACCCTCCGTTACCCGAGAATATTGCCCCGACGCATTTGCCCCGAAGGCTTTTTGGTGACAGACCAGCCTCCAAATGGGGTGGCCCCGTGGGGACGAGCATGTGGGGCAATGCAGATTAGCAGGCGATCGACAGATACAAGTAGACAGACAAGAAGATGATTATAGTCAAATTATATCAGCTCATGTCTCAATCTAAGGGCATGATCTAAACTGACCACATTGTAACAGTGTCACTTTGCATCCATTGCCATGCACACCGAGGATGAGAGGATCAAGGAGACAAAGTAAGCCTGGCAGAACATTTGCAAATACTGGTCGCTGTATCTAGGCACGGTTATGTCTTGTGGGGGAGCTGTTTGAGGGATAAGAAAGGGTATACCAGCAGGGTATAATGGATGAAGTTATAAATACACGAGTTCTTTCGTCGTTCGATGAATTAAAATTGCATCAATGCCCAAATTTTCCTTGCATTAAGCCTTCCTATCATAAAGTGGCTTGTGTTCTTCGTGAATGTTGTGTTCACACTCATAATCGACGTGAACAAATGCCCGCTCAACATCTCCAAGCCCTGTAAGGATATTAGCATATTTGTCTAGTCTGTAAGGACAATAAAACAAACTTACCTTCAATCTTTCGCTGCAGTGACTGAGCAACATCATGGCTAATCTTGAGGGATGTTTGTTGATCCATGACTATATCAACCTCAACATAGTACTTTTGCCCGGCATGATACGCGCGGCACTTTCCTTTGTTAGTTATTTATGAGTGCATCTGGTGCTTCCGCTTACCGTCTCGACCATGGAGATCTGGTCGTCATGTGTTATGCTCATGTAGATGAGCTTGGCAATAAACTCCTGAGGCGCCGCCTTGCCGACCAATAGCCATATTTGCTCAAATGCATTAGAGATCCAGGAGAAGAGGATGAGAAGTGCGATGCAGATAGCACCGATAGGGTCCAAGTACCAGATGAACTTGTCGCCTACAACCGACATAATGAGGCCAAAACTGTTGACAGCAATATCGTTGCGGTGGTCGATCTACCAAATGATCAGCAAATTAGTCGCCACGGCCTGCATCGGACTTACAAAGAACACATGAACCGATGGATACTTGCGGTACGTCATGCAATACAGCATAAGAGATGCCTTGCTGAAGACTGGAACACAATCAGAAATTGCGTGTTGGGCCTTGGATGGCCGACTCACTAGCAACACAAACAAATATAATAGGTATTAAGTGTAGCTCCTCAGACTCGGTCTTGCCAGTGCCTAATGTTCTGGCTGATTCTATCAGAAGCTGGACTGCGACAGTTGTCATGAGGGCACAGAAAAGGATGACACCAATTGTTTCAATCCGCGTCCGACCCTAGGATACAGTCAGCAAGGCGTCGTTGACTTGGAGAATAACAGTACATACGACAGGATATTTGTAGATGCTTGGTCGCGCTGCTAGCCATGAGGTGATGAGCATCACAAAAGATGACACAAGATCCATCTGCGCCAACGTTAGATCACAATACTTGACGAGCAAGCGTTACTTACAAAAGCATCTGCTGCCGTGGCAAAAAGCTGTAAACCGAATTAGATGCCAACCATTTTAAGAAGGATGTATAGTCATACCGCCAGTGATCCCGTCGAAATAGCGGCGTACAGTTGAATGACAAAAAGGCAAAAATTGACTACAAAGGATGCGTTGACTGCAAACTTGATCTTGCCCGCTACTCGAGCCTCTTCTTCGGCCTGGGCCCTCTCTTCATCATCGACACCAAGAAATTGGTCTATAAGCTTGTTCTGTCGGGTATAGTACTTTCGAAGCAATCGCGCATCGCCTTGTGGATAGTCATTCTTGATTTGTTCTTTCGTCACGTCTTGGCGTCGTCGAGAGGTAAGGTTAAAGGGATCGCTGACTTCCTCCATGATGGAGTGTTGGAATAAGCGCGTCGTGGAGGATGGTGCGCTGACGTTTGCGAATAATCTTCGATACGGGTATTCTGCTAACCTTCTGGAAGCTTTTGCAAAAACTATACAGCTCTTTGATATAAGCCACAGAAAAACAATTTATTGGCAATTACAGGAGGGGAGTGATGAAGATATACAAATTGCTGGTCAGACAAACTCAAAGCAGGCTTTTTCGGCCGTGTGGCTTTTATTGCGCCGAAGCAATGGTGGTCCATGATCTCGCTAGCTACGTGTAATAATGATCTGGAACCGTTGCACAGCAAGTAGATCTCGGCTATCCGGCACCGTAACGCGGGGGTAGATCCTAGCGAGCTGGAACCTGGTCCAACAACGGGAGCCAATAAGGCAGCCCCAAAAGGAATATTACACGGAGAAAATATGCCCAAGTTGTCTTTGGTTGGGATGACACAGTGGGTTTTTATTATGCACAGCCTGAATTCAAGAGATCTAACGTGGTATCAACGCTGTCACTTGTTGGACACTGGGGAATTATGTTTGGATAGCCCTTACTTCTCTGTGAAACAAGTTGGTTTGTTCTATCGGGCCACCGGCTTTGGGTTTGGGCTATGAGGCCAAGGCATTGAATACCGATATACTTCATTTATTCTCTAATTCATGAGTATTAGAGTAAAGATTGTACTGAAATCACGACTTTGATAACTTCTATTAACTGTAAATACATAAAAGTAAAGTGGCAACAGGGTAGCTGATTTAAATAGGGGCTTATAAGTACACTGTGGAAGTTGGCCTACACCGCTTATCAGACACATAGTGAGTCAGACGGCCCTTGAGAAAAACCAAGAGCCTGGTAAAATGAAAAAGCTCAAAGATCGCAAGACACCAAGATGTGAGATTGTCGTCATCTGCAAAGCTTGGATGCATCACCCTTTTTTAAACAGGCCAGGAAGAAGCTTAACTGGAGCAAATTATTCCTGATCTGGCCTAGGTTCAGTGGAATGGTGGATCCGGAAAAGCAGCTTTCCTATTACTAAGCGGTTTGGCTGTTTCCGTCAGATCTAAATTTCATCGGGCAAATTATTGCCTAAAGCCCGAGCCCACCATTTGCAGATCGCTCTTTTTCCATCTCAGACCCCCTCTTCTGGGACTTGTCATGCTAAAAAGAAGGAATAAGAACTCACTTATGACAGAAGCAGTATATAACAACTACAGGTAATAATTGTCTATACTATTAACTATTAATAGGCAGACGTATCCTTGATTGAGATAGACTTTATGTGAAATCTTAGTAACGCCGGCTAATTGTGGAGCAGACCCGATTACGCGCTTGACGGAAGACAAGCTGGTCAACCATGTCAGCCTAATGTGATTAGCGTACGGAGTAGTTACATGCTAACGTCGGTGTAATCACCATGCCCAGAGGCGAGTATTATGTGGGCAGCAATGAATCTCCGGCGACATGGCTCCGTTGGGATGGAACAAAACCTGCAATTGCCTGTCATTTGATTCGTTCTGTTTGCCATCTGTTGCACCCTTATCTCGTCTGTTTTTTGTTTCTGCCTTCTCATTATTCTTTCTGAAACTCAATACATTACATGTCCGACCAGACAGACAATATTGCTATGAGTTCAGTTCATACTCGTGTTCATGTCCAAGGCAAGGATGTCGAGGTTCAACACGATATCGATGATCCTTTGGGTCTTTCCGCACACATCAAGCTCGAATCCGACATGCCCAGAGCCAATCCCTCACGCAAACGTCATCTAGGCCTTAAGAAGAACCACCCCCTCCAGGAGTTCTATGAGACGCAGAATCAGAGCATCCGGGCAATGCTCAAGTCAGTAGAGGAGCACGAGCAGGAGGTTACAGACGCTCACGGTGCCAACACACTCATGTATGGCATCTGCGTCAAAGGTTCTTTGGTGGCCAACATCATACTCTCGGGTCTCCAGCTGTATGGCGCTATCTCATCCAGCTCCCTATCGCTTTTCACTACCATGGCCGACTCTGTCTTCGACCCCATGTCCGGCATCATGCTGTACATGGCACACCGGGCCGTTAACAAAGTCGATCCGACTAAATACCCTTCAGGCCGAGCCCGCATCTCGACTGCTGGCAACATCGTCTTCTCTTTCATCATGTTTTCCGTCTCGCTGGTCCTCATCGTCATGTCTGCTCGTGACCTCGCTGCCGGATCAGAGGAGGAGACTAACAAGTTTCATTTGCCCTCGGTTATTGCCGTGACTGTAGCCTTTGCTACCAAGCTGGGACTTTTCTTCCTGTGTTGGACTGTGAAAGACATCTACAGTCAGGTTGACATTCTCTGGCGCGATCACCGAAATGATCTCTTTATCAACGGCTTCGGTATTCTCACATCTGTCGGTGGCTCTAAACTGAAGTGGTGGATTGACCCGATGGGTGCCATCATCTTATCCGTTCTGATCGCTGGCCTCTGGCTCCATACTGCCTACGATGAATTCCAACTACTGATCGGTGTCACTGCGGACAAGGATCTCTTACAACTCATCACATATATTTGTTAGTGCGCCTCTCCAACGATTGATAGCATGAATGCTAACTATTCAGCCATGACCCACTCGCCGCTTATTCAACAGGTCGATACAATCAGGGCCTACTATTCGGGCCCACGGCTTGTTGCAGAGGTCGACATAGTGATTGATCGCAATGAGCGAGTCGAAGTAGCACATGACGTGGCGGAGGATCTTCAGATTAAGCTAGAGAAGCTGCCCGTCATCGAACGTGCCTATGTGCACATTGACTACGAAACTAGCCATAAGCCAGTAAGTTCATCACATTATGCCTATACAAGTCCCCTTTTGCTAACGAGTGTAATTAGGAGCATTATCTGAAAAAGCTTATGTAACAGGAACTGCGTGACTTTTTAAGAGTCTCAGTGTAGGAGTTTATGGTGAAAATAAAAATATAGATACTCGCACTATAGAAGATAAAGCATATTAATCATTCAGTATTGCTTGCTTTTGAGATCTTAAAATAATGGGGGAAGCAAGGTTTCGAACCACGCATGGCAGGAATTTCTGCCCAAATCTATTCACCAAGGTAGCTTCCAACTCCAGTCTTTCCTGGTCGTTGTTAGTTTAGTGTTTGATGACCATCAGCCAGGAGTAGATGAGTTGGAATCTGGAGTTTCAGGTTAAAATTTAATGGTATACTCCTGGCAGGCGTCTGTTGGGTGCTTCCATCTATACAATAGGTTCTCGTGGAAGGGCAGAGGAGTATGGAGGCTGGATCCCGCGTTACTTCGGCATTTAGGCTAATTGTGGACAGCGGGGAGGATAGAAAACTTTATTTAAAACGCATTGCTATACTGTATAGAACACGAGTGGAAATTGAAGCATTGACTATAAGCGGAGTCCGATGTGCAAGACCCCCCAACTCCGTAATTTCCTTCCAGATCACTCCTAATAGTGAAATTGAAGCACGGAGACTATACTCTATCCTTAAGCCCCTGGTATTGTCCCCAAAGTTGCTTCCCATAATCATTGCCATTTGGGGTTCTAACCAGAGTGTGAATATGAAAGGGAAGAGGCTCCTCATTGTTGAGAAAGACGCCTGAATGATGATCAAACTCAACCATAATGACCAGAGAATGCACTTTGTAGTAAAAGGCATCCCTGTCTCCAAATCCGCCAATCCAGAAGAACCACGTGCCATCACAGTGGCTAGCAATTTGTTCCAGGTGGCAGGCTAGTGCGTTCCCCGGGAGGTAGTTCAGACTTAGTTCGACCAATTTGCGAACCGCGTGTTGTTGAGGCTCGGAGAATGTTGTGAACCTGACACCCTCACATGGGACTATTCGCTTGTCCTGGAAAGCACCTCCGAGGTGTCGCTGATCTGCTCGGTGCCATTGTTCTGGTGGGTGGGCACTCGTCGCCACTCAGCTTCTTGTAGATCTGAACGTCTTTCTGAACCTCGGGATCAAGCAACTGCATAAGGCTAAGGGCAGTCTTTTATTGATCAACGAAAAGCTCAAGACCCTCATGAGGACCTGCGTCAATGATGTTCGGCTCAGCGCCCATAAAGAAACAGGTGATACCGACATCTGTGTTCCGACCATGAAGCAATTCATGCAGTGGTGGTGGCCGAATATCTGCCAGCCCCATGGCACTTCTGGAGAAGGTGTCCCGAAGATGACAAAGTTGTACGAGTTCTTGTTTAGGACCTTGGTGCCATTGACGACCTCGGCGAGAAATTAATTGACCTTCATACAGCCATGAGCCTTTTCATAGCCCTTTGCTGAGAGGCTTGATTGCATGAGACCATGTAAAGCTGCGATAAGATCCTTTGAGGCTTCTTCCAGTCAAACACCATGCTTGAAGACATAAATCTTGGGGTTCATCCAAAAGCGCCATTCTGGTGCATCGACCGGTCTGAGAAGTTTCTCTCTGTCTTCTTCTGATGTAACATGGATGGCGTTCTCGGCAGCCTTGACAGCATTTTTGGCGCTCCGAAATTCTCGATTTTGCTTGTCAGACGGAACAAGTTGGGAAATACCTTTCCATCTGTTGTAATACCCTTATAAGGTTGGTCATACCGTTCCTTCCAAGCTTTCATCCATCCGATCATGAATGGCTCAGAGCATCGATGGTTGACCCATTGCCAATTGTATGCTTCTTGGGATATCCGCAGGCGGGATATAATTGCGGAATCCTGCAGGAGATCGAATTTGTGTCATATTTTCGGTGTCGACACGAATCAATGGGGAAGAGGTCTGTGACGATTATGGCAACGAAGAAGCCTCACTATGGTATGCGCACGTGGATGATACAGATGGGGACTGAGCGAGTGAGTAAAACGAACTAATCATCACTCTTACTGTGGACGTTGTGTATTGAACAGGCTCATTATGAGCTCGCAGGAGCTCTCGTTCACTACAAGACCAAAGCCTACCAATTTCTGATCAGCTCATAATTCTGAGCCCTCGGCAGCGGCCGGAACACAGATGGAAAGGGTGCTACTGTCCAGAATTGAGAAGTCGCCAAGCTCTCACGGATATGTTGCGTTTTTCTTCCGGTCCGGGGCAATCACTACGGCCGAGTTCTTGACACTTAAGCGAATATATGATTATCCCCACGCACCAACTGAGACGCGTGGTCGGTAGCGCGTTATGGCTTGGGCGCGTCCATAACGCGTTGTCCCGAAATCCCGCCAGTCCCCGCAGCCACGAGCAGCAGCGATGCCCGATGTCTGTTTGCGTTATGCATACCCTGTACTTAATAGAAATTTTATTAACATAACCCTCAGCCTGTAGGTCTTGCATTACTTTTTATAATTCATTTAACTGCAGTAACTGTATTATTAATAAAAAATCAAAAGCCTTATAGTTATTTATTTATATATTTAAAATATTAATTAAAGAAGACTTTATTTAAAGTAGGGAGAATAATTGCCGTATAAAAGACTAAGAGCAAATTGAAAGAAATGACAAAAATAACTAGGTAATTATTTTACAAAGAGTTCCAAACACCTACATAATCTACTTCCATGTTTACTGAGGGCCCATCAATAGTAGCATTGTTTGGTGGGCCCGGCCAGTTTCCACCGACGGCCACGTTGAGCAGCAGGAAGTGCTTCTTATGCGCCAGCTTCACCCAGCTTGGCTCGTCCCCAACAGTCGCACCTGTAACATTGAAGATCTTCTTTCCATCCAGGAACCAATTTAGCGACTCGTCCCGCCAAGATGCATTCTTTCCTTCGCCGCACATGCTCCGGTCGACCATGAAACCTAGCGTATGGAACTCGCCCCTGGAAAAGTCTCTGCCTCCGCTTCCAATTCCGCTATATTCGTTGCATGGACCACCAGGAGCGAACCCGCAGTGTATGGTTGAATACATCTTTGATTCACCATTTATCGCCTCGAGAATATCCCACTCAGAAGCCATCGGCCAGTTCGTGTAGTTGCCTCTGAACTCGCTGCCCAAAGCCCAGAAGGCGGGCCAGATGCCTTGCATGTTTGAGGCTGGCGCTCCACCGAGTTTGAGGCGCGCTTCAACAAGCAACTTCCCTCCTTCTTTAGCAACGAAATCACTTCGCTGAGTCTCAATCCTCGCCGATGTCCATTTACCCTTCTTGAGTCGCGGTGTAATAGCCAAATTTTGGTCTTTTGTTATGTGTATGTTGGAAGGGTCGTTGGTGTAGGTTTCGAACTCGTTGTTTCCCCATCGCTCGGCTCCGCCTGGGTACGAAGTTCCAAGATCAAAGATCCAGTTGGAGGATGAGGGAAGTGATCCTGGAAAGCCGACAAATGTTTCAATGAATGTTGGAGCGAACCCAGGTTTGATGAGTGTAGTTATTTTGGAAACGGGCGTAGCCATTGCGGTAGTTATCACCATGAGGGTTAAAAAGAGTGACTTCATGATGAAGATTATGGAAAGAGTGACTGAAAAAAAAAAAAAGAATGTATATAAAGGAGAATGGTGTAAAGAAAAGCTTCGCCGAAGAGGGGGCAGTCTCGATATATAAAATATATTAATTGCATTGTCAGAGAAATATAAATTCAGTTTTAATTACATAGAGTTTAATTACAAAAGCGTATTGTTTTAGCATCAATTAAATAAAATGCCTCTCTTTCCATTAGAAGTTAATGGTAATTAAGGTTTACTGGCATAATCCCTACTTATAGAAGAAGATCTCTCCCCTCCTTTAGTTTAGCAAGGAATAATACTTCGGCAGATAAATCTTAGCCGGATAGCGCGGAATTACAAACCTTGATCTTGTCAAACACCTCTAGCTAGACCTGACACAATAACCCCGAAATCACGGCCCCAAGGCTATCGACTGTCTTCGCCCTCCCAATCACCTAACCTGGCCAAATTTTAAATGAGACTGATGGCCAAAGCGATGAACAATCGCGATCAGAAACATCCTTGCCGCCACAATGCAAGCTTGAGTCTCAAAGCTTACATCGTAGCCAACCTTGGCTTCCTACAGCTGTTGGTAGTAACCAACGCTAAAGCCACCCAGAGCTGGGAACACGTTGGTCAAGCCACAGATGTCTGCAGGAGCAGATAGGCATGCATCCAAGAGGCATAAAGCAACGGCAATAGGTGTGAGCATGATTCCGAAAGCATGCATTCCCCATCCGATAACATTGCGGCGACAGAGAGAAGCTTATGCAGGGCTTGTCCCATCAAGACGAAGCCGGCGATCATGGGAACAGCCAAGATGTAGATGGTCATGAGACGAGCCTCGGGCTCCAAGACATCGTTGTGCTTTCGAACATAGCGTCGAGTAAGGTGATCGTTGAAGAAATGATCAGACATCTCGCCTAGGAAGACGCCCACGATGGGAGTAAAGTGTAGGTATCCCAGCTAAGTAAAGTTGTAGCGATAGCCTCCCATAGCCTGAGGAAGACCCAAGAGAATGGCGGTCGAAATATTAACACCGATTGCCAATGCAAAGCACATGAAACTAGGGACATTTGTCAGTCCTTGGGATGCTACAAAAGAGACGCAGAACAAACTTACTAAGCAGTGAGTATAAGGAGAATTACAGGCTTCGACATGGTTAGGAGGACTCTCTTGTAAGCATCGTAAACAGACTCAAATTATCTAGAATAATGCTTGATCTGCTATAGACCGATAAGCTAAAGCAGCCGAGAGAAGAAACCTTGGCCTCGGGATGACTGAGTAGATGAAGACAAATTACGATTGTACCAAGTCTCATCCAAAAAAGCCAAAATGAGAAGCAAGCTGATAGGGGGGTTGCTTCTCAATTATGAAACCACAGGGTGCTAGCTGAACTTTACAATTGACTTGACGGGGTTTATAGGTTTGACTGTATTGTCACGGACAGGCCGGTTTGCAAGGCTTTAGAAGCTGTAGAAGCGCTATAGGACATTCAGCTTGTTAGAAGGCAATTTCTTCTCGATACTATAGGTTATTTAGAAATAAGTTATGAAGGCCAAATATTACATGGATTCGTGATATTTCCTTACAGTTTGACCCGGAATTCACACTATTGAGAAATAGCAATCAAACATTTCCATAGACAGGTCCCTCTCATCGACTCTGCAACTCGTTTCCTCTTGCTTTTGTATAAGCGCCTCAAGGAGGAGTGCAGCCCGTTTTGCATTCCTTGTGGCTCCGTGGCTAATACGAAATGCTGGAAGATAGTCTAGACACTGGGCCTCGGACTTGAGCACCGGTCTTTCCATTCCCAAGGCTTTCAGTTGTTCAATAGCCCAAGTACGGTGCTCGACGGTCTTACATTCTGCCCCGAAAAGAAACACTGGCCACATTAGAGCAGGATGTACAATCTTCTCCTGAATTCTGTGGTCTGACTCTCCATAAGAGTTCTTCATGTGTTCCCAAGTCTTCTCCAGTGCACCTGTTACTGCTTTAGTATGCGGAAGATGCCACCAGCAGACGCGGTGGAGATAGACGAATAGGATCCAGAAGCTGGCTAGATATATGTTGGAGACCTCTCGTACCCTCATAGCAACGTCGGGAGCCACTGACATAGACAGTTCAGTCGAGGATAAGGATGTGACAGAAGGACACTCCGCCCACAAGTCCCAAAGCCTGCTGTGAATTCGCTTTCCCTCTAGAGACACCTTCATCTCAGCGTCTGGGGTAAACCGATTGCAGTGATGTTTGTCAAGGGAGCTGATATGGCGGCAATACGCTTGAGTCTTCAAATACCATTCAGCAGCCGGCTGCAGAATTGATCGGAGTATGATCTCTTTAATATCACAGGGACTCCTCGCAGGGACGATGATACCACTATCACCATGTTCGGAAATTTCAGACATCGGACTTTGAGACAGTAATTGGAAGTCTTCATCTTCGCCAAGCGAGTCTCTTCTGTACTTAGACTCTTCGTAGTCACAACTGATGATCTGGATAGGATACTGAGAAACAACTTGGAGGGCCCTAGATGATAAAAGAGTTGGGCCGCTCATATGAGAGGCTTTGCTATCGAGGGAGTTGAACCATGAGAGAAGTTGTCTCGAGTACCAGTTCCAGTCATGGGAGCATGTAATAATAGTGTCGGCAAGTTCAGTAGGGAATAGACACCCACTGTCGTGCTCGGAACGGTCGCGGAGAACATGGGTCCAGGCCAACAGAAATATAGCAGCAAGCCAATCATCCATCTTGGAGCTGATACTGTGGTACGGAACTTGAGAAAGGTCCAGCTGAATTGCGCAAGTTGTTGCGTTGAATGAATTCCGTATGTGGCCTTGAATATCATGTCTCGCAGTGATTGAGTCTCGAATACTATCCCACTCAAGGAGCTTATCAAGACCTAACAATGCACTCATCACAACATCATTTTGAGATGCCAAGTTCATCAGGTACTGTTGCAGGTGTCGCCATTTCTTGATGCCTCCCATGAGCATGGCCGCAGGTGGTTGCATAATCTTCCCAAAGACTTTTAACGAGTGTCTGTCCTCTGACCCATCGGAAGTTATCAGGGTGTCGAGATGGAACTGCTCGTCTGTCTGTGTCGAGGCTGCGCTTGAAATATGAGGACCGCCAATGGCCGCTCTCCAGAGAGTCGCTGCGTCATTGGAAGTTCCAAGGTCTGAAAGCTCAGATATCATTGGCAGAGAGCAACCAGCTATCAGATCTCGATCACCATTCGGCCGACCATTGTTGCACAACAGGGATTTGGAGCTGCCGAAAGCCTCAAGTTCCCTTTCCCAATTGTTGCAAAGGGTGATGATGTCGGTGGCCATGTTGCTCTCAGACCACGAAAAGGAATTGAGTTCATCCAAATCTTCATGCCCTTCCCGTCGGCAGACGAAAGAACTTTGTCTGGTTGGTGGAGAGAAGCCTGGAGTGCAGGCGTTGGATGGATTGATGAACGAAGGTCCCAATACAGTAGGTGAAGGAAGCAATGTTCGATGTTTTGGTGGTCCGGACGCCCGTTTTGAGCGATGGGGATAGTAGCACTGGAGCTGCAACCGATAACAAGGTTGACATGATGGATATGCCTCATCGCATCTCACATGTCGTTTTTTACAAGTAGCGCACCCCAGTCGGGACCGAGGCGCAGCTCTACCTCGAGCAGGTCGCTGATGTAACGAGCCTTGCGCTGCCGGCGTATTCGATCTCTCCATGGTGAGTCAGGAGTGATACGACCAAGATGGGAACGAAAGCTATGTAGAGAAGATGGATCAAGCTTGATGGAGATGTCGGCTCTAAGTTCCCGGTGGATACTCACAGTAGTGCAAACGCACAGTCGGCTGTGCGGGTAGGTATGAGTACCAGTCTGTCATCTATCTTGTCTCGGGGGATTCTCGGAGTGTGTACCAAGTGAGTAGTGAAATGGCACACGATGAAGCCAATAACCCAGCCCCCGCACCTCAGCTATGATAACCCATCTTAGTCCTGTCTGTATCACAGTCTAGACCTGGATATCGCGGGGTAAACCCCGCAACGGGCGTTAACTTGCATGATCCTTGCACATACTCACGAATCACCGCTCTCGGAATGGGTACCAAGGCTCTCCCTTATCACTTGACAGCCAATTTTGAGTTTGGACTAGTCATCCAAGGGGCACTTGATATGAGGATCCTCTCTTATCTCGGCTCTAATCATGAGAGCCCGAGGAGGCGGCCCGACTGTGATGTTATGGTTTATTCGAATATTTCAAAAATGTTTAGCTGTCTTTCCTACCTTGCCTGTAGTTTTATACAGTAATTTATAAATATTATAATTAGGAATTACTTATATTACTTTAAATTATATATTTTATTTATTAATTAACTATATATAAAAGTTTAATTAAATTAAAATATATTAAATATATCTTATTAATATAGCTTTAGAAACTCTATAAAAGTAATATAGCTGTATATTATATATATTTTTTATTTACTGTCTTAATTTAAGATTATCCCTTATACCTTATGCCTTAGCCTCTTCCTTCTGCTTATCCTCTTTATCGTTCATAAGCAGGCCCGGTACATCCTTGAAAACAGCAAAGCTAGAAGGCGTTTCCTCAAGAATAGGGAAGTGGAATCCACACTGAGGGCATGTCTCCTTCAACACAGCCTGTTCCTCTGCCAAGTTGTACTTCTTGTCCTCTGCCTTATTGCATACAGGGCAGACTCGGATAAGTCGAGTGCCGACAAGTTCAAAGTTGGTAATAATATCCTCCATGATTGCGCCGTTGGCAGCCCATGACTTGCAATACTTGTGATAGGTATTTTTATGCCAATCATAAAGGGCGCCTCGGCTGGTCCAGAAGCTACACTCGTTGTACCAGCTTCGATCATCAGGATGCTCCCACCAGGTCAGATGCAAGAAACCGGGAAGCGTCATGAGGTGACGGCGAGTATCAGCGAATAACACCTTGAGTCGATTAGTCTATGCAAACTACAGCGTATGTGAGATATACCTTGAATTTCTCATAGGCGTCTGGGCTCGAGAAGCGAACCCGTTGCATGCTTAGGTAGATAGGCATTTTGATTTCTGGTTCTTTGAGAGTTGGATGGATATGGCAAAAGGGAACGTGATGAGATCTGTAATTATGTGTTTGGATAAAATATAGAAAAAGCCTGCTATAAATATTACCTCGTACCATCTCGTTCAACTGATGTCAAGATCATCTTGACCTACTCCATAAGTGGAATGGTCTGGGCGTATCGGCTGACTGCCACGCTACTTGATACGGGTGTTGATACGGGTATTTGTTTTCCACCCGATTTCATTGGCTGCATTTCCGACGGCATGCATGTTCTGCCACAAACCAAGTGTAATTTCCAGTTTGGGAAGAATAAGTCATCAGGATCTACATGCTCTGGCTGTACTTACCGAAACAAAACGTAAATGTCTTATCGCACTGTATCTGGCTATCGGAGACTGGACAAATAGTATTCAAGTTCTGCTCCCGGTACCGATAGGATATCTCAAGTGACCCCAAGTTCCCCTCAACTTTATTTCAGGGACTTCGGTAATCGGGTATGAAGAGCCGGAAATCTGACCAATACAGTCCAAGATACAGCCAGGCCATTATTGACCACACCCTGAGCTTCAGCAGCGCAGAGCTACCGCTTTGACGTTCTGAATGGAACAATTGCCATGGCTAACACACTCAACACGGTATTGGAAGGATAGCTATAGCCCGCGATTGAGTACAAATAGGCTCGGGGACGTCCAGTATGCGAAGTCAATTCTTTCTCGAGTATCAATCAAGAAACCATAAGACAATAACCCTACCAATTCTACCAATCTATACTAGTATTACTATGGCTCAACCATCCACTCACGTTGTCCACGGCGGCAAGCAGTCCGACCCCAACAGCACTTGGACAAACTTTGAATGGGAAGAGCCCAAGCTCGGCAAGCAGGTCCATGGCGAGGTGACCATTGCCCGAACCTTTGGCACTTCTGGTGATCTCACCTCTGGATTCTGGAGGACAAGCGCCACGTCCCCAGGTGCCAGCAGCGACGGTTCACACAAACTCACCTATTCCTCTCCCTTGGGAGATGAGACCGCATGCGTTATTGACGGGTCCGCCACCTTGACTGTCGTCTCGACTGGTGCCAAATACAAAGTTGGACCTGGATCAATCATCAGCTCTCCCAAAGGACTCGAGGTCTACTGGGAAATCGATGCTCCTTTCTTCAAGAAGTACTGGTGTATCTGGAACGGCACCAAGCCTGCTGCCAACCCGCCAACTGATCTTCAAATCAACCACGTCAGTGACAGTCCCGACTGGGTTGACTACAACTTCACCGAGCCCAAGGAAGGAGATCTCGTGGCTGGCGAGTTGTACTTTATTCGCAATGGAGGATCAACTGGAACCATGCTGAGTGGAGTCTGGAGATCTGGAAAAGGGATTGCGGCTTCCGATCTGACTGAAGATGGAACCATGACGACGCCTTATACTGGGGTGCTTGGTGATGAAACTATTCTGTTGCTTGAGGGCGAAGTCGAAGTCACTGAAACGCTGAGTGGAAAGAAACATAACTTCAGGGCAGGAGACGCAATTGGCTTGGCTTCAGGCATGCATATTACCTGGGTCTCAAAGGGCCCTTTTTCGAAGAAGCTCTGGGTTATCACCCGAGATGTTGTTGAGTAAAGACCAGACGGGATCAGAATCTGGTTAGGTCACAGAGATTGGCAGGAGTTAGTAATAGTCTAGTTATATCCATGCTTTTCATCCAATCCTCACGTTGCGCTAATGGTATTCATATAATGTATTTGTAGCCTAACGCTTAACCATATAGGCCGCAGTGAAGCCCAACGTGATTCATAAACTGATTAAACATACTAAGTGTTGGACGAATTCAACAGTGTAAATATAAGCAGAGATGAAAGTTCCTACTCTTCACATTCGACGATAAGCTGCTTTACACAAGGGAATGTTGCAGACACTTATATTAAAGAAGCTAGACATCTACGGGGATACATGCGACCTATAAGGTTAACCTTTAGGCTGCAAACACAGGTAACAAATAAGCGGCATTTCAATAAAAGTGGAGTAGCCATTCATAAAGTCTTTCCTAGACCACAAGGTTATTTGGGTAAAGATGTGCTACTCTCTACCTGCCAAGCCAATACCTTTTCTGACTTTCTAGGCAAGAATTTGATAGTCCGGCTGACATTGCCATCTTGAACCTCGACACGATATGCCTCGTTCACATTCTCGACGCAGTTAGAAGGCCGCGATGCGTCCAGTAGCTTCATGCCGTTTCTCAGTCCAGCAGCTTCCGCATTGGAGCCAGGAATAACACCTGTGATGACCCGCGTGCTCCGACTGCCTTTATCAAAACCAAACTCAAGAATTGGGATCTCGACAGGGATAAAAGATGTCGATGATTCGTTGAAAGAGATCCCGCCAAGGTCCATAAGTTGCTTACCGTTAAGCATATCGCTAAAGTAATCGTCCAAAGAGGACTTGGAGTGATCCAATCGGCTGCGGATTTGGTTGAGCCAGTCGGTAGCCCGTACAGTTTCGCCGATCCTCCAACGACGGGAAAGGTCCACGACGATCTGATCCAGACGTCCATTGCGTGATAAGTCCCAATGATTATCTTGCTCTCGCAGACAACAGTCAATGAGTAGTAAATAAACGCAACCTCTCTTATACGGGATCCATTCAGCATACCAATCGGAAAACATCTCTTGACCTGCCTCGCGGATATCCATGCTGATTCGTGGAGAAGAGAAGTATCCTTGAAGATGGCGATTAATGCTCTCAATCAGAAAGGCTTTGCTTCTGAAACCGAAACGGTAGGGTAGGTAGGCTGAGTAGAGCTCTGCGATTCCTGAACTAATATTAGTTTTATATGAATAATCTGCAAGGTTGACATAAACTACCTTCTCTGAACCAGTCATTGTCATAGCCATCCTCTTCAGGACTTAGGTCAGAGAAGCTGTGGACCATTTCATGGGTAAAAAGAAGCAAGAGCGAGTCGTCAGTTTCATCAGCTACTTGATCATCGTACTCTAGCACGTAGCTTCCTATGAAGCCAGAGCCTCCAAATCCAGCTTTCGTCTTGCGGATAAAAACACGATAAGACTCCCCTGAAACGCCGAAGTGCTCTGCCATCTTCGGGTAAAGACTTGTATTGTAGGCCTTGAGCCGGGCGAGATTAGGAAGTAGACTGCCGAACCAGTAACAAGCAGCGACAATGTCCCCTTTTTGGGTGGCTGGGTCTGGATAGGAGCAAACAGGACCTGTCATATACACGGTTCTCCAGATCGTATCAGCATGGCCAACCACGACGACAGGCTCAGGGCCTTCTCCAAGGCTCCAGATGCATCTTGTTGACGGTGGCGCCTCCTCTGGCAAGATCCATTGGACGGTGTTCTTGTGAACACGGTCCGATATGAGAAGGGGCAGAAACCAGCGGCCAACCCCTTGCAGGCCACCTTGATCCCTGCGAAGATCGACACGGGCCCCCAATGGAGTCTTCTCTGACACGTTCCGGGGGAAGGCATCAAATTTCAGAGAGACATGGCCCTTGGTTTGTCGAGTAGGGCACCATTGCTGCTGAGTGTTGCGGTTCAGACTTGGAATGTCGCGGAAGACGAGCGGCAGTGGTCCGTTGTCATCTGAGGCGTGAATGTCACTCTCGCAGTATGGATGCCCGGGAACGTTGTCCATGAAGGTGTCAAACAAAAACAGAGGCTGGCCATTTCGAATAGAGGGATTCTCTATCTTGAGAAGCACAGAGAGTGCGCTGACGCCGTCTTTGTCAAAATGGGGACTCAGACAAAGATAGATTGAGGGATCTTCAGAGGTTGCCATCTTGTGAGGATGTGAGAATGAACGTAGATAAGAGGCAATGGAGTTGGGTAGCTCGCTATTTATGATTCAAGACAAGAGGTGCAGGTTCATGGGCATAGGCCCCAGCAGCTACAAAGATCGGTTGATAACATTTGGGCCTAGTCATTACTGAAGTCAGTTACGGCTCCGTGGATTCGTCACGACACTAGCAGACTATACCCAAAGAAGTGCGCGAGAACGAGCAAGCAGACTAAGAAACCCCACTTCGCTCAAATTTACACTAATCAAAAGCACGTAGGCCACGTCTCCGTTGTTTCTACAGATTTGTCTAATGCTGTTACTTGACTTCCTCTTCTCAATCACCATTGCGGCAAATGCGCACCCAGCCGAGAGTCAAATTCTTTTGTGATCAGTGCCATGTACCGCCCAGCCCCCCCTCGACCTAAGAAAACTAGAATATGCCGTTCACGCGATGGCTGCTATACTTGTCGCCGTAGACACCGCAAGGTACGTAATACCGCACTTTTGCTCCCATCTAATGCACTTGGCACTCTGCCAAACCCACTACATGAGCGTCGTGGAGTTGAACTGATGGATCTTTCTCGGTTGTAGTGCGATCTGACCAAGCCGTTGTGCTCCAACTGCACACGCAATGGCTTGAATTGTGAGGGCTATGAATTGCGGCTTACATGGCTGCCTGCTTCACTTGGCACTGGGGATAATCCACAACGGCCGAAGCGCCGAGCTTCGCCGGAAAGGAACATATCGCCTCCCTCTATATCTCCCAACGCCGCCGAATCCATTTCTTACCTAAACGAGACGGAAAGTTGGCTGGATGCTGCAATTGATGATCCCCTGACTATAGCTGATGCTCAATTACAGCAACTTCTAACGCACGCTGTTGATAATCCACAGTTTTCGAGAGGGTTCCTACTGCTTGACCACGAAGCATATCTACTAAGCCATTTCAATCGCTGTGTGTACAGACAGTTGATGCACCTCATGGGTGACTGGTTGACTGAACTGTTGTACCATCCCTATCTCCAACCTCCATTGATCGCCATCTCAGCTTCCAATCTATTCCAAGAGTACATATATCGCCGAGGTCCTACTATAGCTTCCTGCAGCATCAAAAAGAGGAAATTCGATACGTTGACACAGTCATGCTACCGTCTCGCCATCAATTACTACAACGACGCCATCAGAACCATTAGCGACACAACCTCCAACGGCAACAAATCCCCGCAACTGAACCTTGCGTCAACCCTTTTACTAGTTCTTTTCGAATGGCAATCTGGCAGTGTTCACGGCAGCTTCGTCCATATGGATGGCGCCGATGCCATCGTTATATCTTCTCTGGAACAACTGCGCCAAACATCAATAGGGCGACTTCTGCTTACGAGTTGGGCCGACATGCGAGCACGCAAAAACAGACAGAAACTTGCATTTAGACCACTAGAGGTCGAACTCAGTAGAGCTTCCGATCCTCGACACAGAGTCCTGATGTCTCACGCTCAGCAGTTTTCTTCGGGCGTCGCAGCTGCCCTTACAAATGCCATTTCGATGAGGGATCGACTTGTCCTGCACATGTGCGCAGCTTGTGGGGGTATAGACGAGAGGTTTGTACTAAGCCATTTCCGGCAATGGTACTCGCATGCCTTTGACTTCGAATACTCAGAGGAGCTCCCTTCTGAGGCTGGATGTGTCACTATGAAGGAATTGATGAACGGCCTTGATGCCACCAAACAGGCACTGTGGGAATGGCATAGCAGCCTTGACGAATCACGGCTCCCTGTTTCCCAGGCATCTTTACATCCCGCATTTGATCAGAGCTTCGAGGACCGGCTGGTCTTGGTCGAAGATATCGCACCGCTACAGTTTCAGACCCCTGAAGCCGCGTTCGATTATTTGCGTTTTGCCGTCAGCTTGGTCATTACATCGCCCCATGTCCTGGGTATATACGTTCTCGCAACGCGGCCAAGAGTGCCCAAAACACAGGTTCCCGCCGTCATTGCTCACCTGCTTTCGGTCATTGAAGGTCTTGACCCAGCACAGCTTATCCGCTACGACGTGTATGACAGTGGGCCTCTATGGGTCCTGGTCACTTTGGCGCTGTGCGTGCCAGAGTCTCACGTTGTGTCATGGATACTAGAGACTATCCTGCCAAGATATGAGAAGCATGCGCACCGTGGCTCGACGCTTATAAATTTCATAAATGTGAAAGATATGCTCTTGTGCATACAGTCGCAATTGCAAAAAGGCATATTACCACTGCTATGCTCCTCAAACTCTGTAATAACAGAAGACCTTATTTCCAGCCCAGTAGCACGATTCGGACAGAAGTTTGCTATCATAGGCCGGAACACTTTCGGGTCTTTAAGTTGCATGGTTGTTTCAGCTTCATGTTAGACTCTACTCAGAATTAGAAGAACATTTTAGCTAATTTAATATAGAATTCAAAAGCTAGACCCTTTTAGCCTTATATATATAAGGAGTTATACCTACTGCATCTCGGCGTCCGTGACTTCTTCTATTAGAAAGCTTAGTATTAAGGCTAGCCGCCTTGAAATTTCCCAATGTCCATGCCTTCGCAGAATATCCGTGACGCTATAGAGCGTGCTAGGGCCCATTTGCTTCATAATGTCGATGGATGATGACTCGCTTCGCTTCAGTTCTCTAATCTCGACGTTTCTCTGGATTGCTAGCCCTCCGAACTTGATAGAGCAATAGACGACAACGCCAGCATAGAAGAGGGAGAGAGGCACATGGATGGCTGACTCATCGGATATAGCCTGCATGCTATGCTTTTTTATGATGAGTGTGGCGTGCACAGCGCAGCAGATTCCATCGTTACTGCGGACCCAGCGACTAACCTCATCCTCTTCCAACGCGGTGGGCGGCATGTCGTCCCGACCTATGATCCGTTCAAGGAAGTCGAAATCCACGTAGAGCGCCATGAACGCTTGGTGCCACAGTCCCATCAAGCTAAACGGATCATGTTTTATGTCAACGACACTTCCGACGATTTCCTCGTGCCACAATGTGAGGCGTTGTCGAATAGTGGTTGCGTGATCCTTGAGTGAACCACGGCATCGTGCCTCGGAAATATAAGCATAGTACCCTGCGAGCTGTGCGTATGCATCAAAAGGATTTTTGCACACAGCCTGGTTTGAGGAAACCAGCGGGGCATGATTTTCGTCTTGACATGCCGTCCGAGTCATGGATGTAACCGTAGCATGCCATTTCGCGGCCGTTGTGGCTGAAAATAACTCGGCAGAGCAGCAAGTAGGTAGCCTGTTGTGGTCATGCCCCAGAAGGCCTTCGTGATGGAAAATCTTGGTGAACTCTGAATCGTGTATCTGTAAAGCTAAGATAAGTCGCAACGTTTCCTCTCGCTGGGCCCAACGTCTCCAACTGCCCTCAATATCAGTCTCGTCAATGGTGTCGGCAGATTCGAGCGCCGTTCGCACTCTGAAAAGCCCAGCTTGCCTTGCCCAAGCGATTATTGTACCATGGAATGATTCCGTCAAAAGCAGGTCGTTAGGTTGACCGGAAAGAATTCCGTAAGTCTGCCCTATTGTTGCAGCCTGGGCAACCGCCAACGCCTCGCATCCGCCTTTGTGAATGTAACGTTCCCACTGGCCAGGTCAGACAGGCTCAGTGAACCATATATACAGGTTTGGACAATACGTACTGATGCCAAGATAGCCTTATTCAGCTTTGTGAAAATCGCTTTCGCACACCGTGCGGCTCCGTCTGATCCCACAAAGAGAGCTCCTATCGAGCAAATGGACAGGAGGACAACTGCTCTTTCAGATGTCGGTCGGAATGACGCGGAGTGGATGATGGGAAATATTGGTTGGAACTTGGAGAAGTAAAGCTTGACGCAGAGATTCTAGGACAACAAAATCCATTAGCTTAGAATAGCCGAAGAGGTTGCGGGCTGGGTGTGAAGTCATACGAGAAATTCGGCAGAAGGAAGAGCTATATCCTGCGGATTTGAGGCGAGCCGAGTTGATAAGACAACACGGTACTCTTCATCCACTTCCTCTTGATTTATAAAAGGAACTAAGGGTTGTGGTATGCCTGGTTCGGGTACCGGCCGAGTGTACCATCGGCTATGGATAGCCTTGCGGACTTCCATCTGCTTTTTGACAGTACCTGAAGCCGCTTTGAGAGCATCCACAGTAGCATTGTCTGTTGCTGAAAGAGATACATTGAAGAACTGCTCATTACCAAGGCCAGGGAGATGGTTAGCCTCCATAATCGCCGACTCCACGGCTTCCAGATCGAATTGATCATCAAACCAGAGATAGTCGATGCCGCTAGATCCACGCAGCTGTGCACATGGAGAGCCAGGAAGCTCTGTTAATGAGATGTCCAGGAAGTTATCATAGGGTTCTGCTGAGAATGCGGTACTATCCTGGGCTAGAGGCTCCGAGTCACTAATCAGTGACCCAGAAGTGCTGGGAGAGCATTCAGAGCGTCTCAGATTTATAGATTCAGACTCTTCAATATCCCGCAACTCTACATCGGCAGAGTCGGTATCCGTTGCATGTCGTTGGCCGACTGGAGGAGAGTAGAAGTTAGTATATGCAGAAGCCTTCAAATCCCAGAGCTTTGGACAGTCCTGCTTTTGTAAGGGTCATCTGGGGTAGGCTTACCTGCATTTTGCTTTTCACCTACTTGCATACCACGTCTAACGCATGAGTTTGTGCGCTCATGGCGCATGAGTGAGTCTCTGGAAGATCAAATAGTAAGTAGTCAAGATTGAGGAAGAGAGGATGCGCCGGAGCGGCGGACAGTATACCTTCGGCTGTAAGCCTTGGGGCAATGAGAGCATACGAAAGGCTTTTGCTTTGTGTGTGATAGAGTGTGTCTGACGAGGTGCTCTTTCTTTTTAAACGCTTGACGGCATTGCGAGCAATGCCATGTGCGCGCTCTGTCGCGTGCTGGTGGTCTCGGCTGGGTAGTAGAGGTCAGCGCTTGCGCACAGGGACTCTCATTAGACGCAATATCCATCATCGCAGGAACGGTCTGACTGTTTCATAGGTAGGTGAACGTCTTGATGTAGCCAGACCAAGGTGATTTGCCGAAACTGGGAGGGATCTCAAGCGTGAGGGGAGAGCCACGTGACGTAGTTTAAACCGCGCGTTGGAGGCATGTCCTCATGGCGTACTACTTTCCGCATCGACGAATTAGGGGCCATAGCGCGTATTGGTTCGTGCCCTGGAATATTCATAGTCTTAATCTACCCGGGACATCTGGTGTCTACTTAAATTTAAGGAAATCCAAAGGTATTAAGATTAAAGAGAGCAAGTAGAGCTATAGTAAGGATTGCTAGAAATAAATATAAAGTTTTTAAACTATAAAAATACTTAATTTAGGTATTTTATAAGTTAAGTTAATTTAATTTTAAGGTAATTAGATATATTCTTTTATATAATATTTATATTTATTACTACTTTCTTTAAATCACTTTATGTTATATTATATTATATCTTAATAACTTTTAATTCCTTAAAAACAATAAATACATTCCTTTAGCAACAGCCTCTCTTATCAGTCTGTCGGCAAAGCCGAAAGCAAAGGGCGAGAAAACGGATTTGCTGTTAATCCTCGGCTTTCTGAAACGCTTTCCCCGCGGCCGGCTGGTTTTGCCGAACAGGCCATACCCCGCAAAAGGGCTTTACCGTTGTTGAAGGTGCCTGAGGCACCTACCTCGTATATCAGCCGGACCACTCGGCCCGAGACCTTAGTTAGCCACAGTCAATACACACACATCCCCCTCAACAACCGTTTACTAATGGCAGATCTTCAGTAGACGATCCCCGCAATGGAAAGAGAGGAATCCACATCGGTAACGCGGGGGCCATGAAAAATCCGGGGCAGCATCCCCGCAGCTAACGGAAGGGCTGGGAGTGGAAGAAGAGGGAAATGTGGCCTCGCAGCCCTCGAGTAAATAACTCGAGAGTAATCTAAGAGAACTTAATTAAATGAAACTGCTTTTACATAAGGCCTTGCATTTCCCTCAATTACAGACCCCTTTGCTGTTGGACAACCGGTGTTAGAATCGTGCCCATTGTCTTGCATGGTACAGCCTGGCACCCGCAGTACATCATGGCATCGTCTTCACAATATGACTTTTCACGTGTCTCCAGGCTTCTCATCTTCTTGTCACTTGCTGCTGGCGGCCTGATACTCTATATTGTTGTCAAGTATGCCCTGCAGAGCCAACGCCCAAGCAAGTTCCCTCCCGGGCCACGAGCTCTTCCCATCATAGGAAATCTGCATCTTCTCTCCCGAACCAAGGCTTTTATCCAGTATTCATGCCCTGTTTATCAAACCATAAAAGGATGCCTAAGCACTAACTCATGACCAACAGGTTTAGTGAGTGGGGACGTAAATACGGTACCATTATTGGTCTCAAGCTAGGTTCCCAAAACGTAGCCATCTTAAACGATTATAAACATGTGCAAGAGTAAGATATAGCAAGTATGATTACGACGCAGGGGGGGCTGACCATTTCCTTGCAAGGCTATTTGACAAAAGGTGCTCGATTTACTCTGATCGTCCGCCAAGTCATATCGCCAATGACATCATGTTCACGAACGACACGCATATCTTGTTTGTCCCTTATGGAGACAGCTGGAGAGTACTGAGGAAAACTCTTCAGGGACTCCTAAACATCAAAGCTGTCGATCGCTTACTTCCCATTCAGAACGCCGAGGCCACGCAGATGATGTATCAGCTTCTTCAGTCCCCAGATGATTGGTATGATCATGTCCGGAGATACTCAACATCCGTCATTCTCGCATCTGTATATGGACTTAGAGGTCCAACCTTCGAACATCCCCGCGTCAAGTCGCTCTACCATGTCCAAGACCAACTTACCCAGATAGCTGAACTTGGTGCTACACCACCAGTTGACGTATTTCCAGTACTCCAGTACTTGCCTGACTTCTTGTCACCTTGGCGGATATGGGCTCGAAATATTAGAAAGGAGCATCGAGGGCTCTGATTCAACCTTCTGAGAGAGACGCAACAGTTAGTTGTCGAGAATAAGGCACCGGAGGATTCGTTCATGGTGCGACTGTTGAAAGAACAAGATTCGAGCGGCCTTGACGACGAACATCTGGCCTATATTGGAGGAAGCCTCGTGAGTGATTATGTCCTTTTTGTTGCAAATCCACATATAAAGGGGCTTGTTGGCTAACGAGGTACGATGATGGCAGATGGAAGCTGGCTCAGACACGACAGCTTCTACATTGCTCTCTTTCATTCTTGCTATGGCGCTTTTCCCTGAGTGCCTTACAAAATGTCAGGCAGAAGTGGACTCTATCTGTGGGGCTGAAAGATTACCGACTTTCGACGACTTCGAGTCACTCACATATCTGAAAGCTGCAATGACAGAGGTAAGGGCTCAATCTGTGTTAAGCTCCTCACACTGAACACCAACCTAACTCGGCGAGTAGACTATACGTTGGAGACCCGTGGCTGCTGGAGGAATCCCACATGCACTGACCCAAGATGACTACTACGAGGGCTACTACCTACCAAAAGGGACCATTCTATTCGCAAACGCTTGGGCGATACACCGCTCTTCTGACTACGATGCTCCAGATCAGTTCTATCCTGACCGATTCCTGCAAAACAGGTTCGGGACTGCCCATGATTCTATTCATCCTGACAACAAGAGACGGCCAATTTATGGGTTTGGTGCTGGGCGACGCGTATGCCCTGGTCAGAGGCTAGCAGAAAACTCATTGGTACCTTTCAGCTCCCAAACGAATTAAAGAGACAGTTAAAGAAACTAATGAAATTAATAGCTCCTGAACATGGCAAAGTTGGTTTGGGCGTTTGATATAAAGCCTGGTGCAGATAAGATTGACAGCTCGATAGAGACAGGGTATACTGGAGGTTTCCTTATTACACCAAAGAAATTCCCTTTATATCTTACGCTGCGGTCAGCAGATAGAGAAGGAGTAATTAAACGAGACTTCTTAAAGTGTTTAGAGTTACTTAAGAAGTTTAAATAGTAAATTTATATATAAACTTAAATATAAATTTAGTTATACTATAATAAAAATAAAAATATTTTTTTTCTATTTATATAAAGATATTAAATAAATACTATATTAATAAGTATTAAATTAATAAAAATCTCTATTTATATAATTATAGTATTTCTTTAAATAAGATCAATTATATAATTATAGCTTTTTAAATTTTTAAATTATTTAAATTATTATATAAATTATAATAAATAAGTTATAACTTATATTAATTATAATAAAAATTTATTTAATAAAATTTAACTTTATTAATTAAGTTTATTAAGATTTTAATAATACTAAAGATTAACTATTAAAATTTTTATAGCTTATTAAAATATATAAATTCTCGTTATTACTTATAACTAAGTTATAGCTATATAATACTCAAGTATTTACTTAATGCTTCTTACTTAGCAAAGCTTGTCAGGAAGCCAGGTTGCTCAAAGTCCATCTCCTGTACCAGCTGCACATCTCCGACAAGAACGTTGAACCTGCGGCCTACCTCCAAGTAAAGATTCTGGGATCGTTCAGCAAGCTCCCTAGATCCGCCACAGCGAACGATGCCTCGGGTATGCCACGTCGCCTGCATAGGCGCATTGCTGAGGGTGATGCCACCTGCGAGAGCGATCTGGGTCTCAACAAGGCTCAGGATACGGTCTTTGCTGAACCACCAGGCATATCCCCACTCAGCGAGAAGAAGGTCTAGATTCTCTCAGTAAGTAGTCCAGAGATTTGCCACGTTGAGAAGAGATCTTACGAGCATCTGTATGGTTCTTCTTCAAAATTTCGTTATTGGATCGAGCCGCGTCTGGTGACCAGAGGGTTGCAAAGTGGTCCGCGGCCCGCTTCTTTCGGCGCTCGAGTGCTTCTTCATCACCCTGTTCTTCGGTTCTACAAGATTCCTTAAGCAGGGTGATCCGAAAACAATGTAGAGGTTTGCTCTCACCTTGGCCCAAACAGATCCACAATTCCTGGCTTAGATGCCCCATACAGGGGAATAAGCGATCCCAATGACCTCGGATTTCCAATCATAAGCGTCAGCTTGAGTATTGCCTCCTTCATGCGTCTCTGAACGATCAATTCCTTTTCTACAGGCAGATCCTTCGTCACAATGCGGTACAGATCTGCCTGGCGTGCACCTGCATTTGCTCCGGCCAGTGCTGCGGCCTACGGGACTAATCAGAGGGCCGTTATCATACTGAGAGTTTTGGCAGAACTTACCGCAGCAATGTACCATGTTTGATCAGTTATGTCAAGGTCAGATTCTGCCTGACGGTATTTGTCCAAGAAATCAAGTGATGCTGCCATCTCTCTATTGCTTTGGTCTCTTCTTTGGTCTCTTTGTCTGTCGGTGGTTCTATTACGAGATTGACAGCCTTCTAAGAAACTGTAGCACTTCTTGCATCTTTATATACCAAAAATGCGGATAGATCTACTAGTTTGAGGCGGACGAGAGGTTATGCGCCGAACCTTTTAGACGGCTTTAGAGTTGCATGTAAAAGCCGAGCCGGTCTGTTACTAGGGTTCCATTGTTCCTTTCCTACGGGTAGCGGTGAAATGAGAATACACAAAAGGATGCCTGGGACTCTAGGAGTCTCAAATTCCGAGGCCGAAATAGCACAAGTCGCGAAGCCGAGCCGGTAGCCAGACACACTAGAGGCTTTGCCCGGTTTGCATCTTTAACAACTCATCACGGAACGGCAACTGAGCAGCACCCGCAAAGCCGCGGAAGACGCGGTTCTTCGGTTTCCCAGTACTATAGTGGACTCGCGATCGTTTGAAGACGCTTGAGGCGCTCGGGGTTCGCGCCGGTGTCTGAGCTTCGGTTTCGTCCTCGGCTTCGCGCTTCGGCATATCCGACAGTCTAAGTCAGACGTCCTTGTCAGCCCGCACAACTATCAAATAAAACTAGACACAATTCAAGACTCTCCTTCGTCGATAATAACGCAAATCATTTCTATACTCTATTCTGTCTTCTCTGTTTTATATATCTCGTTGAGATATCATAAGCATTAAGTATCAATCAATCCTCACGTCGGCTATGCCATCATCCAAGCTTGCGACTGTAAGGCGTATTGTCATCGGCCATGACGACAACGCGCACTCGACCATCAAGTATGATAGCCAGCTCACGTCAGAGCATCTGACCATGGGCGTTGAAGTCAGAACGCTTTGGATAACCGACACATTTCCAGCCAATACAAATATTGTGGGAGACCCAACAGAATCGCATTCCGGCTTTATGGCTCCAGGTTCTCTCATCAGAGTCGTGGACTTTCCCCCGCAATCGCAAGGTGCAACGCATCGAACAGTGTCTTTGGACTATATAATTCTGGTCAAAGGTAGCCTTGTGCATTGGACAGACGATGGCAGTACTACCACGGTCAATGAAGGAGACGTTCTGGTCCAACAAGGAACAATGCACCGTTGGGATAACAACACGGATGACTGGGCTCGGATTGTGTGTATTATTCTTCCAGCAACTGAGCCAGTGGTTAATGGCCAAAGGCTGGGGGATGACTCTCACTCAATTGGGCTTCATGATCAGACTTCATCTAGAAGTACGTGGATTCGGCCAAGTCTTTGGCAATATCAAGAAATTAAGTAGATCAATCTATTAGTGCTAATGATTTCGGTACCACAGCGCTGCGCAACAGATCTGAGCTCCTTTAATATCGTCCAATTATCGACTCTAGCTCATGAGGCCATTTCTATCAACAATGCACTATGAATGACTTTCTTCTTAACTCCATGAAACTTTCCTGTCTACATCGATTGTCTGCCAGTTTTGTCAAGTACAAATTTATGCTGTCAAGTTACCGGAAATAAAAGAGTAATATACTGGCGGTGTAAGAGAGAGCCGTCTCGTAAGTAATGGCCATCTATTAGTTTTACTCATTTTTCTTATTATTTAATCTTCATTCACAACCTCGGAGTAGCCTGCTTCCTCTTGTCTTAAGCAGTGATACCGTTTAATAGGTAATTCGATTGATATAGAGATTGGGTAAGCCAATGACTAGATTGTGACAAGAGGGATGGTAAGGTAGCTAGCTGTAGAACCACCAACGTGGACATGGTGTGTACCAACATTCTCCATGCTTTCGTTGCCACGAAGATTAGGGAATTCAGCCAGTGTCATGCTGTGACCAGAGATCTTCAGCATAAGCCCCTCGCCCCCTTCAAAGGCCATTCCCGTCTGCCAAAGCCCAATATCCAGCCTGGCGATCGTACCTGGTTTGACTTTGTGCTGCTTAGTGTAGTCATGCTCAGGAAAGTTGGGGATAGATGTTTCAGAGTCGAGTGCCCTGTGGCTGGCTCTGAGGTACCCACTGGGTCCAAGGTAGACAAGAGAGTTGATCCTCTCAACATCATCATCTTCAATCCCCGAGTCCTCTGACGGGATATTGATATTTTGAAGGACCTTTCCATTGCGATCAATCTTCCGTAGTTGAACGCAGACATCAAGGTCATCATGTTCTAGGCACGACATGTACAAGGTTGCTTGCGCATTTCCGACAAGATAAACGGCATCTCTAAAAGTGTACTCAAACTTCAGTTCCTCAGAGTCGCTATCCACTTGCATGAACGGAACATCGGACTTGTAAGAAACTTGTGATTCTGCCGATGGGGGGACATTCATAAGCACTTTGTTCGGGTACAGGTATAGTTGCTCGTTCTTGGTGGCCGGCATGGGCCATGCTGGAAAGACATGGCTGACGATTGGCTCCTTCAATGCGGTGTCAGTCAAGATAATCGAGAGTAGAAACAATCAGTAAAAGATGCATTACCTTATTGTAGCGCAAGATGGAGACACGAACTCTCGGAGTCAGTTCCCAGCCGTTATCCCTTCCTTTAGTATAGCAGTCCAGGAACTGCTGGAGTTCGTCATTCGTTTCTTGTTGGTAGAGGTCGTGCCATTCTTGAGTAGCATGCACTCGGAGCCTGGTGAAGGGTTTAGTAAGAACAATCTAGACCGTTGTCTATAAGAACAATCCTACCATTTATGCTTTATTGGCGCCTCAGTATAGCCTCTGAATGACCCAAAGGTGTGTAATCCGGTCGAGTAACTAGTAACTGCGTATATGGGCACATTGATGTTGCTGACATTAGCTCGTTTGTCTGCCCAGTAGTCATTCAGGAGCGAATCCTTTTCAATCATTGACACGAGATTCTCCTGTTTGCCTCTCCCTAGGTACCGCCATGTTAGTAAAGCTGATAGCGTGAGGGAATAGGGACAACAAACCAAAGTTTTGCTGAGCTAGGAATCGAAGAAATGCTTTGGATGGCACACCACCGCGGCAGAAAATTTCGCGATAGATATCGCTGGCCCCCTCGAACGGCGCGATGCACTTCAGATGGGGGGGTCTCTCAGCAGCAATGAACCACTGAGAAATGCCCAGCCACGAATTGCCGACGAATGCGACGGCTTCGTTGCACCATGGAAGCCGCGCAAGTTCTTCAACAACGTCATATCCATCTTTTGCCTCGGCTCTCCCCCACCAACTAATTGGCATCAGTATAAAGGGAGATAAAGGATTGGTGTAAGTGTTTCTTACGAGAGATCTCCTTCGGAGTCCCAAGAGCCTCTAATGTCTACATTGACGACTGCGTAGCCACGAGCAGTCCACTCGGCAGGATCTGGGGCCTCGAACTTTTCATAGCCAGAGAGACGGCTCTTAGGCACGCCTACTCGTCCTGGCACCAAATCAAGGCAGAAAAAGCCTGCGATTAGGTTAGCCGCACGGTTACCCATAGCGATTGCTAGCGTCAAGATCTCTATTACCTCTTCCGGTCTTCCCGTAGGGACTCCAGGCCACAAGAGCAGGTACTTTCTCAGCGTCATTAGCGGGACGGAAGATATCGGCCCTAATATGCACGCCATCTCTGAGAGTAAATTGAACATCTTTCTCAAATACTGTGTCAGCTTGAAAGGGGGCTGATTCTTGGTTCTTTCTGTGTCCCTTTTTAAGCACAGTAACGTTGTAATCGGCATTGTCGTACTTAGCGTCCCGCTCTGGGGGCGGAAGAGGCGACTGTAGTACAGGCACAGATCCGACCTTGAACGGCATTGGGCTTGCAACCTTGGATTATCAATAAAGAGAGGTAAAACAGCTGAAAATATATGGCGAGTAGTGATTCTTCATCCTTTTGGGGGGATATTAGATAGGGCTTCAGCAAGGTATAGATGAGCATTTCTTGGCCTATTATCTTATGGTTGAACCCTGGCTAATAACTTGGTGATCCTCTTGTGAACACTGGGTGGTTCACTTCCTCGGCGTTAAGTTCACTTCCGCTCTGTTTTGCGGGGAAAATAAACTTCGCGCCGGAGATTCTTGGTAGTCCGGAGGCAGCCCGCAAAAGGCCGACTCTCGGGCTTCGCGTTCGGCTTTTCCGGACCAATTGGGCTCAATACTTCCATTCCCCGCAAGGCTTTGGTTCTGGTAGTGGTCAGGAGATAATCGAAGAATGCGGATGAAGGACACCAATCCACCCACGACTGCCTACAGCCCTATAAGTTAGCACCTTGTACTCACGACTACCCTAGAATACAGCATGAACTCGTGGATCCAACAACAATACTAAGCAAATATAGCACATCATCCCAACACTACGTTTAACCATTCATATATGGTCAATATTATTAAAAATATTTCTATGTTTACATACATTCTTTGACCAAGGTCAACATACAACCGCGCCAATCCTTCTCAATGGCTCTCAAATACATCATCAAAAATGCGACAGTGCTCTCCGTTGACGAAGCATAGGAAACGTCGCTAACAGCGACGTTCTGATTGAGCATGGTTTTATCAAAGCCGTGGGCCCAAATTTGGAGCATTCTGATCACATCGCCATCGATGGGACAGATGCTATAGTGTCCCCGGGCTTCATCGACACTCACCGTCACACGTGGCAAACCCAGCTCAGGACTATCTGCACCGACTTTGTCCTCTCTGCCTATTTGCTCAACGTGCGGCACATCTACGGATCCTGTTACTCAGCTGAGGATGCTTATCTGGGAAACTACTGCGGAGCACTCGAATCCATCGACAATGGCATCACTTATCTCATTGATCACTCACATATCATGAACAGCCCCGCTCACGCAGATGCAGCTATCAAAGGGCTGCGCGACGCAAAGATCAGAGGAATCTTCTGTTATGGTTTCTACCCCAATCCAGCCTGGGCAGGTTCCAACGTAGATGCTGAAAGGGAAAAAGATGTCGAGTGGCGTTTGAAAGACGCTGCACGGGTTCGTCAAGAGCACTTTCCTGTCAACGGACCCGATGAGCTTCTACGTTTCGGAGTCGCGCCGTCTGAGGCCGAGGCGATTCCTTTCCAACAGCTTCTACACGAATTTAAGGCGGCAAGATCCATTGGCGCTGCCATAATCACAGCGCACATCGCCCTGGGCAAGTTTGACAGCGGCCACATGACAACTAAGAGGTTTGGGGAGTTGGATCTATTGGGCTCAGACATACTGTGGAGCCACGCCAATTCTCTTACCGACGAGGAGCTGCAGCTTGCCAAGAAGTACGACTTGGGTCTCTCTGCGACTCCAGAGATCGAGCTGCAGATGGGCGTTGGCTATCCTATCGCGTACAAGGCGAAAGAGCGCGGTGTCAGAGTCGGGCTCGGCGTCGATATCACTTCCAACTGTCCTGGTGACATGTTTCAACAGATGCGACTTGTTCTCCAGGCCCAACGATATGAGGATCAAAGAAAGTCCCCTTTCCCGCTTCCTATGGCACGGCCGTGCGCTGAAGTTCTTGAGATGGCAACTATTGGAGGCGCTCGAGCCGTCGGCCTGGAAAAGCTGATTGGAAGTATCACTCCAGGGAAACAGGCGGACCTCATCATGACCAAGTGCGATTCGACTAGGCTTACCCCAGTTCATGATCCTGTGGCTGCCTTGGTTAACTATGCAAATGGTTCCGACATTGATACGGTCATGGTGAATGGAGAAATCCTCAAGTCTGGTGGCAAGTTAGTAAACGTAGATTGGCCAAAGATTCACGCAGAAGTACGCAAATCAGCGGCGAAAATCATGAATATGTCGAAGCTGGCCCCAGAAGAGGAAGTGGAAGAAGCACGTAATGCCATGATGAGGGCAATGCAGTAAGCAAAGGATTTAGCTCTGGCAAGGATCCCAGACGCTAGAACGGCTCAATGAGAATCTTACGCTGCATGTTTGCGAACACAGTCCTTTTACCATAGCTTGAATTAATATATCACCATATAGTACATGATCTAAAGATGTTCCAGTCGAGCCTAGTTGATCACGATGCTCACATCAGCATCTCCCTCAGAAGCTCTCTGATGATTCGTGAACAACGGATCAACAAGTTGTTCAAACATCAAAGAGTCGAATGGAAATGACTCTGGACCCAGGCATTCAGTGTCGGCTTGACTTAATGGGATATTTAGGACAGGGTCTGTCAAAGCTGTGCTGACATTCTGCTGGACTACATTCGAGACAGATTCATTAATAAGTGAGAAATTGTCCAAGAGAGCAGGAATATACCGCACCTATGTGGTCGCAGAGCCGAGATATGTGCCGCAGAAAGCTCGAGGCTCTCTCCACAGCAGGATGGTCAGGCACCAACTTGCAGAACGCCTGTCTGGCGAGGTCGACACATATTCGGGCTTTGAAAGCGGCCTGCGAACCCCCAAAAGCAACATCTTTTGTCTGCATGCATATAAAAGCGAAGCATGTCAGTGTCGCGTTGTAAACTGAATAATTGTCAGTATTTGAGTTTTGTTTGACCAACATGTCAAGCTCACCAATCTGGATCAATGTCCACCACATTCCTGGACCAGGCTTTCCGCCTTCAAACGCATTGATTATGGTCACGATAGCTTCGGCCGAGTCTATACTTGTTTCAAGGCTAGGCCTGGAGAACAGAAGCATCTGTCGTCTAGACGTTTGGGTTATGTCGTCAGAATTGGCTGATTTCCTCACAGCCGATAACACAAGTACAAGAGCTGGCCTATGCAGCATAAGGCGGACGTTGTGGTACCGCAAACCTAGGACCCTGTATAAATTTTTTTGAGAATTAGCTTCGTCCACTAGGCCAGCTGAGGAGTCCAAGATGGCTGCCCGCCATTTCCCTGGTAACGAATCAAGCCATTCATCCAGCTTTTGGCTCATACAGGCAATGGATGCTATAATATCCATGAATCGAGATACGCCGAGAGGCTCTGGGCTCTGGAAGTATTCTGTGTTAACAATCTGTCCTAGGATTGCGTACAGCTTGCTGTGAAAGGTGTCAGTAAGCCCTCGACCTTTGGTAATGGGACCAAGATGTGCTCACATAGACAGGCAAAAGAATGTTCAGCTTTCTTCTTTGGGCCAGACATCCAATGGTGAGGAACTTGTAGCCGAAGCTGGTAATTGTTGGTTTACGAAGTAATCAGTTCGCTGTACATAAGGACCTAACAGAGACGGGCGGCCAAAATGCATTGAAAAGGCGCTGTACCATGAGTTAGCCTTGTGGTAAGACTAAGCTGTCATGGGACATCACCTATCCATGAACAAACACAGTTGCCAAGTGCGTCTTTTTGCCTCTCTTTCAGCGGTAAAGTCCTTGGCTAAGTGATCCAAATTGTGGAGGCCCTGGCGGAGGGCCTTTTGGACGGCCATGGAATATGTCGACCATGAATCCGAACGCCGATCAGTGCTTTGCAAATACTGGCTCATCAATAGGTAGGACTGAACTGTGGTTACAAAGGCAAAAGGAACGCCGCAAGTCAGTCGAACCGACACTCATCTTCACCATTGTGCATGCACGTCTTACCTTGTTCAAGTTTGCCGCATCCCAAGTCGTCCTTTGATAACAAACTCTTGGACCGTTCAAAGAAAAGCCTCGAAATGAAAAATCTCCTTGTAGCCGGCATTATCGAGTCAATACTCGACACTGTAGCTATTGCTAGGACCATATCGAGCAACGCAAGCTTAGATGCGTCCGGTGGGAGTGTTGACTCGTAGATAGGATCAACATGAGTGCGAGAAAATGTTGCCTTGTCCAGAAATGGGTTCATCGAACCATAGTCCCGGAAGAAAAGCTCGACGAGGGACCTGGTTGCATGATCCGGGGGAAGGACATAGAGACCCTCACTATCGGTATGGCTGGCTACTGGGACTGACTCCATGTGAAACACTGCTGCTGGAGGGGAGCATTCTGGCTTGATGAACTCTGAAATCTTGCTGTCCGTGCCACGGAGGGAAGACAGGGTCGTGGAATCAACTTCTCCTAGGATCTGCCTCAGATAGAAAATGTTGGAAGAAGGACCTAGAAATGGATTAGATCGTGGGGTTTTACACGACGCCACTATATCAAGCATCGGGGGGTGAACAGACCGTAGAATTCTTCCCCAATGCTACTTATGCCATCTTGAGCATTACTGGAACATAGATACGGAGCTTGGGTGAAGTCCTCAGGCAGGTCTTGGATGACTAGCTCTGGCGTGTCAGATTCATCGGATTCTTCTGCCGTCGAACATGATGTCTTTCGAAGCCGTTGAACAGTATCTTCCAAAACCTTGAGCCGTTGCTCAAGTATCAAGGTGCTACTCTTTGCGATTAGTATGTCCATCACACACTACAAGTTCTTTTCGCCGCAGTATTTGTCTGGAATAGCCTCTTGTTGTTCGCGATGAGGTGCTCGATATTCGCAACGCGCATCGATATCCTGGCAATGGAAGCACGAAGGATACCCTCCATCGCACTGACGGATCATTTTACGTCAAGATCAACGGGTAGGGTACGGTTAAGTCTCAGACACCATAGAGCACTGACTTTGACTTTCCTTGCGCGACAACGGTTGCAGGCAAGGATTGTTCGCTGCCTTTTGGGTAGGGGCATTTCTGCACCACTGTGATCTCGCTTTCGAACAAGATTTGAGCCCGAGGGGCCACTGCAATTATTCTGGGGGGACCGTTGCGTATCCATTGGATTCGGGTGATAGAATTGTGCGATGGCGCTTTTGAAACTGCGTGGAGCAACTGGTGGAGGGCATAGCAGGAACTTATTAATAAAGAATCAACGGGGACCCCGCATTTGCATCAGGAGGTCTGCCTGATCGGCTTCGAAACCGCGAAATCCTTGCAGCAGCGAAACTAACGACATTCAGGTGAGTTGGTAGTTAGCGGTGGCGTACACACAAGCCTATTACACACTTAGTCCTCCAACCCCGCACCGGCGAATTTCAAATATCCGGATGTTGTGACCACTACAATACAGTCCCCCGTGGATGGCGGATCAATGATTCGATGTCGATGTGTCAATTCACGGTTTTGAAGGGCTTAGCTTAGGCACAAGACATACGTACTGGCGCAAAACACTTGAAAAAGAAAAAGAATTCATAAGTAAAGGGCGTCTCCTTGGTGTCGCAGGAATCTAAGCTCTCTCTACGCACTAGCTCTTCCCCTTTTTTGAAGGCATAGCCGCGTTGTGAGCAATATGTTCATCTGTGTTTGGGCTTCTGTAGTCTTATCTTCATCATCTTCATTATGGGGTAGGCAGAAAACATGAGGACTGGTGAGGGTGAAATCTGCCTTCTCAATTCACCAAAGCGTGTGTACCCAGGTGTCTGTAATTTATTTTCCGTGACTTGGCCACAATATACTCCGCTTCACCAGACAAGACCTACATTGAAAGAGCTGAACTCACCAGTCATATTTATAAGCGAGTCTAGTCTCCGTAGTGGTTCAAGCTAGCTATATAATTATGGCTACATAGTATCAAACTTAACCATGTTTACCAGTGTACCGATCTTGTCGATCTGAATGTCAATTCTGCCTCCGTTTTCCAGGCTTATACGAGGCTTTCGAAAATACCCAATACCAGCCGGCGTTCCTGTAAGTATAATGGAGCCAGCCTCCAGCGTTGTTCCCCTGGAAAGATACGAAACTTGCCTCGCCACTGAAAAGATCATATCGATTGTATTTCCATTTTGCACAGTCTGGCCGTTATATACAGCCTTTATACCAAGGGACTGGGGATCTTGAATCGCTGAGGGTGCAACAAGCACAGGGCCTATCAACTTATTAATTAGACTGGACCAAGATAGTCAAAGGTGACCAGCCACTGGCCTGGAAACATACCGATGGGGCAACTATTGTCGAGTCCTTTAGAGAAAGACCACTGCTTCACTGCCAGCTGGAGATTCCGGGCCGAAACGTCGTTGGCCGCTGTATAGCCCAAGACATATTCCAAAGCTCTATTCTCTGGAATATCTCGGCCAGTCTTTCCAATCACAACACAAAGCTCTGCTTCGTAATCGCTCGATCCGTCCTGTGCGCATTTTGGGATAGTGATTGCCGCCGGAAAAGGGTCGGCGAGCGCAGTGCGCGGCTTAGTAAAAACCTCTAGGTCACTGGGAATTGGGAAACCGCCTTCCTGTTTTTATATCAGCAATTCTGCCGCTGTATCCGCGAGACATGTTTGAGGGGGGATTAGCTCACTTACCTTTGCGTGGTCCCTATAATTCAGCCCAAGACATCTGATATAGTTGCACTGCCCTCGTTCTACCGGTGCGAGTAACTTTACCAATTTGTAAGTATTGATGCGTTCTTTTTGTCCTGTTTATTTTTCAGTCCGTAACTTACCTGGTCTACCGTAAGCACTTGCTCTGTGATGATGGCGTTATACATGTCTCCGTTGAGTAAGTATGCCTTGACCTCGACACCATTCACAGAGTCGAGCCCGATGTCCCGAGTGGTATCGACCAACTGGCCCAGATGAATCTGGCCATCCTCTTTGGCTCTAAACCGAATCAAATGGGTCCAAGATGACATGATGGTGCTTATATGGTGGGTAAAAGAAGCTTTAGAAGGACTAGTTTGTGCTCTCGCTGATGATATACCAATGAAGTTGAGAGAATCTTGTAGTTAACGATACTAACCCCCCCGCCATGATATTTAATTAGATGCTGTTGAAATTATCAAGTCCCCGCCCACTAACAATGCCGCGAAGTGCCCCGCAAGTTCTCCACAAGCTCCTCCCCACAAGCTCCCCCACAAGCTCCCCACAAAGTCGAACTTGTCCTGCAACAATGAATTTGTAGCGGGGATCCTCGTCAAGACCAAGGCATTGGAGGAAGAGGAAATGTAATATATTAGGGAAATGTGGATAGTCTTAGAAAGTTAGGCGTGAGCGTAGACACCTGAGAGACTAAGAAACATGATGGACGACGACCTCCAAGAGACAACTGACATCATTATATGCGGCTGCGGGCCAACCGGTGCCATGCTTTCAGTGCTATTAAGTCAATACTCCATCCCCCATGTCATCCTCGAAAAAGACATGGAGGTTAATGCTGATCCGCGGGGAATCGCACTTGACGAAGACGGTATACGCTATCTCCAGGCATGCGGCATCTACGACAAGATATTTACAGAAATTGGGCAATGTAAGTTTGTTCATTGTATTTTCTGCGTTTTCTTTTTTGACACCAGCGACCTTAGGTATGGGGAATTTTAGATTTATCGGAAAGAACCACACAGAACTGAATAGGGAGCCCTTCTTAATAATGAACTATGGCACAGTAAGTGAGAAACTCTTGAAGGGTGATGCGCTGCGTTGCTAACCTGGCTTTCAACTGTAGACCGAAGGGGTTACCGGCCATCCAGGCTTCATGTGTCACAAACAGCCATGCATTGAGCAGAACCTTAGGTCTCAGATTACAGCCCTCGGTGCAGCCAAGTTACGCTTGGGTTCAACAGTTAACTCTATTACAGAGGACAAAGATTGGGTCTATGCACGTTATACCAGCAAATCGAATCAACCTGGCATTGTTCGGGCAAGGTTTCTTGTCGGGGCAGATGGCAAGACAGGCTTCACACGTAAGCAATACCTCGAGCCCAAGGGAGTTACCATGGATCAAGCTTTAGATGTTCCATATGAGCAAGACTGGGTAGCCCTCAACTGGGAAATCTCTCTTCCATCGCCATCAACACACCCTGACTTTCCCCTCTGGGAAAAAGGATATACACCACAGCAAGTCTACGATGAATTCTTTCCTCGGGACTTTCGGTTCCTGTGCAATCCTGTCCGTGCTGCAGTGTGCGGTCGTTTTGGGCTCAATAGTGATAGATTATGGCGTTTCGAGTTTGTCGTCCTCGCTGGGGAGAACCCAATCGAGATGGCCAAAGAAGATCAGGTTGCTGCAATTGTCCACCCATACATCACTCACTTGGGCAGCCGATATGGAATCAATGACAAAAGAATCACTTATCCTTTAGACTGTATAAAAGTTCTTCGATGTCGGCCATTCCGGTTTTCGGCAAGAAGTTGCAACAAATGGTCGCTTGGTCGGGTTATGTTGTGCGGGGACGCTGCCCATGTATTCCCGCCCTTCGGTGGCCAAGGAATTGCTTCCGGCTTCCGTGATGCCATATCACTGGCTTGGAGGTTGCGTATAGCCGTTGATGGATCGTCTAGGCCCAATGAGTTGGCCTTTCAGAAGCTACTACAAGGATGGTACTCGGAACGAAAACAACAACTCGACAAGTCACTACGGTCAACTGTCGAGAACGGAGAATACGTCACCCAGTCCAACACATTCAAAGCTTTCCTACGCGATTGCTACTTCTTTTTGACACAACTAGTCCCCAGCTGGAAACACTGGTTACAGCTAGGGAACCGGAGGGACGGAATGACCAAGTACCAGTGGAAGCCCGGAACTGGGATGGCGTTTTTGCCTGCCCTTGGCGGAGGTGTCATGTTCCCTCAGGTTTACGCAGCGTCTACTACCAATTCCCTGCCACGTCAGCCTGTCTTCTTTACCGACGATATCATCTTCAACCGACAGAAAAAGGGGATTTTCCAAGTTGTTGTAATCTTGCAGCCAGACGGGATTATAGACAACATCGAAGCTGCCTTGGACGGCCTTCAAGAGCTTTCAGCGGGGGCCTTGCAAGACGGAGAAGCCACCTGGTTCTTGGACAGCACTGGCTCGCCTCCTTCCCATCTCAAGGGTCTGTCTATTTATCGACTTGCTGGTGCCGAGGAGTTCGCTAGGGAACCAAAACTATGTATAGGGCGACCAGAGCCAGTAGGATATGATGCACACAGGATGTCAAAAGAAGTAGGTGAAAAGACATTTGTCATTTTACGACCCGATAGGTTTGTTTTCGCGGCTTGCGATACCAGATCAGAACTATTGTATGCGGCGGAAATGCTCCGGGATCTTGTTACAACTGGGTGGCTGGCTATTTAATATGGCTATGGCTCTCAGAGCTGAAGACAGACTTGGTATCTGCTTTGTTCTAGATTCGTGATATGAAGACTGCAGTAGGCTGGAGAATCGAGTTACACTTTTCTTCAATTGAGTGATCGTCCATACTTCAATGACTTTCCTTCCATGATGTAGCACCTGGCGGGGGCTTTTGCACTGATAGAACCATTATCTGTCAAAGGCGAACACGTCATTTGCAGAGACAAACCTCTGAACATTTCTCCGCAAATCTTTCCTGCAGACCGAAGCAGTGCAGTACATGAAAGGCGGCGCCCCCGCAGTCTACGAAAGAGTGCCCCGCAAGCTGCGGGGGACAGAGAGTAAGAGCCCGTATAGGCTGTAAACCGCGCGGCATTTGCATCGGTATCAGATACAAGCCCGACGTATTTCCCCACCACCCTATACACCGTAGACTCTATGCACTGTAATACCCTTAATGCATTTGCTGAGAAGATACCTTACTGTAAAGACTCAAAATCATATTAGCAGCAATCCAGCTAACTGCAGGCTGTATACCCCTGCACTTAGGGCGTTATTTATACCACAGAGGGTGCATTCTAATCAATCTGTAGGGTATGTGGGGTCCAGGGGTGTGTGGGGTAGTGGGGAAATACATTAAGATATTGTAATATAAAATTCAACCTTCTAACACACTTCCTGTTGAAGAGAATAATAACACTTTGGCCAATATACTATATCTTTAAAACACAGCAGCGAATTTCCCGACAAAACCACAATGAACAGCGTACGTATCATATGCCTGTGGGGCTTTGAACCGCGACCGCTGCTAACAACTAGCTACCTACCAGCCTCTGACTAGCTTAAAATTCAATACTGGCGCCTGGGTGCTGGATGTTGAGGCCAACGACACCAGTGGACAGACTACTACCGCCGAGTGGCAGCAGAAACGCGGCATCAGTCCATCGGACCAGATCCGCACGACCAGGCTGGTGCATATGCGTTACCAGCACCCAGACCTTGAGAGCATCCGCACTTTTCTCTACGACTTTGGCATGATTGCGGCCAAGGAGACCGAGGACGCCATCTGGTTCCGAGGCTATGGTGTCGACCAGTATGTCTACTATGCGCAGAAGGGGCCTAAACAGTTCCTCGGCGGGACATTCGAGGTCGAGACTTATGATGATCTCGTCAAGGCATCCAAAATCGAGGGGGCTAGTCACATCCAAGAGATTGTTGACGAACCAGGAGGCGGCTCGCTGGTGACTGTCTACGACCCTGAGGGCTTGCCAATAAATTTCATCCACGGACAGGAACCAGCCGAAGTGGGAAAGATGCCCGACAAGCTTATAGTCAACTTTGAAGACGAGAAGCCACGCAAACGAAGATTTCAGCGGTTTAGCGAGGGACCCGCGGCGGTACACAAGGTCAGATGACATGGGTATTACCCAAATCCAGCTGTTTGCACCAGTACTAATATGGAAAATAGCTTGGTCACTACGGACTCTGCGTCCAGGATTTTGGTAGGCAGCTTGACTGGTATACTCGAAATTTCAACTTTGTACCCACCGATCTGCTTTACGTCCAAGACAGTAGCAACAACAGGCGCGAGGTAGCACTCTTCGCTCACATAGACAGAGGAAACGACTGCGTCGACCATCATACCATCTTCCTAAGTACCATTCCAGCAGGTCGAAAGTCTCATGTGCATCACTGCTCCTTTGAAGTTCATGATTTTGATACACAGAAGCTGGGCCACGAGTGGCTGGCGAAGAAAGGATATAAAAGCGTTTGGGGTGTTGGACGTCACATCTTGGGAAGCCAAATATTTGACTATTGGTGGGATACCACGGGGAATATGATTGAGCGTTGTGCAGACGGCGATTTGGTCAATAAGGATACACCAATTTCTTATTCGCCAGCAGCAAATGAGAGCCTGGCAGTCTGGGGCCCAGAAGTGCCAGATGGGTTTCTTGATTAAAAAGACCTCTAAGCATAGAGCCAAATGAATAACTATTCCCTCGTTATAATTCAGGTTTTTGCTCGTGGCCTGTGTTATCAGACATTGAAACCGAATTTCTGATGATTAATCTGCATTTGCCCCCATGATTTGGCATATAATTGCAGAGACTTGGTCAACGGAGAACAAGAACTGTATTTGGCCGTGTGTTAGTATGCGGTTTGCCATAGACAATCACCGTGATCCGGCACTTAACCCTGCACCTGCAAGTTCTTCGGAAGCATGGCGGTTTTAGGCTTAGCCGTTTATGATGTAAGTTTTCCAAGATCCTGCAGATCAGCTCCATCAATCCAAAACGGGCATCGTCATTAAGACTCCCATTGTGTTAAACCTGAAGTGTATTTTCTAACCTTGTGACTGACTCATAAACTCAACACCGCCACCACCTTCCGATTTCCCCGAACCTTCGTTCTAGACATAGGTTTGGTTAGGATGTTATTAACTAAAGACTAGTCTTGTTAGTGCGGGAGATGACATCTTGAAGATCAGGGGTATTTATAGTGTTAAGCTAACCTTCCTTGGCTAACAAATTAGAGGCACGTTCTTATACACCTCTAAGGCCAGCTAAAGAGTTATTATCTAGGTTTTCCTCTTTTTAGCCCTATATTATAGCAATTAGTTAGATATCTTGGTATAAATATCTAAGTTATGAGCTAGAAGTATTATTTGCCGCTGAGACCTGTGGCTAAGAGCTTAATCCGGCCGAGTCATGATAGTCATTAGGACTCGCTTTGCCAGAGACTAGATGCCTCTCATAGGCTTCTCATTCTTTAAAAACATTGCCAGGTTCAATATGTAATCTGATAAGCACGCTATAACCGACTGGATATTTTTTCTGATCTGCTATGAATATAGAGACATTCGGCCGCTCTCCATATATCTAGATTACTCCTCCTGAGTGGGATTCGCCACAATAGTACCAAGCCAATATTCATCCTGATCAGGATGGTCTGTCCACTCATGTTCTTCTTCCTCCACATACAGCCTCACAATTCTCCCATCAGGGTCCTCACAAGCCATGACCCAACCCTTTATCCCTGTGAATATCTTACTCCTCTTCACTCCATGCGCATCCAACCACGTCCCCCACTCTTCCAGGTCTCCGCGAGTACCCACGCCCCATGTAATAGGGTCCCAACCCTTCTGCGCTTCAGCTTGCTCAGGCACATGGCGTAGCTCGATGATGAGCTTGGTGGGCTCGTGCGTGAGCATGATGGCAAACAGCTTGTGGTCTGGGGTGTAATGGTTGTATTTCATGATGCGCGTCATAGGAAAGATAGTTTCATAGAACTTTCCAGTCTCGAGGATGTCACTGCAGGGCAGCTTGAGATGGTTGATGCCGCTAAAAGATTGTGGCTTTTTTGGCTGTAGTTGCGCCATTGCGACAGCTGAAGGTAATGTTGAATGCCGTTTGTTCAAGTTGGATGAGCTGAATCTGCTGCTTCACCCATGGCTCTTATATGAGTCCAAAGCCGATACTTCCGAACTATGTTCGGATCGGCAAGTGTAATATGATTGCCGCTCGCGTTGATCCATGAGGCCGAGCCCGACATACCGAGCTTGTGCTTTAGTGCGCTGACAATGACATCAGAAAGCCTCTCATTAAAGCTGGGTTCTGGGTGCTGATCTGGGGTTCTAGCCACTGGCCTTGTCGCAAATATCACGTCTCTTTTGATTTTGACCAACTACTGGTGTTTTATCATTTTCACTGGTTTTGACATTGATTCGTGGATATGCTATGTAGATAACAAAGATTAGGCATGTTGTGCAAAGACCTTAGAAGAGTGTTTAAATAGACGTCTAGCAAACGAGGGCTGTACTATCCGCGATGATTCAATAAACCTCAACCTCCAGCGGTTCCATATCACCTATCTGAGCTTTGATACAGTCTCCCTTCACGAGCCATCTATTTCCATGAGAGCTAGCGGATCCAGCAGGTGTTCCAGTCATGATCATATCTCCAGGGTCCAGAGGTAAGATCTGGCTCATCTCAGCAATACACTCTGCTGGGCTCCGAATCATTTCAGTGGTCGACCCATCCATCATCAAATCACCGTTAAGCCACAGTTTCACCGGCACATTATCCAAGTTTCCAATACACTCTTTAGGCCAAAATATGTGCCCGCACGGTTTCATGCCTGGCTGCGCTTTGCCGCGTATGATGTCCACTAAGCCTTGGGGACCAGTCTGGAAGAGATCGCGACAGCTGAGATCAAGGCCAATAGTGTATCCAGCGATAGCTTCTGCAGCCTGCTCTTGATCCGCGTTTCTGAGCCCTTTTCCCATCACAACTGTCAACTCGCACTCCCAGTCAAACTGATTAGTTGTCGGTGGGAGAGGAACTGTTTGCCCCGGTCCCACGATCGAGCTGGTAGGCGGACAACTGAAGAACGGCATAGGATCCCATTTCTCCGCAGAGAGACCCATCTCTTTCAGATGACCTGAATAGTTGGCGCCGACTGCAAGCAGCTTGTTGGGGTAGCGAATTGGCGTATGGAACTTGGCGTCTTGGAGTTGAATTCGGTGTGCACCGACTTGTTCATCTCGCTTGACTATTTCCGATGCAATTGTTTGGAGCGAAGAGTACGCCGAAGGCCAATCCTGGAGCAGGTCAAAGACCGTACGGCCGTTGAAAGACTCATGAAGGGATGGTAGTGGATACACCCATTTCTTGATCATAATTGCTGCCTCGAAGCTTTCATCTGCGTTTCGAATAGTGGCGAGTCCAAATGATACTCCGTTAGAGGACATTTCTGGTAGGTACTGAAGCAGCTTGCTCTGTCGGTAGATGATAGATGATGTATTGGCTTAAGTTGATTTGGCACTGCGGCGGAACGTGATGATAGCTAGGCCTTTATGTGAGTGCCACTACTTCTGCTGTGAGACGAACACAGTCAGCCCTACCTGGGTAGTCACAAGCACCGATAGCTGGGGCTCATTTGCTTGACGTCATAATAAAGTATTATATCTGTCCACTATTACTTTGATACTAGGTCTTACAGTCTCGTGTTAGAGCGTGAGCGGGAACATCGGAGTCGGCATCGTCGGCATTCCAGCAATGTGCTGTTGGTTATATGATTAAGATTTTGGTAGGAGCGAGAGGCTAGGAAGATGATCGACAAGAGTGGTTGACGATCACTTTTACGCATGCATGACTTCTTTAGGTCTAGGTCTCACATCGGATGCATGGCCTTTTTAGGCCTACTGGAGACACAGTGCGACACTAACCTCTACAGTACTAGGTTGTGAACTTTGACCTGTGTTGAAGACGATTAACGTCCATCGAGTCATATAAAGCACCGAGAAGAATTGAGTTGGAATCAGGTATCGATCTACACATCTCTCTTTCATCACGTCAGCAAATTCATCAAAATGACCAGCTCCGTTGATTTCGACAACCCAGGCAAGACTGTCCTCAAGCCAGTAAAATTAGCACACGTTGTACTCCGTACCAACAACTTCCTTCGTCTCTCATCCTACTATCAGACCTTTCTCCAAGCCCATTTCAATTTTGAAAATGACTTCATGCATCTCCTTACCTACGATGATGAGCATCACCGCATCGGCATAGTCAACATGGACATCGCCAACAAAGACCCAAAGACATGCGGTCTTGAGCACATCGCCTTCTCCTACTCCTCCCTCACCGACCTCGCCATATCCTATCTTCAGCGCAAGGAAAATGGTATTGAGCCATTTTGGTGCATCAATCATGGCCCTACTACCAGTCTATACTATCATGATCCTGATGGCAATACGCTTGAGTTGCAGGTTGAGAATTTTGATACATTGGAGGAAGCGGCGGAGTACATGAGGTCAGAGGCCTATTTGACGAATCCTCTGGGTGTAGATTTTGATATGATGGATTTGATCAAGAGGATTAGAAGTGGGGAGAGCGAGAAGAGTCTGAAAGCGAGGCCGGCGAGCGGGCCACGGAGCTTAGATACGGTCCCAGCTTAGGTAGCAGGCCTGTTGATTTATTGACATGCCAAAGCAATTTGTTGTCGAATCCAATCCTCAAGTCTGGACGTAAATTCTTTTTGTTCAGCTGATACCCGTTTATTCTGCTGTAGAGCCCAGCATATCGCACGACTATAGCATAGAGTGATCTTTTCCTGAGCGAGACAGAGTGAACCACAGTCATCAAGCTGAATCGAGGCCAATAGCGGGGTGCTCGATTCAAGAAGGATATCTGCTAAGATCGATACAGCCGTTTGATGTATCTCAATCCCAGGTTCGAGGGAGAGTTGATCCAGAGACATGTTTTTCATTGCAAAAAGAGCGTCAATCAGTGTCGACCGCAAAGCTAGTTGTCCATGGTAGAAAAACGACATTTGTTGCGCAATGAAAGAGTCCTTATAGACCAATATGTAATCTGTGAATGGCAAGGAACGTGCTACCAACACCTGCAGAACCTCGCTATGATCAGCAAGGCGGATACGCTTTGGTACCCATGATTCAGGAAGGCTGGTCTTCCAATGCTCATACTCGTCCAAAGTCACCTGAATCTGGCAAATCAAAGGTGACAACTCTCCCCAATGCAAGGAACTGAGATCTCTAGATATGGCGAGGATTCTTTGAGCCTCAAGTTGCATCTTGCTGAGACTATATCTTGGCGTGGATAGATCCAGCATATCAATACAGGCCAACTGTACTGGTAAAGGTCCAAGTCCAAGGCCGAGTTGTCTGACTTGCAAACGATGGTTTGCCATTCGATAGAGGGCGAGGCCAACGTCAGATTGAATCTGCTCAGCCCCTCTGACTGCAAGCAAATACTCGATCGCATTGTTGTGAAGTTTGAGGGGCTCTTCTCTGACCATGAAAACAACCTAGAGATAGCCGTCAGCCTTCTGGGGAACTGATCTGTTCCTTTGCCAGCGTATTTACCTCAAACATATCGATAGTCATGATCGCCATCAACGTCGCATCGTCGGCGACGAGGTTATGATTCAAAATCGCCTCTCTGACGGACGCCAGTGCAGCACCGTATCTCGAAAATGCCATCTGCTTCAGGTTTCCATTACAGCGCATGACCCTCCCTGCATTGGCTAACGCAAAAGCCTCAACTGCAAGGTTCAACGCAGATACTGGAGCCGCCTTGGCTTTCATCTCGGGTAGCAAATCGAGGTACCCAGGACTCTCCAGCTTATCACCTGGTCTTGAGACCCATTCCGCATAGAATATATCCAGTGTCCTATCCTCCAGCCTGAATAGAACAGGGCTGGGAATACTCAGCCAAGCTTTTCAGTTAGCTGCATTCCGTGCTCTAGCAAGAAAAGCAAAGAGGCTTACAACTTTGCAAGGCGTCAACGTCTAAGACACGTAAATTATCGTGGCTGGCAGCAGCACCATAAAGACAAAGCGGATTGGCTACACATTTTGTACCACGACGTGCTCGCTCAGAATTGACCTTGGCCGTTGCATTTTGATCTCGAAACATGTAGTCAGAGTCCGACGCATATCCGCCGCAATCGATTTTTCGCCTCAAGCAGAGGCTACATGTTGGCCTCTTAAGGTCGCACTATGATGATCGTCAGCCGGGATGATGTACTGCAGGTGCAGTGGCTCTCACCTTTGTCTTGGCGCTTCTGCAAGGTAAACAAGCGCGCGAAGTAACCATGATGCAGCTTCACAAGCGGAGCAATCCAAATCAATACTTCCAGTCAAGTCTGAGTAAAAAATCAATGTCAGAGAGGTTATTGCGATAACCTCCAATTGTAGGAAAGGTCACAGGTTTCTCGACTGGGTCTCCCCGCTCCAGCTGTTAGGTTTGCGCCTCTAGTCTACGCCTTGATGTCATAACCGCGCGCGTAAGCATTTAAGTTTAAGGCTACTACAGCGTACAGCTAGGCATTACAGATTGACAGTAAGTAGACTTTCCTCAAAGCGTGATTATATAAATAATATATATATATAAGTAAATAGGTAATATATAATATAACAATAAGTCTCTTTATAAATACTATAGAGAAAATACTTGATAAATTGTGCTGTTATGTAGTTACTTGATTAAAAGTATATCCCCCGAGCTTAACAGCCAGGATAAAAAACATAGCTCTACAAAGTCTCCTCCGAAAATATATTTAATCTAGGGTCCAGCCTCACATTCATACTTGCAGTAGCTCAGCGCCACCGGAAGTGTTGCTGCTCGCAGCTCTTTGCCTTTGTTCTGGGGCTGAAGCTTCTCCTGACCCCTCTCGTATCACCTTGTCACAACCGTTGGCACCACCATCGGACAGCGAAACCGAGGTGGCGCACTTGTGGTCTATGATTCATTCATGAAACAATGTCACCTGCCGCAAGCTCGGCTATTGAACCCGATAGCGCCCTTCTGCTGTGGGCTTGAGATCCGATTACGAGAAGAAGACCTCCAATGCCTGAACTCAAGTCCTACTCATCCCCTGAAAGATCGATATGCGTAGGCACTTCCGACAACTCTATACGCAGCTTCTTTGACCCATCACAGGCGACCAAACAAGCTATGAGCAATTCAGCTTGAGCCCAGGATGAAGCAGAAGGAAGAACCAGTCGAACCTAACTCACGTTGTCTCTTGCCTGGGATCTCTCGCCATATCGACCCAACAAAGCCACGAACTGCTACGCTGAAACCTGATGGCTCTGATAACAACAACGACCGAGTAGACATTGGACCGACTCCGCTGGCGTTCAGCGAGTGGGAGCAGCTGGGCCTACAGTTACCCCATCTACCGACCATGCGCGCCTATCGCTTGCAACGAATTCGCGATCAATTGATTGACCGCAACCTGGGCGGCATCCTCCTGTTCGATCCACTCAACATTCGCTATGCCACCGACACTACAAACATGCAGCTGTGGACCGCACATAACCCTGCCCGTGCCTGTTTTGTCGCGGCAAGCGGTTACCTGGTGCTATGGGATTTCCATGGTTGCCAGCATCTCTCTGCGCATCTACCTTTGATCAAGGAAGTGCGCTCTGGTGCTTCATTCTTCTACTTCGAAACCGGTCCCCGTACTAAAGAACACGCCCAGCATTTCGGTGCACAAGTCGATGAACTACTCCGAACTCATGCTGGAGACAACCGCCGCCTGGCTGTGGACCGTATCGAAGCTGCGGGACTACGTGCCCTCGAAGCCCAGGGGATAGAGGTTTGTGACGGGCAGGCTGTTACCGAGCACGCGCGGATGATCAAGGGCCCTGACGAGATCCGAGCTATGCGTTGTGCCATTGCCTCCTGTGAAGCCACCCTCGGCGAAGTGCGCCAGGCCATACACGCTGGCGCTACCGAGAACGACGTCTGGGCCGTTCTCCATACTGGGAATATCCGTCGTGGCGGTGAATGGATCGAAACTCGTCTTCTCAGTTCAGGACCACGCACCAACCCCTGGTATCAAGAGTGCGGCCCGCGGGTTCTTCACGATGGAGACTTGGTGGCTCTCGACACGGACCTTATTGGCGTATACGGTATGTGCGTGGACGTGTCGCGTACCTGGATCTGCGGCGACGTCGAGCCCACGGCAGAACAGAAACGTCTTTATCGCATCGCATTTGAACACATCAATACCAATGCCGAGATGGTCAAGCCCGGGGTAAAGTTCTCGGAGCTGACACAGAATGGACATCGTCTGCCTGAAAGCTGCCGCGCTCAGCGCTATGGCGTGATGTTTCACGGTGTAGGGCTCTGCGACGAGTATCCATGCATTCGCTACCCTGAGGACTTTGACGCGTATGGTTATGAGGGAGAACTTCAAGAGGGCATGGTGCTGTGCGTTGAGGCTTACGTTGGTGAAGTCGGCGGCAAGGACGGAGTAAAGTTGGAGAACCAGCTGCTTGTAACCAATACGGGCTTTGAACTACTGACTCATTACCCATTTGAAGAGAGTTTCCTACGCGACTGAGCCTAAGTGGCTGATATTATTTTAGTACTACAATTCTTAGATATATTATCAAATACTTTATGTATATTACTTATTCTCTTTATTACTGACTCTACACAGTCTATCATAATTATTCCAAGTCTCAAATTGTTATCTGACTAGAGTCTAAAGTTGGTGAGTTTTACGACAGTACCCTACTGCGGCAGCGATCTGCGGCAACGGACCGCGGCAGCGTACTAATGTCGGCTTCGAACCTTTTCGTATTAAATACTGGTTTGGATTGACAGGGAACCCCCGAGATAATCAAACAGATCCTGTAATTCTTTGCATCTCAGCCTATGTCTCAGTCATCCTTACCCTCATCTACAGATATGCCTCATGGGCAGTTTATGCCTAATGGATTGGGCACTGATCAGCCCTTGACGCCAGATGATCCGACAATTGGCTACAAGCTGTTCCACGTCATGTTACGCATACGAGATCCAGTGGGTGACAATCCCTGCCACCACGGCAAGCCGTCGTTTAAAAGTTAAATAGCTAACGATTATACCTAGGATGGATATACTGTTGAGTTAGTTCCTCAGAAGCTTCAAGCACAATAATCCGATGAAATGACGGGTTTCACACTCCCTTATCCGTCAGCAAGGTATAGGGCTGTTACTCTAAGGTTCATAATCAGAAAGTAGCAAGTTTGATAGTTGATTAATCAATAAATGAATGAATGTCTTATAATAGCATCTAAATAAGGGCTCAACCTTAAATAGGGCGGAACTTAAGTTCAGTCCATCGCAACGGAACATAGAGAAGGGCGGCAAGAACCAGCTCAACCTCAAACCCAATATCGCCAGTTGTCTTGGCAATAGGACCAGTATACCATTCTTGCGACATACAAGGAACTGTCAAGCCAAACGCGATTCCCATAGCACCAATTGCCGCAAGTCCTGTCGGCAACTTGTTAGGCTTGTTCCAGTGATCTGGGTTGTACCTCGAGAAATCAGCTCTTCGGAAGACAAAATGCTCGGTAGCAACGACAGCCACATAGCCAGCGGCCCAGTAGGAAATAAGATACATCAGGTTCTCCAGGCTGTCGAAGAACGATTTGGCGGCTTGTATCGATACCGGGATGCCCACGACAGTGTAGACAATGGTGAAAACGCTTCGTGGTACCTTGAGCATGAAGGGTGCCAGCAGCTGGAAGTTGAGTGAGATGCAGTATATGGATGCTGCGAGGTTTCCAATCACAGACAGCGACAGTAACACGGCGACAAATCGGCCGAAACCTCCGGCTGGTAGAAGCATCGCCTGCATGACACCACCAACAGTGAATCGATCGTAGCCGTCTTTCCACGACACAATATTGGGTGTTGCGCCGCCGATGGCTGCTCCCAAGACCATAAGGGTCACGGCAGGGAAGAATATTCCGGCATAGGTGTAGGCAAAAATACGCCACGTAGAGACTTTAGGGTGGCAGTAAACGGAGAAATCAGCAGCTAACGCCTATCATCAAGGTCAGTTATGCTCATTATCACAAGAGCATGGGTAGATCTGTTTCACAATGACTTACGGAAAATGGAATGATGAAGCCTGCGACAACACCGCCGTAGCTAACAATCGTAGATGCTGATGCAGCTGGCTGTTCAACTTGGTTGCTCAGGTGCTTTCCACCAACACCAGTGGCGATAATAATGGCTACCAGGTTAAAGATCCACGAGTAGCGCTCATATTGATGGAGGAACTTGTATCCGATAAAAGATACCACCATTGCAATGATGGAGATGATGACAATTCCAACAGTGCTGCTGATGGAGCCATTTGAAACGGCAGCAAGAGTCGAGCCGCCTGTGACAGAACAGATTATCCCAAAACCGGCATTTGTACACAGATTGAGGATTACCATGATGACGATCAAATAGTATCTAGAGTAGTAGGTGTGAGAACTTGGACCATAGCCGTTATGCGGAACTCTTTACTTACCCAAAAGTGAAACGCGAAATAAGCATCTGTCGCAAACCAGTCTGAGAGCCGAATGTACTACAATACGCCGGGAATACACAGCATAGCATGCTGAAGAATAAGATGAGAAGTGAGCAGTCTTTAAGTGACAGACCGAAGCCCAGAGTTCCAAGCATGCCTGTGACGATACTGGAATAACCATAGGGATTAGCAGTTGTATGCTAGCTAGTGCATTCTTTGACTCACGGCAGGATGTTCACGTTCATGGTGAACCACAAGAAGAATATGTTGATGAAGCGAGTATCAGTTCTCTCTTCGAGGGGCACTGGTTGCATTCCTCGCGTTTCTAATCCCCATCTCTTGAGTCGATCGAGCCATATGGTTGAACGGCCTAGGGGCTGGGACTCCGCTTCGGACACGTCTACGGGCGGATCAGCCGCGGCAATGCTTGTCTTTTCTGACTTTTCCATGTTTGTCGCCGTCACTAGCAAAAGAAGCAAGTGATGTGTTGGGTGTTAAGACAGGTGGAGGAACGTAGCGCTCAGATGAACTGTGATGTGAATCTTCAAACCCGCCAGAACATTGGACATCAGGACCCGGGACACTCGGACAGGATATACTAGATTCAGCTTCGATTGCAAGCTGAGAAATATGTCTGTCGGCCATTTGCGGTGGCAATGGAGTTACGTGCACGGAGTGGGCCGGTCACCGATTTGATAAGGTCCACGGACAACGGAGTACAAGTCCCAATGTCTGCCGTCGTAGCCGTTAGCGCAAGTTTGTTCCACCACAATCTGTTGATCAACGAGTCACAGAGGCCCGATAACGAAAGATAACGATTCGGGTGCCGAATATCCATTTAATTATTGGATTTGCGATAAGTGTGTAGCATACGTAACAGCCATAATTCACATTTGATAGGTCAAGCTTATCATATTGCACTATGATATCTTAAATCAAGGATGAGAGTTCCGCGTTAGCTGTAGATGGTCCAACTGGGTTGCATGGTAGAGCTAATACTTACAATTCTAGAACGCGTCAACGCATGGACTTCATCGCCCAGGTACGCGACAGTCCTTCGTGAGGTGAAGAAAGACGTTCTACAGCCAATGACAGTCTCATAGATGGAGCTGAAGAAATCCTTCAAAAAGTATGATTTATTGATTGTAACACAAACTCAAATGAGAAGCTGTTCCCCAGATACACTTTTTAAGATTTATATCATTTAGATGATTCCTTAACATACTTTATAGCAGAAGAAAGGGTTGGCTTTTCAAGGCTCACAATTGGAGCAAGAGTTGCAACAGTAACATGAGGCCACTTGAGTCCATTGAAGTCAAGCATCACCATCTGAGAGTACTGAATCTGATCATATGCGACAGTGACAGACTTCTTGGATGATGGAATCTCAACGTCTTTGTCAATAAAGAACTGTGGCACAGCATCTCTAGGACCTTGAGAGGCAGGAGAAACCGTTTGGCCAACGCGCATTGAAGGATCAAGCTCGACCTCAGCACGAATCTTGGAGACCCAGTACTGAGCCGAGACGTCGACAGCGTTGGCGTTGCCGCTTTTCTTCTCACGCGACGCGTCCGCCTTTTTGCCCTCATCAGAGCCAATGTTGAATCCAATGTTCGATGTACCACCACCAAAGGCGCCGGGAGGAGCATTAGTGGAAACGATAAACATAGTGTTTTCGATGATATCCTTGCCCTCGTTGGCCTGTCTCAGGATAGTGTTTGGATCGTCGATGATCTGCTGGGTGATAGTCCCATTGGCAATGAACTCGCGCAGATCTTGGGGAAGGCGACGAGTAGTGTCATTGTCAGCGTCCTGGTTCTCAAATCGTTTCTTTTCCAATTCAGCAACAGTGTCCTGAGGCTTAATGGGAGGGATGCCAGGTGGCCGGATCACAAGTGGAGTGATATCAGTGGAATCAATATCGGGGGCGCCTTTGGAAGTACGCGCAGCTTGAAATCCTTGAGCGTTGATAGTTGTACCGTGGGGAATAGAACCCATGCGGCAGAACGAAGCTGCAAGTTCCGGCATGTCCTCTACCTGAGGCACGCGCATCCACAGTCCAGGTTCAAAATGGATGACAGGAGGGGGTTTAGGGTATTTCCCATGTTCATCGGGCATTGCATCGACAATGGACTGCGTGTATGGCCGACCAATGAGGTCAATGTCTGCTTGATCGAACAGACCACGATTGGGCACGTGCTCCAATAACACCTCGCTGAACACTTGAGTTTCACCAGTCAAGTTGAGTTGCAGTAGATTGCTGGCGCTCTTGTCGGTTGGGGGCTTCGGAAATTTCGTAATAGTCTTTGGGTTTCGGCTCAAAGGCCTGAAGATAGTGTTGAAGCCAAAGCCCTGAAAAGTGCCTTTGAACTTGTCCAAGACATCTAAAGGGGGCGGGGGAGGTATCCCAAGTCCATTGCCATTCTCATCGGTGACGTCGGAGTAACCCCCGTTTTTGGAAGTTTCGTCATACTCTTGAAGAGTTGGTTGAAGAGCAGTAGGTCCATAGCTAAAGCCTTTTGGGACCTTGATACTGACGACAGGAACAGCAGGTGCAAGATCTTCGAGGGAGATGCCCATGGTTGCGGATAAATAGAAAGTAAGTAAATATTGGCAGAACTTAGTTGGGATAGTAGCTTGACGAGGAAAAGGTTCTATGGGATTCAATTAGTCTTTTATCTCCCAAATGTCGATCTGCGCGATGCACGTTTTGTTGGCGATTACATTGCAATCCTACTTTTAGCAATTTGAACCATCGCTAACAACAATGACCTATAGGATCTAGGTGATTCGTTTTCCTTTCTTCGTCAAAGACTCGGTCCAGAACATGCTTTGACGACTGGTGGCTGGCTGATACAGCAAGGTGAAGTACAATGCGAAGCCAATCTAGGAAATATTTACCTTAGGCTCTTTGCCTAAACAGATAATCAAAACATGCTCAAGCATAGAGATTCGGGATTCTCTTAGTGGATCAAAGTGTTTCAGAACCCCGCAGTTGCAAACACCTGTGCATCCTCTTGGCAATGGGCATAAGTCTTGAATACTAACATCGCACCGTCAGAGAGTAAAACTCTGGAGTTCTAGATACCTTTGAAGAACTCGTAAATTCCGGGCGCTTTGCCCCGGGAGGCTTTGCTAGCCGCCGGAAGTGAGACATTGCCAATCCACATCTGGGTGTTCCCGGGGCTAGACTCTTTTTCAGCATATCAGTCACCAAAATAATCGCCAGAAGCTACCTGGCACATTCAATAGCTCTGCACTATTGCGGGGTCGTCCAGCGGCATGCAGACAGGCCTTACTGAAGTAGACATTTCAGCTCTCTCTTCCAGCGCCTTTTTAAGCTACACACAGCAATATCGATGCCAACATGTTCGCGCCATGCACTAGTCCCGCAGCTATGACTGGTTATATTACGACAGGATCTAAGGGTTATGCAAAGTCGTGCATATATCACAAATATCAAAAAGGTGATTGGTCAACCTTTGAAAAATACAAAGGTTATTGACTGTACAGTTCAAGACATTGTTTATTAGGAATGAATATGTGACACAATCCTCTTCAGCCAGCCACATTATCAGAATCGTCGCACTCTGAGTCCTCGAATACGCATAAAGTTTCAGCCACCATTGAGGCCTTCCAATGCGAGGTATGTGAATTCTGAGATTTGCGGTATGTTCTTGATAAGCGGTGTGAAGGAACCCAGACTCCATTAACTGACCTCAGCTAGCCACCATTACATCGAAAAGCATCTGCAAGCAGAATCGCCCTCTAGGAGGCAACCTCATTCTCTCCTCCTAGCAGTCCAGTCCAGTCAAGAAAGGCCAGGAATGCCGCTGCAATGTTTCAAGTCAGCCAGCCATTATAAGTTAAGTCACTAGCCTGTAAGGATATGCAACAGATGATTCGATAGAAAAGTGCCGTCGTCAGAAATAGGAAGAGTAGCTGCAGGTGCATTGAGACTCAGGTATCCACCTTGGCGTTGGTTCTTGTGAACGAAAGAGTGTAGTGGTTGAAATGGGAAAGGTCTATTGGAAATATACTCAGGCTCAGCTAGCCATCTTCTCGCCGCTTTCGGAATATGTGTTCAATATGACACTGCAAGCCAATGAGGGGAGATTTGGCTGCATATCAAAGCTTGAGTCTCTTGTGTCGGGAAATCTGGCGTGAATTCATAAAGGACTGACCCTATGCTGGATGATCAAACCAGTATTCTCTACAACAATCATCACACATCTTTCACACCAATTTCAAACATTCAGTTCCCATCATGTCTTCAGAAGGTACCTTTACAGAAGTCCATCAATTCACAACGTCCTACAAACACATGTGGGCTCGTGATGTCGCCAAGGAGACTATGAACTATGATTTTAAGGGTGTTATCGAACGCTTGAAGGGGTATGTTCCTGCTAAGTTTGACGAAAAGACTAGCATTGGCACAGTCCGAGAGAAGACCATACAGTTCACAGGTCCAGGCTACATCCCCGAGGAAGAGGGTAAGATCAGCGTCGGTATTGTCGGTGCTGGTGTTGCTGGCTTGTTCACTGCCCTGCTGTTCGACTGGCTGAATGACCATGAAGCACTCAAGGGTCAACGTCTCAGGATCAATTACGACATTCTTGAGGCTGCTGGTGCGGAAAGACTTGGTGGGCGTCTATACACCCACCACTTTTCTGATGAGGAGCACGACTACTATGATGTCGGTGCTATGCGCTTTCCCAATAACACTATTATGACGAGGTAAGCTGAGCTAACAAGACGAACGAAGAAGTCAATGTCTAATATTCTCAAGAACATTTCAGCTGTTCAACTACATTGGAATAACCCGGGAAAGCAAGCCGGGCCTGATCCCTTATTACTTAAAAGACGAGCCAGGCCAATGCCCTGCCTATTTTAACGATATCTCGACCAGAGGTAATGTCTGGGATAAAGAGGCGAATGACCCGTACCGGGTCAACGAAGGCCTTCCTCCGAACGGCAAGATCCCGCCATGGTATTACGTCTGACAAGTATGCAGCGATGAAACTACCTCTAATCTTTTTTATAGTCTGCTCAAGACCGACCCCAGCGAGCTAGTTCGGAAAGCGCTTAAACCTTTCACGGACGTCGCCAAAAAGCACTTCAAGGCAGCCATTGATGAAGAGACAAAGGAGAAGGAGCAAGGATTCAAGAGTGCCGGTGAAAATGGGAAGTCTGATGACAGAGGGCCAGCAGCGACAAAACTATGGAAGCTTCTCATGAAGGCTGACCACATGAGCGTTCGGCAGTTTCTTGGCTCGTAAGTATTCCTCCCTTTATTCAAGCCACCATGTAACGGCGTGAGACTGAGCTAGGTTTATAGAGGCCAAATGAAAGACTGTGGAAAGGAATCCAAACTTCCAGATGAAGATGATTTCCCCCAGGGTCCTGGTTACAACTACAACACTATCGAGTGGCTTGAGACAATGACCTAGTAAGTCTGAAATGAAAGCCTGGCTTTCTTATAGCTCACTCTTCGTAGTGGTACAGGCTGGTATGACCAATCCCTCACAGAGTGTGTCCTGGAAGAGCTCGATTTCCATACACCCGATATGGACAACAACCCAGAAACTAAGGACGTTCAGTACTAGTGGTGTATCGATGGCGGGGCTCAAGAAATCGCCAGGCGCATGGCTTTGAAGATCAAGAAGCGCATTGAGTATAACACCAAGGTTCAATCAATCGACGCTCAAGTTCCGCTTCGTCGAGAGCGCAAAGCCGACGAGTATACGTCCATGAAGATCAAAACCACCAGGACAGACCCAAAGACCGAGAAGGTCGAGGAGAAAGACAGGGAATACTTTGCTATCTTCAACAGCACTACCCTCGGTGCCCTGCAGCGAATGGAACTTCGCGATGCTGGCTTATCGTGGGGTACTAAGCAGGCCATCCGAGCTCTTGGGTATGGTGCTTCGGCCAAAGTCGGCATGAAATTTCGAACCGCTTGGTGGCAAAAGAAACCATTTAAAATTACTAAAGGCGGTGTAGCCAGAACAGACTTGCCGCTGCGCGTTTGTGTCTACCCGTCGTATAACATCAAGTCAAACGAGGGCGAAGACAAGTGGGATCCTGAGAAGCCCGCCGTGCTTCTGTGTTCGTATACATGGGGTCAGGATGCCCAGCGGATTGGTGCCCTCTGTTCCAACAACACAACCCAAGACGATGCGGAGCTCAAGCGACTCATTATCCACGACCTCGCTCGACTTCATGCTCGAGTTGATTTTCCATTTGATGAGTTGGTCGACTTCCTTGAAGAGCAATACATTGACCACCACGGCTACGACTGGTACAGAGACCAACACATGTCAGGAGCATTCGCGTATTTCGGTCCCGGGCAGTTTTCCAACATGTGGCAAGAAATTATCAAGCCCAATGCAGTGGGCTAACTGTATCTTGTCGGGGAAGCAGCCTCGTCCCACCATGCATGGATCGTAGGTGCACTGGAAAGCGTCATTCGAGCGGTGTATGTCATGTTTCAGGGTCTCCAGGACGGCAACAACAACAAGACGTTTGAGGGATATGATATCGTACTGAGATTGCTTAGCACTGGGTCTGATAAGGTGAAGAATGACACCAAGCCTTTAAAGAAGAACGGTGATATGCCTGAGGGGCTACCTTTCTATCCCTTACCGGAAGAGATGCCTACAACGCAGCTCCATACGTCCAAGAGCAAGGGTTTGACTAATAGCCCTGAGGGCGAGGCTCAAAAGGATGGCGTTCAGATGACCTACGGTGCTGCGTTGGCTGTTTTGAGCCTGATCGAGAGTGTCTTTGAGTTGGGACTGGATAAGAGAGACAAATATGAAGCTTCGTAGATATATGTATTCAGTGATCGAGGATTTAGCTCAAGACTACTTAACTAGTACCAGAATCAGCAGACTGTGAAAAGAAGTTAGCGATGTCCGATAAAAGCGTAGGACTAGCAACGTACTACCAATGACGCCATTGACGGGAATGTCAATCGAGGTGGTATAGCTAGCAGCATCACTTAGGAGGTATACATAGGCACCTCCCAGTTCCTGGATCTGAGCTAGCCGGGGCATACCGCCATAGTACTTGAGCTGCTGCTCCCAATCAGGTTGTTGCGGCACCCAGTATGTCATAGCGGTATCGACTAGACCTGGAGACACTGAGTTAACACGAATGTTGTACTTTGCCCACTCCATGGCCAGGGTGTGAGTCATGTTTCGAATGCCAGCCTTGCTTGCTCCGTAGGGAGCTGAAGGTACGCGCTGGTGTTACTGTGAGCTACTATTCAGTGCATACGGAGATTCATGTAGTACTGACTTTATTCGGGCGGTATGAAGCCATGGATGCCGTGAAAACGACAGCACCCTTGATGTTGAGCTTGATGAAGGCGCGTGCTGCCGCTCGAGCGCAGTAAAACGCACCAAAGACCTGTGATACATCAGCGTTGCCCGGACAGTATCACTGGGTATTGGGTCGCAAGCACGTTGATGTCGAAAAGATTGCGGATCTCTTCCTCGGTGAAATCCAAAGCAGCTTTATGGTTTGTTCGGCCGGCGTTGACCACCATACCGTGAAGAGCACCCTCTGCTTCAACGATCTGATCGACCGCCGCTGTGACCGTAGCCTCCTTTGTGACGTCGGCTTGGATCGCCTTGAGCTTTCCCTGCCATCTTTTTTGCGCTGCGGCGAAATCTTCACCTGGTTCAGCGTAGTCGATTGAGTAGACAACTTGAGCGCCGTTGTCGAGGCAAGCCTCGGCAACACCGAGACCAATACCACGATTGGCACCAGTAACTTGAACGAACGGAAGTTAACGGTGGCCCAGATGAAAGAAATATACCAGATGGTGCCTGAACTACTCACTCGCAATCACCTTGCCACTTAGTGTGACTTTTGTCTGATGCTGCTGGGCGACAACAGTGGTTGGCTCCCCAGCGGTCTCGGCCTCAGTGACTGATGTACTCATGGTGTCTAAAGTGCGGGGCTTCTTTGGTGATCTTGCCAATTATCAAGTAATGAAACAACCAGTTTACAACACTTGTGCTCTGGCATAAGATAAGTTTAAGCAAGTAGGATTTCAAATCAGGAGACATCTCATTTTATACTTCTTCATTCCCCCGTAAATCGTTCCACTGACCATTTGAATACCGAGCGCAAGATCACGGCACTCGACACGCGATGCTGACCCCGACCGCGTCTCGAGGCACATGCAACAATCATTAGTGGGGATATGCCAGGGTCTGTTAAATATCAGCTAAGTTTGATGACCCCCAGCCGATGGTACCTGAGAGGGAAATAAAAAACGACCCCTCGATGAGTGAAACTCCAGCAAATTTGGGTGCATTTGAGGTCTTTTAATTTTTTCTCCTCTAGGGTATTCCATCATGGACTAAGCCCCATTCAGAGTAAGGGCAGACTTGTGGAGCTTGTTGGCCCTTGCTTGACAAGATATCATGCGGGGTAGTTACCCTCCAGACCGCGAAAAGTAAAGCTCGCCTTTAGCAATTTTGACATCTTCATCTTGAGCAGACCTACCACTCCCATTGGCCAGACATGACCTTAAATTGCCGTGTCAATATGTCGCAATGAATGGAATGCAGTCGGGAATCCCAAGGGGGTCCAGAGCTGAAGTAAACGACACTTCCGCTAATGATGGGAGCCAAGACGGCTTTGCAGACCTTCACCACCTGCAGCAAGGTCGACATCCAAACACTAGAAGCTGCACTGTTTTCTGAAAATTTGCTGCTGATCAAATTCATCACTGAAAATGAATCAAGCCTCAGACAGTATCTAAAGCAGTATCTTCAGTATTACCAAAGCAATTACGACGACCCCATTCAGGCACGATACCGCATAACTCCAGAGGTTACTAATTCAATCATTAAAGATGCCTACTTAACCGGTGCTATTGGTGTTGCGAAAGACAGTATAAGATACATCTAATACATTTCACGATTTTCACATCTTTTATAGACTCAACCAGACTCGATCAGCAAACATGTAAAACCAGAGACTTCATTCCACAGACTTAATCTATTTCACAGAACTGGCAAGCTTGATTCCAAAGTCTATGAAATCCTTGGTGAACTCCATACTTGCTTCCGACTCCGGCTCCACCTTCTCCCACCTCTTCAAGATACTGGTCACTTTATCCAGCTCTTCCCAAACTTGAATAAACTTATTCGAGGTCTGTGAGCCCAGACTCTCAAAAGCCCCCTTCATCGCATCCCGCTTCATGATGTCCTTCAAGCGCTCCGTGGGAATAGCAGGGATGACATTCTGGTTGCGGTTCGCAATCTTGATCCGGAGAATACTGGCCTTGAGACAGTATAGTATCATGGCACCAAGACCAGCACCAAGCGCTGTGGCGACGCTAGAGCCAGTGTGTTGTGTCATTTCCTTGTCTTGGGTGGATTTGCTTCTCATTTGATCCTGGTTTACGTGTACGCCGGGCAAGATGAAGGTTATGTCATCAGGTGTCCAGTTGAATACGGTACCATCGGAGTTCGCAGCCCCGATGCGGAAGAACTTCTTGGGGAACGGGGCACTGGGGTAGTCAGTTCCCGTGAATTTGCCCTTATCTGGTGCGGAACAAAACATCAAGACATTCCGACTTATGGCTTTTTGTAGAACGTTGTGCACTGTATCAAATATCAGAGTCTTCCAACGGATCATACATCTTCATCATATCTACTTACGATTCGTCTTCAATGGTTCCTCGTTAATCCGACTCGCCATCGGCAATGTCCACGACATGGAAATAATATCTGCTTGCTTGTCCAAAGCTGCCTGGATTGCCTGAAAGCCGTTAACATCCATGAGTATTGATAAAATGGAAGGCAATGCTTACACGAACCGCATAGTCGGCATCAATAGTGAAGTTTCCATTGGGGTCGCTATAGGTCTTGAGGCGTATAGGATATATCTCAGCCATGGGGCAAACACGCAATATCATACGAGCCATGGTTGTGCCGTGGCCCTTGGCGGATAAGAAAGGTGAGTTGACTCTCTCGTCATGGAAGTCAAAGCTTTTCCCTTCAAGGACTTGGTTTGGGTGGTCGATCTCAAACTTGTTCACGCCATCGTCGATCAACGCTATGGTCACAGGCTTCTCAGCTCGTTCGGCGGTCCCCATGTTCTGATTCATCTCCCTAAATCGCTTGGTTGTACTATCCCAGAATGGCTTCATGACTGAAGCAAACTCTTCAACGGAACTTAGCCATTGATGGGCATTGATGCCTTTGTCGGGAGCAAGAGAGCTTGCGGGGAGGACGCCCTGGGGTGTGACTCCTTGCTGGACCCCAGTGGTTGGATCGACCAAGTTTACTCGTATGTAGCCTAATGGCGAGCCTTCGAAAGACACCTCTAGAGGAGGCTGTTCGCTTCGAAGAGGTTCACGGTTCTGGTTAAGCCGACTCTCGAAGTCGCTGATCTTCTTGTTGATCCACTCCTTGCTGTCACAGATCTTAATCACGATTAGCATACGACATGGACTGATATCAGCTTCGACAAACATAGACGTACCATGTGAGGTGGCGGCCGAACGATCTCAACTTCCTGGAGAAAGTGCATTTTTGGTAGAGCGTCCCCATCACTCCAGGCCCGGAGGACTGCATTACTGCCGCTCCATACGAGCGTCAGCTTTCTCATCTGCGATTCTATGACCGGGTCACCGTCACCCGGGCCTTCAGTGGATGGCGCTTCCCTCTGACTGCCGATGTGCAATATCGTCTCAGGGTCCAAGTCCGTCTTCTTCCAGTCCAGATGCTCAACAACAAACTTCCCTAAGGCTTTCTGTATAGTCTGGTCTCCATGGACCCCCCGGCCAGCGTCTATGGGTTCTTCCACAGACAACTTAATGATATGCCGCACGCCTTTTGCGTAAAGCCAGTCAATAAAATATTTAATATCTTTGCGACCAACCGGTACCTTTGCAGGGTTTTTCTCAGCTGCTTCCTTTTCTGCTGGGGTGAGCTTATCATTAACCTGGACGTATGGAAACGTGGCATACTGAAGCACAGGATCGAATTTATACCCTCGTGAGGGGTCTGCGCCAAATCTCCTCTTGAAGTCTTTCCAGGATATATCGGATGGTGAACCGGTATAATCGAATCCTGTTTGGATATCTTGGCACATCTGTCAGCCGGGCGTCACAGCATGTCCCGTGTCACTGCTCTTACCATTTGGGTTGTTGCCATACAGAAAGAACATGACCATCTCAGGGTTGCGTGTCCTCATATAGTATAACTTGAGCTTTTGCAAAATCCTGTCCGAGTTGTTGAGGTGCTTGCGAGTTTTCTCTGTTAAAGCAGCCTGCTTGGCTGCTGAGCTCCCGCTGTTGAGATCCTCCACCTTGGCACGGCCTGTGTTAGTTCGTCTGATGCCAGTATTCGGAGCAGTCTCTGATGGGCGGACGGGATCAGCAATCCTGACTTGCAGTGGCTCTTCTTTATCGGCTGTTCTGCTCTGGCGGTATGGGCTTGAGGCTCGGCGATCACTTTCGTCGTTGTCAACCGGCTGGTAGTCCTTAACAGACAAATCGTCCCTCTGGAGTCTCGCCTGTTCTTCTTCTTTCTTCTTCTGCCTCAGTAGCTCTTTTTCTTGGGTTGCAGGCAACGATTGACCTTTGCGACCGGAACTCTCTTTATCGCGGTCCCCTGGTATCTTGAGTGTCGCTTGGGGTTTTGGCTCTCTTGTTCTGGTAGGTAGTCTTAGATCCCGAGGGGGAGGTCTTTCCCCTGCCCTTGGGGAATCAGCGGGATCTTGGTCTGCCCTTGACAGAGATTTTGCTCTAATCATCTGTTCCCAAATCCTTCTCGTATTCTCATGTTCCTGAAATATTGAGACGCCATCTTTATCGCACATATCCAGAAAGGTCTTTGCTGACTTGGTCTTGTTTGCCCTCTCAAGGGAATCTTTCTGAATAAGCAATTCGATAAGTTCAACTCTTTGTTGATTGCACCTTTTGAATTGAACTGCATGGTGCATCGGCGTCTTCTGCGAATTGTCTCCAATACTGAGAGTTTCGTTTGTGGCGTGTTCCACTAACAATTTCAGCGATTTCCAGTTGAGCTTTTCACCAAAAGCGGCATGAAGTGCTGTTTCTGTCCCATCGTGAGGAAGGGATAAGGCAGCGTTGAGACACTTGAGCGCATTCGGCTGCTTTTCGTGCTCGACGCATGAAGAGATCATGTACTCCAGGAGGCGATCCTGGCAAAACCTGATAGCCATCAAGACTGGGGTCTTCTTGTCCTTGTTAGAGACCGCGACGAGGTCTGGCGCCTGTTTCACCAATGCCCTGGCCAGAAGCTCTACATCTTCTGGTATTAGACGATTGTGCTGAACCACTTCGACGAGCACGTGTAGGATGGTGCCCGTCTGAACATTGCATTGACGGGTGACATCCCCGAATTGATCCAAGAACTCGGCAACTTGAGATTCAGTTGTGAACTTTTTTTGGTGTCTTATCCTTTCACCAGCCTCTTTCAGACGATTCTCCCACGTCGTATCTGGGTGCTGGGAGTGGAAATTGTGATCAATGTCGTCGTCAAGCTCGTCTTCAGCCAAATCAAATTCAGCATCAGGCAAATCTTGGTAGCCCGCTTCTAAAACAGCTGTCATCTCCGTTGTTGAGTATTTGTCGGTTGCTGTTATTGAGTAATTGGTAAAAGTCTGAGGAAAGGCTGCATTAGATGTTCCGGTAAACCAAACGAGGCTCTGTGATTGTGGCCAGGTTGGGCGCTTACCTGCAGATAAGTTATCCCGCAGGAGCTCTAAGGAATATTACACAGTGTGAGCTGACAGATGCGCCTGGGAGCCTGGCCGAGACCAAATGCGTGAATTAAAATCCCAGACACCTAGGTATCTTCACGCAGAGACAGCTTCACAAGCATCGCTTCTCGGTCTGTCTATCAGCCAATTCTTCGAATGCCGATTGCAACATGCTGGACTCAGAGGAAGACAACACGTCGTATGACCGAGACGGAAAAGAATGTGTGAACGTGGAAATGTACCAAACTGGAGAGGGCGGATTCCATGTCTTCAATCTTGCACCAAACCACTACCATCGGCAAGAAGCTCTCGAACGCACCGGTGCAGTTGACATCACTGGCTACCTCGACAAGGTTATCCATGGCACCATCAGTCCCACTGAATATGGGTCCATCATCGTGATGCAGTGGTATTTCAAACCGGGCCGAGGGCGACGTATTTCCGAAGCCACTATCAGTTTACTCTTCGAGCCTCAGTCGAGTGACAGCGATACCGAGCTCGAGGTCCGAGACATATCCTTCCATGGCACCTACGGCTTAATGACTACATCGCAAGAAACCGCTACTACCAGGGGCTTGGAAGCTACCGCCGGCGTGCAGCAAGTGGCTCAGGCCAACCTGACTGCAAAGTGGGAAAGAACAGCTACAAAAACCACGTCTGACTCAATCACACTCGTGGGCGGGAAGCGTTTGGTCAACAATACGCCTCCTAAGCGGATCGCAGAGTGGGAACTTCAAGAGAATCAATCGCAACCCCATGGGATTCCAGGCATGCTCAGGATAGCGGTGCTGGTCGCAAGAGATGACGAGGAGAAGTTCCAGTGCAGGGTCAATTTTACCTGTAAAACAGACTTGAAGACGAAACTAGCTGGAATGTTTCAGAGGATTCCGAAAGATGATCCAATTATCTTCCAGCCTGATAGTTCGGATAAAGGTAGGCGAGAGAACAAAGGTGTTGAATTTGGTGTTAAGGACTTGGGGAACCTGTCTCTGGATGATTTATCAGACGTGACTTACAAGAGAGTCATCTCAGACGGGGAAAAGGCTTGGAAGTAACGAGAGTTGCAATTTAGGGGAATAACTATTCAATGCGCAACCCAGTCACAATTCTCTGAAGCGTTGCCCTCCTTTGATCACAAAACCTGTTCTGTTGGCCTGAGTCGATGGATACTGAAGATCATCTAGATAGTCATTCAGCTTGCTTACCCACTCCCCTTGGCTCGAGCCAACGGGTACTGGGTACTGCCCTGGCTTGCCTGGCTGCCTGGATGGGTTCATCTCTCACTGTGCGGCAATGAACTCGCAATGTAAGATCTCTCCACTTCGGCTACAACAGAGTCCCACCCACTTGGCTGTTGTTAAGTGTTCTCACCTGCATCATCACACATACCGCGAATCAGATGCCAGTAACCCTTGGCGCTGGGTGAGAATCTGATCCTATCACTCGTAAGCCCGCCAATAAAGCACAGCCACGTCTTGGTTGACGGGACCCTGGTGACGGGACCCTTGATAGAATGAGCATTTTGTTTTAGGCTTCCCAAACAATGGCTTCTCTCACTGATCATTTTGCCTGTTTCGACAGCTTCACTTACTAAGAATCTGTAAACGAAGCAATGGACAACTCGGATACCCCTTCAGACGAACAGTCCGAACAGTTATTAAACTTACAAGATAAACTATTTACTGTAATAGGGTTAAGGGGTTAAAAAGAGGCTTTAGCCTTAAGGCTATAAAGGTAAAAAATACTAAAAAAATATATATAAGGTAAAATACTTTTTACTTTTATTATTATTTAAAATTTTACTTTTAATTAAAAGCTAAATATTTTAATAATTAATTTTAAAAGTATATATATAAATTATTATTTATTATTTATTTATAAAAATAATTAAAATTAAAATATATAAAATACTTAAAAGTAAATTATTTAATATAAATAAATTTATTAATTTAAAATAATACTTTTAAAATAATTTTTATTAAGTTAATATAATAGCTAATTAATTAATAATTTATAATATCTTTTTACTTTTTAATATATTTTATATTATATAATATTATTATAATTTTTATATTATTATAATTTTATAAAAAAATTAAAGGCTTTAAAAGCTATATATAATTTTATAAAAAATTTTTAAAAAGTTATATTAAAGATATAATTTTTATAAACTTTATATATTTTTATATATAATACTTATATTTATATTTATAAGTAATTAAAATATTAAAAAGATATTTTTTAAAATTAAAAATATAATTATTAAATAATAAAAAAAAATATAATAAAAAAAATAAAAATAAATCTAATTTAAATATATAATATAATAAACTTATAAAAACTAATTAATTAATAATATTTTTAATAATAATTATAAAGAAAAGTTAAATAAACTAATAATATTAAGTAAAAAAGCTTATTAAAAATTTAATTATAATTAAAATTAAGTTTTTAATTATATAATAATTATATCTAATTACTATACTATAAGGTAAAAGATTAGGCTATAACTGCTATTATAGTAATTATAGTAATATATATAGCTACTTATAAAAGCCTTATAGCGCTATTATAGGCATAAATTATAATAAGTTAAATAAAGCTTTTATATTAAATAAGTTATAAAGGTTTTAAATATAAAGAAATTATTTATAAATATTATACCAGATAGTAAGAACTATTAGAATATAAGGGTTACTATTTAGGCTAAAGGGGAAGATAATAATATAATAAGTATTTAGATAATAGATGTCTGTAACGGTCACACCTAACCACTACGCCACAGGGCAAAAGATTAGGCGATAACTGCTATTGTAGCAATTACAGTGGTGTGTACAGCTGCTTATAGAGCCTTACAGCGCTGTTACGGGCACGAATCGTAACAATGTCCTGCTTCCCATAGCGCCAGACTTAGAAACCCCTTTATAAGAGTATAAGCTTAGACTGGACATTAACAAGATTCGCGGCTGGTCTGGCTCCGAATACGACGATTACGAGTATGAATAGTTTTGAGGCTTAAAATAAGCATTACTAACTCAGACAGTGTTATTGCCGTCCATGGTATACGAGATGACTATAAAACCGCCTGGATCGACAAGAAAGGTGACTGGGTTTTGAAAGAAAAGTTATTTAAGAACATGTCCATCAGGGAAATTGACTATTTGTACGAGATCTACGGGAGCTCAACCCTTCATCGTCGGAATGGAATTCACATACTCGCTCAAGAGCTTGTTGACCGGTACGCGGAGGAGCGCTGCCATCTGGCTGAAGTATGTGTCTGACATTTAAATGAGGTTTGTGAGTCTAATCAATAAACTACAGACAGAAACCGATCGGCCAATCATCTAGGTGTGTCACGACATCGGAGGTACCATCGTTAAGGAGGTATATGAGATCATGTTAATGAGGATAAAATTGTTAACTCGGCAAGGCACTTCTTATAGCTTCGCAAAACCAGGCCAGGTACGGCAAAATATTCATGCATACAACAGGGATAGTAAGTCAAATCATATAAACAAAGGGTTCCTACTAACATCAAATCAAAGGTGTTCATTGGCACGCCACATCGATTCGAATCACAGGACGACGCCGAGGATCAAATCCTTAAACTCGTCCTTCTCTCGGGGCCTGACATCAGAGGAAGGGATTTGATGAAAGCCAAGTATCTGGCAGAACAAACAGACCAGATTAACAAGAGATTCTTAAGCACAAAACTCTTGGACAGAGCTTGCGTCTTCAACATAATATCCCAAAGCGCCATCGACAGCCTTTCATACAAGGCCGCCGATGACCAATCTGAGGCCGCTGATGGGTGCAGCTACGACATCACGGACCCGGATGCAGCAGTAACGCCCTTTCGAAGGAATACACACTTCATTGGCCATGCATTTGAGGCCAGCGGAAGGGCACGAAGCGACACAATTAACCATCTTGATCTCATCCGAGACGAGGGGATTACAATGCTGGAATCAACTAACGAGACAATTGAAAAGACTGGAATTTGTAAGCCATCTCCCTTCCAATACCAGCTCATAATGAGCTTGCCTGACCTTCCATCAATTGCGAGGTCTCAAAGTCAGTTACGGCTTGATTCCCCTTCAGACGCGTCTACTATCACTTGTGCCTCCAACCCGAGCGCTCAACATTCCTTTTGATCCGGTACTCCCGTTTCCTCCCGTGTTAAGATGGCTACATAAACAACCACCTTATCTATCGTTTATGGAGCAGGAAATGGGTCCTAATCACCTGCACATACATGGTGGCGGAAATCCCTCGGTTGACATTAAAGAAGCGTCGCGTCTTTTGTACGCCCACCTTGATAGTAAAGTTGCGCATAACAACCCCAACAAAACCGTCATTTACTTCGAATTCGACCAACACGACTCGCGATATCGAAGTCTCTCATCGATGCTGGTATATCTAGTCAATACCATGTTGTGGCATTTCTGGACCACTTCTGAGGTATTGGCTTCCAAAGAGCTGGCTTTCTTGACCGACACAAAGTCTTGGGCTGTTGACGACCTGTACCTCATCTTTTCGAAGCTCCGATATAGACTTATTGTGGACCAGGACTTGACCTTTTTCATTGGTTGCTTTGATCAATGTCCAGAGGATCAACGAAGATGGTTCCTGGACCGTCTGTTGAGGGAGAACAGCTACAGAGAAGCGTCACTGCGCCTCATCATATCCACAGCCAGTAACGACAGCCTCGGCATTGACAGTGTGACCCCAAATAGGCACATCAATGTGGCTGAATGCCCTCTGTTCGAAGAGCCACAAGAGAAGCTGCTATTGGACTTGAAGCCAGACCTTGATGATCTGGTAGCCACGCGGCCAGTATATAACGAATTCCTATCAGAGATCAAGAATCTACTTACGGATTGCCATCAAACGCCACAGGTTGCAAGGTTACTCCTGAGATGGTTAATAACTTGGCATCGGGGCAAGAATGAGGCCGAGATCTCGTCTATCATCGCATCATTATCACCAGCCAATGCAGATAATATTGTTAAGGTCTTTATGGAGCACCTACCCCCTGTCCTCCAGGAAAAGGCCAAGACAGCTTTCCATTGGATCCAACATGCTATGGAACCCTGGTCAGCCGATGCTCTTGTTGAAGCCTTCGCTTTATACGCATCTCCAGATAAAGAACCTTCTCTGTCTGACCTTGACAAGAGGGCTCAGATAGATGAGTTGACCAGCGCGCTAGGTGGTATCATCACTGTGGAAAATCACGACGTCAAGTTTTGCCACCCTTCATTTTACCAAGTGACAGGGCTTATAGGGGATCAGAGCCGAGAGGAATGCGTTGCCAGAATCCACAAGTCATTGGCGACAACATGTCTACGTTACTTTCAGCTGGATAGCGCAGAAGGATTCATCAATGGGCTTTGGTCGAGAAGTATCCCTGGATCTCCAAATGAGCCACTGGAACCCTTTGTCGTTTACCACGAGCGAGATTCTATGGCTGAATACGCAGTTCGGTTCTGGCCCGAGCACTACAAGCTCAGTGGTCTATCCAAGCCAAAAGAGCTTGTCCGTGACCTCTTTGCTAAAAGCCATTACCGAGCCCGCTGGGAGATTTCCTTTTGGCTTCTTTCTAACCCTTTCACAAGAATCGGTCGACACTACATATCGACCCTTCCCATCTTCGCTATGCTGGGTCTACAAGACTTGGTGGAAGAGGACATCCTTTCAGAACGTGACTTTCCGTCTTATACCAAGGATTCTTGGTTTGCAATCACAGAGGCCATCCGATGGGGTCATACAGACATCGCCAAGAGACTCTTGAGCCTTACGGAAGTGGATGAGGGAGAGCTGCAAGTTGCTCTACGCTGGGCCGCGGCAACAAACGATCTAGAGATCATTCAAGACCTGCTTGCCAAGATTCTCGACCTACAATCTTTCAGTTGGCCCGAGGACCTTATTGATCGAGCTGCAGCAATGGGACAGGAAAAGCTAGTGTCTGCCATGCTAACATCCGGCTATGATGTCAACAAAGTCGGCATATACTGGGAGGCTCCACCTACAATCATTGCAGCATGGCGTAATCAGATCCCCACGCTCAGAATCTTATTGAACCCAGAGAATAAGCCCGATCTATCTATGACAGACAGAGATGGAGACAGCCTCCTCATGTCAGCCGCGAGAGTAGGAGATCCAGACTTGATTAGACTTATCATAGATGCTACACGGGGCGACGGGGAGATCAAGGCTGACGATCCTACAAGAGAAGAAGTCGTACGAGCTGCATTACTGAACTCGGCACATAGAGCTGTCGCTGTGCTATTGGAATCCGGATTAGGATGCATAGAGATCAATACGGATAACAAGCCTTTCCTTAGGATCGCCGCCTTTTTCGGGTTCTCCGAATGTGTACGCGTCCTACTCTCCCATAAAGTGGATCTGAACGCAGAGTGGTCGGGATGGACTCCAATCTACACTGCAGTCCTCAAAGGCTATGTCAAAACTGTGAGGTTGCTTCTAGAGCATGAGCCCAAACCAGGGCTAGATGTGACACCGTCCGGGGAAGATACGATCTTGGTCCGGGCTATCATCAGCGGCAATGTTGGACTGGTGTCGCTACTCATAAAACATGGAGCCCTCGTCGATAGCATTGACGAAAACGATATGTACAACAAAACACCCCTGTCCCGAGCCTGCTCGGAGGGTAACTTGGAAATGGTCAAGCTTCTCCTGGAGAGCAACGCTGACGTGAACTATACTGGTGGCATATCTGACCCACCGCTGTTCGCAGCCATTTACAACAGGAGACTTGAGGTAGCCAAATATCTCCTGGAGAATACCAAGCCTGACGTTGAGTGGAAGGGGCCTGAAGGGCTGGGGGTTCTTCAAACAGCCTACAAGTATCCTGAGATCCTTTCCCAGCTCCTGGAAATGGGTTCCCCAATCGATGGTATGAGTATATGGGGTACGGCACTCCACATGGCATGTGAAGGATTTTCCGAGTCAGTTCAGACTCTACTCAATAATGACCCAAAGCCTGACTTGGAAGTGGAGATGCCGGATGATGCAGTCATTGAGGACGAAATAGGCTACACTCCTCTTCAACTGGCATGCAAAGCCTGCTCATTTGGATGTGTTAAAGCCCTGTTGGAGGCTGGTGCCAACCCTCATGTCATCAACAGAGACGGCGAGGATGTTGTTGATATTCTACTTAGAGCGCCCTTAGAGTCTCAAGACTGCGGTAAATGTCTGAGGTTGTTGTTCTCTACACCATACAACCTACCCAAAGAGCGTGTGGATGAAGAAGGACGTACTCGGCTTCACAGAATACGACAATCTACACCAGTTGACGTTGTGCGACGCTTCACAAGTCTCATCTCTGACTTGGATGTTTCAGACGGAAAAGGATATACACCACTGGCCGTGGCTGTAAGCAAGGGCAACATAGACGTCGCCAGGTATTTCATCCATTTAGGTGCCAAGGTAAATATCTTCAGTCCTCAGTACGGCAGTATTCTCCACATAGCTGTCAGCAATGGAGCGATAGATCTCGCCAAACTGCTGACCGGCTCTGGGGCAGATCCCGAGATGGTACACCTCCAGTATGGCGAGTCTCTGATGTATACCGCTATTGGGATCTCTGAATCAGGAAGCCGTAACCGTATGATCCGATACCTAGCCGATGAAGCTCAAGTCCCAATCAGCAAGGCCGGGGGTGCAATGGGATATCCAGTAATCAGGGCAGCATCCATGACACTTCAGCCCACCGGAAGCCCTGATCTTCTCAAGTTCTTCATTCGCCGCAAAGCTCAGCTTGATGTCACCGACAACCAGGGTCGAAACGTGGTGCATTTCGTCTCTAAGTCAAGATTCCTCGATGTCTTTAAGATTTTACTACGAGACAAAGAGACAATCAATGCACCGGACAACTTTGGTCGAACGCCTCTTCACTTTGCTGCCTCAAACCCCAATCCCGCCTTCCTGGATTATCTACTCAACACACGCAAGATCGTTGATATCGATATAGAGGATCTTGATCGATGGACACCACTAATGTGGGCAGCGCGGTCCGGTAACCATATCAATATACAGCGTCTTCTATCAAAAAAGGCTGGTATCTGGGCACGGAGCCCGTCCTCAGACTCCGGTGATGGTTGGTCACCCTTGAAGCTGGCACGCTTTTCCGGCCTACGTGCGGGCCTAGAAGACCTTGAACCTCACCCTCAACAGCGCTCGAGGCTCGGCCAGAATGCGTTGGAGGAGATATGGGACGATAACTTTCACAAAACCAAAGAGGGCGATCACAAATATATGCCATGTAGCAGTTGCCTGGTGGTAAGTGTACTGACGTTTAAGTGATTCAAAATGTCTAATGCTTCTTAGGATATCATTGGCTTGATGTGGAGGTGTATGGGGTGCAACGAGGACTTCAATCTTTGTTTCAAATGCTTTCCCAACAGGTCTAGCTTTCATGACCTGGATCACAATTTCGAATCAATCGGACCCCTCTATGGTGAAGATTCCGATCACGAGAGTGTTGCAAGCCATGTCACAAAGGAGGAGGCGTTAATTGCTGATGAAGCGGGTCTCATGTCAGAAGAGGACAATAAAAGTGGCAGTGACGACTTGGATCTGGATTCAGACAGTTAGCGGAGCCCATTATACCATCTTAGCTACTCCGTAGATATAACCGCCAATCGCCCATGTGGTTGAGAAGTTGGTGTCAGAACTGCACCTAACTAATCCTCAGCCATGTGTTGAATGGCGATTGCCTGGTCAGACTTATCCATATGAAAAGGAGTCCGAACAACAAGGGTTTAATGAGCTTCGTTTCACATTCAGCATCGGATTCAGCGGCTGACAGTGGGCACGGTCGCTAATAAACGGCCTGAAATTGACAGGTAACCCCATCCCGTTACGTCAGCGGTTCCAGTGTTTTTATAAAGGCCAAGTTGATACACGTGTAATCTTTCGCTGTCGACAAATAAAACCTCAATTGCATGTTTGACTAGGTACCATGGCAAACTCTCAGTTCCCTCCCTACGAGGGCACAGAAGTCATTGGCTTCCAATTCTCGAATTCTACTGACCCCGCGTCACTCTCGGATGAGAATTCCGAGCTCGGCAAGATATGGGCGGCCACGCTAAAGACGTATCTCGACCATCCAGAAACGGGCATCGTCTGGTGGGGGATTGTGCACGACGCTCCGAACACAGCTAAGCTGTTTATCGGTAAGTACCGTGAAGCAGCACGTTAAGAAAATGTGCTAACGAGAATCTTCAAGATTGGAAGAGTTTAGCTGGTCGGGCTCAATTTGAGGCTAGCCAGCAAGCAACAGAGCTTGCCAGCACCTGGAAATCCGTCACTGTAGCGCCAGCCAGTAAAGATACCTACAAGTTCACCTCTAGCGATGTCGCTAGGCAAACGGCTTTATCCAGTACCTTCGACACAGTCACAGCTCTCCTCAATTTCCGATTCGCAAATGCGCTCACTTCCAGCGAAGTTCAACAATTGGACGCCGTGCTCCAAGAGCTAGATCGCGCCATCATGCTAAGCCCAGGCGCCGTTGTCGCCAGCTACTCAATTGGTGGATGGGGCTCAGACTGCAGATCATACTGCGCGGCGTATCGGTATCTTAACGCTGATGCCCTGAGGAATTTCATCCAAGGCGATAACACAGTCAGAGGTTTGCTCGAAATATTGCAGTCTCGTGCCTCGGGTGGTATGCAACTCGAGTTTCTGGAAGCGAGAGTCTATAAGCAAGGCTGGCAAGGATCTGTTACAAAGACAGAGCCTGATAACCCGGCTTTATCGGGATTCATGGCCGAGGCGCAGGCCATGTTTACGTTCTAACTCGGCTAGGATCCGAATAGTGGCCTAGGGTAGGCCTGGTTCCGAGCTCGGCGAATCGCTCCGAGCGTTGAGACGCATCCATTGAAGAGGGAGGGCGATGCTGACTGTAGTCAATGTATAATAATGTTGTGAAAATAAAAGCTACAATTGAGCACTACGCTTGTAGTCTGAGTCATTCAAAATCATATGGGAACCGCCTGGCTGGTAGTTGGTGACTGTCAAGTCATGATAACTGTGAAAGTTTGTCATTGGTGAAACACCGAGACTAAATTCCTCTTCGCCCACTTCGCGCGCCTCGTAGATCGAAGGGCGCACGGTATACCAATGAGTCACTGTGTTCAGGTAGCGTATTTATGAGCATACATCCTCATCGAATACTCATCTTTTTGTTATCTACCTTTTCGTTAACGAGTAACTCAACTTATATCGAACCCGTCATGACATCTCTTAGACCAAAGTTCCAGTCGCGGTCTTGGCAAAAGGATCAATTCACCATCGCCACAGATCCCAACCTGTTCCCTATTTCGCAACTCACAGACATCTTCAACTCAAAAGAGTTCTACTGGGCCAGCGCGCTATCACCCGAAGCTTTCAAGGAGGCCCTTCACAACTCCCTTTCTTTCGGCGTATATGACTCGGCTCAATCCTCCGGCCCAGGATCAACTGCCAGATTGATTGGCATTGCTCGCCTCGTGACCGACTACGTCACCTTTGCATATCTCACAGACGTGTGGGTCGACCCAGCATATCAGGGCAAAGGCTTGGGGAGCTGGCTTGTTCGTTGCATGCGTGAAGTGCTGGATGAGATGCCATATCTCCGAAGGGCCATGCTGTTTACGGGAGATTGGGAGAGGTCTGTACCCTTTTATGAGAAGTTGCTGGGTATGAGCTTGGTTGAGTCAAAGAGGGGCGAGGGACTTGCTGTTATGGAATGCAAAGGGAGAGGGCACCCGAATTATGGGAAGTCATGCTTAGGGTATGACTGAGGGTGAATGTGTATTTTCCAGAACAGAAACTGCAACTGAGCTTGACCTTAGCGAGTTTAGACATCTAATTGCTGAAACTTTTTATTCTTAAGATTTATTGTAGTAGTTTTATTATATATTATATCAATTATAACATACTTAAGTAGCAGAGCTCCAGTAAGGTGGTGTTTTAGTAATTAGAAAACTAATTGTGACTAGGATTCCAGGCAATTTGGGATTGATGGTATTTTTCTTAGGAATTATCTTCTACTTAATTGACTGCGGCTGGATATTTACACACACCCCTTCATTCATACGGCTTCGTTAGTCGCTAGCGAGGTCATTGGAAAAGCTTGAGCGAACTTTTCGGTACGCACCTAAAGATTAAAGTAACCCACAATCAGTATCACACCAATCTAATCTCCCCTCTATAATAGACAATGACTTCGCAACGGATCTACGTAGAAACATCCCAAAGCATCTGAAACCATGCAAGGCGGCTGTCAACGCGAGCCTTCAACTCCTGTATCACCCTCCTGTACTCAGTCCTTTTGTTCAGAGATCCTGCACTTGACTTCGGTCCCGATTTGACTTGCAGATAACCGTCGACCACGCGGCATTGTCGCACGATAGTAACTCAACGACAACCTGTTCGTTACGTAACTCAATCTTGGGACTCGGAACAGAATTGAGAACACTGCATTCATCGTTTATGACTTCAGACGGGTTCAAAAGCCATGCCATGGCAAGCTTGAGGACAGCGTCATTTAGCAGCAACATCGGCAGACGTTGGTCAAAATCTCCTTTCTTGTGAGACGGCCCCTAGTTCTCGAAGACTTCTTGGCTCTCGTTGTCGAGGGCTTGGAATATAGGTGTGAGATGATCCAGAGTTTCCATGGCGTTCTTAAAACTACAAAGTGGCAGTTGTCCCAGTTGCGACGGATTTCCCCTTGTTTCCAAGTGTAAATCACCTTGAAGTTCAGGGACACATGAACCCCCTATGACATCATGGGGCCCAAGTTGCATATTCATCGAGGTGTTAAACATTGATATTGATGGGTCTGTGACCTAATATCTTGCATGCATAGTGTCCCACGAGTAAACTTCCGACTGCTGTCCATAGCCAGGCCATGCTTCGGGCATCGACTCCAAACACGGCCCCGGGGCTAAGATCGGCACCGACTCAGGTTGGCATGGAGTAACGGTTCTATAGATGCGCGCTTGAGGGGGTCACTATGGAGTAGCATCACGACTTTCATATAGGTGACTCTTGCATCTGTCAACTAGCCAAGTATTTTGAGGAAATCTCTATTGCCGAATATATCTACAGACTATATAGTTGCTTAATGATGTCTTCCAGGCTTGGGGGCTCGCTGCCATGCGATTTTGGCACCAGTCAAAACCTCCATCATGTGTTTCTGCCCGCCTGTCTCCTTAGGATCATCACCAATGAAATTGGAGGGGAAGCCAGCGTCAAATTCCTTGATACTCTCAATGTAGCTGATCTGCTCATCCTCCAAGTGAATACTCAGAGCCTTGATGTTATCGTGCAAATGCTCGACCTTACGTCCGCCAACGATGGGAAACACGTTCCTTGTTTTCTGCATGACGTATGCCAGCGCAATTTGCTGGATACTCTCTGTATCGTGCTCAGCGGCCACCTTTTCCAAGGCTTCGCTGACCTTGCGAGCCTCTTCACTTTGATTGTTGCCGCGGCCCTTATCGCCAGCTTGCTTACGTGCCTCAAGCTGCTTGGCAGTCTGCAGTTGACCACCGCCAAGAACGTCAAAGGGACAAATAGCCATACCGAAGTGACGGGCCATGGGAATGATCTCCCGTTCTAGATCACGCACCATGAGATTCCAGCGGCCCTGGTAAACAGAGAAGGGGGTTTTGCCGTGCATTTTTGCGTAGGTATTGGCAGCAGAGACGACCCAAGCTGGCGTGTCTGAGATGCCTAGGTAGAGCACTTTCCCCTGTTCTACGAGGATATGGAGAGAATCCATCAGTTCCTCGATAGATGTAGTCCAGTCCCACCAATGTACATACAGAAGATCGATATAGTCTGTCTGTAGCTTGCGAAGCGAGTCAGCAACGGACAGCTTTAGTGATTTCTTATGATTGCCGCCGTAGTTGACAGTCTTTCCCTGTCCGAGGTCGTGTGTACGGTAGCAATTGGTGAATTTAGTGGCAAGAAACAAGAGGTCCCGGTTGCCTCGCGCAGCGATCCATTTGCCGATATATATCTCTGACTCTTCGTTTTGATAGTTGTTGGCGGTGTCAATGAAGTTTCCTCCCGCATCTACATATGCATCTAAAAGTTTGAAGGAGTCCTCCTCATTCATAGAGCCCAACTTCGATCCCCAGGCTTGTCCAATGGACATAGCACCGAACACAAGGGGAGAAACACGTACTCCGGCTGTGCTGGACAGGATGCGGTAGCGACCCAGTTCGGTCTTTGGCTCTGGGGGCACTGACATGTCCATGGTGAAAGTTGGAAGAATGTGGATGTGAGGGGACGGTTAAGAAGATTGTCAATAGGGATGATTGACGAATGGACGTATGAACTGTAAGTGTCTTGGGTCATGTCAAAGGAAGGACGCTTCCCTCTACTTATAGAATTCAGTCAATGCAGCTAGCTGCAATGCACTATGCCTTCTCCAACCTGAAATCTGAGCTCCCGGAGTTAAGAAAGACTTTTATCCGAATACACAGCTATAGTTTTATCCCTGTATACCTTGGTAGTTAGCTGTGTAGAATGTCACTTCTTGGAAATAGCGGACTTAAGATCTATACGTAGAAGATGTTTAGAAACAGCTGGAATGATAATTTGTACCATGTGATTCATGTAACAATGCATGTTAACTCTATCTTTGGGGCGAATCTTTGAAACTGATTGGCCAGTCTTCATTAAACGAGTTCCTGGTATATACATACTGTTTGCATCAGGTTTAAAGTGCAGAGAAACGTTGAAGCCAGTGCTGATAAATCAGGTTGAACTCAAGCCAGGTCAAGGTACACGGATGAGTCAACGGTCGGTTATCAGACGTAGTGTGATTGGTTCCATGATAACTTCTATCTCTTGGCACATCATGATAGTGTAGTTTGAGGGGACGTAGTCAACTTCCTATGCCTATTTGATCATGGCGGCATGACTCATAGTTCCAGTACAGGGACAACTAGCCCAAATCTGCAAATGTCCAAGCCAAACCTAAACCTTTCTTTGAGGTTGGGCCCCCCACTATCCCCTCGAACGTCAAAATCCGGTCCGCAGATCCGTAAATGTGGAGGTAATTTTAGGCTAAACTATACTTCAAGAGGCTGATAGCCGAGAATTGTTGTAAAATCAGTAGTGCTTCTTAGTAAACCAGATTATAAAAACCCAATCGACATCTGGACTGCACTAAGTGTCCTTGATGCTCTCTTGTTTGCCGTGTTTGATCTCGTTCCCATTCCCATCCCCATCGACCTCCTTCGTGACATACTTTGGCAGAGGAATGACAGGTTGCGCATTGGTTTTTATTTCCCAGATCTTAATCCAAAGTAAAATCTGCGTCGCGAGAATAAAGACACCAGCACCCAAGACCGCTGCCCAGGCTAGCAATATGATAGTAGCAATCGGTGAGTAGATGATGAAGCCCAGTATACGCGGCTTGAGGGAACTTGGGTATGTGCGATTGACCAGCCCGAAAGATATTCGCCAGGCAGATTTGATGACCCAGGAACCATGGAGCAGCAAGAGAGGGAATATTGATGTGCAGGCCAAAAGGGCGAGATATTTGCCAAGTCGTGACGTAATGCGATCCTTGAGCCAAAATCCAGGACGAGGCTGCGGGGTTGTAGTGCTGGATTTGACGACAGAAGTATCTTTTTCATCCTTTTTGTCATTTTGGTTGTCTTCATCGGGGAATGAATCGACCTGCTTGGCTGACCACCAGCAGTTGGCTATGATGAGGACTGCGAGTGTCCAGAAGAGGTCGCTCTTGAGATGCTCGTAGCGGTTGGTGTCTGAGTACCACCAGGACTCAAAATGTGAGCAGTGCTTGGCAGTCATCTTGGCTATTGATACAGATAATAGTAAGAGGTATTGAGATGCATTGCGAACAATACTGAGAGGGGAGAGTTTCTTTTATTATGAAAGCTTGTGTTTAAATGGCTGCCTGGAGTATTCTGTTTCCCCACAGTACATCAGTTTCTTAGTTATGATTGGCTTCAAATGCTGATCACAGTGGCTGTACAGTCAGCATGGTAGTCAAGGATGATTTATTTAGCTACTCGTGGATCTGACCAAAAAGGGAGCCAGATCCACGAGTATTTGTTTAAATGCTACGTCATAAGGAGACTTAACGACTCAGCCCCTTGGCTTTTGGCCACGTAAATAAATGTGTCATCTTCCATACCTGAATAACAATTCCAGCTATCAGATTGACCGAACTACCAAAGACACCCTGGTGTTCCTGCCTGTGACCCTCATTACCGCACCGATGCGCACCAGACCTTAGACTGATCAAGTCTCAGGCTTATCTTCAGGTCCAACCATGAACTACTGGTTAGAACTTGTCGCTCTACGGCGAAGTTAACCCTGGTTGCATTCTGGGTTAGGACTGGTATTAGGAGGGCCAGCCTTAATCTTGATGTTGACCGTGCCACTGGGCCCACTGATATCGATTGATACCTCACCAGCATCGGTATTCTGGTCAATAACCTTCTCCAGGGCGGTGCGAATGATGTCAGCCTGGGAAGTGTCAGGAGGCTGAGTGCTGCACTCCTTCTTGGTAGCCTCGTTGATCTGGCCCGAGATAATACCAGCTATGGCAACGCCACCGGCATTGGCGACGAAGGGTTTGTTGAGGAACTCCCAAAGATTACCACTGGAGACGTACTCAGCAGTGCTAACCCAAGCGTTGTAGCCCGAGAGCAAGACGTAAGTGGTTGCTTTGACAACACATTTTTGGCCAGCCCTGCAAGTGCCTGCAAGGTCGCGCGATTCAAGCTGAGTGCTATCAGATGTAGTACCGTTGCCAACGATCTCGTCAATGTCGAGTTCAACGGCAGACCTCCTATGGACTATGTTTTGTCAGAACCAGATCGGATTGTATCTCGATGCGGTATTCTTACGTTTGTCGTCCCACTCATTCTCAGGGACACCTGTGAAGACGCCCTTGGCAAGCTCTTGCCAGCGAACGTTTGTGCCATCAAACTCGCTGATTTCACCGTGTTTGACACCGAGAACTCCTTGGGCTCCAAGGAGAACGGCTACGACAGCAGTGAGAAGTCGCGTATAAAACATAGTGGCTAGGTTTGAGACAGTTTTAGAAGAAAGGTTGATAGGATATTTCGATGCGTGATACTGTTTGATAATGATTTCTAATGCCAAGTTATGCCACAATTGTGCGCTCTTAAATAGTTTTGCTTCACATACAGGACTACATTTATTACAGTCAGAGCTAGATAGAGCACATCACAACGCAATGCCTTGCTCCCCGGTTCCTGTCTGTATGCTCGGAATCCGGTTTCTTCTGCCGATCTTTGTTTTACAGTTTTTGAAGTCATCCTTCGCGAGTTCCTCCTAGGCACCAATAAACTTCTAAGGTTGATGATCAGCCTGCTCCGCCTTTTTTCATTAGAGTTTGTCCATAAGCAAAGGATCCAGTTGCTCGTATGCAGGGTCAAACGGCCCCCAATGTCAGCACTCGGATGATGAGGGAATTCCCGCAACATGCAGATCGGTGACGATCGATAACCCGGAAGGCAGATCTCAGGACCGAAAGATTTATTAAGTTTCCGAAATTAGACCCGGAACTTGCTAAAAACCCGAAGTCCCGTTCTCATGCAGGATTGAATAGATACACTGACGTGATTGATTCTGGGGCGCACGATGTAAGCATCAGCTGTGAGTTACATCAACCCCGAATAACGGTCTTATGAGAGGCCGGGGAACGCTTTTGACCCATTATTATCAAGGGAAGAGGTTGTTTCGCTGCCTGACAATGAATCCTATGTCAGAGATCATCGAGAAGGAATATCAAAGGATCAAAGGATTTTCTGACTTTCTGAAATGGAAGGTCGGCATCTCCTTCAGAGGCGAGTTTCCAGTTTATGGATAGAAACATTGACGTAATTGTCTGGAGATCTACTGCAGTCTCACAATTTCCTGTGAAATAGCTCAGTCTATGAGAGCTTGCGAGTTGAAGGGACTCGTTTCTGTTAATACGGGCTCCGTGAAGAAGTATTAAAGTCCTCTGTCAACCCACTGATTCATCCAAAACCCTTCTCATCTTCATCTTATCTTCACAACCTGACAACATCAACTATCAATACTTTCAAAACACCTCCACCTTCCATCCCAACTCTTTACATCATGATGTACTCCCTGACTGTCTTGATCGCAGCTTGCACTGCTTTGGCTGCTGGTTCACCCACACGACCCAACTCCGCTGGCCTTCAAGTTCGTGATGACCTTCTTGGACCAGCCACCTGTCCAGGTGGTGACCAATTTGCACTCAACGAAGAGGATGCAGCTGTTGGCGCTGAAGGGTTCAAGTTGTGGGTTGAGCAGGGCGCTGATGGAAAGATTGATCTCTCCGGTAACTTCAAGGGCCAGATTTCTGTAAGATATGATCCTTTCCTTCGAAGTTCACAGCTAATCGTGGCATTAGAAAACTCACAAGGGCATAACCTTCTTTGCTTGTGATTACAAGAGTGGAGGAAAGGGAAGCTATATCAACGGCAATTTGGTCCAGTCGGTTCTTCGAAAGGATGGCTATCTCGATAGCAAGTGTGGCAGTGGCAGAGGTGGCTACGAGAGCAGCAACGATCTTAGCATTGGCCGCACCTTTGTAAGTCCTATTAACCCTATTTGGTATCAGCCTATCACATGTCTAACATTTCGAAATTTAAGAATGGCGACCATTATTGTTGAAGGAAGTAAGTTGCTGAGTATTCTGAACTCTATATAGTTCTCTGTGGAGTCCTATGTAGCTATTCAGAAATATTAGAGGAATGATGAGGATGTATCTAGCGAGAATACTGTCTTTACCTCAAAGCGAAGCCAAGGCTTTTTACAATACATTCTTTAACAACAGATAACTACCTTCAGTTGTCATAAAAAACACAATAGGTCTCTACAATATTTTGCTATTTACGAGTATTACCCCTTGCTCTTTAAAATATCCATTATTGTCTGATGCCCACTTCTCGTGGCAATTTCTAAAGCTGAGTTCCCTTCCAAGTCTTCACTGGGAATAACATGGCTGATATCAGCACCCCTTTTAATGAGCAAAAGTATAACGAATTTATGGCTCCACAGCGCGGCATAGCAAAGGGGTGTAAGACCTCAATCATCAATAGAATCCGGGCTGACCTTGCCCGTTTCTAATAGTTCACGGATGACACTTATATGACCCTTTGGGTAGCATATGAAAGCCAGCACAGGGCTTACGAAACAAGCAGCCCCCGCCATCAGCAGATGCGAGTCCAAACCGATCGTAGGCTCGGGCCATCCGAACAGACCTGCAACTTACACATGTGTCCTTGTATCCTTATATGGGGGTTTTACTATCTTGGTCTCGGAATTTGGGGAAACAGCAAAACTCAAGAGAAGGAATATCAAGATGAGGGACCCCGAGTTTGGACAACGGATGAAGAAGTCTAAGTTTTGAAGAATCTTTCTTAGCTCATTTGGTATTCTGCTTTTGATCAGTAAACGTGCCCTGTAATGATCCTACGCTTGGTAGTACTGAGACTGGCCGAATCTAAGCTTTCATAAGTCATAATCACCGTGAAATAATAAGGAATAGAGAGCCTGCAAGAGGTTTGTTGATATGCATTTACTACCCTCTCCATATGTACCTGAGAACTATATACGATGAAGCTCGAACATGTCGATTATTTGTTATCGAATCGGGAAACAAGCACGGATCCACCAAGGCTCTTGGTAGCATAATTAAGAATGCCATAACGGTGTCCAGGGTAGAACTGCCAATCATTACCAAGCGAGACTGTGGACCCGAAGTTGGTAAAGCTGTTACCGTCGGTGCTATAACTGAACAGAGCAGATCCAGCAGCACCAGGGCTGATATTGGCGGTGACGCGTAGGTACACCTTGCGGAAGGAAACGTTGTTTTGTCGGGCTGAGACGCTTCCGGTGGACTTGGTCGTCCAGTCAGTGTTCATGCTGAGGCCAGTGTTGAAGACGAGGTTGAAGCTGCTTCCTTCACGTTCGATGCCGATCCAGGCTGAAGAGTCACGGAGAACGGCAAGGCCAGTACGGTCACCATCGGCCATCTTGGAAAAGTCGATGAGCACTGTACCGGTTCCTTGAGGGCCACGGATACGATGAGTGAGGGTGTTGCGAGCTTGATACAGGTCCTTGGTAACTGTTGCCGTCTTCAGGGTCAAGCCATTGTTGACAGTAAAGCTCTTGGTATCAGGGTTATGGTTCCACTCCCAATCTGCTCGCAGGTTGGGACCAGTGAAAGTATCAGTACCAATAGGGCTGGGAACAGTGCGCTTAGGAAGAGGGTAGTCGTAGTCGCCCCATTGGCCATTGACGAGAGTGATCTTGGGGAAGCCATCGCTGCCCCAGGTAATAGGCGCCAAAGCTGGTGCTCTTCCACCAGGGTACATGTCCACGAAAGACATGTAGTACCAGTTGCCGTTGGGTGTGTCGATGAGACCGCCTTGGTGAGGTGCTCCAGCTCGAGGCGCAGTAGCAAGTTTGAGGTTATCGGCGATGATGCGGAGGTCATAAGATCCGAAGGGGCCGTTGGTCGATTTGGCGATGTACTGTCCGGTAGCGGGTCGAGTCAAGAAGATGTACCAGTTGTTGTCCTTCTTATACAAGCGAGATCCCTCAAGAGTAAGTGTTGATGGCGGTGAAAGAACAACCTGTTCCTTGACCTCCGTCTTCATGTCCTTGGAGAGCTGAGCAATATGAAGATCACCTCTTCCAAAGGCCACGTAAGGAGTGTTATCAGTATCAAAGTGCAGACCAGCATCGTAATAGCACTTGTTGATGGTTGTGATCTGAGACCACGGGCCCGTTGGGCTCGAAGCACTGTAGACATAGGTCTTGCCGAACTCAATGCAAGCAACGAAGTAGAATTTTCCGTCGCTCTCTCGGTAGCGGAGAGAAGAAGCCCAGATACCCTTGACGTAAGCTCGCTGCCCGTTCTCAAGGCTGTACTTGGAGGACCAGTCGAGAACAGGGACGGAATGGCCGATGTGCTCCCAGTTGACGAGATCATATGATCGAAGCACTGGGGCACCGGGGGAGTAATGGAAGGTGGAAGCAGTCATGAAGTAGGCATCTCCAGCCCGGGTGACTTCAACGTCAGAGAGATCTTCCCAGATAACAGGGTTGGTGAACTTTTCTGCCATGGCGGCAGCGGCCGAAAAGAGGAGACCAAGAATAGCACGCATTTTGAAGTCGTGAAGAACTAAAGAGCGCTGTTGAAGACAACCTATTACCGCAGTACTCGCTCTGACTTATAAGAGAATGACAGACATTTCAAATGATAGTTTTGACATGAAACGATTGGCGCGCTTTAGCTGAGCAGGGATCAGCGTCCAGACTTCTTAGAGTTCTCACGGAAATATATTCCCCCTATAGAGCCACGAGTAGCAGCGCGCCAATGTTTATTACAGGGGTTGGACCCCGCATTATGCACGATGCGACAACTTCAGGCTGAAACAAACGTGGTCAAACAAATCACCAGACGCTTCATCTATTCGCCACTACTCGAGTAATTAAGGGGAGCCGAACGCCATGACTAGTCGTATTAGCCTAATTTGGGCGTGTTTTATATGGATCGCTTAACGGAAGATCGGCACTTGCAGCATTCGGCATTTGGTAGATGTCATCATGTCCCCTTTCTGACAGACGGAATGCCTCTTCCGTTACCCCAGATGAAGAATGGATATGTACGCCAGGTGATTTGCGTTCATCTCACCCTTGACTGAAACATGACCCCAAGTGTTTTCTCGTATGCACGCCAATCAACAAGCCTCCGCCGTTATGCTGTCTGTTGCCTTGTTCCGATCATCCGGATTCTATTTCCATGAGCAGCTGTGGACTGGCGATGCGCACAAATAGAAGCTCTGAGATCGGTGTTCAATAGGGCCTTAGGTCCGCATACTGTTTAGGCGCACAAATTGTCTGTGGTTATCTTACGAAGACATCATAGCCAATTTGTCCAAATACAGTAGTTGCTCGTTTATCATCGTTTAACCCAACGCTAGCAATTCTTAACCGATTTTGAGTTGTCACCTTCCCCATACGGGGAACTGAGATTTGCATGTCAGCATAGCATCACATATTTAAAGCTGACTTCAAACTTCTTATAATAATTCCACTTTAGAATTGCTCTTGCTCAAGAGCCCGAGTTATCAAGACACAGCAACACTTGCTTCCTGACATCTCCAATATGTGGTTGACCACTCCGTTGCTATTCGTCAGCACCCTCTTGGGCCTCAATGGTCTTGCTCTAGCAGACAACCCCATCGTCCAAGACATCTACACCGCAGACCCAGCACCAATGGTCTACAACGGCCGTGTCTACCTCTTCACCGGCCATGACAATGACGGTTCTACCGACTTCAACATGACGGACTGGCGTCTCTTCTCGTCAGCTGACATGGTCAACTGGCAGCATCATGGTGTACCCATGAGCTTGAAGACCTTCAGCTGGGCCAACAGCAGAGCCTGGGCTGGACAAGTCGTTGCCCGAAACGGAAAGTTTTACTTTTACGTTCCTGTTCGCAATGCAAAGACTGGAGGAATGGCTATTGGTGTTGGTGTTAGTACCAACATCCTTGGGCCCTACACTGATGCCCTCGGAAAGCCATTGGTTGAGAACAATGAGATCGACCCAACTGTTTACATCGACACTGATGGCCAGGCCTACCTATACTGGGGTAATCCTGGCTTGTACTACGTCAAGCTTAACCAAGACATGCTCTCCTACAGTGGGAGCATCAATCAAGTGTCCCTCACAACTGCTGGATTCGGCAGCCGCCCCAACAACGCGCAGCGCCCTACAACCTTTGAGGAAGGCCCCTGGTTATACAAGCGTGGAAACCTTTACTACATGATCTACGCCGCTAATTGCTGCTCCGAGGATATCCGCTACTCAACTGGACCCACCGCCACAGGACCTTGGACTTACCGTGGTGTCGTGATGAACAAAGAGGGAAGGAGTTTCACCAACCACCCTGGCATCATTGACTTTGAAAACAACTCATACTTCTTCTACCACAATGGTGCTCTTACTGGTGGTAGTGGTTATACAAGATCTGTAGCTGTTGAGAGCTTCAAGTATGACTCCGATGGTCTGATCCCCGAGATCAAGATGACTACGCAAGGCCCTGCTCAGGTCAAGTCTCTGAACCCGTATGTCAAGCAGGAGGCCGAGACCATCGCTTGGTCTGAGGGCATCGAGACTGAAGTCTGCAGTGAAGGAGGTCTCAATGTTGCTTTCATCAACAACGGGGACTACATCAAGGTCAAGGGTGTCGACTTTGGTAGCACTGGTGCAAAGACCTTTAGCGCTCGTGTCGCCTCGAACAGCAGCGGCGGCAAGATCGAGCTTCGACTCGGTAGCAAGACTGGCAAGTTGGTTGGTACCTGCACGGTAACCACGACTGGAAACTGGCAGACATACAAGACCGTGGACTGTCCTGTTAGTGGTGCTACTGGCACAAGTGATCTTTTCCTTGTCTTCATGGGCAGTGGATCCGATTATCTGTTTAACTTCAACTGGTGGCAGTTCAGCTAAAGGATTTAAGATCTGGATGGTATGAGAGTTTGAGTTTCTTGTAAATAATTTACTCCGATGGCCACAGTATATGACTCCCATTGACGGCGGGTGACCATTTGCCACAAATTCCGGCATCATAAAGTTTCTCATTCCATATCTTTCCTATCATCTCACAACGACTAAAGCCATACACCATTACATCAAGCCATTACTGTGAAGGCTTTGCAGGGTTGCTGGAGGCTTAGGTGACATAGGGCTGGTAGGCAGTACCATTTTGCTGCGCCTCTCGCAACAGCCGCTTGTTGGAGCGGCTGAGCCAGATCTTCATGACGATAGCGCAGGCGCTAGAGGTCAAGCCAAAAGCCATCATGCCAATAAAGGCACTGATATAGCGAGGTTCCTCCTTGGTCACGAACATAAAGGGAGCAGTGAAGTTTCCTATCAGACCATGTTAGTCGTGGTTCGGGCATTGGCGTCAAAGTAAACTTACCGATTTGAGACAGAAGATTGCAAAGTGCAACAGAGGCGGCTCGCTTTTCGGGAGTCTTTGCAAGAGCACCTAAGAGACAGTTAGGACTATGTTCAGTGGTTGAAGAGTATGGATAACATACCGCTGACATAACCCATGATGAGAGGGTTGGCGATGTACATGCCGCCGACATAGATGAAAGAAGCTCCGTATCGAGCCTGAGGATTGGTGGTCGCTAAGCAGACGATGAAACCGATACAAGCGACCGCAACAGGGATGGCATAATGCAGACCTCGCTCCTTAACCCTTGAAGGACACCATTAGCATTTTGTGACGTAGGATATCAGTTTAGACTTACTTGTCAGAGTGCCAGGCGTTGACATATGAGCCGATAGCAGCAAAGATATAAGGCGGCGCAGTGAGAACAAGCGCGATGACAGAGCTGTACCCCCAATCGGCAGCCAGACCACGAACAATGGAAGGGTAGAAGTTGGAGAAACCGTAAGCAGCGGAGATGGTGATGTTCATGAGCGTAAGGATGTAGAGCTTAGGGTCACGAACACTAAGCTTCAATCCTTCCCAAGCACCAGTCTTGGCCTCGGTAGTGGAAGGGCGATCAGCAAGGACACGTGCGGCAGCAACTTTTCGCATATCTTCAGTCATAGTCCACATGGCGCTGCCAGTCCTGGAATCGGGATAATCGGGGATGAACCAGATACAGATCATGGCGGAGCCAGCGCCAGCAGTGGCGAGAATTATGAAGAGCCACTGCCAGCCAGCAAGGCCGTGTGCCTTTTCGAGGGTGGCGTAGGTGGCGGCGGCGATGAGACCGGCTGAGCAGAAAGCAATTGTCTGAGCTGAGTAGAGGATAGCCATGCGGAACGCGACTTCTTTCCTGGTATACCTAGAACATTGTGTGAGCTTCCGGGCTGATGATGCCATGTGAATGGATGAGCTTACCAACAACCAAGGAGGTAGATGGCTCCGGGAAGAAGAGGCGCTTCAACAAGACCGAGAGCAAAGCGAACGCCCATGAGTCCAGAGTATGACTTGACTCCGACAGTAGCGACACTAACACCAGACCAGACAATAGCCATGAGGCAAAGGTAGAGACTGGGTCGAATCTTGGTGATTAACATGTTACTGGGGAGTTGACCAAGGACTGTAATGGTCAGTAGTGCCACAAAAGACAAGCCTGGCGGAGAGCTTACCATAACCAAGAGAGAGAATAGAGACAGCCGAAGAAAAGTTGGCACCAGTAAGATTGAGATCCTCGTCAAACGTGCTCAGTCTAGCATGGCCAATTGACGCTCTGTCGAGGTAATTGAAGAAGTAAAGACACCAAACACACGGCATGAGAGTCATATCAAGACGACGAACAATCTTCTTCTCCAGCTCGCGCCAGTTCGGAATACCAAGGGCGTCAATCTGCTCCTCGGGGCTGGGAAGACGACCTTCATTCTTGAGATATCCCTCCTCTACCATGCCGAGCTCCTTCTCAATGGCAGAAGCGGTATCGGCCTTCTCATCAATGGGAGGCTTGACATCAGAACCGAGGCCCTGAATGTCTTGCGGAGGCGCATCACCGCCCGCTTTCTCATTGTGGGTCGTCATATCTTGAAGATGAACGCGTAACAAATAAGGTGATGACGACTATTGAAATGGCTGAGAAAGGGAAAGGGCTTTCGATGTCAACCAAGGCAAAAAGGCTGAGTACACGAGAACAAGGGCGAGGACATAATGAAGGTAGATGGCGTTTTTTATAGATGAGCGAGACACGAGAGAAAAAAAAAACATTGGCGATGGGAAAGGGAAAAACCCCGCATCTCTCCAACGTTGGCATGGCTGGGCAAGCTGGGGAAAAGTCGTGTGTCCCCAGATGGTTGCATGTGTGAGCCAAGAGTCCGGGGCAACGAAGAATTTCCTTCTGTATCAAAAACTGGAGAAGAAAAAGGGTTCTGGGGCAAAACGGTCTCGCGTGCGTAAAAAGAACACACAGACTGGATCGGACCCCAGATGAATCACAGAGATCGGCGGTGTCAAATGGCAATCAGATCACATCGCTCTAAATCGATGTATATGCGTTTAGGGTCCTTCTACAGGAGTTCAATTCTTACGCTATGATGCTGTGGCGGTTGTTGAAGAGGCTGAATGAGGCTCTTTTTATCAGCGCTGTATTGCCGGCCTGGAGGTCAATAGGCCAGTCTTGATCGCTTTAGTCTCAAAAAAATGCCCATAAGAAAATCTCGCGTGCTATTCTTATTCCACGCTTTCGTCAATTCGTCTAAGCAGAACGGAGCAGAATAACTCGTATGTTTTTTTCGCTCTAGCTAGCCATACGCCAAGCTCACTGAATCGCAATACATTCACCATATTTCCCAATTACACAGCGATTCTCAGCTCCAAGACGGGGGGGGGACTCCCGTCTCTCCCGTTGAGCCTGGGCATGCTACTCCAAAAACGCAGAGAAAGCCCGAGTCTTCCCGTGCCAAGGGCGGAGAGTCGATTACTGCGACCTGTGCTGTTGCTGCTCCGGGCATGACTACCCACTGTAGTGGATTATTCCCGCCTGGGCGCTGCTCCACCATCATGTCAGGGCCAAGCATTATGGGAACCAATCTCGCCAAGCTGTTGTTTTGAGGTGGGATAAAGGTTATTCTTAAGCTTGTTCAGGTCCTTGGCGGATGGGGCTGTCGTGTACCCGCGGGATCAGGCTTCCGACTTTGCCATGCCCAGCCAATCCCGCGGGAGATTTGCACGCGATTACTCTGTATACCAAGGAATCTGGCATTTTTCGGAAGTACTTCTGAGATCCTGTTATATGTAACGGCATAGATATCTCCGAAAAAGAAAAATATCAGATTTGTTTCTTTTCCTTCCGATATCAAAGCGACTTTTCTTCTGCTTTGATAAATTTTGAGAGAACTCTGGTTGCGCAACTCGTGTAGTCACAGCGCATGCCCGCCATAGTTATAGGGCATTTACAGTGAAAAAAAACTACTCGGCAAAAGCTGATGTTTTTTTGCATATCAGCTGGATTACATACATACACTCGGCACTTGTTTGCTTGGCTTCAATCTGTCCTTGGCAAAGAAGTAATCCGACTCGGATGTTCGTTTTCCGACACCAGGGCCGAGCTGTGCAAATGAGGTGCTAATGAGCGTCGTGGAATAATGAAAACTGTAAGCATATTACTGAAGTGATATACCAGAACAGCAGAAGGTGCTGGGAAGAATAAAATAACAGTGCATCAGATTCCTCTACTGCCAATTCCTTGCTAAGTGAGTAATCTCTGCATTATTGACTTCCGATTGTCATGTAACCGCCTTGTTGCGACCTGAGACACTCATGCGTCCTTCGCCCATGACTCCCATTCATAAGAAGCAAGCATGAATGGCCCCACGCCGTTCTGCCCATTCTCCAGCTTCGGTCTGCTGATGTAGTACTATTCCTGTCAGTAAATGAACTTGGACGCTGAAAACGTTATACTCACCTCAAATGTGACATTTGAACTGGTCAAACCACATTCTGCGACCGTGCTATTCAACACCAGTGACCCGTCGTCGCCTTCGGTGACAAAGTTGTGAATCAAGCTTGTGAAGGCATCTTTAGCAGTTCCGAGATATTCATCCGAATCGAGATATCCCAAATCAACAGCTTTCAGTAAGCCCCACGTAAACATGGAGGAGCCGCTACTCTCGATGAAGTTGCCTTCGCGTTCAGGGTAAGGTTCATTCATGACTTGCCACCAGCTGCCAAGACCTGGGTCGCGTGATTCTTTCAGACCCTTTGCGACTGATCGAAGGTATCCGAGTAGCTGGTCATACCCGGCATGAGACGTGGGGAAATACTGCAGCACCTCGACGAGGGCCATGAAGTACCAGCCAAGAGCACGTCCCCAGACATTTGGTGCTCGACCCGTCTCTGGATCGGCCCATGATGCTTGGCCTTCGACCCATCCGTGCACATGGAGGCCGGTTGTCTCGTGGATAGTATGCTCATGTATGAGCTCGTACTGTAGAAGTATGTCATCCCAAGCTGTCTCATTGTCTGAATCGTAGAGATGTGTCCATCTGGCATAGATTGAATCTGCCATATAGATACCATCCAGCCACATTTGATTGCGAAAAAATTGTTGGTGCCTAAAAGCCGTTTAGTATTTGTCACGCGACATTAATTAGTTTGACATGTCTCACTCACCAGAAGCCTCCAGAAGGAGTTCGGGGATAAGAATCCAGCATACGTCTGACCGTATTGGCAGCCGTCTCATATTTTGTCTCCCCAGTCTTGTTGTAAAGATATAGATAGTTGTGCCCCATTCGGTACTCGTCAAGGATATACCGCGACGTGTTGAGACCTTTGATTGAGCCATCTTCTTGAACAACGGGGCCATCGATCTGGCCGATGTACCAGTCCAGATATTTCTGGTCTCCAGAAAGCTCGTAAGCCTTTTCGAATCCTACATAAAGAACAGCATCTTGATACCCAAGGTCGGGTGTTATGCCCTTGGCGATCATTGTGTCTGCCATCTCCGTCAGATAACAAAGGCTAAACTCAGCTCCGATGAGCATGATGGCGAGACATCGCATCAAAAGTTGTAATACATTAGACATGATGAGTTCCTCTAATAGCTTTTGCTAAATGGCTGTCTAGAATGGTAGTATTTGATCCGTATGATACACAGCGATGGATTTACCATATCCATCATGACCACTCCTGTAGCTCATATAACTACAAGACTTAATCACCCGAAAGGCAGGTAGTAAGGATCAAACGTCATACTGCTGGTCACTCAGGAACTTTATGTGACTATGCACTTGTGATCAATTCTTGTTTCAAAAAGCCTTGTTTCTCCATGATTTGTGAGGTCACCAATGAGGGGGGGAAACACGCAGCGGGTTGCAACGCATCATCGCACCAATGGGATATTAGCAATTAGGCTAGGGATGAATCCTTATGCATAAAAACAAATGATATACTACCAGCATTAAAATTACTTTCCAGTCAATGTTAAGTGGACGCCATTAAAACCCTGTATTAAATGGGATGCTATGATGTAATGGGCTCTACAGGGTAAGTACTGAGAATGTCGGTCATTATGGCAATACATCATTGTATAATAGAATGTCACATATATCGTATTCTCTTGAAACAACTGATTCCTACGGCCAGCCTCGCTGCAGTATTGTGCTTAAGATCCCTAGGATGATCCATTTGGGCCATGCAGCCATTACCATCCTTCGAGTTGACCGGAATCATGAATGTGACTGAGAGACGGTGGTGTCGCAGTTAAGAACGTCGATTTGTTTTCCAGCGGCAGCTGTGGCCATTATGGTGGTAAGGATGAAAGCGATTAGAAACCGCATTGTCTCGATAGCCGTGTGGGTGGTTATTGATCATGAGATGATATGGAGGGGACGTTGATTGGGACGCGTAGTGACCTACAGGTGAGGTCTGATTTGTGGTGGGATGAAGATCATTTACTGGGTTTGCTTCTTGGCGGGAAAAGCTCCGATGTTGTCTTTGTATACATGTCAGCTCTTCCGACCTATTTATATCCACAAGCTTTTGCTTGCAAAGAGACGCGGATGTACTTATTAGATGCGCTGAGATACATGTTGGCAAAGGGCTACAGCATATTTTATCATGTCCAAGGTAATTCCATTAAAGGTACGGGAAGTCTATGAAGATGAGACTGGTCGAATGAGCCCCGCTTCCCAGAGAAACTACCTCATATGATTTCAGCTTGCCAATCTCGACTGGGCGGCTTGCATACACCAGGTGGATGTCCCATTGATCAGACGTTACATACTCCCTCCCATCCCATTCTGGAAATCCGGAGCCAGCGCCGAGAAGGTACCTCCACAAGTAGATGCAGCTCTCTTACCGGTACTCATTCCCGCAATCGCCCATCGTCTCGAACATCTCGGCTCTGTTACTCCGGTTCAACACATCTTCAATGGCCTTGCGATCGTCATCATCCAAGTTCCAGCCAAGGGTGGTGGCATTATCCATCGTATGCTCACTCATACCAATCCTTGCGCCAATAATGACCGCTCCGACATAGGGAAAGTCTAAGACCCAGCGCGTAGCTATGTTGGAGATGTTGACCTTGTGCTTTGTCGCAATGGTGCGAAGGACGCTGAGCAGCTCTTGGAAGAGATCCCAGCCGCCCCAGCTGCATATCATTCCGTAGTACTTGTGCTATCTTTAGTATGTTAATGCGGAATTTGGCCATTTTGCTTACCTTTCTCTGGCTGGGGGTAATTTTCGTGTCGTAGACATCTGGTTGAGGTTGATTGAGCCACTTGTCTGCGATGAATCCACCGCACTGGGGTTGATTTGTCAGTGGTTACATACCGATTATATCAGAGAAGGCTCACCAGGGTTCCATATGTCAGCAGCTTAATGTTATGTCTAGAGCATGCATCTGCCATTTTGAAAGTAGGCCTCGAGTCAATTAGTGAGAACTGCATCTAGTCAGTAACGGCTCCGTCAGTGATCGTTGAAGTACCAACCTGGACCTGATTCGTATATATCTTGACTCCGCCCTCGACAACACGCTCAAGATGTTCTGTATCAAAGTTACACAAACCGATCCGAGCTACTCTCTCGTCTTCTGCCAAATATTGAAGCGCGTCGATGTACTGGGGATTATTCCACTGGTACTCCGTCAGTAGGGTCTTGTACGACAGACGGGCTCTTTGCGTACAAATTGCCAATGGAATTGAAGCAGGTCGATCACTTCTTGCTGTAATCTATTGCACCTCTCGCTAACATTGGCTTCTACTGCTTCGCGTGAAACAGTCATCGGATGAAAGACGCAGTACTTTGTCGCAGTGAACATTTCGTCCTTATGAGGATACATCGACCGAAAACGGCCCTGTACTTGTGTTAGTCAATCGCGAAGACCATTCCAGTATTGTGTACTCGCATAAAGAACTTCGGCATCTCCATAGTGATCTGCCATATCGAACGCAGTAAAGCCATTCTGGACATGCGTTGAGAATCCGTCGATGATCTCAGACATCTGCGCGGAACCCCAGGCTGGACTTGACATCTGCCATAGACCCGAGAAAATGCGTGGCAATGTTCTATCTCCGAGTTGAAAGGTCTCCTTGACTGGCAGGGGCCGTGCAATGTTGGAAGGCATCTTGTCCAAACTGGCTTCTGGCGACTCCGGCAGATCAACATCCAAGATCTTTGCCGTTGTGAGCATCCCCCTTTCATATGGAAAATCTATGCTCGTGTCCTTCAGCATCTCCTGACACTGAGCGAGAGACTCAAACAGTCTTTGGATGATAATTTGTTCTTTTGAAGAAAGCGTTCGTGCACCCGAGCTCACAGCTAATTTCTTCGTCACGGCCGTCATTGCTTGGACCAAATCGCCATCCAAAGAAGCCAGGAGTGAACCAACACTCTGTCTCTCTGTTTCCGGTGATTCGAGAGCGATATGAATACCACGAACAACCAGTTTCTCGAGAATGGAAATGCCATCAAATGCCTGTCCGGACCCAAGCATACAGCGAGCTATCCCCTGCGTCTTCTTCACCCCATCAAGATCAAGACTGGGAAACACAGAATTTGACAATTTTGTTTGCGTTTGCGCAAGGTATTGTCGCGTTGCGTCTTCAAAGCTTGAGGTGATACTAGGGTGAGATGCGAGTAGCGAGCGGATGATAACTCTCAGACCATCTGGTGGCAGGTTCGCTATAATGCTGTCCGTCATCATATTGACGTGAGCGGTGTTGCTGCTGCCATTGCGAGAAACCGCCATAGTGGTTGACTGATCCAAAGTGTCAATGGCTTGAAAAAGAAATGGACTGGGTGAAGACTTCTCTCACTTGCAAGGTTGAAGATAACGAAATTACTACTCTTGATAGGGCTTGATATGAGTACTTGGGTATGACGAAGTGGAAACAAGTTACCGGTGTTCAAGGCTACCGTCGGCGTTCAAGAATGCGGCACCGGTGTTTTAGATACGACTTAGAATTCCGAGATAGCCGGCGTGATATCAGTAAACTGCTTATCAGGTTCATCGCCAATCAGCATTGTCTGTGTTATCGCGAGTATCCACTACGCTAATTACCCCGGATTCGGGCGATGACTTCGATTGATTGGCAGGCAGACTTGGTGAATTCTTCAACCAGGGTCGTACCAGAGCCAGGTGCACGACACTGAACGAAGCACGCATTCCCACGTCGCCAGCATGTCGAGTCCATCACTTCATAGTGTCAATGCATGTATAGAATGTCGAAGAGTAAAGATGAAGTACCGTCCCATAGGACAGGATACGTCTAAGTGTGATCGTTGCACCCGAAAAGGCCTCGACTGCGTTTTCAGGGAGCACCGTCGAGGCCGCAAACCAGGTACAAAGTGCGTAATCTAGCTTCGTTATCTCCTTATTCTCGTTGACATGGATTGCAGAATCTCGAAAGTGAAGAAAGTTCCTCCCGTCTCACCACAGTCGATCCCGAGCCTCGAGAGTCCAGTGACAGCAGGGGCTCATATCTCGGAAACTGATGATGATGGAAACAATCTACAGCCATCAGGGTTACTCAACCATCAGGCTTTAGAGGGGAGATTCTCTCTTGGCAATATTCTCAACACGGATCAAGAACACGCGCCGCGTCAAAGAAGCCGCGATGAGTCACTTGAAGATCCCATTGAACTTGGGCTTGTCACCCCATCACTGGCAAAGTCCCTATTTGATAGGTGAACAGAATCGCTCATTCCCATGAAAGGGTACATACTGACACCCAAACAGCTTCATAACCGTTTTAAATCCATACATTAGCCAATTAGATCCCCATCTCCACACCCTTAGCTATGTCCGCTCCAAGTCAGCATTCCTCTTGAGCTCCATGCTGGCCATGTCAGCAAAGGCCTTCAACCACGTCCTGTATGCTAGACTCTATGACCATGCTCAAGATCTGTTTTCGAACGTCTTCCGGCGAGGCAGCAAATCGGTAGAGGTCGTGCAAGCAATCCTAATTCTCACCTATTGGAAAGAGCCGCAGGACACAAGAGTCTGGACATCTATTGGCTATGCGATTCGCATATGTATGGATCTGGGATGGCATAAGCTTTCGGTTTGCTCTTCAGAAGCATCTACGGCGCTATCCGAGATGGAAAGACGAGAGCGAAGAAATGTTGAGAGAACTTGGTATGTTCTCTTCGTCTATGATCGAAGGTACGATATGTCTATCCTGCCCTGGTACTTCCATCTAGCAAACTTACGTTTACTAAAACTGGTTCAGCATAAGCCTACAGACAGGCAGACCATGGATGATTGACTGTAGCGAGTTTGTTGAATCTATAGAAGATTGGTGTAACGATCCTTTAGCTATCGATAATGACCAGCTTCTCGGGGCCTTCACCACTTTAAGGCTGGTGACCTCGACTTCCCTTCCACTACTTACAACTAAGTCGCAGCAGAAATCTATATCACCTCACGAGAGTGCACCACTTGTCGGCCTTCTAAGTAGCCGTATCCAGAGGTGGGAGGACAAGTGGATAACCAAGCTTTCCTTACAGCAAGAGAAGACATGTCATGAATTCTTGATCCGCTTCTACGGAACGCATCTACGTCTGCAGATCCACACGCTGCCATTACACGGGATACTTGTCTCGGGTCTGTCAAACGGTGGCTCGCATCTTGATACCATATGGATATCCTTCAACAGTGCACTGCGCATGTTGCGGTTGATATCGCAACATGCGGATTATATCTCTTTTGCTCAAGACTCTGTACATGTCATGACAGCATATAGTGCTGCGTTTCTTGCCAAGGTAAGAACTACGTCTGTCACCTGCTATAACATTGCTAAAGCCCTCCTTGCAGATCACATTTTCGTTTCCCAACCTCATCTCGGACGAGCTCGAGGCAAACTGCATTGAAGCGGTTGAGAGCGCTGCAAGAGTCTTTTCCAATCAGACAAGCTGCATAAGCTCCAGTTGTAGCTTACAGGCGAGGTTTCTGACCAAGGTTGCCATCAAGCTTGTCGAAGCCCGTAACAAGCGGGTTGCTACTCAAAGTGATAACAGGCAAGAGGTCCTCGTCACATCTAGGCTGGCCCCAGGCCAACATAGTCTAAGGGAAGGTTCTCAATCCATGGCAGCAAACGATACATGCTTACAATATACACCTGGCCTAGAAAGCCTGGACATATCACTATTATCACAAGAGAGCTTGGACTTCCCATTCGACTGTGATGATTTGTGGGCAGAAATGTTCGGGATGAACCCTCAGGATGTTGCGTTCTTCCCTCAAACAGATTTATGAATATTATACATCTAACAGCTACCCTTTCCGTCATGCGTCATGCGTCATGACCCCAAATTCCCAGTCAATGGAACAACTGTAGTCTCAGCATGACTGAACTTCCGAATCCCTTCTTTCACTATCTTCAGCTGCGAGGGACAGTTAGGATCCGGGCAAGCTATCAGCGAATCTGTAGTCATCCAGTCGTTGGGAGAAGTCACTCTCTGCTTGGCTGGGAGAAGCGGAAGGACGGATGCTACTCCAGTCAGTCTGGCTCAAGTTGCGGTGTAGTACTTTGTATCTTACCAAGGCTATAGATACTGATACCTTGATCGGGTGGAAGGTAAAGCATTTCGCCTTTTAGCGTGAAGTAGTCTCCTTCTTTCGATCCACACATGATCTTCTTGCCTGGCGGACAAACGACCTCGACTCTCAAGTCGAATAGCTCAAAAGAGTCATCATCGGCAGGGTTGGTGTTGGATGAAGCCATAGCTGATAAGAAAGGGAACTAAAGAAAATGGCCAAGACGATATCTGCTTGCATCGGCGCATGAAGACATTATAGCTAAGCTCTGGAATGGTCTAGGCTCGGGTTGCCACGTTGTATTGCCGAGCGGCGAATTTCCCCGCGTACAATCACCGGCGTTCTAAGCATTCACCGGCAACTTAAGCTAGACCCCCTGTTTCCCCTCCTGACAAACGAGCCCTGCATTGCGATAAGCCACTGGAGTCGGTCTCCATCATAAATAATGGGGAAGATCGGCCGACTCAGATAACATGACTTGAGTCACTGTAGCATTGAGAGAATATTATTATTATTCCCTCTCGATCGACAGTTAAAGCTGAAGTTTCTCTGACTATTCTTTGACTCCAAAGTCCTATATGACACTTAATTCATGATCTTTCCACAACAAGCAGACAGACAATGGATAAAGACGAAAAGATTGTCTGCAGCGACATACCGGCAGATGTCGAGATGGCCAGCGGAAACACGGAGGTCATCCCATCCAGCGGCCTCAAACGTGAATTGGGCTCTCGTCACATCAACATGATTGCCGTCGCCGGCATGATTGTAAGTTTCCCCAGTGCTTTCTCTCTCGCATAATTGACCCTCCTAGGGAACGGGACTCTTCCTCAGCTCTGGGCAAGTCATCGCGACAGCAGGCCCAGTTGGAGCCCTTCTGGCTTATACCCTCATGGGCTTCGTCACAGCCGGCGTTGCTTACACCACTGGAGAGATCACGGCGTTTATGCCATCGACTGGAGGTTTCGTTCGTCATGCGACCAAGTTTGTTGAGCCTGCACTTGGGGCTGCGACAGGCTGGAATTTTTGTAAGTTACACTTCAGATACAGACGGCCATAGCAGTGTTCTGACTGGAGTAGGTTACACAATGGCAATCAACATGCCCGCCGAGATCAGCGCCGCAGCGACGCTCGTCCAGTTCTGGAACACATCCATCAACCCTGGTGTCTGGATCACCATCTTCCTCGTCTTCATCATCGTCGCAAACCTTTGCGGAGCCAAACTCTACGGAGAGTCTGAAGTTTTCTTTGCCTCGCTCAAGATCATGCTCATTATCGGTCTGATCATCGGCGGTCTGGTCATTGATCTCGGTGGAGCACCAAATCACGAACGGCTGGGCTTTCGGTACTGGATCCATCCAGGAGCCTTCAATACTTATATCAAAGACGGTTCAGCTGGGCGTTTCCTCGCTTTCTGGAAGGCAATGCTTCCTGCTGCTTTCAGCTACGGCAATATCCAAGTCGTGGCCATCTCAGGCTCCGAGACACGTAACCCCCGGAAGCTTATCCCAGCCGCGACAAAGAAGACATTTTACCGCATATTCTTCTTTTACTTCTGTAGTATCTTTATCGTGGGTCTAATTGTGTAAGTATTTCGTGGAGACTAGCAGAACTACAGGGAACTAACACTTAACATGATAGACCATACAACGACCCAGCTCTCGGCGTCTCTACCGGAACCGCTTCACAATCCCCATTCGTCATTGCTTTCCAACGATCAGGCGTATCTGTCGTCCCTTCCATCATCAACGCTGTTGTGTGTACCTCGGCTATAAGCAGCGGATCCGCTTGCATCTTCATCGCCTCTCGAACTCTCTTCGGCCTCAGCTGTGATGGTCATGCTCCTCAGTTCTTCCAACGTTGCAACAGATTCGGCACCCCTCATTATGCAGTTGGCATGAGCTGCCTCTTATCACCACTTGTGTATTTGACAGTTGTGAACAACACCTCCGTGGTGTTCTCGTGGTTTGTAAACATCACGACTGTTGCCGGTCTCATTGGCTGGGTAGTCATCCAGGTGACCTATCTCCGTTTCTTTGCCGGTCTCAAGAAACAGGGTTACAGCAGAGAAGGTATGATTATCGGAACATTTCTTTGAAAGCTTTTCTAACGCGTCTAGAACTTCCATATAAGAGTCCTTTCCAGCCATATATGGCCTGGGCAACATTACTCATGGTTTCCCTGGTAATCCTGTTTTGTGGTACGTCATAGCTCCCCTATTAACCTCTCACGAATGACGAATGTTTTGGCTAATTATGCCTCAGGATTCGATGTTTTCGTAAAGGGCCACTTCACTGCCCAGGGATTCATCACATGCTACATCAATATCGCCATCTTTGCTGGTATGTCTGAACTCGCGACTGTCGCAGCTATCCAATATGCTAACGTGATTGCAGTGCTTTACGCAATCTTCAAGATCCGACTGAGGTCAAAGGTCATACCGACTTCAGAAATGGAGCTCAGTGAGGAGTTTCGATCAATTCGGGAAGAGAAGCAGGCGGAGGAAGCTGTTCAACAGAAATGAATTGCTGAGGATTTCTCACATGTTAGCTACTTCCAAGGGAATCAATTTAATAATACTGATATCCAAAATAATACATAATGCCCAGTCTCTCGCTGGATCATGCCTGTTCATGCACCCTTCTCTCCAAAGTCCTTGGGCACTTCGGGACCCCAAACCGAGAAAGGTCCGACGATGTCCCTATTGGTACCTGTCGCCCGATTGACAACATCACCATCTGCATAATGCTCAATCTTGAAACCGCTAGGGTCAGCCCAATAGTCAAAGATCTGGCTACCCAAAACATGTCGTCCGACACCCCAGACGCTCTTCCAACCTTTGCTAGCTAGATACTCGTGTCCGATGAGCTGAGTATCAAAGTCCGCCACCTCGAAGGACGTATGGTGGCAAAAGATCTTCTTGACATGGGGTTCAGCTCTCTGCATGAAGAAGCAGTGATGATCGGAATACTCGTCGCCAAGGTCCAGGTGCATGAACGTGAGAACGTCCATGTTGGAGAAGTCCCAGTGGTACAGGATGTCTGAGGGGACAAAGTTAAAGTTACTTGTGTACCATGCTAGCTCGTTGTCAAAGTCGGGGACGACGTAGCCGAAATGGCCGAGTTTGTGGACGAGAGCTGGGCCAGGATGATATCGCTGGTATTTTCCTACCTAGAGTCAGTGGATAACAAGCTGTGGAGGGTAAAATACTGTTCCCACCTCGTCTTGGCTTTGTGAAAGGTTTGTTGTATGGTCCCTGCTGCTCATGCGTTGCAGTCGGTTCCTCGGAGCCAATCTTTCTCTCTTCTTGTCCATACACAACATGAAAGAACGTGTTATCCTGGCGACTGAACTTGATCATCTTTCCCCCACCAGGAGCATACTCGAGAGAAACTCGCTCAGCTCCTTCAAGGGCAGCTGCCTTCTCAAACTCCTCCTCCGAAGCAGCGACAAAAGCTGGCCCCATGAATCTCTGCTTTCCATCTTTACTCTTGGTTGCAACATAAACAAAAGGGTCTATACCGTACCCTCGATAATAGATGGTATCTCCAATTTGAGCTTCTTTGACAAAGCCAAAGTCATGTGCAAACCTGTCGAATTTGTCCAAATCTGGGTGTTCGAAGTAGACGTGAGCTATGCGGGACAGCTGCACCTTGGAGATGTCGTTGATGATTGTGGGGATCCGCATGTCAGGCATGATGGCTTCTCGTATACACCTGGGCAGTCTGGTAAGAACAGTTAATGCGACTTTTAATGCCAGCGACATAGTAGATTTTCGAGAAACAGTTTTCTGACCTTATATTACAGATTACGGCGTTTATTCTTGGATGGCATTTATAGAACCTGCTGGTCTAGGCTCTTCGGTCTAGAACCTAGGGTAGTAATTGTGGATGAGCGGGGACAACCTTTGGCCCTCTCTAGACCCTCCGTGACCCACTGCCACTTGCTGACTTCGGAGGTACTTAAGTGAGCTTCGGAGGATCTACCAATAACCAGCCAAAACAAGCCAGGCCAAGCTCACAATGAAAGAAACATGGTACTCGGGGTAATCACTCTTTAAAAATACTTTATTTATAATAACTCAAATACCTATAAGAGTGCCAACGTATATAGACTACCAATTTCCATATCCGAAAATATCATGCCATGTCTCTTATCTGCTTTCTTGTAATATGATCTGTTGGTATCTTCATAATGGGATTGAGTTTCATGGTTGTTGATAATTTCCATAAGAGTCGGAGTCGACACTCTTGTGTAGCCTGATATCCGATACAATTCCATGATCATGGTGCTTTCATCATCATCCGACCAGTCAGAGCTTTCAGTGACTGTCTCGGAATTTTGGCCGAGTGGCGGGGTATCTGTGCTCTGTATGCTAGAGGCAGAATACGACCATCGCGACTGGTTTGGTGGTGTAGTAGAGATTGAAGGCTCCAGAGAAGGACAATCATCCGAACGTGCATCGTTACTATATTCCACGTCGTGGTTGTCATGAGCAGTAAGCTCGCTCCGTGAAAACGCCTCACCAGCGACCCCTGTGCATTGTGTCTTGGGAGGCGCAGTGTTGACGTCATGCGTGGTCAGGTATTGCCGGTCGCGTAACCTAGAGGGAGCCCGGGCAGTTGGATGCCAGCCCCCAGAAAGAGAGCCCTGTGGATGATGAGAGCTTCTGCGTGTTACTGCTGAAGAGTTTGCTGAGTGACGAGTTGACATCGGCGATGAAGAGTGGCTGGGTGATGTAGTGGATGACTCTGCCGTGTGGCTGCGCCTCTGTTGGCAGCATGAACAGTGGAACGAAACCCTCCATCGGGCCGCACCAAGAAAGGGAGCAGTGCTGCGTATGGAGTTTTGCGGCATCATGCAAGCGATCGAGATCTCTGATCTGTGAAGGTGCAAAAGATGCAGGTCTCTGGTGGATTTATGCGCTAGTTTGCGACTTATTGACGAATGGCAGGTGATATATGACTTGATGATATCAGAATAAGAATTTTTTCAATTCAGATTCAAGTAATAGACCAATTTGAGGATTTGGAAAGCTCGTCATCATCTTCTCAGGACGAGGCTGTAGCCCATTTATCTATGCCGCCAGAGCCTGACCCTACATTACAGTCGGATTTGGAGTTTCCGAACCATAGATAGCCTTTTCGATTCTAGGTCCATACCTCAGCAAATGCAATCGAGGCCCAGACTCTGGACTCCTGTGTTCTCGCATTGAAAATTTTCGAGGTTAGGCCACCTGTACCTCGTCTCCAAGTCTGGTCAGTGAATAGTGGCAGCTGATATCAGAAACACGGCAGAGGCGTTAATCGATTGGCCGCCCTGTCTTAGCCACAGATAAGTTTTAATTGCCACTGTAGTCTTTCAGCTGTACCTGCGTTTTTGTGGTTTCAGATCGATGTGAGATTCTGAGTTGCTTAATTCCCCCTGCATATACAGCAAATGTATAGAACAAGGCTTTCCCCGCCTCGATAGAAAGTAAATTATCTAGAAGGCTGTTAGAAGACTTAAGCCATTTCCTTAGGGATCTTTTCTTCGCAATTATCTAATAAAAGATACTATTAGAAATATAATTCAGAGAACAGTATTTGAACGTTTTATACTTTAGTATTTAGTGTTTCAATATTTTTATTGCATATTTGTATAGTTCTGGCCCCAAAAGCCCAAAATGCAAAATGGCGTTGCTCACACTGGTCCTTGCTTTTCTGTGGCTTTCAAATTCCGTGTCTTAGAAAACGGTGTCCCCGTATCCCCACAAAAATTGCCAGCCACAGGTAATCTGACTGGTACCTGTTTTCAGCACGATAACCCACGACCCCTATTTGCAGGCGCCTGAATTGACTATCCCCTGACGAGGATCAGAAAAATGAGATAGCTGCAAGAGAGTCTAGGCTTGGAAGGGTTTACGGACATCACGCAAGCAAGGTAGAAGCAAGTCACTCTCTCCTTACTACCCTGGTCCAATTTCTTAAAAGCACCCTGCATATCATGAGGGTGGGGCCAACGGCTCGTAAAGTTAGCGTCGGAGCATCTAACACGAGTTGGACCCGTTCCAGGGGAGGAAAGAAAACTCAGGACCTTGATCCGAAGTGACAAAAAGACTCAAGATAATATAGCCTAGACTCAAGATGCCTTTTGCTAAGTGTATTTTGACACCCTGCAGTAAGGTTTGCTGTTTTCTTTCCCCCGGAGCTCGTCCAACGTCCAGACAAGAGTCGATCGGAGAATCGTGCTTGACCGTGATTCCGTGCCTTGTGATTCCTGCGAAATTTCAGCCTCGGTATATCTGAGACTCGCTACAGAAATCCGGGCAAAACCCTCAATTGCAGGGTAGCTTCACCTCACGAGTCCCTGTCTTGCATGGCATATAAGATAGCAAACAATACAGTCAATCCTTCTTCCGCAGCCGCTGTAACCTTACTATGGCTGCCTCATACGTACCGCCTTTTGCCCTCGTCACTGGCTGTAACAGTGGTATTGGCGAGCAACTTGCCATTGCCTTCGCCAAGAATAACTTTACAGTCTTCGCCACAGCCAGACGTGTTGAGTGTTTAGACAAGCTTGTAGGTCAATATGCAAATATCATTGCACTACCTCTCGAGCTTCATGAGTCAACGAGTATCCAAAAGCTTAAAGAATCAGTCACCAAATACACCGAGGGACGCCTGGACATACTGGTCAATAATGCAGGGATGCACTATGCATCCCCTGCTATGGATATTGACGTCAGCGAAGTCACCAAGCTATTTGCCGTTAACGTTGTAGCGGTCATGCAGATGTGCCAGCTCTTCATCCCGCTTTTGCGAAAGGCTCCTCGACCACGCATTGTCCAAATTGGGAGCGTCACACGCGATGTTCCTGTTGTGTGTCAGTCGGTGTATAATGCTTCCAAGGCGGCTCTCAGTCAGTATACAAAGACTCTTCGAGTGGTCAGTTAGCCTCCCTTCATTTGCAGCGGAGAGTATCTCACAAAATGAGGCACTAACCATTGAGTCCAGGAACTAAGACCTCTTTCCATCGAGGTCACAGAGGTTGTGACCGGCTATGTTCGCAGCAACATCCTTCGAGATGGCGTTCTCATATCCGAAGACTCATTGTACCGACCTATCAAAAGTACTGTTGAAGATATTAAGAATGGAGGAAACGAAAACGGCATGCCTGCAGACGAGTATGCTCGCGTTGTTGTTCGTCAAATCCTTGGCACGAGATACAAACGAGAGATATGGGAAGGCCATCGGGCTCGCATATTGCGCTTCATGGTAACATTTTTCCCTCTATGGCTATTAGTATGTAAGTCCTTTCTTGTACCATGACTGAATACTAACGTGATGGGTAGGAATTTACGCTTTTTGTATTCTTTAAATTGCATCTGGTATCGGATCTTAAGCCAAACGATCGGTAAGGTTAATAGTTCACATAAATGGCTTTTAAATGAAATGAAATTAAATTTATTGCTATATAGCTAAAGCTTTATCTTATATTATTATCTAGGTTTAAGGATTCTAACTAATTATATATCTTTCTAATATAATAGACTTACTTTTACTTAGAAAAAATATATACTTAATTTAGCTCTTTATTAATAAAAAAAACCTTTAAATAAACCCTTTTTTCATTATATATTAAAAATTAAGCCTAATAAAGATATTTTTTTTAATTAATTTTTTTTTAGTCTTTTAATTAGCTAATTAATAAGTTAAAAATATATTTATATATAATATATAAGCCAGTTTTAGGGTTATTTTAGTAGTAATTAGGCCTCTTATTTTTTAGGGTTTTAGGGGCTACAGGATTTAAACCTACTGCCTTTAGGCTGCCTAGTTAGCCTCTTGGCCGGCCGGTGACGTCTAACCGTTACGCCACAAGCCCCCTTACATGAATGGCCTGAGCAGACATTGTAACGGGTCGTTGAGATCCATATAATCCCAAGCACTGAGATGTCTGCCTATATTCACAAGCAGAGTAAGAGACTACTGTTTGAACAAGGTGCAAATATTTAAATAGCAGCATGACTACAGAGTAACTACACATTAGTTCGTATCAACTACCGTTTCTTCCGATATGCTTCTTTTACCCTCGTTATCTAATCTTTCTACTCATCCGTGCCTAAAACAGGCCAGGTTGTTCCCCCACTTATTACCACCCACAAACGCTCCATGTTGCCGAGCTTGCTCAATGAGTTTCATTCCAAATCAAACTGTGGCGTTTTTAGCGCGGTCTACTAATTTGAGAATCTGAAGACGAGACAGCATCTGACCGTGAATTGATCTTTCCCTTCAATGGCAGTCTTGACACTGTCTGAAACCTTGATCTTCGCCCCAAACTAGCCATTCTACTCCAGATACGCGCTCGCATCATATATTTCATTGCCACTAAATTTGACCTCCTTCTTCCCCATACTGCTCTTTCCCTGGACCCCTCTCACACAGCACTTGGCCCAGCATTCACGACGGCACAATGTCTACAGCGCAGGCAGTACTGCAACAGAAGCTGGCCATCACGCCCAAGACCGCTTCTCTCCTGATGCAAGCTGGCTATAGCGATTATCGCGAACTCAAATATGCCACGCCGAACGGTATAGTCGACAAGTTCACATCCAAGTTCGGCATCCCTAAGACATCCGCCTCCGCTTATCGGCGTGCGTGTCGCAGGCTGGTCTTTCTTGGAACACAAGATGATCCTGAAGAGCAGGAGAAGGTTTGCGCTGATTGGACCAATAAAGCTCTAGCCGCTCGTGGAATTTGGAGGGCTGACTTCGATGACCTGACGGGCGAGCAGATCGCCGAGCTGCTAATGGGTACAACAAAATGATGTGTTTCAGGAGCATGAGGCTTGTGTCACTTCGGAACAGGATAGCGTACTATTTGGACTACGGCGAAATCGCATGGGTTAGTAACATCGGCGGTCGAGAGTGTAGAAGACGATAGATGAGACTGGGGCCTAGTCCTGAACTTTTATTCGGTTTAAGGCACCTAAGCTTTCTGACGCTTTGCCTGTGGTCCTTCTCCATTACTTTCTGTATCCACGGAATTCTTATGACCTCTTTTTGCAATCTTCCATTTTGTGTTGCTAGAGGCTGTGTGGCGGAGTAGTAGCTTAGCATAAGCTGCTGCAGTTGCAGCTGCGTAATTCTGCCACCTTTTGTCTTTATAAGAATCTGCATAATCGCAGATGCCACGGATAACAAGACATGGAAAAGTATTCATGACTCCGGCCCCTTCCATCTCGAAACATAATATACCATGTTCTTTTGCCCAGCGGTCACGTGCAACGGCGTCCTTGAGCACCTTGTTTCCCGATGCAATAACGCCATAATGTATTTCAGGCTGCTCTGTGGTTCGGAGTACCCGGCGCTGCACATGGCTGTCCACCTCAACACAGTCTCTATGTGCAAAGCAGTTGGAGCATGCCGCCCTGAAGAGACGATCGTTCTCTTGTCCGGGGTGGCTGTAAATCTGATGCAGTGGAATATGGTATACATCGGGTAATATCTTCAATAAATGGCTGGAGTGAGTTTGAAGACGGATCAGGCTTTGAGCGAAGTGCACTTATAGCAGTCCTCAAGGATCGGGGTGGTCCGTGAAGGCTCCCAGTGAGTTGAAAGCTATTACCTCCGAGCTCTTTGCCCCGATCATATTGAATTACGCCAGAGGATGTTGATGTTGGAAGACTGACCACAACGTCTCCGAGGCGAATGTCTGTTTCGAGGGAAGGGGCTCCACCACCGATCCCGACCAAGAGACAGAACTCAAGTTCAGGATAAGTCCTACCCATATTCGAAGCAACTTCGGCGGCCGCATTTGTTCCATACTCGCCAGAAGGGAGACAAGCAGCAACTATCATATGTTCTCCCATTGTGCCCAGCGCATAAGCATTGCTGTCCCCTTTCATCCTGGTGTGCTCGTAATGTTCTGTGTCAAAAAGCGCGCGAACTGCCCTGAGCTCCAGAGGAAGAGCACATATGATGCCCACTTTGTATTCAGAATGAGGATGTGCCTGAGTATTCAACCCGCGATCCTCAAAATTTCTTCCATCACTGGAACCATTGACAGGATGATTCGGGACAGGTGAAGACTGCTGTTTTCCCCGGGAAGCAGAGTCATGCGTGCTTAGTACAGAGACGTGAGGGTCTGCATGTGATGTAATGTTGTGACTGGGTTGACTGCACCTCGCAAATTGTAACTCTTGTACAAATGCATCAAGTTCCTCGAGTGATATGGAACTGTAAGCTTGGCTCAATCCCGTCTCCAGTGGCAGTATGATTTTTTGATACATCACCGTCCTCAGTGATGAGGTGTTTAGCACATCACCATTTTCGTCCTGCCAGACGTTTTGGTCCAAACAATTTGTCAAAGCTAGGTAGAATTGTGTGTTTTGAGGAATTTCCGCCTTGCAAGCCTGAAACATAAGGTTCGCATCCATAAATTTGGTGAAGGCTGAAGAGGGCGTATGTGTTCCCAGTTTGACGTTGAATTTCTGGGCGAGGATGTCGAAAGGAGTTTCGAAGTATACTTCTAGTAGCACCAATGCCAATTCAATTACCGTCGGGCACGGATGGGTGAAGAAATTCTCCAAGTCAGGGTCGTCGGTGTCTTCTGGAGTACCGTTGGAGGTGGGGGGACTGTGTGGCAGCTGCAGCCACCAAACTATCAAGTCTTGGTAGGGCAGTGTTGATGAATGGTCTGAAGGATATGCCAGACGATGATGTGCGAAAAAACAAAATATGAGGTGACCCCCACGTTGACTGTAACCACGGGGTGCCGTACAAGTGGAGCACAGTTGAGGCTAAGATAACAGCCAAGATCCGTTTTGTTCTCTCAGTAAAAGAGCCTTTCCTGTGCCTCAAGATGTCCTCGAGAGAAACTGCGTTCTGTGATGCGTCGACAGAAGAATTACAGATTTCTGGTCGTAGCTGAAATAGTTGATTCCGTAACACCTTGAGCTCGAGGCGGTATGTAGCCATCGCCTTGATCTTTGCTATCGCCTCGCATAGTCGTTTGATTCTCAGGGTTTTGGCTTCCGGGCGATTTCGCTTAGCCTGAGAATCGCGCGCCGTACCAGCCACTATCTGGTCGACTGTATTCTTCGACGCATGAACCCGGACTTCTTGCCAGTCGCATTGCGTAGAGAGAAACATATCGAAGTCAATAATCTCTTCATCTTCAGTCTCCAGGGGAGCCTCCGGCTTCCGATGGGTACCCAAATATAGCCGGGCTCCGAAGTCATGTTCTGTTTTGCAGGGGCAATCGGTACACGCCACCATAGCTTCGAACATTGATTGCGCGGCATTAGAAATGCCATAAGGAAGCTCTGCGATAACAATATGAGGAGAAAAGTCCTCTGTATCCCATCGAGTTAGGCCTTCGCGGTAGCTGGGACGTAGAGTTTCCTCGCACATAGCGAGTGACTTTAGTAATTCACCCCTTGACTCGTACGTTTTCGTCAGGTACATCGATGCAATATCGCTCAACTCCGCTAAACCACTTTTGGTACTTGTGATGTAGTCCCCGAGTCGCACCAGTTCTTGCAACCTGTATTTGGCAGGACCTTCGAAGTAACTAGCTGGAAACATGAGCTTGATTGGTGCCAGCAACAGTGTGACCAGTTTGCTGTCCACATCAGACACATTTTTATCGTCCAGAATATTCAAGCTGCTCTGTATCATGTTGAAATATGCGATAAGACTGGCACAGAAAGATTTGAGTTCCTCATCCTGCTCACTAACCCACCCAGAGAGTCTCGGTGATTTGCTGGGCAGCCTTGTAAGTCAGATGCAAAGATTTAATCGTTTCACTGCCACTGAGACATGGAGGATCAGACATAACCGCAGCCATTGTATCAACGAGTGATCAGATCAAGGTAATCAAAGTCGTACTGAGCGTTCTTGATATGGTTTTACATGAACTGACTGTGAGGCTGCGGCTGAAGAGATTCCCCGCGCATTCCTGCAGAGCTGCCTTAACTCTCAGGCCTCTCAGACTTGTGCTTATCCCAGAGACATCTTCTCCTCACATTGGAAGCACATTGACGAGAATAAGCAAATAAAATGTCGAACGTACTCACGCCTGAGACGGGAGACCATTCTCGAAGGGCTATAGTCGCTGAATGCGCTCAAAAATGTTTCAAGTCTTTTCAGCATTGCCTCGATAGTGCTAGCAGGGCGGACAAAGTCAGCAGTCCTGGGTCGCAAATGTCACTAATCCGGGTCGAGGATCAACTAGCCAGATTTCAACTTTGGACGGCAAATATCTGTGTCTTCAGCACTGGCCGGGATTCTCTTGATTATCGACTGAGAGAAGCCCCAGACGTTCGGACATCTGTTATCGGCCTCTTGCAGGCACTAGACTTCCGTGTTAAGACCTGTAAGTAGTCATGCTGACCCCTAGAGGACCTTGCTATGGAAGGTTTGATTGACTTGAAATGGGACACGAACAGGTTCACGCATCCTCGACTCGATGATCCAAGTTCCAGAGATCACCTCAATCGAAGAGAGTGTTGCGAAATTCGTGGATACTCTTAACACACTATCAAGGGAAATCACTCTACTTCACAAGATCACAAACACGATACGTCGTGCTAGCAAAGATATACATAACAATGGAGCTGCAAACTGTTTTATAATCAGAACCGCTGGAGGCCAGGATGCAGGACCATTCCTCCAACAGATTTTCTTGCACTATCTATGCGATAGGTTCCCTAGTGCCAGTAACAGCATTCAAAAACGCCTAGCGGGCTCTATGGTCATTCGTTGCAAAAGGCTACTCTATCGTCGAGAGCACTATGGGAAGAACCCAATTCAACTTCCACAGATCTCATCTGCTCCGCGTATCTTACATCCGGAGCCTGATGTCATCAAACCACTAGATGACACCAAAAGACCTGCTAAGAAAAGAATGATAGCAGCACCAGTACATAGTGTTGCCTATTCGTTTGCGACTGCGACAATTTTGTCACCAGAGAGATTCAGGAAGGCTGCCGCCCCATCCACGGTTTATAAAACAGTCGAGATAAGTGATAATGACGGTGATGTGTATCCCCCTGCTCCTATTCGCACTGTGATGCAACGATTTAGGAAGAAGAAGCAGATTATTGAAGACAGATACATGAAGAAGCTGTCGGAAATGTTTGGATACGGAGAGCGTTCTGCTAAACGTGACCGGGATGGGGCATTAACCCAGGCCTGGGATGATTGCCTCGACTCAGTGAGCGAAGTCACCTGCCCTTACTGTTTTCAAGTGCTACCAGTTCGTGAGGTCATTGACGATCTAAAATGGAAGTACGTATTCTGAGCTCATGTATTGTCACAAGGTTGTGCTAATCATCCAAAGACATCATGTCATGAATGACCTTGAGCCTTACGTCTGTTTGTTCGAGAATTGTCAGACACCTGACCATTTATACACTCACAGCAGCACGTGGATTAAGCATATGACAGAACATGCTTTACGCTGGCGCTGTACATCAAGGCGGCATGGCGAATTCCTGACTGATTCTAGAGAGCACTATCTCGATCATATGAGGAACTTTCATTCAGGCGCATTTACCGATGCTCAACTTGGGGTTTTGGCTGATCAGAATGGTTGCATCACTGGTCCTCTATTCGATGCTTGTCCGCTTTGTGGTGAAACAACTGGGCATCCATCGATGAATGATCACTTGGTTGGCCACATGCGCTCCTTGGCTCGCAAGTCATTGCCGTCTCATCAATGGCATACATACCAATGAGTTGTGAGATTGACATCGGACAGGATAGATGGGGTTTGTATGTATCTGAGTATCATCAGGAACGTTGTAATAGTGGACTTTGAATTCTTCAATTAGTGCCCTAGGTCAATCCAATGAAAGCCCCTGTAGACGTAATCGTGGAGGAATTAAAATGGCACTGGACTCTACTTAAGTGAGCCTACAACAATAAGAAGGCATTAGATTTGAACTGCGGACCCTAAACCATACAGTTTACCTGCCCATATTGCGAGAATAACCCGAAATGACAGGGGATATCTAAAGTACGTTGCAGGCCAGCATATAAAACTGTGCATTGGGTTGAGTTAGTATATTTCACCAAAGGTACGTGTGGTGAATTATTACCGACTTAGAGAGGGCATCTGTCAAACAATAACCACTGTGCCAAAAGCCTACAAAAGTGTAAGGACCCTACATTAAGGGCCTAAGGCAACAGGGCTCATATTTTGTACAACAGCATCTCTCAATCCCCTATATTCCCGGAGCCTAAATGCCAGCACTGCTTCTAGTCTTTTAAGAGTGAAAGGCGTTAAAGTCAATATTATAGGAGAACCAGCTACCTATCTCATTCTACAGTAGACAGCGGGTATTGCAAACAACAAAGCGTAAATATGTTCAGAAGTCATTTAAGGCAGAGTTTAGGATGCAAGATCCATTCAATACATAATAAAATATATGCATTAGATGTTTTTCATGGCGGCTACCCAGTATTGCTAGATGATGTTAGTCAGATAATGGCATTTCACAATTAATGATTTATATTCGCTTCAATAAGAGGGTACCAACTTACTGTCTCTGCGCCTGCTCCAACAGAGCGGATCTTCGAAGCCAACCATCCACCGCCAGGAGCAGACTCCACATCAAATCTTGCCTCATCATCGTGGATATTCTCATTGAACATAATCTTGCTGGGCAAATCTGGGTGTTTGACAGCTGATCGCCCTATTCCAATGAGATCACAAGCGTTGCTATCAAGTGCTCCAGCAACACCTTTTCGGCTTCTGAACCCTCCTGTCACAAGCAGTGTAAGATTAGGGAACCTGCCGCGAATCTCTTCACTCGTGCGTAGGAAAAATCCCTCGCGAATGCTGGAGCGAGACTTGGCAGAAATTGGCTGCAGGGACGAAGCGGTGCTCATCATCTGAGGGTCTTCAAATGATCCACCACTGAGATTGATGTAGTCGATTTCCTCCTGCTGAATCAACTCGATCTGTCGGAGCATCTCTGCCATACCCTCTTCGTCCTTGAAGTCCGCTGAATTGATCTTTACACCAACGCAGAATGACTCGGGGATTTCTCTGCGGATGGAACGGATGATGCGAAGTACTAGTTCGACACGATTTTCTGCTGAACCTCCAAACTCATCGTCGCGGTGGTTACTGTTTGGTGACATGAATTGAGACAATAGGAATCCATCTGTGACTCGGATTAGTATATGTTCTGGTTTTCTCTTGGATACTAGAAGTCTTACGTGCTGCATGAATCTCCACGCCTTGAAAACCAGCTTTGTAGGCCAGTCGCGCAGCCTCAGTGAATTGCGCGATGACAACATCGATGTCATATCGTGTCATAGCCCTCGGAGTTCCGAATACCAACATGCGAATCAGTTTGGCTACAGCGTTGTCTCCAAGGTTGATGGGAATAGCACTGGGAGCCATTGTCTTTGAGAAGATGCCTCTCCTTCCGGCTCCTATTGGAGATTGGCGTCCTGGATGGTTCCTAGCGCATTACTCCACTTAGTCGCGACATCTTCCAGTCTTCACGGGTCCTGGGCTTACAATTGCGCAATCATATGACAGTTCTGGTTCTTGGTGGAAGCTGTCCACTCTGACCAACTCTTGAGCAAGGCTGAGGTGGTTCCGGTGACTGCAATGTCTTCATTGCTGCCAAGATACTGGTCCGAGACCATGATGTTACCTATTTATTGTCAGCGCCAACTTCTGCAAGCCTAAACATAGGTCTTTGGTGTCATTTACCCGTGATTAGGGCTGCCCATCCACCTTCTGCCCATCGCTTATACAATACTCCATGATTCGCAGATGGCAATAAGCTCTGGGCCATCTTTTCAGACATTCCAGTTTTGACAAGCCTGTTCTTGAGGATAAGTCCACAACGAAGTCGAAGTTGGGAGTTAGCTGCTGTCTTCATTGTTGACATTATTAGTGATACTTCTGGATTTCGCGGCTGATAGCTACGTTAAGCACGAGGAAGTTGATCGGATGGGATAGAGTGGTTTTCTTCCCAAAATCAAACAGACTTAGGCTTCAGGGATGATTTAAATTTTCCCACTGGCAAGCATTAATCTGTTTACCATCTAGTCATTTTTTTTTATCGCAATAGATAAGCATCACGAGATGGTAAATTGGCCGCGGAGGAACTCTAGGGTGAGTGAGGTCCAAATCCTCCGACGCTAAATTCAATCGAGTCATAGACCCCTCAATCACTTCCGTGTTAGTGCCGTGTTGGCTTTCGGCCGGGAACAACACCCAACAAGGGTCATTCCCATTCCATAACCCTTCGGCCGCCGTCACATGCACGCCTTTTCGAAGAATAGACATAATATTTAGCTTAGATATAGCCCAAAACAGTTTTGAATCTTCACCACATCCGTTTTGTCCTCACCTTGGCCGTGTGCTCAGCCCTCTCCCCTGAAACACCACCTGCGACGTCTCCCCCCCAAAACACAATCCCCGACGAGCAATTGGCTCTTTGACCAGAAGACCCTCCACAGATCTCGGAACTTGACGACGCAGAGATACGATTGGCTCCTCAGAAGATAGACGAGGTCTTGGAATCATGTTACAAACGTGCCGCTTTCGCCGTTCGCCATGACCTGTTTGCCGATCATGGTCCGTGTGCGGAGCTCAGAAGCAGTCTTCTGTGTTTTAAGTGCTGGCGTTTTATGGTTAATGAGCAAATCGCAGTTTAGCAATGGCTGTTTGACGTTTTGTTTGACAGAGTGGCTGTGTTCTTCGGGAGACGAGGATTCCGGGTCTTGGCTGGGCGGGAATCGTCAAAGCGTAGGTGAAGAAGCCGTGCGGCGCGTGATATGTTTGTCTGGTCATGTTTGACACATTTTGAGGTTGCTATCGTGAAGCTGTGGAATGTCTCGAGAGTGTCTTGTGTTTGCCTTGGCTGCTTGTTTGGTGGTGATATATGTGCATTCTAAGAAGGCCGTAAGAGGAAACAGACTCGTCGAGTTTTCTATATAAGTTTGATCATCTTCCTTCAATTGTTCTCATCATCAGCATCAACAATCAGCATCAGTATCAGCTTCTTCCCTTTTAATTGCTTCTCTCCTGCCGGTCAGGTCTCTATTTTAGTCTCTCTGACTAGTTCACTCTCATCTCTTTGTTCACTTTTCTTCTAATCTACATCACGATAATTTCACACTCTCAAAATGGCTCCCATCAAGAACCTCCTCTTTGCCCTTTTCGTCGCTGCCGATATCGCAGCAGTCTCAGCCCACAGCGTGATTACTAATGCCGTTGGTGATGCTGGTGGCTCTGGCATGGCCCTTGGTGTTGATACCTCAACTCCTCGAGACGGAACTCGCAGACGCCCTTTCCAGCAAGATGCAACTCGCTTCCGAGGCAACGCTGCTGACACTGTCGGCGAAACCTTGTCTGCCGGCGACAACAACATCGAGCAAGGAACATTAGATATCATGGAAGAGACAGGTAAGCTATGCTCACTAACGTCGACCATCTATACACAAACTTACACTCAAACTAGGAAGCCAGCTCCCTCAGGTCAACCCAGGTGGTAGTCTCGAGATGACAGTTCATCAGGTCAACTCAGACGGCGCTGGTCCATACACCTGCATGATCAATGCCGACGGCACTGGTACATCTTGGGACAACATCCAGGTGACGACTAATGTTGCGGGTAATGACCGGGGTCGCAACCGTGACGGCGAGATGGGAGATTTCCCTCTCGTCGCTTCTATTCCCGCCGGTCAAAACTGCACTGGAACAGTCGCAGGCGAGGACAACGTCTGTCTTGTCCGCTGCCAAAACCCCGCTCGAGCCGGCCCATTCGGCGGTGTTGTTCCAGTCCAGATGGTGACTGGCAATGGCGGCAATGCTGGAAATGCTACTGAGACCGGAAATACTGGAAAGGCGGGCAATGCTGCGGGCGGCAACGCCAATGACACTACCAAAGATACGACTAACGACACCACTGATGATACTACTACCGGCGGTACCAACGGCAACGCAAACAGCAACAACGGCAACGCCAATGGTAATGGCAATGATGAAGATGAGGAAGAGGATGAGGATGAGACCGATGCTGGCACTCGCAACAACCGCCGTGCTACCCGCTTCTCCGCCTAAAGAATAAGCTGATGATGACTGATAACGCAACCTTGGAAATGGAAGACTGGACTACTACGGACACATGAGACTGGACAAGAGATTGGATGGAAGTGGGACACCTAAATAGTATATTTGGAAGGGAGATTGTATACTCCGTAATAAAGTTCCACTGTAACTCTTCTTCTTCTTCTCTCCTTGCCCGTGATTGATAAGCTTGGTTGATTGGTGGTCAAAAGACAAGATGGCCTTAAGGGCTGACTTTTGCTGACTGAAGCCAATAGTCCCACTCAACTAGCTACTAGAGTTATGTTATTTGCAGCTGTGGCTTGTAGCTGAAAGCTGAAACAAAAGAAAGGAGCTTGGCTAGCCAGTAGGAACTGCAGGAGCCTCGCGTGAGCGGAAAGTCGGCAGCGGACTCGGTGAGAAATATGTGGGATATATGGAGTATTCACATGGTTGCCCATTGCTCTTTATATACCGAGCCTTTGCCAGTTCTGAGATCCAGATCCGGTAATCCCTTTGAACTCCCAGAAATCTCAAATATCATTTTCTACCATTCCTCAGGAGTGCAATCATGTCTTCAACAAGCGCAAATATACCTGCTTGGCAGCAGAAAATTCGTGCCAAGGTGGCGGCGCGCTCAGCTCCAACTCTCGGCACCATGTCAATGAGCTCTCTGAAAGTTACTAAGAGCGCCCAACTCGCGGCACCAACCTTCAGGGAGAATTTTTCGGGACAAGAGAACGGCACGGATCGAATTCTCAACATCCTTGTAGCCTGTGTCGAGAACATTCGGACTGCTGCTGGGACATGCATCAATTCCATCCAAGACCTGAAAGACGCAAAGCCCGACCCAGTCGTCTGGAAGGCTATTATTAATAGTGCCCGCCAGACCGCTAAGGAAAGCATTTATAAATGGTTGAACCGTGCTGAAAATGATGCTATTGGCGTAGTCTTCAGTCTGCCTGAAGCACAGCAAGATGGGGCCGCTGACTTTTACACGGATGGCATGGACATCGTCACCGACGCTGTTAGTCAGGTATTAAGCGACCTTGAGGCTATCGTCACGCGTTACTTGAGTGACCTTCTGAAGGGCGATTGGTCCGGGCTTACGAAGGTGGAAAACAATGTAAAGGCAGCGTGCGACAAGGCTATTCACGACCTGAACTCGATGAAGCCATGACACCTTGGGTCGGGCTGCACATTGGAGCGATAACGCGGGGGTATCCCTAGTCGTTGGGAAATGGTTTTAAACGAATAAGTAATCTAAGCTTACAATTTATTCCACTGTCCATATTGAACACCGAGATTTAATTCACCATTAGAATAAGTAGCTTCATAAGTTAAATCAGGTTGAGCTTCAAGATGTAGTGTTTTCTAAAGTAGTTAGCTCGTCATCCGTTTTCCTTCAATAGTTGGAAATTTGCTCTGGTACTTACTGGATCTTGGTAGGCTTTGGCAGTGTACTCCGCTTCTTCCTTTCCAATAATCTTCTTTGGAAGGCCGGTGCTTTCCACCATGATCTGCACCTCACAAGAGCGCTCTAGGAGTGTAAACAGATAACCTGCTTCGTCAACAGTAGATCCCGTAGTGAGAAGCCCGTGATTTTGCAAAATCGCAACACGGTTACTCTTGCCCAGTACCGCGGCAATTCGTTCCCCCTCATCGCGTTCTAGAACAATACCTCCGAAGTTCTCATAGACAGCCTGGATACCAAGAAAGGTGCAGGCATCTTGATTGATGATATCAAGAGGACGCCCAAATGTTGACCAAGCTTTTCCGGCAGGAGAATGGGTATGACAAATAGCATTGATGTCAGGCCGAGCTTTATGGATGGCTCCGTGGATTTGAAAACCAGCTTTATTGACCGCGACGCGATTTCCGCCAATGACATGGCCATCCTCATTGATCTGTACCATATCGCTTGCCTTAAGCAACCCAAAGTGTATGCCGAGACTGAGAAAAGATCAGAATCAAAGTCTATGCGCGAGGGCAGAAGAGTCCACTTACGGGTTGATCCAAAAGGTATCTGGTTCTACGGGGTCGCGAACACTAATGTGCCCAGCTGTTCCTTCTGTAAAGCCTTTGCGTGCGAATACTCGAAACACAGCAGCCATGTGTTCCAATTGCCACTGTCGCTTTATGTACGGGTCGCTGAACTCGGGGACACTTGGGGCCGGATACCCTCCAGTTGCGCAGACCTCCTCGGGCTTCTCATCCGTTTGTGCTGTAGTGGAGAACTGATCGCCCTTGAGTCTTGCGGCTTGGACGGTGGTTGTGACAGACATGACGGCGTTGCGTATTTTCCCAAGATAAGGAGGTATGTATCGACTTTTGACGATCGCCTCAGTGGTCTGTACTGATAAGCTCTCCAATCAAGCAGAGATCTAGAACAGCACATTTGGATAAATTATGCGTTGATATAGTCGTGTGACTTTTCAATCGTCCCCAGAGCTTAGCGGCATGCTCTCCATGATTGCGCCCGTTAACTTATCAGGTTCCGCCTAGCTAACTAACCCAACGTAGTAAAATGATACGACTGTAGCAATGTGGCAGTGGATTCCATATCCTAGAACGGACTAGGGAAGTTCATACTGCAGCGATAGCCTCTCTACTTCTAGGTTAGCCATTCATGCCTGTGCAATCCATAACTCTTTTGATCCATAGCCAATCTATCTTCCTGACGAGAGGCACGAACGCAAAACAAGATATATACCCCAGTACAGCTTCAGTAAAATAGAGCCCTAGATCCTTACAAGATTCCGCTCTCCTGCATTTATATCCAACATTACATCTTTTGCCAAAAATGGATTCTAGCTTACCGCAAGATGACTCCAAAAAAGTCGCCATTGATACCTCAGGACCGACGAATGCATGCGACGCTAGTTCCATCCAAAGAGCTTCAATCTACATGACCAACGGGCAAACCAAACGTGGTCTCTCTCCACGTCATGTGCAGATAATGGCTATTGCCGGTAGCATTGGCACCGCCCTTTTTGTTGGTATTGGCAGTGCACTGTCTAAAGCCGGCCCACTCTCTTTATCCCTTGGATATGTATTCTGGAGTATGTTCTTTATCCTACCATGCACACTCAGCGTTGCAGAGATGTGCGCGTATCTGCCCATCCGGGGAAGTATCTTTGAGCTCGCCGGCCGCTTTGTCGATCCCGCTCTCGGCTTCTCCATGGGCTGGACGTACTTCTACGGCGGTGTCATGCTGGTTTGCGTGGAATACAGTGCTGTTGCTACGGTGATGCAGTATTGTATGTAAAGCCCTTCTGTTCGTTATCCTTCTGACCGCGATCTAGGGAATACTACCATCAACGCAGGTGTATGGATTGCCATGGCTCTGGTCGTCTGCTTCCTGCTGAATGTGATTGCCGTCAAGTGGTATGGAGAGTCAGAGTTCATTATGGGATCAACCAAGATTATTCTGATCATTGGCCTCATTTTGCTTACTCTGATCACCATGTGTGGTGGGAACCCTCGAGGCGACGCTTACGGTTTTCGATACTGGGGCAACGGGAACGCCATGCACGCCTATTACACTGATGGGGCAACTGGTCGATTTCTCGGCATCTGGTAAGCTATGCGAGCCTACCCAATCCGTCTTTTTAATACAAGTGCTGACTTATTGAATCTAGGTCTGTAGTCATTTACGCTGCATTCACCATCGGTGGCCCCGACATCATCTGCTTCACGGCTGGCGAAATCGAGAATCCCCGAAACACTATACCCCGAGTCGCTCGCTTAATATTTTATCGACTGGTATTCTTCTATGTTGTTGGAGTCTTCGCCGTTGGAATCATCTGCTCAAGTCGTGATGAGCGGCTACTGAATGCTCTGGGCAGTGGCGCTTCCGGAGCAGCAGCTTCGCCATGGGTTATCGGTATCCAGAATCTCGGTATACGTGGTTTACCTGATTTGATAAATGCTGTCATATTGCTTTCCGGCTGGTGAGCATGCCTATTATGAATGGCCCTTTAGGAATATACTGACTGTTATGCCGCAGGTCCTGCGGGAACGCGTACTTGTACTCCACCTCTCGCTCCTTGTATGGGCTTGCTCGTGGTACGTCATTCAAAGACGAAGGTGTAATCATATGCTAATAACAGTCTAGATGGACTCGCTCCCAAGGTATTCACGAAATGCACCAAGTCTGGTGTACCTATCTACTCAGTCACAGCTGTCACTTTACTCTCTTGCCTGTCATTCCTTGTCGTTTCAAATTCCTCTGTTACAGTTTTCTTTTGGGTAAGTTACATCCTCCAACTTCATCGACACGCAATATTCTGACATCACTTGATAGTTTGTGAATCTTACTACGGGTGGATTTGTCTATGTCTACACTTGCATGCTCTTAACATTCATAGGGTGGCATCGCGCCTTGAAAGCTCAGCCAGACGTTGTCCCGGAGTCGTCACTGCCGTACCTGTCACCGTTCAGGCCTTATGGTGCTTACATTGCTTTCGTTCTGGGCTGTATATTTCTTCTCTTAATTGGCTGGGACATATTCTCGCCCTTTGATGTTGAAGGATTTATAACCTACTACTTCGCCACTGCATTCGGCCCGTTGATGTTTGTGGTCGGAAAGCTGCTTAAGAAAACAAAATGGGTGAAGCCTTCCCAAGCGGACCTTATCAGCGGAAAAGCCGAAGTAGACGAAGAGTGCCAAGTATGGGAAGATCCTGCTGCAGTTGAGAAGGAGAGACTGCGTTTGCAACAGATGAATTGGCTTCGAAGATTCTGGGAGAGACTTTGGTAGATATGCGCCTGGGTTAATTCACTATCTTGTGTGCCCCCAATGTATTTAAGTAGGCGGCATACTGTTCTACCCTTATAAACCTGTGTCGTGAATTGAATGATAACCTGCTCTTCTGGGCCAGATATTTTGTGTCAGTTGGAGATAATACGGCATCGAGATCGACAACTATTCTGCCAGGGATGCAGCCTCCACTCTTTGACCTCATAAATATTAGAAGCCAACTGGGAACTTCGCACAATTTTGGTGCTCATCTCAATATTTGGTCGTGATATAATTGGCGGGAATGTTTTAGCCATGGGAAACCTAAGTGCCCGGCTTGTTTGTGATATATGCCGTACTCATTTCTATACCATTTAAGAAGATTTAAATCTCACATTTGCTTTACAATCTAGTTGGTGATAAATGGCTCAGCCTAGCATAACTGATAATTGTTAACACCCTTTTTCTTTCTGACTTTATGAGTTTCTCAACTTACCTTTCCAACCCCAGTCCTTCATGACGGCCATCCAATGTATCTCGCTCTTCACTGTTGTGCATGACGGGCTAGAGGAAGCTAACCCAACACTATTTGCTTGAGATAACTTGTCATGTCTTTTCCAAGCCTCTGCCGTTATCTCCAAACATCTGCTCACAAGCCCCGAGGTGAGTCGAGAACCTAGAACGCGCCACCTGTCAGATACCCAGGTCCTATCCTCTGTCTCGGTAGCCTCACAACCTGCAATCATCAACGGCATCACAGGAAATATTGCGGCATGGGAGTCTACCGGAACAGTCGCTATAAGGGTCAGAACCTTCCTGGCCATATCCTGTAACGAAACCTGTGTCGGAAGCTCTGGCACTGCCTGATGAAGAAAAAGTAAGGTTGCCCACTTGTACGCATTAGCTGTTTGTACTAAATCGATCGTGCTTGAGGATAGTTGAGTCTCGTGGGGGTCATGGTCCAATTCAGTGGAAGGCTCCCATCGCTCAATCGAAGTCTTTAGACGGACTGCCTCGGAGACAATTGCTGGCGAGTTAAGCTTTTCCTGCCTTCGCCGAACGCGGTTGACCAGATCAGCTACACCGCCAAGGAGAGGAAATAGTGGCCCCGCGCATCCCATGAGAGGATCTACCGTAGCGCCTAAAGATGTAGAGCTGAATGAGCTGCAATCCGACATGAGTGGTAAATCCATGACGTATCCGTCATGGCACGAAACGCGCGTTATGGTATCCATGTATATCCAGGTATTTGAAAGGAATCCCAAACCAATTAACTCATCCCTGGGGCGCTGAGAAGATTTATGGTCTATTAGCGCCTTTCGAAGAAGCTCCGCTCCTTTCCGTATGTAACTAGTAGTAGTAGAAGATCGAGGGTGGCACCAGGCCTGAGCTAAGCTCACGGCCAGCGCGGTACTAATGGTAGCCTCTGGTTTACAATCGCTGTTTTCCATGACTGTGAGCTGTTGAACTGCGTGTTTGAGGTGCCTTAATCCTATGGCGCGATGCTGGGGAAGATTATTAAATCCTTGAAAGCAGGTCATGGCAGCAAGTGCGTGATAAAGCGCAGTGTGCTCCTTTGCCAGGGGCCACACGATCTTTCTCCATGGATTCCCGGTTGACCCGTCTTTGATGCACAAAACCTCGCATATACGACGATCAAAAAGAACAGATATGTTCTCTGGTGAATCGCTATCGAGCTGAGGAACCCTGTAAAGAGGAGACCTGGGATCGCTCTTTGAGCTTGATGGGGAGTGCCCATCGCCTTCAATACCCACTTCTTCCAGCTCGACATCTCTACAAAGGCCCTGAAATGCTGAAGCTCCTTCAACAAGCTGTAGAGTATCTATACGCAGACCTGGCGATAGGAAGATATCATCATTTGGTAAGTTGACACCCGGGAATTGTGACTGTTCAGTGTTGAGGGAACCAGTCACAGCAACACCAGGTAAAGTCGGGCAACCTGCCTGTGAGGTATTGTGATAAACTGGTAGCGCATCAAAAGAATCGAGACCGGCAAGAATTTCGTAGAGGTCATCCAGATCTTCGGATACGTCGAAAGACATCTCCAATGAGAGATCATTGATCTGGGGACCATCAAAGTCGGTCCCGCAGTCAGCAAACTCGTATCGAGACCCTAGGTCAACAGGAGTCTGAGCCGTGTGGGATTGCAAAAAGCCTGGATCTCGTGGCAGAAATTCGGAGGGGCTGAGTAGGCCGCTTATTGCTCCATAGTCATCAGACTCACGTCTGGCGGGCAGTTCGGGTTCGTCCGATTGAAGAGCTCGCGATCCAACATGAGGCCGGTCCGACCTGGGTTGTCGTCCTCTGCCATCTAAACAAAAGCCTTAGCATCCCACCATGAGCCAGGAAAAGATCAGGTTGCTTACTATTTCCTGACGATAAACTGTTTACGCCGGGCTTCTCGAATTCTCTCCACCTAAATTCTGCTTGATAGCCTCCGCATGTCATTTTCCGGCGAAGGCATTGGGAGCAAGAAGGCTTTTTCTCGTCACATTTCCTTCTTCTTGCTTTGCAAGTAACGCAGCCTAGACTGAATATTAGCATTCTACTCCATGTAGCCTCATTTGACATGGGTATCTGCACAACCATTCCGGCTTTTTTTGTTTGGTGCTCGTTTCTGCGGCGCTGTATGCACCTGATTTCCTGGGGAACCTGGTAACAGTTGACGCAGCTGAGATGTCTCGGGAGGTGTCATGTCTAACTTGTGGGGAATGATCCAATCATGTCTGTACAACTATTCGCTTCACGTAGAGTCGGTTCCTCTGGCTGCTTGCTCGGTATATTAGGTAGGATGAGATGTTTTACAATGCTTGGATTGTGCTTGAGGAGACGGTGACTTTGATCACTGTACATGCAGACCAGACTAGGTAGGGAGCAGATAAGAAAGCGGGGGAATGTGGGAACTATCCATAATAGGTCACAGTGGGCTGAAGAGGCCTTTTCTGGACTAGCCTTGACTCTTATACCACCCACTTGCACCAGATCGACCAATAAGATGCAGTTGATTAGCTAGGTGCAGTTAAGACCCTCAAGAATATCTCATGCATGCGTTCCATAATCTCGAACGCTTGAGTAGCTAACATAGTGGTCGAAATCAGTCTCATCCTGGGATTTATTCTGCTCCTAGGGTAACAGTTCACTCGAGTCCTTGGTTTGCTACTTAGGTTTTCCAAGTAATCCACTGAATTGCATGTAAAGCTCTTCTACAGACTAGACGGGGTGTCGGCAGGGCTGATAAGAATAACCACGGCATACCTTCTGTCTGGCGATCTGCATTTCTATGTATTACTAAAGTGTTCTTATCCCGCAAGTTCAATTTCCCTACATAATTACAATAATCTCACAAACAAAATGGCGCTAATTACATCGCTACGCTATCAAAGTCTTGCTGGGACTATGTTTTCTGCGCTGATTTAGGCTCTCAACATATGTCTCAACTGTAAATTCTTTCTTGGACAATGCTAGATAATCCCTTCGGCAGCTGCTAATCTGGCATTCGAATTCAGGCTCGAATCCAACTTTTCCCGCTTGTCGTTTGCTGTAGTTTCCTTGTTGAACTCGGCCAGGCACATTTCAAAGACCCGATTCTGATAATCTAAAACCCAGCATACATCAGTACAACGAAAGCATTTGAGGTGCCATAATATGTCCCACTTACGGATCACACCGTTTTCCTTATTTGGATTCAGTATGCCCTCTGTATAAATCCCCACCTTCAGGTTCATCTGAGCCATCTCACAAAGATCGTGGTCTTCCGTGGCGACAGTCCGGGCGAATTTATAATAATTCTTAAAATCCTCCGTTTCGACAGGTGACTTGTGGTAGTAGTCAAATTGCATAATAGTTCGAGACGGATCGTCTGTTGGCCAGGTACGGAACGAGGAGATACCGCCACCATACAAATTCAGTGTTGAATTGGGGAAGAAGTAAAGAAAAAGACCGTCGCTTGGACTGTCGTGTTTACTATCCGCTTCCGCAAAATGTCGTGAGAAGTTCTTCTCGTTAAGCACCTTATATGTAGTCGGCGCATAAACCTTGGAAAATGATGGATGCGCAAAGGAACAGTGAAGGCACTCTTGGAACCCATCGATAAGAGCCTTCCAATTGTACTTGCCGGTATATTTGAGGCTTCTTCTAAAAGGAAACGCGGTGAATTCAACTGTCGCAATGAGCTCTTCGAGGCCGGGAAAGTATTCATTGAACTCGGGCGTCGAATCGGAGAAGGTTATAAAGAGGAGGCCGGTCTGGGTGATATGGCGTCGCATTTGAGTGCCCTGAAAGCGTTAGAATTCAAGTTGAAGCTATAGCAGCCATATCGTACGTCACTTGTGAAAACTTGGATGCTCTTCCAGTCTTCTGACTCGCGTCGAACATTAAATCTGAATTGCTCCAGATCGTAAAAACAATCCTCGCCGTCCGTGGACCATCTTGTGACAACACCGAGATATATCCAGGTCTAGAACACATCAGTGGCTGCCCCGATAGATTGCCGGCGTACACCCATACCTTGTCGAATATAGCACGCCTTTCTAAGGCAGCAATGGCCTTACTGGTATACCATGATGCAGGGAGTGTGCTTGGACAAGACATTTCTTATCCACAACTTTGATAAGGCGCATAAATCGATGTATTTACAAGGCCTCTGAGGTGATGAGAACTTGAGACACGGACTTTCGAATGTTAAGATATGTATACAGGCCTCGAGAAACATGCCTCAACAAATCGGGTACATGTATCAAAGTCACGGTCTTTCCTTTACTAACAACTCTGCGAACCTCAAGCAGCGTATCGTGTTCCTTACCTTGATTAGGGAAAGCGATCCGCTGCTACTGACCAATGACATGTCCAAGCCCCGACTCCCTCAACTCCGAGCTGGGCAACCCCACCTTTATCTATGGTGATTCTCTTCGTGATTAACAATCTCTTGAGAACTGAAGGAATTGATAAGTTGAAAGATTATCAAAACGTAGGAAAAATGTAGAGGCCATGGTACGTGCGTGTGTAAGGTAAGTGATGTAAACCATCAGCTGTAGGGTCTATTAACTTAAAATAACACTCTAATAAAAGTCAGTCTAGGCAGTATATTAGCTACCTAATATAACTACTTAAGATAAGCTTTATAAGCTTATCTTACAATCATTACATATGATGCATAACGTAGCTTATGTATGAGGTATTCTAGGGGTAGATCTTCTCCTATGTTTTTGCTCTAAACTAACTATCTTGCCAGCTACCATTCTAAATCTCCAGAGTCATCAAGCCCCTCCAGAGCCATACATACTGTAGAGATATATTAGTCATGCCTATTTACATCCATTGTTGGAGAGCTGGTGATATTAAACTTACTCCCTTCGGCTTTTTCATAGCCATTGCTTCGACACTGGTTCACCGCAGCTGGCTTAATCTCTGCTCCTTCGCTCTTTTCTCTTTCAGCGTGTTTATCCACCCTATCAGCCAGCGCAGCATGCTCGTCTGGACATGTTCAGTCTTCTGTAGTCACCAGTCGCGAAGCGCGCGACGTACCTCTATCATGATATTGGGAATGGGCAGAGCTTCCGAGCTTCTTATACATCTCTTCATGTCTTCGAATGATTGAATTGATCTCAACCTCCAGGTCGGGCTTCAAACGTTTCTCAAAGTCGGAGATATCTTGCTTCGACTTGGAGTACACGTCGCATCGTACGGTGGTTTGCCTTACAGATTCCGGAGAATATGTGAGCTGGTACCAGATGGGACTTCTCCTGTGCCAATAAACGGTGGTAAGAGGGCTGAATCGAAGCTGGCCTGCCTCGGACGGACCAAACAAGCGCGATAAAGAGCCTTTATAACATGCAGACGATGTTTCCCGATCAAAGTCATGCCCTAGACCTACGTAAACATGCGTCGCATTTGGCGCTAGCAAACCAATGCACTTACCAGGAACCTTCCAGTTAAAATTTCCTTTTACTTCCCAAGATCCAAGATATTGCTGGGTCTGGCCAGTGGATACCGGCCTTCCGATAACCTTCGCCTTCTCAAGCTTCGTATAGCCGGCTTCAGGGCTGCTGTTTAAGTTAATGTGTAGAAACCCATCATCATCCATCTTGGTATGAACGGGGAAAAGACCGTTCTCGCTCTTATCAAAACCAACCACATCCTCAAAGTGGGGAGCCTTCGTGAGTTCCCCCTTATTATTATAACTCCACCCATGATACTTGCAGCCAAGTATAGATGCTGACCCGGAAGTCTTTCTAGTGACTGGAAATGCCCGGTGCCGACAGACGTTATGAAATGCTCGAACCACATCGTCCTTGCCTAGCATAAGGAGGAGTCTGAAGCCGGCAATCTCAAGCGCGATGTAGTCGCCAGCCTTTGAGAACCGACTGCGATGACTGACGCAAATCCAGCTCTGCTATTGTCAGATGGGATACAACAAATATGCTCTAATAACATACCTGGCTGAAGATGGCACGCTGTTCAACACCAAACCGTTTGGTATCAGTCCACCATCCTTTCGGTGGCTTGAATGACCTAGCAAAGACTTGGTCTGCTCTGGATTTAGAGGATGCAAATGTTTTAATCAACAGGACAAGAGGCAACGCTAAGGCAAAGAGAGCGCCAGGAAGAATATAAGGGGACATATTAATGAGGCTAGGCGTGGCTTGGGAGACTTGGAAGCTGGAAAGTGTCAAAGATGGTGATTACTCAGAACATGCACTGGCTAAGCAATTGCTGTATGTTATGTCAAGTTTCATATTTCTCTTCCCATTAGCTGGAGATACGCTGTTTTGTATACGTATCGTGTTTATCACACGAGTAATCCACCTGGTTGGTCAGCCGATATCATCTACTTCTGGATATCGTATCCCTTGCAGAACGAAAAGTGACTGGCCTAAGACCGCCAATGCCAATAGCTCTTCCAGCTCAAGTGGGTGCATTCCGCTCTAAGAAATATGGGTATGTGGTGTTCTGATAACAACGCCACCAATTGGAACGTCGGCCAATTATAAGCCTTAAATTGAGGGGATCGATTTTCCCAAAACGGTTGCATTTTACGCTATAGCCCTGGTTGGTCTCGTGTGTCTCTTGAAGAAGTTTATCAGATAAAATGCTAGAGGCAAGTAGAAATAGTTACCTAGATAAGATACCAGTAGCTGCATAGAGAATATTGAAGCTGTCCTCCATTGGAAGGGTGCTGGTATTAGCAGAAGCTTGTTGGATTGTATGCGGTAGGGAAATAGAGTGGCAGGCGGTCTGGAAAATTCGCTGAGCTGCACAGTACTTATCTTCTTACAGCAATTCAGTGTACTACAAGAACTTTCTTTTTATGCAGTTGTATTTTACTTCTTCTCTTCTTCCATAATACAATAATGGCTTGAAGTGAAATTGTCGTGGAGACTGCCAATTGTACCAAGCCCAGTCTGGTAATCTACAAAGCTGCAAGGGCCTCAAAAAGTCAATGGCAGGATATGTACTTCACGGGACCGTAGCAACCGTTCTGGAGATTGGAGGACACCAAAAATAGCGACTCTGCGTCATGGTATTGGTTCCCTTCCTGGTTGCCTCTGTCGCCACAAGACGCTCGGAGGATCTACAAACTAGCGGCGGAGGAACTCAAGCAGACCACGAATCTTCCGACAGGCCAAACTCAATTTCAAGTGTGGACCCCGCATTCAATGCTTTGCGGTGTTGTCGGCCACATGGGACATCTCGGTGGCGTCTGGGGATATCATTACCGAGGATCACGGGCATAGGCCTATGGCATTCCCATCGAACGATTGGGCTAGTTGTCGCCCATATAAGTCCTGCAAATGATGTGAAATGCCCGAATTATACGACAAAGCACATCTCTGTCCGAAAGTACAATGGATGAAACTCAAGTAATTATTGTTGGTGGTGGACCAGCAGGTCTTGCCCTGGGACTCTCACTAGCCCGACTGAAAGTTCATGTCAGTAGCTACGATTTCGATAAGTATAGCACCCTCGTGTTCAGTACTGACGATGCACTATCGCTAGTCTGTCATTCTTGAAAAAGAAGCAGAGATCACCACTGACCCCAGAGGCGTGTTCCTCACGGGGGATGCGGTCAGAATACTACACAGCCTCGGGATCAACGACCTGGCGGGCATAGGTCATGGTAGGTTCACAAGCTCAAGAACAAGTGAACATACAAACTTTCAGACCATGGACTCATCTCCAGTGACACAGAAATGCCACATCTTAATTTCCATCGCAGTGCATTCAATACACCCCCATTCTTCTCAGTTCGCATTGGGGACATCAACAGTCTTGAACAAGCCTTACCGGAAGGCATTCTGCAAATACAGCCCCGCCTAGGTATGTATTTACTTCATTCCAAGGTACGCGTATCTTGTATGCTAACTGCATATACAGAAGGAGCTTTGAGGAAGGCTATTGAGGAGTCAAAGTTCTGTTCACTACGTACCGCTTCCGAAGTGGTCTCACGATCTGAACAAGATCCACCAGTGATCGACTTCAACGATAGCCAAGGAATACGACAGCAGATCAAAGGAGAATGGCTCATCGGCGCCGATGGAAAGCTAGGTATCGTACGAAAACACTTCCTCGAACCCACAGTAGGCATAAAGCAGCAGGACGGCCTTTACCCTTATAGTGGCACCTGGATAGCCGCGAACCTGAAGATGAAGCTTCCTACTCCAGAGACTCATCCTGAATTTCCACTCTGGAAGTTTGGGTACTCACCACAAGAGGTTTATGATCTTTTCTGGCCCGTTGGATGGCACTTTTGCACCCCTCCCGGAAAGGCGACTGCTTCTGGAAGATTTGGTCCCCATGAAGAAAGACTCTGGCGTCACGAATTTGCCCAAGAGGAGGCACTTATCAAGGACAACTCGGAAGAGCTACTCTGGGAGCATATTACTCCGATGATCACTCTTAAGGAGGACAAAAACCGCAAACAAAGGTTTGACGGCCCTGTGCAGTACCCACGAGACTGCATCGAGGTTCTGCGCTGCCGGCCATTTCACTTTGTCCACAGGGTTGTGGACCGCTGGTTCAGTGGCCGCACGATCCTCATCGGCGACGCAGCCCATGTCTTTCCTCCTTTCGCAGGTCAAGGTATTGGCAGTGGTATCAGAGATGCTCACCAACTTGCATGGAGATTAGCCCTGATGCTTCACCCAGACTCCAAGCCCGAAAACCACGATAAGCTGCTCAAGTGTTGGGAATTCGAGCGTCGTCAGAGCATCGACGATGCAGCGCAGTTCTCTATGATCAATGGTCGCCTGTGCAATAATGAGCCTTCTTTGTTACAACGTTTGTGCTTCCGGCTTTTAATGTTCCTGCATGGCACGCGTGTCTTTCGGTACATCGATTATATGTCCTATAAAGAAAAGAAGGGCTTCTCGGGTGTTGAAAACGGGTGCTTTATCAAGGAGCTAAACGGTGGTTCTCGTCTTCCACAGATACACATGAGATCTAAGGGCCTGGCAGAATCATTCTTATCGGATGAACTCTTACGAAAGGGCAATACCATCTTCACTCTAGTGGTTGTGAGCGACGGAAAGCCCACTAGCCAGCAAAGATTGTGCGCCGAAGCAAGAGCAGCAGTCCAAGAGGCTGGACTTTCATCCATCATCTCCAAAGAGGCCATCGTTGTTTATGATGCACAGTCAGGCGACTCATCGCCGGGCCCAAACACTCCTTCAGACACGAACGGAGACCTTGGTTATCTCACGGTCTGTTCACCTTCGGAGACCGCCGCACCTGATGGTCACATGGCGAATGGATATGACAGCTCGGCGTTTGGCAAGCGTCTTGGTAGAGGTACGAAGTTTGCGATTATTCGACCCGACTTCTTTATCTTTGCTTGTGCGTCTGACTACCCTGAGCTTATCTGCTCTCTGGAATCGTTGAGAGGTTTTGCTGGGCTTGGGGGTAAGAAATAGTTGGCATGGTGAAGCGTGCTAAGTAGCTATTCCCTAAGCTTGCCACTTAGAGGCCTTGAACGTATTTCCATTACATCTCATTTTTCAGGCAAATGAATCATGGACTTTGATGCATTTACTCCCAGTACTAAATTGGGTTAATTACTATAGCTAATCACGACTTAATGTGATGTTGAGCATAAACTTTATAGAGTTTATCGAATCTCTCCTTGTCGTTAGGCATGCAACATACTTATAGGACATGCTTTTAACATAGTATTTAAACATAAAGTGAACCGCCAGATATAATTCTTGTCTTCAGCCCTCTATATATAAAGCGTCACTAGGACACAAGGTAAGGCACGCAATACAAGCGTCAATTTACTAGTATATCAACCCAATACAACCCTCAGAATGGATTCCCCATTATAACCCCTAATACAAAGACCAAGCATCGGTATTCGCAGCGAAGCCAAATGCCTATAAGTAACTTCTACATAAATCTACTAAACAAGAAGATAGCAACTCTCTGTACAGAGACTATCAGACGCGTTAAAAGCCCGACCCTGCGAAACTCACAGTTAGCAAAGCTTCTTGCTCCAGGCTCTCATAGGTGAACGAACGATGCTTACTCAAACTTGATAACATTCTTCAATGTCCCAACCCGCGCCATTGTTACTTCAAGGACATCCCCATCTTGAAGAAATACCTTGGGGCTGTGAAAAGCACCCACTCCAGCAGGCGTTCCCGTCATGACCGCTGTACCAGCCGGTATTGTTGTTCCTGTACCAAGTCTGTTAGCATTGGTCTCGCTCGTAAGCAATGGTGAAGTACCTTGACTCATATGGCTAAGAATCTGCTCCGGCGAGAACACCATATCCTTTTTGAATTCTGCTACTTGCCTGACCTCCCTGTTGACTTTTGCCTCTACAGAAAAGCCTGACCCATCACCAAATATCGCTGGGCTGATCAACGCCGGTCCAATAGGTGCAAATTTGTCGAAAGCCTTGGCGAAGAAGAATTGACCGGCGGAATGCTTGGGAAGCTGATACATGCGGCAAGAAATATCATTGCCAACGGTGTAGCCTAGGATGTAGTCCTTAGCTTCCTTGGGCGAAATGTCACGGCACTGTTTGGAGGTTACAAAAACGAGCTCTCCCTGTAAGCTCGATCAGCATACGATACCATATTTTCAGAGCATGCTGTCTCATACTTCATAGTCTGGGAGACTCTTTGCACAAAAGTCATTGAGTGGAATGTCTTCGCCGGGGTTTGCAAGGGATGCGGCTGGCTTGGTCCATAGAGGAGGAACTGACGTCAGGGTGAGCTACAGACTTGTTAGCCATTGACAGAGACGATTCTGTGTTTCATTTTGCCATACTGAAGCTTCTTTGGCATGGCTACGGTAGTTCAATCCCACGCAGTATAGAGGTAGGTCATCTCTCGGCAGTGGTGCTAAGAGCTGTACTCAATCAGTAAAGTGGATTTGTGAGAGCTTGATCTCAGTGAATTTATGACACGAAAAGACTCACACGACGAACTGTCACTGTCTTGAGCTCATGCCTATCGGCCAAGCCCTGTAAAGACTTGACCGCGGCGACCTTGGTGCCGAGAGCAGGCGGACCGTGAGCATCGGAACCCAAGTCGGCGAAATATGTCTCCCCGTCCTCTTCAGACTCAAACTTGATCAGTACTGAGAAATTAGCCATCATGTTGGTTTGTCACGGGGTATGTTGTCAGCCCGTGGGTGTACATTAACATCAATCCTTAAATACATGTTCTCTACGGAGTACAATAACACTCATTTTCAACATCCCAGAACGGAATCCAGAAGAAACTATTTGTTCTACGATGCTGAAATGCGGGGAAAAGAAACTAAGCTACGGCAGATCTCAAGCTTTGGCTTTTGAGATCCTCCGACGTGGGATTAGCTGCATTGGAAGTGCCGAGGTTGGTTAGTCATCGGAAATACTACATAACTCCTCGGAGCATCTTGTGAATCCACAATCTCGGCCATTTCTCTCACCTCCGATGATCTGATTACACCAGACAACGACCCAGATTTGACGTTCTGCATGCTAGTTTACATCTATAAGCGGGGTATCGAGTAATAGTCTCCGATCGATAGTATCTCCGATACCAAAATATGTCTGTGTCACCAGGCGGCGGAACATCCGGCGCAGCTCCCTCTGCTCACCGGCTGAGTACTAGAGTCTGCGACAACTGCATTCGGTTCGTAGACCCCGCATCAACTCTCGGCACTATATCATCTGATAATCTCCGTGCTCAGCTCCAAAGTCCGATGTGAGATGATCCGGCATTTCTTTGTCCCTAGTACTGATGCGACCGGCCGTGTACAGGCGACCTAGGACAGCCGTCATGCTCGCGGTGTCTGGACCGTGGCAATATCTGTAGCTACTCTACAACGCGCCGTCGACCAGGGCCAGCTCCGGGCTCCGGTCGGGTCACACGGGCGATTCGTAATCGAGAGAGGAGGCATTCTGGTAACAGTCGTCTGCTTACTATTCAAGTATCGCGCTAACTAATCACTCGATTTTAAGACATAGAAGAAACTCCCCTGCAGGCCGAATCTGCCCTCGAGGACATCACTTCATCGGTTCCAGTTGTTTCTGATCTACCATCTGAAAGCCCCGATACCCTCGTCACTTCCCATGCATCTATTGGCAATCAATCAACACAAAGGGTAAACATCTTGCCTGAAGAGGAAGCGTACTTGTAAGAAACTATTCTGCATGGTCATAGAGCCTCAAGCACAAGGTGTTGCCATATGTTCCTACTGACCACGTCAGGGCCGACGAATACTTCAAATTCATAAATGAAGCCATACCGCTATTCTCCGAGTCTGCCGCATCAAACAGCAAAGACGCTCTATCAACATGCAGCCCCGAACTCGCCGAGGCTCTACTTCTCATCACAGCCAAACTCCTCGGCTTCAAATTTTCCTCCTCTCATTTTGACCTCGACAGTCGTATAGACCTGATCCTAAGCAACACAACTCTTCAAGAAGATACAGCCGGTGACTTTCCAAGCCTTGACCTCTTTCGGAAGTTCTGCCTACTCGTGTTCTATGAATTCCACCAATTCCCTGGTCAACAGGCTTGGGTGCGCATAGGAAAGATTGTCCGGCTGGCGTATTGGATGGGCCTTGATCGGCTGGACATAATCCAATCCGTGTCTCCAGAATGGTCCCATGTGAGTGACGCGGACCTTCAGAACTGGAAACTTGTCTGGTGGTGTGTATACCGTCTTGACTCGTACGCCAACCTCTCATCTGGCACGCCGTACCAAGTTGATGAGCGACTTGTCAATACGTCTTTAAACCATCAGGGCCAGCTTTCTCAAGGTCTCGTCGCTCCTTGCAGGTTACCCCACGATCCGCGTGGTCTTCCTGACCTTCTCTTGTGTGTCAAAACTGGTAGCGAAAGCAGCTTGCTCTTCAACATCCATCTCATCACCGTCACTGTCTTGCGGCAATTCGGCAGGGCAATGAGTATGCGCTACTTGGTTCCTCACGATATCCTCACTGCGAATTTACTCGACGCAGAACGTACGCTGTCTGCGATACGTCTAGCCTTGCCACGAAACTTCCTGAACCCTGGAAGAAACGCCTTCATGAATGAGTCAAATATAAATCACCACGCGAGGTTGGTCCCAGTGCTTCAACTACATATGGCACAACTTCTGGCTGCCCTTGCGAGCTGCTACTATCTTCCTGAGGGTGATGATTGGACGCTTAGCTGGCAGCGTGTTCTAGAGACCTGCCAGAATATAGCCGGGATAGCAGAGAAGTGGGACAGCAATTACACTCTCACGGTAGATCCAGCACTTTCGCTCATCAGCTTGACTGCGCTAGTCTTCTTGGATATCCACAAGAAGTATACTGAGAGTACAAACACAAATCTCATATCCGAGATTGAAAATTGCGAGCTTCTCCTGCTGCTTCAGCTTGAGCAATTATCGGCCCATTGGAAGCTTCCAAGTTTATTGATTTGTGAGTCTAACCGTCAATGCTACTCATCTGCTCAATTTCGTCTAACGATTCGTATCAGTGTCTTTCAAGAGCTTCAAGGAGTCGGTGACGGGTCCTCTCTCCTATCCACATATCCAACTTATCCTGTCCCGATTTGAGAGTCCTTTACATCCGAGGTGGTTGCAGTTCTTGTCATCTGCTCAAACGCATCTCGAGAACATGATATGGTTACATGGCACTTGAAGCCGGACTTATAGGTGTTTAAATCTTCAAAGTCCCTATCACATCACATCAGCTCCCTGACTCGACATCTTCTCGTATCGAAGTTATTTGTGAGAGAACTCCAGTTTCAGGCCAAATTTATACTCAATATTTAGGACTCATCATATCAATGCCGCCTCTCCACCAGCCTAGGTCACGTCATGAGGAATGGGGATTTCATTCATCAATAAAAGTATAGCATTAAACTCATTCACTAGCTCATAAGACTAGATCAAAAACAATTATCTTTGACGGACGGGCACACGTTTCCTAACTATCTCGGTGTCCTCCTCGCGTGAATGTGACAAGACGTTACTTAGACCTTGTTGGGAGCAACCTCGTGGACCTCCTGATCCAGAGAAGAAACCCTCTCGGTCTCCTTGCTGAGAACCTCCTTCTCAACGTGCTCGAGATCGACATCGGCCACAGCGGCGTTGTCACCATCGATAACCTTGGCCAGTTCCTCAAGCGTAGGTCCACGAGTCTCGACATACATGAAGAAGATAAAGAGAACTTCACCAGCGACCCAGATGGTGTAAATAAGGTAGAGTCTCCAGGTGTTGCCCCAGTATCCAGTTTCCTTCTCGCCCTCGGGGACAGCGGGGGCTTGCCACGCCTTGAAAGCAAGAGGGTTGAGGTAATTGTTGAGTAGAAGAGCAATTTGAACCGAAATGTTGAGGAACATCAGACCCTTGGCACGGAGGGAGTATGGGAGAATCTCGACAGCATAACCGATCAGGAGACCAGACCAGCAAGTCGAGTAAAAGACACCGTGAAGCCAGACAAGGAAGATCATGGCGTTGTTGGCGCCAGGAGCTTGATGCTGCTCGTGGAGACCGCAGGTGAGAGTCCAGAAGAGCAGGGTCAGGCACATGCCGCCAGTGGCAAAAAGGAAAGAGAAGCGACGGTTGAGGCGTTCGACGAGGAGAGCGCAGCCGATAGAGACAAACAGATCGAGGATGGTCTTTCCGGCGGTGATGATAAGACGTTCGTTCTCGCTATCGAGACCAGCGTTGATGTAGAGACGGGCAGAGTAGTTGGAGACAACACCATTGCCTGACCACTGCGAGAAGAGACCGAGGGAGAAGAGGATGAGGAGACGGTAGCGGTTGCCTTTAGTTTTGAAGAAGTCGGTATATCGGGAGCTGTTATTGGCGAGCTGCTCAGCCTTAATAGTGTCACGGATCTCGCGGTACTCGAACTGGACAGTTGGGTGGTTCTGGTTGCCGTTGGCGTGGTACTTGGAGAGGATGTGGAGGGCTTCGTCCTGGCGGTCCTTGGCGATGAGGAATCGAGGGGATTCAGGGATCCCTAAAGCATGTCAGTTGGCAAGATCGTCGAAAGGTTCCATCAGAAGACCAACTTACACCAGAGAATGACGAGCTGAATGAGGCCGGGAGCACCCTGGAGGATGGCGGGGAATCGCCACGACCAGTCACTGTTGCCGCCGCCCCAGTAGTGAGTACCGAAGCAAGTCCAAGAAACAAGCAGAGAGCCCATATTCCAGAGACAGTTATAAACAGTAGTGAAGCGAGCACGGTGCTGAGGATGACACAGCTCAGCGAGAAGCATAGGAGAGGCAATCTGAGCAAACGAGTTGCCGAAACCGAGAAGAACACGACCGCCAGAGTAGGTAGCGTAGTCGGGAGCTCCAGCCTGGAGACCAGCGCCGATAGCCATGAGGATGAAGCCGAGAGCAATGCAAGGGCGACGGCCCCAGCGATCGGCGATGACAGGGACAAGAGGGATAGAGGCGACTGAACCGATTTGATAGAGAGCGACCAAAAGACCGAGTCTGCTACCCTCGGGCTTGTCGAAGAAGTCATTCCAGGTGTCAAAGTTTTGCACGACACCCATGTACATACTAAAAACGCGCCGGGTCAATAAACTGTGACTGAAATCACAAAATTTGAGGTCTGCTCACCCATCCCAACCAGTTCCCATGGATGAAACGCAGAGAACGCATGCATAGAAGGTCAAGACCCTCAGGCCGGGGTCCTTGTACCAAGTAACATGCTCAAACTTGGGAGCTTCATCCTGAAGCTTCTTCGTCTTCTCATCGACGCCGAGGCCGATGATTTCCTTGATGCCCATGACGATTTCTCAATCGAGGGGGGAATTTGTTTAAAAAGAGACAATTAGAGTGTAGTTTATTCTTCTACCAAAAACACTCAGTCAGTGGCTTTAGCAGATTGTTGTCGAGGTGTAGAGTGAAAGGGAAGACGAAGAAATGGGGGGGAGATCCCTGGATAGATATAGAAAACGCGTCGAGTGAGGCCAGAAGCCAATCTGAAATGTAACGGGCGTGCGGACCGGGTGGCAGACCCCAGATCGAACGAAAGAACCGAGCAGGCAAAAAGACAAACAGCGAGTGAATCAAATGGCAGGCGTCCGCTTAACGTGCGGTTCCACTCATTTTGTTCGGAATGGGCGATCTTGTTCCACCTTGGCTGTCTTGGAAGTCTTGGTAGTCATGAGTCTCGAGCCAAGATGGAGGCCGGGCCGCGCCCATTTCAGCAGGGATGAAGTGAAGGAAGAATGGAGAAGGGTTGAAATCGACAGTCACAAGCTGGGGGATCTCCACTGTGCACTTGTTCTAACTGATGTTGTTGCACGGAGCACCCCGTAACTGAAGCAATTAGGTATTAGCTTATAATGGGGCTCTGCGATTAAGCCGCCCATGGGGATGACTTTCGCTATTAGCCTGTTACCGAAAGGGGGCCATCTCATCTCGCCACAGGGGTTTTTCGCGAGGAACGAACACCATGCTACAACATCGCCTTTTGTCTGTCGGGTTCTTTGCCATCTGATCTGATATTTTGTCAAGAATCGTCGGACCAATACGTGCGACAGACATACTGGTAACATCATGGCCATCACCGATGATTACGCTTACGGGCTGGGCTGTAAAGATCCCATTTTGCCTGTAGCACGATGTTCTTGGGGCAGCCACCAATAGAGCTGTGCCTCTGATATTTGCCATCTCCCAAGACCACATTCTTGTTCTTGATGAGCGATTCACCATCGAAAGATGAAGGACCGCAGGGACACTGAAATTCCTCGTGGGCGGAATTATGACCCGTGACTTTTTGCTCAGATGGCTTCGGGGATATTCTCCAGTCTTGGCCTAGAGTGACATTTGGCTAAATACGGATAAATGCGGGTAAACAAACAACCTTAATCAGTCCCCCAATCACAAGCCACTCCCGATTCTTCTCCTTATCGATTCCAATGCGATTTCTCTCGTAAAACCCCGAATATTAAATAAGAAACATGCAAATCCAGAGTAATTCTCGGCGTATCAGCTGAAATAGCCACGATCTGTTATACCTAGCTTCAATGTCATGTGCATGGAATTTAGCCGATTTACAGATAAAAAGGCGGCCTAGAACCTGCGCGTCGCATAATGATCCCAGAACAGCCCAGAGCCAAGAGTCTAAACTGGAGACCAACACAAGTTCTCAGTCGTCGACCAAGACCTTGGCGCTCACCCGAACCCAATTCTTTTTCGCGACGATATCTCCACTCTACAAGATTTTGTCCTGAGCTCGACCCGCCCTTGTTGGACGTGGAGTTCAGGAACCGAGGGCCGAAATTCCCCAGGTCCAGATTCTCAGATATCCACTGTTCTCTGTCGAGCGTGACTGATGAAGCGAGTCGACTCCGCCGCGAGGAATAGGCCGTTCAGCTGACGATGTCGCCGGCTTCCGATCGTGTTGTGCCATGCACTGACACAGAATGGATTTTGCCTCTGTTAAGAGGTTGCAGTAATCGGGCTTCGGACCAAGTGTGCTTGCGCAGTGGTGCGGCTGTCTTCGCTGTTTTCGCAATAGGGCTGTGAAGAAAAGGGTGACGTTTTATCGGTGATAGCTATAAACTTGAAGTATTAAAAACCAGAAAGCCCAGTACATCTATAAAATGCAAAATAAATACAAGAAAGCTAAGTTCTTAATGTCAATTAATGTAGTACTTCTATGAGGTAGTCATAAGCTCTTTAAAGTCCTATGCCTCCAAAAAAAAAAAAGCCTCGAAACCTAGGGTAGGTATATCGCTGACGCGATTCAACGCGTGGAGACTACGCGAATATCCGCTCTTAAGAAACAGTCTTCCAACATTCCGTAGGCTGAAACATGCTAATTTATCCATAATAAGCCACGGCCACTGTCCTCGACGCTTAATGACTTTCTGTGTGTGGCAATTACCAAGACTCTTGGCCCGCCCTCAGAGAGCCATGTATTTACCCAGATGTCTCACGCACACAGTCAGCGCATCGTCATTCAAGACTGATGATTCGACTCTGAACTTATCCAAAATGAACATCGAGGTTGCCAAGCAGCCAAGCAAGCTTGTGGATAAGCTTGTGGACGTGAGAAAGCTACTTGGCGTGGAGAAAACTTCGACCCCAGGGCGAATGGAGATCAGCAGACGCGATCCACACGGATCTCTTAACAAACATGAGCATTAAAATGGTTCTCTTCAACCAAAACCTGGGGAAAGGACAGTGCTGATTATGGTCAATGGATAGACAATATATCGCCAAGTACTGTATATCGAATATATAATAGTCTTGAATGCCCAATCAGCTGTACTAAATGTCCTCTTAAACAGGGCAATTAGCCTAAATTCACCCATCATCTCGCATCCATCCCTTATTCATAGCATCAGGTATTCTTCTCTGTCCAAGGTCTCAACCCATCCAGAAATTTAGTATGAACGTCTCCATCACCGGTTATTCTCAGCACCTCCTTATACTCCTCCTCGCCAAGACACTGGAAAAACAGCAGGATACCCGCCCAGATGAAATCAGCATAGCTCACCACATCGCCCAGCAAAAACGGCCCTGATGCGTTCTCATTGAGCAGGGCTGTGATCTCACGCGCGAACGGCTCCGCTCTGTCAAACGCACCCGGGGAGTTCTTCTCTCCGTACTCGTAGAGAGGCATGCCTACGTCTTGCAGACGCGTTTCGAGGAAGAAGTCGATGCTATTTTCGCCGATGATGTTTTTGGCGACGCCGGGGACGTAGACTGGCACCATTTCTGTCATGAATTTGATCATTGATGCGCGGAGGCGGTCTTGCATTGGGTTGTTTAGATGCACGCTTGGCTCAGGATACTTTTCCTCGATGACGTCGACGATTTTGTAGGAGTCCATTATGTATGAGCCGTCTGGCATTTGAACGGCTGGGCATGTGAAGGGTGCGCCTCGTTCATTTGGGGATACACTGAGAACCGCACTGTTACTGGAAGCTCAACTGATGTGACTGGTTATACGTACTGCTTGCTCAGACGCTCCTTGATCTCAGGGTACTCGAGCTATACAAATCAGTGAAAGCAACTTATGATAGCTTCGAGAACTTACCCACTCCGTTTTATAATCAAGGCCTTTATAATTGAGTAGCAACCTCGCTGTAAATCCTGTTAGTGCTGGATGCAGTTTGTTAACTATGGGGACTGACTTCTCCAGGTATTCATCGACCAGCAAACCTGAGGCGATTTGCTGGGGATATCGAAGAATGTGATTTTATTCTCAGACATGCTGTTGGCTTCTGCTTTCACTATGCGATATAATAATGACCTGTCTTTATGCCAATGCAGATTCACGGGTATAATTGAGGGAATTGACTGGCTGATAAGGCACTTCAGGATATAAATAGTAACAGGATCGTTATCGTCAGATTAATCAGCAGATCGAGCCCCGACCAATGACACAAGGGCATCATATCTTCCCCTCACACGATGGATGTTAGCACAATCCTTCGATGCCAAAAGCAGAAGGTAAGAAGTCTGCGATGATGAAAATAGACACAAGCAGTGCCTCGGACTAGGAATTTATTTATAGAGATATGTAGACTAAAGGCATAGAGATCTACGTGTATGCCTTTGTCCCATTGTGTAGCATTTCTCATTAATAGCTTTACCATCTGCCATGTCCCACACAGCCATTATAGACATTGACGCCAAAGTCGGAAGCTCTACGATGTCATTATGGCCAAAGGTTACTCGCCAGGAATAATGAAGTCCTCTCAAAAAGATGGACTGGTTCCCTATCACTGATATGTGGTATGAGAAACGTCCTGAGTTTCCAAGCATACCTCAAGCTGATTAAAATAAAGTCTATTATACCAGAACAACAGATCTCAGAAATTGTATGGCCTCAAAAGAATGATGTTATTGAATTTACCAGCGATATAGCCTAGGAGGATTAACCTATAATCCTCCAGGCAGGAATGGTAAATACCTATTTACTGTCAAGTACACCTCCGCAGGCTGTAACCGTAGCGAGATCAAGTCTTCGATATAGATATAAAAACGACAAAGGCAGTATACAAAACAAGCAACAGTGATTGGGATGATAACCCTAAGAGGGACTTCCATTTCTGGATCCTGGTCCTCTGACAGATTCCTCCAAACCCTAGCTCGTTCAACAAAGCGCAAAAACCTACGACGTCCAAAGGTGACTCGGCGCTGAGATTCCATCTCGATGGACTCCATACTGTTGGTTCTGAGTTGGCTGCTGAGCTGAGTAATTGGCGCTGTCTTTTTTCTTTTGCTGGGTTTAAACATCTCGACCGCATAGTAGGCTCCTCCGTAGATACTGAACGCGGCATGATAAGCACTGCAGATCCTCCACAAAAGCTTCTCAGAGGCAGTTGGGAACTGGAAGTTCCATGCGAGGACGAATATGACGCTGAAACCGATTAAGATCAGTGCCGCTCCTGGTGCAAACCACGGCTCAGGAATGAGCCAGATATCCGAAGGCACTCGATCCCAAGGTGTTCGGGAAACAGGTCGAGATACAAAATTTATTCGCAGTTTATGTGCTAATGAGACATAATATCTCCAATGAGCGTCTATGCCGAACTGTCTTCTGCTGATGAAGTCTAAAGGGGTTCGATAATAATCGAGTTGAAGCCCAGGATGGGTCTATTTATTATGCCGTTAGCCATCGTTTTCGAGATCAATCGGAAGTCAGATCAACCTACATTGCATCTAGCATACTCCCGAATTTCTTCAATAGTGATATTGTCTTTTGTGGTGATGAACTGAGGTTTGGAAATAGAGGGCTTATGATACCAGAGAGCCGATATCACGAATGTGATAAAGCAGAAGGATAGTGTCGTTAACTCCAACGTTGAGATCGGATATCCTTTATGGATACGAGCAAGTTCTTTGATAGTAAACCATGCGGCCTGGAACACCGTAATAATGCTGCGAAGGAATGAGCTCAATACATTAGGACAACTCCAACGAGGTAAGACGTATGACAAGCGTCACTTCCATCTCGGGCCATTGTGGTATACTTACCGTGAGAGCGTATCCACCGAATTGCGCTCCTTGATCTCGAGCTTATCTATGTCCGGGAATTCGACAAAACCGTGTTTAACGAGGTAGTGGAATTGCTTAGCGTCGATTGGGAAGCTCTTGCCATCGGCGGTAGAGTAGTCAGGCGCTGTAAGATGAAGACAGCCCATGTCTACAAAGAAACCATGTATGAGCTTCCACTTTTGACCTCTGATCAAGTGACTGTCTCTCTTAAAAGCCTGTCATGAGAGTGTTAGCTACAGTGTCCTGAAATGTATTATTTGCCCGTTGTACCTTGACACTTAATCGAGCACTAGAAAATTGCCCCAAAGCGATACCGAAAAGAAAATCCGGACCCAGAAACGTGATGATGGCGAGATTGAACTTATCGAGAAGCGGGTGGTACCATTTGTCGTGAGGCGAGCCAGCATTAGGGTACGTAGAGACCCAGGCGCATAACAGCAATGTAACAAGACAGGACCATAAGACGTCCAGAGATCCTCTGTCATCGCTGCTGTCTTGCCAACCAACCAATGGCTGATGGCCAGATGTGTTTGAGCTCATGGTGACTGGCCAGAGGCACCACGGGAGCCGTGAAATAATTTAATTGCTACAATGTGACGACATGCTGGCACACATGTATTTATCAACCAGCCTTTTCGCTCAATCTGTTTACCAGGACGAGTGAACGATCCATGCTTTCTCGCTCGCCCTTGGCCCCCACGGTGCAACATCTTCAGCAGAACCAACATGCATATTTGCAACCAACAATCACACCCTCTGAAACAAATTGTGTGATGACAATTATGAGGCCAGGAGTCTCTCGATTGCCAAATCCGTCTGCCTGATGCATGTTGGTAGCTCGACTTGATATTTACAAACAATAATTGGCTCTCTCACAAACTCGACATGGATGTGTATTGTTCTTCTGCAACGCAATCACATGCAAGTAAACGCTTCGGGCGAGAAGGGCGCCTACGTATTCGTATGTACGTACTTTTGAGGGGCTGAGCGCTAAACGTGTCGTGTTGAGTGGACGGTATGATTAAGCGGGCCGGGTCCGCAAGACGGCACAAGAGGTTACACCCGTTAAATTGAGGACAGTTTGGCCAATCGGATCGACAAGACATGCTCAACGGGCGAAATTTGCGCCCCCCTGAAGAGCTCCCGTTGAAGCCAGCCTCTTTTTCAAGTCGCCTGCCAACCAAGCAATTCGTTGCAGAACGTAAGACAGACACGTGTCGTCTCTTCGTGCACATTTCCTGTTTCAATATCTGCATTGCTCCCCTCAGCTCGTCCCTTTCGAATCCTCAGCATTCATCCCACTCGCCTCCGTGTCCTCTGCCGTCTACTTTCAGCCCACGACAGCTCTGGTGCTGCCCCCCGCGCTCCCCGCCTCGACCCGACCCGACCTGCCCGACCGACCTGCCCGACCGACCTGTTTATACAACCCAAGCCGCTGCTAAAGATGGCGTCCGAGTCTGAGCCATTGATCAATCACAATCCCAAGCTCCAATCCTACTACAACACCTTCGAGTCGAGAATTGGTTATAAACTGTTCCTCGGCGATACGCGCCATTTTGGCTACTATGAACACGACACACGATGGCCATTCCCAATCGGCCGCGCGCTCCGGCGCATGGAGGACAAGCTTGGTGAAGCCCTGAACCTTCCCCCGGGGGCCCAAGTTCTCGATGCGGGCTGCGGTGTTGGACACGTCGCGATACGAATGGCGACCAAGTTCAAGTACCGCGTGCAAGCATTCGACGTTGTCCCCCATCATGTTGCCAAAGCCAAGCGTAACGTCGCTCGTGCTGGCTTGCCAGACGGTCAAATTAGCGTGCGCCGGATGGACTACCACCACCTCGAGTCTTTGGATGACCAGTCAGTCGATGGCATCTACACTATGGAGACGTTCGTGCATGCCACAGACCCAAAGGGTGTCCTTGCTGGCTTCTACCAAAAGCTCCGACCCGGTGGCCACATTGCGCTCTTTGAGTATGACCACGAGTTCATTGATAACTCCACCGATGAAATGGCCAATTCGATGCGTAAGATCAACGACATTGCTGCGATGCCAACAAATGATCTTTCACATCCTGGTGTTTTCAAGGACATGCTCGAGGAAGCCGGCTTTACCGATGTTGTCGTGAGAGACTACTCGGACAAGATCAAGCCCATGACACGACTGTTCTACCTGGTCGCCTACATTCCATGGCTGTTCGTCACTCTGTTGGGTTTGGAGAAGCACTTTATTAACACAGTGGCTGGTGTGGAGTCATATCGGGGCCACGGACGCTGGCACTATGTTGCCATCTCGGCCACAAAACCGGGAGACAAAATTGAGAGCCCTAAGGAACGATGAATCATCTGCAGGGAGAAATGAAATGACCAACGTCTTGAGTAATTGACAGCGACAGGCGATATGACAGTATTGAGATGTTTGTGAACAAGAGTTTTCTAGTTGGTCGGCAAAGAACATTTGGCATGGGTTTATGAGATGTAGAAGGAAGCAGAGCACTCTTCGGTATCTCACGAAAGAAATCACAAGGGAGTTTTCATGGGCAGCATAGACTTTCGCCATGACCAAGTACCGCCATTCCACTAAATTAAGCTTAAAAAAGGCTCAATGGATGATTAATTGACTAGGATGAAATCGAGATCGTTTAATGACCCGCCTGAATCAGACGATAGATTTAGCCAGGATAAGTACACCGTAGATCCATGTATGATCATCTTGGGGAAATCGACACTTATTAGTTACTCTGAACATCGCAATGAATATTATTGACCTGAGCTTTTATTTAATCGCAGAGGTTAGGCAAAATCTAGAGGTTGAGCCATTTATGTCTAAGAACCTTCTCTGCACTGATCCGTTCGCGAGTATCATACTTGAACAGCCGATACAGCAGATCCGCCATCAACTTCTGTTCAGCTTCAGGAGTTTGTAATGACTTCTTAGGCCTCTGTTTATACTTCTCGCCCGATTCGAAGATCTCGATTGGTTTGCTTAGCGCCACTTCTAGAGACCAGTCTTCTTCTTCACGAAGCCATTTCCCATCTACGTCAAAGTATTCCTCCCGTGCCTCCCATTTCGCCCACCAATCTTCTGGAAGCTTGCCGAAGAACCTGACCATCTCTGATAGTAGTTCATCTCTATCGTAGATCATGTAGAATAGTGGGAGCTGTTCTCTGATTTCGAACAGTGTACAGCCAAGGGCCCAGAGATCGCAGGCTGGGCCGATCGCATCAGTGCTCTCCAGAAGAATCTCTGGTGGGAGATAGTTCTCGGGGATACCGAGGTCCTCTGGTGGCGATGAGAAGTTGAATGACTCGCCAAAGTCAATGACACAAATCTCCTCTGTTAGGAATTCATTTCCGAGTCGGGAGATGTCCGCTGGCGGTACAAGGTATCTTGGGCTAGATGCTGGAAGGCCTTCTCCTGACTCCATCTGCACCTGGACTTCCTCAGGGCGGCCTAGTAGAGACAGGAGCTCATCCTCAGAGAGGTGATCCAGGTTGGCCAATTTAACTAGAATATTTGATGGGCGAAAGTCTAGTTAAGGCATGTTAGTATTAAAGCTAGCCTCGACTGGTTAACTGGGAACAGAACATACCTCCATGACAGATCTGATTCTTGTGCAAGAAGTCTAACGCTTGCGTGGTCTGATAGGCGAATTTCCGCAATATGGTAGCAGGGTCTTTCTCAAGCCGTATCCATAATCGAGGAGACACACAAGGCCCAAGTGGTGGCAGTGTCAGGCACTGATGGGTTCCATTCGGTCCTTCAATCAAGAAGGAATCGAGCGGAGATGCAATGAGCTGGGCACCTGGTATGGACTGATCGAGCTGCGCCAAGCTGAAGTCTAGGATCTCGTCGGACTTTAGATCACTGACCATAACCTTGAGGGCGATATAACGACCCTCTAGTGAGTCACGACAAAGCCACACGGTTCCGAAACCTCCATGACCGAGCTTGTGGATGACTCGATATCGATCTGATGGGCCTAACACATCTCCAATATGGACTGGGTGATAGCCGCCTTCCCGGTAGTGCTCCAAGGATTCCACGCCCTGCTTTGACCCCTTGAGGAAAGTACCTTGTGAGGTTGCCGGGGCATGGTCAAGTTCGTGGTAGTCGAGTCCGATATCATCGTCAAATTGATCTTCACGTTGTATAGCTGAAGGGCTACGAGAAGCTTGTGAACCCATGATTTGGACGTGCCGCAATGGGCTGGAATGTGAAGAGTAGTGGTTGAAAGGGCTCTTGGTGGGAGTGTAAATGCAAGAGGCACTGTGAACTGAAGAGCGCGGAGCAATAACTGAGAGGCGATGATCAACTGTGTTTTGAGAAAGAGTTTGCGGCAGGCCATGTAATGGTAAAGAAATGGCTTCAACCAGGGTAGTAGCGAGGTAAAATCGGGCGCGAAGGCCAAGTGGGCTAAATAACTCAACATGACTAAGCCCCACCCAATTGTTGCGATTATAGAGAAACTGGTATATCTGTTGCAACTCGTGGAGGCAGACGTCGTCATACAGTACACTGGAAACACATTACCGTCTATTGTTGCAGATCGAGAAACGCCGATAGGCAAGGCGTTGTAATTCTTCTTGTCGCGAGAAATAACAGCTGATGGATCATGGGGGATTCAGAACGGAAGACGAGGGGCATCGAGCTGTATCCGTTAACATCCCCAGGAAGGACGACTAGCATATACTCAGTGCTCCGTGTTGAGTGGACGAACGTCGTGATATTGAAAGGGTCAATCTTTTATAGCGTTAAATATGAGGAATCTATCCTAAAAGCAAGTTTCTACGACCGTCCTAGAGAGACTCTAGAGCCTGTTTGGCCGCAGCTTCACCCGCAATGACAGCGCCCTCCATAAATCCAGCCCAATAGCTCGACGCCTCAGTCCCAGCGAAATAAATACCACCAACCGGCTTCGTCAGCGCAGGCCCAAACTGAGTCCAGACATTAGGTGGGAACAATCCCGTATGACCACCTCTAGAAAACTCCTCATTATCCCATCTCTGAAGAACCCACGACTGGACCTCCCTCGCCTTGGGACAAAAGTATCTAACAAAGTCCTCCGTCACAGCAGCAAATATCTCCTCCTCAGAGGCGTCATCGAGTCTTCGCATCTCGTTCGCTTCGAGAAAACCCATCATTGCACCGAAACTTGCATCAGGCGGGGAACTATCGAATGTGGATTGAGATACACCTTCCAGACTTGCAACTTCACCGCTGAGGCCTTGATCACGCCAAAACGGAGTCTTGTAGATTGCGATGACCTTTCCGATTGAACCCATTGGGACGCGCTGGCACAACTGGTCTCGAGCTGCAGGAAGGGGAGGTCTGTAGACAATGCGACCTGAAAGTGTCGGTGGGATGGCGATGATGACCTTCTTTGCTTGAACGTGGAATGAATCCCCTACGACGAGGTAACCATCATCGTTCTGAAGGATCTGTCGAACAGGTGCTTTCAGCCAGTTTGATAGCGATGTTCTGTGGTCCACCCTCGATCCTCTCTTCCAGAGATCCATTCTTGACGTTGGTCAACATCTCCATTCGGCCCTTAGTTTCTGCGTCTCCAGTTCGGGAAACATTGATCACAGCGCTTAACAGTGAAACTTCTTCCCCTTCTGCCGACATGACAGCTCTGTTTGTCATATCAATCACACCTCGAGCTACGCCATCACGCGCGAAGCCAACGAGGCATGACGACAGCGTGAGACGGTCCCATTCTTTTGCCTTGGGGTGCGTCCAAGGTCGATGCACGTCGATACCACTACCCATCTCATTGAACCGGACTGTTATATCAGCCAGAATCGCTATATCCTCTTCAGAGAGCGGTGGCAATCCCTGTGTCTTGACAGGATCATAGAGCAGAGGGCCCTGACCAGGTATCCACATGAGCATATTACCCTCGATGTATGTCGGACGTCTTGATGCCAAGCTCACTGGCAAGAGTAAGAAGCCGTTTGTGGTTCTTGCAGACGAATTCGGCTCCGGCTTCGACTTTGTGGCCCTTTCCATCTTTCACCTCCACGTCGTAGACTCTTCCGCCGACTCGATCTCGGGCTTCAAGGACAAGAACTGATTTGCCGGCAGCAACGAGATCTTTGGCAGCCGCAAGGCCACTGAAGCCGCCGCCGACGATGGCTACGTCAACAGGGTCGTGGGTCCATTGCGTGGTAGGCGAAGAGGTTAATACTGTCATTTTGTGCAAAGGGTAGGAATATGAGATGATGGGACAGTCGGAGAATAGACCTGTAAAGAATCTGTAGTGGATTGAGATACCCGACTAGAAGGTAGGAGAAATGTGCATAGTCAGGTATTGAATATATATATCATGGCAGCGCTAAAACGTCATTTCTCTCATTTCCAGATGGATCTGTAGCCCTGCCTATTCAGTCATTTGTGGATTGTCAGGGAAGTCAGAATTAGCTGATTTCAGGTCAAGTATAGTATGATGACAAAGGATCCCAGTTTGAACCGTAATGTTTAATAGGAAACGAGGACCGAGCCTGCAATGTGATATTATGATAGCCATTTTCTCCCGAGGGGTAGGATGGAGATCTCAAGCTCCACTCCACCAACTCCTCCCTTCAGACAGTTCACAGCGAGATTCATAAATTAGGTGACTAACCCCATTGGGCAGCATTAACTGGCATATGCAACTGTGAGTTATGATCATCAACAGCTATTAGTTTGCTGTAGAACCGGCAATTACTCTCCCGAAATTTAAGCAAAGAGGAACCTCGTCAGGAGTATTACTATAAGTAGTTATATACCAAATAAGGAGGAGACACGTAGCCTTCAGCTTCATAGTCCGACTTTCATTTCAACTGCCCAATTTGAGATCCTGACCATCTAGCATCATGACGCCTCCAACTGAGAATAGCTTCTTGCAAGAGATTGAGAAAAAGAGTGAGTTCTCTGAATGCGCCTAGATGTATGACTATAATTAACACCACGCGTTGTCAATGTTGATGTTGACACGCTTAACACTGAATTCATACGATCTCTCCCGATTACGCCAAGTGATCAAACTTGCAATCCCGCATGGTTATCGCTAGCTCTTCAGTATCCATCAAACGCAGAATTGATCAAGATCACGGCTCTTGAACTTCCAAATCAAGGCTTCCTTGCAATATGCTCTCGACTTGTAAGACATGTATCCCCAACCTCTTGTTCGATATCTAACTTTCATAGGTCGTGCATCTCTGCAAAAGAAATATCGATCTGATTAAAGATCGAATCTTGGTCCAGACCAGCCCTTCAGCTGCCTATAACTTCCAGGAGACCTTGGATCATGCTCGCATCTACGTATCTGAGTTTGAAAAGGCTGGGATGCCAAAGAACATATTGTATCGAGATCATGGCTACGGGTTCTGGGCTCAAAGCAGCCAAAATTCTTCAAGATGAAGGAGTTTCGACCTGGGGTACCGGCGTGTTCAGCGTGGCCCAGGCTGTGGCTTGTAGCCAGGCGGGTTGCTTGTATATCAGCCCATATTACAACGGTAGGAGATATGATGAATTCCCTTGCTGCATATCAACATGACTGAATGGATCACCGGAAATACGAACCCACCTGGATCCATCTCTGTGACCTGATATCCAGGACCCAGCATTGGAGCACCCGTTCTCACATCGCGTCGCCCAGATGATCCAAGCATACAAGACTTTGTTTGCTGCCACAAGCAAAGAACAGCCATTGATTAAGAACGCCGGGTACGAATATTGATCTTCATGACCGCCGAGTCCATTGGAGCTTCCAGTATTAGATTTCGCTCTTACAAAGAAGTTATGGCCTCGTCTGAATTGGGCTGCCATTCTGCAACAATCTCCCAGGATCTACTGGAAGAGCTCACGGCCTTGACTCCTGGAAAGATTACACTAGCAGCCAATCCCAAGGTGGCCAGCCAGGACAGCCCTTGTGCTGATTATGTACCTATCCCCTCACCCAGACTGTGTTCGCTGCTTAGTCTCCATCTGGATGAACAGGGAGGTTAATTGGCAAAGGACCTGGCAGTGGACTTTTTGGTGATGGAGGAAAAGCTTTAGATCAAGCTCTGGGAAAGGACTCGGAAGCCGCTCGTATGGTTAAGGAGGTTCTGGATATGTTTATCTTCTGTAAGGAGGAGACTAAAAAGCTAATCAAAGGGACAACGTTACTTACAGGCTAATACGTAATTAAGACGACTCTCATTTCCTAAGCTATATTACAGAAAAGCTGTTATCTCACGAAATGCTTTGTATTATATTTATTACTACTTATATAGCTTAATAATATATCCCTTTAAGTATATTTTATCTGTTAAGTTAAGTTCTCCTAAATAATTATAGCTATAAAAAGCTTTTTAAGTTTAATATATAGTAAATATTAATTATAAGAGCTTTATAGAGAAAAGACTTAGTGAGATTAAATATAACTATAAATACTATAAAAATTGGTACTTGTTGGTGATAGAAACACTTCAGGTCAGAAGGATATATATTTTCCACTCTCGGCAAGGCATTCAGAAGCAAAACCATAATTTCCAGCAATTCAACAAACAGAATCACAAATACAAGATAACAGAAGGTCGTGTGATTTTCTCTGCAGATCTTATTGGACAAAAAGGCATTCATTCATCGGTCACATAACTCATGAACCGGAAAGAGAACGTACTAAACCTTTTGTAGGAATCGCCGCCCGCTACTAAGCCAAATCGACACATAGATGCAGATATCACAGGCACGGTCCGTGCTTAATGTAACGGCATAATAGTAAATCCTAGGAACTATTGGCCGAGACTGAGACTTGCAGTAAACTCTACACCAAGTAAGCCACTAATTTTGAATGAGCTAACTATAAGTATGGATTCTCCAGAAATCTTCAGCTAGCCACAAACTGCATCTCGTACTCAATGATCCTGTAAGGGAAACGATCCTCGTTTGATCTAGACCGGTCTTTGTGCATAAATTCGTCATAAACTTACGATTCCTGCTTCATGCTCGAACAGTGCATCGCGCTTCTTGTATTGCCAAGATAGCCACCAGGCTACTACCTTCCACCAAGGCAGGGTGATTGGCCCAGTCTGGGAAACTCAAAAGATTCATCAACACCCAAAACAAAGTCAAAGAAAGTTAATAGGCATTCTATCGTTTGGTGGTATGTAGGATCATTCTTTTTGGCTAGTGCGTGCTTGCCTATCACATATCTGCTGAATGCCCTTCGACAAGTTCTGAGTTAGCTAAAAGTGCCTGAAATGTATGTGTCTAGTTTTCTAATGAACAGACCACCTCTATAGGCACATTCATTCCAATCTGGATGATGTGTGCTTGACTCGTATATGCAGCTCTGTTCACATCTGCACGCTAGTACCTAGGATATCACAATACATCAGGCGGATTAAGATCCCCAAAGGTCAAGTCGGAATGCATATCTAAGTGAATGAAGTGAGCCTGCACAACGGCGGCGGGGAGGAGTCTGGGGTGTCCCAAGGAGACTCAATAACCCCCACGATTCTCTCCGACACCTCACGGCGCTGATGACTAACTCCGGCACACGATAGTCCCTCTTCGAGGGAACTTGATGTGATTCTGACTGTGGTTATTTATGCTACGTGTGACCTCTTAATCATAAAAGCATATTATTCTGATTTTAATTGGGAGACTTGTTTTCGTTGAGGCTATTTGCATGTTGCCTTTAAAAGCCTAAAGTTCATTGGTATTTTTCAGTGTGTTGGCTTGATATGTCTCGTTGAGATGTCATAGGCTTTAACTATCATTGAATAGCCCCCACGATGACCAACATTAAAACACAGTAAGGTCAAGTCTGTATCTGCATATCATGTACCATGAAGGAATGAATGCTCCGGCTTCCAGGCTACTCCAGACTTGTGCATATTTATTCTAAACCGAATTGAAATCCCCTGCTGCAGCTCGGTGGAGTTGATTAAAACTCGAGTGTGATCAATAATTTATCTTGATAAGCTTACGTTTTCGGCACCCTCAACAGATGATGGGCTTTTCAGTCACCTTATTTTCCCGTCTTCTAGACGTCGTTGGTAGCAGTGGGCTCATGAATCTTTGCCATTTCCGTAGCAGGAAAGTAGACCTGAGTACAGCGGGAGGCGTACTAGCAAATTAGATTAATACGACGCTGAAGAAGAAGCTCTGCTTTCTTTGTCGTCGAGTCTTGCATAGCACCCACCTTACCAGCCTCGAACGTCTACCGATTCCGACTATAGGCGTATTGTTGGCCTCACATCTCCGGAAGTCTGAGCCCCTCGAGCTGTTGGCATAATACCCGAGTTTCGCTTCCAATATGCGGCTCACTTAACTTCTACACTCCAATTTCTGCAACCATCGACCTAAGCCCTGGTATGCGGGATTCCGCAGCAGGTGATAGCTAAAGCTCGATGTCAGTGACAGAAACTCAAGCCTAATAAACGCTCATGACTTTGCGTGGACCTGCTGTTGAGAAAGGACTTGTTCCGGATACGTACGTCCGGCAAAAGCTTGTTGCTAGCTGGAACTTTATTTCGATCAACATGCTTTCAATGACACCCACCTGCTTGCAACAAAGTGGCTGCCCTTCCTTGCATATGCAGCTGGGTAACGAATGTCACAATTGGCGTCAGCTTGTTCTCCAACTCTTTGTATTGGATCAAAATTGCACATGATGTCTCTTCCATTTGATGGTCTTGCGCTGAACCTTGGCTTTGCTACTGATACGCCATAGTCGTTAGCGTGCATCACGTCGTCAAAAATAACTTTTGTTTCTATATATCGAGGATGATAGAGGGTACAGGAGGCTGCATATGTGCCCCGATTGTCACTTTCTCTTCGGAATTTCTTCATATGTGACTGTTAGCCGACCAGCTGTTACCAGGCCGATCAGTCGCCGTAGTGGGCTTTAATCAGGCTTTTACAAGGTTCAGAACATGAACTAGCCATCTGCGTCAGATGTTGCGCCCGCAGATTATGCATATGCCATCACAGTTATCCGGTCGAACTTACATCTGGCAAGCATGTGTGGCCTGCCCTCAGCTGAAATATTCTGCTATCTTTGTGTGGGTGGGGCTTCAGTGCCAGCGAAGTAGAACCATTAGTGCAACTGTAAAGCGTAATATTGGTTGCAAGGGATGATTATCTGCAATGCAGCACAGTGTTAGACATCACATCCTACTACAGTTTGTCTTTGGATATCTATTTAAGCTCGTGGGATATCTTCGCTTTTCTCAAATTCAAGTCGGCTCTCCACTATTTTCACACGATATTTCTTTCGGACCTCAACTTCAAAGACCAAGCCAATGACCTCAATGGCAGCAATGGCAACATCGTATGTGGGCCCAAGAGACCATCATCCTGCTACTACTCTCCATTAACTAATCAACGCTATAGCTCATTTAAAACCGAGATTCCTCTACTACGAGGTTCGTTGCGGTCAGAAAGCTTATCCTCAAGTCATATGCTAAACTGATGAAGGACCAAATGGCACATACAAATGGCCAATCTATGATGAGGAAGAAGCCCGCCTAACAGAAATGCTGGGTGTCGATTTCAAGAAGTTTGATATTGGAGGAACCTTGGTTATGCAACCTCCACTCAATTGCGAGCAATGTGGCAAAAGATCTGGGTTCGACGATTTCGTGCATGAAGCATTGAAAGAAGGTATTCATAGCACTGAGTTCATCCTCCGCATCCTTGATGGTCTGGGGTCAGAAAACGTCAGAGCGAGTCCACCACATCGGCTTCGATGTATGAACTGTTACATCTACTTTCGACACCCTCCAGAGTCTAAGCTTGCCAACAGGGCCATCTCCTTCAGCTGGTCGCCTGTCTGCACTCGTGTCAATAATACAGACCCCACCACAGTCAAGGGAGAAGTCGCACTCTTTGGCTGGGCTGGGGGGTTCGGCTGGGCGTATGGTGTCAAAGAAAGGGATCAGGACACCATACATCTCATGGATGAGAAAGCCAACGCTATGAAAGCTGACGAGACTGGAGTGCCGCGGCCAACCTTTATTGAACGTGATCCTCGAAAGGTCATGGAGAACGGTGTAGAAGACCCCAATCCCTATCAACCCCAGAAAGAAGTTCTTAACGTTATTGATCACGCTAAATTGGTAGATCATATTGAGAAATTGGCTGAAAAGGCTTAGTTAAAGTACTTAAATTCATATAGAGTACTTATATTACAGTTAATTACTCATGAATAGTTATTATGGTTTTATTAAAATACCAACTTAAATAAGTATATTTATAATATTTTATAATTTTATAGTTTTACCTTGTGAATTTTAGAAAAGCACTGCTAAAAACTTACTTTAAGTGCTAGAGTTAGTCTCTGACCTATCGACAGTCTTTCCTCGTCCACATTGCAAATTGCACCAGCTATGCTTGCAATGGGAATAATGCTAGAGAGCTGAAGTCTGTCGCGGTTCTGTAATTAAAGCTAACGTACCCCAAGTGAATAGCTTTAGAGTAGTCCGAAGGTGGCTGCCACCTCAAACCCTGCATCGGCACCCGCGGACATTTTATCCAGCTGACCAACCCGCTGAGAAGCCGAGGCGTTTAAGATTGTCTGTTTCGGAAATATTCCTTCAGGAGTTGTACCTAGAACACTATTATCCCACATCTCAAGCAGGCAAATTGCCTCGAGTTGTGGTAAATATGTAGATATAGAAGTATAGAGTTGCGTAGATAAACCAAGATAATAGTAGAGACAAAGTTCTGTCAAGGATTGGATCCAGCATCTGAATTGCACATTGTGGTTCTGCAATGTCTTTGTCTCGCCGTGCTCGCCGATATTGATACGCAGCATGACCTTGCAGATACGGTCTCTCAACTCCCCGCCACCGAGACCTATGTCTCGAAGCATCACACCATCAAAAAGGATCTCGTTGGTATCATATCTCAAATCAACACGCTCTCGAAACAAGATGCTACGAGAGATCTTGCTATGGTCGACCAGCCAGAACTCCAGATTCATCTTCAAGTCAATGCAACAACTCAACATAATCGATTCCGCAGTGAAAAGGTCAACTTCATCAATCAACATTATGCCTCGGTCTGGGACTACGCCACTATAATACACTTCCAACGTCGGATCCGTCATAAGCCGGCAGAGCAGCTTCGAGACATTGTGTCTGAAGCACTGGCTCATCTTGAAGCAGCTGAAGACGTTGCAACTGGCCTCGATGAATGCATTTTCCTATGGCTGTGCATGGTTGCAGCAAGTGAATGCTATGACGAGGAGCACAAGATGCGTGCGTTGAATTGGCTCAAAAAAAAGGCCCGCCATGGATTCGCTAATATTAGCTTGGCGAGCACAATTTGTCTCGAACACTGGAAACGGCGTGATGTCAATCCATCTAGGGCCTTGAATATATCGTGGCAAGACTTTGTTGAGGTACGGAGTATGATATTGTTCCGGTATGAGACGACTTGATCCATCTTCCCATCCTCATAATCTCAGCCTTCGGTTTGTAACGATTAAACATTAGATCCACGAAGAGTTAACAACTGAAAGACCTCGCTGAGCATATGCGCGAGATAGCAAAAATGTGCAAGGAAAAGAATGGGTCGGGGCTGGTCGGTGCATGTCAGCCCGCTCGCTCCGTTAAACGAGTTATATCTCGGTCTTACAAGATCCGAAGAGCCCCCCCTCGGGGGGCAAGAAAACAGCGAACCTTACTTTAAGGTGCTAAAATAAACTTAGCTAAAGGTATCCTAAACTTAGGCTATTTTACCTAAGTACTTTTATTATTCAGGACTAAGGTCCTGCGTTTTCTTTCCTCCCCTAGCCCCCCAACTCAACGTGGATCATGCGAGCGCCAACACATTCAAATTACGCTTAACGATGACTGAGGAATTGCTCGATTGCCCCTCCAAACATTAGTTCCTCCTTCGTTGTCATCGCCTCCAACTCGAGGGTATCCCCATCATGGCCACCGAACAATTCGACACATCTTGGATGTGGAATCCCGCTTTCATCGAAAAAGCCACGTCTACCGCCGGTCGCTTCGTTCATTTCCGCAAGACATTCTTTGTTAATGCGGAGATTCCAACATCTCTTCCGATTCAGATCACGGCCGATACGCGATATAAACTATACGTTAACAAACAATTAGTCGCATTTGGACCTGTCAAGGGAGATGCAAACCTTTGGTTTTATGATGAGGTCGACATCGGTCCGTATCTACGCCTGGGCGAGAATCACATCGCGATCCATGTCCTCCGACTCTTCCACGGTACGGCGTATGGCACTAGCTTTCCACGCCTGGGAACAGGTGGTGTCAAGATTGCGACTACCGTTGATGACGATGTCTGGGCACCGAAGATTCGAAGTAGTGAGCTTTGGCAAACAGCGATAGATCACAATGTGACTCTCCGTATCGACGAGGAAGAAGATGACTTTCTTCATGTATACGAATTGGTCTCTGCGTCGCGCGATACGTCGTTGGAATGGATTCCCGCGATATTGCTCCGGTTCCAGAACTCTACCGGTGTCACAGCGCCTTGGAAACTATCGCCGCGGCTCATCCCGCCGATGAGAGGCCAGAGGTCTTACTTCAGCGCTATTCACAATGTTCAGAGCGTCCTACCTCATGGGACCTGGAGTGCAGGATTGCTGGGTATCCAGTCTGGAGATAGCAATCTCCTTCTTGCCGCTCGCTCAAGCCATCAATTCGACCTTGAGACTCCCATCCATACAACTGCTTTTATCCGCTTCCGCTTTGTCCGACCGCAAGTTGGAGGCGCTTGTCTCGCAATAACGTATTCCGAGAGCTATGAGGACACTCCAGTGCTGATACCCTATCTCCGCTGCAAAGGAAATAGATGCGATACAAGCAAGTTTCTCCTCGGGCCCAAGGATATTTACACTTTCCAGGGAAAAGATAGGAATCCACGTCTGGGCTACTACGATGATGAAGAGACTGAGGAAGTATACATTCCCTTTCACTGGCGCACCTTTCGTTTCATGAGACTGAACATCGATACTGGATCATCTGATCTCATCATGCGCGGCATCGATATTGACGTCGTGAACTACCCATTGGACGTTCTATCAAAGATAAGCACGACTTCAGATGATGGTACTTTGGGAGCGCTATACAACACGAGTATCCGAACATTACAAAACTGCATGCATGATTGCTACGAGGATTGTCCCTTTTACGAACAACTCCAATACGCCATGGACACACGCAGCTCCTGTCTCTTCACTTATCACGTATCCGGCGACGATCGCTTGGCCAGACAGGCAATCATACAGCTACATAGCTCGTTCCAGCCTCGCATTGGTCTTACAGCCAGTAGAGCACCATCGACTCAGTTGCAGATCATCCCTCACTTTTCTCTCTACTGGATCTGCATGCTGCATGATCACTTTCTCTACTACGCAGACAAGACATTTGTTAGGCCCCTTCTACCCGTCGTTGACGCTATTCTGGGCTTTTTCCACGACCGCATTGATCCCCGTCTTGATCTCGTGAGTCTAAGGAGTGAGAAGGGTGTTTGGAACTTTCATGACTGGGCGGAGCAGTGGAGGCCGTACGGTATTCCGCCGTCAGTAGAGAAGTCTGGTGTTTCGACGTACACAAACAGCTTGTATGCGTACACGCTCAAGCTGGCTGCTAGGTTGCAGGCAGAATGTGCAGGCCGACTTTCCCTTGCAGAAGAGTATTCTCACCGGGCTGGGTTAATTGTCGATGCGGTAAAACGCCAGTGTTTTGATGGACAATACTTTACCGACAGTATTGCTGCCTACTCGGACCCTCAGATTGACCGTAGCCAGCATAACCAGGTCTGGGCAGTTCTCAGTGGTGCCGTATGTGGCGACAGCGCTCAGGCGTTGCTTAAGCGCGCTCTAGGAAGTTCTCAGAATAGTGCGCCGCTTATTAACACATCAATCTCCATGTCTTTCTACACATTTCGAGCCGTCAGCCTGGCAGGTGGATCCTTATACGATGAACTGTTCCATATTCTATGGCAGCGATGGCGTCACCAATTATCTCTCGGTCTGACTACCTGGGAAGAAGACGACGTTTCACACCGCTCAGACTGTCATGCTTGGGGCAGCGCTCCCATCTACGAGTTCCTAGCCGAGGTTGCGGGGATACGGCCTGCAAAGGCAGGATGGCAGGAGATAGAGTTTGCACCACGCCTCGGTCTTTACACGTCTCTCGATGCGACCGTTCCGTTCTACAGGGAGGGGAAGATGGTGTTGGCAAAGGTTGGCTGGAGCTCTTTAGATGGAGAGACGCGAGTCACGTTGGGGATCGAGGGGCTAGACGAGTCAATCTCTGTGCATGTCAAGCTACCAGGATGGCCGGGAATGGTCGAGAAGAGCTCACAGAGCATGGTATTTACATGGACAAGATCTTAGAAAGTAGGTTATTATTTGAGATAATAGAAAGTCAATATCGAGTTTAGAACTAAATGTCACTCCTGCTCTGGCCCGTTGAACTGTTGATATGCTGACGAGGCAAACAACGGCATGCGGAACCAATTATCCTGGTCTTGAGACATATCAAAACACGTATCATCGGCAAACACAGGAAGAAGAGTGTCCAGTCTCTCAACGTCCATGTAGGTCGGGTTATCAAACGTCGAAACAGACTGCCCCGGACTAATCACCCCGTGCAGCATCGAATCCGGTCTAAACTGATCCTCAATATGAGAAGTTGGTACGCGAAGATCAGCCATGAGCTGGAGAATCGTCCCTTGTCCCGGCTCAGCGCCTGCGTCAAGATCAGAAGTCGCTCGACGGAGCATCCTCGCGTAGCTAGCGCTGATCTGCCAGAAGCGGCCCATGGTGCTGAGAAACGTCGTGAAGAGTGAGAATCTTGCTATGGTCTCGGGATCAGTCTCGCCTGTGAAGTACCTCTGCGCTGTGAGGAAACGAGCGGCTACCCAGATGGACCAGGCAAAGGGCCAGCCGAGCTTATCGACAGTTTGGTCAGCTACTTTTGTGACGATCTGGGCCAAAGCTTGTACGCTGTTGAGGCATCGCTCTAGGCATTGGCGACGGATCTCGAGATGTGAATCGGACTGGAAGTTGAAATGGCATGGTATGGCGAGGAAGCCGTTGAGATAGATATCCAAGGCGTAATAGTATCCATACAGCATAAAGGTCGCGGGTCGAATAGCGCCAGGAACACGGTCCTCAACAATGTTATGGTTATGCCAGAATAACCGAGAAGGCAGTGTCTCCATCCAGGAATTGAGTTCAGCTGCGATGTTATGAAACTCGCCCAGCCAAGTCGTCTCGAGCTCTTGGTTGTTGTACAGCGTGCCGTATTCCATTCCAACTCTGTGAATTCTCCGAGAAAGATCGAATAGCTCGAGTTGATAGCTGAACACAGACGCAGGGGTAAGCGATGCATCGTCTACCTCTGACAGATTCTCCCTCCAGACTTGCTGTCGCCCAGGTAGAAAGTGGTGAATATGATCATCCCCCAAAGTCGAATGGTGGTTCGTGGTGATGCAGATGGTGCAGTCGAGAGCGTAGATAGCCCAGAACAACCGCTGTCGGAAGATACCGTCATTTTTGGTCAGCGATTCACTGCTCTCAGCCTCAGTCGAAGTTCGAAACACAAGCCCATCAGTATTCTTGAGCTGCACCGCAAGCTTCGTAGCAACAGCCAACGGGCCCCAGACCTGAGGTCCATGCGTCATGCCCGAAAGATCCAAAACAAGCACCGTAAGAACCTCCAACGAACTGTACGAAGGCTCCTCCAACACATCAACGAATATACTGCGCTTAGAGTACTTCCAAAACGAATCGCTCGACGCCTGATCAAGCCGCGAGTCGAATGAGTACGGCAGCGTGACCCCAAAGAGAGCATAGTACAGCAGCGCAGGCTCATCCATAGAACCCATGTCTGCGCAGACGCGCTGAACATCTAAGAAGGGAAACCATGGGTGGATTTGGCGGAAGTAAAGAGAGGCAAGAGAAACGACGAGGTCGGTTGGGGGTCTGCGCTCAGTGACTCTGCGGGTGCGCTCAAAGGTAGGTGATGCTTCACCGACGGGCATTGAACGAAGTGCCTGGTCATTGGGTGACTTGGTCTCGACTTCGATTGTGTCTTGTGGAGGTGCTTGATCAGTTGATGTGCTCGTTCGCGGCGTGCTGCGAATAGCGCGTAGCTCCGACTCGAGCTTCTCTGGAACCAGCAGTCAGCTGATAGTCACCTTACCTCACAGAACCATAGCATGGGGTCAGACTTACCGATCTTGTCCTCCAGCATCTGGCGATGTCCAGCTGGAAACCCCGGCTTCCGCCTGCCCCCGTACTCACACTCAACCTTTGCCTTCTCGCATCGCTGACACGCCGGTAACCGGCGGTCGCACTTTGCCTTGCGCTGCTTGCACCTCTCACATCTGCACGATCAGTCATTAACATTCTCCACAGTCTCTATTTCCGGGGTATATCTCAAAAACGTACGAGGTCATGGTTTGTGTGTTTCGGTCTATGTTTCGCCGTCAGGGTTGCATTTTACGTGCACAAACTTCGGGGCATGTTGGCCCTTAAATGCCGGCCCAGTCATTCCCACGTGATGGGCCGGAACCCCTTCTGCTAGCGTACCCCAGATTTTCCCCAATGAACCCTGTGGGAATGGACCGAGGAGGGGGGGGAGAGGCTGGTCTCGGTCGAAGTGGTCCCGAGTACAGGGCGTGGCGAGCAAGAGAGATGTATATAGCCATGGGCTGAGCCAGCATGAAACCTCTTATTCTCATCCCAGTCGTGCAATCTTGAGCTTGGCAGCCTTTTTACTTTTCTATATTGCTACGTCTTGTATGCGCAATGGCTGTATCTAAAGTAACCACCACTATGGCTCTCCCGCCATCGCCTGTTGACACCAAGCGGTGGTGGAAGTCGCCCAATCTGCGCACCCTCAACTTTCTCATGATGATCCCACTTCTGTCGATCTTTTCTCAAGGGTCAGTCCACCACCCCATATTGACTCACTTCAAAGCTAACATGATGTCTAGTTTCGACGGAAGTATGATGAACGGTCTGCAGTCCGTCAGCCATTGGCAGACTTACTTCGACACTCCAACAGGCGCTATGCTCGGCTTCTTCAACGCCGCGTATCCCCTAGGCGGTATCCTGGGCACGTTTCTCATCTCCCCCGCGGCCGATACCTTTGGACGGAGATGGGGTCTAGCTACAGGCGCAGCACTCTTCTGCATTGGTGCCGCTATTCAGGGCGCGGCTATGAATATCGCCATGTTCATCATATCACGAGTCATCATCGGTGCAGGCAGCGTCGTCGTCGCTGGAGTTGGCGCTCCTTACATCACCGAGATTGCGCACCCTGCTCAGCGCAGTACAGCTACAGCTCTGTTTCTCACCTTTTACTCTGTCGGGTCCATCATCGCCGGCTGGTGCACTTTTGGTACTTTCCGAATCGACAGCACTGCGTCTTGGCGCATCCCTTCAGCTTTACAGGGTCTTCCCTCCATTATCCAGCTCCTCTTTGTTTGGTTTGTCCCGGAGTCGCCTCGATGGCTCGTCAGCAAGGGCCGCAACGACGAGGCTCTTCAGATGCTTGCTAAGTATCACGGCGAGGGCGACTCCTCTGACCCTGTGGTTCAGTTCGAGTACAATGAGATTCTTGAGACGTTGAGCGCCGAGGCATCTGAGCATAACAACATCGTTGTCTTCCTCAAGGATCTGGGAAGCACTCCTGGTAACCGCAGACGCGTGTTCATCATGGTCTGGGCAGCTATCTGCTCGCAGATGTCCGGTAACGCATTTGTCTCGTACTACCTCTCGCCCATCCTGCACTCCGTGGGACTCAACTCGGATCTCCAGCAGAATCTCATCAACGCTACCAACCAGATGCTTTCTTGGTTCAGTGCCATCTACTTCGCCACGCTGCCAGCCAAGGTCGGTCGTCGCAAGCTTTTCCTCTGGTCACTCGCCGCAATCTGGGTTATCGACATCTGCATCACTGCAGGAAGTGCCGTATTCGCCAAGGATAACACCAACAAGGCTGCCGCGTACACAGTCGTCGCGTTCCTCTACCTCTTCTCTCCCGCCTACAACCTTGGTTTTAACGGCAACCTTGGTCTTTACATCCCCGAGATTCTCCCTTATCGCATGCGAACCAAGGGACTGTCATTCTTCTACTTCGTGCAGTTCTGCTTCATGATGCTTTCGACCTTTGTTGTTCCTATTGGTCTTAAGGATATTACCTGGAAGTTCTACATCATTTTTGTCGGCTGGGTCATGGTTGAGTTTGTTGGAGTCTATCTCGTCTTTCCGGAGACAAAGGGTCCTTCGTTGGAAGAGATTGCCTGGATCTTTGATGGCCCCAATAGTGGAGTTGATATGCATTCCGCTCGGGTTGAGGGCAAGACTGTGACCATTGTTGAGCATACAGATGGCAAGGAATCTGTCTGATGTGCTTGGTTTCGGACTCGGGGCTCTCTCTGAACTTAAGGCAGTTTGAAGCCACCGTCAGAGTTGGCAGCGTCGCGAATGTTGAAAAGGGACTTGGATATAATGTTGAGTGGATAATGATAGTATAGGCAGAGAAAACATTACAATTGATTCTCCTGTTCTAGTGTTCAAACTTGGCACTTAAATGTAAAAAATGATTGATGTTTATCATCATCTTGAATGAAAATATTAATAAACATGGTTAAAAGCGTCGTCCTCTTTTGACACTGGCGTCGAAACTAAGTACTTGTGGACCTCACTAATGGAGATCGACAGGACCCACTAATGTCGTTCACATCAAAGTTCCTAAACGATAAACGAGTTTTCTCGGTTAAGAGCCTCAGGGGCTGAAGCGGATAAGCACTCACCCTGTACCAACACACAATACAGTCGGAACATGCACTTCTTCCAGGCAATACAGCTATATCACAAGATGAAAACACAAGATTTGATAACATAATAAACCTCAAATTCAATAGTTTCAAATCTATGCATTTAAGTGATTGGAAAACGCTATAAAGTATTCTCAGCCTACCAGCTCCTGGAATCTTTTGACAACCTGGTAAGCATCCGGATGCATTGACCCGTGCTCTCCGTCTAACAGAGACTCAACCCGGCCAGCTGTTACTGCGTCCCTCGTCTTATTCGTCTTCATAGACTGAATGCTCTTATAAATTCCTTGGGCCGGGTAGGCGAGCAGTCCAAACGTTGCTAAAGTGATGTTAGGCGACATGATCCAACTTCCAAGTACGCATCTCAAACTTACCACTACCTGGCTTTGCAACCATATTGAGTGACCCCTTCCCAACGCCTTTGAAAAAACCCAAAGCTCCCTCTTCTTTAGCCCCTTTCATTGGTTTTGTTACGATATCAGTCAAGCCTTCGTAGAAGCCAAATCCAAAGTTCCAATCCAAGTAAGTATCATCTCAATCTCGAGGGTAGTGATACATACCTTTGCTGCGACTGTGCTACCGCTTTTCCAATCTGTTACAGGGCCATAGTCCGCGACCTTTTCTCCGTACAGTCGCGGTGTGTTGCGAAATCCTTCAGCGAATGCCAACGGGACATCCACGAGCGATCCCTTCACCACAGCGGTCGTCATGCCCTGCAGAGCCTTTCCGCTTGCAACTGCTGTCGCTGTACCAGCTGAGCGACGAGTGCCATCTGGTCGGACGCGCTTTACGTCTCTGAAGGGATCGACGAATGCACCGCCTAAGGCAGAGGTAAAGTCTGTCATGGTGCCAAGCACGGAGGATGCTCCAGCCGTTACAGGATCCCAGCGTTCGTTCTCGACGAGATATTCTTTCGGTCGAAGTCTGAAAAAGTCGGTCAGTGAAACCATAAGACCCGATAGTACAACAACTTACGGCTCAAAGTCTGCCAACTTGGCTTTCTTGGCATCCAGAAGAACTTTCAAGGCTGCGTTCGATAACCTAATATGGCCCTTGTCACCTTTCTTCGACCTGCATACGTACTGCCATTTAGCAGCATAGTGCGGAATGAGCTCGCAAGAGAGGTTGGCCACGGGTAGATGCCGATGGAAAGAGTTGACTGCGGTGTTAATGCCACTCTCCTCTTTCATCTGACTCGCGATCCTATTGGCAGCAGATTGAGCCTCGGGACTGAGGCAGAACTTGATTGCCGAACTGAGCTTATCCACAGAGAGGCTCTTATAGGCGATGGGTGATGGACCTGCTCCGTTGGAGGCAACGACACTTCCCCAAAAAGGCTGACTACGAGGATATTAGTGTGAATGCCTGGGTATGTAGATAGGGATATAATACTTACTCGCCGAAGAATGGTACAACGGTAGTTGGCCGGCCATTGACGAGACCACAAGCTGTAGTGCCTGCGCCGCCGTGGTGAACAACAACAGCAACGCGCTTGAACAGCCACTCTGTTAAATGTAAGTCAATGGACTGATGTCTTGGAGCGGACTACATACCGTGAGGGCAATCGCCCAAGTAGAAGACGGAGTCAGTGCTGGGTTCATCTCCACCTAGTTTGCTCCAACCACGTGATATAATCACTCTGGCCCCTGCAGCCCTACACGACTCTTTGATGGTGTTTGTTAGGGACGTGGGGTCATCGATGACGATACTTCCGAAGCCGATATATACTGCCGGTGGTCCTCTTGCCAGGAAGTCTGCGAGATCTTGGGGAGGGGTAAAAGATGGTTCGTCTCGCATGAAGAATCCGCAAATATCTAGTGAGCTCAATTAGTCCTCATTATCTAACAACTGGTGTCGCAGTGGACTCTGACCAATGCTATCTCCCCAGTCACTGGGCTTGGGGACCAGAGCTGGTGACCAGCAATAAGTATATGGCACTTTCATGAGTCCAACGATATCGGGTCCAACAGCGGCGGCTAATGGATCCAGATGTAAGTCCTTAACTCTCCAGGCATTGATGACATCTCCAAGTCTGTGAAGTTTAGCATAAGCACGATAGAAGCAAATAGCCATGAGACTAACCCTTGCCAAGTCATTAGATCAACAACACCGTAACTGAGATAGTTGGAAGCCCTGGGATCCATGTTCTGAGACTGAATATTGGCCAGAGGATGAGGGAATGATCTTGTCGCTGTCCAGGGCATCGTGAACATCATGTGGAGCGGGATGCCTAGAGCTTGAGCGCAGTGGACATGCGCGAAGCTCGGTGGGTTTGCAATGATAGCATCGGCGACAAAAGGACGGTTTGATACGGGGTCCGGCTTGACGCAAGAACTCCAAAAGCCTCGCAGCATATCATGGATCATAACGCGCTTTCGACCGATATCGCCACCACGCAGACTTTCCATGGAAGGAATCAATCCGGGGTTTTTAACCATATACTACAGCGACGTAATTAGAACCAGGATGTCGGGAGGAATGCCAATAGTCTTACGGCCATGAGATCTTCAGGGTCTCCTCCAACGGGGTAGAATTCCAGACCGGATGAACGAACAAAATCGGTGAAGGTGTCATGAGTTGCCAATCGAACGCGATGACCGTATCGCTGGAGAGCGACACCAAGGGCAATGAAAGGTTGAACATCGCCTAGATTGGATTAGGGCGGGAAGAGAAATGTGAATGCCATCTGATTGTACCTCGACTGCCGACAACTTGAATGACGACATCAAGGGCTGGACACGGCCCAGAGGGAGCAGCTGCGGGGACGCTGCTGCTTGGTTCAAGCTCTTGGGCTTTGTCGGGAGGAAGAAGGCGATTGACTTCGTCGGGCTGGAGCGACGAGAACTCAATATCGACCTTCCCATAGTCTTGGCGCAGTCAGTATCACGATAACCTCGAAAGCAAAGATCGTACCATTCACGCGCGACGTGCTGGCTAGGATTGACCCTGAGGAATGTAGCTCGTACGGCGGTGGCGCATCCCAAGGGATGTCCAAGACATCACCGGTGTCTTGCTCTTGCTTGTCATCGGAAGGAGATTGAGATGTTGATTTCGACATGGTTTGATCGAATTGAGCACAGAAACTGGGTGGATGGAGATGCAAAGTACGGCAGGTAATATACCACGAGCGGGGCCAACGGCAAAGCACCCTAGAGGTTAGTGAAGCCTAATCTAGATGGACAGCTTAGCAAGATGGTCAAAGCTAAAACACCGAGGCTGAGTAAACCTCGCTCTCGGATAGCGGGAGCGACTTTGGCAACGAATCATAAGGGGCTGTGGGGAAAAGACCGAGGAATTTTGGTGACGCTTTTGCTGATCCTGTCTTCGTGGAGGATGTGGCTTAGACCGGGACTGGGAGACATTGGAGTTTAGCGCTGACGTGATGACCAAAGACCGACGGAGTACGGAGTACAAGGTGGCTGACAGTACGCAAGCAATCATACTAATAAAACAAGGGTCCCACGTTGGCCTGACTTACGAATATTCGGCAGAAAATTACCAGAATTTCGCATTCGCATACCGAATATGGAGTTTAGGCACGGCAAACCAACTTACCTTAGTCAGTAAGGAGATCTGAAAATTGAAGGTTGACTCAGGACTCCATCAGAAGACGGCAAATCTCTGCAAACCCCACTCTGTTTAGGGTTTGGACTAAGGGAGCGAACCTCGTTCTTCGTTCAGCACTTCAGCAACGAACCTCGCTCTTTGCGAGAACCTCGTTCACGAGATTCACTTCTTGGCCCTCCACCAGAACGGTCAGAGCTTAAATGAAAGGGATCGGCTTGCTCCGTACTGTGGCTCATTACATCATGCGAAAAATGTACTGAGATGGAAGACCTAATACCGATCTGCAGAGAAAAGTATAGTTATAAGTAGAGATAGTATCTCGAGTAATTAGATCTAATACAACACCACTCATTGAAAATTCCTTTACTTTTCATCTCAACTACTTTCTCTCTTTTTACCACTTTCTTGTTTTATTCATGTTCCAAGAAAAATAAATCCTAATGCTTCTCCAAGCTACAGCGTCGCTGCTGTTTGTAGCTGGCTCAGCTCTCGCTGGACCAGTTGCAAGAGCGGACAAGAATGCAGTTGTCTACGGTTCTAAAGGAACTGTGTCTCTTTCGTCCGACGGAAAGAAACCTCATATCATGATCCTCGATTATGGCGAGAATGTCGAGGGTCATCCTACCTTTGAGGTTGTCTCTGCCTCTGGTGACACCTCGGCTTTTGAACTCACCTATGCAGAGTCCAAGTATACATTTAGCAACTACCAGGTATGTAAACACAGTGAGTGAATACAGTATTAACAGACTAACTCCCATGTAGAGTGATGGACCTCTTCCTCTGGCTGCTGCCATGGATACCTACCGCGTAAATAGATACAACATCTCCAAGCGCGAGACCTTCAATAACCGTCTTGTCCAGGGAGCTTTCCGCTACCAGAAGCTGAACCTCTCTTCGCATGGAGAGCTGCGTCTCAGAAAGGTCGGCGTGAAACCAACCGTTCACACCACGCCCCTCACCAAGCTCCCCGGAGGCTTTGAGTGCTCTGACGAAGATTTCAACCATATTTGGCTCACGGGCGCCAGAACCGCTCAGCTTACTGAGATCCCCAAGGACACTATCCCTGACTTCTGGCAGGTTTCCAAGGAGGGATCTTTCGTCGAGAGCTCTGCGCCTCAAGCGCTGGGTAGTGCTGCGGCTGCGCAGTTGACAACCTACCAGATCGATTTCCAGGTCAAGCCTGTCACTGGTGAATTCAGCTTCTCCGTCTTGTCAGACACTCTCAACGAAGCCATCGTCGTTACTTGCGACGTAAAGACTGGCAAGGTCACGGCCACTGGTGCTTCAAAGTCCGGCTCCATCCCTTCTTCTGCTGATGCCAAGGTCGGAGAGTGGGTGTCTGTGCATGCCAAGGTGAACATGACCGAGATTTCCATCCTCGTCAACAACAAGACCGTTCTCGATTTCACCCAGACAGACAAGTTCTACGGCTCCTTCGGTCTCGGTGCTCCTATTGGCCACTCCGCTTATTTCCGCAACCTTAAGGCTACGACTCTCGACGGCACTGAGATCTACTCTAACAACTTGACGGATCCTGGTTTCTTGAAAGACTTCTTCATGGGAACGAACCCCGCCGATACTATCGTTGATGGTTCCAGACGCGATAGAATCGCATACACTGGCGATCTCGACGTCGCACTTGGATCGACCTACGCCAGCACCTACGGCAAATCTTTCGTTGAGGGTTCGCTCGACCTTCTGGGATCTTACCAGGCAACACCGGGATTCTTCATCCCAACCGCCAAGATCCAGCAGGAACCCCTCAAGGAAAATCTCGACGTCAACATCACTGGTCTCACCGGTTACTCATTCAACTTCCTCAACGCGCTTGCTAAGAACTATGAGGTTCTAGGCGATAGGAAGTTTGCTAAGAAGTGGGCACCTCGGACTACGGCTATGCTAGACTGGGCTCACTCCCAGTCGAAGAACGGTCTTTTCACACTCGACGACCCTACTTTCACTGGAGACTGGAACTACTACGATCCTCCCCAGACCGGCGCGAGCTCCAAGTTCAACGCTCTCTATGCCTACAGCTTGCAGCAGACTCAGCCTCTACTTAAGGACGCCGGTGTCAACACAACCGTCTACCAGACTCGCCTCGATAACCTGCGCAAGGCTATTCACTCCAACCTCTGGAACGATACCCTTCAAGCTTATGTTCTGTCCAATGAGGTCACCTCTGGTTTCGCCCAGGACGCCAACGCCCTCGCCATCCTCGCTGGCATTCCCCAGAGCCACAACATCTCCGCCACTTCTCTGCTCTCTACCATGAACAAGGAGCTTCAGCTCAAGGCTGGACCCCTGGCCTTCAGCAACGCTACCGCCAAATCTGGTTTCGCTCAGAAGATCAGCCCCTACTCTTCCGCCTACCACCTCCGCGCTGCCTTCGAGTCCGACGATGACGTGATCGTCAAGCGACTGTTGAAGAGTCTCTGGGCTCCCATGGCGAACCCTGCCCATGCCAACTACACCAATTGCTTCTGGGAGACTCTTGATCCCGATGGTACACCTGGCCTTGGAATCATCACCTCTCTCTGCCACGGTTGGGCTTCTGGACCTACTGCTGAGCTGAGCCGACATGTTCTTGGTGTTCAGGCTGTCGAACCTGGTTACAAGAAGTGGGATGTTAAGCCTCTTACTTTGGGTCTGGAGTGGGCTAAGGGTCGGGTTCCTACTGAGCATGGCAACGTTGAGGTCCATTGGAAGTTCAAGTCTGGTCTTCTGCAGATGACTGTTCGTGGGCCTAAGAATGGTAACACAGAGGGTACTGTCTACCTTCCTCGACCTCTGCCTACTCCTCTTGAGAAGAGTGTCATCAAGGTGAACGGAAAGGTTGTCAAGGGGGAGAAGTTCACTGTGCCTTGTGGACAGAAGATCACTATCAAGCAGACCCGTGCTTGATTCATGGGCTATTCATTGTAGTTACTCACACTCTGAGCTTTGTGTTTAAACTTGGTTGCTATCCATGTTCGATCTTGTTTCAGTAGACTGTAGAACACATGGGTATCGCTATTAGGCTGTTTAGTAACAGAGTCATCAGATACCATAGACTTCCTGTATATGAAATAGAGCACACTTTGGTATGATTCGCAGGACGAAACGCACATGCCAGTGGGCTCTTGAAATCTTCAAAATAGTACTTCCCATAGGTCTTGATCACTCATAGGAGTTCCAAGATCTTGTTTATGATAGTGAAGGAAGAAGTTATTTATATTTATCCACGAACTGACTAGTCGGATGTCCAATCGACGTGCATGGTCAACATTGCTGAGCACTTATGTAAGTATTGACTTGAGTTGATGAGCCTGACGACGAATTCTATGATCTCAGGCCTTCCCTCTAATAGTGAGCTACAGGCAATTGGCTTGCCCTTAGTCTGTCTGTAAGGTGCCTGGGGTTTTCTCTCTCCATACAAGGTCGAACCTTGCACCCGGTAACTTGGTTTGAGAATCGTGATGCAGACCCCGAGCCCATTACCATTCCTCGAGGAGGCACCTATTGAACCGCCAGGTCTGATGGATATATTTCATCTTCTCTAGGTTGCCTGGGTAGATGGAGTCGCAAAAAGGATGAGAGGCGAGAAAGTTGGAGAATTCTTTGACGATAGAGATGCTTCGCGCGTGAGGTTTGAGGGTCCAGAGATGTGCCAGAAAACTGTTCCCCTTTAGACTAAGATGATAGCGGAAAAGCTCATTTTCGCGATGTGTCCTTCCAAGGAAGTCTGTTATTTCAGATTCCGTTGTTGTCTCCGGTGTCACTTTGCCAGGATCTGTAGTTGTAAGCGGTCCCGGGGGAAGAAGCTGTCGCACAGACCTAACTAGGTCTTGATACTTCTTCATATAGTGATCTGGTGCTTTGGAAGCATACTTCCTGTCATCCCAGGTCGCTTTCTCGCAATGTTGATCCCAACTCCATGGACGCAAGTCGCTCGCGCTAAATGCGATATTCTTCCGGAATCTTGGTAAGAGGATGTGTTTCAAGTCGCCCTTATTCTGGAATAGGAAGCCTTCTGGCTCATAGCAGATATTGGAAAAGCACTCAAATCGCAAAAAGCGCTCAACAAACATCCATTTGTGCCGTGGCGTGGCATTGCCAAGCTCGTTGTCTGGTCCCATCCCATAGTTTCGCCGCCATCTATTGAATACACGAACAATCTCCTGTATCAAGCCTAACGCAGCTGCGACGATATGTAGGTTATACTGCCATTGTGATGGCATTACCATAATCTCGTGGGAAAGGACTGAGGTAAGGATAGGTTGAAGTTCATTTTTTATTTCTGATTTAGGTCTCCCCTTCAATCTGGCTCTCAAAGCACGAAGGCGAGATAGAAGAACGATCAGAGGAATAGACGCTGGATGGCCGTAGTATTTGTAAATGAGTGCAAGATGCGGCCTCAGGATCGACTCAGGATGATCCCCAAGGAAATGCCGCCTGACTGCTGGCGACGCTGCAGTGAGAGCCAACAGCTGCTGTGGATTGAGCAACATCATGATTTGGATATTCATTTCCATCGGAAGACGGCTGAAGCCGTCGAGAGCCTGGGGAGGACACTCTCGTTGTTGCGACATGACGGGGAGGATGTGAAAGAAGTTGACAGAGAGCATGCGATATCTTGCACCACGGTTCAATTTTCTAATCAATCCGCTTGTGACTCATCTGCATATGTAACAAGCTTTGACTCATAGTTGGATGGATGGCGGGACGTGTCAACTCTACAGAGTGCTGCAGAGTTTCTCCTCGCAGCCACAGAGCCTATCATTGGGCCATGCGACAGAGGCGCAACTTAATATTTTTCAACTAGCTCAGTCATGTGCAAGGTTGAATACACCAAGGAAGAGAAAATATTTCTTTTGTTGATCGGATTTATACTTTTGGGGGTCAGTTGCGAGTTCACACGTATCCTGTCCCCAACTTGTCAGTAGATAAGGTATGCTATTTGTGCCTGGTCCTTTGGCTTGGGAGAACGATTTACGTTTTCGCATCCTCAATTGACTGCATGTTTGTCCTAGGCAACAGTGAGGGCGAGGAGTATTTCGCCCGTATGTTTTTTTTTTTTTTTTTTTTTTTTTTTTTTTGGTGTTCTTTATTCGTGGCCTTGAGGCTGAAGCCTCTTTTTGACCCCTCAACTCTATCACAGCTATTCAAAAACTCTGGTAGCAGTCATAATGACAAGTTATCTTACAGTTTAGATTAGGTATTGTTAAGCTTGAATACTAAATGGAATACTCAAAGACAGGGATTGAACTCATATTTATCTACGCTTATGTCTATAGACAGCAAGTAGTCTCCAGCAGGGCAAGTCTCTGAACTCTCATGCCTGTTCCAGTTGCCGAAGAAGTTTCAGTCACATCGCCAATTGTCCCCAATGAGTTCCATTTCCTCCAGGTCAGGGTGATACTTGGGTTTATGGTCAACTTGAAAGTCAATGAGGGAGAGGTACGTGCTGAGAATGTATGCATTCTGAGCTTCAGGAGTGAGAGATATCAGATGGTTGAGAAGAGTGATCCCTTGGAGGGTGAGGTGATAACACAGATGTTTGTCTTCACTTCCCTTTCGCTGGAGAAATTGCTTGATTCCAGACTCCTCCACAGTAAGTTCCTGTTTCTTGCGACGCTTGATCGTTCTACGCCATTCTTTACGTAGTGAGTTGTCGACGGTTTTGACTATAGGATCGAACCATTTTCTGAAGTATTTTGGAGCCTCGAAATTAAACTCTGTTGGTAGATATGGCCCCTTATCTGTCCAGGATATTTGGGTCATCGTACTGTCCATTATTTCTTCGTCTAAGCCCCAGAGCCGTAGGTCGCTAGGAGGCATGGTTTCTGTGGCAGCAACCAGCGGTTTGAGAAAGATATGTTTAAGTTGAATCATATCTTGAAATAAAAGCCCTTCTGGATGGTAAAGAATACAACAGCAGCATTCGAATCGGAGGAAGGACTCGACGAATCTCCAGCACTCCCATCGAGGAACTTTGTCAAGCTCCTTATACGGGGCAATACTTAGAGTCCTATTATTCCATAGGTCGAATATGTCCCGCAGTTCCGGAATCAATGCGTTTGCTGCGATCAGAGCCTGGAGATTTGAGTCCCATCTCGAAGGTACTTCCATGAAGTCCAAAAAGAGAATAGAATCAAGGATTGGTTTTAATCTCTTCTCAACATCTATCTTAGACTTCCCCTTCAGTTGTCTCCGTAGAGATCGAAGGCAAATAAGCAGTTTGAGTAGTAGTGCGGCAGCCGGATCGCCGTAGTGGTCGTAGAATCGTTTGATATGGGGCTTCAGAATGAAAGAGTGATCCTGTCGAAAAGACCGCCACGCTGCAGGCGACGCTCTGGTAAGTGAGCATAAGTCATCAAGAGGAAGTAGCTCCATGATTTGGACATTAAGTTCGAGTGGGAGGTCGCCGAAATGGTCGATGCCACCGGGAATGGGATGTGGTAGTTGTGGTGTCATGTTGGGATGCACAAGATTGACAAAGAGCAGAAGCAAGATATTCAGTGAATCCTTATATATACGTATAGTGTGACTCAGGTGTAGTGAGAGAGGAGGAATTGACTCATTAGTGAGATAGTGACGAGATAAAATAACCTTAAATGGTGATATTGAATTTCTCTTCTAGGCTATATGGCCTGCAATTGGGTGGTGTAGCAAAGGTGGAAATACACTTTTCACGGCCGTAGGCAACATATTGTGGGACGAAACATGGCCCACTGTCAGTGAGCCACATTAAGAAAGAGCATCTTGCTTGGTGCTTTGACATATTCGACCAAAGGCTGTGCGTTGGCGCCCATTTATAGTGCGCACGTAACGCTTCTAGAGGAGTTCCATTGGTCTGACAACTACAAAGAAATATTGTCATTTTGCAGGAATCTCAGAGGCTGCATCTCATAGCTGAAACTTTCTACAACCATACTACGTATTTAGTACGGTGAAGGCCGAATGCCTTATCACGTTCGCTTCTGGAGCACTTTCATTGTCTCAAGAATGTTAGCCATGTTTATCGAACCGCGTATAATGGTCCTTCAGGGACCTTATACAGGATTCGGCCACGTCCGACGGAGTTCTCCGCTCTGATCTATCTACAGCTCCTGGTGATCAATACCAGCTCTACCAACTTGGGTTTTTTTCTAGTAGTTCATTTTGCCACTGAATAGCTGTCTTTGTAGTGAGGCAGAGAAGATTACGTTTAGTTGGCCACGACTAGTACAGCGTACCATCACTAATGACCAGGATCGGACTGCACTTAGTCTCAGGTCGCAGCTCAGCAGCCAAAAGCCGTCCAGACTTCCAACTTCCCGCCTCCAGCATCTGAAGAAGACTCAGACTGACTCCACGAGGTTCGTACTTCTCCTTGAGCATTTTGTGTAGTTCATCCAGCAGCGCAACAGTCAGAGAACGCCACTCAACGATGACATCATCAGAGGCTTCGAACTGCGGCAGCTCTTGTCCTGAGCTTTCCTTTCCAGCTTTCAAGTCGTCAGGCTTCAGCTTCAGGACCCCGAGATCGACGAATAATCCGCCATTTCGGTATTCAGGCAGTCCGGTGCCTAGATGCATGTTCTTCCAGGTGAAGCCTAGCTGCCTTTCTAAAATGACGGAGAGCGAGTAAGCCAACCATTGGGTTAGCTTGTGGAACGGTTGAATCTTGCTCTTGGGATCCTTATCGCCGTTGCTGTCAGCGATTTCGGAGAGCAGTTCAAGAGGCCAGGCGTCTCCGATTGGATGACCATTAAAGACGGTGCGGTTTCCTGGCCACGAAGGGATGAGGAGGTCCTGCAAGCAGAACCAGAGCTGTTCGTAGTCAAGAGTCTTGGATCCGGAGGCCTTAGATGTGAGGTAGTCTTAAGGATAACGTCAGCCTCGAATATTCACCATTTTTTCGTGCTTACTCACCGACCAAGTTTCCTGGGCGACCGAGCTCTCCAAAGACTGCAGGGTGCTTCAACAAATTGGCACCAACAGCCTGGAGCAGCTTGACTCGCGAAGACACTCCAACCATAGGATTCTCAGGAGATACCTGGAAGTGCTGTTCGAAGCTGCTGTCTTGCAGTTCAATCAAGCCCTTCGCTGCAACAACCAGTTAGCCCAAGAAAACTGGATACTCACATAAAACATACCATCGACCATCTCCTTCAGAGAACTGTCAGAAATGAAAGATCCAGCTGTAAACATGTGGAGTGACGCGACAGCGATGCCCTCGCTTCTGACAACAACCTGACCAGACTCTGGCTCTTTGAACCGCCAGACATCGCCCGCTCCAGCGTCTAGAAGAACCGACACAAAGAACAAGTCGACCAAGCGTCGAGTGATCTCGGTCTCGTCGACCCCATCTTCGCTTGACCATCGCTTCACGAGGGCATCGACACGTGCGACGTCTCCAACCTCGAAATGCTGCCAGCGACCATGCGGGGGAATAGTGTCGTACTTGTCAGGACCAAAGTCACGCTGGAGGTCGGTCATATTAGCCCTTAAGGTATTTCTGATGATATCTTAGTATTGCTTACATCAATGACTTTGGATACATAGTCAGCGACCGCTCCCATCCGGCCCTCATCGTAGTCGAAGTGCTTCAAGTTCCCTTGCTTTGCTGATACAAAGACCTTGGACGCTTGGTCTCGGACGGCTTGGAGAGAGAGGAGATACTTCAGGTCGCTATCCATTTTGAAGTTAGTTTTTGAGTAATTTAAGGATAGCGTGTTTGTTTTGTGATGCTTTGTTTGTTGTTGTAGTCGTTGGTTTAAATGCTGCTGATAAGATATGACAGATAACAAACAATCTTCGGCGGACTCCGAAAAGGCGGGGTCACAGCTCAAGGTGTTGGGGGTGCTACAGGGCGGGTCAAGCACTGTCCAATGGCATCATCAGCTTCAGTCCATTGAACAACAACAAAGCCTCAATGGATCAAACTTGACAACCATGGCACATGTGATTTCATGTGAATTGGATTACCACGGGCTATTACTTTAGCTTACAGCAGGTTTGAGCATTGCGTCCAGGGGATATGGAGATTCGACAGCATTTTCGCTGAGCATTCCAGTTACAGAGCGTCGGAGAATATGATGTTGTTGTTGATCTTGTGTAACTTGGCCACGTCATACTTGCGGTCTAGATATATGCAGGAGACCAGCGAAACTCGCCGCGCTATGGGAAGAAAGGCAAGAATAAATGGGTGAAGAGATACGTTATACATATTTTAAAGAGAAATTAAACTAGCAATGAGTAGCCGTAGAGATTCATGGACCAATTGTCTCAATTCTGATGTACAGTAACAAGCTTACCCTGCAATGCAAGGTACGCCAAATGAATCCAAATTAGATTGCCGCCAATTTCTGCTCGGCCAACCTACCGCTATATCATTTTCCAGAGATATTTGAGATGATACAGGGACTGTTCTAGTCCTGATGATCAACAACGGGCCCAACCTTTTCCGATACATAATCACTCTCGATGGCGAATTCTAGCAGCAACATTAGCATACATATTCTGGAAACAAGTGGCTAGCGGGCGATACTCACGGTCGGCTTTAGTATACTTGAACTTTCTTGCAGGTACGCGATTCTCAAAGAGAATGTCGATCTCACCAAAGGTCCGGTCCTTTGTCTCAGGAAGACGGAACCAGCACCAGATGAGGCAGAGCGCATTCGTTCCAGCATAGAAAAGACCTGTCTTCGCTCCCCAACCCCATCCTGTGCGTATTGTCAGCTTCTCTTCCTAACTCCTGACGTGGATGAACTTACCGGATGCAGAAATCATCCTTGGTGTAACCGAGTTGTTGAAGATGGCAGTAAGGTTGTATACAAACCTCCCAATGACGATAGTCTTATACCTAAGCCTTCATGAAGGGGTCTCAGCCACTATGGGATAGCACACAGGGCCAATAGTGATCATGTTGCAAAGAGTCGACACCACAAACAGTAGACCGACAGCAAGATATGCATCTTTGCTGGTAGACCAGCCGAGGGCTCCGATGGCGATAAGGCAGCAGAACATGAACACGAGGCCACTCATGTATATAGTCGCACGTCCGAATCGAGGGAAGAGAACCCAGCAGATCATGCCACCGATGATGTAGCACGCTGAGAGGGAGATGTTGAGGTTGAATGACTGGACTTGGGACCAGCCTGCAGCTTGGAGGAAGACAACGACGAAGCCGAGGATGGCGTTTCCGCAAAGTATTTGGGCGGCCCAGACAACGCAGTTCTGTTACACAAAATCAGCTTGATGCGATAGAGTAGGTTGATAAGGGCTCTTACAATTTCGGTTCGACGGAGGTTGGTGCCCTTGAAGCACTCAAGATTGGAAGCGCCACCAGTCTCTGCCTTTTCCAAAGCAGTGGTGTGTTGTATATAGGCCAAGCTCGCCTCGATCTCTCCCTCTCTGTCTCCATCATCTGATGCAAGTCGTCGGAGGGAGTTCTTAGCGAGCTCGAGTTTACCACGACGGACGGCGTTCCAGGGAGATTCGGGGGCGAAGTACGCCACGAAGAACAGTGGTACGGGCCAGACCCACTGGAGATAGAAGGGGAGCTTCCAGGCCAAGTTACCCTCGATGTTTAGGCATGCGCGGACGACGCCTGATGAGATGAGGATACCGAGGCCCCAGCACATGCAGACCCAGGCTGTAACGTATGGGCGGAGGATCGTGGGGACGACTTCGCAAGCGTAGGTAGTAGATAGCGTCTAACCGGATAACCTGTCAGTAGATTCATGAAGTACTAGTGACTGATGCTTACCTGGAAAACACCCCACGCAACACCGCAAAGTGCTTCACCAAACGCAAGGATAGAAAGCGACGGCGCGAAAGCAAGAATGAAGATGGTGCCGACAAGATACGCCATAAACACCATCATCGTAGTTCGAGCACCGAATTTATCTTGCGCCCAAGCGTTGATCAAAAGACCAGCCAACTGTCCTACCTGTGACGAGTTGGAGAGGCCCGATTGCCAAGCCGGGGAGATGACCTTCTTGCCCTCCTTGGCGCTGTACTCGCCGAAGTGGTCTTGGAACTGGGTCAGGCCGTAGAAAGATCCCAGCTGTCAATTCAAGTCAGCTAAGTTCCAAGAATTAGTTATTGGCGTTTTATGTACCATGACCAGGTCGTAGCCCTCCATGACCAAGCTGATTGACAGGACCAAAGACCATAGTACAGCCTTTCTGTACTTCTTGAGGGCCTGGCGAATGGTGAAATCTCTGTCGGCGGCGTTTCCATCTTGAGCGCGTTGAATGAGCTCAATGGTGTGAGGATCGCCGAGGTCAAGACCCTCGAGCGTATGCTTATTCACGACAATGTTGTCAGCACCCATGACTGCGACGTGAACTTAACAATGAGTAACCTGTAGACCAAGGTTGGGGATCTATCAATGTTGAGAATCGCTGCTGCTGATCCTCAATTTCCAGCATGAGGGGTCGGCATCTCCCTTATAAGTCAATACTGTCAAGTGTCAACCCCATGGGGAACTCGTCTCGTCGCTTTGACCCCAAAGTACGTAGTGCGGAGAACCATGAAGTCTGGACCGTATTTGACATAATGTGGTGCCACAACTGCTGAAGAAACAGGGTCTAACAATAGCAGAACCAATTGGCGTCTCTCACAGGCACAAGCCTCGTGGTCTATCCCACCGGAAGTCTAGCCTGACAACCAATCCCACCGGGAACTCTATCCCAAGACATCCATTCATCCCACCGGAGACTCGCCTGCTCATGGATAATAGTTGTAGAACTCTAGCTACTCTTATTGAGCTCTGAGTAGATATCGCCGGCTAAGCGAGTGACGCTGCTTCTGCTAAGTATCGGCCAATGCTATAGCTATCGCGGCAAAATCAACATCCTCCTCGTGTATCGCTGGTCTGCTATTGCCAACTGCTATTCTTCCTACCATCAGCCACCATCAGGTGTACTTTCAGCCTGATTATCCTTACGGACAAGCAGCAGCCACTTATTTATACACCTCTAGAGGCAATTATCAGGATATCTAGCTTTCAGCTAAATGCCAGGTTCTAGGTAATGGTAAGGAGTATTTTACCAGTACATATATTTTTTGGTGTCCTTTACCTTGATGGTAATAAGGGTGAAGCCTCTTTTGGCCCATCAAGCCCTATCACATCACCATCGGAATTTTCACAGACGCATCATTACAGGAATCATCAATGATAGGCGCCCGCCATCCCAACGATGTCTCAGTGAACGTTATAGGCAATCTACATAGCCAGGCTATCTCTCATAACCTCACCAAAACCCTCGTCCTGAAATAGATTTGATAGATTTATAGAATCATAACTTGCGCGCGATCCTACCAAATTACCATCTCTCGTCATACGCCGGATCAAGTACATCTACTCTGCTCCCTTTACCCTCCAAAACCTTCGTGGTCCGCCCTTCTGCAAATGGATTTTCTCCGTCGCGATAAACATAATCCATTGCTGCAAGATTTAACCCTCTTCGAGGGAACTTAATATAATTTTAACTGTATTTATTTATATTATATATAACTTTATTAGTAACTATATCTAGGAGATTAAGCTTTTATATTAAAGTCTATTTACTTATCCTAAAAGCTAGATTTACTTATTTTTCTATACTATTATATACTTAATAAGTAAGCTTTATAGCTAATATTAGCTATTTTTTAAGCTTATTAAAAAGATCTTATTATTAAGATTTTCTATTTTATCTTTAACCTTTTAAGTAAGTTTATTTAGCTTTTTTATTTAATTTATAAGGAATTTATATTCCTTAAAATATTAATTAAATTAAAAATAAAAATAATAATAATAACTAAAGCTTACTAATCTAACTTTAATAAGGCTACCTTTCTTATTATTTTTTATCTTAAAAGAAATAAAATACTTATTAACCTTATTAAATAGGTTTAATATAAGCTTTTAAAGTAACCTATAGTCTCTATTTAATAAATCTATAAAATACTAATTATTTTTATAATTATATTAAAGTTAGCTATTAGCTAATAGCTAGAAAGTAATTCTATTAATTAAAAAAGGCATTTTTATAGTTTTTATTTTATATTTTTTATATAAGAATTTCTTCTACTTTTAATAATAAGAAATTAAGCTAGCTTTTTATATTCTAGTAGCTATTAATAAGGTTATTAATTAAGTTATTATAAAAGTATATTATTATAATTTTAATTAGAAGATTTATTTTTATTAAGGCTATATATATATTACCTTTAGAAGCCTAAAGTTAATTAGTATTTTTTAGTGTATTAGCTTGATATATCTCGGTGAGATATCATATAAGCTTTAACTATCAATCAGCAAGACTCAAGTCTATAACAACGGCATGCATCTTGACCTCGTTCTCAGAGACAAATACAATAAGCTTTGGCTGACTATCCGCCAGCCTCTCCCTCCACCCCAAGTTACAGCGCATGTCCTGTAACAAGTCCCTATAGCTTCCCTCCTGGAACAAGAAGCTAAGAAAGCTCAACTCAAGCGACTTTAGTGACGATGGAAGCGTAGAAATGAAGGCCATGACATCTTTCTGTTTGACAATGGACCGGGATAGGGCAAAGCGGCGTAGGTTAGACAAGTCCTTGACGGGGAACATGCTCCCTAGCGGCATGCCATTCTGCTCATTTCCCGAAGGGTAGTACAATATCCTGCTTACAGAAGGAATACCAGTATCAAAACGAAGATCGTGCAAGTTTTTGGCCTCAACGAGCGCATTGAAAAGGAGTCCGGAACGGAAAGAAAGCCAGTCTCGCTGGGGCTCATCACCGCAGGCAACTGATAGCCCCAGGCGTCTCAGCGGAGGGTGACTGATGATGGTGACAAGATCGTGATATTCATCACTGGCGGGGCTATCAAAAGCATGGCAGTTGATTCCTGCCCACGCATACCGGCTTTCCACAACAAACTCGGAGAGGTTGAACGGCCGGTTCTCACGGATATGTCGAGCGATCTGCTTCGTGGTGACACAAAATCCACGGCATTTTCTTTTGGACTCTTCATCCCAACCCTTGTGGTAACACTCCCCGAATCCAGGCCAGCGATGCTCCAGGGGGTATATTAGTCCCTTTGGAATAGATCTGATGGCAGGAGTTTGATAGAGTGGTCTTCCGCGAATTCCATGAGCAGCCGAACTCACGGTAACTCTTTTTAGGTTTGGAAAGCGTAAAAGACCGTATGTGAGAGCGTCAGAGTCCAGGTCTAACGCAATTACTTCGTCTTGCTGTGATCGAAGCTTGCGATACATCTGATAGGCCTCAGACTCGGTGCTGCGAGTTCCGAACGCTTCCCTGCCATGTGGCATGGACGGATACATCATAAAAGGATCGTAAATGGCACCAAGAATGCCATTGTAAAACATTCCGAACCAGTGCCGCATTCTGGCGAGATCCTCAGTGTCTCCATTCGTCGCTCTAGGCACTCTGTCCCAAGGGTGACGGAAACATGAATCAACGTAGATGATCTCAGTGACTTGGAACCGAAAACGATCATCGTCCGCGATCAGAGTCAAGACCTCAATGTCGCGCAGGTTGACAGATAGGAAAACTCGGTTGAAGCGCGGAAGACATTTGTACCCGAGAGAAGAGCATGTCAGGCGGAGATTCTTGATGTCGGCGTTTGGCAGAGTGGACACGACCTGATCTAGAAGCTCGAGGGGGAGGCGATTGAGAATATTAGGCCTATCGCGACTTTGATAGGGAATTGGATAGAGACTTTGATTGAGACTTTGATAGGGACTCTGATAGGGACTTTGATAGGGTAAGCCCGTTTGGACATGGGTAACGGGATCACGGTACATAGTGTATAAAGATAAAGGTAGAGTTGAAACAAGTTGATGCCCTAAGGATTCTCCTGGAGAGGGGAGAGAAAAAGGTAGAGTTGAGATAAGTTGATTCCGCAAGGTTTATCCCAGAGCGGGGAGAGAGGGCGGGGATTATGAATGAATTCCTGAGGCGCTCCGTAGAGTTTTAGTGGCTGAGATGTCACAATTAATGACGGCACCTAGGGGAAGAAAGAAAACTCAGGACCTTGATCCTAAATGACAAAAAGACTTAGGTAAATTAGCCTAAGTTTAGCCTAAGTTTAGGGTAGTCTTAGCTAATTTATTTTGACACCCTATATTGAGGTCCGGTGTTTTCTTGCTCCCCGAGGGCCACTTAGTATTTTTCAGTGTGTTGGCTTGATATATCTCGGTGAGATATCATATAAGCTTTAACTATCAATCAAGTTACGTACCATCAGGAGTCAAACATCATTAACCAATACTTGGTGAATACATACAATTTATTTCCAATGCTCAGAAGAGGTCTTGACTCAGGCTAATAGGATGCAGCCAGATATATGAAAGCAAGACATCCATGCGTTCTCTCTAACTAAGTGGCATATCTCCAATGAGGATGATCATCACCCAAGTTATCAGCATCTGCAGCCTGAAGTCTATGATCCCTCTCCCCGCGATCCCTCTTCTTGTTCTCCCTGATAGCAAGGAAGTAGAACGCAGTACAAGAAATACCACAAATCCACACCATTCCGAGACTTACCCCCAGGCCAGTCCAGTATTCGGGTGCCTCACGTGTAAGATATACGTTGGAAGCGACGATACCACCGAGATTACCGAAGCCAACTTGCGAAGCTGAGGCGATGGAGCGCTTGTAGTGTCCGCCCATGGTGTTGGATAACCATCCGAGAACGACGGGCTGTGTGATGTAGCCACCTGTGACGAGAAGGAAGAGTGCAAAGTATCGTGCTGCAGTGGGGACTTGGTGCTGAAGGAGGAGGAGTATGTAGCCGATGCTGGTCATGACGACACCAAACATGGTGAAGCCATAGCGATGACGCATACGATCGGCGAGGTACGCGGATGAAAGACAGCCAATGGTTGCGACGATGTATACAGGGATGGTGAGGACTTGTGCGCGCTCGGCGGCGTAGCCCATTTCACGGAGGATGGTAGGAATGAAGAACTACAAGGGTCAGTGTCAGGGATCTTTATGTTCCTGTGAGAATTGATCTTACCGAGCCAGCGTAGCCGTTGTTGACAATTCCAAAGTATGCCAGAGTGCCGAGATAAATCTTCCAATCACTCAAGATTCTCTTCCAGGCTGCCTTGTTAAGATGGTCCATCCTGGCATCACCAGAATCATCAGCCAGCCGAGCCACAAGTCTGGACCGCTCATCGTCGTCCAGGAACGAAGCTGTCTCTGGCCAATCAGGGATCCACCATTTGGAAATAACACCGGCAACTACTGTGAGAAGTCCCTCGAGGATAAAGATCCTACTCAAGCATTAGAAGAGAGTAGTAGCCCTGGAGGGGAGGGGCGAGAGAGACATACCAGCGCCATGCCTCAAGGCCACCGACATCATGCATCTTGGCAATCGCAAAGGCCAAAAGGCCAGAAAAGGCGCCCGCCAAGATGGCGGCGCTGAAGAACAACGACATGCGCCATTGCACTTCGTAGCGTCTGTAGTACATGCTGATAAGATAGATACACCCCGGGACGATGCCGGCCTCGAAGAAGCCGAGGAGTGCGCGGCAGGCGATAAGGCCTTGGACGTTTTTGACGAGGCCCATGCCGACAGTTGAGATGCCTATTGTGATCAGCCACTTGTTGAGCACAGTTTGAGTACTGTAACGTACCCCAGAGAATGGTGATTCCAGCTAGCCAAAAAGAAGGCGAAATTCTCTTGATGACGATGTTGGACGGGACTTCGAAGATGATGTACTGCGAAATTCGAGTCAGAATGTGGTATGCCTATATCGGATCGATCGACGTACGGGGATGAAGAAGACGAAGAGGGCCATGTTGTAGTCGACACCAGTCATCTTGAGATCCTCTGTCATTCCCTGGATTTTTGCGTTGCCTAGATTCGAAGATCACCTTATCAGTTTAACACTTCCAAGCGATTCTGTCCCGTCATGGTAACATACCGATATTAGTTCTGTCCATAAAGGACAGGAAGTAGATGACCATCAATGGAGGAAGCAATCGAGAGTCACACTTGCGCAGAAGCTTCTTGGTAGCCTCTGACTCTTCAGGAGTCTGCTCTGCAGTAGACCCAGCACCCTTAAGGGAAGCATGGTCAAAAGCAGCTTTCTCGTTGAGGTCAGCCATTATGAAAGAGGAGAGTGTGGATTGATGGTGATGGGCTATGGGTTGCGAATCGAGCAGGGTGGTGCATGCCCTGCCTTCTTATGGAAATGAGCGGCCTGCCCGTCAACGCAGTAGGTATTGCAACGTGAGGACTGGTATTGGACGAATGGATCTAGATCGAAGCGGCATAGCCAAGTGCGGGGGACTGGGGATGATTCCCGGGGTCTGGAAGAGTAAACCCGGGGTAACAAAGTAATTTAGACGGCATGGTTGGCTATGTCAGTGTGGATCAGATCCAAGAAAAAGATCAATAGAACAGACTTGGCTGTAATTCCAAATACTGGCTAAGTGATAGCACGGCTCGTTCCCGAGGGTTTCACGGGGTAGGATGCGGGAATGGTAACTACTGCCAAGGCTGATCAGACGGGGTCTAAACCTCCATGTGGTTTGCTCACCAGCTATTGACTCCCATTCGCGAATACTACCTAGTTCTTGATCCTTGTCTATGATGATTTGCAAACCAACGAGTTTGACTGGTACAAGCACTCGTCGGCTAGCCAAATGTCCCCGTGCTCGATGCCTTAGTCTACATATTGGAGGATATACTACCAATGCTGAGCTGAGCGAGGCCGGATACGCGCCAGAAACTCGGAATTGTCCCTGATACCTGCTACGCTGAATCAACTCGGAAATTTCGGGTTCGTAAACTTGACACAATATCTAAATAAGAGTAAACGTGGTGATGATACATACGATTATCCACACTATTATTTCCATTGTAGATGGGTTATGATGTACAGATTCTGCACGCAGGTGATGGTAAGTAATTCCTCATCTCCATTCCCATAATTCGGGATCTGTTCTGATGCCGGAAGCGGGGATCTCGTCTCCGCTGCCGAAGTCAGTTGCCAGCGCCGATCCCCCGCTCGGGTACCAGCCGTGGTATGGCAACTCCTCATCGGATGAATCCCGCACTGCAACATTAAACGTCAACAAAGACCCCGCGAAAAGTCGACCCAGTTTACTCACCATCGACCCGTGACAAAATGAAATTAGAAGCCCAAACCACAGAAGCAGATCGCACAGATCCTGCAACAGCAAAGCCCAGCATGTACGTTGCCCACCAAGATGATACAACGCAGGACTAACGTGGCGCAGGTACACAACATCCTTCGCCTTTTTTGAGGCCCTGGTCGAAGCAGGCGTCAAGAACTGCTTCGTCAATCTTGGTTCTGATCATCCTAGTATCCTCGAGGCTATGGTCAGGGGCCAGCGGGAATTGAAAGATAAATTCCCGAGAATTATCACGTGTCCGAATGAAATGGTTGCGCTGTCCATGGCCGATGGATATGCGAGATTGAGTGGCGAGGCGCAATGTGTTATTGTGCATGTTGATGTTGGTACCTCTGCTCTCGCGGCTGCTATTCACAACGCTGCTATGGGAAGAGCACCCGTTCTGATTTTTGCTGGTCTTTCGCCTTACTCTATCGAGGGAGAGCTTCTTGGCTCAAGAACTGAGTTTATGTAAGTCCATTCTTTCGCCTTACGGGAACTTGGCTAACACCTTTAAGCCACTGGATTCAAGATGTGCCCGACCAAAAGCAAATCGTAGCGCAATACTGTCGCTACGTCGGTGAGATCAAGACTGGCAAAAACGTCAAGCAAATGGTCCGTCGCGCCCTCCAACTCGCAACAAGCCATCCCCAAGGACCCTCCTATCTCATGGGCGCCCGCGAAGTCATGGAAGAGACCATCGAGCCATACGCCATCAACTCAGCCTTCTGGAAACCCGTCGCACCTGCAGCCCTCCCCCAAGAAGCCGTGCAAGAAATCGCAGAAGCGTTAGTCAACGCCTCTGACCCGTTGGTCATCGTCGGCTTCACTGGTCGGAACCATGCAGCTGTTGAACCTCTCGTCACACTGGCGAATACTATTAAAGGGTTGAGGGTTCTCGATACAGGGTGCTCGGATATGTGTTTCCCTGCTGATCATCCCGGGTGGCTGGGTATGAAGTACGGCGTTGACTCGGCGATTCAGAACGCGGATGTTTTTCTTATCTTGGACTGTGATGTCCCGTGGATTAACAAGCTCTGCAAACCAAAGAAAGACGCGAGGATATTTCATCTTGATGTTGATCCGTTGAAGGAGTCTATGCTGGTGTTTTATATCGATGCAGAGCAGCGATATCGTGTTGATGCGGAGACGTCACTACGGCAGATCACAGATTATCTCCGCGCGTCACTATCTGAAAAGCTTTCGACAGCTGAGTTTGATCGTCGGGAGCAAGCTTTACAAAAGTCATATGCCGAACGTATTCAAACGCTTGATGCGAAAGCCAGGCCTCTGGACTCTGGCAAGCTCACAACAGACTACGTCTGCTCCACGCTACGTGCCAGGTTACCCGAAGATACAATCTGGGCCGTCGAGGCCATTACAAACATGATCTCCGTCGCAGATCAAATCCGCGCCACCATTCCCGGCCAATGGATCCACTGCGGCGGCGGCGGTCTCGGCTGGAGCGGAGGCGGTGCACTAGGTATAAAGCTAGCCGCCGACGCAGCAGACGCTCTCATCCCCGGCAAGCGCAAACGCTACGTTGTGCAAATCGTAGGTGACGGCTCATACATGTTCTCCGTGCCTTCGAGCGTCTACTGGATCTCTGCGCGATATGGCATTCCTGTTCTGACCATCGTGTTGAACAACCTTGGCTGGAATGCGCCCAAGAGATCTATGCTTCTGGTCCATCCTGATGGACCTGCTTCGAGGGCGACGAATGAGGAGTTGAATATTTCGTTTGCGCCGAGTCCGGATTATGCTGGTATTGCGAAGGCTGCGAGCAATGGAGTGATCTTTGGTGCGAGGGTTGCTGATATTGACGAGTTTCAGAATGCGCTGGCTGGGGCGGTTGAGAGTTTGGATAGAGGCGTGTCAGCCGTGTTGGACGTGGCGATTTAAAAGGCGACCAGGGACGGAAGGTAATAATAAATTACACATCTTACTCTTCACGTGTCTTATTCATACAACACTTTTTCTATAGTAACGCGATGTGCCGGTGGATGATCTAAACCTTTAAGACAAACTTCTCACCACTTGCGCCAGCTTTAAGAAGATTCTGTAATAGGGTTAAGGGGTTAAAAAGAGGCTTTAGCCTTAAAGCTATAAAAGTAAAGAATACTAAAAAAATACATATAAGGTAAAATATTTCTTATTTTTATTATTATTTAAAATATTATTTTTAATTAAAAGCTAAATATTTTAATAATTAACTTTAAAAATATATAAATAAATAGCTATTTATTACTTATTTATAAAAATAATTAAGTTTAAGATATATAAAATACCTAAAAATAAGCTATTTAATATAAATAAATCTATTAACTTAAAATAATATTTTTAAAATAATTTTTATTATAATTATATAATTAATAATTAATAATTAATTATTAATAAATATAAAAATTATAACTTTAATTTTAGCCTTTTTTTTTATTATTAATAATAAAATCTATAAAAAGTTAAGTAAATTAATAAAATTTTAAAGCCTTAATATAACTATTAAAAAAATAGCCTTAATAATAAAATACTTTTAAAAGTTATTAAATTTAATTATTATAATTATATTATAATAATAAAAATTTTTTATTAAATTAAAAAAATTATTATTAAATAATTAAAGAATTATTAAATAATAAAGTTAAAAAGGTAATATTAATAAGGTAAAATCTAGCTTAAGTATATATAATATTAAATCTATAAGAAATAATAAATACTAGAATTTTATAGCTATAAATATAAGGAAAAGTTAAATAGGCTAGTAATATTTAATAAAAAAGCTTATTAAAGATTTAGTTATAATTAAGATTAAGTTTTTAATTAAATAAAGCTTTATTAAATAAATTATAAAGGTTTTAAATATAAAGTTAAGAAGATTTAGTATCTCCTGTGTGGCTCCCAGTCCCCCTTCGATAAGACGAACCCTGGGCGCAGGCTTGATTCTCCCATCCCCAAGAGCCTTGGACAACCATCCGCCAAAAACCCAGCTTGCAATATCTGGATGCTTGACGGTAAACCCGACGCAGGTGGTATGGTGTCCTTCAATCCCAGCTGGCAGCGACGTTTCTTTCGGCCACGGCTGAACCGCAGTAGCCTTGCATCCTGACTCCAGATCAGCTGCGGTCAGTATCGCCGCGACCGAATCAAAAGAGCTGCCATCTGCTCTAGCATCGATAACGCCGCGGATCTTTGCTCCCGAGAGTTTCAAGGCTTGTGCCATCTTCTGCGCGATTTGCGGGTCACGATAGTCCCATGTATCTGCTGCACCTAATGTCTTGAGCCACTCGTGGTGTTTTGGACTTGCAGCCGCGTAGACACTCCATCCCAGCGCATGTGCTATCTGCACTGCAGAGACGCCAACAGCCGAAGCTCCGCTCCAGACCAAAATGGCCCCATGCTCCTCGGCAGCTTTCTCGCGCATCGGTAGCCCGAGTCCGTCGAACAGCGCAATCGCCGCAGTGAGTATACCAACGGGAAGTACAGAACCCTCTTCATATGTGACGTTGTCTGGTAAGTGGGTTGCCGCAACTTCATCGAGAAGGGTATAGGTCTGAAACGCTGCCTTGTCGATGTTTCCGCTCAGAACACCCAGCGCAAGTCCGATGACGCGATCGCCTGGTTTGAAGCGGGCTACATCAGAGCCAACTGATACAACGACACCGGCGAGGTCACTGCCAAGTACAGCTGGGAAGCTTTTGGAGAGTCCCAGGGCTTGGAACTTCCAGTCCGAGGGGTTTGCAGCGACGACAGCATTGCGTACCAGTAGTTCACTCTCCTTGGGGGTTGGGACTGGGCGTTGTTGGACCGTTAGCTGGCCCTGTTTGAAGGGGAGAACAGCGGCGACGTTGGGTTCCAAAGTAGATGTCATGTTGTAGGATTGTGTGATGTTTGATTGGTGGATGATATTTCAGCGTTGATACTGACTGCTTGAGAAGATGTCAAAAAATGATAATTTCTGAAAGGATCAGCGCTGTACATTGAATTTATATCATCTTCAGACCCATGTATTATGCTGATTTCAGTAGGTCTATTGTCAATTTGTCAGCTCCATGTTTTTATCAACGTCGGGTTTACGACATTCGGGTTTGCATCAACAGTCGTCCGATAACTCCGCCCAGTGACAAAAAATCATGGGGATTAATTGTCTGGGTTCCTCCTATTCGTAGGAAGGGAATCCTTCTTTCGGTGAAGGTGACAATTGCCATTCTGACGTTCTGGTGGGACTGAATCTAAGAAGACAGGTTTTTATTAAATCTTCTGCTGTGGTTATATTTAAGGCTGAGCAAGTATTTGTGAGAGCGGGTCACAACCTACGCACATAATTGGCCTCTTGTTTAAAAAGTAATGCATTTGTCCTATTGAAGCACATTCTCATCCCGGCTAGCAACACCATATCGCCACCAGCTTCTAAGGGTTCACAGCAAGCTTATCAAAATGCAACCCTCCACCAGACGAACAAACATTGCTCTGCTGCACAATCCTCGCAACATTCGCATTACACGAAAATCCCTGCTGACACGCATACATATCCTGCGCATTACTCCCCCCAGTCCATCTCATGCTCTGGAAAATCACACCATTCGCCAGCGCATTCGTCCACTGGTAGCCCTTGCACGGGTCCCAGGTGAGCATGAAGGGATCGTAGATGACATTCTGGCAGCCTGTGTCGGAGTAGAGGGCGAAGTTGGTGAAGCGGAGGGGGAGTTGACAAGCTGCCTTTTGGGCGACGTCGGAGGCGGGAGAGGCGACCGCTGAAGATGAAGGCGCCTTGGAGGTGTCGGCGGGTTGGGAGAAGGGGAGGGTTTTGACGGTTACTTCGGCAGGGGCTTTTGGTGCTGCCATGGCGATTGGGGCAGCGAGGAGCAAAAGACCGAGGTCGCGGAGAGAAACCATTGTGTGACGGTAGGTATGTCGTCAGGAATAGATTTCTGAGCCAGAATTGATGAGATAGACTCTGAGGTTTAGTCTGAATCTGTAGAATACTAGGTAGCCTACAAGATTATATAGTCAAATCTGTCTGTCTTCATGCAAGGCATGAATACGACTCGACGTGGCTGACTAGAAGTGATACAGACACTACGGAGTAATAACTCTACTTTACCCGGTACGGCCCGCTCGAATGGCGGGATCACCGTAAGCAATGCAACACAAAGGTGCCCTGAAAGGCTCTTTGGAGAAGGAATATGCAACAAATTGGGTTACAAGATGACCACTGGACACGCCGCTTACTGTCGCCGCTTATGGCTGAGACCTGGTGATTATCACAACCGGCATGACCGCTTATTTTATTGTGTGGCCGACCATCTGAAAAAGTGCAACACACAGATCAGATCATCATCAATTCCTCTATTTTTGAGCGGTCTAATCTCTGCGATCAAAGATCTTTCCCGGGTTCATCAACCAAAGCGGATCCAGACTCGTCTTGATAGCTCTCATGACTTGGATCGGCACCTCCCCAACCTCTTCCCGAAGAAAGTCCTTCTTTCCAAGCCCGACACCATGCTCTCCCTGATTATCATTGTTAGACATATTCAATTACAGTTGGGTCGCATTGCTTACCGTGCATGTTCCCTCCATCTCAATCGCTCGTGAGACCATTTTGTGGACGCAGTCTTCTACTTCTTTGCGCTGCTTTTCCTCGAATAGGATTGTCTCGTGAAAGTTGCCGTCGCCGATGTGTCCGAGGATACTACCAAACAATCCCAACTCTACAAGTTCTTTCTTGGATATGTCTATCTGGAGTTAGTAATATCCACAAGGGGAGAACTCGTGTAGGCGAACTGACCTATGAGCTCGGATACTCGGGATAGAGGGACTGCGACATCCGTTGACCAAACATGACCATCTGTTTCTCTGAGCGCCATCATACTCCAAAGTGCCTCTTTCCGAGCTGACCACAAAGCCTTCTGCTTCTCTGGATCACTTTCGTATTGGAAACCATTTGCATCATGCTTCTTGGAAATACTCTGGACCTGTGCGATGCTGTCCTTAACCAGAGCATCACTGCCACTGAACTTGAAGAACAGCGTTGGTTCTTCCTTCCACGTCCGAGATGTTGCGCCCATTCTGTTGATAACGCTCATGAGAACTTCATCGAGGATCTCAACCGCACTGATAGGTACGCCTCGACGGATAACCTCGATGGCCATGGTTGCTGCAGCCTTGACTGACGGAAATGTGACTACTGCGATGCCAGTGTGTTCAGGGATGGGGGCCAACTTCAACGTAGCTTCGGTGACGAACCCCAAGGTGCCTTCTGATCCTACGAATAGTGAGTTCAGGTTATAGCCTGCTGATGACTTTCTCGGTCGTCGTCGGGTCTTGAGGATTGTGCCGTCGCTTAGCACCACGGTGAGATTGACCACCCAGTCTCTCATAGTACCGTACTTGACGGCATTTGTTCCACTAATGCACTGTTAGACCTCGGTTGCTTTCGTCTGTTAGGCGTACTAACCTGCAGTTTGTCCCAACCATACCACCAATTTGGGCCTGCGATACACGTTAGAAGAAATATTTTCTGGCTGGATAAGGAGGCTAACAGAAGGTCCCGGGTCGATGGGGAAAAATAGACCAGTATCTTTGATCTTCTCATTCAGATCCATCCATGGAACAGAGGGCTGAACGATGACATTCAGGCTGCACGCTTAGCATCATCCTTAACAATCCCTCTCATGATACAACTCACTCGTCGCTGTGAACCTCTAATATCTGGTTCATGTTCACAAAGTCAACACTCACCCCGCCAAAAGGCGCGGAGAAATGGCCTTCAACACTTGAACCGCCAGAATAAGGAACTTGGGCCATCAGCTACGCTCTCTCCGTCATTCTCGGTGAGTCACTTACTCATAGGTACGCGTCTCTTGTGACATATCTTTGCAATTATAGCAACTTCTTCCGTCGTCTTGGGAAATGTGACCGCGACTGGTAGCCGCTCGATGTTTATGGTCGACCAATCCGAGTACCCGTGAGAATGGAGTATTTCGTCTTCTATGCTGACAGCATCTTCTCCAAGTGCTTTTCTTATCTCCTCAACGGCCTGTTCGTCTCAATCAGATTTATCTGGTCGGAACCCATTGTGACTGTTTGCTTACCAATTTCATCTCTGCTCGACTTGCATAATGGGACTCATCGTCTTTCTGCTTCTCGTGGCTTACTACTGTGTAGAGCAATGTTCCCCCAATCGTGGTTGCAGTTGCAGATAATGCCGAGGCGAGAAATACTGGTCTCTTTCGCTTTTCTTGTCTTCTGCTTTTACCATTGTTCTCGGATTTTCCGTCGCTGATGCCTCGTGGAGTAGGAAATGCGCGGTTCGCTATTAGCCCCACCACACAAGGCGATGTAGGTCTTCTCAAACACCCCGACAGGGCACGATATGGTGTCTTGAGCATGATAAGATTAGATTTGAGGGATTTAAGAAAGGAAAAACGAATCGGCACCAAGAGTAATGTGGTGAGACCTTTCATGGTATTTGGGCCATGAGCCGATTATAAGTCCCGGGTAGGCTCTGCAACCCTCTAACCCAAACTCGCATAGTCTCCAACGGATATTTCCCGTTCCCTATACCATTCTACCCGAAAAACACCGGGTACAGCCCGTGAAAAGGGAGACACTCCCCTCACTCGGCTTCATCAACCCCCGCTCGTTTCTTCGCAATGGACATTCCGCAAGGACAGGAAGAGGAAATAGTAGTACGCCCAGCCAAGCGGAAGAGAGTCGCATTGGCATGCGATACTTGCCGAGAGCGGAAAATCAAATGCGATGGGTCGAAACCCGTGTGTAATCCCTGCAAGAAGAGAGGAGAACCAGCTGCGCGATGCGTTTACGCCGTTATTGCTGGCACGGCAAAGCAGCTCAGTGAGCAAGAGTAAGTCCCCCATCTAAGGTAATGTTTCTTTGTGTTGATGGCATTTTTAGGTACATTGCATCACTGCAAAAACAAGTGCAGGACATGCAATTGGTGATCGACCAGCTCCGCCACGATGCAGAGCTCACCCCTAATAGCCCCAGAGGCAGACCAGGTACAATCCAAGCCACGACAAACGGCCCAAGCCCCGTGAGCACCATGGGCGCTACAACACTCACTCTGGACCGTCAGGAAGACGAGTTCTTCGGCCAATCCTCAGTCCACTCCCTACTCCGAGAGGTTCCTCACCCCGACCGCCGTAGCAGCCGGTCTACGGCCCCACCTCGGAATCGGGACCGGAATTCCGCGACCTCACTTCTAACAGCCGAATTTGCGTTGCCACCAAGACAAGTAGCCGATAAGTTCCTCAATCTGTACTTCGACAATGTGCACATCTTTTATCCTTGGACGCATTCTACTTGGTTCAAAAAACGGTACGAGTCCTTATGGACGCCAGGCGGATATCCGGGTGCGGAAATGGGGCAGACGGGTGATATTGGCCTGGGAGGAGATCAATGCCCTGAATCCACCTTCTTTTGTGCCCTGAACGCCATGTTTGCCCTCGGATGCGAGCTTTCTGATCTGCCGGAGAAGGAATCTGCCTCGGCGATGTTCAGCTCAAGAATGAGAAGCTTGTTGCAGATGGATGTCCTTGACAAAGGCGACCTGTCACATGTGCAGGCCTTGCTCCTGGCGGGCGACTATGCGCACTCGAGTGAGCACCCCATAAGGTGCTACAACACCGTCGGCCTGGCGTGTCGTATAGCCGTGGGGCTGGGTCTGCACACAGACCGACATGCTGATCAGAGATCTGGAATAGAGAATGAAGTGCGTCGAAGGGTTTGGTACGGATGCTTACACCTGGAGATGTGAGTCACTCAATAAGGTCATGTACTAATTACTGGCTAACATTATCTCAGGGCAGTCTGCATGACTTTAGGGAGACCACCAGTTCTGCAAGTTACAGACAGCGTTCCCGTCCCCTCTGCGGTCGACGATGAGTTCATCAGTCCCGACAACACCTCATGTCTCCAACCAGAAGGAACAGTATCACAAAACCTCTTCGTAGTCGAGAACATCAGACTAGCTAAGATTCTCGGCAAGATCCTGTCTTCGGTCTACTGGCCAAGTCCATCCTCCGACTTCAGCGCCCTTGTTCGTTTGGACGGTCTGCTCGAAGATTTCAAAGGTTCTCTGGTCAGCCATTTAAGATGGTGGGATGTCGACGCAACGAGGCACCAAGGGGGCAGAGGCCACATCTTGAAGCGGCAGACTAATGTCCTTCATGCGAGATTCCTTCATCTCAGAATATTGTTGTACAGGCCTAGCTTCAGTTCATTCTGCGCGGCAGCAAGGCGGCCACGACAACGCCGGGGTGCGGGCTCCGGCCTAGACGACACCGGCGTCGAAGTCAACAATTTGCAGAGTGCCTTTCAGGCTCAGTGTGCCACTACGTGTGTTCAGGTTGCCTACGAACTATCCGCATCCCTGCGGGCCGCGTGGGAAGTGGAAGCAACAGGAGCATGGTGGTTTAGATTCTTTTGTATGACAATTCTCCACTGTCGTGACGGCTGCACTGCTGACATATTAACCTTCTAGATCTCATGACCTGCGGCGGGATAATCATCCTGGCCGAGTGTGCCCAAGCTGGCGGAAGCACGCACTTCAACCAGCAGCAGCTCGACGCCACGTGGGAGAACACTACGGTACTTCTTCGGAATATAGGCAGGGAAAATGCCCGCGCGAGGGGATACTTGGACCATCTACAACTTTTGAAAGACCAAGCACGGTCCGCTCACCTCTGTAAGTAATGCTGGTTTCAAACCACCAGGATCCTGTCGCTAATATCTATCAGCAATACGAAACTCTGTAGTTCCGTCCCGGGCAACATCTCCCTTACCGCCTGTCAGCCACGAAGGTGAGAACCGCGATGGAACTCTACCCCACGGAACAGAGGGACAGACAGAACCTATTGATTTCATGGCGTCATTGTTTAACGATAGTTGGGACTGGAGCCTTGACGGCGGTATGCAAACTTATGGCGGTCTCGGATTTGGAGACGAGTTTATATTTCCTCTGCCTGGTGGACTAGCTTAACCATTGTAACTACCAGCTGTGTAACATCAACCTAACTGCTTCACAGCCCTGTCCAGTATAGTGTCTCCAGATTCCTAACGCTGACGGTCTCAAGTGTTTGTGCGGAGCTGAAGCAGACATGCAAAAGAAATTCGCCTCGAGGCATCGCCCACTTATCCGCTGTGGCATCAAAGTAGCTAAAAGCGTACTTATCTAGCTTAAACGTGACCTTCTCTGTTTGCCCGGAAGAGATGGATACCTTGCAGTATGATCGAAGATCTTTAACCGGTCGTGAATTCCCTTCGCACGACGGGGGACTCACATACAATTGAACCACTTGCTTACCATCCCTTGTCCCTGTGTTTGTCACTTCCAACAAAATTGAAGTCTCCGTTGTATCCGGGCTGTCGAACTTGGAGCTCACACTGATAGGTCCAGCCAACTCAAACGACGTGTAAGAAAGCCCGTCTCCAAAACGAAACTGAGGCTCTGGGGCATCCTCATCATCGTAGAAGCGATATCCAACCTTGAGGCGCTCCTCGTAGTTAAGGTCGAGATTATCATCGCATGGAAAGTTTGGATGCGCTGGGTTATCCTCGTTTCTCTTGGGCCATGACATAGGTAGTCGGCCCGATGGATTCACGTGTCCAAGCAGAACGCGGGCGATGGCGTGGCCACACTCTTGGCCTGCGAACCAAGCTTGGAGGAAGCACGGAACTTGATCGATGAAGGGAGATGCTGTAACGGGAGAGCCCGAGAGATTGACGACGACGGTGCGGGGATTGCGAGCTGCCACTGCGTCGATCAGGTCGTACTGATCCGACGTCAAGTCCATCGTATCGCGATCGTAGCCTTCAGACTCAAGCTCATTCGTCGTGCCAACAAATACAACCGCAACGTCAGAAGATGCAGCGATCTCTGCAGCGTCTTGAATGGCGCCTGGAATATCCACATGTTCCATGAAGCGAAGGCTAGCGCCCTGGAACATGGTCCCTCCAATCTTGGAGAGGACGACAGGATCAGTCGCCCAGGAGTGCAACTCGATCTTGTACTCCCTACCAGCTTCCATACCGAGGGTGAAGCGTCGCTCAATCTTGGCCTTGTAAAAGTAGAAGGACTCGGGAAGAAGGACCGGCTCCTGTGGACGACGGAAGACCTTGTCGCCATTGACAAACACATCTGCCTTGCCGGTGGTGATGACCGAGAATACATGGCTCCCGCTTGTCGTTGGGCGCAGAGTAAAAGACATACTAGTGCAGTACTCTTTGTCTAGATACGCAGGCCAGGCCTCCTTGATCATATACTCAGGCAACGCGATCGTCTGCTCATGGGCGATGTTCTCACCCACTGCCGAGCTGTTAAACCAGCGCAGTTGAACAGGCGAGATGGTCTCTGGCTGAGCGTGGGGCAGGGCACCAAAGACCGGAACTCCCGGTGCATGACGGCAGTCGACGCCTTGAGCCTTGAGACCCTCGAGGGGTGAGATGATGTGCTGAGCTAGGACCTTGGCGCTTCCTCCCCCGCCGATACTGGGATGGAGGGCATGGTGACCTATAACGGCCACTGAAGCTTTTGGTGGTAATGGCAAGATGTTGCCGTTGTTCTTGAGGAGAACCATTCCATCTGCTGCGATGGAGGTGATGAATTCAAGACGTTCCGGGTCTTCTACCGAACGCTCTGGCTTCTCAACTGGATCTTCAAAGCGACCAGTCTTTCGCGCAAGTTCGATAACCCTCCCGACACTCTTGTCAAGAGTGTCGACTGTCACAGCACCGGCTTCAATCTCCCTTAGAAGCTTCTGTCCTCGCCATCTCGTCGGACCTGGCATTTCAAGATCCAGACCAGAGTTGAGTGCCTGAGCAGTTGAGTAAGTTCCCATCCAATCTGAGACAACAAGACCCGAGAAGCCCCATTCTTTACGCAGCACTTCCTCTAGCAGCCAGTGGCTCTCGGCGCAGTACTCTCTATTGAGGCGGTTGTACGAGGTCATGAAACACCAGGGGTCTGAATCTCGCATCACCAGCTGAAACGGAAGCATGTAGATTTCGCGCAAGGTCTGGCGATCGACATTAGACGTCATCTTGGTCCTCGACTTTTCAGATTCATTGGCGACGAAATGCTTCGGCGTGGCTGCTATGCCCTCACTCTGGCAGCCACGGACAAACGCGATGCCAAAGTGCCAAGGAGGTACGGATCCTCAGAGTAGGTCTCGTAGTTTCTCCCGCCGAGCGGAGACCTGATGATGTTCATAGTTGGCGCGAGCAGAACATTGGCAGATTTTGTCTTTGTCTCTTTTGCGATCTCCTTTCCTAAGCGATATGCTTGCTCCGTGTCAAAGCTCGCACCGACGGCGGTGGAGCAGGGAAAACAAGCTGCTGTGATACCGCTCACGTAGCTCTCCCCACGAGCGCCATTGGGACCATCGGACATTTTGATATGGGGAATAAAGACATCATCTCGTTTGATGGTTGGTGTACGCCACCAGTCCACGGCTGCCAAAAGACTCACTTTCTCTTGTACTGTGAGCTTGGAGACGAGATCGTTGGTGCGTGTCATGATGGGAATACTGCAAAGCTGCGGTCGGGTTAGGTAATGACGGTATGACTGACTGGCATTGGTATACCTTGGATAATAAAAGGGAATAACAGCATTAGTTTTTAGGTAGTGCAGTGCGCTTTGGGGCTCGGTTCGTAGTGCAGGTTTTGTGGCTCGAAGGGAAGATTGCGTTGGCGGCAAGCACCCGTTGCTCGAGTCATGGGTCAGCGGGTATCATCCAAAAATTCGCTCTCTCCAAGGTGTTCGTTTCCCGGCCTGTGGAGACGACGTGACATTATATCCAGCCCCGTGGGGTCGTTGAGTCAAGCAGACTTTTCTCGGGGACTCCGCAATACGGCACAGATGCCATTCATTCATTCCCAGGGGGTGGAGAGGCCAATGCTGTCGTGCGGAGTAACGGTGAGTGAGTGAGCAGGTAGACAGGTATATTAAAGGTCAAGGTGTTGGCATACGAATTGCACATCGTCAGCTTCAGGCACTACTACTCCCCTCATCAACAGCACTCACCTTCTGCTTCTGTCTCATTGATTCACATTCACCACAACATGGGCAAGGATAGTCTAGAAGTCAAGGCGGACGTCGCCATGGCGGAGAATGCAGGCCATGTCGTCGACGAGCAGATCCTTGACCTCGACAAGAGAATCCAGGATCTCGTTGCCACGGCGCCTCCATTCTACCAGAACAAGAACCTTCTCCGTCTCTACCTTCTCATCATCCCAACTTGTCTCGCAGCTGCCATCACTCTGGGATTCGATGCGAGTATGATGTCCGGTCTTCAAGCTGTGCCCTCTTGGGATAACTGTAAGTCGCCTATGTTTCCAGTCCTGTTCTGAGATAGACCTTTTGCTGAAAAGAGCTTCCAGACTTTGGTCAACCTCGTGGCGCTCTCCTCGGTATTATGTCTGCGATACTCCCCCTCGGGTGTGTTGTCGCGACGCCCTTTATCAGCTTGGTCGGTGATCGCTGGGGACGACGTATGGGCATCTTTGTCGGCGCTGTAATCATGATCATCGGTGCTGCCATTCAAGGTGCTTCGGTGCACTGTGAGTATTCCATCCCGCCATCACCGTCTGACGCATCTGACTCGTGTCCGTCTAGTCGCCATGTTTCTCATCTCCCGCTTCATCATGGGTTTCGGCCTCGTCTTCGCAAACGCCTACGCCCCCATGCTCATCGGTGAACTCGCCCACCCGAAAGAACGACAAGTCATCACATCTCTATATCAGACATCTTGGTACATCGGCGCTATCCTCGCTGCTTGGGTGACCTTTGGGACCTTTAGCATCAAGAGCGAATGGGCGTGGAGAATCCCGTCTCTTCTACAGGCTGCCCCTGCTCTGCTACCCATCTCATGCGTCTTTCTCCTTCCCGAGTCTCCTTGATGGCTGATCGCCAACGGCCGCAGTGAAGAAGCAAAGGCTGTGCTAGTCAAGTGGCACGCCAATGGGAACGAGGACGATGAACTTGTTCAGCTCGAGTTTATCCAGATGCGAAATGTCATTGAAGCCGAGGTGAGCAACGAGACAGGTTGGAAGGACCTTTTGACATCGCCTGGCAATCGAAAGCGAGTCTTTATCCTGGTTTGTCTTGGTTGCTTCAGTCAGTGGTCCGGCAATGGTCTCGTTTCTTACTACCTTGTTCGTGTGCTCGAAACTGTTGGTGTCACCAATCCCCGGGAGCGTAACATTCTCAACGGCTGCCTCATGATCTTCAACTGGCTCACCTCAGTGGCATCCGCTTTCCTTACTGCTTACATGAATCGCCGAACCCAATTCCTCATCTCTGTTGGCGGCATGCTCGCCATCTTCGCATCTCAGACTCTTTGTGCAGGCCTCTTCAACGAAGATCACAACACCGCCGCAGGAAAAGCCGTCATCGCCATGCTCTTCCTCTTCTACTTCTTCTACAACTTGGCCTTCAACGCGCTCCTCTATTCCTATCCTGTCGAGATCATTCCGTATCCCATTCGTGCCAAGGGTTTCTCGCTCCTCATGTTCTTCGGAAAGGCGAGTAACTTCATCAACACCATGGTCAACCCCATCGGTCTTCAGGCACTGGCGTGGAAGTTTTACTTCGCTTACGTGGCCTGGCTTGCTATTGAGCTTGCTGTGGTTTGGAAGTTCTTTGTCGAGACAAAGGGCCCGAGTCTCGAAGCTATTGCTGCTGTCTTCGACGGCCATGCCACGGCGATTGAGCATGAGTCGCAAGACTTGAAGAAGCAGAAACAATTGGAGGAAGATTAATATATGGTTCTGCAGCGTGGTCGTGTAGACGGTGTTCTTGGATGTTGGAGGTGCAAATAATTTAATCGGTTTGGCGTGTCTATTCATGCCATCTCTTTATAGCAAGACGCTTTCACGTTGTACAGTTTTCTCTGTCATCTTATCAAAATTCTTTGATGTGCCTTAGAGCTACTTTCTATCAATATAAAACCGTGAATGTCTATCTCATTGTTTTGTTCGGCTGCCCAGATTGAGACTTGAGAGTGGCGCAACATGATATGTTCCTGGAATGCGAACTTTGCTGTATACAAGTATGGCACATCAATAGGGCCCATCATTCACGCTTTCCATAATCAGTTTTATAAGTTCAGTAGCCAAGTCTACAAATTCTGTTCAGTTCTTAACACATGTGGATTCGGTGATTGGTCACAGTTACATACACAATGCGCAGCAATCTAGCATTGTTTAGATAAGTCCTTTGCAATAGTATTTAAGCTAAAAAAGGAGCGTCATGCCTCCAGAGATATTCAAGAGAAGCAACATTGTAAAGAAATCGACAAAGGGGATAACAGGAGCAATATGCGGGATTACAACTCCATGCCTAATGACAGATGCAGCGGCGACGGCCAAACAGCGACCGGCGTCCATGCCCATGAACAGAACAGTTGTCATCGAAGGACCTTGCAGCGACAGACGACCGAGAGGCAAGGTTAGTCTCAAGCTGCTCAATCTTGACAGTCATGGCATTCATCTTGTCAAGAAGTTCGCTGTCTTTGTCCTCTCCAGCGGACATCTTTCTGCCATGTCCACTGTAGGTTGAGCTAAATACTGTCAGATCGCCTGTCTTCTAATTTTGATGTGATACATACCCGGCGGTGGTGTAAGAAGCGGTACTAACCTTCCAGCTTGATGGACTGGAGTGAGGGGACGTATCGCTCTTATCGTCGTCGATGTTCCGATTGAAGGAACATCGTCTTGAAGAGCAATTGTACCATGCACTTGGCACAGGTCCATTGCCTTCGTTTCGTCGGCTGCGATGACCGCATCGGCATCGAGGGTTGGTAGAGGAGATACCCAGCGTGTCATCCCAGGTGATGAACTGACGCTTGTGGTCGGCTTGACAGTAGTAGTAGGGACGACCAGCAGTAGCGCTGCGCTTTGCACGATCAACTCTGCCGCGTTTGGGCGTGTTGGGGCAAAGAGGGCAGTCTGGGGGCTGGCTGAGAGGGAATTGGGGGGACATTGTGTGCTGGGAAGGGTAGTATGCCTCCATTGTATGGGGTTAGCTTTGAGAAGGACTGAATGATTGTAGATTGTGAGGCGGAATGTATTGTGATGGAAGTTTGAAGACGGCGTGATGGCTCTGTTAAATATCTGGGCAGAGGGTGCTTGATGTCGAGACTGAACGTGGCAATATGCATAGTCCAGGTCTGCATCCATCATTAGCAATCCCATTCTTGACCATCAAAGCGGTATGCTCTAAGTTGGTCGCCTTGGCAGGCCGCGAGGCTGATTTCATCCATCATATCATGAAGAAGATCATGGGATACGTATGTTGCATTTGGCAGATGCTTACGTCTCATCCTCTGCCATTCTCTGCCATTGGATCTAGAGCCTTCGATGATATTTTCAAACATTATGTATCGTTGACTTGTTTCCCGAGTGATAATATGCTTTCTTTGCCTTATTGCCCACTGTAGCTTCCACTTGCCAAATGCCAATTCTACATCTTGGCTCTCATCTTCAACTCGCTATTGCTGGCTTCGCCTCGTTGAGCACCCACGCCAAGCGTCTCAGGTTTACCGAAGAGAGTCACGCCGCGCCGTCACTCTCCAAACCTCCATGTAAATAGTCGACTCCGATTTGAGGGTCCTGTTGCCTCAACTGAAAATGGAATCACACTGCAGCCATCGGCAATTACATCATCCACTGAGAGGCTCGTCAGAACCGCCAAACGAAACTCAACTGACATGTTTTCGTTTCCCATTACGAATGCCCATTTTCAGCTTTCGGTGCGGCTGAATGTTCGTCTGCATATGTGTTACTCGCTGTGAGTCGGGCGGCAAACGGTTGGCTCTCAGTCGCTGGTCAAAGTTGAGCTGATGAGGTTAACCAATTGACAGTTTCTTCATGACTCTGTTGGCCGCGACCGTTGAACTGAGCGTTTAGAATCAGTAATAAGCTTAAAATACACGACAGATGGCGTTTAATTGAATCAGAAATGATGCTTCCCATTGAGCAACAGGTCAGTGGCTTAACCCTGCATATGCGACCTCGAATTGGAAATTAAATCTACCGCTGCTTTACCTTGACCGCCCGAACCTCTTTGCGTCTTTGTCAATTGAGGGCACTCCCTCTTGCGACATTCAAGCTTTGTACTACTCGTCTCCTCCATTTACTTCGTGTATGTCTTTGTACTTCATTGTTGAGGTTGCGTTTCAGGGCCAGCCTCGCCTTACTCAGCCAGAACTATTGCAAGAATTCTTTTTTCTTGACAATCGCAAATAATGTGCTGGCCTGCAATCCGATGTCTCAATACTTGACTCTGTTTTATGACAACCACTGCCCTTTTCTAGCGAGCGTCTGCTACAGAGACAGCCACAGGACAGCGAGCAGAAGTCGGAGACGTTCGACATGACAGTTCATCTCGCTCATTACTCCGCTCATCCGAGGGAGCAACTAACTCTCTCAAGATAATGTCAGCGCAAGAGGGAATAGTTCTGAGCTGCGACAAGTGATCTCGTAAAATAGCGCAACACCAACGCATAGACCCATGTGATAAGGGCCGTTTAGCATCGACAAAAGTTCATGAGTTATACCCAGTTGTAATAAATGGGTTGCTGCATATCATTGCCGTGTTTGTAGGGTACCAGTTATTGCGAAGCAGTTGCACGGCATCTTTATGCCGAATTTAGCGCCGATCACGACTGATAACAGAATAGCATGGATACTCATGCATTTGGCACTCTCGTGTCAAGATCAGAGATCATCAGGATCTGTTCATCCTCAAAACCTAAGTTAAATGCCTAATTAGCCCCTTTATAACTCTGTATGATCTTTGTATGTGTTCAAGCTCTAGATATAACGTAATTGCTTCCTACGTAGTAGTTGTCGGAGATTCAACCCCTGTCATTTTATACGGCACATCACGCCAACTCCCGCAGACCAGCTGTACGAGATGCCGCTTTACATCCGGGCTCGGCGCACTTACCAGATCAAGCTTGATTACAATCAGGTCCTAGACTCAACTGCCCCCCAATCATCTCACACGAAGCCGCGGATGTGCCCACATTCGGAAGCCAGGCTGCATCAGTGATAGCGGTATTATAAAAGGTCCCTTTCAGATAGGCAAGTGGTATAAACCCCGATAGACATGACTACCGGGGCTAATGGTGAAATGTCCAGAAAAGGGAGGAGGTTTTGCGAAACTGCAGCTATAGAGAAGTGATAGAATATTCCGCACTCACGATACACATTAGTAGTTGTGAATTCTGCAGCTGATTATACGGAAGTACGGCATCGAGGATATCAGAGGTTATGGACCTACGCTTTGAGGAATAGTCCCTTTGGATAGACGAGATAGATAGTAGAGGACCTAGGAAATACTATAGTCGCAAAATGTATATAAGTCTGAGAAAATGCCGAGAGAAAAGAAATATCCAGAAGCATCAGAAACACTCAAGCTCATCTCATCACTTCCAGTCCAACATTCTCAACTCAACCTTCATCATGAAGTTCTCTCTCTTCCTCACTGCCGCCAGCCTTGCCCTCGCTGCCCCTGGCACCAAGCTGACTCCCCGTGACACCTCCCCCATCGTCCCTCGCTCTGCCCGCCGAGCCAAGTACAGCTCTCACCCCAACCAGAGACTCGTCTCTCTCTCTGACGCTCGCACCAAGAACGACCAGTACTCTGGCAACTGGGCTGGCGCCGTCCAGATCGGTAGCGGCTACAACAAGGTCCAGGGCACCATCACCGTCCCTGAGGTCAGCGGTGCTGATGGCGCTGCTGCTTCCGCTTGGGTCGGTATCGATGGTGACACCTGCCAGACTGCCATTCTTCAGACTGGTATCTCCTTCTATGCCGATGGATCTTTCGATGCTTGGTATGAGTGGATTCCCGACTATGCCTACAGCTTCAACAACTTTGACGTCTCTGTCGGCGACCAGATCCGCATGACTGTTGATGCTTCCTCCAAGACCAAGGGTGTCGCTACCCTTGAGAACTTGACCACCAACCAGAAGGTCACTCACAGCTTCACCAACACTCCTTCTACTCTCTGCGAGACCAACGCTGAGTGGATTGTTGAGGCCTTCCAGGAGGGTGGTAGCCAGGTCGAGCTTGCCGACTTTGGCACCGTCACTTTCACCAACGCTGTTGTTTCCGGAACCAAGGGTACTTCCGGTCCTTCTGGTGCTCAGATCATTGATATCTCTCCTGACCAGGGCCAGACTGTCCAGGCTGTTGGTTCTATCACCAGCAACTCTGTTACTGTCAAGTATGTTGGTAACTAGAGAGTCTCGAAGAGGACTCTAGCTTGCTTGTTGACTGGAAATGATGTGGAAGAGTTACGTGAGATAAGATGAGGAGAGTTGGGTACATATGACGAAGTGACGGAGATGAAACGACTGGATCGAGTTAGTTCTTCAAAGTATATATAAATGGAACATTGTACATGGCTGAAAATATGCATGGCTTGTTCATCTTGCAATGAAGTGAAGTAACATTGTGGATGCAGTGATAAGTAAACCATACAAGCTAATAGTTACAGTCCTGATTTGCAGCAAAGGTTTCATTTCATAGCCTTTAGCTATTAGTAGCTCGCATAAGTCTTTAATTCATTAGGCATAAGAATGTATTAAATGTGTTAACCTTAGTGATAAATAACACTATATAGAGCATAAAGTAGTATAGCTAAAATTACATTAAGTTCCCTTAAAGACGAAAGACGGGCAGATCGGGCAGTATTTATCTCTTCGGGCATCACTGACTGCTCAGAGTTATGAACCAAGCTTCTTGCAATCTCCTTCTCTTTACTCTGAGCTGTGTTCACCAGAGAGTTGCTTGCGAGGCTCAACTCATTGGCTTCTCGTGGCGCTATTAGAAGTCAGTATTTGAACAAGAAAGAACACCAGAACATACCGCTCGTGAAGACAGCAGACCCCATGTTGTTGCTGCTTGGATAGCGTTCAAGAACGGCCTTGGCCACAGAAGCTGCCGTTGCGGAAGCGAAGTCTTTCCAAGCCTTGTTGCTGTGACTATCCGCATAGCCAGAAATCCCTTTAATTATCAGAGTGGGCATCTCATCCCATATCCCAGCTCCTTCCGTCTCAAAAGCATCAAGATGATATTTCCTAGCCAACTCGTCTCGTAGATCGCCATCTTTGACCGGTATGTTCGCTGAGCCGAACCGTCCGAGAAATATCTCTGGTGTGAACTCCGCACCTTGAGGAAGATCGTCTCGTTGATGGCGAGGGATCATCTTGGAGAAGTCGCATCCGACCTCAATGCATGAGGATCTGTAATTCGTTTTACAGAAGCCGTGGACGTTATCTTTACATAAAGTGCACAACGCTTCGTGTTCATGTCGATAATCCGGGGGAAACAGCCTGTCCTCTTTCGATCCTGGATACTGGTAGTTGGCTGTCCGCCCTGCTCTCACTGCAGTTTCTTGCAAATCCTTCAGGTGGCTCATAGCAGCAACCTTCAGACGCTTTCTCATAAATTCCGTTTCGTATGTTGCCAGCATGGTTCGTATGTCCCTATTTGCTCTTCGTATCATTTTCTCGGCTGCATCGTTCAGGACAAACTCCCCATCCGGGTAACGGCCGCCGAAGTCATACTGGGTGACATCCTTGCCAACCACCACATCACCGAGGTATGCATCAATATTCTCAATGCGCGGCATCCCTCCGCATGTTCCGACGAGTAGCGCAAGTTTGAGATTCCGGTAGCTCAATGTGAGACAAACCGATCCAGTTGCCGCGTTGATTGTTCCACGATTATGTAGAGTTACGAGAACTACATTGTGTCGTCCAATTCGTCCAGTGATGTATGTGTTCCTGTCTGACTCGAATCGGTCATGAGGAGCACTGATCTTGTCCCAAAACTCGTCGAAGAGCAGCGTGACAGCATCAGCCTCACCAGGCAAAGCGCACACAATTGCTATTCTGAATTCATCGCGGTCTTTTGGTGGTTGAGTTGAAGCCATCTTGCTTGTGGTGATATGATATGACTTGACTTGATCGCAGAAAAGAAGCTCCAGTGGAGGATATGAGGGATTTAGGACTGATCCTACTGTTTCATCACGTGTAATGCTGAAACTACCATCTCCTTGTATCTACTATTGGACAGGAAGGGGTTTTCGTTGCGTTGTGAAACGACTTACCAGAATAAAAATAGATTTGACCCATGCGGATGGAGGGACAAGACCTGACGTGACTGGACAACCTAAGCGCCGTCCCATTTGCACGGCCCGTGCCGCAGTTGTCAGCGTCTACCAACGCCCAGTGTCATAATTGCACATAAAAGAAGGCTTGGGCGTTTAAGAAAATGTATAGAAGAAGGGTAAGTAAGCCAGAGAAAATGTACCAATGGTGGTATGTTACTTCACAGGCAACGTGCGCGTAACTTGGATGTAAGCCACTGTCAATAAGATCTCCTGATATCTAGGAGGCCAGTAGAGACGTTGTGCGCACCTGGTCCGAGTAAGGCCATCCGTGGCCCCAAGAGAAACAAAGACAAACAGTTAAGAAGTATTCTTTGGAGTATCCACCACTGCACTGTCGTTGATCTAATCAGAAATGTCATTCACGATCACCAGCTGAATCTGAGGAATAAATACCCTGCAGCCAACGAGCCAATTACAGTGAGCACCGATCTCGGGTCCAACTTGCCACTTAATACCACAAACAGAGTCTTTATCTCTAATTTAACGGCCATTACCAAACAAGCATAGATCTTGGCATTCCGACAGCCGGGCTATAAATCTGCACTCCGGCACATTTTATGCTTATCTCGTCGCTTTTAGTTCCCCATCCTCAATAAGCTTAATGTTAAGAACCCCGCACTATTGTTCCGCACTGTGCAAGGATTCCCTGTGCTCACGAGTCATCCTTCAGGCTAGCAGAGCGAGCAAATGCTTATCACGAAAAGGAATGAGCCAGACAATAGGTGAGTCTTTTATCAGGTAAGACTTTCGGCGATCAGGAAAGCTCCCGATCGCCGGTTCTGGAGATATAATGCTTCATGTATCCCGACAGACCACTATCCTTCGTCTCCTACATCCAGTCCTCTTCCTTTAACGTTACATCACGATTACGATGGAGTCTAAGAATGAAGGCAAGTCTGTCCCTCAGCAACGTGTCTCCAAAGACTGTGCAGATGGCGAGACTATCAAGCCTGGCGATGCACTAGCTGACGATGAGGAGCTCGCCATTGCCCTGGCAAACTATGTCCCTGATACAGCCGAGGAGAGACGTCTTGTTCGCAAGATCGACTTGACTCTGCTGCCTTGCCTATGGTGGATGTATGTCCTTGCTTACCTGGATCGTGGCAACATTGTAGGTCCACTGACCCTATCGCGGGTTACAAGCATCGACTGACTGATATAGGCCAATGCAAATGCAGCTGGTATGAGCGAGAGTCTCAACATGAAAGATAACGGTAAGGCTGACACTTCAACATCTTATTATCATACGTCCTGACGTGACGGCGCTAGACTACTCGCTTCTCGTGTACCTCTTTTTCGTCGGTTACTTCCTCTGCGAAGTCCCCTCCAACATGATCATGAACAAATGCCGCCCGTCAATTTACCTCCCAACCATAGTCTGGGTCTGGGGTTGCATCGTCATTGCCCTCTCACAAGCCAAGAGCTACAAAGGATTCCTCGCTGGACGGTTTTTCCTCGGCTGCATCGAAGCCGGTCTCTTCCCCGGTGCGATCTACCTATTGACATGTTGGTACACCAAGAAGGAAATCGGTAAGCATGATGTACCTCAATTGTCTTTACAATTTACTGACACTCAGTAGGCAAGCGATTCTGTATCTTCTACACATCCGGCTGCATCGCTCCAGCGTTGGGTGGTATAATGGCTGGTGCTATCGTCAAAGGTCTCGAGGGAGTCCAGGGCATTCCCGGCTGGCGTTGGCTGTTCATCGTCGAGGGCGCACTCACCGTGTTTTGCGGTTTCGGGCTATATTTCCTTCTACCAGACTATCCCCGCAACGCCCGTTACTTCTCTCCTGACCAGCGCCGTCTTGCTCAGATACGCATCCTCGTCGATCGACAGGTCAGTGTCGGCAGCACAACACGTCGTATGACGTCGTGGCAAGCCTTCAAGGCTGTTGTCACTGACGGGAAGACATGGTTCTTTCTCATTGCATACAGCATCATTATTCTTGGCATGTCCATCTCATACTTTGTTCCGACCATTCTTAAGACCATGGGCTATACCAAGGTTACTGCGCAGTGGATGACTGTCCCCATATGGATCACCGGCGCTGTCTGCCAGCTGGCTCTATCCTGGACTTCAGACAAGCTCCAGGACAGAAGATGGCATAGCTGCGGTCTTTATGGACTTGCGGCTGTCGCATGCATAGTCTCGGCCTTTGTTCACTCTGCCATCGCCAAATATGTTATGATGTGCCTGCTTGTCGCTGGCCTGTACACCGGACTCCCCCTCATGCTCAACTGGACGAGCGAGTCGATCCCATTTCCTGACCAGAAGCGCTCCGTTGCTATTGCCTTTGTCGACTCGTTTGGCCACCTGGCCATTATCTACGGAAGTTATCTGTGGCCCAGCACCAACGCTCCTCAGCACCTGGTCGGTTTTGCTACTCTGACGGCGACCTGCGGCTTCGGATGTGTTATCGCCATTACGGCGCCATGGTACTTTGGGCTGCTACCCAAGGAGCCTGTCACCAAGGCTGAGCGAGAGCTAGTAGCTCTCCAACAGCAGGATCAGCAACAGGAGTCATGAGTATCCGCAATAGTGACCACGTCTGGTAGAACGTCAGAACCTGTAGGGAGCTGGCTAGGTAGACAGTCATCCAAGCACTAGACAAATCCACTTCAGACTTTCTTGGATGAGCATATGCAATTGACTATTATCACATATAAGATTGACTTACTACAGAAAGAAGAAAAAAGAGAATTCTGGCAATAAAAAAACTCCACATAATACAGCATTTGCACCAATCAGCGCGCAACACGTCCGTTTCTCAATCTACACCCAACGATTACATTTCCTACAGTAAGGCCAGTAAAGCTTGCATTCGCCAAGACTGCAACCTTCACGCGTGAGCTGAAGATTCGGGTCTCTTCTCTGGGATCGACAGACTTTTCTCGCCTTTTTCCATTCTTCTTATCCGTGTTCCTTTCTAATCACGATGGACCAACCCCTGTTAACAGAGTGGATCGAGCTATTTGCGCAGAACCCCTCCTATGAGCCGACCACGTACAAGGCACTCGACAACCTTGCGTCGCATGACGACCTCGCTTTCCTGCACGCCAAGTTCTGGAACGAGATCCGCGAATGGACCCGGAATGATCTCACTGATATGTCCCGTATTGTCCACCCAGATCTGACGGGTCCCGGGAGCATTTTCATCGGGGGCATGAACCATGCGCTCAACGAGGACATCCTTGCCAAGAATGGCGTTCAAGCGGCTATTGCTATTCATCCCAAGGACTCGCTAGCATGGGATGAGAACAACACTGCCTACGGGCTGCAAAGGTTCTACCCTGACCAGAACGGCATGTCGAGCAGTGTCGTCAAGTACCCGCTCATCATTCCACTCGAGGACAACGCCAACTCTAATCTCATCGACCACTTTGACGAGACTAATGCTTTTATTAAGCGGCATAGCAGCAAGGGGAGGAACATCTTGATCCACTGTAAATCCGGGCGCTCACGCTCCGTCGCAGTGCTAATCGCGTATCTGCAACAAAAGTTCTGCTCCGAGAAAGGTCTTGCGTCTCTAAAGGACAAGACTGCAGCGAAAGAGCAGTTGCGGATGCACCGTGAGGAGATCACAGAGGCGATACGTGCCCAACGCCTCCCTGTCATTGTCATAATGGAACGTTTTGATGAACTGTTAGCCCAGTATGACCTTAAACTCATTGAAGATCCAGAGTATAGGAGTGAGCAGCCGGCTGGGCTTCCCACCTCTGAGCTCATGGAATCTAAGGCTCACAAGGCAACCAAACAGCCGGAGGTTGTAGCAAAGAAGCAGAGTAAGGTCGTGCAGACAAAGGGAGGCGCGGCAGTGCTCAAGTTATGTGTTGCTGCAGCTTTTTACAAAAACAACCAGAAGCCAACGGAAGCAGTAGTGCATCAATTCTTCGAAGTCAGCGAGGCCTACTTCTATGAGCTAGAAGCGTTAGAGTACGGTGGAAGGTCGTATGTTGGCTCTCAACATGCATGTCTCGGCCTCGTGGAATTTTGCTTCAGGTACGCTAAGGATGAGTATGGTCTCGTGCTGCCAAAGAATATAGAAGAGCATGTTAGAAAGGTTATAACACAATAGAATTACAGTTTCAATCCAAAATATCGTCTAGCGCATGTACTAAGCAATTTTAAACTTTTATGGTTAACTCATAATTTCGTATCTAGAGACACCGCCGTCGAATATCGGAGGTTGATGTCATACCGTCTATCCGCCCTGAAAATGATAAGATCACGAGGTAGAATAATTTCCAAACAGCAAGATAGATCAGCGTCACGCCTAGATCTGGCAAGATGGAAGGATTTCGACTACAGGGAAACAGCCCGACTCAAGTACATGAACTTGACGCCGTCCAAGTGAAGGCACTCGATACTACTACTGATGCACAGATATGCGGCTACTTTTCTGACAATCCAGGTAAGCAACTGCAAACATGACCTGAGTGCAGAATCAGACTGACTAACTGGTGCCATTCGCTGCTGGAAAGACTATACAGCAGCCTGCGCTCCCCCATCCACCTGTAGCACCCCCAGCGGCGGCAGGTCATGGGGCTGTTGCGACGAGACAAGCTGCTACATCCCTGCTACATGTGAGGATGCTTCAGCTCCCGATTGTGGAGGCACTGCCGCCTCACTGTGCCCTTATTATCCCATCATGAAATGGTAAGACTGCTGATGAAACGATATCCAAGATTGACCACTGCTTCTTAGCACGTACGGAGCCTCGTCGCGGTGCGTCTACTTCATTTATCAAACTGCGTCTGACGACTATGCCAAGATTACTTCCTGGGGTTGCGATAAGACACCGACGACATATATCATCGGACCACTGCAGGCTAAGGAAACTTCATCAACGACGGCACCCGCGAATGACGAAAGAGACTCAAGCCCTGGTATTTCGAAAGATGCTACGATCATTCTCGCCGTGGTTCTCCCCGTTGTAGGGTTGAGAATTTTTCTCACTGCAGCCATGTTGTTCCTCCGGCGGCGGAAGAGAGTAGGTAACCCGGCCAGACCAGTGAGGGGAGGAGTAAGATCTGGGATGGAGCGGACTGCGGAATGTACGCCTGTCCCTGCGGTGCCGCCGTATGAGATGGGTGATAACGTCTTGCGGGGTGAACTAGGCGGCCGCGAGGTTTGTCAGAGAGATTAATCAGTGACAGATATTGAGCCCGCGGGAGCAAGAAAAACGCCAAACAGGGATATTGAAGTCACCAAGCCCAGGCTGGCAAGTAAACGGAGACAAGAGATACGAAATTGCAACACCATACCATTATAATGTCTCCACCTACACAGTGTGAAGAGATGAAAACAAATCCGTAGTACGATAAGTCTCGGCTTATCACCCTGCCAAGAGGTATTATAGTCTCGTCTACTCCGTACGCTATCAGCAACTACATCTTAGCGAGGCTTGGCTGCGCGTCAATCATCTCCTTCAAAAAGTTCTCATCACTCTTCAGCCTCGATTCCGACTCCTCGAAAAGTCTAGGAATTCCGGTCTCGGAGAACGCTACATCCTCCAGGACCATGCGACTGATTCCCTTGGCGGCCAGGAAGACCTGCGGCATTCCGTGACCGGTGAAACCGCCCATAATAAACATGTTTTCTCGTCCAGGTACACGGCCGATGCGGGGAAGTCCGTCGGCTGAATAGCCCATGACTGCAGGTAAAGTATCTGGTTAGCATAAGACCAAAAGAGTTCAAGATAAGCAGGGACACTCACTTCCAGTCCAGACTTGATCTGCGTATGCGCCGCTGTTCTCCCAACCGCGAAAGTGTCGTTGCATGTACCCTTCGAAGTAATCCTTCGCTCTTTCGATGACCTTCGTATCATCCACGCTGCCATACCAATGCTCTGTATGTCTGAAGTAGGCCGATCTAGCGCCCCCGACAATAATGCTGCCGTCTGGCCGAGGGATAAGATAGTCAAAGTCCGTGGGACTAAATCGAATAGCATAAGAGTCTGCCAGAAGTGGCGGGCTCAGAGCAACAATCCGGCTGCAGATGGCACGGTAGGGAATAATCTTATCGCGATACTCAGGGAGAAGGGCAGCAGTATAAGCGTTGGTGGCCACAATGAGCTTACGGGCCTTGATAGCACCACGACTTGTGATGACGCTCCAACTGCCGTCAGCTTCTGGGGAAGCAGAAATCGATGTAGCAGGAGTGTTGGTTTGAAGGTTGAGGTTCTTGTGTTTGAGGGCGTCGGCGAACATGTGGTGGATCAGCTTATAAGGCCAGAGATGACCAGTCGTGTACTTGAAAGCACCCTTTGCGCCTTTCACGCCGGAGATCTACCCCACAAGTCAGAAATCCCTATGCAATGAAGAGAAATAGCGCATAGAAGAAAAAGTTTGAAGATTCTTACTGTTTCGGCATACTTGCCATCGACATAAAATGCGCTCTTTGTCGCGCTCACACCCGCACTGACAAACCTATCATATCCAGCCTTGAGTTCCGCGTTGTGATCTGCCGATAACTGCACATCAACAGCATTTGTGATCATCAAATCGCAGTCCACATTGTTCTCGAGCACATGATTCTTGACAGCGTCGACATTGGCGAGCTCAAACTCGGCAATCTCAGCGCCGGCGTCGACACCGTGCTTGGAAGCCATTTTTGAGCACAAGTTGTACACATCAGGCTTGATGTGTCCTCCTACACAGCGTCAGTACGGGCACCGATGCGAGCAAAGGATGAACCAACCGTTTCGTCCTGTCGCGCCAGAGCATAGTTGCCGAGCTTCCAGGACGACGATTGACTTGTCCTTTGACTCGGGCTGCGATAGCATATGCGTCACGAGCGAAGCGCCAGAGAACCCTGCTCCAATGATGAGAATGTCGCATTGCGAAGGTAAATCTTTCGTTGACCGGTGATTGTCAAGCAATCCCGGGGAAGAGCGCCAGAAGGAGGTCATCCCGTTGGGGGGAGGGAATGGTCTTGACGACATGTTTAAATTTGCCTTGGGGTTGTCTAGAAAGATTAAGAACCTCAGCTCAGCGGTGCCACTCGGACTGCCTTCTTGAAGTACGAGGGAGCAAACAATTCGTTGAGACTTGTGGCTGAGAGCTTCAATCAGCGGAGAGAACCTGGAGCAAACAGTTCAATGCGAGGTCGGAGGATCTCAGGCGAATCCACTTGGACTGGATTCGCCTCCGTGCACACTACGGAATGGAGAGCCGATGTGGAGCTTATCTTGGCGTGACAGCGGTTTTACTTCTGAAGCCCGCCTTTTTACACCGTTCTTAGTTAGAAATATACTTTAGGAGTGTCTAGACATATATCTAATAACCGCGGGATATCTCAGCTTGGCCCGGAGAGAGCATTTTTGGGCATTAACCGAATGGTTTCACTGAACGCAGATAGCGTTCCTAAAGACTTAAATCGACTCGGATGTTCACAGTGGGATGTCTGAAAGCTTCGTAACCAGAGGATATGCTGAAAACAAAAGATGAATGGCTTTTATCAACATCTTCTTATAAGTACAAAGCAACAGCTTACTCAAGAGACTTGGTCTCCAAGCTATCTCCCTCGAAAGCCAGAAGTCCACAACTTCCAGACCCCAGACCATGTTGAGACAAATCGAGGTTGCGGACCGCCTCATCTGACTCTGTGAGCTCTTATGGGTGCAAAGATTAATTCAAATGCTCAACTGAATTTCTCCTCAGTGGAAGTTTTAAAGAAAGTTCATGCGAGCCTTCGAAGTCCCATTCTTAGACTCAATTGATTTGAATGTTGGCAACATTTTGTTCTGATTTGACCTAAAGGCGGCTAGTTCTGAGGCTAGAGTGGAATTTACTTGCCTGCCTACCTGGGCTAGACTGGGCACGAGGGTGACGATGCTACCTACAGTAGTTCGCGGCTTCCGCCCGTTCAGCCCCTCAATCTGATCTCCATCTGCCAAGAAACTCATTTCTCGGTCCGCGGCCTGCGCGTTCTCATCACGATCTCTTCAAAATCACGTTGTACAGCAGGATACTTCCGTGTAGCCCTTATCGATTGCAGAACATTACCTACCGATACCAGTGTGCCAGCAAATACTAGGGCCTCCTTTTGAGAATAGCCAAAGATTACGTCATAGGTCTTGTGGCCGACCAGCGTCCAGATTTACTCACTACTTCCAAGAAGTCGGGGTGCCGAGCGTGAAAGATCTGTAGAACTTGGAGTTCTTGTAAAGAGTAGGCTGATAAAAAGTTAAAAATGCGTGGTGCGACACATACTAACTGTGCAGTACAACAGACCGCGAAGAGTCAAAGGGCTAATATCATTACGAGACTTACAAGTAATTATTCGAATATCTATCACGTAAGATCTGTCCTCCACCGCTCGTGCAGAGTCTAACTGTAGAAAGTTGACATAAGAATGGTCTCACTTGAGAATGTGTCGAAGCTGCTCCCGTCAAAAAGCCTACGCAAGCTGGCCTCAAACCGTTCGACTATCAGCATGCAATGGAAGCTACAGACACCGGTTCCCTTGATTCTAGAAAACATTGGGCTTTCCCCAGGTACACCGCTCATAGGGGAAGCCATACTCGACACAAGAAAAGACTTGGACATCAAGAGATTCCACGTGACGTTGCGTCTCCATCGCCACTACAAGAAACCCCTTCGTTCCAACTGCCCTGACTGTGCCCACGATTATGTTCAGCTTCAAAGGTGGACTTTCGTTCAGAGCGAGATCATACCTGGCAGTGGAAAACATCCTTTTATGTTTGCTGCGCGGCTTGACAACGACACGCCTCCCTCAGTGACCACACCTTTGTTGGACCTGACGTACGAACTGAGCGCAGAGCTCATTCTAGCCACTGGAGAGCCTGTCGTCTGGAAACACAACATCGAAGTTAAGCGTTTACTGTACCGACCAGAAATTCTTCGTAACATTTCTCTAGCAATTTCAGGAACCCCGCTACACGCGCGTTTGTCGTCGGAACAAATCATCAGACTGAATAAGAAAACCCACGTAGACTTTTCTCTCTCGAAAAACAGGCACGGACAAAGAGGTCGGATCTACGCATGGGAAGCAATCGGAGTGGAGTGGAGGCTCGAAGAGCGCGTAGAGGGCCCACTGGGTGTTTGTGAGCGACACGCAGACCAAGACGAGAGCGAGTCTAGCAGACAAAGGCAAAGTGTCTCTCACACAATAGCAAAGGGACGGCCTCGCAACGAATGGAAGGTCTTTCAGAGTGATCAGGAGACGACTTCGACACTAAGTTTCGAGTATGGTCCGATCGCGATGATGGTTGCAAAACGCCACAAGTTATACGCGTGCGAAGAAGCCTCGAACAGCACTCTCAGGATTTCGCACGACTTTATCCTGGAGGTTTCGTTGTCAGCAGTAACAATGACATTTGACAAGACTGTTGATACTCCAGCCTCCAACAGTTCTCGAATTATAAGAATTCGTCGACCGGTCATTATCACAGAGTGCCAAGATAATACTTTTGATAATGTTTTCTAGAACCTTGGCGAAGTGTTACCAGTGTATACGAGGGTCGAGTCTGACTTACCTGTCAACTTTGCATCATGAACTATAACAGCTTTTAATGAATAAAGTTTTTAATCAGGCAGGGCTTCCAAAAGAGTGTTATCTAAAGCTATAATGATGGTATGGAGTTTATGCGAACCGAACAAACCGAACGAACCGAACCGATAATGGAAGCAGCAACTACCGGACTATGGAATCAATCTGTAGGGAGAGTAGCATAACAGTTTTAGTCGGAATATAAATATATAATAACCAGCTAATTTGCACCGAAGTAAGCAGACAAACGAGGTTCAAGAGACCTTAGTCTGGTTAAGTTAAATTGGTTGAGATAAGACCAATTTACATTGGACCTTTGTGCAGTCCATCAGATAAGGAAAACCACGCTAAGATACGCGCGGTAATAGGATCTAATCCGCAGATTTTCCGACAGAATCATTTGCTATAGCCGTCTTACCCGAGATCCGTCGCAATGGACTCTCTATTCTTCATATCTATAGACGCAAGTAGACGGAAAGTTGCATTTATTATTTCCTCATTGCGAAGCTATGCCAGGCATCCCTTGCCAAACAATCATTCTGATCGGCCCTGAGGGTGCTGGAAAAACAACCATTGGAAAGACCCTGTCAGAAAAACTCAACAAAGAATTATTCAGCCTCGATCGGCATCGCAAGGAGCTATACGCACCCTTCGACTACGATGATTCCCATGCCAACAAACTATACGAACAAGAGGGGGTCGAGGCTTTGTTAAAGTACTGGAAGTACTTTGAATACAGAGCTGTCGTGGAAATCTTGCAAAATGCCTTGAAGCCTGGGGATAGATTTTACGGCAAGATACTCGACTTTGGGGCGGGCCATTCCATTTTTGAGAACAAGGAGGAACTGGATCATGTTGCGGAGCTTATTTACCCATATAAAGGGGTCTTCCTCATTGTTCCGTGCGAAGACGTCAATGAGGCGTTGAGGATCATGGAGGAGCGGAGAGGTCATGAGTTGAGCTACAACCGATACTTCCTGAATCATCCGAGCAACAAGAAGTTGGCAAAGCATATCATCTACACGAAAGACGTCAGTCCGGAGCAGAGTGCTCATGAGATATCGAAGTATTCAGACGGTTGACCATCTTAGGTAGCTCAAAGGAAGACCCATGAGGATTTTATAACCGACATTATGTCAAGTTTATCACTCCTCGTGCGAAATGGCCGCTCTTTTAAACATTCACATGCAAATAATCTCTTTATATTAGTAGGTTTCTGCCTGCCTAGTGAGATGGTCCGACCACTGTAGTCAGATTGACCATGACCCAATTTGGTAGGTGTAATAAGATCAGGCTAGGCATGACAAGCTTCAAATATGTCAGAGTTCGTCAATTGACTTTCAATGGATTTTTGCATCAACAAATAAATACCGGACAATCTTTTAGACACGTTAGACCAACCGATAGACGATATGGTTGTCATTGATCAATCATGCCTCACCAATGCGATCCTGGCCCGAGATGTCAACACAGTAGAATCAATGTTATCTTCCGGTGCCGATCCAAATGGTCGAAGAGTTGGGAAAGAAACATCAGCCTGGCGCTCAGTGGATGGAAGACATGTGAAGCCGGAGAGAAAAGATCCCAATTCGTGTCATGAGCTATATCCTCTTGATCTTGCAATGACGTGCCGCCCAGCTTGCCGACGAATTGTTGAGCTACTACTCAGACACGGCGCTGATCCCAATTCTCGCTACCCTCAGACTACGATTGCTCACCGGGTTCTGGAAAGAAGAGGCTCAGGCCCCAATATGACATACAGCAAGCGGAATGCCTACCTGGACTTGATCCTTCGGCACCCACTGCTGGATGTTAATCTCCAAGATGGGGAGGGCATTCAATTACTACAAATTGCTTTGGAAGTGGGGGATGCAGAATCTGCCCGAATACTGATGAACAGAGGTGCCAATCTCCGTTGCAAGGACGATTCTGGTAGGAACATCCTGCATGTTATATCTGCCGATGATTGTGGAATCGACCTCGTTCAGCATATAATCGGTCTAGAACCAGATCTCCAGTATCAGTTCGACAAGCAGGGTAGAACCCCGCTTCAATATGCAATAGATTGCCAAAAGCCAGGCAACCCAAGGGACGAGATCAAGCTTTTGATCTCCGCGGGTGCCGACGTTACGGTCCAAAATGCCAATGGAAATACGGCGCTCCACATCCTCTTCGGAAAACCATTTCTTCTTGTTGCAGACTACTACGGCCATGCAGTTTGGCAGGGCTTTATCAAGAATACGATTGACTTGCTCCTCTCGAAAGGAGCAGACATAAACGCGCGGAACAGAGATGGGGAAACACCTGCATTCGGCTACTTCCGTGCGAGCCGCTTCAATGTTGACCTCACCTGGGCGAAGATGGATGAAGAGAGACATACCCTATATAAAAAATGGGGAGGCGATAGATGGAAGGCCAACAAGGAACTCGAAGAAGGGATCGTGGAGGAAACGGAACCGAAGATTTGGGCGCTCTTGGATGAGATGGGAGTGGACTGGTCAGTTATGAATGACAAGGGAGAGTCTCTGCTTCATGTTATTGCTGGCCTCGAACGATCAAGGGTAGCTAGATTTCAATTCTTGGTGGGTAAAGGATTGGATCCCATGGCAGAAGACATACAGGGTCAGACTGCGCTAGATATCGCTGCGCGTGGAAAGGCAGATGACATCTTGGGATTGTATAAAGGATTCCCTCCGTCAGATATATAATGAGGCTGAAGTCAAGTCAATGTCCGTCTCGCCTAAAACGCCGTCCCCTGGCTGTGGACCTGTGGTTAAACTCCGACTACTTTAGCTGACACAATTGTGGAGAATGACAAAGCCATTACATACCGCCAAAACTCAACAAAACACGGAACATGGACCAATTATCTTCAAGAGACATCAGGGCCATTACCATTCCCGCGGGAAGCGCCCACATTTTTGTCGGAATTTACCCGCAACGGCTAAGTCCTTAGCCGGGACTTCACTGCAAGCGATGTTTTGAAAAGGGAGATTTTGAGCGAAGTGCAGCGGGTTGGGGCTCTTAGTAGCATCGTGCTAGATTGGCAGTAGCTTAGAGTCTCATTAACCGAAACATTAACTGGACCTTATCGGCCCACGCCCTATTGGTTATGTCGTATACGTCAGCCGCAGGAATCCGACATGCCCTCAGACAAACGATCTAAACATCAACATTTTCACAGCTTGTTATATTCTTGCCACTTTTCAGATACCCGGGTTTCCGATGCTTTACACACGTGCCATAAATGGCGTCGAACTGTCCTTCGAGGACCGCGGCATGGTCACGTCTAATCCGACGATCGTCTGTCTCCCAGGCTTGGGTCAGGACCACCGCGGCTATCAATACATCCTCCCCTTCTTGGTGAGCAAGTACCGCGTCATCAGAATTCTATGGAGGACCCGTCACAGCGCCAACAGCGAATCCACCGGCGAATGGAGCGTGGCGCATCAAGTAAATGACACGATCGCACTTCTAGACTCCCTCCAGGTCCAGACATTCATCCCCATCTCTCACTTCCAAGGCGGTTGGTGCGCTATTGAGATGGCTGCGCGTCTGGGGAAGCAAAGAGTCCCGGCTGTACTTTTGACCGATTTTATCCTCACTCGGCCTCCTGCAGAGTTCATCAAGAGCCTGCAGATAATACAGAACAAGGAGACTTGGCACCAAGGCCAAGCCGCCCACATCACGAAATGGCTCAACAACACATCCAACAAGAACGTTCTAGATCATTGTCGGAATGATCTAGACACCGACGGATTCGAGAACTGGGCTTATTTCTGCTGGCTGGTGGAAAGAAATTATGAGCGCTGGGGATCACCGATGGAGCGGCTTGGGGCTATTGAAGACCCTCCTCTAGTCCGGCATGTCTTCAGCCATCCCAGAGAAGAGGCTTATCATACAGAGCATAAGGAATTTGCTCAGAAACACCCAGATTGGTTCAGCTTCGCCAAGCTTAACGGTGAATCTCACTTCTCCGTTGTCGAGCGACCGGAAGCTGTGAGTCTGCAATTATCAGATCTTGTCAGGCAGGTGAAGAGCAAGTAGTGAGACCAGCAAAGCAGAAGCAAGAGGTAATTTTTAGATCCGTGTTCAATATCAGATAGAATCGGCTTTTGATAGATTGACTATATCCATAGCAATTTAGCAGAGCTACGTCCTGGTCCTTCACTTAGGATCTCCTAATGTACTGATTTTCACTCTACAGCAGATAAGAGGAATGATATTAACGTATCAGCACATAAATGACAGTCTATGTACCTGAACAGGGCTTGAATTATCCTCCTCAACAAGCTTGGGTATGTGGCCTGCCGTTGAACTACCCTAGTCTTGACCCCGCACACCGGGACGCTAACAGCGCACAATGCTCGCTCAACTGACTTGCTAAACGAGATGATCCATTTCGGGGATACATCGGGCCGGATTACCCGGACCATGCTTATCGTAGCGGATTCTCCCTTATCTGAAGCGAGGGCCCCATAATTAAGCAGAGTCCCAGACGTCGACACAAACAAACTCAAGGGTAGCCTAGTGACCAGTAAGTATGTAGTTAGCAAGAAAAATGAATTGCTGATGGAATGACCAAATGACTCATCTCTGCTTAGGAAATAAGGGTGAAACGATACTTTACTTCTCTAATTAACCTCATCCTAACGGCGTCTTAGCTGGGGTTTTAAAGAACATGAGTACAGGAAGATTGTGTGAAAAGAGTGCATTGAAGTCATATACTGTGAGATTTTGGTCGTTACTCCGAGGTTTTGAGATACATAGCTATGGTGAATTCCGGGTGAAATGTGGTCGGAAAGCCTTGGTGGTTGTCCTTGCCACGGGAATCTTGGTCTCGAACGCGCGAAGATCCTAGAGAGTAAGTTCGATGGTTGTGTTTTCTACCACGAGGTAGTTTTGATAGAATCTGATAGACATTTTGATGGTTCTATATCGAAATAAATCTGAAGTGGGAAACATCCTTCACGCTCCCCTACTTTTCAGCAATTATTGAGTATCATTTGACTCCGACGTTAAACAAGCTTAATTTTCTCAAGACAAGGACGTCAGAGGAGGCTATCGGAAAAGACTCGAAAGAACAGTCCAGGGTCGAGGTAGAGGAATTGATGTAGTCATCAAGGCAGCGTGGTATAGACAGCCTTTGACCAAGATATGGGTAGCTCCATTGATGCCAAGTCTCCCATTTTAATAGTCAGATCATGTAGCCACATACAACTCAAAGTTCCGCGATAACTACATGGCCACATATAACAAATCGACCATTCATGTCCCTCGCATAGAGAAGCAATCCATTTTAGGACGCCCGTCAATCCCACCTGCTCTATCGAGTCAATTTGTGTTACGACTCCAGCGTAGTATTAGGCCGAGGCCGCCCAGGATAATTATGCATAACCCCGCGTCGTCCTATATCCAGCAACTGTTAAGGAGTGCTCCGCGAATAACAATTGGTGCGGTTGGTGTCAAAGACGGGCCGGTGGCAATGACCTAACTAGTTGGTTGGTTCTGTCAGGGGATATGTGTAAAGTCCGGAAACGGGCTTTATACTTCGCGGACTACTCTTGCTAGATATGAGGTGCAGTGTAACCCGAGGAGGTTCCTAAGCAAGGAAGTTACCATGCTATCAGGCAATGCTTAATCAAAGCATTCTCGGCTAAATCTCCAAATCAGTAGAGACATACGTTTGTAATGCTTACGATAAGCATTAAAATGCAACGTCCAAACCTGCCTAATACTCATACACAACAGTATAAAATAGTAGCCATGCCATTAATATAAACTATTATTTACTGGTTTCCAGCACATAAGTCTGTCTCTTATTGGCATCATTTGCAGCATCATTTCTCAAAATAAAGACCTTCCTTACCATCCTTCTCGCACTCCCCGCTGCCTTTGCCGCACCAGCAGCCAATGCTAGAAAGCAGGTTAAAGCTTGCGCTTGTGCCAACGCCGCTGGCCAAACGAAAACCGACGGTTACTGCCAATATATCGCTGGTAGCAATATTAATGTCAATAGACAGAATTATATTAGTTACCGTCCCCTGAGTACACCAAAAGAGCTCAATAGGCATGTTTTATCTAGGTTCTTTCATTCCTTTCCACATAAGGGGCTTAATATGACAACTTGACCGTTTCGCTGAAACAAGTGCTAACAAGACCCTTTACAGTACTTCCCCGCTGCCACTTGGTCGGAATACATAGACACACGCTTCACTTCCAAGTTCTGCCCCGGCTACTACCCAGGCTACCCCAACCCAGTCTGCAAGACTGTCACGGTCTGCCCGTTGATTGGTGACTACCAGCAAATCTATTAAGCGCGTTAGTGTTGGATAGGATATATTAAATTCACCTCTACTTTAACTGTACATACTAGATAATCTTTCGTTCATTGACTCTAACATAAGTATAAAGAACTAGATTAATTATTGGCTTCTTCGTCTAACGAATCTCGACCATAATGCTGCAAAATTCCCCGCAATGTCTTGTCTTTCCTATCTCGTTGTAGTCATAACTCTTCCATCATTTTCTCTCTATCAAAGATGATCTGGGTAAGCCCTACAAAACGGAGCTCACGGCCCGAAGCTCTCGTTCTGGGGTAACTTGCTATCTTCTGCACCGTAACCAGCGTGTCGCCATCAAAGTCAGCATCAGGAAAAGTAGAGAAATCAACGGCTTCCAAATCCGCGTCTTCAGTTGGTGACCAGTTCGGGATCACCTTGCCTCTAGGCCCGAAGACCACTCTTCCATTATCCTGCTGAGCGATATTAGATAGAAAGATAGCAACGAATCTAGGAGGCTTTGATCTTTTCTTCTTAAACACAACCACCGCAGCGTAAATGTCTGCTTTGCCTTTTCCAAGAAGCTCGATATTGGGCGCCTGGTGGCTGATTCTGTGAATACGGCGCGGCATTATCAGTGGCAGTACAGGCGGTGTCTCCGATGCCCACGCGGCATCAGACTCATCGCTGGGGAAAATGTCGTATAGACGATAATCTTCTGTTCCTCGAGGAAAGCAGAGCAGAAACGGGCTCCCTGCCTCACGGGGCTGCCATGTAGGGACTGAGAGGATAGTCGCATATGGCTTCTTTACCAAAATATTTCTTTGCATCGCTGCCGATACCGTATCCACGTGATTGGACGGTTCTTCTGGATCATCTGATGCATGATCGTCACTGGGGAGAAGTTCCTCCTCTTCCTGGAACATTATGTTGTCCTTCCGAGCCATCATCACCGGGAAAAATGTTTGAGGCCAGATCAATCGTAGGTACCGCTGCGACTCGCCAGTTCCTTTCCGAAGGAGTGGTATCCATACCCGTGATACATGTCGCGTTGTCGTGGTACTCGTGGTCTCAATGTCCCAGCAATCAAGCACGCCAAATACGAAATTAGGAACCAAGGTAGGCACAATGGGCAGAGTAATCTGCAGTCCGGTGTTGGTCAGATGAAATGAATACGAGTGATCCCCTGGTGTGTAATGCCTCTGCAGCTGCGGCGAGCTACTGACAACCACGGACTGAGAGTCGGAGAACTCCCAAGGTGAGCGGGGGAGAAAATCGACGTATTGCAGTCGGGACGCAAAGAAGCTATGATCTGCATATTTGTGGATAATTTCCCCAAGTAGTCTGGTGAAAGCCTCAAAACCCTCTCCATATACAAGCGGCATGGAGATGTCGAAGAGTCCGAGGAGAGAGTAGGCCTGATCCTCGATACGTGTTGTTGAACGTCGTGAAGCCCAAGCCATTCTCTGTGCAACGCTGTACCTCCGTAGCGGATGTGCTTTTGACAGCCTGCCCTTGAGTAGACATGACCAAGGAATGCCTGTAATCTCAGTGATGCAAGGTGCCAACTCGGACTTTGTGGCTATCATGGTCCAATTGCTGGAGAAAAAGCTGACATTCGGCGGAGCGATCAGTTCCTGAAGAGTCCAGCCTCTAGTGAACCATCTTGCACTCTTAAATGCACTATCTGGCTTGGTGCATTCGTCCAAGGTCATGGCAGGGACATCCTCCAAGTATACATAACAGATAGCAGATCGTCGATACCATCTGAACATAGAATTAATAGCCTCGGATAGCTCTGCAGAGCTGCTCTTGTCGATGCAGTTGGTATCCACCCATACGTGACTTAGCTGATCCTTGGCAGCTTGAGTACAGGCCCAAACGATCTTCTGGAACCCGGGCTTGAAGCGACGGTTCTTACGATCAGCCCAGTCTTGCAGTGAGACTTCACCGTCGCCCCATGTGTGCGAAAGGATAGCATATTCTGGAATGGAGACGTCGAAGAATTCCTCGACCTCGAGTGTCGTGGTGTTGATGAGTCGCATTGTGGCTCTTTGAAGGCTGGTAGCTTAAGCATTGAAAGGTGAGATATTATTAATGTCCTCAAGTCAACCCGTGACCCTGATTTGTGGCTCAGCGTGATTGGTCGTGTCAGCACAGCCGCTGGGCTTAGACTGTACAGCACACAGTAGCGTCAACCTACTATATAATACATACATGGGTGCTCTTAATTGCTTATTGTGTATATATAATATTCAGCTTTAAATCAATACAAAGACTTCTATAAGGTCATTATAGTGTGTTAACACATCTAATATTCATAAGCCATACTATACTTTCTTTCTATCATTATCCCGGCTCATGCATAGGAATCCCTCAAGTGCGGTTAGTGGCTGCCTGTTGTTTACCCTAAGAATATTATCCCCTTCAATTCTCTGGAATCCCTCTGTCTCGATCTCTTTATAGTTGGTTCTAGCCTCTCTTTCGTTGAGTTTAGGCTGTAACCAAGTCCATTTACCTACAGGAGGTGTTGGGACCGCCATCCTCGGCTTGGCTATCTCTTCTCCTGAACCCGTGACCTTACTTTGTTGTACGACAGCTGTGTCGGTGGATGACGACACAGGCTTGGATAAAGTAGGGTCGAGGGATACAACGGGTCCCGCTGGGAAGAATACGTCCATTTTCTCAAGAGCATTTTTGATAGTCCATGGAGGTATCTCAAGAGCTTTTGTTGGTAGAAGACCTGCAGTCCTGACGTGGAAGGGAGTGTATGGGTTGATGATGGCGGTGAAGATGCTCAGAGAGTTGGATGTCTCCTTTCGGAATTCCGAAGACATGCGGTCCAAGGTGTCAGAGTTCAAGGCACCCTCAGGCTCAACGAACAGAGATCGTGTAAGTTCCAATGGATCCGCGTACTGCGGCTGAAGGGAGGGGTAGTTCTGGATTGTGATTTCTTTCATGCTGTTACTAGAGGATTTTTCGTTTGATTGCGAGAAATAGGTATAACAAGTTGAGAAATCAGGCTTTCTCGACGTTGCGGAAGAGGGCATAAAGTACCCCACCATTCCATCATCTCTGTGTTCCACGTCACCAAAGATGCAGGGGAACTTGTAATCTTGTAGTGCAATCTGTGGAGGAGCATCATTGATGGTAGACTGGTTTTCTCTTGGCTTCTGAGCAAGCTCAAGCGAGACACCAAAATCCACAAGAGCAAGGCATCTCCCGGTGATAGACGCCAGGCTCTCCGAGTATGACGGGTCCATATCTTTAGAGAAAGCGAGAGACTGCCCAATCATGTGGATGAATGCCTTTAAGTAGTCTGGGTCTTGACGAAACACGTCCATGAGCTCCTGGAGGCGTCGTACGTCCACAGACTTTGTGGAAAACGATTCTAGATCTGGGGGCTGTTCAAAAGGCTGCCACCTCAAAGGTATGTCTGTTCCTGTGGACCCGCCGAGTAGGACCTGGCCATAGAACTTGCCGTTGGGGAGGAAGAACTGGACGCCGTAGCTAGCATAGTTGACCAATACCCAACCCCAGACTGGGTTTTCCCATTGTTCGTAAATGGGTCGGTAAGGCTCGTCTGGAGGTAGAAGCTTGCCAAATACGTCCTTATCAGTGACGAAGAATGCATTCAACCTTGCCTCCTGGTTGATGCTTGGAGGAATCTGAATGAAGGCGCAGCGATTTTCCTGGTCCCCAATGACCGCGTTGGCAATTTTGGTCGGCTGTCCGTGAGGATCAACCAGGTTGCTGCACGCGTAGGTATTGCTAATGCAGGGATAAATCTGCCGGTGCAGGCAATTGTCGCTCGGAGCCTTATCAAAGTCAAAAGCAGAGACAACTTGACCAAACTCGCCTACGAGGTTGAGTTTTGTCAAGACCATCTGACCATGGAGAACCGGCTTGAAAGGAGAGGGCATATTGCCAACATCTCCATTTGTGGCTCCGACGTCAACAGTGTCAGCATATGGCGTCTCCCGTGTCTGGTTCCCTACAAGCTCTAAATCGTCCTCAGTAAACAAGGAATCTACCACAGCACCCTTCACAACCCCTGACAGTGTTGCGTTGGGAGTCAGATGGGTACCGCCGACATAGCGAGTGGCAAGATGCTCATTCATCCCGTTCAGCGAGAATGAACTCGACGGAAGGCAGAGCCTATCCAACAGGAGATCCTGGAATTCTTCTGAGAAATATGAAAGATTTGCTGCAGCCGCCTGTAACTCGGCCTTGACCTGCGGCAGAAGTAGGTCTCTGCCGCTGATGGTTCTCACATCATGTGTATATCCCTTTCCCACATACTCATTCAGGTCCCAACGTAGACCTGCGGCTTCATCTGGCTGCAAGGACCACTTGTCAAACGGAATGTGGAAATAGACTGCCTCCCATTCAACGAACACGGCGTTGAACTCTTGCTTGTTGCTGAAGTTTGGGACATTACCAAGCTGCTCGCCACCCTCGACTGTCCTCGATTTGTAAGGTGGGTTGACGATTGACGGCCTTGTTCTGCGCGTTGGAGCACGTTGGTCGTCCTTTGGCGCCAGGCGAACCCACTCGCGAACCAGCTCTTGCATGGTGGTGGCTACAACGGCATTCATTTTGGGACGGTGGAATTCCACGGCGTTGTACAAACTATCTTCTAGGTTGTCTGGCGCTTTGGCCTCCGTGGTGAAGGTCGCTTTGGTTTCTTGTCCCTCCTCCTTCGGGTACACCTGTGATGTTATCCGTACCTGGGTGGGCTTATCATCCCTGATGTTCCATGCCGATACTGCTCTGGCTACAGTCACAGTCGGTTCTCGTCTCTGGTAGAATGGCTCACTTGGGGTCTTTTGGGCCTGGGGGCATTTCTCTTCAACCTTGTGCGTGTTAAGCTCATGGTCTAGCTCATTGCAAATTGATATCAGTCTCCGAATGTCGCTCGTGATTGATTTGCCGGCATCTGACGACGAAGATCGAAGGCCATTTAGGTCAACTTCAGCTATACTTTGTTCACTGGTCTTAAATTTCCACCACTCGGCAAACAGGTCCCATCTGAGCTGTTTCAGCTTAGAGTCGCAGGCATCTCGGAAGCTTTGTAGTTTGCTGAGCCCAGCCAGAGCTAGTTTTTGAGTGTCAGAGGGAATATGTGATGGCTTAACGCCTGAGTGAGGTTCTTGCGCGTTGGTTTGGTCACCGTTGTCAATAAGTTTCCAGACGTGTCCGAGTGACGAGACCGTGAATGCTTGCAAAAGGGCTCTATCTCGTTGAGCAATATAATTGTCGGGATTTCCAGGAGATGTCTTAGTAAAGGTTTGCACTTCGTAAAGGAGATCGCTGAAGGACTTTGGGGGCCCGCTTAGAGACGAATCAGGCTTTGCGCCGTTTAGCCGCCGGAAGGCATCTGGGGCCTCTCTCATGGATGCCCCAAAGGAATCAAGTGGTGAATAGCCAACTGAAACCGGCATGTGATCCTTGAGAAAGTTTGCGAGCTCATGGGCTTTGTCCTCCGGGGCTGTGTCCTTTCTCCATTTTACTCCGTATACGGAGGCATGGCATATGGCTCTGGTGATATCGTTTTTGAGGTCATGCGATCGAAGCCAATCCTGTGCATCCGCAGCACCGTCGTCTGCCAGCTCAAGACCCAGCTCTTTCAGGATTTCACCGTGAGTTCGCTGCTTATCGGCAAAGATATCCAGTTTCGCGTCATGAACCCACCCGAGAATAGTGTAATCTGCATCTGCTGCTGCGAGGGTCCTGGTCTCGCTTTTTCCATTGTCGAGTTCATGCTGATAGGAGAAAGTATCGAGCATGGAGAAAACGTTGGAGTTGTGTGGTTGGAAGTCAGCAAATAAAGGGTTTGAACTGTTGAAGATTGACAGAGGAACAAATTTCTTTTCGCCTTCGTCTGCGTTGGGAGGCTCTGCTCCGTCTTCATAAACGGCGATCTTGTTTCCCAAGAACATGCTGCCAGCGAGTTAGCAAAGTCTATTACATGCTTGGGCACCAATGCAAACGTGCTCTTTTTGACCCTCTGGCGGTTTCTCGGCATCCACAAATGGTGAGACGTCAACCTCTATGTCAGTCTCGGGTCCCAGGTCGGAAATGTTTCGACACAAGTTACTCTCGATGATGAAAAGCTCATACGTCTTTATCTTGTCACGAGCCGCTTTCGGCTCAATTGAGTCCTTATCAATCCTTCGCCACACAAGCCAGCGATTCGGTACAGCTCTGTACAAAGACCGCGACTCACCAGTCGAGGCATTGCTTTCATTGACATTCCATTTGGCACCACCCTTTGCCTTTGAGAGCTTCTCAAGACTTCGGAAGCCATTCTTGAAGCACTCACGCTGGAAGTCGTCGGCTCCAGGGCTGACCTCGACAGTAGCTCGGTATAGCTGCGGTAGCTTCCAGTGGAGGTACAGGCCCTGGCGATTTTGTCGAACCTCCTTGGTGAAAGCATCAAAGATCCGCGGGTTGAGTGACTCGAGACGGTGTCGATTCAGCATGTCAGCGTGTTGCTGGACGTCATTCTCATATCGAAGAAGGCGATCATAATTTGGCTGCGACAATGGGCCAACGCACCAATTGGGCACGTCTTTGCCCGAGTTAGCGACGGCCGCATTGAGAATAAATGTCGAGACCTGGATTGGAATGCAAACTGCCGAACTCATGATCGAAGAGCTTGTGTATTGGGGTTTTAATTCGTTAGGGTGACTGTATATCGGCTTTCCCTCTGGTACCCTCAAGCGAGCGTATACCTTTGAATGAATACATGCAAAACGACCAGATTATCTGTTACCCAGTCTACACGATGGGGACCTGGAGCTCCGGGACCTTTTGCCCATGGAAGAAGCTAGTCTCAATAGTTTGGGCGCTAGTGCTGCAAATCTCAGCTCATATGCACTGGTCAGAAAGCATCACAATCAAGGCCTAGACGCTACAAGTACAGTACATCTGCGGGTTTACCTCAGTTTGTCTTGGAAAACCCCGCATTGACAAGGTACCTTGACATACTGGTCAGTCAGTGGACTTAATGCTCGCATCAGGTATGGCCATCGCGGAAAGCTTGGGGAATTAATTCTTCACGACATACACTCATAATTACGTGTTTTCAACCTCTTGCGTGAACAACGGCTTATTATCTCTATATTTTAAATCATATTGTCAATAACTTTGACTCTGCTGGCGAATCGCTGGTTTCTCAGGACCCTGTCCCCCCCAACATGACTCCCAGAGCGAGGCAAAAAGCAGCCATTGAGGCGAGACATGGGTTACAAGAACTAGATAAGGGTGCTCAGGGACAAATACTTCAGCTTCAATCATACAATGTCCCTTCTCTTCCAGCTGGAAACTACACTATTTCGGTGAAGCAGGAGGTAGAAATACAAGGAGGAACGACGCATACCGTCAAAAACCAGTCCACGCCAAACAGGAAGTTCACCGTTGACGGCTCCCGATTTTCCATCCCCGAACAAGACATTTTATCCGTCTACCCAACACCTGGTAGCATCGAGGCAAACAATGTTCTGCCTTATATCACGCTGCGAGAACCATCACTGCCATGGGAACGATATGTTCAGAAGGGAGAACGCGAGCCTGCTAAGCGAGACGACGGTGTTGTGCCATGGATTGCGCTGCTCGCATTTGAGCAGGCAGAGCTGCTTGGCGACCCAGAGTTGATTCCGGGGTCATCCAGGGATCCAACCTCTGGGGTATTCAACGTGAAGCTCGCCGACCTTATCTTGCACGGCAAAGAGTCTGTTAAATTCCCCCTTCAAGAGCTCTCAAAGGCCGAAAGCAACAGTACCGTCAAAAATGATACAAAGCCCATTATCGCAACAGAAGAGATGGATACAACAAGTCTTGATATCATCTTGGTAAAGCCAGAAGTTTTCAAGCCATTCGTCCACGACAAGTATAACGAGGATGGCAAACTCGAGCTTCCCGAGGGCACCATTGGAGATATCTCTCGTTACAAGTATCTTGCCCATATCCGGAAAGACTTTGGAGACTCGGATGGCTTAGATGCAAAGACTCATTCAGTTGTCATATCCCACCGAACACCACCAGCAGCTACCGCAACTCGCACAGCAATTGTCGTGCACTTGGTGTCCCTTGAAGGTTGGGAGGACCTTGCCGCTTCCATTAATCATCAGACAGAGGCTGTCGCCCTGATTTCGCTGTACTCGTGGACATATGATGTCCCTCCCTCGTCACCAATAACCTTTAACGAGGTGTTTAGGAGACTAGCCAAGGGGCCTACCAACAAGACTGGCACCTCAGCTCCAGCTGAGGCATTAGGGCTGCAGTGGCAAGATGACTTTCGCATGCTTCGCGCTCCTCAAGAGATGATCTCCAAGCTTGACCAAAACAATGTCTTGTTTTCGAAATCGACGCAGATTATGAAGAACAGACTAGTGGACGGTTACTCAGTGGTCAAGCATGTTTTGCAAACGGGCGAGATTGTTCCAGCTTTCTCTCGTGGTCCCCTCACGCCAGTTCCCGTGGCGGATAATATTCTCCAGGACGACTTCCAGCAGCAGATACAGAGTGTCTTGAAGCTGGACAGATCTGAAAGTGCCGAATCCCCGGAGCGAAAAGGATATGCACAGTCTCTGCATGGAAAAGACTTTGAGATTATGGACCGAGATTTGGGAATCGTCGATATATCTTACTCCAGTGCCTGGCAACTTGGCCGTCTGTTAAGTCTAAGCAACCAGGAGTTTAGCAGCGCCGTTACCAAGCTTCGGCGGGAGGTTCTGGATGGGGCCATCGTAGAAAATCTGTTCAGCAATCATTTCGATGGCGAGGAGAGCTTTCAGGACTTACACTCGTTTATGGATTCCTCTCGAACCGCATCCTTGTATGGAGATACACCAACAAACCCATCACAGAGCTCGCAGACGCCAGAAGTCCCAAGAGCTTTCAGATCTAGTTCTATGCCTGGCCTTACCACGAAACACAAGTTCGAGTCTAATGAAGAGGCCACCATGAAAGTTATCGATTCAATGTCTGCCCGAGTGGAGCAAGCAGCCTCGTCCCAAGACGTAACATCAACAACAGGTCAAGCACAAATCTTTAACGAGCTCAACACTCCAAACTCCAGCACCTTTCCTGTGATCCTCAAGCAACTGTTGGACTTCAAGTACCTTGACTGCATCCCGATCCACTACCTCATCACAGATCCCTCACATCTACCTGAAGAAACGATGCGGTTCTTCTATGTGGACCCGAATTGGATCAATGCCATGATTGACGGGGCCTTGAGTGTAGGGAATACACTCGAGATTGCGGGCCAGGATGTCTTCAAGCTGATGATAAAGAACGCCGTGAATGAGTACGAAAAAAGGGAATTGAGCTTTGAGAAGGCAGCTCATAAACCACAGATGCCAAAGTTTGGCCTCTTTATTCGAAGTTCTACTGTCATGTCCTGGAAAGATCTCAACATATCAGCACCTTTCCCCGAAGGCTGGAAGGGAGATAAGCTGGAGATATTATCGACCAGACGTATTGCTAAGGATACCATCATGATATTGTTAGATCGACGTCCCGAAGACGTTGCAACAGTAGAGGACATTCCGATCAAGACAAGCTCTGAAGCCAAGAAGGAAATGGCGCAGCGAGTGCAAGATACGAATGCCAAACCAATTTACCTCTTGGACTCGATTACAATTGCGCAACCGCCTCATCAGCAATGCTTTGCTCTGGGAACATCGCTCCGCGCTACCACGCTAGATATATCTGGATTCTGGGATATCGACCCTGACCATGTCGGTGCAGAACCAAAATGGGGGGTCTTACAACCCCCAACTACCCAGTTTCAAAGAGGCAGAAGCGGATCACAGATTTACGACTGGGACAACAAGATCATCCGGGTCGTTGATCTGATGCAAATGATCATGACCACAATGAAAGACAAGTCTAAAGCTAGCAGGTTTGAGACGCCGGGCCCAGTTCTTTTTGCTCTGAATATGGGATCCAGTGTTCTCAAAATGTCCATCGCGAAACTTCGCGATGGAGAGCCTCTTCCTGAGTGGCCCGTCGTATCAGACGCCTCACAGGCTTTGTCGATGAGCCGGACGGATCTGAAGCAGTTCATAAGTCAGAACAATTCACTATTGGGGCTTTGGTCTAAACCATATCCAGTGGTCGAAGAGAGTGGCAGCCTCAAGGTCGTCAAGGTGCATCCAGACGAGCAGTACGGATTTAGCATCCACGCCGTTGCGAGTTTCGAGGCGATACGACAAGCACAGCTTAAGTCGGCAGAAGATTATATCGTCGCTATACCGAGTCCGCCACACGAGCCTGTTCCTATGGTGCTCCAAAAGCGAACTACAAGTCCAATTTCCGATGGGGCTGAAGAAGCCCATGACCCCGCCTACTCCATGTCGTACGAGATCATTGTCACAGAGCATGACTCTGCAGAGGATATAAACAAATCCAAATTTAACGGAACAAAGCTTGATCTGGCAATACTAATACGGCAGTTCATGGGCACCATGACTACGATATCGGAGGTGACTATGGAGATTGTTGAAGTTGGGGACAGAATTGCCAGCTACTCAGGGTTTGGGGTGAAGCTACTCAATCGACCACGATGGCGTGCGGGGGTCCAAGTGCAACAGAACCAGAAGCTACGCGTTTCTATAAAGCCTCGAGGCAAGGCAGATACTTGGACAGCAGGCGACATCACCGGTATGTATGTCTTGATTCCAGGACTATCGGTTAGAAGGCAGCCGCAAGATCCCCAGGATTTGCCGCTCGAATTTGTCTTCAAAGTCAAGGTCACACTTACAGTGTCGGAAAATGGCATTGCTGGCAAGGTTGTTTTGCCTGTTGGAGGGGAGCGGTCTAACTTAGCTAGTCAGGCTCAGTAGATAACAACGACCACTTGGTTCCGGTCTCGACTATTCCATACTTCAATCGCTTACGCATTATGCTCGGCTCAGCGCCGTTCTAACCCCTGCACGCCATTGTCATTGGCTCGGTAGGAATGGTACCACTACGCTATGACCCTTTGAACTGTCAGTTCCGCTGTGGAGACTATCATCACGGAAGAAAACAAAGTCATACGAATACGTAGCTGATAGTGTGATAATATGTGATTGATGCAGGTAGCTGAAAAGGAACAGACTATTGATTCCTCGCGCCAGACAACGGTCGTTTTGGTTCGTCCGGGAGCCAATAGGTCAAGTCCACGTCTTCAATTGAGACACAATTGGGCCCCCAAAGTTCCAAGACTCGCTAGCTTGGAAGCCAGACAAATGTACAGTACATGCCAAGGATGATCGAGAGTGAGTGGGCATTGGACGCGATGGCGTTTTGTCCCTGGAAGACCATCTTCTCGGAGCTCAAGTCGTTGTGTTGTTTAGCAAACCTTCAACACGACCGCACTCATCATCCTCAACCAAGATCAAAACTCTGACTTCGTACCGGACACGATGGATTGGCGCGTTGACTCGTGGCACCTCAATATTGACGCCGGCGATTCGGCTATTCACGTCCTTCTAGAAAACGACATCCCAAGAAAAGTTGTCCTTGTCGACGGCGGCTTTCAGAACTACGGTGGTTTCTGGATCAATAAGATTCGCGCCAAACTAAGAACGCATTATGGATTGCCAGAGGATATCAAGTTCGATGGTCTTGTCGTCACACATTTTGACGCGGATCATGTGGGCGGTATAATGGAGCTTTTCGACAAGGATATCGAAAATCAGTGGAACAGAAAACTGGATAACAAGAGCGTGAATGACTTCACCAACCGAAAACTCAACAGGATGTGGGAAGAGATGATGGGAGCATATTCACCAAGCTTTTTAAACACGGAAGCCCATATCTATATGCCATACTGGGATAAATGTAACACAGAAAAGGTGCTGAAAAATGCGAAAGGCAATGCCAACCGTCACTCCATCTCGTGGGTCAAGGATGGCCATGGATTTCGCATTAAGATGAAGCGCGCCTGGTCGACGGCAGATGAGATCCAAAGTCCTGTCATTGCTGAGATACACGCCGAAGCCAGCAAATTACTCGGCTTTGACTTCTTCTATGGCAAACAGGCTTGCACCTCATCGGCTAAGTATCTGACAAACCCCAAAAAGGTCTCCAAGGAGCTGAAAGAAAACCGTCCTTCAATGTTTTGCGTCATGGCAGATATGCATATCTGTGGTGGCTACACATTCAAGGGGCTTGAGGAGTGGGAATGGGACACAAGAGACTTTAGAAATCCGCTTGTCCATGCGAAGGATAGTATGGAGGAAGAGCAAGCCAAGAGGGCTGAAAGAAGCCAGGACTCGGACACGAATTTTGATCAACAGAGCGACGATCCAGTTGGATTCGTTCCAAAAGCAGATACAAAGAACAACAACTCATCGATCGCCTGCATGATCATATGGAAGAACACAGAGCGGGCACAGGTATCCCACTATTTCGCAGGCGATCTCAGCGAGATCACAGAGCAGATGGTGCTGAAGTGGTCCACTGTACCAAGTCCTGATGATGCTACGAAGAGACTTGCGACAAGAGTCAAGACAATGAAGATGTCCCACCACGGGGCGCGACAGTCCACTCCATTCGAGATGCTCTATTCGTTCGACCCCGAGTACGTCTTCGTCTCCAATGGCGTGAGGGACGATTGGCGCCATCCAAGTGAGTACATCAAGTCTTCGGATTGTTGACATAGGAGATTGACCTTTGCCAGAACCCGAGGTTTTACTGGCTCTAGATGCCTGGAAACAATGGAAAGCCGCTACCGAGATGCAATTCGATGGTCAAGAGCCTTCGAAAAAGCTGGACTTTCTGGTAGCTAACTACCCTCCATGGCTATCCATGATTGACGACAAGGTGTTTATGGATCCTGGAGGTATAACTGATATGCAGAAGCGCCACTTCAAGGGCGAGATTGAGCGGCTGTCCGAGGCAACAAAGGATAATTTCTTTGCCAAAGTGCAACGCTTGAAAGGAAAAGATTTAAAGAATTATCTAGTCAAGCATTTGATGACCTGTTGGGATCGGTTGAGCACCTTGAGTCCCTCTGATTATGCGGATTGCAACAGCACTCTTGCCAAATACTTCGCGCCTTCATCAAACCAGAAGGTCCGTGCTTTCTGCTTTGCCCAGACACATGATGATCAGGTTACGAGGTACATCGCGACTTTTGAAAACATGGAAACGATTATGGCGACTGAGATACCGACACCAGTGAGGCATGTTCGGATGCAACAAAAACAGCCGAAAGCAAAGAGAAGGTCGCAGACGATCAAAGATTTGGAAATGACTCGGATAGAATCCGGTGACGGGGAAATACCCAATAATTCCAAAGTTATTGGGAAGTGGCCTATAAATGGCAAGTCAAAGAGCAAGGTAAATCAGAGGGTCCGTGGGGACAAGGACGAGGACGAGTTGGAGTTCTCCAACTCTGACAGACAATCCCAACATGAGCACACCAAAGATGATACAGATGTCGCACCAAAGGAAGTCACCCCGGATGATTGCTTCTTCTTCGTGCCCCCAAAGGCTTTCACAAACCTTGACTCAAAGATATCAGCCGAGGTACAAGATCCGTATCTCTGTCGTTTCCTACGTTCTCTCGAACTTCCTGCCTTGATCCTCTCCAGAGTGCCTACTTCTGAGGAGCTTGCCGACTATGAGCTTGACACCTGCGATGAGATGTCAAGCTGGTTCGGGGCCATATTCAAAGCTGGCCAGAGAATGCGTTTTGGTGCTAGCGCTTCGACGAAGGATATTACGCAACTCAGCTTTGAAACAAACCTCATCGCCATCGAGCCCAAGCTAGCCTCTCACAGCAATCAAGGATCGAATGCTTTCTCCCAGATGCTCCAGTTTCGTACTGATCTGGGTAGCAGCTCTCTTGGAGTTCCGTCCGGCGGGACAGGGGTGGCTATTGAGAATATGCTTGTGTTTGGTCTAGATCCCGAAGCGGCAAAGGAATGGAGGATGACTCTCAAAGACATGTTCAGCTTCTTACAGTGGGATCCTCTGAACATCGTTTTATCTGGGGCCCTGAATGAATCTTTTACTTTAGATTCTGGGCCTGACGGTGCCAGTCGAAATGCAGTCTGGTTCATACCGAGCGGTAGAACACATCGCACCGTTCTCAGACTCCAGTTCTCCCATGTTCAACAGCCAGGCGAGAGGCCAACGTGGCTGAACGACGTGTTTGCCAAATTCGGTAGGTTCTTCGATCTGTCCGTGGACTCCCCAATACAAGCCATTTTGCGCAAGACATACAGGATGGAGACTACTGTCAATGACAAGTATCTCGCTGTTGTCGACTGGGAGCTCACAGTCAGAGCCAAAGTCACAATCTCAAACAAATCCAATGGGTCTCTCAAGTTCTGGGCTTCCATCATTGTCACACGGCAAAAGACTCAGATGGTATTGATGATGTTGGCTCCCGAAACGCAAGGCGTGGCAGCAAATGGCGGAACGGACATTGGCTCAATCTGCGACTTTGTATCGGGTTTTCTCCCCTTGGATACGCCCGTTCCCTCCGTGAAGCAATACATCCCATCTGCTTCAGAAATGATGCTTCGAAAGATTGTCTTCACTCGCGGCGGAGGACAAAAACCCTCTATTGAGATCGATCTCCAGGTCAATCTCGCATCAGCCCCATTCTTGGTCACTGTTCGTCTGGGATCCGAGCCGCAATTTAGTGGTAATTTGTTTCCGCGTATAAGATCCCCCAGCGAACCTAACATGGCGTTGTACCCTGTATATGAGCAACATCTCCTCATGCTACCTATTGGATTCCAAGAGGATAAGGGAATACGCTTAAATGATCTCTACCATACTCTGTCTGGCAAACAGCTCCAGGGTGATTCCCCTTGCGGCTTAGACTTTATCACCTTATCTTTCATTGTGGATTCATCAACAATCACGTTTGAAGGGGTTCTTGCGAAGGTGCGCGATCAAGAACCCAAGCTCAAACCCAGTGACATGCCAGGTCTCCCGGATATACAGCTAGACACGGGAATGGCACTTTTTGAGTACAGCTTTTCCAAAAAGACCTTCCATTTCGTCACGAGCTTCAGCTTCAGACTTGTGCCACGGAGTAATGACCAGTATCCCCTTAGAATGGCCATGTCTGTTCAATATAACGATCAAGGGTGGCTCTTGGCAGGCTCCGCTAACCAGCTCAGCTTCAGTCATCTTTATGAATTCTTCGATAATGACAGTGATGAAGAGATTCTCGACATCATGGAGAAGGTTAAAATCAACTACCTGTCGCTCTCCTACCTCTACAAGCTTGGTGGGCAAGGAAATTCTCTCGAGCTTGAGGGTGACTTCGAACTTGGCAAGCTTGGCTTGGACTTTCACTATCGTAGTGAGGGCGACGGGAACTGGAACTTGAATGCAACCCTCAAGAGGAACACGCCACAAACGACAAGCCTCTCTGCCATCATCTCAGAGTTTGGCGAGAAGGAACTACTAGATAATCTTCCTAGCTGCCTCACGGATATTCCGTTTGGTCATGGTGGATCTGAGTTTGCGAGCGAAAGTGACGCCATGGTCGACCTCAGAATCGGCCAACTTGATGGCTGTGTCATCTTGGTCTGCGAGATCAACGTCACCAAGGACTTGACCATCATCTTTGCACACCTGAAGCAGAAGAGAGCCAATGTGTCGGAGACCAATCCTTATCCAACCAAGAGAGTCTTGTTCTTCAGGCTGGCGGACATCAACCTGACTGGGAAAGCCTCTGCTTTTGTCTCGGCTTTGGTTCAGCCATTTGACGAGCTGCACTTTGTATGGGTCGACGGGGGCAAAGCCGAGCAGGGGAAATCAGCTGGACTCACCCGATCCGAAGTTGATATACTGAATAAGTTTCTTGTTGGAAAACATTCTCTGCACTTTAAAGATCCAGCTGTACCTCGCTCCGAGAAAGGTCTTTTGATGGATGCTCCAGGTGCAAGTAGTGTTATTCTCAAGGCCGGGTGTCATTTCCTTGTTGTCAACGATTCCAAAGTCATTCTCGACTACTCTTTTCAAGGTAAAGGAAAGAACCCAGGCGGCAAAAAGATAGCAGATAATGCTGGGGACAGCGAGCACTCGGGAGATGCTGCACCCTTGAAAAAGCAGGTAGGACCAGTGAGTATCTCGGGCATCAGCCTCGGGTTCAGGAGGAACAGGTTGAGCATCATACTCACAGCTACGGCTCAGCTTGGAACCTTCAGTGTGAGTCTGGTCGGCCTCACTATCTTTGCAGACTTTTCCAAAGCAGGCAATCTACTTGACTTTGAGAAGGCCGAGGTTGGTATCAGCCTCTCCGGACTGGCCCTTGGACTTGACTCATCTCCATTACGTATGGCTGGGACTTTGATTAAGGAGAGCAGCGAGGACCAAGCAAAGGACGTTTTCTCGGGCGGTGCTACAGTCGGATTCAAGCAGTACTCCATCCTTGGACTTGGCAAGTACTCCGAGACAAAGAGCACTGGCGCAGTCAGTTTCTTCGCTTATGTACAGCTGAATGGGCCTCTTGCAAAGATCGGAGCAGTTGAGATTTCTGGGGTCAAGGCTGGTGTTGGGTATAACACTAGCATTCGTACTCCTGATTTGGACCACGTTGCAGCCTTTCCCTTTTGTGCCCAGTCTCCAAGATCATTGCAAGAGATTGGCACCGCCTCAAAAGATCCTCTGCAAATCTTGGACGATTTCCTCAACCAGGGATGGTTCTATGACTCCCCTGGGAACACGTGGTTGGCGATGGGCATGGAGGTGAGACAGATACTGGAGTCTGCTTTCTACATGTGCGGCGTGCTAACTCACTTCTGTACTGCAGGCCGTTATTTGTGAGACAGTAAACGTCTCCACAGCTGTGATAGTCACGATCACCCCAAAGGTGTTGCTCGACATATACGGCCAGGGCCATGTTCAGATGCCTCCCAGTGGTGAGACGAAGAAGGCATATCTGAACGTTGACATTGGCCTCAAGAGTTCCGTCGACTTCAACACGGGGTCTATGGTCATCGAGTCCAGTCTTGGCCCCCAGTCCTTCATTCTGGACCCGTCCTGTCATCTTTCGGGCGGTTTTGCCATTGCCACTTGGTGGGATCCGTCAAAGGCTGCTGGCGACTGGGTATTTACCGTTGGCGGCTATCACCCGCGGTTCAATGCGCCGCAGTACTACCCAAAACCCGATAAACTTCGAGTCTGGTGGAATGTTGGAGCTGGGGTCAGTATTTCTGGCGGTGCATACTTTGCCATAACACCGGATGTCATCATGGCCGGCGCAAATATGACGGCTAGTTATACGGCAAGAATAATACATGCCTCTTTCAACGCGTGGGCGGACTTCTTGATCAACATTGCACCATTCTACTTCTCAGCCGATGTCGCGGTATCTGTTTATGCTCAGGTTACAATTGGATATGGCTGGCTCGCTTGGACATTCCGCGCCAGTCTAGGTGCTATGCTCTATCTCGAGGGTCCTCCAGTTCATGGTACGGTGCGGGTTGAGGCTTGTTCCCACAGCATCACTGTTTCATTTGGTTCAAATCCAGGAAGCAAGAATACAGGAGCACTGGGATTCGATGCAATGTGCCAGCTGCTCCTCAAAGAAGATAAGAGGAGTGACAAGACATATCATGTTCTGAATCTCATATCAGGTGGTTTGCCGACAGTTCCAGAGTCAGTCGAGTCCTCCCACGACACTCCATGGGTTGTCAGACCCGCGACATTTTCTTTCCACGTTCAGTCCATCATCCCTATATCTGAGGCTGCAATCAACTCGCCAGCAGTTGTCCAGAACCCCAAAGAGCTCCAAGTACTTGGAATCGATGGGGACGTGACCAAAATCCCTCATGTGTCAGTATCAAGCAAATCCGAGGCTCCCATCTACTCAAAGCCCATGCAGTTGAGTGGCAGCAACGAGATGAAGAGTAAGCTCTTTGTCACAATTGCAATAGGAAAGGGCTCGCACCCTTCAGCGGCGTTTGTGATAGACGGAGTCTATGATAACGTTAGCAGCACACTCTGGGGAGAATGTAAGCGCCAGTTACACTGAAGTTACCTCTGGCAAATACTGACCTGTACCAGACAAGCAATCTGAAGATCCACTTCGAAGCGGAAATAATATCACGGCTCTCCTCAACCCCCCTGCTGCAGGCTCACGTAACAAACTCATGACTGGCATCACTGTCTCTTCACTTGGCCCAACCACTTCGACCGACACCCTCGGTAAATTCGACGTTTCTCTCATCTCAGAAGCTGAACTGTTCGACGCAGAGAACCAGCCCATCTTACCCTCCCAAGCCCCACAAACCTATGGACTTCCAATGAAGCGATCAATCGATATGAGACCGGAAGAGAACGAGCTAGGATTCGGTGCCCGATGGGGTCTTGGGCGGCCAAGGAGACGAGTCGCGAAACCGTCACGAGTCAATGAGTCGTCATCCAACACCAACAAACAGCCAAAAGATCTTTGGGATGAGGTGGCCGGGTACTGGAGTGACAGCAACAAAAGCGACATTCGTCGTGGCGTCGCACAGGCTGCAACAGCCATTTTTGACTGGGATCACGATGCCTTTGCAGATATCTCCAGAAAGCCCGACCTCTTACTCGCCCAATTTGAAGACATCTACTTGGCACCGCCGCACATTTCTGCCCCAGTCACTGCCTCAAATGACAGGTCCCGTCGACATATAGAGAGTCGTCTTATTATTGGTGCCGAGAATGACTGGACTAGTGCTGTGCCTTGTATAAAGGATGTCCGTGTTGTCTTTGAAAAACCATTTGACTTCCCACCTATAATCCTTCCAGGCATCACAGCTTTCGATTTCGCGGGTCCAAACCCTCCAAGGATGTTAGTCGAACCCAAGAACATCACCCGACAAGGCTTTAAAATGAATATGGAAAGTTGGGATTACGAAATGTACGCTCTTGATACCAACTGGATGGCGTTGTATCACCCGGACATTCATTTTGAGTCCGGCAATGTGGACTCGATAGATGTCTTTGGTAGGAAGCAATTTCAGGATGCCGTCTGCCATGTCAGTTTCTCCAAGCCATACATCTCTGAGCCACAGGTCGTTTGCTGGTTTACATGGATAACGCCTCTGCAGCATTGCGCGTTGGAGTGCCAGGTCATCAGAGTGACCAATTATGGGTGCACCATCAGGATCGGGTCCTGGGGTGATACGCCCTATCCTTACTACAGGGCAAAGGTTTCGTGGCTTGCATTTGATAGCGATGCTCAGGGTGTTCAGGCAGGAGTCCGGAAATTTAGCGATCATGAACGTTGGACTGCAGAAACACCCTTAAGCAATTTCCGTCAGCCACCAAAGGTGTTCCTAGGGATTAGCCATTTGAACCACAGCGCTGATAAGCTCAAGGAAGGTACAAGGATAAGAACACAGGTCAATTCTGTTACCGTGGAAAAGATGGTCTGGGAGGCAATACCTATTAATGAACCTGCTATGGATGCAGTCCATGTAACTTATATAGCAGTAGAGCCTTAGTATTAACCTACATATCTAGTATTAGTTCACACAGTCTTTAAGAAGGCAAGCTTATTTTTAATTGTCTTGAGCTAGATGTCTTCGATGATACGCCTTAAGTTATTTTCTTCACATCTCGATGCTTCCCCCATTACTTGACAGAAACCTGCTGTAAGTGGTAAACTCAGCAACACTAGGATCCATTATCAGCTATGAGAACGCAGCAACACAGTATGCTCAGAAAGGTAATGGGCTCCTGCCTAAGCTCAAACTGAGCTGAAAGATGGATAACATGGGCAAAAGCGTAGCCAGTGACGTCCGTTGAACACCGACGTCGCGAGGACAAGAGAATGAGGTGACTGAGGTCTAGGTATTATCCTATAGTTTCACAGATAAAGAGCCTGACTCCACATCAAAACCGCATGTAGCAACCACAATTGCAACTAATATCAAAGCCCGGCCTTAAATAGATCATGGCCGTTACATCTTAAATAAATTCTACGAAGTATAGTATACAAGATCTAAGGATCACGAGGGCCAGAATACCCTACACCAACTACTACAATCTACCGACCGCCTTAATACCGAATCATCAGGCCATCCTCCCGGAAGATTCAAATGGGCCAGGGGAGGACATGGCGGGGTGACTCCGTGGAGATGCCTCGACTGGTGTGGAGAAATATGGTCTCCCCGCGGAGACGCAGAACTCTGTCCCTAACAATGTCACCCATGCCATGACATGACAGCTCGTTCTGATCTGATGTATAATCATTCGATTCAACATCGTAAAAGACTGCAAGAGCTGCTGATATCATCGGGCCGATATTGAGCTGAGGCGCTGGCTGAAATGTACGCGAGCATGGCATTACCTCTCACTGAGACATGTGCCGTGCCATCTCATCGGGGGAAGCAATATCGCGAAGGGTCACCGGGCATGTCCGCTAGCTACAAGGCTCTGGCGATGAGTCCTGCAAATAATTGAAGATCTACTATTGCGACATTCTTGGCTAGTGAGCCCGCCACTCCCGAACCCAGAGCTTCCTGACCCATGAAAGGCAAGCCTAGGAATCCCCATTAGGTTTAATCACTTGGAGAGAGGTTCACGGCAAAAGCATTTGGTCAACGGTGTAATTCCATGTCTAATTAAGTAGCGGTACTCCACGTCTAAGAATCATAACACTTTCGTATCTCTCATTCCACCTATGAATGCCCTATTTCGCGAGAACACTGGCCGGCATTGAAACAGGCGCTAACTCAATCCTACTCTCCTCATCCTTGACGGTGCTCTTATTCCTGTTGGCAAGGAAATGCGTGAGCATATGGGAGTCCACGTGGGGGCCCTGGTACTCAACACCATCAACCTTGACAGGGTCCTCGTTAAACAAGTACATGTACCAATAGTACACGCCGACAAACATGCCACCGCCAATAATATTGCCAATCGTAGCTGGTACCATGCCCTTCCAGATGTACAGACCGATGGTAAGCTCGGGTGTCTTGAGCCAGATGGCAAGAGACATGTAAAACATATTGGCGACAACGTGCTCGAGACCGAGGACAACGAAGGCAAAGATGGGCCACCACATGCCGATGACCTTGGAGGCGAGATCCTTTGCTTGGATGCCGAGGAAGACAGCGAGGCATACGAGCCAGTTGCACCCGATGGCTTTAAGGAAGATTTGATGAACTTGGGGCGATACCAGTTTCTTGCTGGCGAACGACATCACGACTTCCTTGTAGGGTGATGCATCAAATACACCACCATCTAAGAAAATATTAATTGCGGCCTTAGTACTGATTGGCAGCCGTGACTTACATCCCATAATGATAGACATGACAAATAGCGATCCTGCAAGATTGCCGAAAAAGCAAAGGAACCAATGCAGCAGCATCTTCCGAATCGGAAGCCGACCCTGAAGCACAGCAGTCAAAGTAAACTAAAACCTCATCAGCCACAATGTAACAATAAATCATGAAGTTAGCTTACCATAGTAGTAGCAGTAAACAAGTCCGCGCCCGTAAGCACAACAAGCACTAGACCCAAAGGGAAAACACCAGCGCCAAAGAGCTTGACCAGACCGGGAGCGTTCTCAGAATACCAGGGTGCTGTCATGGCGCATAGCGAGACGCCACAGCCAAATCCAAGGAGACAGCCCGCGGAGACCGCGGAGAGGAAGACCTTGTCGGGACGCATGTTGCCTCGCTTGACGCCAGAGCGGGAAACAAGCTCAATTGTCTCTTGGGGCGTGTAGGCCGCCAGGTTGGAGATGCTAACCACGAGTGGGTTACTCATGATGAATTGATGTAAAGTAGAGTTGTTATAGTATATACAATTGAAGGATTGTCTGGGACCTGATAGAGGACTGAGGCAGATCGAGGCTTTTATTCAGAGTTGATAAACACCATGCAGGCTTATCGCAGACTCAAGTCCGTCTAGACCCGACCTATCATCCCAAGTCAGGGGAGTTATGGATTCTGATAAGCATGAAACCATAGACTATCGGACAGATGGGGAGATGGCTTTCGCTGTCATTCATAAACCTAGCCCTAGCAGAATAAAAGACTCATTGCTAGACCCGGCGATCTCGGCCACTCTCTCCATCAGAGCATGCCGGGAGTAGAAAATCCTGCTGTTTCAGGGCTATTGACTTCTCGGAAGTGGATGCTAAGACTACAGCGGTATAGCATTGGATATCCAGTCCTATCACACTGGCATTTACCAGGCCTTCATCCACTTTCTTAGTTCTGCTCAGTGGCCCGACTTGCAGAATATCTTAGACCCCTGTAGTTGGAATGGGGGGCAGAGCCGCAGGAGCCCCCACTGCTCTATTTAGAACTTAATCTTTTGGGTACCGTCCCGGTGGACTCCGGTCATTTCTCACCTAAGAGAAATGGGCGGAAGTAATGGAACGATTTGGATTCACCTTGGGCTGACCGACCCTCACCGCCCCAGGATCAATTGAGCAGAGCCACTTACAGCACTTCAATTCCCAACTTTCGCGGCAATGATTTATGTCCCTGGCAAATGTTTACATTGATGCGTTAATCCTGGCAGTCAGGCCAGGGTCATCTGCACCTAGGAAGCATAATTGTGAAGCTAACATGCATCTCGACATCCCACGCCGCAAATGCCTATTCAACGTCGAAATAACGCATCGGCGGCCGCGTATAATGTCGAAATTTCCATGCTTGCGGCCAATGCCGCCTTAAGGTTCAGGTCGTTTTGCGGGCCGCGAACGCCGCAGGTCAGATCATCTTCTTTCCGAGATCGGAAAAAAGATGGAGGTTCAGCGGCCGTCGGATACTGCAGGGTATGTATTTCCGAAATGGTGGAGGAATAGCCAGCAGATATTGCAAGCTGCAAGTTTGGAATGGTGAATCCCAATTACGTGTATTTAACCAAGCTCAGGACTTTGACTATAAGCGATAATGTATTGGGTAAATCTAGTCCAAACTTAGGGGACTCTTTACTAAGTTTATTTTGACACCCTACAGTAAGGTCTGTTGGTTTCTTGCCCCCTAAGGCCAAGTGCTCTCTGCTGATTTAAGCTCTTAGCCACAAGGCTCGACTGCATTTCATATTATACAGGTTTATATTATTGGCATTGGTCAGGAACCGGTTCCTTGGGAGAAACTTATTGCTGCGGTGGTCTAGATGAGTACTTGTACCATCGCCTTGATAATACGGACTCTCAAATTGGGCTCTCCCCGTAATGCATGACTTATAAGGCTAGGTGTCGACGGTCTTTTGCTTTCGTCACTGATTTGTTTCTACATATATGTCAGCGAATCAGCCATTATGGAGAGTGAGGGACCCTACGCCAGATCATGGCCCCACAAGCTGACCAACCTGCATCCTGAATGGCGCATATTGGGTGACAGAGCTCTTTGCTTTCATACGCCACAAAGATACTTTGTCGGACTCATGGTTACCACCAGGACCACTCGCTTCGGTATTGGTGAAAGCTGACCATTTAAGATACAGTAGGGTGACTACATGCATACGCCCGGCCATGGGGACCGCCGACAGTCATATGAGGCTGAGGTTGAAATGAGGCCTGCTAACTCCACTCGAGTGCATACTCTTCAGATTCTGGCAGCAACCAATCATAACCTACTACTACACTGGCCAGTAGCTACAAGCTTAACAGACCCTCAATTTAAATTCCTCCCGCCACCCATAGCTGTTACGACCTTAGCCTCAATCTACTTTCACTCGTCTTGCTAAGACAGCTCTACTACCTCTCCCTCATAACGAGACAACGAAAGGTTTCATCACTTTCTCAGCTTCATTATGCCCACCACGAGGCCCCAAATAAACAATGAACAATGGTTGCAACAAAAGGCCTTCATTAGATACGAGTATCTTGTGAAAAATACATCTCTCACAGACCTACTTGTTCTATTGGCGGGACGAGGTCTTGCTACAACGTCAGTCTGTCCTCGTCAGCTACCATAACCTTTTGCTGATGTTAAAGCAGAAAAGCACAACTGGAATATCGGCTGAAGCTATGGCGATTTTCTAAGAACCTTGACCAAGAAATTTGGAGATCTGTTGCAAGAAAGATAAAGAGGCGAGGTGACGTTGGGAAGAAGAGTGAAGTAATATATAATGGCAACCGAATTAAACATTCCAAGGTTACCAAAGAAACGGCACGCCACTCTGAGAGCTTCTACCATGGTCTCGCCCTACGTAAGTGTATTCATCTGTCAAACATTAGTCTAACAATAACCAGGACCACGATCTCCGAGCCCAGTTAACCCGAGGCTTGTCGTTTGCAGTCCACTGCCTATCAAGCAAGACACTATATGGCCTCCGAGCATTCCATGGCTCATGCTTCGAGATCTTCTTTCGGATAGTAAGTCATCGTGTCTCGATTTTGATACCTATCCAGTAACCTTCTTTCAGCCACAACCAGTTTTGTAAGCCCTAGTGCCGTTAGTGTCTATCGAACCACAGACACCGATGTACTTGTGTCGATGATACTGCAAGCTTTGCGCCAGTCTTGGCCCAGCAGGCTATTATGTTCCTTCCAGGAACTAGCAGTCAGTATAGGTGCTTCAATGCCAGAATGGTACCATGGAGAATCCACGCATACTGCCAGTATTCTTCTAGGCAATCAAGCAAACGAGATCTTGCCTGAGTACATCAAGCTTATGATGTATGCAATGTCAAATGGAACGAGATTTCTCGACAGGGCACAGTGGGACATATTCAGTTCTATTCTGAGAGAGAACATGTCAGACCTTAGGCCAAAACTACAGAAACTTCAGAAACACAGCATCGCTGTTAGGGCATTCTTGGAGAAGATCTTCCAGACGGAGATTTTCTTGGCAACTCAGATTGACGACCCCGTTAATTGCCCCAAGGACTATGTCCCTGAGAGGTCTTTGGATCTAGTTAAGATGCTGTTAGATTCAGGTCTAGATCCAAATTACTGTGTCGGAGAAAATTATGGCAGGTTGGTTACACCGATTGGGCGGGCTCTCAATATCGGCCATATCGACCTGACTAAATTACTTCTTTCCTTCGACGCCCGCATCGACAATTCCCAGGCATGCCTTGACGCTCACCACGCTATCCAGGCCATTTTACGCGGACGTCTATCCAACGCTGTTCAGTCATGGCTCCTAAAATTGTTAAAGGAGTACAAAGCTGTTAGTCTAGAAGAAGTCCTTTGCGGAGCGCTCAAACTTGACGATATGGAGCTCATCGAAGGGATTTTGCAAGAAGATATTGATGTCACAAAGCTTCACTTCGAAATTGTGCACGGCCCAAGGGGTGGACTCTTCGATAAAGACAGCTGTTTGACATTTGAATCCCCTGTTAGCACATCCTTTGGGGGAAACTCCTGGTGGACCAAGAAATTACTCAATCACCATTCAGTACAAAATAATCCGTCACAAGTCCTCACAGGCCAAATATTTATTGCAGCCGCTATCAGGGGGGATTGTGAAATTATCAGTCAACTCCAAGAGCTTTCTCCCTCTGGCATTACTGGCAAGTGGAATGGTATCACTTGCTTGGGGGCTGCAGTGGCGTATGATAACGTACCGGTAGCTAAGTTTTTCCTTGGGCACTATGATTCTGCGTCGCCAGATCTACTACTCATAGCAGCCCACTGTGGCTACGAGGATATGGTAAGACTACTACTCAAGTATGGTCTTTCACCTGATGAAATGGTCAACAAAGGTGATGTGCAATGGTTAGAGCATTTTGCCCCTTTTCTGCCTATGCCTAAAGACTGTGGCTTAATCCTTCAGACTCTTCTCGAATGCCATTCAACGCGCTGGGATTCGTCGAAAGCAAAATGTTTGGCTCTTTTGATCGAGAGAGGAGCCCCATTGCTGGGTGGTGAGGTTGCAAGGCTGGCAAAAATTGGCTTTCAAGAGCCATTACAAGCCGCACTTGCCAGGGGGGGTAGCCCTAACGACCGGGACGAGTATGGCCGAACCGCAATTCAATGTGCCTTAGATCCCGATAGGAATCTTCGAATCAGCAGGTTAAGGCACTCTAACACAAGCTGCGAAGTCAACAAACGATATAGAACCATCAGGTTACTTCTAGAAGCAGGGGCTGGGCAATCTGGCGAAATTGTCAATGCCATTCGAGAAAGTGATTATAATGTCACAAAGCTTCTTCTCGAACACGGCGGTACCTTGAAGGATATCAACGAAAGGGGAACCTCGTGCCTCGAGGCTCTAATCATGAACTCTAATAATGTTAGATTCCTGGGAGCTGATGACCATTATTTTCACGACTACTACCCATTTCGCGACAGAGGAACAATGGAAGAGGATTATAGTGTTCGATTTGGAGTTCAAGGTAATTCCACTATAGATTGTTCAACTTGCGCAGCAAGCTGGCTTGATAGTGGCTCGGACGAACGAGATTTTCTTCAGGCACTACTTGAAGCACAAGACGACCCTATCGATGCCGGACCAATCTGCGCAGCGATACAAGTCGAAGACTGGGAACTACTTGATCGGCTTATTGCCCGACGTCACAAGGAAACAAATTGCCACTTGCTAGAGGGCACAGCTATTGGTCTAGCTGCTAGGGCTGGACAGATGGAAATTTTAAAGAAGCTCTTGACTCGATTTCATCATCCATCCGCAGTCCAGTCTGGTTTCATCCCATTCTGCGTCAAGGAAGGTCAATTGGTACTACGCACAAGCGATGACAGATCCTTAAAGTTTAATGATCATCCATGGGTTTATGATAAGAATGACTTCTGGCGTGAGGACCAAGTCTTGGGATTGCGAGGGGTAGCTAGTCCCCTGGCACTGGCAGCATTAGGAGCAGATCCTTCAGGTTTTGAAGCGCTTCTGACACACGGCTGTCGTGCAGACAAGACCACCTTTTCCGTCATAGTGCAGAAAGAATCAGCATCTGCATATCTCGATCTCTTGAGAAGACACAACCAACAGCTTGATACCTCGTCCCCCTCTCAGTCGACTTTATGCTCAATACTACTAGGCCCGATAGAAAATGGCAACATTGGGTTACTCGAAAGATTAGTGGACGCAGGCTTTGATGTTAACGACTATAATGCCACAATAGATTCAAGCCGATCTCCACTACAACTCTCCACTCAACTAGGGGACCTAAGCATGGTGCAGTACCTGTTAGAAGAACAGGCTGATGTTAATTCTCCGCCATCATTCTTGAGGGGCGGTTCTGCGCTGCAGTTTGCAGCAATCTGTGGCTATATGGGAATAGCGAACTTACTGATAGACCATGGCGCCCGCATCAATGCAAGGGGATCACGGAAATACGGTAGAACTGCTCTGGAAGGGGCAGCAGAACACGGAAGGCTTGATATGTTAGAGCTGTTACTTCAGAGGGGGGCTGCCTGGTCGAATTATGGACGTCAACAATTTGTCTCGGCAGTACGGCTTGCTTCACAGAATGCGCATCATGCTGCAGTTGATTGGTTGAAGAATCGTTATGGTTGGACAGAAGAGGATGAGGAATTTCTGAAAAGTGACATGGATCATTGTTTATGTTGGGAGAATCGCTGCAAGAATTGCCGAGATTTTTGTTGCGACGAGATACATGGGATTGAGGATGACTGCATACACTACTATCCTGACGATTTAGAGGAGGAATGGGCCGTTGAGTGCTCTTATTGCAAGCGTAAGGTTGTTGAAGACGACGAATCCCAGTCCGAAGGTGAGGAGGCTTTACATCAAAAGCCAGAACAAGAGCTGGACGATTATGATATTTTCTTTGAGCCGTGGGTAAACGATTACAGTCTCTTGTTTGATTAGTTATTATCGTTCTATTAGATTTATCTTCAGCAGTGCTATATTTATAAAGATATTTAAAACTTTTTTTATATACCATATTGTAATAAACATTTATCCCCCACTCCTCCTAGATGATTCTGGACTACAACTGAATATGTGTAAGCCGTCAGCCTGCCTGCTTTCGGGGAGCTTAGTTCTTCGGCTGTGAGCATGAGCACCCAGCCACAGCTCTCAACATCAGATAAGATATATAGCCCACAGCTCCTCATTGAAGGAGGTATTGGAGGATATCGAAGGTCCGTCAGTAGCTTAGTGGCGCGCGTGGTTGCGATGGAGGAAGCTTACGTGGAAGCAAAGCCACATTGGTTGATATCTAGATCATACTCCTGAAGCTTGGTGAGGCGCTGTGACACAACGTCTAAATCAAAAGCTTCACCTATTACTCTAGGCTGAAGCACAAGGCTCAGGGCTTATTATATGCAAATAGACACCAGTTACTCCCTCATCCAGGTGCAAGTCTCGTCCGATATACCGTCTTAACATTTGCGGCTGAACAATAATGCGGCCATTGGCAGATCCTCGCACGGGAGTACTTCTCATAGCGATACTAGGTCCCTCCAAGCAGAAGGCATTTAGGTTAACATGAGACTCGTCCAAATACCCGAGAGAAATAAGATGTCACCTGAAACCCTATCAAGCATTCTTCCGATACAAGTCGGCTCAACCCCACATAGACAAAAACCATATGCCGATTACAGTTTGGATGAGCCATCAGGCATTACAGCGACTCGTGATAGAGCCCTCGCCTTTGCCCTAATTCGAAAGCATAATTGAGAACGATCTATGTAGTTGATCCTTTCCACTCACACTCTCTCGATTGGGTGAGCTTCATTCAGAGAATTTGTCACATGCAGCAACAACTTGACCCGACCGTCTATGCAAGTTCGACACAGCGAGTACTGCAAACAATAATATTAAACTCACCAACCGCAGACAAAATGCGCTGGAACAGCCTTTACGCGGAGGCTCGACTGGAAATTCTCGACTTCGTCGCCAATTCCACCATCCATGAGAAAGGCTCAATCGCACGATATGCCTGCGTATCTCGAGAATGGCAGGACTGGTTCGAGATATTCACATTCAAGCGCGTGGAAGTCTCAACGTCCAATATCATGCTCTTCATCAACGCGTTCCTAAAGATCCGCCGTCGAAAATACGTCCAGTACATCGGCGTGAGACTCGATCTGCCAGTTCACAAACACATTCGAGATCCGTTCCTTCATCGAAACGAATTTGTCAACATAAATCAGCAAATGAAAGCCCTTTCGCAGAAAGATCGTACTGTATACCGCGAATATCCATGGCTGAAACATCAAGAGGAGGAAAACAACCGTGCTTTCACGATAATCTTGCGGGGTCTATTCGTGGAGCTTTCCCAGTGGGAAAGAGAGGATTGTCATTACCAGGGTATCGAGCTAGAGCTCATTGCCGACTCAAGGAGTCACTGGCAGAAGACTGCGGGAGCATACCTGGCACTCGATCCTCCTAGCGATACTGGAAACGGGACCTTTTATAACAGTCTCTCAAGTGAGCTCCAGGTCTTCCATGCGCCTCCGTATCACGGTCGTAATGTGCTGCACGATGCCGAGTTGGACTTTCACTTTTGGCTTAAGCTAGACGTGCCTGTCGGATGGAAGTTCGGTCCTGAAGTCCATGTCATCTCAAGCCTATCCATCCTTCGCCGAAGTGTTCGTCATTTCGATCCGGAATCTATCGCTCACATTGCAAGCCTACTTCCGCGTCTAAGGGCACTCCGATGGGAGGTCAGACCTCATGCCCACTTGGAAACAGAGCATAGGTTTCGTCAACATTTGCGACTACTTCTATACGCTTTGTCTCCGGCTATGGATAAGGTCAGGATCCAACAGCAGCCCACTTCAAAGCCGCTGGGTGGTCCTGGGCCGCCTGAAAGGCTCCCAGGTCTCGGTTCACTTCTGATCCTGTTATGTCCATTTCTCACCAATATCTACTTGGACACTGTTGTCGACGCTGTGAGATTCTTTGGTGTGTGGAGACATTTGCAAACTGTTCAAAACGTCTGCATACGAACTTCCCAGGCACTACTCGACCAAGTTCCCAGCACATCGAATCAGCTCTTTGGCTGGATTGGAAGAGCAGCCTCTACTATGCCAAGACTCAAGGCCCTATGTGTCTTTAACAAAGGCAACTCTCTAGCTTGCGTGATCAGCTGCCGCGTTGAGAGTAACAGCTCTCAGGTCGTTGTCCACTGCAGTTGGCCATTTGAGGTCAGAAGTGGTACGAGGGCATACTGGAGAAAGGCTTTAGGACATCAGCCTGACGAGTCATGTTGGATGCTACTAGAAAGTTCGTACGATGCAGTTAAACGTGAGATCATATCGCAACAGCAGTGGCATAGTAGCCTCTACTAGGTATTCTCAAGTTGCGTAGCCTGTTTCCAAGTTGCTCAGGACTTACAAGAAATCGCAAGGCATGTGTCAAGGGAATTAGAGGGCATTGAGAATAAGGGATCAACAAGAGACAACCAAGTTCAGTCTGCAATACTTTAACCTTACCCCGTATTCTGTTCAAAATGATGGGCGCTTTGCTAACCATTTGCTATCGTTGAATCCCGAACTCCAGTATGAAAAGAAACAGGACTAAGCATGAGTGAAGCTAAAAGAGAAGTGTTTAAATATTGGTCAGAAACTAGCAACCACCTGACCAAATATAGGTAGAGTTGGCGGCAGATTGCTCAGGTACGTGAATCTGCCTAACGTTGCCTAAATTGTTGCTTGATTCCACCGAATCTTGTGTAATCTCTCAGAGGCTGCATCACATCATTATTAAAACTATTAATCACCAATAACCCTGCCGCACAGTAAAGCGCCATCTGTAGCCCCTCTCATGGGCATCATACTCTCAGCACGTGACAAACCGTGAAGCAAAAACATACGCATCAAACTTCCCAGTTGTCTTCAACCACCAGCAACAAAGAATAGAACCCTTTACTCAGCAATCAAACAAGGCTTGACTAATCGCCGTTGTCGTGCTGCCGATATAATCTGCTTATCTACTACAGCAACTACCGAGGGCCGCGATACTGCCAAGTGCCTAGTTCACGGACCTAGTAAAGAAAAGACTATCATCCTTGAGCTTCTTGGCAATATTTTCATCGCGTTTTTCAATCAACTAACCGGCTGGTAACTTCAAACTTTCAGGCATCAGACATGAGGGTAGGCCAATCATAACTGCCCCTCTGGCTTGAAGACAAGGGGAAGGTGGCGTGCTGATCGAGGACTTGGTGCTGTGGCTGGCCAGAGCTGAAAATATTCAATATTGAGGCCCGACACTGTGGGGTCTGTACGTGACCATCAACCAGATAGGAAACATCATATTGGACTATTGATTCTGTGTAACACCAACCTCGTCCTTATAATATTCTTCCTCGCCCGCTCTTGCGACCAAACATTCTACCCTTTCCATTTCACAATCAACGCTATACATCTTTGGCTTCTGTAAGATGAATCTCACTATCGAAGCTCCGGCTGGATCTACAACCCATGGCAACCCGAGATTACTCTGCGTCCCCCCGAAAGCAATCCACTATATCCTATTCTATGCCGCGAACTATTTTGCTCATGCAGCTTCCATTGTGCTCGAACCGGGTCAAAGCCTTCCTACCATCATCTATTGGATCTTCATGGCTCTGCTTCTGCCAGGGAGCGGTATCGTCCGAGCTTTGTCAGCAATTATACGTTGCGCCAATTGGGAGTACAAGAACGATGGTCAACGTGCAGCTCGAGCCGGTGCGCTGTGCATGATTGTGAAGAAATCCGAGAACCAAGGCCCATTTCTGAGGACTTTCGTAGGAAATCCGGGAGAGTTTGGTATTTTGAACAGACCCAAGCACCAAGATGACTGTGAATATGAGCTAGCACTTATAAGAGCAAGCCAACCAGGGAACTATGAAAAAGGGTTCGTTAGCAATAAAGCTTCTTTTACAGCATACTATTATTTTCTCTGTTTGGGTAAATATTTTTGCTAATCCTCTGACTACTATAGCCTACAGATTCCCGAGGGTTATTCTTATATGCCGGTGCTATCTGGCACTTCTATCCACGGCCATCAAGACTTGACTGAAGAGTTTCACCGTTACTTTTACATAGGTATGGTACCTCCTTTCGCAACCTTACGGCTTACACCGGCAGAAGACGTCGATGCCTCTTCGGAATCTGAAAATCCCAAGCCATTAATTGCATCATCCATTAGCCTTGTCAGACCATTTGTCGGTCTCATTCAAGCAGTGTGGGGGGCTATCACGCTCTACCGTACACGGGGAAACCAAGTCGATCAATATGGCTATGCTGCTTTTGGCTTGACTGTAGCTCCCTATGTCATGATGTCTGTTTTGAATGCTTTGGGGAACATTCTTACTCCTGTCTACCCTTGCCTGTTCTTGGTAAGAACAACCCTACTGGAAAAAGTACAGGAAGAAAAGATCGCGTCTTTCACTGGGGTTGTCAATGCCAAATCTGACACCACAGAAACAGTCAAGTCTAGCGTTTATTTGCGCAGACTGCGTGATCTTATAGCCGGACTCGATAATTCGCTTATACTACCTCAAGATACCCCGATTTGGTATATGGACTTTACAACTTCAGACTTAAAGTTCCTAGGCCTATGTTTACTCTTTAGCCTTGTTCCACTTGCTATTGTTGGATCAATCACCAGTTTTCATACTGGCAATAGCACCGCAATAGAAAGAGGCTTCACGATGTCATGGCTTGTTGTGGGACTCCTCTATGGACTCTTGATGAGCTGGAAGATGTTAAGATTTCTAATTGGTAGAGACTTGGAGGATATTGCATCTGGACGGCTCAGCCCAATCTCTTTCGTAATGCCAGGGTATCTATTAACGTTTGGGGTTCCTGCCATCGGCGGTATGGTGGTGGTAGGAAGGATGATTAGTAGTTTTGGGATTTGCACTCTAATTTCTTAATTGACGAGGCTTTGAAAATGAATTTGGGGGATATAAAACACGCGGTGCCGAGACCATTAAAAAATAATATCTCTCAGTTCACGCAGCATACAATCAGGTAGTTATATGATAAGTCACAGCGTCAATATTTATAAAGTACAAAAAGACCTGATTGCAGTAGTGTTACGTACTGACATCACACCGTGAAACTGAGAAAGCTTGGAAATTTTATGTCAATTTGTAGTCATTTATCCTATCCAAGAATTATCCCAGGCCAACCATGTCCAGATCATTATTATTGTGCCTGTGCCATCCTTTCCAACCCTTTCCATTCTAAGGTATCATGAGCGTACTTACTCGTACAGCAATCTAGTTAAATCACCATCTGCGAACAATAGCGCGACGGCCAGGATATGTTGGCGCCACTGTTGCATTCTTACCCGACACTCCACCAGAGGGTAGAAGAACAGGGATGTCAGGATGCTGTAGAGCTTCAGCTTCAGCGATGGGCATCTCGCCTGCACCTTCATGGGGCTCAACAGGTTGAGATGCGGCGGTATGCTCAGCTGCAGGAGCCTCATGCGCCATGGTCGCTATTGGCGCAGCGGGATGTTCGGCGACGGGCGCTTCATGGCCCATTGTCGCGACTGGCGCTGCTGGGTGCTCTACGACCACGGAGGTCTCATGAGCTGGTGCTGCTGGGGCAGCGGGATGTTCGACGACGACTGGTGTTTCGTGTGCCGGAGGCGCAGCGGGGTGCTCAGCTACGACAGTCTCGTGAGGCGCTGCAACTGGGGAGTGTTCAGGCACCTCCACGACAACTGTCTCATATGGTGGCGCTTCGTGGGCCGGTGCTTCATGCTCGGGCTGTTCAATGACCACGACAGGATGCTCTTGGGGAGCTTCGACGGGATGAGCGGTAGGTTGGGCAGCGACGTGTTCAGTGACTGTTTGGATGACAGTTACATGCACTGGCTTCTCGACCTCCACAGTGTGAACAACCTCAACAGGTTTCTCAACTTCAACAGTGTGGATCTGCTGAACAGGCTTCTCGACGACCTGAGTGTGTACTACTGTGACTGGCACTTCGACATTGACAGGTTTCTCAACTTCAACAACTGAAGTATGGACAACTGTGTTCTCAACCACGGATGTATGGATGACAGTCACAGGCTTCTCAACGGGTACCTCAACAGGTTGAGTGTGAATGACTGTGACTGGTACCTGAACTGGGACCTCGACTGGCTGGGTGTGAATAACTGTGACGAGCTTCTCGACCTCAACGGGCTGTGTATGTATGACGGTAACGGGTTGTTCAACTGTCTGGTGCACGACAGAAGTCTCAACTACTGTTACGGGTTTCTCAACCTCAACTGGTACAGTATGAACGACAGTGACTGGCTGCTCAATGGTTTGATGAACAACCGAGGTCTCAACCACTGTAACAGGCTTCTCGACTTCGACTGGTTGTGTATGGATGACTGTGACAGGCTGCTCGATGGTCTGGTGTACGACAGATGTCTCTACCACTGTGACTGGTTGTTCAATCGTTTGGTGGACAGTTTCAACAACTGTGACTGGCTTTTCGACCTCGACTTCGACGGGCTGGGTGTGAATGACTGTAACAGGCAGCTCAACTGTTTGGTGAACAACAGAAGTCTCAACCACAGTAACAGGTTGCTCGATCGTTTGGTGAACCGTCTCGATGACTGTAACGGGCTTCTCAACTTCTTGGTGGACGATCGAAGTCTCAATAACTGTGACTGGCTTCTCAACAGGAACATGCTGAACCTCCGTAACGGTCGCATGCACCGTCTCGGTCTGGTGCACAACCTCGGTCACATGGACAGTCTCGTGGACAGTCTCATGAACAACCTCCCCAGGTATCGTCACGTGCACCGTCTCATGGACCGTCTCATGAACAGTGACCGGCTCGCAAGCCACAGGCGCAGCTTCCTCGGCAGGAGGGTTCCTTCGAAAGAACGACGGAGAAGCAGTCGCCAGACCAGCAAAGGCGGAAGCAGAAATGATTGTTGAAAAGTGCATGGCAGGCCACTTCAACCCTGGATAGGCAGTATTAAGGATAAGCGATTAGGAAGGGAAAGTCGACTTTGGCGATACCAGATCGCGTGGTTGATTGTAATAATGAACGGCAGGTTTAAGAAATTAAGAAGAAACAAACGACAATGGAGAATCGAATGGGACAAGGGACGATCACAAAACACGCTCCAGGCGGAAATAGAGCGAAAAGAAAGAATGTGTAAAGAGAGAGAGAGAGGGATGAAAAAAGGCTAAAAGCGCGGGAAAGGGCGAGGTTTTTCTTCGTCTTGGCCATGATGTTTTGGCGTCGCATTCCAACCAGGGAACATGAGACGCGACTACCCTTCGGCCGGTGTTGAATCCGCCCCAAAATGTCATGATTTTTGGTTTTTCCTCGCGCCTCGTTCCCAGCTCGGAAAGTTGGCTCGCCGCAGGGAGTCGTGTTTGGAGGAGGCATCTTGGCGATGCGCACTTGTCTCGGCACTGATTCAGCTGCCCCCTGCAGATATCAAAGCACAATAGAGTTGGGTTAAGCTTAAGAGGCATAACGTTAAGTCAGATAACCTTACACAGAGCTTTGAACCCCCCCTCCCCCCTGTTTGAAACCGTCGCATTGGCGGGCTTGGCGGACCTCCTGGTCCATGTTTCCCTGCAGCGGAAGGCCGTGGTCCCGGCCTTGGAGACCCCGTTTCTCGGTTTCAGCCTTGTTACCAGATTTTGGCTGCGAGATTGAGGGAGAAGTGACTGATGTTATACGAACTTGGGATGAGTTGGCGCCTTCACCAGCGTTTTGGGTTAGCTGTCAAGGTCTCATCTTGACTATCCTGAAACAAAACCCCGCCAAGTCTTGTATCACGGGTCTTGCGGCAGGATTGTCTTCAATTGGCGTAAGATAAATAGTCTTGGGAGTTCCTTGCGAAAGATTATTTTCTTTTTTCTTGGTGAACCGTTCGTAGGTCATAGTTCTCTTGCGGGTCTGGACTGGTTGTTGATAGCTTCATTCGTTATCTTATCGGACTTGTCTTATCTTATCTGGCTGCCTTGGTGAATGATCACGGTGTAATTGAGGCGTGTGAAGCCACAGGGTTCGATGATTCATCAGTGAACTATAGTAGGATGCTTACTCTTGCATTGACCAATCTCCCATAGACTTTTCATCCAACAGTCTACCTATGGGATAACTGCGGCTGTAAGGTTAAGCTTTAGGCTGCAAACACAGGTGATGGATGAGAACACGATACTCCCCCCCCCCCCCCAAATGCAAGCTTTTACCCAGAAACTCTCACGATGACCAATAAATATTGCTGCAAGCCCTAGGCCATCCAACAGTGTATATATAACTGAGGCCCAGTTTTCGCTTCCGGATTATGCACTCGGCAATCGCCTCTTTCTGTATTGATCCTGACATATAAGAACTTTTCAAACAACCACGACACGATCTCAACATGACCAGCCAAGAAGTTTCTGTGCAGATGGCTCCAGACCTACTTAGTCGCCTGCCCAATGTTCCACTTGACATAATCCTCCAACATCTCGACCTCGCGTCATTCACCAACCTACGCCTTACTTCACGCCAGCTGTCCACCAACACAATCTCATACCGTTTCTTCAGATCCGCCAAGACCGATCTGTCACTGGATAGCTTGCAATCTCTCCGAGACAGGATCACCCATCCCCAGTTGGGACCCTTGCTCAGAGAGCTCACTGTTGTTGCGACGCTATATGATCCTCAACCGGCCAATACTACAGTTCAAACAAGAAAGAAATGGCCTGAAGTCGACAAATACAATTTGCGGCCTGGTATGGGGAATGATGAGTTTCCCGAGAGGAACGTGCCTTGCACGGAGGAAGAACTACAAGAGGCACGGCAAGATCTTGCCTGGATTCAAAGAAGAATGCACCTAGACACCAACACAGATGTTTACAAAGTCATTGACTTGCTGTCAGCCGTCTTGGAAACTGCTACCAGTCTTCGGGCTATCAACCTAGATGCTTGTATCATCGCCGGGCGTACAAAGATCTGTCGACCAGCTGAACATTTCGAATGGTACCCATACCAGTATCGCGCGTCGACTTGGCCTTCAATGTGGGAAGCAGCGTCTCAAACCTTTCGTATTGTCACCTCCGCCATATCCTCAAGCAGGATCGAGCTCGAGAGGTTCCAAGTCTTTCCCAACACGCCGCTGTGTAGCGTGCAGTTGAGACTTATTGAAGACCATCTCAGGTTAGTGGACTTGGATGGCTTTGCAGCTGCTTGCAAAAGCATCAAGTCCCTGGGTCTGAGCTTGTCGCCGTATACTCGTATTAAGAGGGCACCGCCAGTCCAGGGATGGCGTCTTTTCCGTGATCCTTTCGCAGCACAGTCTCAACCGTCCCCCCCTCAGCATATTGTGTCTGCCATGGAAAGTTACACGGGTGTAGCAACATTTCTCACGTACACACCGAGTCTCACGTCTCTCGATCTTCATCTTCACTGTCTTGAGAAACAGTCTTTTCTAGATTACACCAAGGTTTTCGCTCATGTCAGCCAGAACATTAGACTCGGTCATCTGAAACAATTTTCCCTGCGCGGCTTTCCCCTACGACCAGATGATCTTGTTCTCTTCCTGACTAACCACCCGACTATCACAACGCTGTCTCTTGATGGCATACAGTTAGCAAGCGGATCATGGTCATCTGTCTTCACGTGCATCGAGGCGATGCCTGCTTTGGAAAGTCTTCACCTCAGCTCACTTAGCACGCAACACCGCAGCGTCATAACGAACCTTGACTCGGCGAAACGTCCAGTTGAATTGAGCCCGCAGAATAGAGAACAGTGGGTGGTTTCGGGAGATAAACACGTCTTACATACTTTAAGTATGTGCAGAGACGAGATTCAACAGGGACTGGACTTTAAGCCTACGCCCGCACCAGTAGATGATCGGGGAAAAGACATGCCAGCGTACCTTGACCGGTTGGCCTATGATTTTGGACCCCCTTCGAGAAGATGGTTTTGGAAACTATTGTGTTATTGGGGTTTTCTTACTGAGACTTGGAGTCTCAATAGCCACTAAGATAATATCTATTTTTATATTTCAACAGGTTATAAGCCTAGTGGCACAGTGGTTATATAATATATAATTTTATATAAGGCTATAAGTTTAATTTCCTATAGAGGTATATAAGAAAAATATAAAGAATCCACTTAATAGTAAAGCTATATTTCTAGTTATATATTAAATAACTATAAAATAAATAAGACTTATATTCCTAGTGGCTATTAAGCCAGAAGGCATGTCAAGAATATAAATCTTAATAGCCACTATGATAATATCTATTTTTATATTTTAAGACTTATTGCCGGCCTGAGCCTAATCTAGGGTATCCACCTCGCACAATTCAATCCAACACATTTCTGACACATTGTCTTTAGCCGTTGGATGTGGTGGATATGAAGGTTATTACATTGTTGGGAGCTAGCTTACCCTAAGCAGACATCAAATATTGAGTCAAGACTGGGCATAGATTTAGTCGTAAGAGATCAATGACTTAGATTTCCAGATTTAGGTAATTATATTCCTAGGTGGTTTATGTTTCGAGTAATTAGTTATTCCTGCTAGCGACTGATACTGAATACTGTCGAGCTTTTAGTGACCAGCCATGAAGTATTTCAAGTAACAACCTCAAGGTTAACCTTGTAGGCCGCAGTCATCTTCTCATTAGCTTTAAGTAGAATATAGATATTTATCAGCTATAAAATAAACTTAACGCGATGTTCAAGTGGCATTTATAAAAAAGCTTAGAGAACCTGTCTGTATTCTTGAATTTGGTGATTAAGCAACTGTTGTTGATAATGCCATCAATGCCGAGATACTCCGGGTATTGCGACGGAAATGCGGTAACCAAGGCGACGATTTTGAGTTTTGTTGAGTGCGACGCGTTCCAGGCATTCACAGTGGGAAGATGATTCACTAACGGTGTAATTACCAATGTCGAGCGATACGTTAGATCACGCTCAAATCGGCAGTCAAAGCATATTGGTCAAGGAATGTCTATTGTCTAAGTCTAAGTCTACTTTCTAATCGTATCTCGTCAAAGACGGCCGGTCGCACCCAATCGACTCGGGTGCATCGCCCTCCATTAACATAAGGATCGTTTCGTTATTATTCGCGTTGGATCGTTCGTCATATGCTACCGGTAGTAGCGCGGTCTGTTTTCTTCTTCTTCTTCTTCTCTTTCTTTACTGGCGGGTGTTGATTGGAATTCGAGTCTCATTGGAATCTAACATCTATGCCTTAGCTCCTGTAATAATACAAATCTTAGTCAAACAAAGTGTTCTTGCGCTGTCCACGAATGGTGTCCAGGTCTGGAATAATCTCTTATTCAGTCCTGGGTCGCTTCCGGGACTCACCATTCTCTCCCTGCTCATTGAAGTACTCCAGGCTTCCCTTGGGATCAGCCTTCATGGTCTTTCCGCCCTCCTGCCATCCGGCAGGGCACACCTCGCCGTACTCGTCGGTGAACTGGAAGGCCTTGACGAGGCGGATCGTCTCCTCGACGTCGCGGCCGACGGGGAGGTCGTTGACGGTGATCTGGCGGAGGACGCCCTTGGGGTCGATGATGAAGAGGCCGCGGAGAGCGATGCCCTCGTCCTCGATGAGAACACCGTAGCTGCGCGAGATCTTGGTGGACTTGTCGGCAATGAGGGGGAGCTCCAGGTCGGGGCCCAGACCGCCCTGCTTGCGGGGCTTCTCAACCCACGCGAGGTGGGTGAAGTGGGAGTCGGTGGAAACGCCGAGGACGGTAGTGTTGATCTCGCGGAAGCGGTCGAGGGCGTTGTTGTACTGGATGATCTCGGTAGGGCAGACGAAGGTGAAGTCCATGGGGTAGAAGAGGAGAACGACCCTACAGAATCCCAAGTCAGTAAATCCATCCATCCAGGTTCTCAGGGGCAGGGGAGCGTGAAATCGTACCATTGTCCCTTGAAGTCGGAGAGCTTGATGTCTCTGAACTCGCCTCCGGGGAAGAGGGTAGTAGCCGAGAACTCGGGAGCAGGGCGCTGAACAAAAGCTGTAGACATTGTGAAGATTGTGTTTCGTGGATATCGATTGAAGAAATCTAGAAGGACGAAAAAGAAGGAGGAGGGGGAAGAAAAGGTTTAAAAACGAGAAGCTTCGACGGGAACGCGACTAAAGAAACGGAAGGTCTCAGGAAAAAGCAAAGCAATCAGTTGTGGAGCCCGCGTTATCAGGGGCCGGGCCCAGTCACGGATGGATCATGGAACAAGGTGGAAATCATCAAATTTTAGCGCCATATTAGCTGATAGTGATACCGTGATAACACGGCTGACGAGCAAGTTCAAGTACGGTACTCTGTAAAAAAAAGTAAATTTATGTAATTAGTGCTGTTGACTCATGGAATTCTTAGTGGCACTTCTGATGGCGGTGACGCAAATGTGGACTGACTTTATCTCTAGACGGTGTGAAATGCCGAACAAACGCGTTCCAGAAGAGACAAAACCGAAAAAACACGTGCGGTGCCTGCGGCGTCTGCGGAGACGGTGCAATTTTGATTCCAAACTCGCAGCGCCAATCAGCGCTTATCAATCGGGCCCATTTATATCCGGCCCGGCTTCGGAGTAGCTCGGTTCGGAAAACCGAGCTCACCCTACACCAGTCTCATCAGTACTACACATTTCACATCTTATCGGTTGCGATATCGCTGTAACTCTTTGGAATCTCATGTTGATCATGATTGTTTCATTATTAATCTGATAAAAGAAAAAGTCTAATGCTGTACTCCATTGCTAGCTTTTGTGCTCTCTGTGGCGAGGAGATTGGCCTCGTGGATTATCTCTGACATATCGTCCAGCGCCAATTGCGGACTCAGTGCACAAATCCTCAAAGCTACTTTTCCTCGAACCTTGGTGGTCAAGATGCCAGCCTTGTTACTCGAGATGAGACTCTTTGAGATGCCAGTGTTGATAGTCTCAAGTTCATCTTCCGTCAAACCCTCAGGCGCATAACGGAATGTTATAACGCCCAAGCTAGCAGCGCTGACAATCTCCCAGTCAGCTAGTTTTCTCAACTCCTCCTCCGCCCGCTCAGCAAGATCGAATCCATGATCAATCATCTCCCCAATCCTCTCAACGCCAATAACTCTCAGTGTAAACCACAACTTCATAGCCCGGGATGCAGGCCTCGTGAGCTCCATGCTGTAGTTCCAAAAGTTTGGGATGTCCTCATCTTCAATCGCAACACCATCGCGCAGATAATCGCCCTCGTTCGCAAAGCTTCGGACCAGATTCGCTTTGTCTTTTACCAAGAGAAGACCGCAGCTGTAGGTTTGGAAGAGCCATTTGTGTGCGTCCCATGACATGCTGTCCGCGTACTTGAGCCCGTCGACTGTCTCGTGGCGTGTCGCGGATAGAGTTGCTGAAGCGCCGTAAGCGCCATCGACGTGTAGCCAGATCTGTTCCCTTTTACAAATCTCTGCGATTTCGGGTAGAGGATCGATGGCGCCCGTGTTTGTCGTTCCACAAGTTCCAACTACCAAAAACGGTACAAGACCTGCTTTACGATCTTCCTCAATTGTTTTGGCTAGAAGAGTCGGGTCAAGCCTAAAGTCTTCATCTGCAGGTAGCCGTCGGATCTGCTCTTTATCGAACCCTAGCATTCTCATAGCTTTCGCAACAGAATAATGCGTCTGGTCCGAGAGATACGCCACTGCCTTGCCCGTTTCACCACGTGGCACAAAACGATCCCTCGCCAGCACAATCCCCATCAGATTCGCCATTGAACCACCAGAGACACAGATCCCCCCTGCACTGGCGGGAAACCCAACCCTCCCAGCCAACCACTCAATTAACGTCTTCTCAATAACAACAGGTCCTGAGGCTTGAAGCTTCGAAGCACCGAGTGCATTAAATGCACTGGCTACTATGCCGCCTAGCCAAGCCACGGGCGATGTAGGCGAGGGGATGAAGCCCATGAAGCGAGGATGGTTGACGCGCATACGGTGGTCGAATGCGGTGAAGGCTTCTTGGAGGACTTGGTCGATTGAGAGGGCTTGACCTGGCGTTCCTATCTTTTGGAGGTAGGGAACGTCTGAGGGCTGCGCGACTTTGATGATGGGGTCGTCTTTGACATCTTGCGTTGTTGATGCTAAACGTTGGGCTATGGATTGGAGAGCTGAACATACTGCTTCAAGCTCGTCGTTGTGATGAATCGATCCCATGTTGTGATACTGCGAAATTGACTGTTTGTGTTTGCAATTCTTAATGTCACCACGGCATCTTAAATATCTATATGCTTGATGTCTCCATTCTTGTATTCGCATATATCTCCATCAACTAATGCTACCCTCGCGCCCTCTATGTCCAGATCAGTGGGGCTATTCACTCACCTTGGCATGTCAATCGTACGCCTTTCGATAAAATTGTAGATCCTGTCAGCATTTCGCAAATGCTTAGCTGTCATAGGCTGTAAAACTTGAAACTAGCGACGTTGGATTATCTGACGAGACCCGTCTTGCCGTTTCGGGGAATTTTTGGAGAGGCTCGGATATCCGAGATCTGCTGATGGAGGGATTTCTAAGCTTGGATAGATTATGGATGTTACTTGATGGAATAGCGACAAGTGGCGAGGGTATAGTTAGCGAGGGTGATACGTTGGAGCTGGTTTTGTTGAACATGTATTACGGTGATGGTGACAATCTCAAGGCGTATGGTGGGTCTTGTACTAACTATGCAGACTCAAAATAACCACCTAATTCTCAAGCGACCAGGTAGACGTCCCATCCCTTTCAATTGTCTCCGAGCAGCCAAAAACCGGCTGAAACATTCCAAGATATCCCTCGCTAGGGTGGTCATAAGACCACCCGACCGCATAAAGCATGCATGTAGGCGGAGACTTCCCATCTTCACTAGTATAAGTGAACTCCTTGTAGTCAACTCCATATCTTGGCTGATGGTCATTCCCAAATGTCGTCGAATGTCCATACCTCAAGCATCCTTGGCCATCTATAGTAGCGGGAGCACTGGTAAACCCGATATACTCGATTCGATCTCTGTCTCGGTAGTCAGTTGAGACTTTTGTTGTCACTCCAACGATGACCTCCCCCTTTGCGAGCTCAATGGTGCAAACATATCCGCCACGGCCTGATCCTAACATGAGTTTCGTATTTTCGAAAACTAGCAAAAGTCCGACGACCTCTTTGGTGTCGTAGTAGTCTGGAGCAATAAACCATTCAATCTTACAAAGCCTCCCGAGGCTGCCGGAAACGGTTTCTGGGTTTGTAAACTTGGTCTCTGACGTAATGCCATTCCATATACGTCCAGGATATTCCAGATGGCGATAGGTTTGAATGTCGCGTTCATGTCCAGGGATGAATCGTCCCCAGAGATGTGTAGGCTCGAGAATCTTGTCGATCTCTGCATTGTATTTGGACTCAATTTCAAAGTGGAGCTGCTTGTAAGCGTTGGTGTATATCTCTTTGAACGCACCCGTAGCGGTAGCCTCAGCATGACTATGCGGGTCCTCCACCGTGATCTGGCCGGGAGGAAACACCGAGTCTACCTTGATATCCCTTTTTCGCCTCTCGATGCAGTTCTTCTTTGCTTCTTGGACAATAGTCTGAAGTCGATAAACCTCCTCCTCGAGTGTCTTTTTGTACAGCGACTGAGAATTCATAGACTTATCGACTTCCTTGCAATACTTCCACTGAGTATAGAGGGCAGATAGGTAGAGAGTGCCGAAGGGAACAAGGTACGGAAGGTTATACCATGGCGATTCGTTTTCGATAAACGATGGCTCGTTTTCTATCAGGATGTCGAGTACTCCGTGGAAGCTGCGAGCCTGGATCTTCGGTGGCTCATGTGCAAAATTTTGCAGCGTCTTGCAAATGCCTTTGAGTTTCAATCGGTTGGCTTTGGCGGTCTCTTCACCAATCTTTTCATCAACAAGGCGCTCGAACTTGTCTTTGATGCCCTCCCATATATTGTCATCGCCTCCTGGCCAAAACAGGTCAAGTAAGCCTGAGAGCATGCCACCGACCACAGGCACCTCATTCAAGCCTACAGAGACGATCACCTTCAGAACCTTGGTGACATTATCAACTTCAACATCCTCTTTGGGCATATACTTCTCAGGGTTGTTGATTGAAGCAGCCTGTAGAACGTCGTGGGTTGTTACCACCTTGACCTCTCTAGTAAGGTCATCAGAGATCATCTTGGACTGTAAAGTAGAGGAATCGATAAGAGCGAGATAAAGACAAGAGGATATGTTGAAGATCCGGGATATTGAACAGACCGTAAATGGGCCATGTCTGCTGTATTTAACCACCAAACAGTAGGTCTGTTGATGACTTGGCCCCTTCTGATTGGTCTCCAATCAAGACGCCATAGTCCGTTCCAGACCATCGTTGGCTTGTTTAAACTATCTTAGTGCCAATATAGAAAACTGTATCTAGGTTCTAAATAGCTATGAGTGAGATCAACACCAGCCACTAAAAGCTAAAAGTACGCAATCAGTAATAAGGCGTACGCGCCGCTACTGATTTCAACTGTCAGTGGCCTATTCTAAGTCACTTGGACCTTTATAAGATTTTAAAAGGAATGCTAAAAATGCCATTGTCAGCTTGCTTCTGTGGTTGGCGTCCCTCGGCTTGAGCCACCGGGGAATAGCTGGCAGGTCCCAATACCTACTGTTCTTTCGAGTCAAAATGTCTCTATTGCCTCTCGCCTTAGTATAGAATGGGTTTTTTTTTTTTTTTTTTTTTTTTAAAGAATTTAAAAAAATTAAATAAGACTGAGAAGAAAAGACGCTATACCTAGCATAAAACACTCTTAGTTACAGTCATAATAGTATTGACTGGTTATTTATATACTGCTCTATCATAACCGCTCAATCGGATAGGACTTCTTCTGCAACGCGATATCTAATAAGTAAATAGCCCCAATAGAGTTGTGTGCAGCAAACTCATGTGGTTCTATCCGGATAATCTTATCGCTTCCTGAAAAATGCTGCAGTGTGCATCAGCAGCTTACGCTTTAGCGGTTATGATTGGATAATGATGACGATCAGCATCATGTTCTACAAAGCTTATGCGTTATTTTCTTTTGCCTGTCACTCGCTAATATTACTACCCCGATCCTTCACTTTAGCAGATATATAAAAGAACTAAGCATCAATTAAAGTCGCGATCAAGACGGATAAGTAATGATAAGAAAAGTACGTCATGGCGCTCGGGGCACTAAGAGAGTCACCACGGGATGCTTGACCTGCAAGTGAGGTGGCCCCTCCATAGCCCATGGCGTCACCTTGTTAACCAGCAGTAGAAGCAGGCATAAGAAGTGCGACGAAGTCAGACCAGCTTGCTCGCCCTGTCTCAGAGCGGGATGGAAATGTGACTTCGCCTCTTCAGCTCCCCTCGGGGCACCGCGGTACACGGCGACTCCTCTCATTTGTAGCCTGCGATACCCTTCTGCCAAGCCTTTGCTGGCTGGCGAGTATCAGCATATGGAGTATTTTCGCGTCGTGTGCGCTGGGGAGTTTTCTTTATTTTTCGAGGTCACCGAGTGGGAAGACATCATCGTCCAGGGCACTCTCACTGAACCAGCCTTGCATCATGCGGCCTTAGCAATCGGGGCCTTGGCTAGCAGGCGTTATCATCCTAGCGTATGGCAAAGCACCCCAGCAATAGTCTTTTCATTACGGCACTATAGCATGGCTATCCAGAATCTCCAAGGGCGGCTTGATGGATCTCCCCGAAGTATAGAGATTGCTGTCTTGGCGAGCGTTCTCTTCAGCTACATCGAATTTCTTCTCGACATCGATAGTCGGATCGAGATACACATCCAGGCTGGGTCTTCCATGCTTGAGAACTTCCTAACGAGGCACGATATGACACTCGCACCTTTTAGCCGGGACAGGCCGGATTTTGAAGTTGGCAGTTCATCTACTAGGTATCATCTACTTGCTCGTGCCATGTATCAGCTTACAACTCAAATGACGTCTTTGCGGCATTTTGATTGAATAGTAACAGTTTCTTATCAAAATACAGATTAATTAGGTCTAGTTTACCTAACCTCAAAGGCTTCATACAAAATACTCCAATTTAAGGTAAGAAATTGCTTACTGACCCAGCTTTCTACCATTGGTCAACGATGCATACATGAATGTGGAACACCGTAACCAATCGCAGTCTTCAAAGCGTAACTTTCGTGTTTTGATTCGATGACTAAACCCCAAGCTAGACAGAAAAGCTGCATCACTAACCTCAATCGGCAAAAAGTGCCATAAACCCATTATTTTCCCTGTACGCCACTGCTGACAGCTTGGTAGGTAGGCCTCAGGGGGCAAGAAACCAGCAAACCTTACTTTAGGGTGCTAAAATAAACTCAGTAAAAGTTATCCTAAACTTAGGCTATATTACCTAAATCTTTTTATCACTTAGGGCTAACATCCTGTATTTTCTTTCCTCCCCTTGGTAGGATACTCCCTCTGCAGTTAAACAAAATCAGGAGTCTGTAAATGCCGAGCGTTTCGGTCTTTTGCTAGAGGGGACTGGGGTATAAATATAGGCATATGAACGCGTCTGATTTTCAATATTCCAATCCTTCGTTCTTCACTTCCAAGACCGTACATATATAAACCCAGCAGCTAGCTCGACTCTACCATCAGTAGACGCTCATCACACGGCAATTTACAGCCTGCCCAATAACTAGAATCAACCATGGTTTTCTCCCACTCAACCCACACTACAAACCGCGCACTCACCTACTCTTACATTCATATCCCGCCCCAGCTCCCAAATACTCGATACCTTCTCTTCCTACATGGATTCCCCTCTACCTCGTATCACTGGCGCCATCAGATTTCTTTCTTCAAGGAAAAGGGCTATGGCATCATAGCACCAGACCTCCTTGGCTTCGGGGAGACCTCAAAACCGACTGAGTTGGAGATGTACAAGGGTGAGGATATGGCAAATGATATTGTGGAAATTCTGATATCCGAAGGCGTTGAAATGGTGGTTGGCGTGGCACATGACTGGTATGTTAAGTTCATTTTCCTTTCTGGTCGTCGCACTCAAATCACTCTAAATGGATAGAGGACTGTAACGATGCTGAACCTTCATCGTCTAGGGGCTGTTTCCTTCTGTCGCGACTAGCGAATTATCATCCTTATCGCTTTTCAAGCTATGTGTTCATCGACCACGGATACATGGCCCCTGGTCGTAGCCTCACTACCGCGGCTATACAACAAATCAACAGATCAGTGGAAACAAAACTCGGGTTCTCGATCCTTGGGTACTTCCTCTTATTCGATGACGACGATGCTCCTGGACTTCTAGATGAACATGTAAGTTCCTTCCGAAGCTATTGTCTTTTGACTTGCTAAGCTATTGGAAAAACTGCAGTCAGAATCGGTAGAAAGCTTATACTTTAGTACCGACGAAGAGATCACCAAGAAATACAAGGGCGCTCTGGGCGGTTTACGCTCTTGGTTGACTGAGGGCAAGACTACCAAGTTGCCGGCATATTTGACATCAGAGGTAGAAGTTTGACTAATGACGCATGATGTCACATGAAAATTAACGTGCTTGGAATAGGATCATAAACATTATGAACACGCATTCTCTAAGGAGAAAGGTGGCTATGAACCTGCGATAAACTGGTATAAAGCTGGTCTGCGTAACATTAATGAAGAAGACGAGCAAAGTATGTTATCCCCCCTCCATGAGTAGTATCTCCTCCTCTTCTTTGCATCGCTCATTACCTGGAGATTGCTCTCTAGCACCTCCGATTTCATATTTTACTAACACCATATCAGAAATCACAACGGCTGCCCATATCCTAACGCACCCAACCCTGTTAATCGCGTCCACGAACGTCATTACTGCCGCAATGAATATCCCGCAGCAAATGCACCCATTCGTGCCCGATCTAACAGTCGAGCAAGTTACTGGTGGGCATTGGCTGCAGCTAGAGAAGCCAGATGAGGTGAATGAAATTCTGGATACGTTTGTAGCAAAACTTGGAAACTGATTGAATCGACTGATCATACATTTGGAAGAGAGCTTAAGATTGAGAGATCTCGACATCTCTTGCAGCCCGATATCGCTTTACGAAGAGAGGGTTCCATAGTAGCTTAGTATTTTATCTAATTTATGTGCCGTTTGCGCCTCAGAACTGCCGAAGCTCGAATTCATGTAGTCTCAACAGCTGTGGCCAAATCTAAAGATAGATTTTGAGGTCCCTTCCAGTATTTTATTGAGGTCTGTGATGCTGATTTGACGTGGACGGATATAGCGTCGTGAAACAGCCCACAATTCTCAAAGTGTGCATCGACTCGCATGTCCTTACTACCATGCACCTCGATTGAGAAACTCGTAAGAGCGTGTATGTCTGACGAATCAGAGTTGGCTCTGACCGAGCTGGAACGGCAGGATCCCAGGATCCGTAGATCCGCGGGAAGAAGTCCGAAGAGCAGCGCCGTGTTAAGTCCAGCTGACCCGGCCAGCCGTACATGGTCCTACCGACAGGGAAGGAAATATAAACGGGGAACCTTGGTAATCGGTGCTTCCTTTGGGAATTAATCGAGGAAATAGAACCCCTGTGCTCTATGTTTTCAGCTAGTGCTGACTCCGCTGATGCTACCCAGTCCTATATGATGTCTACAGTCAGTGAAGTGATAAGTCTAAAATGTTAAGTTCAATCTTGAAAAATGGATTTTTTCGATCCAGTTTTTCCAGTTCATTATCTTTGAATTACCTCCGTCGACTTTTGGACCAACTGCATACTCACAGAAGCATGTATGCAAGGAAAACACATGACCTCTGAACGACAAGCTGCTGTCCGTTATAAGCCGTATCACATCAATCACTTTGCATGAGCCATATTCACTCAATCCTGACCTATATTGTGTTGCAACGAAGGATTGCTGACAGGAAGTCGGCAAGTTATCGTCTCTTGGCATTAAAGCCTGCACTAAGAAATCGGGAAATGAGGCAATTCTCCGGCGATGCAGCTGTATATCGAGATCAAGCGCTGCACTATACTTTGGCAGCCAATGGAGGCTCAATCTCCCGTCTAAGGAGCGGGCCGTAAGACTGCCAAGGATCTCGATGGCGAATGTGGGCACTCAGCTCCATGTAGATCTCACCTACTTGTAGCTATGCCGGTCTAACCTTGCATTTAGTTGCAGTCTGATTACTACAGAAGATTAGTTTGTGAGATATCACAGCACGGCCAGTCTACCTCTGGAATCATGTGTCATGACAACCGTGGAAGGATTCGCTGTGCTGCCTTAGTCCGTTTGAAGCCGAATCCGGGTTGAAGTACTATCAAAAGACCGGTAAAGTGATTTCTGGGGGACTATAAATATGTGTTGATTTCCCAGTGCTTTCACTTGCTCAGCAAATATTCCTATCAACTCATCCCGAAGTCAAAGAAACAAGAACTTCTGAACTATCTTTTGCGTCCAACACCTATGATGATCTCAGTAAGTCCTGGAATCAACCACGTGACAATTAAGTAGAGACTAATATTATCAGCTCCGATCCTCTTTGGCCCTCCTCGCCCTTCCAGCTCTAGCTGCAGCAGGCAATGTCTGCCTCGGAGTCTTTGCTGTAGCTGGTCTCGGCGATGCACCACCTGACGTGTACTACGTCGCCTTTGCCGCAGGATCCCCATGTGACGAAGGCCGATCGGCGAGTCTGACCGATACCCTCAACGAAAATTGGTGCTCCATTGCCAACCGTGCACCTCAGTTCGACATGTGCGGCAGCACAGCCACCATCTTCAATGCTGGAGAGCCTATTGGCGATGATGCAGACTTCAATGACTGCGGGGCAAAGTTGAGCATCAACGGGGAGGAGTTTGATGGTGAGGTTCTCGAGGAGCTTGCGGAGGATAACCCTTGCAGTGCTACGTGCAACAATGGTATTGCTTTTGGTAATATTGGTGGTTTGAGACACTATGTCGATGTACCTATGTGTGACTAATGTCATGGGGGCTTGTTTAGAGAATGCTAAGACATAGGGCTTGATATAGGTCTGAAATGAGCTTTTGAGATAACATATGCCTTGCTCCAAAGAATATTTGTAGTAATTGAGGAGTGTATTGAGAATAGTATTACGACTGTACCAGACTGTAGCCTGCGAATATATCAGACCCTGGTCTAACCGAACAGTCGATTCTGCAACTAGGAGGATGGTGAGGCAAGCTTTGGGGGAACACCACCTATATCGCTGAAATAACGAGCAAGTCTGGGGAAATGGCCGGTTACCTGTGTTTGCAGCCTAAAGGTTAACCTTATAGGTCGCATGTATCCCCATAGGTAGACAAGCTCGTCAGTCAAATTCAATTTAAAAAGAATCTCCTATATACTGAGGCCATCAGGGTACCTCCGTAGATAATATGACACATACTATTCTGTCTCCAGATTTTGCCTCTTATCGATCTGCCACTGGAATATACATCCCACTTTCCTGCCTCTCTACCATGTCTGCAGACCATCCTTGTCAGACCGTGACTAAACAAAAACGCACTGCCACTCGCGTATATTTGCTTCAGCATAAAAACTGCCTGTATGTCAATCCGCAGTTGCATTGGCAAGCCAGTACCAAATGGCTACCAGCAAACATAGGATGACTACGAGATTGAGGCAAAATGGGACCTCTGTTTCGGGATGGTCCTCACCATGACGCCGCTGCTCCGTTCTTGAATAGATCTGCTGTGATGGAGCATCGCCGTGCCTAGCTAGCACAGATGGCCGGAATTGATGTACCCTGCTTGGATAGTGATAGTCTCTCGCGGCGTTTGTAGTGGTAGGGACCGCAGCATACGATTGGGGGATTGGCGCCACTGAGCTTTGGATGAATGTTCCATAAGATGATGATAGCGGGGAACTAGATATCCTGGCAAGGTTCGTGCCACGACTAAGGTCTTGGGTGAGCCTTTGACCTGTATGGGAAATACGGACAGGCAGAGGAGCTTCGCCGTGAGTCGACTGGGCTACGTGTTCGAATATGCCATGGCCTTTCAGTCTAGCGGCAAGTCCCCCAAGATTCTGCTTCCACAATTCTGAAGTAAGTCTCTGGTAGGACATTGTATCCAAATGGAGATCATTGTCGCGCCAACAGGAGCGAAGTGCTACGAACGGAATTTCGTGAACATCCTTGATATTAACGTAGGAACTCTTTTTCATCGTCTTTCCGTGCGCAGCAATGAGATCGCAGCGGGTATCTGGGTGTCTGGCTGGACGTATTGGGAGGTAGGACTGTCGTCGAGCGGGATCCGGATGGCGACTCTCGATTGGTGTGTCGTCAAAACTCGTCACCTGGCGGCGGTATTTATTAGCAATGCTATACGCCAACGCAAGCTATAAGGTCGGAAACATGGAGACGGACAACACAAACTGCCACCTTCCCACGATAGATCTCCTTTGAGAGGATAACGACCGGATGGTTGAAGATACCGCTTGTGATAGGCAGCGTCGTTGTTATCCGCGCCTCAACCTCCGCCCTCTTGGGCAGCATCATAATTCGACCCTCTATAAGTGGACATCCTTGAGGTTGGTGAGTGTGAAACATGGCCAAGGGAGGAGCTTGGTTCAGAAGTGCGAGAGTAGCATTGATTTTGTGCTATATGAAAGTATTCGTGAAGTAACTTCGATGTGGTACGATGATGAATTGGCAACATCCCCAGGCCAGATGGTAACTTGCAGACGACGATAGCATGCAGAAAGGATTCATCGCTGGAAATGATCAAATGCAGCTGGGTGCAGCCTGAGAAGCTGGCTAATGATGCGACCTGCACACCCGCGAGGTAAACAACTCTGCCTTGGAGGCGCCAAGTGTAAAAAGTAAGTGGGGAAACGGTCGAGAATTGGCCAAGGATGCAAGACTTCGGCGTTGTGTCTATGGCCCATTGGATGTTTAATGTTGGGCGGTTAGCTTAGCCCCAATAGCGTTGCTTCAAATATGCTGTTGGTCGTTGCGATGTTGGTCGATGAGGTGGTAAGACTCAGAGGGTGATTGGTCTGCTAGAGAGGAAAGAGATAAGAAAAACATTAAAGTGCAAAAATTGAGATCATTCATCCACGAGTCACTCACCAACCTGGAGATGGCCAAACATAGAGTATACGAATACCAAGCTCTTTTTGAACGTTTCCATTAAATGCAAAAATGATAGCCTCGCTGACGCTCGCAATCGTATTATAGGAACAGCCCGATGCGGGGGTCGAACCCGCAACCTTGAGATCGCGTACTCGTAAGAGTCTCACGCTCTACCGATTGAGCTAACCGGGCGTGGCTCTTAGTTGACAAAGACTTCTCGGATCTGTCTCCATGTTGGCTGGTCAATCCCGCTGGAAGCAGGAGATGTTCACATCACCATTTTGTGTGTCGTGTCGTCGGTGTACACGGCCAGAGACTGACCAGACATTCATGTCCAGCCTTCAACTTCTGCTGTCTCTGTAGGTAGCACGCTACGAGACATGACGTCTTTGGCAATTGATCACGTGTTCATGCACTAGTGACAGAAAGGAGGGCAAATCAATCATCCTAATATTCATGGTAAAAAATACTCTAACTCGCTTCTGAGGTCATCAATATCCATTAAAAATCTCAATGAACTCAACCGCAATTGCAAAACTCAAACAGTGAAGCGGAACCTCGGGCTTCTCTCACCCATAGACTCAATCTCCTCCTCAGTCTTACCCTCGAGCAAGTGATCCTGCTTACCCTCATCACGAAGCTTGTTCTGTCGCTTGAAGTGAAGGTGGAGAATGATATTCAGGATCAACGACACAACAAGCATTCCCATACTGGCACCGTAGCCAGGGCGGTAGTGAGGAGCATACTGGCTTGAGAAGAGGAAGGGGGATGCAACACCGGAAGCGTTACCGATGGTCAGATGCATACCTGTCGAGAAAGCTCGCTTTCCGTAGCGGGGATTGTTGGCGGGAACCCAAGCAAAGGAAATACCGGATGAGAGAAAGATGCCGATTGAGACGAAACAGCAGCCTGCATATGAGACCGCGGCGCCTTTGCCGGCGATAAGCATACCATAGCCGACGATGGCGGAGCCGATGCCTCCCATGACGAAGAACCCTCTCTTTTGGGTGATGTCACTGAGACGGGCGCCGATGAGATAAGTGATGGCTCCGATAGCATAGACGGGAACAGTCATCGCTTGAACCTCAGCTGATGACCAGGTACCCATGGCCTTGACAATGGTGGGCAGGAAGACGACGAACGAGTAGAGCATAGCCAAGGTAGGGAAGAGAGCGAAGCAGTAAACCCAAGTGGTCCAGTCCTTAACACCATCGATAACATCCTCCTTGAGAAGCTCTCGGTTGTTTCTAGCCCGACCGACCTGCTCATCATGAATCTTCTGCAGGTTGATCTTATCCTCCTCAGTAAGAAACTTAGCGGTCTCAGGGCTGTTAGGGAGAACGAAGGGAATAACAACGCCGGTGACGATGGTAGGTGCACCATTTATAAGGATGATCCATCGCCACGCACTCCAGCCCATGGCACCATCCATAAAGCTAATGCCATACGCAACAAGACCACCAGCAACACCAGAGATCGCCGCAGTGGAGAAGAAATATGCGATACGAAGAGCCAGACTCTTGCGGCCGTAGTACATGGACAAATAGAGCACGACACCAGGGAAGAAACCGGCTTCGCAGAGACCGAGGAGGAGACGGCATGCAACGAGGGCGCCGAGGTTGTTGACCCAGGCGCTGCAGGTGGCGACGATGCCCCATGCGATGGTGAGACCGGCGAGATAGTAGGCGGGTTTGAGCTTCTTGATGATGAGGTTGGAGGGGGACTCGAAGAGCTGAAGGGCATTAGCTTCGGAAGAAATGAAGGACTTTTTTGGGGGGGGAGCTTACACAGTAGGTGACGAAGAGTACGGAGACAGAGAGTTGGAACTCATTTCCTGTCAGGCCAAGATCTTCTTCCATGCGGAACAGACGAGCGTTGCCAATGTTGACTGCAACCTGTTAGATCCTTCGATTGCTAGCGGAGTAGAGTGGCATACCTCGATCCATCATGTTCATCAAATACACCCACATAACCATCGGGATAATGCGATAGTCGAGCTTTCTGAGGATAGCCCTCTCAGTCTGCTTATCAACATACTCATAGTTCTCACCACGCGCCTCCTCAACACCCCTCGCCTCAGCCTTCATATCAGAGCCAGAAGACGAGTTAGGGCGCGTAGGCTCTTGATGAGCGGAGACATTATCGTGGGCTGTCATCCTGGTTGCCAAGCTGATATCAAGAAAGCTGGGGAATGAAGAAAAGGCGAGTAGTTTCAACCTTGAGAAGATGATGCTGGATGCTCGACGGGAGAGAAAGGACGGTGGATGAGGGACCGGTTTTATACAAAAGCCAAGATATTTTTACCCCGTGGGAAAAGATATCTGGACCTCCCCACAATCCTCGGGGTGTCTTCTCCATATCGCAGATTCTGTTATCCAACGCCAAGCATATGCAATTGCCACGCGAGGCTTGTCTTGGCAGCTGTAACGCCTTATCCAATCGCTCCCATTCGTGTGGCAGCATCGGACAATATCCACACGAGGGTTACAGCCAAGCTCGCCATATCTCCTTCACAATCTCGACCCATATCTGCATCTTTTGCAAGGAGATATGGATATGACCCCGGGTTTGCTGTTGCCAAGGCTGTGACAACGGCCCCGCGTTTTGGGGATGCGTCTTTTTCTGGAGTTGCCAGCTCAAAATATCGCCAGATCAACCCACGAAGCTGAAGGTGAAGTTGTGATTTCAGGGGCGGCTATTATTTGAGGCTGCAGCGCTCGACATAGCCGACACGTGGCGGACGAGCGGAAGAATTACCACATGGATGGCAAGCTGGTGCAGATGGGGTTTCTTTACCTTGGCTGTTTCTTGGCTCTCCGAATGCAAAATTTGGGGTGAGAAGAGAAGAGAAGAGATGTGCAGTTTTAGGCGAGATGAGCGACTACGCTGACCCCCAAACTTTTGACGTGGTCTCTTCTCTACTCCGCCTTTTTGTGCCCCAACTTGTTCATGCTTAAAATAAAGACGACCAATAGGAATGAGGTCAATTTGTTGAATCATCGGGGTAGGTGAGAATCCATCTCCTCGACTTGTTCCAATATCTTGTCTTTTCTTCATGGTGATTCAGGTGTCATCAGCCAAGTCTGGGGTAAAAGTGCACGGACAGGGCACATCAGATCATCTCAGATCACAACATTCGACGTTTTCTTCTTCTCACGTCTGCATCTAAATCTCTAAAAACAGAAAAAAGGGCTCTCACCGACCCCACGGGGAAACCCCATACGAGAAGATGGAGACGAGTTGGAGAATGCGGCCGTTGCGACGCGCCAGCCAAGACTGCCAAGTCTGCCAAGTGCACTCAGGTCGAACGAGTTTTTTCTCTTCTGGTGGAGCGATCTCTTGGGTGCTCGTCATGGTATTTCCCTGTTCCGTTGTTGAGAATGAGGGCTTTGCGTCTTCTTTTCTTTTCTCGACGTCCGGTAACCGGGGAATCGTGGGGATTTGCTTGGCGTGTCGAACCATCGCGGGGAAGGGAATAAGAGTCTGGGGAAACTAGATATGATTTGAGTGAATCAATGGTGGTATCGAGCTGAGGTTTGAGGTGCAGTATGCATATACCAAAATTGTAGGTTGCCATGTGGGTTTTGCATGATATTGAATCACGCTTCCGATTTTACCGCCGCGTTTTACTATCCGGGCCATCTGCCGTGAGGGGAAGTCCTTTCACTGACAAACAGAAAATTCCAGTGTCTTGCAGATCATTTGGAGAAAACCACCAGCAGGTAAACCAAGAGGCCAAGAGGGTTCTTTCGAGGTCCGTCCCCGACGCATCAGGATATGTATGTCCGTCTTGGCGACGGATGCAAAACATGCGTGGCATGCACACCTCGGTTTTCTACCGAAGAGGCTTGACAGGCGTCAGGTTTACCATGCTTTTTTGTATGTTGAGATCGATCTGCGCATGTTTCATGGTAAACACCCAGCTATGGTGGCAAGAGGGTCATGCAGCTGCCAAACACTGCACACAACTGTATCCTGGTATGTGACCTTGAGTTTGGTGTTTCCTGGTTGCAATCGTAACTCAAACAGACATATTGACAAGCAGGAATCGTTACCTCATCCAAATACATGATCCTGCGTAGCAACGGGGCCGCAACATAGAGCAAACTGTATTCCTGTGTTTGAGAAAGACCGTGAAATGATCTTTGCTGAGATAAACTGTTACCTACAGACTACAGCGCGGTGGCCTTTGTCAGGCAAGCAATATGATGTTGCCGATACAGAAGAACAATGAATCAATGAAGCAAACGATTTCATTGATGGTCTCGCAAGAGGCTTGTTTGGTGGATCAGAGATCTCAAGGCATAATTGATCGGTGATAAGCATGCGAAGTGCACTGTTGTTATGACTTGTTCAAACTCGCGGGGCTTTGCAAATCCCTTTGTTTTGCGATCGGCAAAGAACAACAATGCTGGGCAAACAACGATCAATAGCCAACACAATGAACACTGCCATTGAACAAAGAGATAGACAATCGCGAAGGCTATTTTAGCATCATGCTCCGCTGCATTATAAATTGGGATGATTGCACTTGATTGCACTGGCAAAATTCATCTGTATCACGTCACAGGGTAGCAAGCACTCACTTTATGCCATTGCACAAACAGTTTGCATAACTCAGTGGCTGTTTTTCACAGTGGCAGTGCGCCGTGGAGTAGCAACCTAAGTGAATGGCCATTGGACTTTAGGCAGCCATTCCCTGCAATTTATCCCTGCTAAACTCACTTTAGCTTTCCCCTCTCCTCAACTCTAACCACTCCCAACCCTGCACGCGCATCCACAACCGTTATTCCCGAGACAAGGGCTTTGACATTGTAAGTTGACTTGGACCGAGTGACTCCTTCGGCAGCGCTGACTTTCTCTTTTGCGCGTTGAAAGAGCCTCATTTGATCAAAACTTACTGATTGAGTTATCGTAGACAGGAATAAAGAGGTGCTCGCCAACGCGCTCATTTGTTCGTCAGTTCTTCCCCACCAATATCCATCACGACCATCGCTAAATCGCCCAAGATGTTCAAGCAGCGATCTCACGAGACTCATCACAACACCCACGTCCCCGAGATCAAGGCCAACCCGGGTGAATACACCGTCGCTGTTCTCGGCGACAGCCTCTTCGAGCGCTTTAAATCAACCGGTAAATTCGTGAGCGTTGAACCAACCGCCGACGAAATGTTCAAGCTTCGCTCTCACCAAACCCACCACAACACCCACGCTCCGCAGATCAAGAACAACCCTGGCCAGTACAACACCGCCCTCCTCGGCGCCAGTGGAGTAGAGCGCTTCAAGACCACGGGCCGAATGCTGAGCATCAACAAGGACTCGCGCATTCTGAATCTTGGTGTTGGCGGCGACAAGATCCTGAATGTCCAGTACCGCATGGATCAAGGTCTCGTGCGTCTTCTGAAGCAGCACCAGCCCAATCTCAAGACCATGTACATCCACATGGGATCCAACAATCTCAAGAAGCAGGGTCTTCGCAAGGGTGACGCGGATGCCTACGGCGCGGTGGTCAAGCAGCTGCGCACTGAGTTTCCCGACATGACTATTGTCATCACAGCGTTGTTCATCCAGCGCGGTCTGGGACTTGATGTGATTGACGATGCGAACAACAAGCTCAAGGCCATCGCCGATGAGCATGGATGCGTGTTTCTGCCTTTTGGGGATGATCAGGCGGGTATCATGAGCGAGGACAATGTTCACTTGAATGAGTTTGGGTATCGCAAGTGGAACGAGATCCTCACCAACGACATGAATAGCCGCTGAGTAGCGTACCTATCACGATTTGATGAGGACACATAGAGCCTGGGTGGTCTGAGGACTGCCACGCATTTGCATTCGACACAGGCGAGCCATTGTCTACAAAAGTAAGGGACTTCGGAATGTATCACTTGGCAATGAAGGAGCTAACTGTTTACTTACAGCAGTCGCAGGGATTTACCTGCAGCATGTTGTTCTTACCAGTGCCGGATATGATATTGTGTTGCTGCGAAAATTTGGGTGGCTTTAAAGGAAGGATACTTATGATTGAGACCTTACTCTGCATCTAGTCGAGGTTCAGGAAGTACCATACAGTGCAGTCTTGTATTTCTATCCTAGGTACCTAGACTAGAAATTTCGTTGACCCCTCCAAGCTCTCTCCCCTGTGCTCCCCGACCATACTGTGCCTGCCATAACCCCCCACAGTTACCAGTGAATGATTGACACTGCCTCTGCAATTGAGGCTCACCTTTGCAATTCAACCACGTCCATTGCCTCTGCAGTTTCATCCGAGGGAAACTGATCGAGATAAAGAATGACTACTACCAAATACATCTAGTTACCAACAACAGCAAGAAGACTGTTGACTCGGCTGTTGTTCTCCGTATCCATGTCATAAGGAGGCGGTCGCTTCCACAAAAGCTTCACACCCGGCTGGAAGATCATGCAGTGCGAACTCCCACCAAAGTGAAACATACCAATCTGCTCTCCCTTGGTGATGTGAGCGTCCTTCTCAACAATAAACTCACAGCCCGAAACTTCAGCCATGCCGATGAATACAATAGCCATCAGTCCAATCTTGGGGTTGTCAGCCTGGATCCAGATAATAGCCCGCGTAGCTACAGCGCTGATATAAGGCTGCGAGTAGTTCGGCGCCGCGGGATCAGGATCATCTGGGTTACCCGCCAAACCCTCAAAGTAGTTCTCACTGTAGTACGACCCCGCAACAAACTCAATGTCAACGACTTTACCGCTGACGGGAGCGTGCCAGCGATGATAGCTCTTCGCGCTAAGGAAAGCTTGGTAAACTGTTCCATTGACGAGTTTGCTTGTGTTGGGGTTGGAATTGAGCATTCTGTCGAGGGAGTAGGGTTGAGACTTGAGCCAGAATTGATCGTGGAGCTTCACGCCCTCGGCGACTTGGAGGGGCGCCGACTCACACGCATTGGCGATGACGAGGGTTGGATCAGGGTATTCTGGTGTTGGAGGGGCATCGTCTGGGCAGACGATGGGGCGCATACCATCTCTGAACTCTCTGGTGAAGAAATCGTCCCAGGACTTGTAGCCATAGTATTTTTCGGCTGGGTTGCAGACGAAGATCTCATCGAATGTTGGACCGCCGTCTTCACCAGTGTTGGCTACAGTGGCGAGCATATGCAGCGCATCCTCAGACAGCCAGCCCTCTAGACCAGACTGAGAGGCAGGAGATTCCAAGAATGAGCCCCAGGTGTCAAGGATACCCTTGAACGAAGCATTGACCTCGGGCAAAAGCCAGAACTCATAGCCAGCAACAGTTCCCATCGGCCAATCGAGAACAGCATTGATAGGAAATCCAATCATACCCATAGCAGTGGGAGGATCCTGCTTATCAAAGAACGGAGGGGCAGATTGAATAATGAGACTGACAACATCGATGAAGTCGTCAAAGGTCTTGAGTGCTGGTTCACCAGTGGGGTCATAGTGCTTGGAAGACTGGGTAAACATGTCATTGGCAAGAGTCTCGAGGTAGGGAGTGTCATTGACGAGCTTCTGAAACGCGTCGATCTTGGGGTTGGGATCAACAGCAGCAAAATTTCTCTTTCTGGCTTGCTTGAGCTTGGAGGCGATCCAGTCCTGGATGGCTGGGCGTTGCCCGGGGAGCCATTTGCCGATGGGGCGGTGGGCTGCGAGGGGGAGTGTGGTCTGCCCGGGGAGGCGTTTGCCGTTGTTGTGGTGGGATGAGAGATGGTGTGCAGTCAGCTCAGAGAGCTGTTTGCCGATGGGGTTGTGGGCTGTGAAGGGGGATGTAGCCATGATGAACGGTCAGGTTGATTCAGAGACAGGGGAATTGTTCTGAAGAAGTGAGTGAGTTAGATGGGGTTTGATGACTTCGGCTTTATATACAAAAGAGATTCTTGATTCAGGTAAAGGTCGAACTGAAAAGAAGATGCGGAGTCTCTTACGGATCAACACCAGCCGACGTGACACGGAATCTGCACCACCAATGACATCCCGGCACGACCAAGACATACAGCACTCAGCCCGCCACATTCCAAAGATACCTGCCCAAAAGGCTCAAAGGTGCAGAAACTGCCGTCGTATATGCACTCACCCGCATTAAATTACATCACCGATTCGAATACTCCGCTAGAAAAGACATCGATGATAGAGATGGTGGCATGTGAGATGTCTGAGACACAGACCCGAGACTTGGCTGATATCACATATCGCGGGGTAACTGCCGTTTTCCTTTGTGTTGCATGAAGGAACGGGTGGTATGCGATACTGTCGCGAGAATGGAGGACGAGGAGGGGGAGCTTGGTAGGACAGTGAGATGGACTGAGGCGTTGTGATGAGAGAGAACAGGATACAGAACGTTACAGTGGGGACGTACGCACCCTTCGGCTTGTCCAAGGCCTGGATCGTAATCCGTCTTACGATACTTTTATACAAACTGGGGCAATCATTACCTTTCATCACACTACCTAGGCACGGCACGCTTGTCGCCACATTCCAGAGTTTCTCATATGTCGTGCCCTGTACGTACCAACACTGCCTAAATGTTGATGTAAAGCTGAGACCTGATTGCTTATTTAAATGTTGCCAAAGATATGTAGTACTCGGCAATGAAGTTAGAGCTATCGGTATATCTCTGTTTCTTGTAGGGTATACAGCTGCTAATAAGCAGTAACGGCTCCAATCTTATCTAATCTTATCACATCAGTTAGGCTAAAAATTTAGCTAAACACCATGCCGCGCTATCGTAAACTATCGAATTTCCAGGCCAATAGCGGAGTTTCGGAAATTACAAAGAGGCTTGTGTAAAGGAGTATTTAACTCAGCTGAGCCCCTAAGATATTTTTTTTTCGAATCACCGACTACTCATTCTCCAAGTCTGCGCTTCGACGCCATTACGCTCTTTAATTCTTTCTTTGTAAATATGTTATTGCTCAAGTATTCAGCTGTCGTTGTTGCTTTTGCTCTGTATGGGCAGACTAGCGCTGGGCCTTGCAAGCCCATTACTCGAGATACAAGCTCAGGCTTGGAGACCTCCGGCACGCCTACGACAGAAGCTTCTTCAACTGTAACGAACTCACTGGTTGAAGCTTCGGCAACGGTCGAAACTTCTTCGGTCGCCACGTCGTTTGAGAGCTCGGCCACTACCTTTTCGTCTGAGGCCTCAACTACTGCTGGCGATTCTTCGACTCTGTTCACCTCCACCGCGACGCTCGACGCAACGACTACCGAGTTTGTCTCCACCAGCACCGATGTCTCTTCAACAGCCACCGTGACGACTTCCGCTGCGCCGGTGTGCGAGTTTACGGGCGTTTACACCAACTACGTTAAGAACCCGTCTTTCGATGATCTAGACGGCAACGGAAACCCCACAGTCGACCCGTGGATCTTGCTCGGTGTCTCAACCCTAACAACCAATTTCCCCAGATCAGGAGCCCGCTCTATGTCAGCTCATACCTACCCCCTCTTGCAAATGACACTACTAACTGACCCAGGGCATATTCTTACCCCGACGCCGCGATCGGAGGAAGTTCATCCATCCTTCAACAACTAACCAATACCCTCGCTGGAAATGAATACGTCTTTAAATTCCACTATGCGCTTATTGAAGGCCAGCCTCTTGAGACAGACGAATGCAGAATCGGCACATTCGCTGGCTCGGGGGGTGCGAACCGACTGTTTCTTGCTATCGATGGCGATCAGGCAATTCTGCAGGGTCAGTATTACGAGCAGGAGTATCGCATTACTGCCGAGAGTGATAATCAGAGGTTGTCGATTGGGTTCTTCTGTACGAGCCAGCCGTCGGCGGGAACGGTCAAGATTCAGATTGATGATGTTTCGGTTTATGACTACTACGAGGGCTGTGAAAGTCCTTAAGGAAGTCGATGTGACCGGAGCTGTGTGCATACTGGCATGAGATATTTCACACCATATAGAGGTTTAGTAGCTATGCATCCAATAATAATCTACAACTTCGTTTGCGTCTTGATATCCATAACATCACTCAAGTCCTTGATCTCAGTATCAGGTCGATGCGAAGTCGGTTTCGCAACTCGTCCTCCATAAGCCCATTCCTTCCTCAATCCCGTCTCACGACCTTCCAACGCATCGGCGATATACTTTCCAATAATCGGAAACATCTTGAACGCGTGTCCAGAGTCACCTGTAGCGAGGAGAAGATCTTTATGTTTGGGGTGGCGATCGATGAGCCAGTGAGCATCGGGTGAATCGGTACACCAACATACACGCGCATCGAGAAGAGGGCGGTCGGAGAATTGGGGCATGACTGTGTTGATGAACTTTCTGATGGCGACTTCTGCTTCTTGGGGAATGCCGTCTTGGGGATGGTCGCTTGAGTAGCGGGGGATTGAGTAATTAGTAGTATTACCGTCCTCATCGACGAAGATGCCTTTCTGGTATTGATACCCGGGGTTGTTGTCGCAGATCTTGATCAGTTCTGATTCTCATTAGCAGTTGTATTTCGGACAGATGCAACATAAAGTGCCACCCACTTGTATCTGGATCCGGTTCAAACATGAACCCAAGCTCATAGTTATCAATCACCGGAACACCCTTCCACTCAGCAGCCTCTTCGTCGGTCAGCTGAATATGACCCAAAGTCCAGCACTTTGACCATAGCTGCTGCGACAACTCGGGTAGTAGTTGGGGCGATGCAGCGCCCGCGCTAAGGATGTAGTGATCCGCATGAAGAACCTCGCCAGAAGCAACGCGGATCCCGGCCATTGAGCCAGAAGCATCGAGCTCAAGGCCGGTCATCGTACCGCCAATGCCCGAGGAGAATTTGACGCCCATATTCTCAGACTTGAATGCCCATTTCTCAAGGGCTTTTCGAGCGTGGACCCATCCGCCGAGACTATTGTAAAGACCTTTCCAGTTCTCGATCCCAACGGCATTCTTCAATTGGGGAACGCGTTTGACAATCTCGTCTCTCCCACTAATGAGCTCCAGGTTTTGGGCCTTTCCCGCCCTCTTGAGGTTCTCATAAGACTTTTCAAGGGAAGACTCTGCTTTCTTGTCACCCATCGTAGTAGTGATACGTCCCTGCTTTGGTTAGCCTAAGTCGCTAGGACGGCTATCAAGATCGATAACTCACTGTCTCAAAAAATACGTCATGCCATTCCGGATCTCTCCAAGCATCGAGTGCTTCGAGAGCAAGGCACGTGTAAAGTGGTTCGTCGTACTCAGTACGCATCACCTTATTCAAGTCATGGCCAGCAGAGTCTAGACTGGGCCATGGGTGACGGTCGATGCAAGTGATATTGGTATAGCCACGCTGAGCTAGGTGATAGGCTGTACTGATACCGAATGTGCCCCTAGAATTAGAGGATTAGCATTGATGGTGTAGTGGTTGGGCTGAGACATAGGCTCCGATGATGAGGATGGACGAGTCCTTGTTTAGAGGTGCCATTGAATGAGCCATGGTTGATGGAGATATTCTTGGACTAAGCTGGAAAGCTGGAAGACAAGGTTCAAAAAGAAAGTTATGCTATCAGCGTTGAAGCTGGGCGTTTTATTGCTGATATGACGCCCACAGCCGGAGCAGATATGATATCTCGTGACAAATCAAGGCTGGACCTTCCTTCACTCAACTACCCCGCAGTAAACCTCACATCTATCGTTTCTAAGTGGCTACCTTTAATCAATGCTAGTCAAAGTGTCAAGATAAGGTATGTCTCAAGAGGGAAGAAAACACAGAACCTTGATTTAGGGTGCCAAAATAAACTTGGTAAAATATCCCCTAAGTTTAGGCTAGATTCACCTCAGGATTCTTATCGCTTAGAGTCAAGGTCCCAAGTTTTCTTTCCTCCCCTAGGTAGGGTAGCAATTATTCTCCTTAACCCCGAAGCTAAGGACCAGATGATCCGGCGACCAATCAGAAGCTAGCTCAAATGACAACATCGCTTGGACCTTCTTCTTGCATGAGGGGCTTGATAAACTAACGTTTGCCGAAATCCGGGGAGGTGAGTAGCATTGAATGTGACATTACTCGCGATAAGACAAAGTTATAAAATGCCGAGACTTTCGCGCCAAGAAAGCAATGCATCCCCAGAAGAGCCCATCTTGGCCTTGTTTCGATACAATTTGTAAGGCATTTCTTTCTGATTGAGACAGCCATCATGGCACCCAAAGTCGAATACGCCGATAACCTTGGGCCTTCGCGACGAGAAGACGGCGTCATTGAGGGTACATCGGAAGAAATCATTGACAATCCCGACAAAGCTACTGCTTTTGCCATCAGTGGTATAGATGAACACTATGACATTGACTCTGACAACTCGCCCCAGCCTGAAGTCAGAGCAAATGTCCCCAATGTTGATGATCCATCTATGCCCGTCAACACCCTCCGTGCTTGGGCTCTAGGTCTTCTATTCACCATCCTTGGCACTGGCATCAATCAGTTTTTTTCGATGAGATATCCCAGTGTGACCATCTCATCTCTCGTCGCACAATTAGTCGCTTACCCCGCCGGAAGAGCCCTTGCACATGCCCTTCCTATAATGAGAATCACAGTATTCGGAAGAGAAATTGCACTTAACCCCGATCATCACTTTAACATCAAGGAGCATGCCCTCATCACTATCATGTCCAACCTTTCGTTTGGACCGTCTTGGGCGACGGATATCATCCAAGCTCAAGTTGCGCCCGCGTTCTTGGGGCTGAAGACGCCCGTTGGGTATCAGTTTTTACTCGCGCTCACCATGCAGCTCTTTGGTCTTGGAATGGCGGGCATGGCGTACAGATTCATTGTTGAGCCACCGCATATGGTTTGGCCATCGACGCTGGCTAATGCGGCGCTGTTTCAGACGTTGCATGGGAGGGCGAACCCGAAGGCTGACGGGTGGAGTATCTCGAGGTATCGGTTCTTCGTCTGTGTTTTTGCTGGTGGTTGGCTATGGGTCAGTAATTGTCCTGCTTCATTCTGGTCCCGGCACTGATTGTCTCTTAGTACTGGCTTCCTGGGTTCCTCTTCACAGGCCTAAGCACCTTTGCCTTCATTTGCTGGGCTGCACCGAGTATGTTGACCCCTTGACTCACCCTTACTTCGTCGTACTGACCCCTGATAGACAACATCGTCATGAACAACCTCTTCGGCATGTCAACCGGCCTGGCCTATCTCCCTACCACGTTCGATTGGTCTCAGATCGCATACAACGGCTCCCCCCTCGTTGTCCCGTTCTGGGCACAAGCCAACGTCTTCGCCGGCTGGGTCATCCTCTTTGCCCTCGTCACACCAATTCTGTACTACACAAACACCTGGTACACCGCCTATCTACCCTTCTCCGGAGGCGATATTTATGACAACACTGGCAATGTCTTCAACGCGTCGCGCGTCGTTGATCGGCATGGAAACTTCTCTCCAGAAGACTACAAGGACTACAGTCCCATTTTCATGCCAGTAACTTTCGCCCTGAGCTACGGTATCTCTATTGCGACAATGACCTGTGTTCCGACGTATATCTTCCTCAATTACTGGAAGCAGATCGTCGGCGCCTTCAATCCGCAGAGAAAGAAGGATATTCATGCTCGACTGATTGAGCGATACCCTGATGCTCCTTGGTGGTGGTACGCTGCATTGACCGCTATCGTTCTTGGTCTCACAATCATGGTGCAAGAAGTGTACGACACACAGATGCCTGTCTGGGGTGTCTTTCTCGCTTTCGGACTAGCAGCATTCTATCTCATCCCCACTGGAAGCGTCTATGCTGTCGCCAATCTCAACAGTAATGTCCTCACTGTCCTTGGTGAGATTATTTCTGGATATGCCATTCCTGGGAAGCCAGTCGTTATGCTGATCTTCAAGTTCTACGCATACACTGGACTAAGCCAAGCGATGATCTTTGCCTCGGACATGAAACTCGGGTTGTACATGAAGATCCCTCGTCGCACTCTATTTGTTGCACAGTTGACGGCGTGTATCGTCGGGTCTCTCACTCAGAACGCTGTTGTTCTGTGGATGTTGCACCACGTCAAGGACATCTGCGAGAGCGACCAGCCTAGCAAGTACACCTGTCCCCAAGGTCGCGTCAACTTCTCCTCCAGTATCGTTTGGGGAGCTGTCGGTCCTGCCCGTTTGTACAGCGTGGGTAAGATCTACTCTGGGCTGTTGCACCTGTTCTGGCTTGGAGCACTTCTCCCTGTAGTCACATTCTTCCTCAGGAAGAAGTATCCTAACAGCAAGTTGCTGCGTAATCTTCACTGGCCTCTCTTCTTCGCTGGTACCGGCAATGTGCCTCCCGCTACCGGGATCAACTACAGTTCTGCGTTTGCAGTCTCGTTCATTTTCAACAAGTGGATTCGTGGAAAGTATCCGCATTGGTGGGCAAAGGTGAGTCTGCGATAAAATATTTGTCCACGCTCTGCTTAGCTAACGTCACACAGTACAATTACGTCCTATCCGCAGCGCTGGACTCTGGCCTTGCCATTTCTGCTATCGTGATTTTCTTCGCCCTCGTCTTCCCGAGCGTTAGTCTAAGTTGGTGGGGAAATAACGTCCAGGGCACGACTGCAGATGGTCTGGGTACTCCATGGAGGAAGCTGGGCACCAATGAGACGTTTGGGCCATCTACTTGGAACTAAGAAAGTGCTTGAAGATGGATTGTATGTTCCATTTTTGTATGAAGAATCATCGACGTTCGTAGAGAGAGGCAAACCGTGGGAAATCGTGGAGCTCAAGTGACAGAAGACTGAGGCAACTCATTACAGGCTTAGTAGCCTTGAGGCTAATCTTTTCTGGTGCATAAGCATGGGTCAGATGTCTTCATCCTCCTTGGCTCTTGAACATTGCCCAATCACATAATTTTCGGTCAAATACGACGAGTACACCAACGCTAGTGTCAACTGAGGTGCTTGCTCCGCGTGTTGGTAGCATCATCAAGTCCGAGCTATCCGAGGCAGCCATATATATAAGTCATCAGAAGAACACGGGAATGGATAGATAAAATCACCGAATCTCGATCCTCCAAAGCCTTTCTATTTATAATGGTATCTGTGAGCATTCTCAGAGCCTTGTATGTCTCTACGATTGAGGCACGTATATGAAAACTGCTAATAGCTGCATCAGGACTTGTTCCAACTCGGCACAGAGAATCTTGCCCCCTTCGCTTCCCACCCACTCATTCACGGAAAAGCTGATCGGCGATCCCTGCATCCAAGTCGATGGAGTATGGAAAATCACCGAAGACTGCATCGATCCTCTCTACTCCCGATCTGTAATCGATAGCGAGACCCATGAAGCATTGACGATCCCTCTTCTTCGAGTGCCAGGGCACTTCGAAGGAACCGTAGTTGACTTCAACGTCTACCTCCCCAAGAATGGATGGAAGGGACGGTTCTTCCAACTCGTCTATCCACTACAGAACTCAACTGCGTCCGATCGGGAGATATGCTTTGGAGCAGAGAGCGGAGGGTATACCGTTCGTGCTTCGGGCCAACCGACTTATCGTGGTGATGCAGCTGCAGCTAAGGTTGGCATGATGATTGCACGCGAGTACTACAAGCCTAAGAATAATAAGATTCACGGGTATGTCTACGGAGGTAGCGGTGGATCTCTTATCACTGTTGGAGCAATGGAGAATACGATTGGCATATGGTCTGGTGCTGCGACGCTTGTCCAAGCCGTACCAGTTTCCATCAACAACTGGTCTGTTCGTGCTTTGCAGGTTTGGTTCTTCAGAACAAGAGTGCCGAAATCGAGGAGGCGCTTAGGCCTGGTGGTAGTGGGGACGTTTACTCAAGCCTAAGTGCCGCTGAGAAAGAGGTCTTTGAGGAAGCCACTGCCCTTGGTGTCCCGGTTCAGGAATGGGAAAGATTTCACGAAACTGGAGCCTCCGAGTCACTTTGGGAGTCCATGAGAAGCGTGGCAGGTTCGGCTGTGATGAAAATGGATCCTACCTATGTGGAAGACTTCTGGAACAATCCAGGATACTTGGGCACTGAAAACTCCAAGCTTGGTGATATGTTTCGCAAAGAGATGCTTGACTACAAAACCACGGTTACTTCTATCAAGCATGACGCCAATAATTTTCTTGTCGAGCTGACCTTGGACGCGGCACCGAAATTAAATAGAACATACTGGCTGGACATCATCATCATGTCCGAAGATGGTGAAGTACTTGGTAAGATCACTGCCAAGGGTCACGATGACCCTAACGGCAAGACTGTAACCCTTCACCCGAGGAATGACCCCGCCATCCTTTCCCTTGTACAACGAGGGACTCGAGTCCACATAAGCAACCGAATGTCCCTCGCCATGCACGCACTCCATCGTTACTCAGTTCCCAGATGCGCGGGGTTCTACTGCTACGACTATCTCCGTGATTCCAGGCGCACCCCTATCTATCCTCAGCGCTCAGTGCCTGTTGCAGAGTATATAGCAGAATCAGCTAGTGGTGGTGCTACCTTTTCGGGCAAGTTCAACGGCAAGGTGATCGTCATGGATAAACTGATGGACGTTGACACGTTCCCGTGGCATGCAGATTGGTACAAGAACCAAGTAAGAGAGGTGTACCAGCCTGTCATAGATCTCACTATCAATGGACCCAAGCAAGTTGAAGCAAAAAAGGGCACTACAGTTATTTTCAGGATACACGTCGAGGTAGCTCATGGCGCAGGAAAGAGTGTTTTATTGCAGTGCGATTTGGAAGGAACCGGTGATTTTGTCAAGAAGAGCTTTGGAGAGGTTGCAAAATTTGTCGAGACTGCAGTTTCATATACCTGTCATCGACAAGGGATTTTCTTTCCTGCCGTTAGGGCTGCTTCCCATAAGAGGAGGCGCCGCAGGCCGCTGACCGATCAGCTGTCGTATCGGCTCGGTCGCAGTGGAAGTCATCTTGAGAGTGTTATCTTGAGTTGACAGACTTGCTTGTATCAGGCAGCTTACCTCTGGGTGTTCTGTATGCCTTGAGCCTGATTATCCTCACGGATGAGCAGCAGCCACTTATTTATATACCTCTAGAGTCAGTTATTAGGATATCTAGCTTTCAGCTAAAAGCAAGATCCTAGGTAATAGTGAGGGCATAGAGTATTTTGCCCTGTATGTGTTTTTTTGGTATTCTTTACCTTTGTGGCCTTAAGGCTGAAGCCTCTTTTTGACCCCTCAACCCTATCACAGCTTCCCATAAGGAGGGCAACGCCAACTCACCGGTGCTGTATGGCTTGGATTCGAATCTTGGGCGGGTAAAGGTATTAGTCATTTAGTTTGCGCTGGTGGTATGGTGCCATGGGCCTTGGAGGAGATACCCCTCATTGCCTCCAATCCGATTTTAGCTGATGTCTGGAACTCATTTGTCTAGTAGTATCTTCGAGGAAGTTGGTCTTACTTCATGTCTGTATTGCACAAAGCCCAGTTGTTGCTCGCACAAAGTTTACAAGCGTCTCTTGGTCACAATGATTTTCACAGCCTGACTAAATACTGAGCCATCCATCCCTCTTCGAGTAATATCTACCATGAGCTAGGTGCATTGAGCGGGCTCGATAAAACGATGACAAGAGGAGAAAAGTACATTTGACATCCGCTTTTGTACTTCATGGCTCGGTAGCTGTAAATGATTGGCTCTCAGCCTTTTCGGGATATCAAATTGCTGCAGGGGTAGTGAAGTGTTGCCGCATTCTGATTGATCGCCTGATCTGCGTGACTGTCTGCCTTGTCTGCCTTGCAGTAAGCCACTCTGACTCAACACTTATCTTCACCGCTTCGTCTCTCCTCGTTCTTTGTTCTTCTTACAAACTTGTCAATCTCGACATGGCGGATCCTCTATCCGTCGCCAGCGGCGTCGCTGGCATTATATCTCTCGGCCTGACTCTCTGTGGTGGCCTTCACAATTATTTCAGCGCTGTGAGAGATCGACACCAGGAGATCGAGGCGGCGGGACAAGACCTTGCCCTTCTGCAATTAAACCTCTCCATCATCCAGTCGAGCACCCTGAAGCTTGGTCATCGCCACGTTCTATCCGCAAATGGAGTCAATCAAGGTCTTGCCAGTTGCGAGTCTCAACTCGTAAATCTGCAGCAAATGATGCTGGACCTTGCTAGAGACGAGGGCTTAACTAACATGAAGAGTAAATTGAGAAAGAAAGTGAAGATAGCTCGGTATCCATTTGACCAGAAGAAATTGTTTCAACTCCAAGCGCAGCTCTCCAAGGTCAATGCGACTTTAAGCGATTTCGTACAGAATTTCAACCTGTAAGGGAACATTGACTCGAGTAACTGTACTTTCATTCTAGCCAAACATAGTGACATCAATATCGGCATCAGTGAAGACTTGCGAGTTTTGAAGAATTACACCAATGCTAACGATAGCATCACACATAGCATGTTACGCACAATTGCCAGGCGACTAGATACCATTAGTCCCACTGTTCAACGGACTCAAATGGAAGTGGCGACGACGTCTCGGCATATCCAAGAGCACTTCCTGAGTGCTGGGAGTCATGTTTCCGTGCAACCGCGATATGTGCAAAATTCCCAGAGGGAAGCAAGCCTTATAAATGTTCTGAAGGAGCCGAAATGTACCTGCTCCGACCCACGTCCGACTTATATCCATCGAAAGTCATCCTATATCAATAGATCATGGGGAAAATGGGTAATCTCGAGAGAGGAGCACAAACGGCAGTGCCATCGCCCTGGTTGCATGCTCTTGAGCCAATCACTCCAGACTTCAAAAACTACGTGGAGCTATCTTGGTTTCCGATATTGGCTTTCTCGAAGCTTTTCCTTGTCACTCACTCGAGACTATCCAGCTGGGGCATATAGTCTTTCAATCGGGATTCAGGCATGCAATGTTGTCAAATCGAGCCCGGCCTTTGAGGCCATTGACGAACTAGCATGGGAATACGCGGCTATCGGGTAAGAGATCCATCATTCTGCTATTTCTGATGTGATGCAGATTACTGATTGTCATGCTAGGTCAGACTGGAGACCGTATATTCTAGAGGGCCCCCCTACCCCCTGGCTACAGGACAAGATCTCGAGTTTACTCAAGAGGATTAGAACTATCTACACCTCAAATTCTGCGTCACCATTTGACGTAGATGAGAACGGGAGAAATATCGCCCATAGATTTATGAAAGTAAGTTCCTGTCTGGGTCACGAAACATAAAAACCGTTTTCATATTAACGGAATCTTGAGCTGCATCGCGAAAAGCTCATGACGACACTGGTACCAAAAGAAATAAGTTTTGGGGACTTTTTCGAAATAACCAGTTCCTTTCTTCGGTACATGCTTGACCTTGGGGTTCAAATTACTGCCTCCAGTTTCAACCAAGAGTACGAACCTCAGAATCTAGTCCTACTTGGCTCAACTTACATGTATCAGAACAATTATCAAAGACCTATGGAGAACCAGCTCCTTAGAAGGGCTGCCCCAGTGGTACCACTTCATAACAGCACTTGATACGTCTTTCTGCTTCTGCATCGATAACGCTGAGAATAGCACTGCTTCGCATGGGGTTTGCTGGAACTCGTTTGAGAGGCCTGAGGCATTCCGAGTCTGGGCCGAACATGCTGAAGTCGCTGAAGGTAACCCTCTCCTACTCAAATTGTGTTCGGAGTATGCTCAACTATTATATGTGGTCTAGCCTTTGGATTGAATAGTATCTTCTGTGCAGTCCTGCAACAAGACCGACAAAAGCTTGAGGCTGTTCAAATGGAGGCCCAATTTGCTCAAGGCCTTTTAGAAACAGACATGTATGGGCGGAACATATTGCAGGCCAGCATCACTTGGCCGGAAGGGCTCGCCTTACTTGTGCAGCACAAACAGACTGCATCCATACTTTACGACAACGATTCGATGGCCATGAGCCCTCTGGACCTTGCGATACGTCTAAGTGGGAAACTATGTACCGAACCAGATAAGTGGGTGCTTTGCCAGAACTGTCATTGTGCTACTTCGGCCCAAATACTCCTAGAAGCTGATTGTTCTCTGCCGGTCCATTCGATGTCGAATTTATACCCTAAAAGTTGTTCACTGAGATGCCGAAAATTGTTATTAAAGCATTTCAAAGATCGGCGGCAACGACTGAGAGATATTTCCTTGGCAATTCTACCCTCGGAGGTCATAGAGCGGTACCAAGTCACAGTTGATTCCTTGCCGGATGCAACTGCGGCCTTTTTGTGGGAGGAACTACAGTCACGCTCTGATCAATGGGCAACGCAGGGATATCAGATCAGCAGTAGCCTCAGGCCCTCTGGTCGACAATACTTCAAGCCCTTTGATCAAGGATATCCCTTTGCCGGCCTATTTGAGCACCGCCTTTGTCCAGAACTCTGTGCATTGCTCGGTGAGGTCAATATAGGACCTTCAGACGAAAGTATCTTCATGCCACTCCTGGCACGTGTGGCTGCTCACCATCGAGCCGACCTAGAATTAGTTGCTACCTACCTGAATTGGCTGATGAAGCATGATCTCAAGCTGGAATATGTCACTCACGGCTTCCAGACATCGGTGTTACATCAATGGGGAGGACAGATTGGCAGGTTTCTTCGTAACACCTTGCACAACCTGGCTTGGGAACAAGAAAGAACGTTTCTGATCACCAAAATATGCAACAGCGACATAAAATCCAGTCTACCATGCCCCTGCGGATTAAACGCCTTCAACCGACCTTTGGCATCCTTGTTTTCTGGATTTCTAGCTCGTGAGTCTTGGATGGCCCCGCAGAGCCTTGCCACGGCTGGCGACGTTTGCCTCCTGGTCGATCTGATTCAGAGCACAGCCTCAAATGTCGATCCTTCCTATCTTGCCCGATGTGCAGCCCACGCAATTACAATGGAAGTCCTGGGTATCAGGCATGTTAGGCCCTGCCCCTTGATTGAAGAATGGGGAGATAGAGTACTAGATGAGAATGAGAGGTCGGAAATATTGGATGAAGACAGGTTTTTATTAGAGAAGCTTGGAAATCTCGACGAAGAGTTCGCAAGAGAGTTTCGAAGCCGAAACGAGTCAGTGGTAGACTTCCTAAGAGGATACTATACTGAAAGAATGGAGGAAGTGGTGAAAGAGATGGATGTTTCTCCGGGGGATGATTATAAGTGTGGGCTACTTGCTGCTGGGGTTGTGTTAGCGGAACCGGAATAGAGTGTTAAAAACCTAGCTCGGAGGAGTTAGCAGAAAATATATATGGGTGTGAAGCTTGATAAGGGTGTCAAGTGAAAGAGAGGTGGAGACATGATTAGGCATAAACTATTGAAATACTGAAAATGGTATTCCAGTCTTTACGATCATTTTTCAACACGTGAATCGATATCAGCTAGATTGGACACCTGAAACACCGAAATTCATCTGACTGACGACAGGCAGGCAATAAACGTAGATAGAGGGTCAGCGAGCGCCAATAGCGCAATTTGGACAGCAGTCTATATGGCGACACTCATTGTTAAGCTACTATCTAGGTCAATTGAAGATTTGGTTCGGCATTGAACAACGTTCTATTATAGGATAAGGTCATCACAGCTTGTATAAAGTTTGGACAGCTTGACCAATAATCGACAGCATCGACGAGATATCTAAGAGGTGAGTAGCTAGGCGGGGAACAGAAAACTCAAGACCTTGACTTTAAGCAATAAGAATTCTTAGGTAAATTTAGCCTAAACTTAGGGGATTTCTTGTTAAGTTTATTTTGGCACTCTATATCAAGATTTGGTACTTTCTTGGCTCCTGGGGGTATGAATTCAAGAAATGCAAAAGTGGGCAATTGCTTTCTCTTAAGTCCTATTGGGTTGATTAATGCGGCGCAAATCCAAGCTTAGGGGTAGCCTCCTCCTGACTATGAACAACATAGTAATTCCTCATGAACAAGTTGCCTAGCACTGAGTACTTGCTGTTAAGCTGAGTCTGGATCGCTCCAACACAGGTACGCTCAGTTGGGTCATATACAGTATAGTTAACATCTCGTCCCGGAATAGAGAGCGTGGTGCTGTCAATCTTGAAGTGGAAGTCGGGAATGGTGCTATTGCATGGGAATGTGCGACTGCCTCCCTCAAGAAGCTTGTAACCCTTGATGTGGCTGTAGTAATCGTTCACCACGGCTTCAGGAAGGTAAATAAGGGAGGTGCCGGAGTCGACGAGGACTTCTCTAACTGTCTTCTTGCTGCTGGTGAATGAGCCCTTGCCAATGGCATAGGTACTTACTATCATGTCTTGGCCGGATTAAGCTCTTAGCCATAGGTCTTAGCAGCAAATAACACTTTTAGCTTATAATTTAGATATTTATATTAAGATATTTAACTAATTACTATAATATAAAGCTAAAAAGAAAAAAACCTAGATAATAATTTACTTATTTACTATTATAAGTTATAAAAAGCTTTAATATATCTTTAAAAATAATTAAATATAAAATAATAATAAAATAAAATAGTAATATATATATTTAAATAAAAGCTTATTTATATAATATATTTAAATAAATTCTAATAATAATATATTAATAAACTTTCTTTTAATCTTATTAATATTAAAGATTATAAATAAATATTTTAAAATAAAAATTCTTTTTAAAAAATTAAAATTATAAAAAATAAAATTTTTAAGATTATTAAAATTAAAAAATATAAAAGGCTTTTTAATAAGTTTAGTTAATAATTAATTATTTTTAATACTTATATTTTTACTTATATTATAATAAGATTTTACTAAAAAATTAAAAAAGCTATTAAATAAAAAAAAAGATATTTAAAGCTCTTTTTAATAATAAAATTAAAGCTAAAAAGATAATAAAATTAATTAAAAAAAGAAATTAAAATTAAATTAAATCTTTAATTAAAATATAGCTAGTAATTTACTATAAAGATAATAACTTTTAGATATAATATATAGCTATTAAATTTATTAAAAAATATTAATATATAAAAAAAAAGAAAGTTTTATAATAATATATATATTAATATTACTAGAAATAAGGTTAAAGAGAAGGTTTAAGGCAATCAGAAGGTAATAGCGGTATTAAGTTTATAAGTCAGTTATAAGGTTAGAAAATACACTTCAGGTTTAACACAATAGCATAGGTACTCACGTTCATTGACCAGTACTTCTGGCTGACAACGGGAGTGTAGGCGATTTTGCCCTTGAACTTGGTGTCATCGATGTATCCAAAGTCCCAAGTCGCGGGCTTGCCATCAGTTCTGAGATTCGCAGCAAAGACCTTCTTCTTGAGAGTGGGCAGGAGAGTTTCGAAAAATGTCTTTTGCTTCTTGGGCTTGACCGTGTTGATGGTACTGAATGCGAGACCTAGAATACCATCTGAGGCGAACTCAGCTTGGATGATGGTGGCGGCTTCGACGGCTTGCTTGTGGGCTACAACGGGGCCTGCCTTGACGGTATCTGTGTAGACGACGCCGCTCACCTCACTGCCAAAAGCGTACTTGATAGACCAGTTATAACCCTTGAGAAGCTCTGCGGATGATGTTGGGACATAGGTTGGGTGATCCAGACTTTGGAAGGGAGAAGATTCGTTGGAATATACCCATCTGCCGGTGAAAAGTCAGTCTCGGTTCAGATTGCAGAATCAGGAAGTACTCACAAATCGGCAGAGCCTGTGTCGTAGATCAACTTGAAAGTCTGGTTCCCGACGACTGTAGGGACGAAGAATGACAGGCCAGATGAGGCAGGCTTCACTTTGGCAGAGCCTGACTGCTTCACGCTGCGCGCTTTTTTGATATCGCCATGCGCCACAGGATATCTGGCCTCGAGCATCTGCCTCTCGGCTAGAGGATCGAATTCCTCTGATGCCGAAGGTAAAGCATCGACACTGAAAGCAGCGCCTTGGCTATCTGGAACAGCGAGGCCATACGCAGAAGCGGCCAGGGCTGCGATCAATTGCAGGATTTTGAGAGACATAATGAGAGCAGTAGTTGGCGCAGTGTGACTATGTTGGCCAGAAAGTATCGTAAAAATAGTAATTCTCTCGTCTCTGTTTTATGGCCAAGCCCTGTATGTGTTTTTTTGGTGTTCTTTACCTTTGTGGCCTTGAGGCTGAAACCTCTTTTTGACCCCTCAACCCTATCACAGTTTTATGGCCAAGAGCACCACCTCGTTCAGGCTCGTTCCCCCGTTTCGATGCAACGCTACATGCAGTTCGCGCTTTGATTGTCCACGCGAGGATGGATAAAATGCCGAGCTCCGCATACGAATTAATTTCCCAAAACCGGCTAGCAATCAGTTCCGCCGCCAATTGCATCACAGCGGGCTCGGCAGATCAGGAATGAGACCCGCTAAGAAACTCGTATCGACGAACGTCGGGACCTCATGACTTCATATCGACAGAGGCTACACCGTATAGTGGGCGCATTAGCCCATTTATACATGTATAGTCTGATAAGCATCAGGCAAGTCGGTCGCGCATCAACGACAGCGAAAGTAACTTACAATCATGGCTCTCTTCACCTTGGCCGCCCTCGCTGCTGCTGTCGGGCTTCCTGGCCTCGCTGCCGCGACCAAGACTCCCGCTGGTGTCATCTCGGTCCCGTTATCTCGCGATGAGGGCCTGACAGCGTATTATGCCAAGCTGCAGGTTGGTACACCGCCGCAGACGGAATATCTCAAGATCGACACAGGCAGCCCGCGATATTCTTTCCTTGACCCTCGCAACGAGGTCTGCAAAACGCAGGGAAATAACTGCAAGACCTTTGGTACTTTCAACAACAGAACATCCAAGTATGCTCCTCCAGACTTTTAATTTTCCGTCGCTCATCGTTGTTGTAGAACATCTCACTACGCTGGGACTGGCTTCGCGGATGCCTTGGGCTACGTTGGTCAGGGCGACTATCTCACCGACACTGTAGTCATCGGCGGCGTTTCGATCAAGAACATGTACTTTGGTTATACGTCCTATTATGCTTTCCCCGACAGGGTCAGCGGCAATGTCAGCACAATTGTTGGTAAGATTCTTCCATGGGAAAACACTTGGACGTAAAGAATACTGATAAAAATAGGCCTTTCGCTGGAGTGCCAGTTCGCCGGCCCTAAATGCACTGACAAGACCTCTTCGTACCTGCTACCGGAGCTCAAGAATGCTTCTAAGATCAATTATCTTGCCTCGAGCATCTACCTCGGACCAGACGATATTAAGGCCGCCAACGCGAGGATGCTCCTTGGCGGTGCTTACGACAAGGCCAAGATTGACGGCGATCTCATCACCGTTCCCATGGTTGATCCGCATAATCTTGATCTCAGCGATGGCCAGACGAACTCGGTCAACGTCACCTCTGTCGAGGTCGTTATCACCAAGGGCAATAACCATACAAAAGAAACCTACGGAAAGAAGAACGTCGGTGTCCCAGTGCTGCTAGACACAGGCGTTGCGAACTGGTACTTGACTGACAAGACCATGCCTCCCGTCTTCCGCGCCTTCGGTGTCACCAAGGAACCTGCCGCTGGCCAGCGATACTTTGTCGTCGACTGCAAGTATGGCGATTCCAAGCGCAACGACGGGTACATCGCCGTCGAGTTTGGCGTTCACGGCACAATAAAAGTTCCGTTCCACGGCTTGGTGTCGAAGTTCCCCGATGGTACCTGCGGAGTCTTCCTCTCTTCTCGTGGGTACCCTGTGTCTACCTTTGGTGACCCTTTCCTGCGCAATGTGTACAGCATCTTTGACCAGGAGAAGTTCTCCATATTGATGGGTAAGGTGAAGCATACTGCTGAGGAGAATATTGTGCCTTTCCCCAAGGGAGGCTTCAAGCCAACTCACTACTGAAGAGCATAAAGAATGTAGGATGGTGAAGCGATATGGGGTTCTTCTGTACATAGCCAAGTGAAGATACATAACGATAAGAAATGTTTTCCGATTTCTCAATTCCTGAAAATCGTTCGTGCCTTTATTATAACACTAAAAGTGACAATCACAAAAGCCGAGACCAGGCTTCCCCGGATGCCCTGGAAGCGCTATCTTGCCATCTCGCGCACTCGGCCCAAAGCGGTCAATTGAGCGACCCTGGATTGAGCTATGCCTTTCTCAGCCATCTCAGCGAACGCTATCATCCCCGCCAAATTGGACCATCCTTGGTTCACTAACCAGTATCATCACAAACATGACGATTCGATATAAATGGCGCCGAATCGCAAATCACCAACGCCTTCTACTCATTAAGGTGTCACTCTGATTGTGCATTCACAACAAAACACGATGGATAAAGACCTTAAGCCCGTTACCACTATCCCCACCAACTCCACCGTCGGGATGGGTGAGATTGTCGAAGATACAGCTAACGGTCGCAAACCAACTGCTACTTTCGATGATAATGAGAAACAGTCGGAAGATCTCGGTTCTGCTCCACTTGGGATCGTGTACAGCTCTAAGGAAGACTCGAGGGTCCGATGGAAGCTCGATCTGATCCTACTGCCTATGGTAAGCGGTTTTTTGCAGACGCTAGAGAACAGGAGAACTAACTTCAGCGAAAATAGATGGCGTTTACTTACGTCCTCAACTATATGGATAAAGTGGCTTTATCTGAGGCTTCCATATTTGGCATCAAAGAAGATCTGGTAAGGGAATCCGCAACTTGAAGATATTTCCAGATGACGACTGACTTTGGCACAGAACCTCGTGGGCCAGCAATATAGTTGGTCATCCTCAATCTTCTACCTAGGCTATCTAGTCTGGCAATATCCCAGCTCCCTTTTGATGCAGAAGCTTCCCATGTAAGTTCTCACAGTGTTAGAAAGCGATTTACCTCGCCGGATGTTCTACTGTCTAATCTTCCCCAAACCTGCATTCAAACCTTCTAATCATGTCATAGTGGTCGCTACTTTGGCGTCATGATCTTTCTCTGGGGCCTCACCGCCTGCACGACGGCATTCACAAAGAACTTTGCAACACTCTGCGTCAACCGCGTCTTCCTCGGCGTTTTCGAATCATGCATGTCCCCCATTCTGACGATCCTCATATCGCAGTACTGGACACGAGAGGAACAGCCTCTTCGCACGTCGCTGTGGTGGTCCGCCAGTGCAGTCGGCTCTTTTATGGCTGATGCCATTACATACGGCCTCTCAGGCAAAGATCATTCGGGATCCAAGTATGCGGTCTGGCAAGTCGTGTACCTCGTGTTCGGTCCGATGACGATGTTTTGGGGTATTGTGGTCTTTTTTGGTGTGCCCACTTCGCCTCTGACCGCATGGTTCTTCAGCAAGAGGGAGCGGGACATTGCAACCGACAGGGTAAGGAGCCCATGGCATTCACGTCCTGCATTGCTGAACAGCTCTAGGTTTTGAAGAATCACACCGGTATCAGGAACACCGAGTATAAATGGAACCAGGTCCGCGAATGCCTGATGGATCCCCAGCCGTGGATATTAGCGATACATGCCTTTCTTCAATGTCTTCAGGGAGGAGGGCTGACATCGGTTAGCGATTTGAACAAGTACAAAAAGAGCACATTCTGACGAAAGACCAGTTTTCCAAAATCGTGCTCACTCAGACCCTCGGCTACTCGAGTCGGGAAGCGACTTTGATGGGCATGCCCTCCAACACTATTCACCTCGTCTCGGTGGTCTTTGCGTTAGTAACCAGTCCTTGCAGATCCATAGCTACTTGCTCATTTCTTGATTTAGTGGTTGGTTTTGCACTCGTTTCAAGAACACCAGGTGCTATGTCATGATTGCAACGAACATCATCGTTTTGATAGGAGCCGTGCTGGTGGACAGTAAGTTTCTGGCATCATAAATGTCTTCTTGTCGTATCTGATCCGTTCTAGACCTTCCGCAATCCAACCATCAAGGCCGACTTGCGTCTTTCTATAGTAAGTTCGAGCCTGCGTTTTCTGGCTTAGAATCATCACTCACTCCCTCCTCCAGTCATCTATGTGAACACAGTCCCTTTCGGACTCGGAATGAGTATGATCTCCTCCAACATTGCAGGATTCACCAAGAAATCGACCGCCAGTGTAAGCCTCCAAACCCACCCGATATAATCACCGACCCTGATAACACTTGCAGGTCATGATGTTCCTGGGCTACTGTCTTGGTCAATTCACAGGGCCTCAATTCTTCATCACCCACGAGGCCCCACAGTACCAGACCGCTTTCAGAGGTTTCTACTCCTCGGTCTCCGCCATGATTGTGCTTGAAATAGTGTTACTGTCAGTGAGCCTACCCATTTTCTCCCTTTCAGATATTGACCAGCTTCTCTTAGCATCTACATCAGGTATCAGAATCATCGGCGAGACCTCCGTGAGGCTCAAGAAATACACAATATAAACATTTCCCGGGATGATTTGGATCTTACGGATTGGCAGCAGGGCTCGTTTAGGTATCTTTGGTAAGGGTTTGGTGGAAGAGTCCGAAATAATGGACATTCATATGGTTGCGAGCTACTGTTCAAAGACTTGCTATCATGTTCGCTTGGTATTTCTTTCTATCGATTTGTCCATGTGTACAATAATTCCTTCGAATTAGTCAGAAATAAATGCCAAATCTCGTTCTCTTGACCAAGGACAACATTGATGTCAAATACATACCTTACTCTTGCATTTGCAAGCCTCACATAGTAACCGTGTTTTGGTCATCGTAGCCTCAGCACCACACAGATAAACGGGATTATAAAGTTGGAGAAATGACATATTGCTTGAGTATATTAGACCTGTGAAGAAGACAAATTCGTGGTGTTTATCTTGTACTTAGCGTGCTTCCGGGTAAGCTTATCAGCGATTAGTCATGGCTTACCCCAGACTTCAAAATAAACTCCAACACGAAGCCGCACTTGCACTTCAATCACCCCCCATCCAAGCACACAGCTCTTCACGGCAACTCACAATGTCACTATGCACCACCTGCGCAAGAAGAAAACTCTCTTGTGATCAACTTAAGCCTCGCTGCTCACCCTGTCGACGCTCTCACCTCAAATGTGCTTATGAACCATCATCTCACGCTGTATTCGAGTTTAGAGATGAGACAGAGCAGATCAGGACTCATACCAGGCGTCGCGGGAGGAAGAAGAGCACGCCTACACAGCCTAGTCTTGCAGAGATGAGTCCTCAGACCCAGACTACCTTTTCAGCTATCGAGACGGATGCGTCGGACTCATTTGAACCATCATCACTTGCGATGCTGGATGCGACAGCAATGCCTTGGATGGATGGAGTATTTGACTCATATCCCGACCAACAGTGGGACTTGACTCCGGATTCTACAATACTTTACAATGGCAACCCTCAACTTTGGCTACCGCGAACGGATTCGCCTGGTCAAATATCCACCGACTTCAACGCGGGCAGCCTATCCTCGAGTTCCCCTCAGACAGTCTCCGATCGGGTCCTGGCGCAGCACTACACCCAAAATCTCGCGTCGAAATACAGCTCCAAGGGCCAAACTTGGAACAATCACACGTACTTCTTCAATCGCTTCAACCCAAGCCATTCGTTTGTGATATCGGCTCTTTACGCCTGGACGGCTGCTCACCTTCACTGTAATGGGACTTTAGCCTCGGAGAGTAGCGCCCTGGAACACTACGAAAAGAGCATCGCAGCTCTTGGGGATCAATTGGGCATCCACCTTGCGATTGGGACCTTGGATCAAGAAATTGGCCAGACTTGGCCTCAGCGTATCACCCGAGATGATGACCTGGACGCCGTTTCAGTGATGCTTTATTTCCTTGCCTGGACCGATCTGCTGCTTTCACGAAGGACCTCGTTGAAACGTATGCTAAGCCTTGAAGCTTGTCTTCTGGAGACTCGAGGCCATGGCGATCAATCGCAGTCAGTCTATGGCAGGATGGCTGTGTGGTTCTGTTTCCTCGATGCTCGCGTTTCTCTTTTTTCGCAGGGGGACGATCGCATTATACAGTGCCTCGGCAACGACTTGGGATTAATGTTTGCTGTGGACAAATCCTACAATTTTCTGCAAGAAGAATACACTCTGCTGTACCCGAAGGAGGAGCGACGATGGGATGAAGCTCACAGACCATTGTATGTGGCTACTTGTCGCTTAGTTGCTCTATTGGGGACAATATCCAGAGATGACCGCACCATTATGCGAGAAGGTCAAGAAGCAAGCACGGCAGCATCGTTAAACAACATTAACGAGGTAAGCCAGCAGTTGAATTAACCCTACAGCTTTATAATCCGACCGCTGACAATCAAGTAGGGCCTCTCCAGTATTAGCGAAGAGAAAGCGGCAGAAAACAAGGTGCTATCCATATTCCTCACTGCAAACGCCCTCTTTCACGCAGTACATATCTACGCCTCAAGAACATATCGAGAAGCGGAGTCACTTTATGCAGAAACTGCGAATGCCGAGGAGATAATTGGCATCACTCGTCGCTTTTACTCCAAGCTGAAGCGGCCGAGGACGGAAGCGCCGCCGACCAAGATATGGCCTATCCCGCTCATCATGGCAGCGATTGAGGCAAGGGATCCTATCTACAGGGACTGGGCGCTGCAGCTTATCAAGGACTGTAGTCAAGCTGGGAAGCATTACACCAATGCATGCACCTTTGTCGAAAAGGTGCATGCCGCTGAGGAGGGGACGGGCTGTCGGGCCAATCTTTCCCAGATTGCTCAAGATATGGGCGACGACTTTGTAATCTAACGCACGGGCGCAAATGGAATTCAGCGCTTCGATAGACATTTTCGTGCTTTGGAGCGATGAAGGGGCGGCGATTCGTGGTCGGTCGCCGAACTGGACTATTTGGGAAAATCGGGCGACGCGCCAGCAGCCGCCACGAGGGATTGGCGAATGCAGCTCGGAACCCGGTGGGAAGACCCGCCAGGCCTCTTTGATATAAGTATTCGCGGTAGTGCGAGTGACAACTGGTAGTTCTTCAGTATCCTTATCTTACAATCTACTGCCTCTCAATATGCCTTCTGCCGAAATTTCTATCATGGAAGTCCCTCATACTTCATGCTACCAGCACATTGTCGTTGAGGGCACGCCCTATGAGAGAGGCCTTTCGCATGGAAGACAAGTCAGCGACAAGGTCCGTGCCAATATTGAGTACTACAAGCTTCCTGGCAAGCTGCCTCATTGGTGCGTATATCCTTGATATCACTATCTTCGCCATTAACTAGCAGTTAAATCAGGTCCATCTCGTCCAAGATCATCGAGGCCGTTTACCTCCCAGCCTTTGAGAAGTTCTACCCCACCGGCCTCGAAGAGATCAGAGGAATCGCAGATGGAGCAGGCGTTACGATCGAGGAGGTCATCATGCTCAATGCCCGTTACGACCTTGGTAGATGCATGTATCGCCTGCAAGACGGCGGCAAGACTCCTCAAGAGCTCAACGGATATGATGAATGCACGAGCGGATTCTTTCCTCCCGAAGCAGTTGCGTCTGGTCGAGCTCTGGCCGTACATAACTGGGACATGTCCAGCCATCTTTATAACCAAGATCTGATCATTTATCTCGAAGTACACCCCAACCCATCAGAGGACCGTCCATCGATGATTATCCTCAGTGAGGCTGGCCAGCTCATCCGCAGTGGGATGAACTCAGCCGGCATGTCAGTTACTGCGAACTCGCTGCTGTCGAGCGAAGACTACGTGCCTATTTCTCATGTTGACCAAGACGGGGTCTATCATGAGATCAAGAATCCCAGGCCTGTCCTCCCACTCTCCGTCGCGAGACGCGTCTTTCTTGAGTATAACAACTACGCCGAGGGCTTGGTAGCTATCAATGCCTTCCCCCGCCACGTCTCAGGAAACCTTCACGTCTCGACAGCGGAAGGCTTCGCAATGGCCATGGAGGTCTCACCAAGTCGCGTGTACAAGTTCTATGGAAACATTGACGATAACTACCTCATCCACAGCAATCACTTCCTCAGTCCTGAGTTTCTGAGCCGCGACGACGTGTATGACCGGTCTCCTGGTGGGAGCACCTGGTTCAGGTGCCTGCGAGCCGAGAAGGGAGTAAGAGCTGATTGTGCAGCGGGGAGATTGACGCCAGAGAAGATCAAGGCGGCTTTTTCGGACCACCTCGCTTATCCTGAGAGTCTGTGCAATCATCCGAACATCAATCAGAAGAACACGCCGAGCGCTGTATTGACTGGGTATACATCCAAGCAGAACATGACGGTCGCTTTTGTCATATACGACCTGGTGGAGCGGGCGATCACCGTCTGTAAGGGTCCTCCTTGCCAGGGAGTGCTACAGAAGTTCAAACTTGAGGAGAAGCGATCTTTGTCTTTGAAGAATTAAGCACAGCCCTGGAGTTCAATCAGGGTCTAAAAGAAATGATAGCTAGTTTGTGTCCACCACGGTAAATAAACACGCGTTACACAAGAAAAAACATTATTATACAGTTAGGGTTGACTATAATCCCAGTTGAAAAGAATACGGTAGCAATGCAAAACGTTATAAGTTAGATTGTCAACCTTGAAAAGATGCTTAAAAACTTAAGTATCTAGGGTATGTAGCGATAATGTGATGCTGAAACCAGGTGTTGTTTTGACAGGGATGCTGACTGAGGCCGAAACGTCGCTTTGCTCGAGGCTGAAACCAGGGACTCACGATATCACAGCTGTGTTTCAATAGTTAGAATCGGCGCTCCAGTCTTGAATACTATTTAAGCCATCCGTTCCTGCTCCCAGAGATCTTGTCAAAATCGCCATAATCCAAATCTTCTCCCTCTCAAAGCCACTTATTTCACATTCTCGGTAGCGTCGCCCCTCCGCTCACCATGAGACTCTCCTCAGTCGCCCTGCTTTCATTCCTATCAACAGCCATGGCGGCTCCATTAGTTCGAGGCCCTGGCGGTCGACTTGTACAACAAGGTGCTGGGTGCACGCTGGTTCAAGGCCGAAGCGTATGTGACGATGGATTCGGAAATACCTTGTAAGTCGATGCAGCCTCACCATTTGAATGGTATATGTGCTAATGATTACGTGTAGCTTCGAAGATGATCCTTTCTCGTCGAAATAAAGAATGAACCACAAGAATGAGTGAGTGAGGAGGCCTCTCACAGTGGAGGATTGAGACCTGAATAATTCCGCTCGAGGCGTTGAACTGCAGGATGGGTGACTAGTCCACCCGGGCCGTACAAGATACCAAAAATCATAATCTAATGAATCTATGAAATTCTCATCAAAAACTCCCCGTCTTTGTCGTGCCACTTTGAACACTCTCAGCCATTGATAGCCCGATGATCTTACCGAGTGGAGTCCGCAAAATGAGGCCATCTCCACTGAGCCCAGCCGCGTAACAAAACTTGCGGCCTGACATGGATACAGCCTGCGCAGCCCGCAAATTTGTCACGTTCTATACCAATAGATCATTCAAAAGGTGAATCTGTGGACTTCCCCATTCGAATGTCTTGAGGTAAACAAAGCTGGCTGATTACGATTGGATCAAAATCTCGGCTCTGCATTCCACGTCGCTATGCATGCTGCAGCTGCACGTTGAGTTGGGCACTGAGCGCCTCACTTTCGGTCAAAAACGAAGAATAAAATGCCAGCTCCGGAGAAAATAATCTCTCAACTCATCTTCATCTTGTATTGATATTTTAGAAGCCATGACTTCATCTAATTCTAGCGAGGACTTGTTCCCTGCCCTGGAGTCGCTCTCCAGGTTAATCGTGCCGCATATCAAGACTGCGATATTCGTCGCGCTTGTTCTAAATCAGTTTACTATCTTTCCGGATTTAAATGTCATTCTTTCTCAAATATCGAGTCCGTTAATCTTCACCGTCGCGCTATACTTTGGCGGTATCTGGACCCTTCCTAATGGCCAGGAGAGTACCAGTACTCTGTCGTGGAAGTTGTTGCTGGGACCCTTCTTTGACTTCAAGACCATCTCGAGTCGGGTCGGTACATACTTTAAAGGTTAGGATACTCATTTTACGTAGTTGCACACGACATACTGATGTTTTATGCTCATTCCAGTCGGCTCGTTGATGTCCCTGGCCTACTACCTGACCCTCTACTACGACCTACCACTTCCTTTCCAACCATGGGTTCAATACATGTTCGTTGGCATTGCCACGACTTTATCAGCGGCTGCATACCTTTTCGCACCTATCAGCAAAATCTACGGACCCCTCCGCTTCTGCTACCTTGAACATGCCCAGACATACTGGCTCGTCGTCAACTGGTGGTCACTCACCGCCGTAGTACCCTTCTTCTCCCCCACTCTGCTGCCAGTTTTTGGCTTCTGTCTCATCAGTGTGACTGTCGGCACATGGGTACACATCTACTTCGCCTACCGCGAGAAGGTACGCACCATTGCTTGGACAGTATCCGAGAATGCTGCCCGTGCAAAGGCTGCCGCTGAAGAAGCGCGAGATTTCGGGTCTATGGCGAAGAAGTACGAGGAGCAGATGGTCAGCGCTGCAGCTGAGGCGCGAAGAGATGCTGTTATTGCGAACTCGGTTAGATTGACAGACTTCTTCGACTGCGCATCTCGTGCATGGTCTGCACTCGCTGAAGCTACGGCCCCAGCTGAGGATGCAGTCGCCCAAGCTCAAAGAGTCATCGCCTCCGCTATCATCGTCGAAGAAACAGAAAAGGTCGACGACAAGCAAAAAGCTGAGAATGAGCGCCTAGCCACATATTTCAGACAATCCGCCGAAACAGCCCACGAGCGCGCAAGAGAAACAGTCGCTCTCCTCCGCGCCGCCCAAGCTTCCGTTCGCGGTTCCGAAAACGCAGCGCGACAAGATGAAGTCTCCCGTCACCACGCAGAGCACACCGCTGAGAATGCGTCTAACGCTGCAAAGACTGTTAGTGATACAGTCGCGTCGATTCAAGATGCTGAGCGCAGAGCGGCGTGGGCTGGTGGCGCTGCTGCGAGGAGGGCTGAAGAGGCCGTGACCATGGCGACGAATGGGGAGATTGAAGAAGCGAAGAAGGCTGTTGCTGCGTCTGAGTCTGCGTTTCAGGCAGCTGAGGAGTCGGCTAAGATTGTCAGGGAGGGAATGGAGGCTGCGCAGAGGGGATTGCAAGAGTGGCTGCAGAGCAGTAGGCATGGGGTTTAAGAGGTTGGTTAATCTTCAAATGATCTTACTATGGCTGCCTTAAGATAAACGAACCCAACAGTTGCCGTGCGATGAATTGAGTGTCATCTGAAGGTGGCCTGAGGGCTGTTATACCAGAAAGGTAATAGCATCTGAAGACAGCCTAGAGAAGCATTAAGGTAAGCAGATAATTAATTCATTTTTTAAACCCCATAAATAAGAATTTAAATAAAATTTAAGAGTTTAAGATAAATATAGTGCTATCTTGAGATAAATTCAGCAGCATCTTCAGATAAACCTAGCGCTATCTAAGATGGATTGGGATTGCGCGGCATCTTAAGATACCACAAGGCGATGTCTCAACAGCGGCCCTCAAGTTTCCCTCTAGTTAAATAACTTCAACAAATCGTTCAACTATCAGAACAGAAATACTCTCAAGCGCTGACTCCTGGTGTCTCGCCAATAACAGTCAAAAACTTCTGCGCCCGAGTCCTTCCCTCCTTCAGATCCTTTAGACCATCTGACAATCCCTCGAGGCCATTCTTACCCACGACGTAAGGATGAGCTGTGAACCAGCCCTCCCGAAGACCTCTAGCAAACGCTGCACCCCAAACAACACCCAGTAGCTTGTTCTTCTCATCCTTATCATGGACCTGGCCAACCATCGAGACGACGATATCTACACTGGGGTCGGCGCCCTCGACGTCCTTCTTCATCAAGATGTTTGTCACCTTTGGCTTGCGGCCAGTCGAGTCCGGGGGACCTGCGATGGCTCTGGTGACTGTTCTAATGGTGGAATCTTCTGAGACACTGTCGAATGCCCTCCAGCATCGACCATCTGGAGCGCCGCCCTTCTTGAAAGCTTCTTGAATCGCCTTGACTAGCTCTTCCTCAGTCTTGTAAGCAGTGTAGTCAACAAGCGCATCTCCCTTGCTCTCATCGAGGAATGGCTTGATGAAAGCACTGCGCTGGCTTCCAACCGCAATAATTGGATGCACATTCGCAGCAGCGGCTAGCTTGATACCGTAAGCTCCAGTAGCAGTGCTAGCTCCGTAAATGAGAAGAGGACGCTTCGTCTCGGTCTTGGCGAGTGGTGACCAAGGCTCGGGGATCTCAAGTTCCTGGAACAAGGCGCAGACCGACGTGTACGCGGCGAGAGGAATGGTAGCAGCCTCTTCGAAAGAGACCGAATCGGGGATATGGAAGGTTGTGTAGTATGGAGCTGTCGCGTACTCGGCAAAAGCGCCGTTGGGGGTCCTCATCTCGTGGAAGGCGGCTACGCGGTCGCCTTTGTGGAAGCCGACGACATTTTCACCAACGGCCTCGACGATACCGGCGATGTCATCTCCGGTGTTGGAATCTTCGCCGAGCCAAACGGGGATCTTCCAATCCTTAGGGTTGGTACCTTGAGAGTTTAGTATTTACGATGCGAGAACGAGGTATGAGTTGAATTACCTGCGATGACAACCTTGATGAGGACGTCGCCTGGGCCTGGCTTAGGAACCGGAGAGTCGATGATCTCGACGGAGGTATCTTTCTTGACGATCGCTTCTTTCATGATGGCTATGGCTTGATGTCTTTTCGCTTGCTTGTTGTCTTGTCAATGCTGAGTTTCAGACGTGGTGATATAAATACTGAACGCTTCTTATAGATGGCACTAGAAACAGTATCACAGTAACGTTATCTCGTACAACTCGCCATCCAGCATGATGTGCATGACCTCATTTCTTTGGCATTCGTGCTACATTAGTAATGATAGTGGATCGACATCTCTTTCTATTAACCGTTAGACTCTCCGGGTCTCGGGGTCAATCATGAGCCCGGGACCCGTTTAAGCTTTAATTTTGAAGCTTTATGCGTCCCTAGCAGCTCAATTGCACTAGGAACGGTCTAAATGTTCTCCCGAAAAAAAAAGCGACGCAATTTTTGTCGACGAAATGTCTCCGAGGTGAGTTGAGGTGAAGTTGGCGATGCCCGTATTTACGTGTCAGTATCTTATCTTTGTGGGGTTCATGGGGTGTCGATTCTCGGTTTCGGTTTCTACGCCGCTTCTACAGAATTCTAAGCTAACTTCCTGTAGTCAACACGATGGGTCCCACTACCTAGCACGGAAGCTTCGGCGGCAACTCATCTATTTCCGAGCCATAGCTTCAGGACTCGAGATTTGTACGGGCAGACAGAAATAGTAATGAACACGGTATTATATTGGGAATGTTCTTTAATTGGTACGACACCTTCCAATGTACTCGCCTATAGACCTGATACTGTAATTCATCTCGACAGCGTTTGTAATGGCCGAGATGTAGGGTATCCAGTTGAGTGGAGGCAAGCCTCGTGCAATGCTTTGATGCGAGAAAAAGACCCTATCTAAAGTACGGTACAATATCACAATCGTTTGAGGTGTCAAAGCGTTCGAAGCGCGCCTGCAAGTGGCCCCCCTTCCACTTATGCAAGCTTTTGTCAGTGCTATCAACCTCAACTCGCTTCCAGGGCCCAAGCTGATCCGCGGTTAAATGCAAAATTTGGGTGGGACCGACGTATGGTTGCTGTACCTCAGAAGTGACACTATCTTCTGGTTCGATGACGACAGTCGCAATGGCTCGTTTTCCTTTGCCTTTAGCTGTTGCCCTGGCGGAAGAAGTCTTGGAACTCTCATGCTCATCGTCAACGATAGGAAAGAACCGTACTGCACGTCTGTTTGCAGAGTTCGGTAGATAGATCAAACCGGTATTGTGGAATGCCACTTCTGCAGATTTCCAGTCCACTTCTTCATCTGAATCCAAACTTTCCTCAAGTTTGTCCTTAGCAGACGTCTCCAATTGCGCGTTATTATCATGTTCGCTCTCCTCTACTCGGCCGAAGAGCGGCATGCGATATACGCGGAGTCGGTTGAAGCTTTCTGCTGCGTAGACATAATCATCAGTCCAAGTCAACGCGTAAGGTAACGGCGATGCAGACAGTGCATTTGCATCATCCCTGCCACTCCCCAGTTTGTGGCAGTCTAGCCGGACCTCCACCCTATAGATAAGCCTCGGGCGACTCCTGGGTAGTTTCCTGTGCGACAATCGATAAGTGAATACTCGTAGATGGAGTGAACGCATAGCTTTAATGGGCTCCCTCTCCTTCTCAACGACACTCCCGCCTCCAGTATCACCATCGAGGCATGCTATATGGAGGTACTGTCCACAACCAGAAAAGTGCCCTTGTACCGATATGTGGCACATATTTTTCGATCCGCAACCAAGAGCGCTGATGAAGTATGTCTTGTCGTCAGGATTTGTGAAGTTGGCAAATAGTATTTCGTTCCTTCCAAGAGGCCAAACAGCCAAGTGGTGACTTGGATGAATTATTGGGGGCGAGTCAAATTGTCTGCCCCTGCACTGAGAGGCGAAACGAAACATGCGCTCGACTTCTCCAGTGGATCTGTCTAGATCAAAAATCAGGAGCTCTTGTCTATCGCATAGCCTCCCTTCAGATGGTTCCTCCCCTATCGGTAGTTCAGAGTCTTCGTCGGATCTTGACGAGACACTAGAGCCATCGCCCCATAATTCCAGCGGTATCTTGCTTTTCAAGGAGATATCTGAAGTTTCCCCATCGCCAAGATGATCCCCAATTGAACCGCTTTCTACTCTCATCTCATCATCTGACTCCTTGAGCTCTCCAGGGACTTCACTTGCTGCATCAGTCAGCCCCTCCGCTGATATTTGAGAGCCTGTGCCCATGTCTTCGTCTGAGTCCCGCCAATCGTTCCAAATATCGTCATCTACGAGCTCATCGGAGGCTTGTGTAGTTGAACCATCGCTTTCAGATTCTCTTGCCGAATTCGATGTCCATGTGTCGAGATCCATGCCATCCCCTTCACTATAGGTATCGTGATAGCCAGGTATAGGCGTCTCATGATGTCTACCACTGGTAACCTCTTCATCTGAAGAGCTATCACTATCAGAACTACTGTCTTTGGAACTTTCAGAAGAAGTTACTGAAGCTTTGGCGCGATGTTGACCATCGCCTAGTGGCAAACATGATCGTCCAAGGTGATCGTTCGCGTTGTCTGTAGGCATAATTCCGCGTCTATGAACAATGGCGATTCGACTGCCACTAGAGCTTAGGTTCTCAATGTACTCAATCTTCGCATCCTTGAGGTCAATATGCTGGAAGGTGCCTTCTTGATCTCGGACATAGATCATGGAGCCAATTCGCAGAATATTGTTGTCGACTGTGAAGTCGGCTCGTCTTGGACGGCCAACTTGGTGGTCTTTGAGCGGTAGGGTATAGAGTCGTAGTTGGTCAAGTTCGCAAATTAGTGGTGGCAGTGACTTCTTCAGCTTGTAACGATGGCCTGGTTTCTTCATTGACCACTCCTGCACTTCAACCTCTACAGTCGACCCTTGTGGATGTTTTCTTGGTAAAACTTAGTAACTGTTCAAAGACATAGTAACTTTGAATTGACTTACTGCTCCCGTAGATACAACACACTAATGTCACGCCCACTAGCATCACATCTGATGAAAGACGGCAGGTTGTTACACTGAGCCAAGGAATTGCGCTGTAGATTGTCATTATGTTCCAGAGCATAGCCCTTCAATTGGCTCTTGATATTATGCATAAAGTTGTTGAAGCCTAGGCCTGACCACAGACATTTGTCAATCTGGCCGGGTAAGGGGCCATGAAGAGCCGAAATGGACCCCAAGAAATATGCCCATTCAACAATAGCATCTTGATACTGATATTGGAGGGACTTACCGTCTTCAAGACGGATGAAAAATTCTGGTAAGTTTTTCGTCAAATATTTGCGTCTCATCTTCTCATCATGCCTCGTATGATAGTAAACCCGTTCATCGTCGTCAAAATACCATTGACTGAAGCGCCCTTTTCGCGATTAGTCGACACGAAACACGAAGTTCCGATGTACAGTTCAACTTACCCTGAACAAACAGACTCTGGACTTGTAGACACGTTGCGAAATTCTTGGACCTAACGAAGTCATCTACTATTTTGTAGAGATGATCATTGTCGAGCGCCTGATTCGATTGCTGTAGCTCATCGACGTGTCTCACCCAGTACTTGGCACTATAAATGAGCAGGTGGTGATTATCAATATTCGAACCATCTCTGGTAGAAAAAGAGACCGAGTCGCCGGTCTCATTAACTTCCAGGAGGTGTTTATATCGAGGCTGTTGGAGGTATCGCAAGGTAGCTGAAGCTAAAGTCTCGCGAGTTATAGAGATGTCGGATACAGCGTCGGAGCCCTGGCAAGCCTCTGATCGTAAAATGTGTGGGTTATCCTCGATAAAACGCCTCACTGAGTTGTGATAGATACTACAGATAGATTGTGGCGTGATGACTGAAGTCTTGGACTCAATGCGTACGAACGGCGCACATTGTTCTTGGATCTGCGCTGGATCAAGATCGTCTTCCAAAGCTTCGCAGAGCTCTCCAAACGACAGCCGACGTTTTGCGTATATGAGGCACGACATGATCTTGCTGCTTCTGTGCTTAGCTCCATATCACGACATTCAACAGACTAAACCGTTTACCTGAAAGTCTCATAATGTTCAGGATTGATGCATCTGATCTTCTTTTTAAGATACTCCTCGAAACTGTCTGGTAGGTTGTTGACAAGCTCGTCCAACTTCCCGCCCGTAGCAGCTTCTCTTATCGCATCTGTCAGAACTGCAGCGAGGAGGAAATTTCCGTTGATAGTTTCAGCCATCTCTAAGAATGACAAAATTTTCCGTTGTTTCAGTTCGCCATCAAAGAAGTCACCCATCTTGCTGATGACAAATCGACTGATATCTCGCTTGTTCTCTGCTTCGGTCAGCGCGAGACATTTACCAAATTGACAGTCACCGAGCAGTTGCTTGATGTCGTTCCGAGGCTGTGAGCTGCACCATAACTTGACATCGCAGGTCCTACTTGTGGTCAATGACAGAAAGAACTTGAGTGTATCGAGAGCAACTTGTCTCCGAAACCTGTCATGGCAAACCTCGTCTACTCCATCGATGAAAATGTATGCGGTCTCGAGCTCCCCAGTAATAGTAGTAATGAATTCCCGGAGTAGCGTCTCGTTACATTCCATCCCGGAGAAATGATGCAGCTCCTTAGGAACGTCGTTCTCAATGGGATATCTTTGGCTAAAGAGGTTTCTCGCTATGTTGCGATAAACTGTGTATGGGAGTTCTTGCTCATCACTTGAGTCGTAAAAGTGGACGGCTGTATCTGCCGGACGGCCGTACCAAGCTTTGAACTTTCTTTCGAAGTCACGTATCGCTTGAACACAGAGCACAGACTTGCCATACCCAGCATTCCCATGAAGCCAGAGTACCTTTGTTGACGAGTTTGGCTCCCCCCAGTCTTGAAACGAAGGGTTTTCGATCAGCCAGGTTCCCGTTCCTTCTGCTATAGATCTTTCGTGCGTGAATCTATGTTGAGCATTGCTACTCATCTGGCGAGGGTCTGGAGCTTCAGGGGTGAGCCAGTGCTTGACGGCTTCCCACTTTGTTTCTTTTCTGTCCCAAATATCTATTAGAACATTGATTCCATGTAAAGTATCACGATTCAATAATTGATGCAACACCATAACGTTGAATACATATACAGAGGAAGCTCAATATAACTGCCAAAGTCTTTGCTAGGCCACATAACTAAAACTTTATTCTGCTGACGAGTCCTCCCAGATTCAAATGACACGAGGTTCAGTGGGTTGGGTAGCCGGAGGGACTTGCCTATCATAGTTGTTCATGGTGACCGCACCAGTCCCAAAGTTCTGAGCACCTCCAAAGTTATTATATGCATCGCCTTGGTTTGCGTTCTGAACATTGTGATCACCGATTTGCTGAAGGCTCGGAGTTGAGAACATGCGGTCCATTTCAGATTCTGAGATAGAAAGAGGAACTGAATAAACCGCTTCGCAGGCTTTCTGCAGCTTATCTATCGTATCCGCTAAGCGGAAGGTTTGGTTCTCAGCCAACCGCCTCAAGCTCGATAAGGTATCGTGCATGAGATCTTCAACCCGGCCTCGTTTGCCGATAGTGATGACTGCTCTCGCATAGACTTTCTTAATTGATTTTCCCTCAGCAAGCTTCAGAGCCTGGAATATCTTGACCAGGCCATCAATATTCTCGCCGCATTGCTTCAGGACCCCTTTGGCGGGTGATATAGCCGGGGGGTTCGAGTGTTTCAAATTGTCGTTTCGCATGCGCGAGTGTATCTTGCACAAGAGGGAGTTGGTTGCCGACTTCTTCAAATGCTTTCGGGAGGCCATCAAAGGACTTGATTGACTTGTACAGTTCTCCAGCTAGTTTGGCAAGTTCGATAGAATTGACGACTAAAGATACGATCTCAGCCATAACGGAAATTTGGACCTGAGAAAGGCAGCCAGGGATGTAAAGAGGGAGGATAATGATTCTGGAACTCTAAAGCGAGTGTTATAGTTGGAGGGGCTTGGTAGCAGAAAGAATAGGAGTTGAGGCTGCGAACATCACTTGCAAATCGTCCAGGTCGAGCGTCGACTGCTTCTTTGTACCAAAGGACTACCACCCACACGAATAGCACAGTACGTATAATATAAAAGGGGATTATGTACGTGCTCCGCAACATTCCCCGGCCCATCACCGGTAATGTAGCCACATAAGAGGCTAATCCTTTCAGAACCGGGATAACAGGAATACACAATCTCACGACACTGCCCATTTATGTGGAGCACAGACGACCGTGTATCCATGTCCGTTACTCGAATAGAGCAAGTCGGGGAAAAATAAAATTGTCTTTCAATCTTGCTGCTTACTATTTCGAACTTTTGCTCCAGCCTGCACGTCTCTTGGTCAGCTTTCAGGGCACAGCCCAGATTCATACAAATGAAAAAGCAACACGTAAGATCACTGCAGCCGGGCGGCAAGTATACCCAGAAAATGGACGAAACACGAGGATAAACAATGCTCGTTCATTGGAAGGACTTATGTGCAGATTCTTACATTCGTGCGCCAGAACGGGATGGCCGAAGAGTTGGCGTCCTCCGGGTGGTTACCTTTACGTCGACCAACATGCAGCTGCTGGCCACCTACTTTGCTTTTGTCGACAATGGCGAACCACAAAGATCGGTATCTAGCACCAATGCGTGAAGAAACCAAGGCCATTAGGTTTTCCCCTTCTGTTAAGGCTAAGGATTTCGATTATCACCAATCTTTCTGCAACATTCAAACGTTATTCATAGTCAGCCGTTCAGTTCTGACAATACAAATCGTTTGCGGCGCCAGAGACAGCCTTGTCATGCAGGCTGGCTGTTTCTGACTGCATATGCAAGCCCCTCCTTTGTGTAACCCCAGGCCCGCATGAGTTGTTCGTTATCACATTCCCTATCACACCGAGTGACCGGTAAAAATGAAAAATTTTGCAAAAACAGTAACGAGCCCGACGGAAAGCTCTTTTGCCGAGTCTCGTACTTCAGTCGCGTAAGAACGCCTGCTCCATCATTGGGCACGCTAGCCAAGCATTTCACGACGATCACTACAACCAGAGCGCGTAGTGGTTGCAGTCGGGCGGCATAACGTACTGGATACCTATTTTCGAGGAGTGCAGCTGAGACAAAGTTGGGTATCATTGCGTCTCGGCGTCATGCATGAAGGAGGTCAGGCGCCTTATTTTGAGTAATGTGACAAATTCCAGACACCCATTATTTATCAAATGCCAGACAAGAAATGATAGTGATTCACAAAGTAGCTGCCCGTATCTTTACGCGTCACTAATATCCGATCGTGTAAGGGAACACTGCAGTTCGGCTTTTCCAAGTATTAAGTCTTGGGGACATGTTGAACCAACAAACCACAGAGGCGAAGACGCCGCTCTTGCAACAGGTTCATGAAGTTGACCCCGGAAAGAAAAATCGAATGAGAACACACCAAGAGAACCGAAGGATTTATCGAGTCGACCAATTCTATAGCAGGTGAGCAACCAGTTCAAAACAATATTATTTCGTATTTACTAATCTTTGCTCAAGAAAGGATCGACAAACACATCTTTTTAAAACTCACGAACGTGATAAAAGGACAAGGGAGATCATCAAGAAGTATACACTTGTCGTGCGAAGAATCATCAACGCCAAAGGACTACCTACAGAGGTAATCGTCGATATTCGCTCGCCAAAGCTCGCGGGAGTACTCCAGCAAATCTTACAAGGTGCCGAAGGGTTCAACTTTTCAAGTGCTGATCAATCACCTGAGGTTAGTATTCACTTGAAATACTGGGTAGGCATCCTTATTTCCATAATGCCCATGCTAAAAACTGGTTTCTTCAATAGATCTCACCCGAAGCTCTATTCTGGGCATGGGAAGACCTGAAAGTCTATAAAGAAAAGGAACAACAGAAGGAACAGCCAGACCCTCAGCTTATCGATGACCTATCTGTTGCCTTAGAGTACCTTGACGTCGATCATGGATCGATATCTTCGGAACTCAAGGTTCTTCTGGCTGATAAATTAATCAGCTATAGGCTTTTGAACAGGTTTTTCAAGCCAAATGAAATACTTTACAGCGAGAAAAATGTTTTAAACGAGTGCCAAGTACTCAAGTTAGTCTCGGCAACGTATGAGGAAGATGATCGACACGGAAAACATTTCGCGGTAGTCGCCAAGTTCATCACGCATGACGGAGAGTCCCTAGGCTGGGGGAGATCTAAATTCTTCTTGCAAGAATTTGAAGGCAATATAAAGATCACTGATCTCGATGCCTTCCCATTCAGTCACCATCCTGAAAAGTCGTCCATTGAAGCGAGTCTCATCGAGCGGGGTCGAAAGTTCATGGATCTTGTTCAGAAACCAGTATGCAAGTGGTATGGGGCTACAGCAGTACACTCCGAGAGAATAGGATTTGATTGGTGTGAAGTCAAGTTCATGGCCAGCAAACGTGTAATCGTCGACCCGCAGAGATTTGGGGTCCATAACAGCAGCCTGGATGTACTGCGTCTTCCTGACGTAAGAGAAGTTATCAACCCTTCCAGGCAGGTCGCCGACCGAGACATTATGTGCTGCAGTCACCGAGTCTTAGGATTCAGCTTCGAAGAGAAGAAATGGGGGTCTTTTGCCGTCTCTAAACTACAAGAAACAACGTGGAACAAAACGGCTTTTGACAAAGTTGTGCTGCCCCCCAATCAGCTCAATTTAGTCAGAGACCTAATTATTTCTCATCGAGTTCAGACCAACGAAAAGGAAAACGATTCTATGGACTGTGATGAGCAAGGGCAAGATGACATAATAAAGGGAAAAGGACAAGGTCTGGTTGGACTGCTCAGCGGCAATCCTGGCGTTGGGAAGACACTGACCGCAGAAGCGGTGGCAGAGCTTTCACAGAGACCTCTGTATGCGATATCTGCCGGTGAGCTTGGAACTGAGATCGAAAAAGTGGACAAGAAACTTGGGGAAGTCCTCAATATCACACGTTTTTGGAACTGTGTGCTTCTCATCGACGAGGTTGACGTCTTCCTTCAAAGACGGGGTACAGACTTGGCAAGGAATGCGGTTGTCAGCGTTTTCCTCCGCAGATTAGAGTTCGTGATGTTTACAGCATGCCCTTTCTTCAAAGCTGACAAGTGTTGATAGGTATTTCCAAGGAGTTGCTATCCTTACTACGAACCGAAAGGTTGATATTGATCCTGCCTTCATGAGTCAGTACTAGCTAGGTTTCTCGGGCCATCGATGGCATTATGCAACACGCCTACTGACTATATACTGAGGTCGCATTCACTTTAAGCTCCATTACAGTGACCTAGCCTTTGATGCAGTGCTTCAAGTCTGGAAGACATTTCTTAGGAAAGGAAGTGCTAATTTCACCTCCGCTATCAGTGAAGATGATCTGCAACACCTTGCCAAAGAGTACAGGCTGAGTGGAAGAGAGGTCAACAGCATTCCTTCAAGAAATCTCTTTTTTTGTGTATACTGATGCCTGGACAGATAAAGAATGTGGCATTTTGTGCCAAGTCGATAAGCAGAACTCGTAACGAGCCACTGTCCTTCAGGTTAGTGAGAGGTCTTATCGAAAATCTTGGCTATGTGGAGAATAGACGAGTTCAGAAGCAGACCTTGAGGTTCAAGGCTCGATATGTGCGTGCCACGGTCCCAAAGCATCGGGAATGGGGAAGGACTAGTGTTTCTGTAGCGAAGGCAAAGCAGAGCCAAAGGGTCAAAAAGGATAGTTGATAGGAAGTGCTTTTTTGAGCCTTGGTCTAATTATTGAATTGAATTTATTGCTATGTAGCCGCAGCTTCATCTCAATTGGTCTAATTATGAAGAAGGCATTATAACATTGTGATGATAAAGCCACTTGGATGATGTAATAAAGGTTCGGAAATACCATCGTGATTTATTAACAGGCGAGGCTATTCCATTGTAATTAAGCTGTACCACCCCAGGCGGAAGTATCTGACCTTCTAAGTTATTAAGCGATATATCAAGGAAGTCCTTAGTACTCATGAAAGCCCCAGAATTGTATAACTAGATGTTTCATTGCAAAACCAGCCTCTTACCCCCCACTTTGGCCTACTCCAGAGAGGAAACTAGACCGGATCTAGGCCTATGGTAAAACCGACGACTCAGACAGGAAAACTGTCAGAACTGTAGCATATCTGTAAACTGTCAGCAGAAAGCAAACGATGGACCTCATGATAGCTTACGTTGCTCCCGCGATAATCAGCTCCTGACTCTTCATTCTCGTGCCACCAGAAATCATCGCAACGAAGAATACTGTCGCGCCACCAACAGCAAAAAGGCGTGATGATGTGCTACTTAGGTAGGAGCAGAGAATGACTGGTGCCAGCAGCATGATGACAATGATCGGGATCATCAGGGCGCGAGAGATGAGAGCCGCAGATGATCTTGTTGGGATGTAAATATGGGTAGTGTCCCGTGAGACTTTGGGGGAGTAGCTCTGTAAACTAGATCAGTATGATATAATGTCGTCAAGTACAGAAAAGGTTGAAATACTGGGAAGAAGTAATCTCGCACGCGGAGCAGATTCTCAGCCACGTTGTTCTCTAGTCCTATCATGGCAGACTCGTCCCGGGGACTGGTACTTAGGAGCTCTTGCAGCGGGTAATTCAGAAATCTGCTCTCTGCGCGCGCGATAGATCCCGTGCCATTGACCCAATTCTGCAGATTCGTCACAGCTTGAGGATCGGCTTGTTCGAGTTCTGAAATCTGTCGACTTCTCAATAGGAACTTGTCTGGGCGTGTCAGTTAAACTTTGAGACTACAAGATATAATCTCACCTAGATCCTCCAGAGCTTCATCGAGCTCAGCAACAACCTTCGCTCGCTCTGTATTCTGATCCCGCTGACAACTGCCCAGGAATAGTGGCCTGTCTTCATCTCTATCAATCTTGTGCAGCTTGCTCTCGAGCGCGACGACACGGTTTTGCTTGAGTAGTAGTAGTCGTGCACGAACGTTTAGGAACCTTCGAGCCACGAAAAAGGACTCATGCGAAGATATTAACGACGAAAACTGCGGGTATCCCTTGGGGTAGTCCTCGACTTGGTCGCTGTTAGCCTCGCTTACAAGCAATTCATCTACAGCCGTGCTTACTCTGCGGTAATTGCATTACCGGAGCACTCTTGTTCCAAAAAGGTAATAGCGGAAGTGAGAAAGAGGCAGATGATGGCCATGTCAGACTTGGCCACTTGAGCCTCCAGCTTCTGCCGTTTGTACCTAACCTCGATAATGGCGTAGCGTTGCACTGGCCCAGTTCGATATCAGAAGTAGTTGAAGACATCGTTCCTCCTTGGAAAGCTTGTTGTATTGCTGTCCAAAGGCTGGTAACTCAGTATTGTAAGAATTTTGAAGCAGCTAGAGAAAGGTAATGATCTTCACGCTGCTCAGAAGGTTGAAAGGCCGCAAGAAAGTGCATTTGTGATTGAAGTTGTACTTTTTCGTGCCTTGAGCTGCCTCTTTGCGACCCCAAGCTCATAGGCTCGGTCCGCCCGCTGAGGCGTGTGCTGCGCGTGTGCTCAGCCCCAATAACACCAGGGACTTGCATGACTATCAATGCTTATCATCCAACGGTACAACTTCTCGTCCTTTTCAATCAGAACATACACAAATACGCTCCTATCGTGATCTCTCGAAATCATTTGAATGGCAGCCACTAAAGAATCCTCAGCGCGATGGGCGCTCATGATTGGAATCAACTATTACCCCAAAGATCAACATCTTCATGGCAGTGTCGACGACGTTAGCGACATCAGGGCCTACCTAGAACAGCACAGCGCTACGGCAATTCACACATCCGTGCTCACAGCCACTGTACCGAAGGATCGTCAATCCACTAAAGATCCACCAGAGACGCCCGATGAGAGGCCAACCAGGGCAAATGTTCTGAAGCAGCTTCGCTTAATCATTGATTCTGCGAAACCCGGCGATCACGTCTATATCCACTTCTCCGGGCACGGTGCTCAATTGCCATCGGACGGCAATGTTGGCGAAACTGGCTTCGGCGAGCTGGGTCTTGTCCTTTACGAAAATGGCCAGCATGGCGCTAGCTACTTTCGCGGGCGCTTTTTAGCACAGGCTCTCAAGAGAATGGTCGACAAAGGTCTCGTTGTCACTGTCGCGCTGGACTGCTGTTTTTCAGGTGCTGTCAGTAGAGGCGACCGAGTCCGGGCTATGCTATACGACCCGTCACTGGATTTCGACAGAGCTGAACAAGAGCAAGAATGCAAAGAAGCCCTGGGCATCCCCGGTCGTGACGCAAGGATTGGTAGAGATTGGCTTGTCAACCCAGAGGGTTACACGATTATCACGGCTTGCGGTCCCCATGAAAAGGCCATGGAGGTCCTTGTCAATAAGTCCCAGAAACGAGGCGCCCTCACCTATCACCTTCTCAAAGCCCTTACGACCTTGGCAAATGTGAAAGAGGCTGTGTCGCATCAATCGCTCCATGGAACGGTTGTTTCTCTAATGCAGGCGTCAGGCTGTAGCCAGACGCCAATGCGCTACGGTAATACTCACCTCTCCTTCTTTGGGACACTTCTGGACCCGGTTTCGCTCACTGCCTGGCCTGTATGCAAAATAGAAGGTTCAAAGATTTTTATAAAGGCGGGACGAGTCCATGGTATCTCAATCGGAGACGAGTTCACTGTTCAAAATAGTCTTCCAACTACCTCGAGTCGGACTTCTCCTTCGAGGGCCAAGTTCAGAGTCTCTAATGTTTGGGCTTTTGAATCTGAGTTGACAGTTTCTCAAACTAGAAAAGCAACGTCCCCAGTCTTCCCCTTTAGCATGAAAGATCTAGGGACCTTGAATGCTACTCAGTTATCGACTGTTTCATCCCAACGCATCAGGGTATGGCTTCCGGCAGAATTGCTACGAAACACGAAGCTGGAAGATAAGCCAAAGATGTTACAGTACTTCGAGATGATTACCGACAAAGATGAAAGAGGTCTTTGTATGTTTGAACTGAACATCAGCAAATTGAACAAATACGAAATCGTCGGTGAAGCTCAAGAAAACATGCTTCAACTACCGAAACTCGACGCCAGCTTAGACGATTCGTTCCCTAATACGATAGGGACTCTTCAACATGCCGCAACCTTCAAGTACTTCGAGGGCTTAGCGAATATAGTTCCTTCCTCAGAGCTAAGAGCAAAATATTCGCTCAATCCGATAGTTAGCTCTGCCACAAACGGAATTTTTAATGTTTTGGACGGTGAGACGTTTGGATTCACTGTCGAGAACCATGCGGATCACCCTCTATACATGGCTGTCTTTGACTTTTCTCCTTCGTGGGCTGTAAGCAACCTGATATCAGCTTCAGGAGGAGGTGACTATGTGCTTGTTCCACCACCTCATGGCCAAAATCGTGGCATGAAGGAGATGAAGTTGAAGATGACAATTCCAAGCCATCTCAGTTTGCAGGGCCGCGCTCGAGATGTCATCAAGATCTTTATCACAGACAAGCCAATTTCATTTCCGGGAATGGTTTTGCCAGGACTGGATGTCAAATCAAATTTCAGGAACTCGTCTGCAAGTGCAGATATTCTTTCTGACCTTGTTAAGCAGTTGAGCACTGGGGGAAGGATGAGGAGTGCTGAAAATAAGGGGGCGTGGATAACGCACAATTTTGTAATTTGGACTAGTACTACCTAACATATTGCGACTCAAGGTACAGGGCGCCCCAGAGATGGGTTTAGAAAGGGTCATCAACCAATTCCAACTCGCTCTCATCATACTCGCGCCCCTGCATAACCTCTTTGCCACTATCGTCACAGAGGATATACTTTCCCCCTCTCACCTCCGACACTGTGTATGTCGATCCATTTGATAGTACCCTTACTATATCATTCGGTCTGAGCTTTGTAGTCTGAAGGAGATTAGCCTAGTATGGGCCTAAGGTCAGAGTGACGTGCCGTGGCAAAACTTCTGATCGATGGGCGACCTATGTCAATCACCTGTACTTCAGGCGCATCGTGCTGACTATACAAGGGTCAGTGGCGCCTCTCGGTGCTGGAAACAACGTACCTTGCCTCGATTGGAGCCTTTCGATCCTCTGACGCATCTGCCATTGTGAATATGGTGGAGGTAAACTCGAATAGATTCGCTGCTACAGCCGAAGGACCAATTGAGGTAGCTACCTAAGCCAATACAGTACTAGAAGTAGATCCACGATTTAAAGTAGTGGAGGCTGAGTCCAGAAGCTAGGATTTTTGAAGGCAAGCTTCACGTGCGGCTCAACGGTCTTGCGACCCAGTCGGCCTGTTGAACAATAGGCGACACATCGCAGAGAGGTACAAAACGATGCGTCATGCAGAAGCAATAGACGGGCAGCTTCAATGCAACATGAGCATTTTCCCACCTATCAGCATGGTTGGATGGTAGGTGAAATTCCGGCGTCGAATCAGCGATTAACGTTCTTCCGCCTTATCGGAATTATTGGAGGATACGGCTCTTATTTAGTGGTGATGACATTATGTAGGTGGTTACACAACTGCTAATAGAGAACAACTATGGGCTACCTTTGGACTGCTGCCTGTTTGGAGGCCTTCTTTTCCGTACGTACCCTTGCCCATTTCAAAGTGCAAGCCGATGGCTGGCTGACCAAGCTTGTAGTAATCCTCGATTATGCATAAATGATTATCGCCAAGATAAGGTGACTGGCCTACTGGAGGCCTTGTCTAAAGGAATGGCTGGCGGTATCAGCTCATGCGTAATAGCCTAAATGTCAATGCTGGCGAGTGGCTTGGCTGCCTAGACTCATTTTAACTGTGCCTTTTGGGTTCATTTCAATCGGCAGAGGGTACTCAATATCTTGCTTGATAATGTCTTAACTTGCAACGTAGCTAAGAGTTTAAGCCTACAATGTCTATTTGTTTTCATGATTCTTTCCGCCAAAATCTTGAGCGCCTACTATCACGTCTCCTATAGCCCTACAGACCTCAGCTAACATCTTTGAGAATATGAATTCGGTGCAAGATATTACTGGTTCCGGGAAGAAGCCAGAGACAAGGACCCAAGACAACGAAGTAAGGATTTCCATGTTAAGCGATCGCATCAAACAACTCAAAGAAGAATTCGCGACCAGCGGGCAGGGAGAGTATTTCAATCGGTCTATTGAGCTCCGAAGGGAGATATTGGCATTAACGCAGCCTACCGATCGCCAAAACAAGGCCCTTCAATTACACCTACTTAGCAATGAACTCAGCGATAGGTTTGCAGAGACAGACAATCTCGATGATATGACTGAGGCCATAGAGCTTGGGGTCCAGGCGTTGGATCTTACATCAGAAGGAGATCATCGAAGGACCGTATTCCTCAGGAGACTTGTGTTTCTGTTTGAAGAAAAGTACGAGGAGACGGAAGATCTTGCTGATCTTGATGAGGTCATTCGCTACCAAAGACTCTCCATTGACGCCACAGACCCCGGCAATAGTTCGTTGATGACGGCCTGGTTGTTTGTTTTAGGCGCAAAGCTTGGCGAGAGGGCAGAAGTAACAGGGGAAATCGCAGACTTAAACGAGAGTATCGAGATCCTCAGAAAGGCCGCTGAACAGAAGCCTGGAAACCTAAGCGCAAAGAAACTGGTCCAAGCCTCGTACATCCGGTATACATGGACCGGTGAGGTATGGGATTTGGAAGAATGCGTTAGGCTGCATCGGCAGATCACCAATTCATCAGATACGGATGTAGGGAGGGTGGAGTGGATGATCATGAAAGCTAACCATCTTTGTATTCTGCATGAAAGAACCGAAGATGAACATTACCTCGAGGAAGCCTTTTCGGTGGCTAACGAAGCACTGGCCTTGATTCCCGAGAGAAACTGGAAACCCAAATGGCTACGTTGTCTAGGACGACTGTTCGGCTGCCAATACCTCAAGACTGAAGGGATGGCAGACCTTGAAGAGGCGATACGCCTAGAGAGATTGGCACTCAAACTAACGCCGGACGGAGATGAGGATGAGAAAGGTTTCACCTTGACAAATCTAGGGAACCGTCTAGGTGATAAGTATCTGAGAACAAATGATGTTGCCGACATTGACGAAGCTATTGACTGCGCCAGGCAGTCGTTGGATCTGGAGCCTGAGAAGCCTGAGCGACTGTACAACCTCGCAATAAAATTGGGTGATCGATTCTCAACAACAGAGGATTTGGATGATGTCGACGAGGCTATCGAACTTGAGAGGAAAGCGTTGGATATAATGCCAGTGGACCACTCTGAGAGAGCGGACTATTTGAACATCCTAGGCAATCAGCTTGGTGATCGTTACAAGCACACGGGAGATCTTGACGATCTACAGGAGGCCATTCGCAGCGCCGACGAAGCCTTGGGCCTGATGTCAGAGGATCATGCGCTCAGAGCAGCGTGGCTGAACAGCCTTGGGAATCATTATCTGAACCTCTATACCGCAACCGGAGACGAACATGACTTAGACTTGTCTATCGAAAACCACGACCGAGCTCTTCACCACGAGCCCTCAGCGACGGAAGATCGCGTCAAAGCCGGCCAAGCAATTCTTTCCCACTGTTCAGATATTCAGCAGCTCTATGATACTGCGAAACTCGCTGTGAGCCTTATCCCTAAGCTTGTATCATGGGCCCACGAGAATCAGGACAGACAGTACGTGCTCAGTCAAGTAGTTGGGCTAGCCTCCGACGCAGCTGCGGCAGCATTGCAAGCGGGTCAATCCCCCATGACAGCCTTACAGCTGCTGGAACAAGGTCGGGGTATCATTGGAGCATCACTCCAGGACATGCGCAGCGATGTGCAAGATTTAGCGAAAGAACACCCAGGGCTAGCGGAGAGATATCGCTCTTTACAGGCTGAACTGGACCGGCGTGTCGAGCATGGTAGAGCAACAGACACGCAGTCGCAAGCTTCGATTAACAGACGACACGCTGCGGCCAGGGAATTCACCGAGTTGGCCGCTGAAATCCGTGAGATGCCTGGGTTTGAAGACTTCATGCTCTCTCATACGGAAGATGAGATCCGCGGTGCTTCAGAACGCGGCCCGATCGTGGTGATCAACATCAGTAGCCTCCGCTGCGACGCTCTTATTGTCGCGGAAAGCCAAGTTCACACCTTGGAGCTACCCAGTATATCTCTGGAGGAACTTGAGCGAAAGATAAAGCCGTGGACTCTCGCAACTTTGCAGACCCTCGAGTGGCTCTGGGATACCATCATAAGCCCCATCCTCAGCATTCTAGGTTTTACTGACACTCCGAGCACGGAGGAATGGCCTCATGTCTGGTGGACTCCAACTGGTCCACTAGTTCAGCTTCCGCTCCACGCAGCAGGATATCATAGACAACGAGGGTCTGAGGCAGTTCTCGATAGAGTCATATCATCATACGGTTCGTCGATACGCAACATAATTCGTGGCCGGCGAGACTCATTCCAGTCGGTCAGTTCTGACCAAGCTCTGCTCGTTGCGATGGAGCACACGCCCGGGCATGACACGCTATCATTTGCCAACGAAGAGGTAGAATTGATAGACGGTATCATCCGCTCTATGGAGCTGAAGTCGATTATACCCCGACGTACTAAGCAAGAGGTTGTTCGATACCTCCCAGAATGCAGGATATTCCATTTTGCTGGTCACGGCCTGGCTCATCCAGGGGATCCATCAGAGAGTTCTCTGCTTCTAGAAGACTGGGAAAATGATTCGCTCAAGGTCTCAGACCTATTAGAAATGAACATTCGCCAGAACGCTCCCTTTCTTGCATACCTTTCAGCATGCGGCACCGGTCAGATAAAAGATGAGACGTCCTTCGACGAGAACATCAACCTCATCAGCGCGTGCCAGATCGCTGGGTTCAGGCATGTCATTGGGACGTTATGGAACGTGCAAGATGATTTATCGGTTGAGATGGCCAAGATGACATACCAGGAGCTGCAGAAGTCTGGATTATCTGATGAGTCTATCTGTCGAGGACTGCATAGAGCAACTCGTGAGTTGAGGAGAAGGTGGATAGAGAAGCATGAGGCTAGCCAGAGTCTAAGGACTGTTACTGACTTCGATGGCTACGACGCAGGTAAAGGATCTCTATCGCGTTCAGTCAGGGACGCATCTTTGATTGGTGGTACAGACAATAACTTTGGGTCGGCTGATTGGGCACCGTACATACACTATGGGGTGTAGATTAACATTGCGGTTTTGTAGTTGCCAAATGTGACAGAAACAATAAATTGGGTGGCTAGGCCTGAAATTCAGTAACGCATAGAAGAAACGAATAGAAAATCGCGTCTATCCTTGACGTGTGCATAAAGCATCCAATGCGAGAGCACTATCAAGCCACCTTCTGCAGGATACGTCACTCGAAGCCAAATCTGCCTTGCAAGGAAATCATCCAATTAAACTCTCTTCTTCAGTCATTCTGTCTGTTGATGCACGTGATGCCTCAGATCAGGCTGTGAAAGCTTAAGGGGCCGGTCGCTCCAAATCTTGCCAACAGCATCTATCATTATGATCAACAGCGTGGAAAAATTATGGTTCCACATCAGACATCACACGGCGACTGCGCACAGTTCAAAGGAAGTGCAGCTGTTACTGAGCTCGAGAACGCAGTCGCTCACTTCCAGGCCACACTGACGGACGAAGATCGAAAACGTCTGAAGAGCCTAAATGATCTACCGCACGATGCCCAGTCGATCATCGTGTTCACGGCCAAGCTGGATATGCAGCAAAGCGGAAAGCGACGAGGTAAAAGCATCGCTTCGAGGCTCACATCGTTCCTCCAGATAGTCCAGCAGTTCACACCCATTATTGATACATACATTCAATCAAATCCTCATATCAGTGCCATTATCTGGAGTTCAATCAAGTTAACGTTTATGGTATGTTTCGGGCGTGATACTCTGGTATCTGTTGACTGAGTACTATTTGTGGAGTTTCTGGCGAATTTTCTGTCCCAATTTCAATCCTTCGTCGAGTTGTTAGAGGGCTTCGGCTCTCTGTATTCTCGACTGGGGCATTATCAGATTTTATTCCAAGATTCAACCCGTCTGAATGATTCGATATGTCGATTCCACACGTCCGTCATAGTCTGTTGTGAGAGAGTCATTTACCTTATCCGTCAGTCCAGTATGTCGAGTTACAATATCCGCAATTCTCTTCAAGCTAACTTTCGTGCTTCAAGCATTGGCCAACCAAGTCTGGAAAGCCATCACAGGCTCATTCCAGACTGAGATCAGGACCTATGTCGAGACGGTCAAGGCAGACGCCGAGGATGCGCAACGCGAAATTGAGTTAGCCAAAGCTCAAGCTGACTATCAGGAACAACAGCGGCAGACCAAAGAGCGGCAGAACGCTTCGGACTACCGTCAACAACTCTCTACGTGGGCAACAAAATACAGTGCTGCCATGAAAGATTTGCAAGATCTCAAGGAAAAGCATTGCAAAGGTGACTCGATATATATTTCCGTTACTTATGAAACTCACAGTTTTTCCAGATAAGAAACGGGTCAAACTTATCCACGAGCTGACGTCTTACAATTTTATGCCAACATTCAACAGCATGCGCAGCAAACGCCATATGGGCACTGCTGAATGGTGCTTTGACACACCTGAATACCGAGGGTGGGCTAACGGCAACAAATCAGCCGTCCTCCATATCACAGGGAAGAGTGAGTCAAGTGGAGCGACTATATGTAACAGCTTCTTTGCCTAACAAGACCTCTAGTTGGATCTGGAAAAAACAACCCTCGTGTGAGTTCCGAGTATATTAGTGCCGCTAGACTTGGAAACTTGCTAACTGTACAAAGATCTTCGATTATAGAAAGGCTGTGCTGTGCTCCAGTCTCTCGCCAATTTACCTCCTTCTTTTTCCTTCGCTTCGATGAAAGCAAAAGCCTTTCCTCGTCAACAGTCATTCGGTCTTGTCTCCAGCAACTTTTGGCATCTCCGTTGATCGAAAGTCTGGATCCAGGCGCCATGTCTGGCCTGGATGATAGTCTCCAAGAGGCCAAGTCTTCGCTATTCTCAGCTGACTCCTTGAGGCGACTATTTACGACTGCTTCGAAAAATCCGGATGATTGGTTCGTAGTAATTGACGGCCTAGACGAGGTAGATATTATAAGACAGATCGGACTACTAAATTTTCTTCGCGATGTCCTTGACCAACTTCCAGAACCTCACCGGATCAAGCTTCTAATATCATTCCGCGAAACATCATCAAGCGACATCGACAGGAATCTACCTCAAGTCACTCGTCTCTATACCGGGCTGAAGCCGACAAGCGCAGACATTCGGCTCTATGCCGAGGACATCATCACGAACAAGATATCGACCAATGAGCTTATACTCAATGACCCAGAGCTAGAAAATGAGATCGTCGAAGCGATACATCGAAAGGAAAAAGGGGTTTAAGTAGATAATCCCATAATATCGCAAAATTAGTCACTAATATTACTCATTTTATGTAAGGTTCTTATGGGTGTTCCTTACCATCAATGATATTTGCTCTCGAAAGTCTGATAAAGACATCAGAAGGGCCCTACAAGACATTCCAGGCGACCTGACCCCAACGTTCGACCGTACTCTGGGCCGTATAGCAGCAAAGAAAAACAACATAGCGATTGTTCAGAAAGCTTTTACCCTGATCCAAGCATCTTTTGAGCCGTTGACCTTGGATCAACTTCGCGAGGCTCTCTCGGTTGATATAGGACAACAGACCCTTGATCATGACGACCTTGTCAGTGGGATAGATCGGCTACCTATGTGATGCGAGAATCTCATCTGTATAGAAGCGTCAGAAACTGTCCATTTTAGCCACCACTCGATCCAGAAGTATCTTCTGACCCCAGGTTCAGAAGGCTTCAAGGAATTCCATCTGGAACGTGACAAATGTGACAGATTCATGGGCGAGCTATGCGTCACATACATCAGTCTTGTTTTATTTGCCGCTGAGACCTGTGGCTGAGAGCTTAATCCGGCCGAGACATGATAGACAACTTCCAGAGGGCACTGGGCTTCACGAGGAAGTGTGCTACAGATTCTCCAAACATGAATATCAATATGGGTGGATTGGCTGAGCAGACAATTCGAACCGCCGTTGGTGATAGTATCGGGTCTTTTATTGGAAGATTTACATGGGACGCGATTGGGCCTTAACAAAGAACTTCACCTACTAAGGCTCAATGGAACGGCTCCAGGCTCTCTTCAGTTCCCAAGTATGATTTCGGTCCCTCTCAGAGCTCCAAAGACTACACATTCTTTGACTATGCCTCCAAGCACTGGTATAATCAGCAGCTGTGTATCGACTCGGATGAAAGTGAGGCCACATGGAGACTCCTAGGTCAGCTTCTGCGCAGGCCTCGTCAATACTCCCAAGGAGAGCCTTGGTTCCAGCCGGCCTGGACAAAGGCTGTCAGCGAGATCATTGGAAACGATGTCCTGTTATTTGGTCCCGGGTTTGACTCATATCGGGAAACTGCGGTGTCGCTGGAGACAGATGAGAATGGTAGACTGCTGAATATATCCACGCTAAGAGACCTTTGCTACGCTTTTATTTATGCCATTCAAAAGCGGAACGCAGGTCTTGCTTGCCGTGTGTTCATGTTGCTGGTGGAGGACTACAAGAAGCCAGCTAATCGCCGACTTCACGGTTACCTGTCGATCATCATCAACAGAATGGCAGTAAATAAACTCCATCAATTGTGCGAGAATCGGTGTCTCGGCCGTGCAAGACTACAACTAAGCCATGCTGCTCTTGTCCGAGAACTGAGGGCGGCAGTTGCTAGTGGAATCTCATACTCCCCCCCGCTGGACCAGAATGAAACACAACAGGATTGTACGTGTGTTCAAAGAGCTAGTTATCCCTTGAAAGAAGAGATGTGCCAGCTTCTCAAGACTGGCTATCGACGGCATGAGCAACCATGCCTTTTCCCGCTTGCTGTGTTGGCTGAAGAGCTAGATACAGGTTCTTCGGTCGAAAGATTACGGACTTTAAACTATGACAAAAGACTCGACGTTGAGCTGATGCTTTCTTCTAATACAAGCTTGGGGAGATCGTTTTTTGACATCCTGGTCGAGGGAGCCTTGATTGACATGCAGCGTATGCAAGTTTTTCTTTCAGAGCGACTCTACTCACAGGAGAGACCTCGCGACCAAGACGATGGCCTTTTTGGGCTATTGGGAAGGTCAAATGAAGCCGAGCATGTTCGTGTACAGCGCCAACTGGACAACACTCTTACTTTTCTGGGGACGGTGCAGGCGGCAGCAATCAATGGTATAGAAGCTATTGAGAATGCCCTGGCGCACTGCTTGGAGACTGGAGGCTCTGTTCCACTACATCAAGCGACCATTACACTTCTCTTCGACAAGATATTGCTTCAGAATCGCTGGCCGACATCCATGTGCGAGGGCATCATCAAGGCGTTTTTTGGGGAGTCACTTATGCCAGACTATGAGGAAGCAAACGAGACGGTACTTTCTCGCGCAGTCCACTCGAATAGCTGGGAGCTTGCTGTATCGCTGATTGACGTCCGGCCTGTCTCTATAGATGAAAGGGAAGCAATCAGCGACTTTTCCTATATTAAGCAAGCCCTGCGGTGTGGGGACTGCCGAGGGATTGCTATGCAGACACCCAAGTCTAGGAAGAAGTGGTCTTTTGACCTCAGGATGAATAGGTATAGGCTGTGCTCGAAGCACTTGTAGATCATAGGGAAAAGGACAGACGGCAAACTCCTTTCAGCGGAAGCAAAGGCTTTGTGGCGTAAACCGGGCAAATGATCTTTTTCAATATGCCATTTCATATTGGTGCCGGATGTTTGGAGAGAAGACTAATCTCATGAGGGTATAGACTGTTTCTCGGTCTTGATTAGAAATCACTCAACGGCGGGTAATTGGCTCGCTCGTCTGGGCATCTCCACCAGACCCAGAGTCCGTGCTAGCTGACATATGAAATGAGTCGAGCCTGTGCAAGACACGAAAGACACGGCCGAGTATTCTACATGATCCTACCAACAAGCAAAGCCTGCCAATGACGAGAGTTGTTCACAGCTGCAAAGATATTCCTGGACCGCGGAGGGTGAGAAGTGTGCTTGTATCTCTCGGGCCGAGGGAGAGAGAGGCAATGATACGATACGGACTAGAAGATAGGGAATGGGAAGAGCCTATCGCGTGGTAGATATCATTTTGACATATGTGATAGAATATTGGAGAGACAAGTTCTTTTCTGTAACTGAACAGAAACAAGAGTCTCCTAGTGCAATCTCTCAAGCTCTATAAAGAGAATCCACGTAGGATTCATCTCAATGCACGCTCGAATCCGGAAAGTATCGGAAAATTAGTTATCCTCGGAGGGCGTGACTCGAGATACCTCGCGTAGGCGCACCTTGGCGTTTCCTTTGTTCCTCTGCCAGAACTTTGGCATGTTGGTCTCCTCTTGGCCCATGACGCGCCCCGGATGAACAACATTAAACACTACAAGCGCTATCAGCATGGGTAGAGAGTCTAGCGCATATTGGTAAGCCTCCTGTCGTGGTATCTTGCTATCCAGGCCTTCGGAGTATTCTATGAGGCGGAAAATAATACGCAGCTGCATCTTGTGAGCCAATGAAGTCATCGATTGAAACAAATTCCACTTACCACAATAAGAGCCAGTGCAAGGAATAAGGCATAAAATAGCATCATTACAGGCCTCTTCTGCGTGCCAGAATTAATGTCGTCGTTCGACTTGCGGAGTTGGCGGAAGAGACGGATCCCGAAGACAGCGAAGAGGAGAATGAAAAACAACTGGATCCCTACTCCGCCCATATAGATGTGCAACGCATCTAGCTTCTCTTGCAGTGTCTTATCTTTCCCAGTCGCAGCCTGAGCCGCTCCATAAACCTGGACAATGAAAGCTATTATGTCAAGTATAACAAAAACGAATCCGAACTGCCAGGCTTTCAGACCATACAATCGCCCATTAGGTGTATAGCACCATACCATACGCCCAAATACCATGTAGGCAAACGCATTGGTCCATAGCGGCGCAACGAGGATGACGACGAACCATGTGGCGTAGTAGTCAAAGCTGGCTGGGTTGTAGATGCTGACGGTACGGAAGATGTAGGTGAAGACTTGCCAGAAGGCCGACATAATGATCACCCAGCAGTATTTTGAGCGGTAGTGAATAGCTTGTATGATGTGGATGACGGTTGTGATGGCGAAGAGCACTATGAATAATATGGACGCGGCTGCTGAGGGACAGAGGTTCCATTGCGTACCTGAAACTTGGAGAGCGTGACACTCCGACATGGCTGCTCAAGATAACTCGGCACTGGCCTAGGATTATGGGGTAGAGGATAAAGCGAGACAGAAAGGATAATGGAATGAAAACGCAAGCTCCTCTGCTGTACTTATACCTTTGAAGGGGTTATTACAAAATGGCATATGCGGGTCCCCACTCAGCCTCTTCACTATTTTAGCGCGCTGTAGTCTGACAGATGTAATTGGCCGGCTCGTTTGGGCACCCTGCTGATAATAACGCCAGTGCTGACGTTGCGTCTGTCATGCTTTATTTTCCTTTTATATGAACTTTTTACTCAGTAAGCCTCATAAACTCCAGGAGCAAGCCTATGAGCTCTAAGAAGACATTTGTATTTTCTTCAGTAATAAATGTGGTGATGTGCCTATTGCTACAGACCACTTCCTCTAACGGGCTTGTGGCAGACCTTTTAACACAGCGGTCAAAGCGTTGTATCTTCGGGGTTATGCTTGTGAGCTAGAAGTGTTATTTGCCGCTGAGACCTGTGGCTGAGAGCTTAATCCGGCCGAGACATGATAGCTTCGGGGTTATGCAACAGATGGCATCTGTAGCCAGCACCTAAACGCAAGCTTCACCATTGTCTATGGTTAAGACGCGGTACCTCCATTCCCGATGAAGAAGCTTGTCTAGTGCTAGCCGATTACGTTTAAAGCATTCATCCCTAATGACATGGGTGATTTAATCATTTTGGTCTTCTGGAATCGAGTGAGACAGTTCTGCTGGCCCAAGAAGAAGACGGAAGGCAGGCATAGTCTGCCTATTTGCCTTTCCAAGCCATACGAGGACTGGCAATGCGCAACAGTAGATCTACTGCTTGAGGGCTACTTGCTGTGCCCGTTAATCCGGGTCACCTTGGTTGATACAAATAGCATCAACGCACAATAATGTTGGGAAGGTGAATCGGTCATCGACAGGCACTGGGGTCTGAAATTCCTTGTGACAGCCGCACTGCCAATCACAGCAGTACAGATTCAGTTGTAGGTGGCGTAAGCAATCCTCAATATTGAGTCTCGCTACTAACCATTCCCCGTTAACCAGCATACTGGTGGTTCGCATCGGGTTTCCCCATGTGTATGAGAGGGCGTGATAATTGAGTCTGGGAGACTCTAGAGAAACCTCTTTTAAATAGCACGTGAAAAAAAACTGCTGCCGCTGTTCTCTATTTCAGCGATCGAGAGCAAGCCGATCGCTCGTGGTGTAGATAAAGGTCGATATGTAAACAAAGACGTGTGTGAGGCATGTGAACCATCAGCTGTAGGGCTTATCAACTCTATCATGTCTCGGCCGGATTAAGCTCTTAGCCACGGGTCTCAGCGGCAAATAACACTTCTAGCTCACAACTTAGACATTATAGTCAACTCAAAATAACACTCTAATTAAAGTCAGTACGGGCAGTATACTAGCTACCCAACACAATGTAAACAAAGATATTGTTCTTTATTTGGTTCAGTAGTTCTCCGTATTACGATGTCCAGATACTCCAGATATGCCAAAAAAGCACTCCCTACATAGGAAGAATCTTGTAGGGGAAGGGGTGTGTCTGCCACATCATCTTGCATCAATTTTCTGACTGGCGTCCAGTGAGAAGGCACCTTTCAACCCCCGCTTGAGGTATGCATAACCAGATACCTCAACCGCCGAGGTTAGACTTTAGACAGCATTCATCAGACTATCAAGCATCTTATCTTTCCGTAAAGTTTTACAGTCTTATAGAGCTTCAACGCCGAAATCGTCACAGGTCACTGGATTTATCTATCATGTCAGACCCAACACCTCAAGTTGTTGTCGGCTGTCTGCTCGACGTGTCGGGCTCAATGCGCAGCGCCTTAGAGCCAGGCCAATCGAATGAGCCAGCTGGCGATCGACTTCGAGCTGTTCTTCGAGCGGCCCTCAAATTAGCAAAAGCAGAGCGCCAGCAGAATTCTAGTGCCTTTATGTTCATCGGCGTCTTTGGACTGCGTACGTCTGAGGGGTACCTTAACCCTCAAGCAGCCGACTTATGTGGCATAGCAAATGCTCTTTTGAATGACTCAGGTGGCGACTCGTCCGGCCATGATCTTCTGATCGCTCGTGCCAATGCGAATAACGTGTCATATATATCAAGACACATCAGGACGAAACTCACTAGCTGTGAGGCTCGAATCGTGGATGCTCATTTGAAACTACATCCTGATCAAGTGAAGAAATTCATTGACGCGATTCCACCTGAGGATGAGGTAGAGATTTTACGCTTGTCAAGTAAAGCAGGTGGCGCACTCCTCGGCTTGGGATCAATATTATTACCCAGAGGCCAGGTCTCTGGCTTGTCAAGTAAAGCAGGTGGCGCACTCCTCGGCTTGGGATCAGAATTATTACCTGGAGGCCAGGTCTCTGGCTTATCAAGTAAAGCAGGTGGCGCACTCCTCGGCTTGGGATCAATATTATTACCTGGAGGCCAGGTCTCTGGAGCTGCCATGATTGAGTCAGCGGCTTTGGGTTTCACAGCTGGTACAGCGGTTGCTGAATCAGTTGAAGACTTGAGGGTCGAAACATCTGAGGCTTTAGCCCTAGCACGGCGTATCCAAAGGAACTGGCTATCAGATTTTGAAAACTTCATACCTCTTCCCGTTTCTGAGGTCGTGGATATTCTTCAGCGGCTCCAGGATCAGTGGCTGGACCACGAGGACACTGATCCAAGAGATGTGTCGGAAGAGGATAACGACAATCTATTCGACGCCATTCGCCAGTACATGTATGGTCTTACCCCAATGTGTTATGCTCTACAGAAGGCCCGGGATGCTTTTCAAAGCAAACCTGAAGCAAAACCTCGCGTACTCGTGCTCATGTCGGATGGTATTTCCACAGATGGCGATCCATCAACGGCGGCTACTGATCTTCAGAGGGAGGAAGTATCAATCGCAACAGTCAAACTTACAGACGATCGTTCTGGCCCGCAGCGAGCCTTGTATTATGAGGCCAATCCGCTCTGGGACGAGGGCACCCGGAATCTCTTCCATATGTCGAAGCGAATCCATGCATTGACACATCCAGTTCCTGTCTTAGCCGCTGCTGGTTGGGCAATTCCTCCAGCCGGGAAGGTTGCCCTATTTTGCACTATTTGCACTGTCACAGTGCTGGAAGAGTTCTGTACATTGCTGCTCTCGGCCCGGTTCGGCTCAGCAGATGCGTTATTGGATATCGTTGGCAGGATACGTCATGACAACTACATCAACAACGAGCACCTTGCCATTCAACGTAGGCCTACTGATCAGGGTCAAAGGGGTATTTGCTACGCGCATGCCGTCGCCTCTGTGATACACATGGCTTTACTCCGCATAGTCTCTAGAGAAGGTGGTGTTCCTTCTTTCCTTGAGATACGCGAAAGAATTCTATCTGAATATCCAGAGATAGCAGCCGGTCAGCCTACTGAAAGGGTATTGTCAGATGCGTGTATTTGGTACCGCCCCCTCCAATTCCGAGAGGTAGACGAGAACGGCGCTCGCGAAGCAGTGCTCCGGCGTCGCCCAGTGCTTGCAACATTCGGGTTATCGAAGAAGGGCTGGCGCACGTTTTCTAAACATTTTCACAGAGAATCCACAACGCGTACTGCGATTCTCACCGAAGCTCAAATGGCACCTCACTTTAACAAAAAGTTTGACGGTGGCCATGCCGTTGTTTTGGTCAGCTGCAGCCCCGACTCGCTAACCTTTTTGAACTCATGGGGAAGTGCATGGGGAGATAATGGAAGGTTCAAAATTGAGAACCCTGCCGTTTTAGGGCATAAAGACCGCTGCCTGCGCTTCTATGACGTTTATTGGGTGGAAAAAGAACTGACAGATGCCGAACGACAAGCATTTGACGCTAGAGTAGATGAGGAGCTACGGCGTCGTGCTGAGGAGCACGAGAGTATTTTCGAGCTCGAATATAGATGCCCTAGATGTACTGACACCTCCATACTGGCTGATTTCAGAGGAAGTGCCAGGAGAGCTTTGTGTCCAAAATGTCAGGGATGGTTCGAACCAGATCCTGGACATCTAGCGGAGGCCATGTGGTTGCGAGCTGGGCTGAGCAGTGTTGTCTAACGCTAAGTATATTATCTTTTCTATGACTTAGTCCTTTGTATATCAAGTCTATTCTTCTTTCTATCGTCGTAAACCTTCATTATTACCCGCTTTATGGTATCAATAGCGTAGTTAGAAACGTTCGCCTCCGCCGTCATCAGAACGCTCTTCACTTGATCCGGCGTCCACATGAGATTGGTCGATGTTGAAAACGACGCAGTCTAGTTTCATCAGCAGATACCTTCGTAAGAGTTACTAAACTCACTGTTGGATTATATTCGGGGTTCGAAGCATTTGGGAGCAGCGGGCAGTAGATGATATACATATTCTGCCCACTCTGCCTCGTGCCATGAAAGACCCTGGCGTAGTGATTAATGTATTGAGACTCAACTTCCAGCGCGTGGGGCGAATGTAAGGCTGTATTACGCTGTGGCTTGTGGAACTCCATCGTCACGTCTCTCAACTCAATGTCGAAGTCGGCTGCGAAGTGGTGCAGTCGCTGAACTGCTGCTCCAGTGTGAATGTCCGAAGATGCATCAAACGATATGAAAACGTCAACGCCTCGTTCTGGTCGGGCGAGAATATGGTTCGGTAGGTTATTTGCCATGCCTGAGTCCATTAGACGTGTACGTCCCTGTGCTTCCCACAGCGGAAAGGAATGTGACTGCAAGCCTGCTGGGTCGGCAACAGATTTGTCGCTACTATGCATCCCTCTTTGATGCTGATGAGCAGCCCGTGAGATATACATGGAATGCTCTGAAGTATGTTCTCGCATATCAACAGACCTTTCAAGCCCATAAAATGGATTCGGATCGTGTCCCGCACGAATCGGATTTCCCCAAAAGCCCTCGAAGCGCTTCGACTGGAGTAGGTTGTTGAAGATGGTGACCAAGCGTGCCACCATTGTATTTTTAGGTATAGTGACCAGAAGCGCTTTGATGCATTCCGCTAAAGGACCCGCTGGGGCACTGGTGCACTGGCCCAACAAAAGCGAGAACGACTGCTCAGGACGACGGTCCACGGAATAGCCAGAGATGAATGTTCGCCCCCATGCCCAAGTTGGGACATAACGGTTAAGATCCGGACTACCCACTTCGAGGGGCGAGATTTCGAAATACTGGAAGAGCTTCTTAGGTCGTCTATTCTTAGACACTCTTGAGTTTGCTTGATCATTACCTTCAACAGAGTCAAGTTGTCGAGATGTCGGTTGTTTCTTGACATCCCTAGCCTTTGCGGGTATTGTCTTTGGCTCGTATGAATACTTCGGTACGCGTCTCACGGCTGCAAGAAGCGGCATTGGCTCCAATCCCTTATCTATACCCGACCGATGCCAGATCTTGGACCACTGGAATGTCGCTCTGCTCAGTCTACCCTTTGGCTCTCTGGATAGCAGTTGATGCGTTGCCGTAAGAGTCGAGTAAAGGTCCATGATTCCCAAGCCTATGATGCTTTTTTGCGCTTTGCTGACCAGGGGACCAATCAGAAAGTAAACTCCCTTTTTACTTCGGGCAACCATGTTAAAAGCATGAATACTCATGGGGTGTGCAAGTTCACTCGCCACTGTGAGGTAATGATCGACCAACCGTTGTATGTCATGTCGAGCGATGGTGTAATAAGCCGCAAGAGTCCAGCAACTTCCACTAACGCCGGCTGTCCACATAATACAGTCCCATAATCCATGCTTCTTGGCAGCTGATATGAAACCGGTGAAGCCATACATCACTTTGTACCCACCACCTGAGCCGCCCAGCGCAATGAGCGGGACATCTCTGGGGTCAACTTTCTCATCCGACGGGAGACCTAAAAAGCGATGTAACCCATCCTCTCCCTTTGATGATAGTCTCAACTTGCGAAGCTCAATGAACTTTTGTTCTTCGTGATTAAGAGAGGAGCCTTGTCGGACTTGAGCATCCCATTTTAGTTCCGGGTACGTTGCGAAATCTGTCTCGTCTCTCTGCAGGAGTCTCTTGACGGATGCCAAGTCAACTGCTCTTTGATACCATCGTTCAACGATCCCCCTACTTTTTTGCGACAATGAGACTCTAGACGGTGAGGAGGTTGCTGATTGATAAGAGTCTATATGACCCTTTCCCTTTATCGTAGGCAATGAAACCACCACTTGACCGTTCCGAAAGCGAGTTCTTGCGTGAGTTACCCGAACCCTCGATGAAACAGGCGTTGCTTGGACGAGGGAGACCAATGAGCAAAGACAATATGTTTTGGCGTATAAATAAGCTGGTGACTTTCGAACCGAAGTCAAAATGACCATGTTTATAGCCTTTAAAGGCGCATGTTAAGGTGGTGAAGGAAAGTCGAGGTTTGTAAACAACGCATCGTGAATCGTTGGCGTCATTGCTGACTGATGCCGCTAGCTCCGGCAGCCAAAGAGCGCTACCACGTGGGCGTTAGCCTGCTCTAGCGCTCAAAGGGCCAATTCGGGCGCGGCAGATACAGGGTAAGCTTAGAGTATGGGCACTTCACATTTCTACCAAATTTAATTACCAGCACCCTGGGAACAATGATAAGATGTCAGCTCAAGAAGAATACGGCAGTTGATTGCTGATCGATAGTGACACTGCTTGATACGTCTCGTCGCGATATGGTTCGAATTCACTACTGGCTAATACTCTTACTCTTCACTAGAATACTTTCATCACAATTTTTGCAGCTGACAGGTGAAACGTCCCCGGCTCCCCAAATATGCCGACAACTGAGAATACACGAGAAGAACTAGAATTTGAACTCCCATGCGTATGTAGTCACGTCGTCAGTCTGATAGAACGGCAAAGTAACCTGACCGTTGCTAATAGTGTGACCGTAGTAGCCCAAATCCTGAGGAGGCCCCATCTGGCTATAGTGCGCGTCACTGCCCACAGCAAACTTCCAGGTCCTGACCTGAAGTGTTCCAGAAGACGGCAAACCCAGCTTCGTCAGACCAGAAAATGTTACATCATAAGTACCAGTGGTAGGTGGGTGGCAGCCAAACAATACTCGAGCGGTGCGCGCCGTAGTATCCACCGTAGCATATGCATCAAGCCGACCATCGGAAGACACAGAAGTCGAAACTCGCTGGCCCCTCATGTTGTGCGAGTAGTAATTATACACCCACCAGTCTCCGTTGGCAAAATATCCTGTAGAAGCGTAGTTCGAGGGATCAGGCTTGGAGAGAAGGCTAGCAGCTAAATCGTGAAGTTGGGTGCCTCCCAGCCAATTGCCACGAAGACCAATAGCATTATGGCGTTCGAGCTGAGAGATCCAGAATCCAGACCCGGCGGGGACTTGCTCATTGAAAGTGGCGTACTCGTTGATGTTGATTTGGCGTTGGGGAAGGCCATATGTTGTGAGGATCTGTTGTAAGACGCCGTAGCTGTACTCGAAGTCGGAGCCTGACCCGCCCTCCTCGTGCCATACGTATTGGTCAGGGATGGAGGCGTTGTTCTTGACGAATTGGGCCCACTGTGTCCACCAGGAATTGGTTGTTCCTGGTTGGTTGGCGAGAGTTGGCCCGGACGTCAACACGTTCTTCCCGAATGCATCACTGAATATCCAGTCAGTCAATGTTTCGTCTGTTCCTCAGACGTGACTTACTTGAATTGATGCCAGCCGCGTCCCCACATTTGAAGCCACTGGTCAATGCTACGTCCCCAGAAGCAGCTCCCCTCAGGCTCGTTCCAGATATCAATGACGAGACCTTCCTGCATGTTATACTTCTTGACGTTTGCAATGATAGCCTGAACAAACTTGTCGTAAGACGACCAATCACCATTATCACCTGGGCCCGGTGAAGTCTTGTTATTGGAGGAACAGTCAAAGCCCCAGAGGTCATTCAGCAACAATACAAAGCCGCCATTGTGACGACGCGTGACAATGTAGTTGTTGTGAGCACTAGCAAAGCGCTGTTGGAAGCTAGCTTCATCGTAGCTCCACCCATGAGAGACTTGGGCGCCTGCACCTCGGTAGTAGTTGAAGCCGAAGCCAGAGAGAAGACTGTCTGGAATCTGGTTTGTGTTGTCTGGTATACCGTATAAAATACCAGCAGCGAGGTGCTGAGGTGCACCAGTATTGGTGGAGAAATCGATATTCGGCCCAGCGCTATCAGCAGTGACGCTGGATACAGCAGCGAGTACGGAGCAGGCCTTGATAATCCGCATCGCAGATGAGTGCTCAAAGAATAATGCTTATGGATGCTATTTCACGATAATGACTATAGTCAACGGCTTCCTTTATATAATACTCCATTCTCATGATCTACGTACGTTTCCTGGAGAACCCTGCAATATTTCGTTGGTAAAAGGTACCCCAACGGATAACCGGCAATTGAGACCCTGGTAATGCGGAAGCTGTTCGTTCTTGTGACCTGTTTGCGGGGAAGATCTGCCGATTCATTAAAGGCAAGGATGCAAGGCTCCCACCCGGACCAAGTCTTTTGTAGAAGTCCGGTGGGAGTTCCGGCGGGGGAGAGCTTTAATGGAGCTTTTGTCCTATACTTTTCTGGTCTGGTCGAGCTCTTATTGAAACGCTTATAGCTGTTTAATAACCTTACGGGTAAACCCGGACTAGCTATTCAGCCTGATTATAGAGAAAACCGAAATAACTTACTAGGCACTTTAGCACACGAAATCCCTGTCGTTCATCCCCCGCCGGAGGTAGATGGTGGTGCTTGATCTCTTTGTTCGTGTTTTTGTGATGTTGTCTTCTCCGAGTTTCCTACCTATAATTATCAGCAGAAGAAAACCCTGTTATTTATTAATTCTGGATCTGTGTCGACGCTGCGAATATCTTGGCGGTATAAATTTAGAGATTCATTAAATGGATCTTTATAGATATTATCACTCCAAATATAGTGAATTATGGCATTGCTACTGAAATAAACGGCAGCACACAACTCCAGTATGACCTGATCATGTGTTGAACTTTTGAGAGCCAGCAAAGCCACCGCAAATTCTCATTTTGTTCCTTACATCACATTCAATTACATATCAATAAAGGACCTGCACTCAGGAGGCAACGCATATTGTCTTCTAAAACCTGATGCTAATTAGTATTTTTCAGTGTGTTTGATTGATATGTCTAGTTGAGGTGTCATACGCGTCAACTATTGATTAATAAATACTTGAGGGGCATTTGCTGGTTTGCTTTGACTGCTCGACAAGCCACGCCAATCCGTGGTATACAATTCTCATTGATAGTTCAAATACTTTCCAGTCACTTTAAAACTGGTTCATCTTAAGATGTTGCCTTGCTGTATAGTGGTGACATCAGGTATATCCCGAAGATCCGAGATGAGATACGTCATATCTCAGGTTACGTCATACATCAACACAGGATATAAACCGGCCACAAGCCAAGACCTGACCCAACAACCATCAAAAACATCAAACCCATTAAAATGTCAAAAATCATTGACGACGTCAAGACAGGCCTAAAGGGCATCCGCGGAGCCGGCGACGCTCTACGAGGCGAAGTCCTCGACGCAACAGATCAAGCCTTCGACACCGACCCGAAACACCCAGAAACTCTGAAAGATAGCGCCGACAATAGAGCTATTGCTGAAAAGGGAAAACAAGATATGCGCGGCGCTGACGATATGATTGCTCGTCGGGAATGGAAGAAGCAGGGTGTTGAGCCACCTGCGCATGTGCAGAGAGAGGATGAGAAGCCGTTGGCAGCGGATAGACCTAACGATGGTTTGGGTGGATATCCTGATGAGAAGCCGCCACGGTATGCTTAGTGCTGATGTTTGACCAAGGTAAGATATCTTTATTGTTCTCGAGTCTTGTTCAATAGACTAAGCCTCCTAGCCTTTGTCCCAACGCTTATTATACGAGGATACCCGTTAATAGAATGATTGAGTTTGCATGAGGGCAACAATTATATTGCCTATTGGTTTTCACTCATCTTTTGCCTGTGTGCATTGGGGCTGAAGCCTCTTTAAACTCTCAGTCTTATCACAGTTGCGTTTATATGTTAGCTTCCATCATCTTACGATACGAATAATTCTCGCATTAAGAGACATTTTCAACTTCGTGCCTTCTAGTCAGAATGCTTATCATTTCTGAATCATTATTTCCTTAATCCCTAGGATTGCAGAATCACCATTTCAAGTCACTGCGCTTGCCGTCCGGAATGGATGAACATGGATTCTTTCTCACTTCGCTCATTTATGTAGTAGGGATTCTTTAGGTAATTGTAGTGCGGACATGCTGTTTGTAGAGTTATGTTATTGTAGTGTGTATGCAGAGATATAAACGCAAGGTTATATCTCTTTATATACCCCTTAATCTCTTTACCTTATGAGTTATAATGCCTTAGGGCTTATAGTAAGATATAATAGTTAATATAAAAGCTTATAAATAAAGGCTTATATTAAGGCAAAAAAAATACTATTTTTTACTTATTACTTACATCTATAGCCTAAAGGTTAACCTTATAGGTTATATATATCCCTATAGTTAGGTCATTATAGGAACTGTAATAAGGTTGAAGTCGAAAAGTCTCAACCCCACGAGGTAATGAACGCGAAACTATATATAGGGCATCGATGCATTTCGGCCTCCATTCATATAAATCTAGATGCCTTTTGGCGACCACTTGTCAGTTGTAAAAAGTGATAAAGACCGTGTCTAAAGTCTGGCATACAACTTCTGTCCCATCTTTCAGGCCACTCATAGGGCACTCTTATAGTCTTTAGCAGCACCCTCATACAGCCCCCCAAAAGCCCCATACCACGTATCAATAGCCTTAGCCGCCATTCCCGCCCCAATCGTATCATCACCCTTCTCAAACTTAGGCACAATCTCTCCCATAAACTCCTCCATGGTCAATGTATGCGGCGCATGTTCCTTCTTGTTATCATCAGGGTTCTCCCTTTCTCGATGAAGGTTCGATTCCACCATCGGTGGGGCAATCTCAACAACGCGAATCTTGGTGTTCTTGAGTTGAGTGCGCAGGTTCATGGAGAAGAAGTGTAGCCAAACCTTGGTGCCGTTGTATACGGGGTTGATGACCGAGAAAGGGATGTAGGCTAGACCGCTGGTTATGTTGACGATCAGAGCGTTGGGCTTGGTTTTGAAGTGAGGGATAAGGGCGAAGGAGAGATGCATCGGTCCGCGAATGTTGATGTCAATTTCCTGGTCTGCCTTTTCGAGGAAATCATCGTTCTTCAAGACGTCAATGGGGCGCTGAACCCCAGCGTTGTTGATGAGACAGTCGAGCTCAGGATGTTCGCTAGTGATTTTTTTGACGAAAGCAGGAATATCGGCTGTCTTGCCCGTGTCAAGAACATAGTAACCCGCAGCGCCAATTTCTTGAGCCGTAGACTTGAGGTTCGACTCAGTTCGTCCAGCGAGAAGGACCTTTTTGCCCTTGGAGATCAAATACTCGGCTAGTGCACGGCCGATACCGCCGCCTCCACCAGTGATGACGGCGCAGTTGAACGCGAGACCATTTTGCGACATGTTGGTGATTTCTTAGTTTGATTCAAGACGGAATGATTGTATAGTTTGGTTTCTGAAATAGATATCGCAACTTCTACGCGTAAATATATGAAAACAGCAACGGAAGTTCGGCACTGTAATTGTACCGGCGGTGGAAACTGAGAGATGTTCGCGTCATAGGCACTAACTCCAAAACGCAAAAGAGGCTAGTGATCCGGACGGCAACTCTCCACAATAGTCGTCTTAAGTCCGATAATAAACACGATGCATCCGATAGCGATCAACAAGATGATAGTGACGTAAAACCGACTAGATTGCGGATTTACATCTATTTTTTATGCCGAGCCCGAACCCTGCAAGCAGTTTGATCTACGTATTCGACAACGATCATATCTTTCCTATATCCTCACAGAGAATCTTGGCTATTTTCAAGTCCTGCTCTATTGCCGGGCTGTAAAATGCACCAGCTTCAAGGTAGTTCAGAGCAAAGTTTGTCCATTTTTTATTGACGTCGAATACGACGTCGCGGATGTAAGGATATGGTGAGACGCTGAGAGCGTATATGACGCATATTTGGCCGAATATTCTGAGATCTGATTAGGGTGGTATAAATGGGAGGGAGGAGTAGTATTACTGGCTGCAGACGAAGAACTTGAGAGGATTGCAGCTCCTCATTGTGTCTGTGACTTGAATTACTGATGCCCAGGCGAGAACAGCGCTTATAGCGTCGCGGCATTTTCGGAGATGTCCTTCGGTGAGTGAGGCTGGTCTCTCCAGGGCTCGATGGCTTTCAAGGTCAGTATTTTGAGGACTACTGGATGGATGCACTTACAGTAGAGGTCGACCGATGTGGTATCTCGCGACAAAGTATCGAGCATGTAACCACGCCGTCACAAGCGCATCGGAAGGAGACTCAGCCTGCGTCAAGGGTGACTTTGGATCAAACTGGAGCATAGGCGGAAGTCTTTCACGCCATTGCTCCAACTGTCTGATGAGTTCATCCTCAACAGGCTCAGGCGGATAGTCTGCAGTAGGATCTACCACGATCAGCATTTCCTACCGAATAATAGCATCCATTAAACTTACTAAAGTGAAACAAACTATTCCTTGCTCTCGTCAAGATAAGTCGGTGCGCAAGCTGCGATAAGAAGTGATAGTGAAAGAACGGATCATCGCCTGGATATCGAAACGATCCGAATGATGCAATATCCTGAGCGGATATGAACTTTGGTAGAGCGATGTGTTCTTCTAGTTGCAGGGAATTACTGGGAGGGAGGTTGAGTTCTTGGGAGAGGACGGCTTCGAACATGCTTGTTATCCAGAACAGGCGAGACTGCATGTCTAGCATCCACTCATCTCGATCTCGCGATAAGCTAGAAGAGTTAGAAGGTTTGATATACAGTGAAGTGCAGCTTACTTGTTCCAGAAGTAGGCGCTGCATGCGCTCGCTTTGCTGAGCATGGCCCACCAATCGATGGGTCTTAGAGCCTCAGCGTAGAATAATCTGTCAACGTCAGCTATCATCCGGAGACACTGCTTAGAGTCTTACCCTGATAGTAGATAAAATTGGCAAGCCTGTAGATCTTGCTCACACATCAAAAACCCAAACCGTTTTCTCGCCTCATTGAAAAAGTCCAGCCCCGGCATCTCGGCGGCGTCTTGTCTAACATACGGACTCGACGCCGGCGTCCCAGTAAACCCAGCTTCCTGCAGCGCTTTCTGTCCCATAGACCCTAGAGCCATAACAACAAGTACTATACAGCTCTCGATACAGATCCCAAAGTTCCCATCAATCGCGACACCAAGCGTGCGCTGAAAATATGTCTTTTGGTCCAGAATAGGGTTTGCAAGGTTAAACGTTGTGAAATAAACATCAGACAATTGTTTCAACGTCGCAATACTGAGCTTGGATAGCCAATCTGATGATATGTCTACAGACGCAGCGTGCGGGAGCTTAGGCCGTGAGGCTTCAAGACGGGTAGAGTATGTACCGCCTTGCATCTGACACATTAACTTTACAGATTCCGGAAGCGCGGATTGAATAGCGGGCCAGAATAGGACCTGATGCGCGCTGAATGATATCGCGGGATTAGGATCGGTTGCAGCTGCTGGTGAATCGATCGTCTCCTGGCGAAGAAACGATGGGACGCCAAGGACTTCGCTTGAGTTTGCGGGAGATCTAGGGTTGAAAGGTCGCAAGGCGGCGGCGATAGAGCGATGCTCCGTGGGATGTGAGTCATGGGGTTTCGAGTCGTCGATTTTGCCTTCGATGCGACGGAGAATGTTGACGATCATGCCCAGAGAAGCTTCATTCCTGACGCTGTTAGCATTGGCGTTCCGTACAAGGAGTATGAATCATACCGCGTAGCTTTTCTTTGGGCGAATTTACATTGAAGGCCGAGGGACTTGCAAAGTCCACATGGGAAATCTTCATCACATCTTGTCTTTTTCTGACGACAGTATTCACACGCCTGTCATGTTTGAGTCATCTCAATCGCGGTGAGGAGCTATGATGCTTACCTGTCTGGCGATGAAGCCTCTTTGTCTCTTTGAGGGGGGTCCTTCATCTGAGCCGTGTGCTTCTACAGCAGGACTGGTTTCTTCTCGTTCTGCCATGCTGAGTTATCGGTAGTGTCGAGCGTTTGGAGGTGTCGTCCGGGGAGGAATGTCAAACTCCGGCTGTGGCACGTGCAGAAATTTCTGTGATGATTCGGTAGATGCATATCTCAATTGATACATACACGTCGCCTTCACACTTCACAGTCATGTTCTTTCCTACAGTGATAAGCAAAGCATTAATTCAGGGCTTTGTGGAATACACAAGTTGATTTGTTTTAGAATCCCGTTTTCTCTCGCAGACGTCAATTCATCCTCCAACTAAACTCTTCACGATCTCTCCGCCCTATTCTCTGCCAATTCCATTTCCAACTCATTGACGGCAAATACCAAGTCCTCGTTGTATCTATTAGTCTCCTTGATCTGATTTCCTGAGTCCTGAATGATCAGGAGAGTTGCAATATTAAGCGTCAGTCCAGATACGTATGCCAGCGGGATACTAGCCGCTGGGCTCCAAGCGTACGTGACCGCGCTCGTCAGGCTCGTCAGCAATGACAGTGCGAGCATCGTGTAGAACGTTTTGGGAAAGCTCGTCTTGATCTTATCCTTCTTGTTACCGCTGAATATTGGTTTCACGATGACGTACAGTCCTGCGAGTGATGAGATGAACTGACTCAGCGTTGAGTAGAAGTTGCTGTCCAACGCAGGTACTGCATCCGGAGGTCCGCATAGGATGGTAGAGTAGATGGTTGGTGGCATTGCGGCGGTAAGGATCAGGACAACGGGTGACTTGCCAAGTCCAAAGAGAGTTGTCCAATGATTTTCACGTGCGTCGGGGTTGATGCTAAAGCGCTGTCGTAGCTTCGTCAATCGCCTCTCCTTGGGCTTGGTAGAATTGTTGTCCACTTGGGCTGCAGTGGCGTTGCCATCTCTCCCGAATGAGCTTCTGTGGGTAATGCCACCGGATGGAATATTGGAGCCGCTCGACCATGATTGAGTACTAGAAGAATTGACGAATGGTGAGAGGTGCTTGGGACGTTCTAGTGACATTAGTACGAAATTAACAAAAGAAGAGCCAGAGTTATCTACCAGTCTTACCTTGTTCGACACGCAATTCGTCGGCCTTGGCCGAGCATTCCGCCAACCTATGCTCAAACATGTCAAAAGCGTGCTGCACGTCCGACAATAAGTCCACTAGAGATGTCCCAGCCATCTTGTCAATCTGCATAAACGCCTCTTTAACAGAGAGGAAAATAGGCCGAATGTGGGCAACGTTGCTCTGCAAGTCGCGAATCTTGTCACTAAGCCAGTGATAGTCCTTGACTAGATCGCTCCAGCGTTCAAACACAAGACACCACTGGTATCTCCACGAGTAGCCAAATCCATTTTCCAGTTTGCCCAGCATGGAGAGATTCCGTGCATGCCACGTCATTTCGGGTACTTTTCCGTGGTCATCGAATGCAGACAGAGATGCCAGAAGATTGCTTAGAGAACGGCACTGTAGAATAACGAGCGGAAAAGATATTGAAATGCATAATTCCGCAATCTCCAGTCGTGCCTCTCTCATAGCTCCAAAGACTTTCAGTATATCGATGGCAGCCGTGTCGACAAGAGTCGGATATTTCTGCTGCAGTGTGGCCTTGGCCTCGTCTCGGACTCTCTTGGCTTCATCAGTGCTGGTTTCTCCCAGGAGAGGACTCGTTTCGGTTTCGATAATACTAGACATACTTCCCGAGATCTGCTGTGATTTCTCTGCCACATTTACAATCTAGAGAAGTCAAAGTACGATGGGGAAAACTTTTCCTTGGCACAGACTTCATTTTCAAGCTTGAGGCTCATATCAGTTGCCTTGCGGCGCATACGTGCCCAAGGCAGATTAAGGCAACCAGATGCAATACAGCCTAAGGACACCGCTGTTCCAAAGCTGCATCCTGTCTTATTCTAGCGCCTGCGTCGCATAATAAATCAGCTCGCAATGCATGCAACAAATGTTGCTCATTGGCCACTGATTATCGATTATGATATGTCCCACGCCACAGCGGCTATCGCGCACATATCTTGGTCCAATCACCCGGTCAAATTCTGTCCTTTATCATGCAGCACATCTTCAAGTGAAAGTTTTAGTGCTATTCTAAACACGGTAATAGGTATAACGCTTCGGTCCTTCGGCTCCATATTTATGCCTTCGTCGCAACAACAAACAACCGAGGAAACGGCAGAAGAACCTTGCCATCTTTCTGTGCAGTATAACCCTTCTTCAACTTAGCCAAATAAGCCTCAACAAAAGCTTCCTGCTCAGACTCCGACAGCGGATCGAGATACGGTCGGAGACCAGTCCCCTTGACCCACTCAACAATGCCCTCATGATTCTCCATAACATGCATGTAAGTCGTCTGCCAAATATCGAGATCAGAGCACAAATGCTTCAAACCATCCCAGATCTCAGTTGGCGAAGGAAACTGGTCGCGCGAGTAGTTGGCAGCTTTGAGTTTCTCCGTCCAAGGCATGTTGGGTGTATCAGCTGTCTCTCGCATCAGATTGTGACTCGGCTCTTCAAGATTATATGGGACCTGAAAGGCGAGGCTTCCACCAGGCGCAACATGCTCAAAAAGCTTTCTGACAATTTCGATGCGTTGTCCGTTCGGCAACCATTGAAAAACAGCGTTAGAGAAGAGAACGTCGACAGGCTCTTCAGGTTTGTAGGACAAAAGATCAGCGACCTCAAACGAAACATTAGGCAGAGTCTGTTTCGCCTTCTTGATCATGTCAGCTGAGGAATCGAAGCCTGAGATGTGAGCGTTGGGATAGCGTTCGGCTAACACGGCGGTTGAGTTGCCGGGGCCGCAGCCAACATCCACGACGCGCCTGGGAGACGTGTTGGGAACGTGGGCGAGAAGGTCTGTGGAAGGGCGGGTGCGGTCTTTGAGGAACTTGACGTATTGGTCTGCGGACCACTTGTCCTTAGATGAGGCTATGGTAGCTGAGAAGTAGCGTTTGGGTTGCTGAGTGAGGCTGGCGAGAAGATGACGTCGTGATAGTGAAGCGACGCGTGACATTGTCAATTGAAGGCTCGATGATGGGAGTATCAGTCTGAAGGATGTTGTTCAGTTCTTGGCATAGAGAAGATAGCAGCGATCGTATTTATATTCGTATTAGCCAGTGTCGTGACTGGTATTATCATTCGGTCGCGTGCCGTTTGCCGGCCTGGGATTGAGTTTCCTGCGAGGATGATGACTTCAGCCGAATCGGAATCCGATCACCAAAACCGAGAGAGTGGGACTGTCTCGGCTCAGGGTCGGGTTATCGGATGTAGTCGTCGGAGACGAGCAGGACCTCGTAAATGAATAGAATTTTCACAATGATCTTCGTGTAATGATTTCAGAACTTTTGTAAGTGTACGTATGCGTATTAGACTCGATATGCATGGTTGTGGCGGTTGCAGATGATTCACATTCACATGCACTGTCGTGTTACATCGGCTCCATTATACGTATTGTACTCATCGCTCTGGTAACCAGGTTCAAAAGCAAAGAAATATCCCTCTATCCTAAACTTCACATTTATCTTTACATCAAATAATTGAGTAAGCAATTTGTACAAGTAGTAAATTTGTAAAGCAATCCGGCGTCGGGATTTTTGTTGCTCGCTGTTCATAAGCCAGCCAATCAAATCGGAACCACCAGTTCCGCGGAACCAGGCACTTTACCAGGCTTACATGAGGACAATCATGACGAACCCTCGAACCTCATCGCAACTTGACTAATCACTTGTTATACCATTGTTTGTGTGTATTTGTCAGTTCCCTCCGCGGTTATGCTTATTGTAGGGTCTGTTCGACAGTGTAAGAACGTAGTGTTGCAGGAAGGGGTAGTCATGTATTTAAAGGCATACAACTTCCATGTGAAGAAGTTCATTCAACAATCTATCCTCTATTGCGACTTCCATATTCATACATATTTCACATCCGTGCCCTTTCCATCTTTCATTCGCAATTCACCCTTTGTCGCAATGGCAGAAATTAAGCCTATCAAACTGCTAGGAGTTCACGGACCCAATGCTGGCAAGATCATTCTCCTCTGTGAAGAATTAGGACTCCCATATGAGACAGAAATCATCCCTCTCACCGATGTCAAGAACCCCAAGTATGTCGCCATCAACCCCAACGGGAGACTGCCTTCGATCCAGGACCCGAACACCAACCTCACTCTCTGGGAATCAGGTGCTATCATCGAGTACCTGACCGAGACCTACGACAAGGACAACAAGCTTAGCTTCAAACCGGGCACAGCTGAAGCCTACCACGCTCGCCAGTGGCTCTTCTCCCAGACCACCGGCCAGGGACCGTATTACGGCCAGGCGATGTGGTTCATCATCTACCAGCCACTTCCTGAGGCTCGTGAGCGCTATGTCAAAGAGGTCAATCGCGTAACTGGTGTTCTCGATGGACATCTGGCTAAGCAGGAGCCTGATGCGGATGGATATGTTTGGTTCTTGGGTGGTCGCCTTTCGTACGTGGACGTCGCGTTCTTCACCTGGCAGCATACAGCCGAGCCGCGAATTCCGAACGAGGAGTTTAATCAGGATGATTATCCGCATGTTAAGAAATGGGCTGAGAATATGCTCAAGCGCCCGAGTGTGCAGAAGTTGTTGAAGATTCAGGAGACTGAGTAGGGTTGGCAAACCAGTGTCTGAAAGGAGGTTGTGCCTTCAACAGGCGAGCCACTGTTATGATCTTCATACGACTAAAGATAAATATTACTATGGTATCCAAAATTGTGACTCAACGAATCATACGTATTGTTAATCTGGCAGAGTCACTTTTGTTATTTTCTTTACATGCAGTTGAATTGAGTTGGGATACGAGTACGAATCCTTATACTAAAAGGAAAGAAAAGAGAATAAAACTATCTTTAAGTAAACCTATTTCTAAGTAACGGCAGTGATTAACATATATAGAAGTAACTGGAACTAACACAACTACCCTATTCCTCAGTTTGTCACGCGTCGGAACGCGTCGACAACTTGGCCGCTCCTAGAAGCGAGCCAATTACTAATAGTTCCGGCCGCGTGGCCTAATGGCTAAGGCGCTAGATTTCGGTTTCCAGCTCCCGAATTCTCTAGAGATTCCAGGTTCGACTCCTGGCGTGGTCGAAAATTCGCTGCATTATGCTTTTTGGATTAAAGAATCAAATTGTAATAATATTGCTTTTTTCTTTTATTACTTACTGTATGCTGATCTAAGTAGTATTGTGTTTTAAGTAATATTAATATTACTTAAAATGCATATTGGCTAACAGATAGTGGCCTAGCGGTAAGTAAAACGCCTATGATGCATCTGCAAGTACTCTGCCTCTGGCCGACAAGAGTAGGCCACCGACACTGCCCCAATTTTTGGCACTTCCATTGTCCCCAGAGGAGGCCTTGCCATGATCAATCAATAAACGCACTCTGAGCCACCGGGAGAAGTGGGTGTAGTCACACCTGCAAGGCGGACTGCTAGGCACCGTTGAGAGGCATCCGTCCATCTCACAATGATATATAGCACCTCATGGCACTGCAACCTGAACCCGCCTTCTTATTCCCGCACCGGTATTACCATTCCCCTTCTCTCTCTTTGCCCTGTGAGTTAACCTCTCACTGTAACTCAAGGCACTGCTTGATCTGGGAGATGGTGTCAGAACAGTCAAACGAAGCAAGGCCCTTCGGGCATGAAGGTAAGTCTCTCGAAACTCGGTTACAGCATAATGAATGAATGCCGATAACAAATCTCTGATACGCAGGCCGACGAGCTGTTCTCCTCATAACCACTCCGGTAGGCGAATCGTTCCAGTCGATCGCTCATGCTACTGGGTACCGAGCACAGACAAGTACTGAGATTGATTGGTCAAGCCATGAGAACAGTGCTCTGCCGGATCTAGCATCCAGACTCAGGTTCACGACGCACTACGCCCTATGCGTTATAGACCGCGAGATTTGGGAGAGTAAATCTGTGAGTCTGCTCCAGAAGTTCAGAGAGGCAAGGTTCTGGGATCATCCTGGCGATTTCACAATGATGTCACCTTCGAGGAGCAGCCGGAGCAATAGTAGCATGATACCAACAAACCTGAATGCGTGCCAGCCCTGGTCTGTTGGGAATATTTGCAACATAGACAGTGGAGAGGTTATTGGGATGACAGATATGTCTGATGAGGAGATAACTCGAGGTATGTTAGGTCGATAGGCTGTAGTACCCTTCAGGAGCTCACCTGGAATATATAGACTACACGACCTTGCGGCAAGATTGGAGGTACATGCCTATTTTTTGGAACTGCCACGACCTTGCTATCCGACTCGCTTGCATCATCATTCCGCCCTCGATGGATGTGATAGAGACTCTCAAAGGACTTATAACATCACTCCATCAAGCCTACGATAAGGAGATCAAGTGGGGTTCTACCGCCGGCAACATTTGCGTCGGTGGATGGGGAGTAGCCGCTCTCGGTGGAATCGCTAGTGTGCCCCCGTTAGCTATCGCTGGAGTCGGTGTGTTCATGGTTGGATGGTCAATAGGGTTCTTTGGAGGGTTCGCGGTGAATGCGAAATTGAAGGCGAGATATAAGTTCATGATCAGATTGGAGGACAAGTTCCCTCAGCTCAAGTCTCTTCACAGTTGAGCATGACGCGATGACTCTTCACTTGTTGGGTATGTTTCTTATCTCCATGTCAGCAGTTGCAATGCTCTCAAGCACCCAGAGCCATTTAGCTCGTAAAGCCCTTTAGTACAGGTACTATCATCTTCGTGAGATACTTATTGCAACGTTTCTCGGAGATCTTGAACGCTTAAGAGATTAATACCTTGCTGGTCAAGTATCACTGATTTTGAATCTGCTCGAGACAACCGAATCTAAGCTCGAAACCACACGCAGTACTTCAATCTTTGTTTGTACGGCCTCTCTGTTAAGCACTTCCCGCAGTGAACCTCACCCCTCACTCATACTCATACCCGACACTATACATACATCGGATGTTCTTATTCTCAGGACACCATCCATGAAAGACCAATGTATCGCCTGCCTCATCACTCGTCGCCCCACCAGGTGCGTCCAGGCCAAAGTCCGGCGCCGCAATCAGCGGCTCTTCCGCACGCGTATACGGTCCCGATAACTTATCCGCGTACGCATATTTGACGTTATATAAAGGATCCCGAAAATCGTGACTGCTGAAGAACAAGACGTATTTCCCGTTGCCAAGACGGACGATGTTTGGTGCTTCGACGAGAACACCATCTTCACTACCGATGCGGTCGAAGATTTTGACGGCATCTCCGATGAACGTAATGCCGTCGCCTTCGATTTGTTGGAGCATGATTGGCGTGCCGCCTGTTGGGCCTGATGCATCGCCTTCAATTTTATATATGAGATAGTTTTTGCCGCTGTCAGGGTCTTTGAAGCCGCTCGCGTCAATGGCGCCTTTGAGGTCATCTGGTCCGCAGACAAGAGGTTTCTCATCGTATGTATAAGGGCCAGTTGCATTCTTTGAACGCGCGACGCCAATGCAATGCCTCCCAGCTTCAATCTCAGGACTCAGGTAAACGATGTACTCTCCACTGTCTATTCGTCGAATATCGGGCGCCCACGTGTTCTCGCCTGTTGTCCAGCCTTTATCGGGGAGGGCATCTTCCCGTTGCACGGTCCATTCACCAAGAAGGTCTTTCGCCGTGGCGACTTGAAGCTTTCGGTAGTTATCTGGTGGACCGCCATTTGTCGCAACAGCTACCCATGATCCATCTTCGAGTTGAATAATGGATGGATCTGGAAAGTCGGCGTTTATGGCAGGGTTTAGGGTACCCTCGTGTTTGACGGTCAACTTTAGTGCTGATTGCCGAATGGTACCCGCTGAAACGGAGTTGAGAAGAAGCCCGAGGACAGGCCAGGCGAGGCTTTGAGTAATCATGATGAAGTATTCTATGTGACTGCCAACTCTTGCAAGAAGCTATGGTAGAGTCTTGACCAGTGCTTATATACCCGAGAGGATCTAGGCACAGCCCGCGATCTGCACTGCTTACCTTGTTTCTGCTGCCTCTCATGGCAGTCGATCATGCCGTCAGCTGTCGGTCACATCAGATTTGTCACTCTAATTTTAAAAATAAGCGAGGTACAGCTTCCTTTTGGGGCAAATCGCTGCGCAGAGCTGCAGAATAAGCGTAGCCTGCCATTGTGGTGGATATCGCTTATAAGACAGTCGAATGATAATTCGGCATAATTGTTGATCTTCGTTGTCTCACTCATGCGGAGGGTTTTGAACGGTTCGTTTGTTGACCGCATAAATTTGGCCTGGGTTTTGTGGCATGCTGACACTGGTCAGTGACAGGGCGCTCAATTAGAATATTCAGAAACATGTTTCGTGGTCAGGCAGGGTTCGATTGCTTGGGTTGGAATTGGTTAGCCAACCTCTTAGATTATATAAAAGCGATCTTCTCGACTATGTACAACGAAGCAAGGGGATAAGCGAATGTGACCTTGGGCCTACACGCGACAGAGACGACCATTCTGGGTAGGCACCCCAGGAACCTGGTCCGTGACATACCATCGTTCGCTACCAACACCCTGGAGCGCATAGAACAGACCATTAGGATCGACTTTATCCTTGATGGTGAGCAGCTTCTTGTACTTATCAGCACCGTAGAAGGACTGCTGGAAGTTGGGCTCAGTCACGTCAGCCTCAGAGGCGTAAGCACCTCCGCCAGGTGTCACATCCCTCCACGGCTTCATCCAATCATTCGTCAATGTCTTGCTCTTCTCAGCAACAACATCCCATGAGCTGCCCTCGGGGAAGTCAATGACAGAGATAGCCCACATGGCAGCACCTCGCCAAGCAGGGTTAACAGCGTTGTCTGGGTAAGGACCTGGCCCTCCAGTGATACCGAAGCCAATTATCTGGCCTCCCTTATCGGAAAGGCTCTTGAGTGCATCGAAGGTCTTGTCGAATTTGGCTGGGTCAACCAAGTTCTCACTAAAGAAGGAAATAGTTAGTTATAACCGACACGATCATGTGAGGGGAGTCCTTACGTAGGGAAGAGACGACCAGCAGTCTTGGTCTTGGCACCACCGACAACCTCTCGAGGAAAGCCAGCCGACCAAGCTCCGTAGAAACTATCATGCTCAGACGCGACAACATCGGGCTCGATACCCAGGTCTTTCCAGGTCTTGAAAAGAGGTGCAGTCAAAGCCTTCAGTTCAGCGAGAGTATGGTTCGGCGCGAACCAAGGGAAGAAAGAAAAGATGAGGTCGTCGCCTGCTCCGTGGAAGACACCCCAGTACTCATAGTTACCAGCATCGTTGAAGGTAGGAATAGCCTTCCAGTAAGCCTTTACAGCCTTCCAGAAGGTATCGTAAGAGACAGTGTCACTGGTGCCGAAGGAGAATGTCATGATGGAAGCATTGATCTTGGGGTATGCCTTGACGGTGTATGAGGTCACGACACCGTATGTACTTCCGCCACCGCCGCTGAGGGCCCAGAAGAGGTCGGTGTTCTCGTTCTGGTTGGCAGTGAGGAATTGTCCATCTGCAGTTACGACGTCGATGCTGAGAATCTATGTCGTGTCAGCGTGTGACCCAGTGTATACCAATGGAAGGTTCTTACCTGATCGGCACCCATTCCGTAGAGAGGGGACATGGGCGAGTGTCCACCGCCAGCTAGATATCCTCCAGCAAAGCCGACGCTCAAACCTTCACCTCCAACGGCAGTAACACCATACTTATCAGCCGCCTGGTAGAGCTCAGAGCCAATAACACCAGCTCCGACCTTGAGGGCAGGTCCACTGTAAGACTTGGTCTTGTAGCTCTTGAAGAACTGGATACCCTTGAAGCGATGGGTCCAGATCGACAGAGCCCCGGCACCGGCAGATCGCCCATTGAAATCGTGGCCAGTGTTCTTGATGACCAGGCGCATATTAAGCGAACGGGCAAGGTTCACAGCCAATTGTATGTGGGCAACGTTCTGCGCATCGACGACGTAGGATGGGTAGCCGCCAAGGGTACAATTGCCTTCGACTGTCTCGCCCGGTTGACATGTGCGACCTTGGTATAAGGGCCACATGACTGAGGTTGGGTCGGCGATACTTGACAAGATTAGCGACAGGATAGGTAGGGTAGGGCATGGCTGACTTACTGCAGAGACGAGTTGAACCAATTGTCAGTGACATAACTACATCGAGTCTTGTCGTAAACACCAAGGTTATCGTAGCATGACGCTGCAATGGGAACAGTCTTGACAAGAGCGCCACCAGTGATCAAGTCAAGCAACTTCCAAATAGGCTCCTTGGGCCAGAGAAAGTCTCCAGGGAAAGTCTTGCATTTCGTGGCGGTACGAGAACTTAGACTTCGACGCTTGGTGGAGACATTCTCAGGGTAGAAAAGCGAGGCGTGATCGGGATCGATCTCATCAATCTGGGGAAGTGAGGCGTCCGTGAGCTGAAACTTCTCCTCAGCCAAGTAATCTCCCTTGACAGCCTCTCCGACCTCACTGGTCTGCTCCGAGTCAGCAGCGTGGGCTGTGCCGCTCTGGGAGACCAGTAGGGCGAGGAGGCTGCCCAAAAGGCTGGGAGTGATGAGCATGGCGTCTGGTTTGGGAGTGAGAGGGGCGGCCGGGAGATCGATGGGAGGAAGGTGACAGTATGCAAGCCGCCACACGAAACAGTGCCTGCTTCAATTGGAACTCAAAATGTGACAACAGTGAGGTATATTTATGAGTATAAGGGGGGCAAGAGATGCCGTTATGCATGCGTCTTTGTCAGCGCATCATAATCTCCTAGAGGATGTCTCGGTAACGCAAGATTCAGCTGGAACAAGGGTTCATCGGCAAAAGAATGTGCTATCTAGGGCCTTGCATTGGAATACTCTCCAGAACTATTAATTATCACCGTCGTTCGGTCTTTAAGCTTATGCAGCTGGGGTGAAGGAAACCCGGAGCTGGATATCGCGGCACGAAAAACCCCTGCGTCATGCAGCTTACCCAAGGAATCGGCCGCGGAAAGTGAGTCAGGAATATAGACGAGGATGCAATAAGAACCTAGCCTCCCCGGGGAAATTGCACGCATAGAACTCATGACGGTCTTAGCATAAGATATGTAAGTGGTATCCTGAGAGGGAGTAGACTGGCAGATGTCATCCGATGGTTTAATCTATCGTGAAGTTAATCGTGCAGAAGGACGAGACGAACATGTTGCCGGAGGGCGCTACCACCTCCCGTAAGAGATTTAGTGCTCAAACCTGCAGAGTGTTGGTTGTTGGTCGTTGGTTATGATGCCAAGCAGCCCAGACACTGGAATCTCATCCGGTTGGCGGGGCTAAAGTAGTTGGATCAGGGATCTAACAATGAAATCCTGGAGCCGGCCGCCATCTCCCGTTGAACACATCGGTTAAAGTGGTGGAGAAACAGCCACACTCGAGATGAGGAGGGGCCAGCCGGTAGTTCAAGAGTCGTGAATTACCGATGGTACACTCCGTCGTTAGTGGCCTTTTCATTTTCTGGGCATTAGCTGCGAGTTTAATCCCCTTAAGAGCTAACGATGCCAACTTTTAATTCCAAAGCTGCGCACGACACGCACAAAAACGGATTCTCCCGACGCCACAACAAAGGCCTAGAATCCGTCCCCTGCTCCGGATCAATTTCCCTGTTGTAAAATATGGGGGAACTTGTCTCTGGAAGCAATAATACAACCCTACGACGCAGGGTTTACCCCTCATCCCAGTTCCAGCTGTGGCTGCCCCGGAGGTCGCTAAGGAGCACTAGAAAAAGTCCAAGCCTGTAGGATCCCTACAATGACCGACTAGGGCTTATGGTGGCGGATGACCTCTTGATTTTAGAGTTTGGCCCTTGTTGATGATGAAGCAGGCCCCTGGTAATGTTCTCGCACTTGGGCTGGAAGACGTTTGGAATGCCCAAATTACTGATGAAGTGGCTGCTTCTATGCACTCGATGTCTCGACTTATATAGTAATTTCCCCACCGCTGACGACGGCATTCTCTTGCTCAATTGACTTCCAAAATGGACCAAAATGACAGCGGCACGGCTGCCAACATGGTCTTCCGACGTGGTTATGTGCCGGTCTCGGAAATACCGACGAATGCGACTCAGCAAACTGGAATTGCGATTATTTTCCTCATGACGTCTCTTGCTTTCGTCACATGGAGTGCGCGCATGTACTCCAGATTCAGTAAGAAACAAATCGGCATCGGTGAGTTCCATTGCTGCATCTCTGCGGCTTTGTGAGATCTGTTGGTTTGACTGACTAGCTATAGATGACTGGTTCGTCACAGTCGCAATGGTAAGGTTACTGTGCCGATGAGATCAATCTGATGACTGACCGAGGTAGCTGTTTTCTATCGGCCTACATGTTCCGTATTACTACTGTAAGTGCTGTATGCCACACAGCCCCAAGAGCGGGCACTCATCCTCTATAGTTTTCAGATACGAATACGTCGGCTTCCATACTAAAGATCTTCCCAAGTCTTATGACATCGAGCCCGTTTTATTCTACAATTGGATAATGCAGGTCCTTTACAATCCTATCCTGGCTCTTGTAAAGTCATCAATTCTTTTCTTCCTTCTTCGACTGGGAGGCCATAATCGTGGTATCAGATGGACTATTTACGGCCTAAACGCTTTTAATGTGGCGTTGATGATTGCCATCTTCTTGACTGTGGTGTTCCAAACCATTCCTATCAATGCGTTCTGGGATCTATCCATAAAGCCAGAACGTCAGATTGATGGACCAGCGTTCTACATCTCATCGGCTATCATCACAATTGTTACGGATTTTCTTGTTCTCTTGATTCCGTTTTGGATTTTCCTGGGTCTCAAGATGCGGATCGCTGCAAAAGTTGGTTTGATCGTGGTATTTCTCATGGGCGGCGTGTAAGTACTTACGCGACTAGCACCTAATTCGCAATTACTAACATTCCGTCAGCGTAACAATTGTCGCTATCCTTCGTGTGATCGAACTGTATAAGAAGTTCTACGTCAAGGGATACGATTCTAGACACTCGCTTGGTGATACCCTGAGCAGTATCGAAGTCAATCTCGCCATCATTGCTTGTTGCGGCCCTGCTCTGCGCCCACTGTTTCGCAGAATGTTTCCTCGTCTATTCTCTGGCAAAAGCACCAATGAGACTGGAAAATACAACACGCCAAGTCGCTATGGAAATGGAACAGCTGGCGTTTCGTCCTTTCATCTCAAGGACATGCATCGAAGCAGAACACAGACTGAGATTCGTGGATATTCACCTAATGGAAGTGAAGAAGAGATCATGACATACAATGGCATTCTCCGGACGACTGCTGTGAGTTAGCCTTATGGACACCGTACTGTTTGTCGACTAACTTTATACAGGTGGATATTAAATACGGTGATGCACATTCGACAGACACTGACCAAGTGGACAAAACCATAAGAGGACCTACGCCACCGTGAAAGGTCTGGGGGAAAAGCTCATGGGTAGATACTGTCTCTTAGATGGCTTTGAAGGGTAAATGGGAGTTCAACTATATTTAGTATATTTAATGTGACGTGAAGTGCTTCGGCCACTTCATGATCAAGGTTTACATCTTCTGGTAATTTTATCATCCCGTGGCCGATCAAGTTGGCAAGACACCCCAAGCGCTTACCACCAGCATCATCTTAGTGATTCTGATAAGCTTCACAGTGAAATGGGTCTGGGTTAGGATACACATCATTCTGTGTCAAAGCGATCTGTAGTATGAATGACATGTCTACCTAAAGCTTCCCTTCTATTAACTCTGCCAACGTACCCAAAGTCGTTTTCGTGCTCATAATGTCCAAGAAGGGGATGTCTATCCGTAAAACTGCCCAGAACCACGAGCGAAACTCTGACGCGATCATACTATCAACACCAAAGTTAGGCAGCGGCTTATCCTCATTGATCTGGTCTGCAGGGACTAGGATCAGGTTAGAGAAGCGCGTCTTGATCAGCTGCATGATTGCAATGCGCAAGGTAGCAGAGTCTGCAACCGGGGCAAAGACGGGTGACAGAGCCGAGGGAATGCTCTTGAACCACTCTGCCGAGGCGATAACAGCCACGTGGCCATTCTGGGGAGCCACATCCTGAGCCTCCTTTTCTGCTAACACGGAGGCTAGTAAGATTGAGGAGCGTGCTTCGTTGAGTACACCGTGGCTGGTGACGTCGAACCCTTGAGCACTCAGCTCGCGGATCGCAGCAGACTCCAGGCCTGTCAGTAGATGCGAGTCATCAATCCGACCATCTTTCTCGCTAATCAGTGCAAGATCGACGATCTGCAAGAACGCATCTTCGTTGAGAGGCTGAATTCCTTTGCGCAGAAGCAAACTTTCGATCTCCGGGTTCTCGTGCAGATAGCCCACTTCCGAGATCATACCTAGACCAACTGAAACACAAGGTTGACCTCGCGACCGACGCCATCGAGCAAAAGCATCGAGAAAGCCGTTGGCCGAGCAGTAATTGCTTTCGGTAGCTGTGCCGACAGTCCCTGAGACAGAGGAGGTAAGGAGAAAGAAGTCCGGTTCGTTGTTTTGGTCTTTGTCGACATAGACCTGGAGTGCGTTGTGAAGGTTCCATGTTCCCTGCCACTTGGGATCTATGCCTGTATGCCAAGCCCCATTGGACATGCTGGTGAAGAGAGATTCGGAAAGTCCCATGGCCGCTTGGACTATACCACCTATCCGTCTTCCAGTACTGACACAAGCTTCAACTGCTTTCGTGACATCAGACAAGTTGCAGACGTCGCCACGGACTACATCCACCATAGCACCGGCTTGTTCGAGCCGGGAGATAAGCTGACGTGCACTCGGCCGGTCGGCACCTGAACGACCCAGGAACACAAATCGACGAGCGCCGCGTGTCATCATCCATCGGCTTAAACTACGTCCTAACCCACCAAGACAGCCGACGAGAAGGTATATCTTTTCAGGGTCAAAGACACTCAGATACAGAGGTGGGGCGACCTATGAGTTCTGTCAGTTAGTCCCGTATCACCGAGGTATGGGTTATGCTTACCGGCACTCGAGCGTGCTGATCCTCCATCGAAATCACAATCTTGCCTACCCGATCCTTGCCCAAGAAACTTCGATATGCCTGTGCTATCTGACTAACATCAAAGACCTTGATCGGAGGCGGCTGAATTTCTCCGTCACGATAAAGCTTTAACGTCTCACTTATGAGTCTATCCCATATAGATCTATGGAACTGGTCCTGAGAGTAAAACAGCTCGGAAAGATCAAATGCCGTGAAAGTGGCGTTGCGAAGAAATATGCTCATATCCAGTTTTCCAGCATCGACGAGCTCACGTTTCCCAACTTCGACGAAACGTCCAAAGTCAGCTAGGCAACGCCAGCTATCGTGCATTAGATCGCCCACCAGGGAATTGAGGATGACATCGACTCCCCGGCTCCCGGTTGCGTTCATGATGCCTTGGACAAAGGTCGAGTCGCGAGAGTTGAAGATATGTGAAGGTGGCACGGATAACTCGTTGATGAGATATTCTCGCTTGGCGTCAGAGCCAACGGTTGTATACACAGTAGCGCCTATCCTGCGAGCGAGAATGATAGCAGCGATACCAAGACCTCCAGAACCAGCGTGTATGAGTATAGACTCGCCTGTGCGTAAGTGGGCACGGTTGTTGAGGGCGTACAACGCAGTGGGATATATGACCAACATAGAGGGCATGACTGTAAAATCCTCGCTAGGTGTCATCTTGTGTACGCATCCAGCTGGTACACGAACAGCTGTTCCAAGATGGTGGGGAGCGGATACAACAACACGATCGCCGACTGCGACATGGCTGACATCTGGGCCAACTGATCTGACGAGGCCTGAGAAGTCAAATGCCGTAGTCATATTCCGCGTGTCCACGCGTCCGCTCATGGTGTAGACGTCTTTGGCGTTGAGACTGACGGCTCTCACATCAACATCGACATAGCCAGGGTCCAAGGCGGCATGAGTAGTAGGCTCAGACAAAGTCTGGAAGAAGAGTGAGTCCATGGCACCAATGCGATCAATTGATAGTCGTGCTGGATGCGAACTCGCTAGTGGTTCCAAATCCCTACTAGCGTGGAGTCCAAGGCGTTGTCGGAAGAGTGAATTGAGCTGAATGTCGGGACAGTATCTGCTAATATGCAGAAGACCATCTTTTTGTATGAACTCGCAGTCGTCTCCGTCATGCACACGACCAAGGACTTTAATAACACCTGAGCATATCAACTCTGGGTCAATATCAACGAGTGAACCAACGTCCAGGATGGAGAAGCGCAGTGCAGGCTGTTCAAGCATAAGCGCGCGGGACAGACCGTTCGAAAGCGTCAAGTTGGGGTTTGGGGCAGGGCCAAGCATGTTTGCGCCAGTGATCCATAAGAGATTCGTCGTCGTGGATGTTATGGAGCGCAGTCGTTCCATGTCCTGTGGGTTCATAGTCGCTAGAAACTCGTTCTCCATTTCGAGGAGGGAGATACATATGTCAACATCGGTGATCTCTGCGGTGTCTACCTCATGGAACTTGATGCCGGTGACATGAGATATGCCGACTTGTCCTGACAGTGTTGCTGCTATAGCCTCACCAAGTTCTATAACCGTTGCCGAAGCAGTATCGGCACGCTTGAAGATTTAGCAATCAGGGATAGCTGGTTATAGGTGCGGACTTACCGCAATGAAGACGTTCCTGGCCGCGGTGCCTAACAACCGAAGAGGACGTACGCCTAATGAGATCTGGTTTCCGGCAGCCAAGACATCGAAGTCAGCAGCTTTGAGCTCAGCCGCGGTGACGCTTGTCGTACGAGTGATAACGATGCCCTGATCTGAGAGTAGATCACTGAGACGTCCAGGGAACCGATCCCAGAATTGCTTGGAAGTATCGTGCTACGGAATCTTGTCAGAGAGTGTTCGCCAATGAGCGCAGTTACATACCCTAGGCAGTAATAAGACATCAAATGGATCCTTTACATCCTCTGGCTCCAGCGATATGTCTCCATCCGCTGTCAAGGTTCCAAAATGCCAGGACCGACACCTTGAAAAGGCCGTATCTTTGGACAAAGTCGATTGCCAGTGCTTCGCCTTGTACCCCAGCTCGTCGCCACCTAGCTCAAGAACACGCATGCGCGGGTTCTTGTGTCCGGCGAGATCGAGAAGTGCGCTCATCACGGACAGGCTCTCGTCGTCACGCACATCTTCCGTTTGTTGGTCCACGAAAGCCGCGATGTAGCTTCTCGGACTGTCCTCTCTACTGGGGTCGAGGCGCTGAATGTCAGGTTTCCACGTGACTCTCAGAGTTGGGTTTCGCTGTGTATATAGGTCGGTTTGAGGGCTATTGCCGCCTTGACTCATGGTGGACTGATCGACCGTAGTTGCAGTCTTTCCGGTGTACAGAGAAACTCGTAGTCCGGTGTAGTCCATAACAGGCTTCCCAGTCGAATCACGTACTGTAGCCGCAAGAGATCTGCTGGATAACCCGGTTTCTTCTGAACTGGCTTGAATCTCAACGTCAACATCGACACTGCTTGACGGCTGCTGTATTCTACACTCTGAGATGAAAACTGGCAACCATGCCCTCAATGAATCGACATGGCCTGCCGCAGTGCTCAAAGCGGCTGCTTGGATAGCTGCGTCCATGGTGATGGGATGAAGAGTGTAAGGCGTGCCACCGTGTCCGTCCAGAGGAGGTTCAAGTTTTGTGATGCCAATCGCCTCCCGTCGACTTCGCCCGCCATCAGTCTGTAAGCTGTGAAGAGACCTAAAGTGAGGACCAAAACAGAGACCTTCCTCATGCCATTTGGTATACCACTTGTTCATAGACCACTTGTCAAAACCATCGATCTCAGATAACGCAACACTGTGCTTATATCGAGCTTTCAGAGGTGCGGTCAGACGAATGCTCCCCATGCAGTGAAGCATCGTTCTTCCAGCCTGCCAGGATGAGATGGAGAACTCATGCCAGTCAACTGAGCTAGTGGTGTTGGAGATCTTGTTGCCAGACATGGTGGTATGGAGTTCAAGGTCGGTGTCTCTCGAATAGACATCTCTCTCCTGACTGGGGATCTGCAGCGCGGCACTGATATTGACGTTGCGAAACTCAAAAGACAACTCATCTGTTGGTTTTTCTTTTGCGTTAAGGATCTGAGAAAGAGCCTCAATAGCCATGGCCATGTATCCCGTTGCAGGGAAGACGATCTGATCTTCTAGACAATGGTCCTTCAGCCAAGGTATTTCGCCAAGACGCAACAGATTCCGCCACGCGTAGTCAATATCATTACCTGTAAGAGCGCGTGTACCAAGGAGCTCATGGCGTAGAAACTTTCGGTTCCTCATTTCGTAACTGGCTCGGGGCTCACTCCAGAGTACACTTTGAGTCTGCGTGTAGTCCCACGGGTAAGGAGCAAGTTCATGGAGGATCCTCAGCCCTGTGCTAGGTAGAGTATTGACGGCTTCCCAGTTCACAGAATGGCCATGGGAAAAGAGCTTCCCAGCAAGTGTCTTGATGCACTGATCTGCATCTTTCTTTCTGACCAGAGCTGATGAATATGGAATTGCTGTTTCGCTAAGTCCAAGATGTTTTCGGATTTGCTTTATTGGACCTTCAAGGGCTGAGTGTGGACCAAGCTCGATGAGATGTAGATTTCCCTCGTCTGAGATCATACTTGAGATAGCGGAGTTAAACTGAACAGGCTGCTCCAAGTTCATTCTCCAATATACGGGCATGCCAGGTGTCTTCTTCCGAGTACTGGGGCCCACGGATGAAAACATTGTGACTGTACCAACAGGGCGGCAAGAAATCCCATCTCTCACAACCTTCTCATCACAGGTAGTGGTAAGTAAATCTTCGTATAAACCACCTACCTCCTCCATCATGGGGGAGTGGTAAGCGCGCCCGCCTGTCTGCAGCAGACGGCAAAACCTATTGTCCTTTTCCAACGCCTGTTTGAGTACTTGAATCCCTTCATGGGAACCACTCAATGTGACGCTCTCAGGAGAGTTAACGCATGCCACACGGATCTCATCTGCGAGTCCCTTGCTATCAATAAACAGCTCGGCAGCTGCATCACTCATTCCGACTGCCATCATAGACCCACTGGCCGTCATCTTTCCTGCAGCGTACCCTCGGAAGTAAGCTACGTTGATGGCTTGAGAGGCACTGATTATGCCGGCACAGTAAGCTGCTGCTATCTCGCCAGAGGAATGTCCGACCACAGCGTTGCACTGAATACCCCAGCTGTGAAGTAGCTCGACAATGGCAATTTGAACGGCTGTGCAGACTGGCTGGCTACGCTCGACCTCGTTGATAAGCGTCGTGCTGGAGTCTAAGATGGTTTCCTCCAGCGTCCAAGTTGGAGCGTGTTCGGGAGCGAGAGCTTGAAGCACGGAGTCGAGACGGCGGATAGTTGAGCAAAATGACTCAGAGCTATTGAGCAGCTCCTTCGCCATGCCTGGATACTGTGCGCCTTGCCCTGTGAATACAAAGCCAAGGGGCAGCGGCTTCACAATGTGGAAGTCACCATCGCCCGTTGTCGTTCGCATTGATCGCAGGATCTTGCCGCTCTTGTCAAGATCTACCAGAATAAAGGTTCTGTAACTGAGGTGGTCGCGCCCTTTCGTAAGAGTATAAGCCAACGAGTCAATCTCGTTAGCAAGACCTAGCCGAGGGAGCCTCGAGATGATATCGTCGACTAGCGCTTTCAAAGAGAACGGCGAACTAGCCGATAGAGGCAACACAACGGTTCTCTGCTGTCTTGAAATTACCGCGTTGTTTATGGATGGCGTCATCTGGCTTTTGCTCCCAAGATAGCTCTCAGCTGACTCAAGAATGATATGAGCATTGGCACCACCGTAGCCGAAGGAATTGATGCTTGCACGACGAAGGCTTCGTGGCCAGTCGTGAGCATCCTGCGCAATCATCAAATTGCGTTCAGCAAGGACCACTACAAGTGTGAGTTTATGTTAGTGGGATGCCACACCAGCGGAGAAATGGAGCCGCACATTTGGGATTGAGGTTAACAATGCCTCGAGTTGGAGGAATCTGACCCTTCTCGAAGGATTGGACAACCTTGAGCACGGATGTAAGACCACTTGCTGCTTCACTATGTCCGACGTTTGTTTTGACCTACTATTTTGTCAGTGCCGTACAATAGCATCGCCATGCTGAATCTTCACTTGCTTACCGATCCGAGCAGAAGTTGGCCGCCTGAGCCTCTATCAAAGACTCTCCCGATGGCCTCCACCTCTATAGGATCACCAACAGCAGTTCCAGTACCGTGGCACTCAACGTAATCGGTTCCAGAAACATCCAAGTTGGCATCCTGATATGCTTTACGCATCGCCAGCTCTTGGAAGTGACTATCTGGGAGGGATATTCCAGGCGTCCTCCCGTTCCTGGAAGAGTATTAGATTCAGCTCAAAGGAATTCGGAGACTTACTTACGCATTCAGTGCACTCCCTCCGATGACTGCACGGACAGGGTTTCCATCCTTGACTGCAGCGGATAGGCGCTTGATATAAATAGAATTGACGCCTTCCGCTCGACCATAGCCGTTGGCGGATTCGTCAAAGGTAAGGCACATGCCTGTGGACGACAGAACTCCGCTCTTGGCGGCAGCAATATGAGGCTCTGGCGATAAGATCAGATTGGCGCTAGCCACGATTGCGCTATCACAATCTCCCGCCTGGATAGACTTCATAGCTTGGTGGAGGGCGTAGATCGACGAAGAGCAGGCAGTATCTACCGACAGACTGATCAATGGTCAACACTTAATTTACCACGTGCCATGATAGAGCAACACACATACCTTGGTCCATGGAGGTTGAAAACATGGCTAATCCGGTTTGACATGATAGTGGCACCTGATCCAGTCGTCACATATCTATGCAGATAATCAGGATCCCTCAGCTGCAGAGACTGATAGTCCACCGTGAAGTTCGCCACGTAGACGCCTGTGTTGGAACCAGCAACGGCTTCCATAGAAGTGCCCGAGCTCACAAGACACTCGTACACGACCTCAAGAATCTTACGTTGCTGAGGGTCCATGTACGTGGCCTCCAGGTTGTTGATGTCAAAGAAAGCATTGTCAAACTGTCTGACGTCCTCATCAATGAAATATCCTCCGGGGACATCTGTTGTGCCGCTTCGGCTGCTTTGAGGGTGGTAGAAACCGTCGATATTGTATCGATCACCTGGGACAGGTCCGTAGGCAGATTTCTTTTGCATTATGAAATCCCAGAGATCATCTGGGGAGCGGATACCACCAGGCAGTCGGCATGCTGCGTCAGAGTTAGATCAGCAGCGAAATAGGGTAGGAATGGCGTATGAAGGCTTTTAGAGATACTAACCCATTCCAACAATGCACACAGGGTCCTCATCTGGGATTTCTGCATTGACAGAGATCATGTTTTGCTCGGTTTGAGATCCCCGACCGTGACCTCGGGTCTGAGAGGTGGAAGCTACGGTGATAGTGTCGGACTTGGTCATGTTGGTTGGTCTTGATTTGCTTCTGTTTGTAATAATGGCTTGCACATGCAAATCATCATAGAATCGGCGATCGCTTCGTGAGCTGACTTTATACTACTTCTCGCTTCTTCGATCTATCACTCCGGCCCAATCGCTATACTATGAGCAGGCCCGGTCCGATTGACCATTTCCTTGATGAAAGAGACTGTGTATTCCAGGTTAATGCCCATGTATCACGCTTAATCTTTGTCCTCTTTCCTAACATCAGCTGGAATCATTACGCTGCCTGCTTACATTGTCAGGCAATGTCTCCCAGTCTTGAGTCTAGGTTGGTCTGTATACAGAACTAGTGACAGATGATTCAAGTCTAGAAGTTGAAGCTATCCGCCTCCTCGAACACCAATACCTGCCATGTATACATTCCACGGATTGATGATTTCAGGACATCGTGAAGTAACTAAGTGACAACAATAGCGGTCAAGATACCATGGCGTATATCACACAATATGCATGTCATCAATGGAATCTAGATGGGCCTTTGACTGCGGTCCAACACCTTCATTCATACAATAGAGCGAGGGTAGTGAAAGGAGTTACTATGTCTCAGAATTCCTGCCCGAAGACCCTTTGAACGACCGCATCACAAGACGGTGTATTTGTGCGAGTATCGAAGAACCGTCTTAGTGTAGGTCCCGACCTACAGCGGTTGGTTTCGTGGCACGCCGCAGATGGTTTCTCAAAACTGTCCACCTCCGCGGCGATAATAGTTCCGTATGACGTTGCCCTGTGCATGATCCTGTTGAATGGTGGGCTCTCTGATCCGAATTCGATTTGTAATCAAACCGGCAGTCAATTTGTGTATTAATTTCAGCCCATTGCCAGTTATCCTCTCCCCTGTAAAGGCCAGTGAACCAACATTCTGATCTGAGAGACAAACAAGATCATTACAAGTATGGACATTTCTGGATATGCTCTGGTAATTGGAGGGGGTAAGTAACGATATTGCCCCAGCTATTCTCCTCAAAAACTAAAACAATTCCTTTAGGGAGTGGTATTGGTCGCGCTTGTGCCATCTCCTTCGCAGAGGAGGGGGCTCTTGGTGTTCTGATAGCTGACATTGCCGTCCACCTCGCGAAAGATACTGTCGGCGAGTGCAAAGCCGCAGCGATAAACAAGGAATTCATCTGTGAAGCCATTCACGTCGATGTGACTCGCGAAGATTCAGTGCAAAGAATGATGAGCCATGCCGTACAGGCCTTCGGACGCATTGATTACTGCATCAACTCGGCTGGTGTAAGTCATTATTGGATACTGATGTATCTCGAGATCTGACATGCATAACTGACTGGTTTCATCTAGATCGGAGTTCGGCAAGCAGTCGATATTGCCAGCACGAGTTTGTCCGACTTTGAGAGATTTCTTTGCGTTAACACTACAGGAATGTTTCTTGTTACGCGAGAAGCTTCTATCACCATGCGGGCTCAAGAGCCAGTCGCAACCTCTGCTAGTAGAGGTGTATCTCGCGGGGCGATTGTGAATCTTGGCTCTGCGTCTTCCATGGTCGCAAGTCCAGGTGTCCTACCGTACACCACGTCGAAGCACGCTGCCCTTGGATTGACGAAGAATAGCGGTCAGTCGATAACAACAACCCTGGTCAACAACAAGCAACTGATATCTTGATAGCTCTTGATAACGCGTCACATGGAATTAGAGTCAACTGCGTTTGTCCTTCCTGGACAGATACCCCGATGACACGGCAGGCCCTGGAAGGCGTACAGGGTCTTAATGAGTTTGTGCATGCCGCGGTGCCCATGGGCAGAATTGCAACGCCAGAGGAAGTGGCAGATGCGGTTATCTTCTTGTGTAGTTCGAGATCTAGCTACATCACTGGCGCAGCCTTGATTGTTGATGGTGGAACAACGTTGACGGCCATGAGATAAGATGCGGGGCCTACTGAGGACTCGCTCTTTTGGGAGAAACGGGATACTGGATCAAATGTAACGCGATGTTTATCTTGTGTAAACTGCCTGCTTTTTGCTCCTTAAGGTTATGATGTACTGCTATTGTACTTGGTGACCCGTGGTACAGTAAGTTTTGCGCCCTCAACTTGTAAACATTACCAGGTATAGGTATTTCTGTGAGTGATAAACAAAAGCTACGGAGACACCTGGAGCGAACGAAAGTTACAATCGTGGTTGTCAGTCTTGAAAGGTCACATTGGTTTACCAAGGCCAAGCCATTTTGTATGCGTCGATAACAATCTATTACCCATAGCCGGCCAGGGAAATGACAAAGCTCTCACCCATCGCTGAGAGATGCGCTTGAAGAGAAGCATGATCCTTCTGAAGAGCACCAATGGAGAAGCGAAGAAGCCATAGCAGATTCCAAGATTTGGCCATCTAGAGAAACCAATGATAACTGCAAACTTGATTCAACACTAAAGATGACACTGGTGATGTGGAGAAGGCCAGTAGTAACCCTAGAAATAACGCTATGTCATTCCGTTCCCTCCTCCCGAAGCCTACCTGCGTGGGCCCGTTGCAGCTTTTTCATGTCGAACATTCTCCAAAGGATTGAGTCCTAATATTCAATCAATACTAGCTGAGGCAGGATTATATATCGAACAGACCCATATGGTTCGCCAAGCAAACGTGTCAAGAAATCTAGTCAAGGTGCTGAAGCTTCCGAACCAAAACCAAGCAGATGGGCGGCTCTTCAGACTTTCCTTGACAACGTTATCAGCTAATTCTAATCGGTCGGTGGCATTTTCTAGAGTCATTAGTGGAGAAGAACAGGAAATTATGGTAGCATTCATCTTACTCGGCTTTCGCAACACATGCTGCTCGAATTCCTTCGTAAGAGCGGAGTAGTAAGACCCTTGAGAGTACAACATCGGTGAGTGCTCATATCCTGGGTAGCCACCGTGTACCAACCTTCTGGAAGTCTTCTATGGGCGTCGGTCTTTAGGATATTGGTGTTTACTTCTCCCGAAATAACCTATTCAGATATCAGGATCAGCCAAGAGTAAAGTCGTGAATGGCAAGGACGGAGCCGCTTACTGTAATGACTTTGACCCTTAAAAAAGACGGACGTTAGCGATACTGCTTGTAGAAGGATTCACGTACCTGAATGGAGCCATTTCGACCCTCAGGGTGTTAGACCAATGCTGCAGAGCCGCTTTAGAAGCATTATATGACGCTATCAATTTGTAAGCACAAGGATTCGTGGATAGGTTATGGACACTCACATCCATAAACAAATGGTATGGTTCCCCCAATGGAACCAATATTGACTATGGTGCCGGATGCCTCAATGATCATGTCATGAAAATGATGCACCATACGCATGGGGCCAAAGACATTTACGTCGAACATACGCTGTACAGAGGTCACGTCTGTGTCGATGGCGGTCATAGTGTATGCAATTCCTCTGGCATATCATCAGGTTTGAACGATGAGACTTGTGAGGGATTGATGCGTACGCGCAGTTCACGAGGACATGGAGGTATCCACCGGTGATATCTTGGACTTTGAGCTTGAGGTCTGAGACGGAATCCTCAACTGTTACGTCGAGAGGGAAGCAGGTTATGCCAGCTTGCGTTAGATGAACACTTGACTCGTGAGGAAGAACGGTCGCGATGGCATGCATTGAAAGGCGCTTGTACTCCATAACAAGGGCCTCTCCAATTCCACCTTGACCGCATCTGGATAGTATCAGTGATAATACAGTAGAGCGTCAGGGGGATTCAGTTGGTACCCAGTAACGAGAGCAAACTTCGGGCGAGCCATCATATAATTTCAGTGAGGAAAATGTTGGTAAAACTGGGAAGGATGAGCGAGAGATTCTCGGAAGAGTTGAACACACTGAAAGTATACGGGGGCCCATTTCTCTCTTGTCAAGCCTACCTCATCTTGCATGAGTGGAGGACATCTCCCGAGCATGGCTATAAATGGTGATACAGCGTTAATAATCTCACGTAAGCCACATATGCAAGACGATGACATAAACTCGACATTTGAATCGACTATACAGTGGTAAAGGATGCTTACCATACTGTTTGTTGTCAATGCGTAATATGCCGTGCTCCCTAAGATATGAGTTGAACGACAGACGCAAAGGGGGGTATGAGGCAAATAAGGATGGTACAGCATGATATTGCGCTGACAAGAGTTGAAACGACGCGTGTCTTGACATGATGTACGCCCAAGAACCTTGATAGAGCAACTGCCCTTTTTCAGGCAAGTCGATTGACTGCGAGTGACTGCGAGCCAGTTGACTGCTTCTGTCAACATGATGTTAAAACAAGATTCATAAGATTAGAGAAACGCAGAAGGAAAGTTTTTAATAACACATAGTACTTAGTTAACATACTAAGCAAAAATGGATATTGGCACCTCGCTCACCCAGCAGAGTAAAAAGACTTCTGATATTAATGTGTTGAAAAGGTCAAATTCTAGATCTACCTAGTCTACAAAGAATTATATCACGTTTGCCTCAGTCCTTCTTTCAGTAGGGATAGAGGTCCTAGGTTTGCTGGCCTCCCTGTCTCCAAACCGGGTCTTCTTCAAATCTTCAATGATCTTTGCCACTCCAAAGGGCTCAAACTCACGCATTGTCTCTTCCCATAAGGTTTTCCCCAAGTCTTTACCCGCAGAAGTATACCATATACTAGGGTAACTATCTTCATCAGTTTTCATAGTGGTAAAAGAAGGCAATACTTACGGCTTGATATTCCAATCACTAAGAAATGACCCATGGCTCTCTATACCATGCACAAGGCAAGCATCGAGATAGGTAGTGGCAGCTATATCCACAGGTCTAGCAAATATAGACTGAAGTACTCCTGCAAGTATCTCAAAGAGCGGGGAGAATTCCCTGAGGAAGGCCGTTCCTCGTGTGGTCCCTGGATTAACCATGTTCAGGAGCACATGGTTTGGGTCGACAGACTCGGCTAGCGTGGATACAAAGAATGTGAGCAGAAGTTTAGACCGCGCATACCATACAAATTGACTGTAGCCTTGATCTTTGTCCAGCTGCTCCAGTACAGGGCCCGTTATCTGTATGTCGGCACGATATGCGAGGTCAGACCCAACAATTGTAATGACAGGGGGTCTTGCGTCAACGGCAGTCTTTTTCGCCTTCAGAATGGGTAGTAGCAAGATAGTAAGGAGTGCCGTTGAAAGGTAAGCAACTTGCATGGTGAGCTCATGTCCGGTAGATGCTCTGGTGAAAGATGGTTTGATCAGCACCGCGTTGAGAATGACAATGTCAATACGTTGAAGGGTGGCACATCGGGCTGCAAATGCCGCAACAGAATCGTAAGACTCCATATCGAGAATCCAGACAGATACTTTAGATTGGGGAAATACATCTCGTAAGATGGTAGCTGCTGCGTCGCCTTTCGTTTGGGAGCGCACAGCCATGATGAGGTGGTAAAGGCCGAACTTGAGGAGCTGTCGACTTGCTTCAAAACCAAGACCAGTGTTGCTCCCGGTGATAATTGCAGTCTTTTCCTCGAGTTCAAGCGTGCTTGGTAAGGGCTTTGGGGTGGTGAATTGGCGTGATAGCCAGCCTCGAAAGGTGGCTTCGAAGGAAGCTTGACGTTCGAGCTCAGCAGACATTTTCACAGTAGTAGTTGAATAGAGATTGACTTGGAAATGCGTTTGACCGTTGAAGTGTTGGTTTATAATTGAGGGGAGATAATGAGTATTGGTAAGCTTTTTTTGCCGACATCATTCATCTAAGTTGCACAAACCTCGTAAGTATGACTCGGCGTTACGGGCCATCTCAATTACGGTCATTTACTTTCAGCCAACACTCGGTGCGGAGGGCTTAACATCATATGGCTACGTAGAGGATGTGGTTGTACCTTAAACTTTCACGATTGCATGAAGAGTCACTTGCTTGGTTATATAAGTGATGGGCCAGACCAACGCATGATGCGTCGGCATTGCTGGTAGTGGAATCGTTTCGTATATGTCAACAACATACCTCTATATGAGACCGACGATCTATGCCACTTCCAAAACCTCAAAAAATATCTGAAAGAGCATTTATACGATTATTTAAGGATACATGGTAGGCAAACCATTGTTGAAGCTGAAGACTTCCTTAGGATCCCATAGCTTCTTCAGCGCAGCCAAGCGTGCCAGCTTTTCTTTGCCATAGATCTGCTCCAGTGTCTCGTCACCGTGGGCATAATTGACGAACGTTGTAATTTCTGGATACCCCGACGTTGCAGCCACATCGCGTCGAATCTCCTCACCAAACCTTGCCAGAGCACTATTCATCTCACTGTTATGAATGCTCGAAGTCAAGATAAGATTTCTGTTCGCGAATATCACGTCAGTCATGAGTATTGGGGCTCAGTTGTTGGTTGTAGACGTACATGTATGCCGTTGTGTCTCTTCGCGGAAACGCAGTCTCGTCTAAGGGAATGGCAGCCATAGCTTGATTTGGGAAGAATTCATAGAGAAGAGAGGAACTGCGCGCCTGAGGATAGCTTGCGTAGAAATTGGCCAACTTGGAAGACACAGCTTCCCAAGTCGATGCTGAGTAATTTCTCATGCTCAAGGTGTACAGATTTCGGTTGGTGTTGGGTTCACAGACAGTGACGGCGGCTCCAGCGAATGTGTTCTCTATAAGTCTGTTCCAGGGCAGTACCCTCATTTGAGTTGCTGTGAGGTTCATGTTCAAGATTGGTGACAAATATTTACGGGCGCCAGTCTCAGTGCCCTTGTAAGCCCAGTGGGCATACAATTGAGTCTGTCGGCATTGATCAGCAGTAGCATCAAGAGAATATTGGGGTCATACCCGGTTTGTGGTGGTGTTAAAGCTATCTAATAACAGAGAAGATAGCTCAGCAGGTAGCGGTGACATAGATTCCATCTTTCGGAGGTACTCGGACCACCTCTGAGGCGGAACCAGGAACTCCGCAACAAACATGTCACCATTGTTTGTTAGTGGATGAACGCTGTAAGTAGCAGAGGTCACCACGCCAAAGTTTGCACCGGCACCACGGATCGCCCAGAATAAATCGGGGTAGCTATTTCTTGAAACCTCTATAGCCTCACCGTTGGCAGTGATGAGGCGAACCGAGATGAGCGCGTCCGAGAGTAAGCCGTAAACGCCTTGAAAGCGACCAACACCGCCGCCAAGTGTTACGCCGATGAAGCTGGGACAAGGCGCGCTGCCGGTCTCTGATCCGGGATATATGTCAGTGATAGTGGTCTAAGGTTTATAGGCCCTATAACTCACGGATGTCAAACCCAGCACTGAACAGCGGGTCGAATATTTCGCCAACGGTGACACCAGGGCCGACAGTCAAAGTCTTTGCATCCACGTCAAGTTCAAATTCTTTAAGATGACTGAGATCAATCGCGAGGCCATTATGTAGCTCTCCAAGGGTGGTTGTATACCCGTGACGAGCTCCTGTAGCAAGGAAGGGAATATTATGCATCGTTGCAAGTTTAATCTGCGATAATATGAGCTCCACAAGTAGATTAAAACTAGTATGCACTTACAATCTTAGCCACGTCTTCCTCTGTTCCTGGACTGATCACAGCTGCATATGTTGGGGCACTGAATGTTGTCCATCTCTCCGTAGAAGCGAGAAAGTCATTTGATCCAGCGAATTCGATCGAAGTGTTGGATGACCATCCGTGATCTTCACTGGTCAGAAGATAGTGAAGGTTGGCGCTGTGTGGTTGCGATATGTTTAGAGCAATGGCGTTGGTAAGACTACTGTGGAAAAGGACCGTTAGCCAGCCTGTTAGACAGACCGATCTTAGAAGAGTCGTTGATGACTGAGCACTGTAAAATTGAGTATAGGAAACCATTTTGGAGGTATATACACGACTGATTGCAGCTAGTGCTGCGGGTCGCTATAAATTCATTTTCTCATCATACTGCAAAATATCGAGATTTCTTCTAAATTCAGTTCCTCTATACACAGCCGGCTTCCGACACTGCCAGAAAACGAATCTCAAGGTTGACGGATAATCAGCTACCCCCCCTCCACCAACCCTTGGGCCTGGCTGAGATAGGATTGTCGTGTATGAAACAATGGCTTTTTCTTGGCGGGTCTGAGCCTCAATCGTAGTCATCGCGAAAATGAAAACGGGGGAGAAAAGGAAAATGCAACCGAAGAGGCATATGGGCCGTTTCGGAATTCAATATCGCTGTGCTCTCGAACCTGAGATGGCTTGATATGTCGATGGGGGCCAGCATCATGACTAGGATAGAGAAGGATCGCGCGAATACTGAGCTACTTGGGCAACAAGCATCTTTTTCTTTTCCTGAAGCATCATAGCTCCAGAGGTAATGTTGATCAATATTAGAAACAGCTACTGAACCAGGAGATCGTTCCGTTGCAAGAGACACATACTTCTCAATAGTCACCCATACCATGGCCTTTGATGGACAAGGTCTAAATGACACATTTCAGATTCTTTTCTTCAAATTTTCCCTGCCCCAAGTAGTCCTTGGACTATACTCTTCATAGCTTGCTTGGTATCTACAGAAGTATCAGGCTCCAGCAGCAGATGTGATGATGGGGAGTCAGCTTACCCCAAGAAAAGCCTCCCCACCATATGAGCAAGTATAAAGTGAAACAGCCTCAGTATCCACAGAGGCACCCAACATGGCGGTGATAGGAGGGTGTCGCTCCCCCAGCCAAGCAATGCGAGCTGAAAGACTGAGGGCTGTATGTTTTGGTCCTCGCAGTCTCGGAGGTAGCCTAGGTAGTTACGCAGGAAGGCCTCATCAAAACCTCTGTCCAAGTTCTGTGGCTCTGCCCAGACTCGGAACACCAGATCCTCTGTAACAGGAGCTTCAGCCCAGAATCTGTGGCTGCAGCGCCTTTGGTCAATCCCATGGAGCTATGTTGATAGAGGGGGGAACAGTACCGGGTTCCGGGTGGGATTTTGATGATCCCACCACCTTTGGCAAGAATACTCTTCGTTCCATTCCTGGTGACAGCCAAGGTTCCGCTCTCAACCTCAAAGTACTCTGTTTGGCCACAGTGGATGTGTCTTAGTTACCATTAGCTATATGCAGTATAATCAGAGAGGAGAGATGCGTAACGCACAATGGGGGGCCTGAGCGACCATCCTGGACAAGCCTGTTATCTGCATAATGCGTCTCTCGTACCACAAGCTGACCATCACGCTCGTAGTGGAACTCAAACAGCGCAGCGCCATTTTGAGAGAGCATACGTGGCTCTGATGGCGTTTTGGTGCGTCTCACAGGTCGTGGGGAGAGCCATAGTTGCCACGCACTCACCATATTGTATTGTACAAGGGGGACGAGACAAGATGTCTTGCTGTGTGACCGAATATGATGGTGCAGATATGTGTATGTTGATTCTATCACACCGCCAATAACAGGACTATGAGGTGTCTTATACTTCGGGTGGCACTCTATATTGGCCGTAAGCTGTTGTAACTCGCTCAACGGACTTACTTGATTTACACAGGACTATGTCTTCGTAATGCTGACGATTGCTTATTCATGTTAAAGTTACCAGGCTTTAATACAATCTCACACTGTCGCACAGGGCACACCTCATTTAAGAACATATCGAGATACAGTGTGTCGAATCAGCAGCCTAGAAAAAGTTCGATGTAGGACATTGTCGGTTGCTAGCACAGCATAAGCGCTAAGTCTAGGGGCCTCAAGACCTGTTGTTCCACCAAGACTCGGATCCCGGATGACCACACATAGCAGACAAATTTGGGCACCTGGCAAATCTTCTCTACTCTCATAGGCCATCTATAATCTGTCTCACCCCAGCAAACGACAGCTCCTCCAGTGTCTCTTCATACAGTCGCTCAGCAACCTCTTTCCCTTCCTCTTGATACACAATCGGTGCCATGCTGTTACCCAAAGATAGTTAGCCTTGGCCTAAAACAAACAGAATTTTGCTCACTTACGGCTGTATCCTGTCACCCTCCACGTAGTGACCATGCGCTTGCCTGTGCAGCGTCGTAACCGAGTGTACAATTGTACGAGCTCCAACAGCACATGTTCGGCTAAGCAACAGACACTGTACTTTGTGCGCAAGCTTCAAGATACCCGTTGCTTCACGAGCAAGGTCTGAGCCACCGCTGCAAAGCCCTGGGTTCGCGCAGGACAGTGTAACTGAAGAAACGCGGTTCGATAAGGCGGTGAGGAATAGCTGGCCGAGGAGTTTTGTCGTACCATAGCGCTCTCCCATGTCCCATGTTTTCATAGGCTTCTTGAATGCGGGTAGGACAGGCGTCGAGGTCCTCTCTTGGAATTTAGCCCAGGCGGCTGTGTCGGATGACACGAGACAGATGTGACCAGTCTCGCCCGCAGGAGCATTCTTCCTGATTATGGGCAGGAGTGAGATGAGCAGAAGAATGTTTGACAGGTAGTTGATCTGTATCCCTTCTTCGTACCCTGTTGGGCCGAAAGCCTCTGATACTTTGTAGATACCTGCGTTAAGAATGGCGATGTTTAGATTCTCCAAGTTCTTTGCATTGGCAGAAAAAGCGGTAATGGAGCGATATGATGAGAGGTCTAGCTTCCAGACCTGAACCATGTCATTGGTGAGGTTGCCTTCCTTGATTAGATCCTGACGGACTGCCTCGCCTTTGCGCTCATCTCGAACACCCATGATGACCTTGCATCCAAGGCCCAGTAGCTGACGTGTTATCTCGAGGCCTATTCCACCAGTAGCGCCAGTAACAATTCCCGTTCTCCCCGCCAGGTTGACTTCTTCGGATGAGACGGGTGGTGGTGTGACAAAGAGCTGCCGCCAGATGAAGCTGGCGCGATTGGCACGTTTCTCAGGTGAGATGTCGAATGCATATGCCATGATGCCCGAGGTGTCTCTTTGCTCAACTATAGGGAATACAATAAGTGTTTTGTAGTAAAGGCAGTTTGGGAAAAGACTGTGACATGATAAGCTCGCGTTTATGAAACAGGCAGAGCTTAAAATACTTGGGCCAGGAGCGTCAGCACTTGTGGTCTGTAATACAGGCAAGAGCTCATCTCCTGTGAGAAAGGTAATACGAACCACGGCCAGTACATCTGATTGCTAATCTTGTACCTTGATGTTTCTCTTTCGACCTCTTGGGGATGCGAATCCTGCTGGTATTACGTGAAGAGGTTTCAGCCAAGGTTCATCTTCTGTGCCTCATAGCACTATCATCGGTTCAAATGACTCTTAACCCGAGCACATTGGTGATTGATACGATTCACTTGAGTCAGAGTAGTTGTGCGACTGCAACCGAGTTCATTTCTAGAGTGCAACGGTGTACAGCACGAGTGTCTCTGATTCATAATCGATACTGTTCTTCCGTAGCCCTATCTTTTGTGTAACTTTTCTGTACGCCAAGGGATGCTTTTCTCTGATTTAGAAACAGTTCATCATCATTGGCGAGGAAAGAGTGAATAGACGCTGAGGTATTATCTGCTGATTACGAACGTGGGAGAATCATACGCATTATCATGTAGTCATTGTCGTCCTATCGTTGCCAGTTGACGTGCTTCACCTGGAATGGGATTGTTTTGGTAGCGGGAGGTCTACCTCGAAGGTTGTGTGAGGAGACAAACGCCACTGATTGAATATACATCCTGCAACGATTAGATGTAGATCTCATAGCCTTGGTATTGTACGGAAGCACTCATCGTGTCGATCTCAATTCTCTATCATGCCATATTCTGATCCTATCAACCTCATACTCTAGTTCTTGACCATAATCAGATATGCTCATCTATCTCTTGATTCCAGTCTTGATCATCGGCTTGTGGCGACTGAGCAAGGTCGGATGTCGGCCAGCGGGATATCCTCCCGGTCCACCAACCCTTCCTATAATCGGCAACTTACACCAGATCCCAAACCGAAAGCGCCATATTCAGTTCCAAAAATGGGCTCAAGAGTATGGCCCTATATACTCACTGATACTAGGAACAAAGGTCATGATAGTCACAAACACAGACCAGATTGTTAAAGACTTTGTAGATAAACGAAGTGGCATCTATTCAAGTCGACCAGAGTCATACATGGGTCAAGATGTCCTCAGCGGAGGATTGCGTATCCTGTTCATGGTATATACCAAAGACACCTTATGACTACTTAGTCTCACTAACAGAGAACAGCCAGATAATGAAGTCTGGAAAATAGCCCGGAAGCTTGTCCATCGGATCCTGGGAGTGACGGCGGCTCGAAGCTACATACCGTACCAGGACCTAGAGAGCAAAGCGATGCTGTTCGACTTTCTAAAGAGCCCAGATCATTTTGTCGACCACTTGCGTCGATATACAGCTTCATTGACTACTCAAATAACATTCGGCTCTCGTACTACGAGCATTAAAGATGAGCGATTCAAGGAAGCATTCGATGTCTGCTTTACGCACTGAGACTAGGTGTCGGACTTGCTGACCTATGTTCAGATATTTGATCGCAGTTCTGAGATGATCGGTTCAAGAGTGCGTTGCCTTTTCTTTATCAGTTTGATCTATCCTAACCAGGTAATCTTACCAGGCAGCGGCCCTGCTAGATCTCATACCCGCTTTGAGACAGATCCCTGACTTTCTCATGCCGATCAAGAAGGAAGGGCACAAGATCCATAAGCGAGAACTGAGCCTCTTTCGTGGGCTCTACCTTGCAGCCAAGAAGGGCCTTGAAGACGGCTCAGCGAAGGTAGTTCCCCTGATCAATGGTAATTTCAGTACTGATCACTGCCTACCAGCCTTGTGTCTGCGTCGACCTCGTCAAACTGCAGAAAGAAGAAGGATTCTCGGATACTTTCGCCTCGTACCTCAGTGGGTCATTGCTTCAAGCAGGTTCTGAAACGACGGCTAGTATCCTCATCGGTTTCGTCCAAGCTATGGTGATCTTTCCCGATGTCGCAAAGACTGCACAAATGGAACTTGATCGTGTATGTGGAGACCGTCTTCCCAATCTTGATGATATACCTCATCTACCATATATCCATGCTTGCATGAAGGAAAGCTTACGTTGGATGCCGGGGTTCATGTTGGGTATACCGCATGCAACAGCTCAACATGATAATTATCTCGGATACTATATTCCCAAGGGAGCAACAGTCATCATCAATGTCTGGTCAGTAAAGACCCGAATCTTACACAGAACCTGGCCCATGCTTAGTTCCCACTGACATACACACAGGGCCATTCACAACGACCCAAAAAGACATCCCTCACCACGACAGTTCGATCCCATGCGTTACATCAATGATCAGCAAACATCAATCGAAGCCGCAAATAACCCAGACCCTACCAAGCGCGACCACTACGTGTTCGGGGCAGGAAGGCGAAGGTGTCAAGGCATGCACATAGCCGACCGATCATTATTCCTGGCTATTTCGCGCCTTTTGTGGGCTTTCGACTTTGACAGGGTCGTCAACCCTGAGACGGGCAGGGATATTATACCCGATGCAGAGGACGTCACAGAAGGTATAATGTCCATACCATCCCCGTTCCCTGTCCGGATAACTCCGCGGAGCACCGAGAGAGCAGAGACTGTGGCTTCCGCATGGAGTCAAGCCTCTGATCTGCTTGATGAGCGCGGAGAATGGAAGGCAGTCCCCGAAGATCTTCTCTGGACGATATCGGAATCGTAATGCTTGAAAGCATACAAGACCACTTTGCGCCTCAAGATTACTCCCAGGTTCGTATTTAACCCATTTCATTACTCTGCCACCATTACCATGCTCTGGTGGGGGCGGCATCAGATGTGATGTGTAACACAGCTGACAAGCTGAAGGAGCTGAGACAGCCTTTCAAAGTCTGACCCAAGGACTCGGACTCCGACAATATGTCTGCAACAGAGCTGAAACAGTTCAACGTGCTGAGTCTCATCAAACGAAGTATTGGGGGCTGTTTGTTTATTGTGGTCTTGGTGGGATTGGAACAGGTGTCAGATCATGAATAGTTAGGAGGACTGTACAGGACTTTATATGAAGCGAACACTTTTGAACTCGCATCTGAGAGGTTTTATAGATTCTACTATTTGATATTGTCTACGTTGGTGTATCTTATCTACGCATTTACAAGGACTCTGAACGTTCTGGTCGAATCCACTTGCATCTACAGCGCTCTACACAGCGTTCCAGTCCCATAAGAACTCTATTAGCAACTGAAAATGACAACTCTCCACCTGATTCTTAGTTTTACTTTTCTCGCAGCACTGACAGTCAGCTCACCGCTATCTGTACCCTCATACTTCCAACCAGACCATCTCACTCGCCGCGAAGTACCAGTCTTCCAAATCCAACAAGAACTAGGCGTACTACTCTCTGAAAACTCTCTCATCCTTCTCCCAAGTAATCCTCTCTGGCTCAACACAACGAAAAGATGGAATACTATGGCGCCTCCGGATATAAAAGTGGTAGTCCAGCCTGCAAACGAAGTTGACATTCCCAAAATCGTCAGTGCATGGTCTACGACGTGAATATCCGTTTTTACTAAGCGTTTAGGTGAAATATTGCAATCGAAATAGTATCAATTTTCTCGTTGTTAATCGCGGGCATGGTCTTACGAAATCTCTCGGTGCGTTCAAGGGAATGCAGATTGACATGAAACAACTCAGGTCCATGGACATTGCTCGAGATGGAAAGTCTGCTTGGTTTCAGGGCGGTGCATATGCATATGAGGTCATACCGTTTTTATGGGATCGCGGCTATGTCACGAGTGAGCACATCTCTCCATTTAATTCTTTTCCCTGTAAGGTACTAATCATAGCGCTATGCAGGTACCGGCTCGAATCAATGCGTCGGCCTCACGGGCCCTGCTCTAGGCGGAGGCCATGGTCGATACGAGGGCCTTTACGGATTAGCTGGCGACAACATCATTGAGATGAAGGTTGCTTTAGCAGACGGATCGAGTATCACGGTCAGTGACAAGAGCAACAAAGATCTTTTCTGGGCGATGCGAGGCGCAGGGCACAATTTTGGTATAGTTACGAGCCTGAAGTTCAAGATCTACCCCGCCAAGATACAGACCTGGCACTACCATAATTACTACTGGCGTCAGGATAAGCTCGAAAGGGTTTTTAGGGAATTAAACAAGCTTCAAGATGGTGGGAAGACACCTCCATTGCTAGGCGTGGTGTTTGGGCAGGTCTATATAGACCCATCCATCCGACGCGACGAGGTGAGCGCTGTCTCTTTATGTTGAGTCAAGGTGTGAGATCTGACACCCTTTAGGCCATCCTCTGGTTTACATTTGCCTATGCTGGCCCAGCCTCTGAGGCCGAAAGACTCTTGCGCCCTTTCAACGCCATCGATGCCATCAAGGATGAAATGGGCGACGTCCCATATCCCGAGATCCCCGTGCGTCAAAACACAGACCTGTCTAACTGCATTTCCGCTCGCTTCTCTCTAGCCAGCGTCATGTTGCAGACTTGGAACATCACGACAGAACGAGCACTCTACAATCATTTCATGCGCAATGTCGCATTATACCCAGACCTAGCGGTGACTGCTCGCTTATACTATGAAGGATATGCCCATCGAGGAGTGCAGGCAGTCGACTCTGCCTCCACCGCTTACCCCCATCGTGATGAGTATCATATAGCGTATGTGCCCCTACAGCTCTCACCCACCGATACTGACACAGGAATGAGATTCTTTGCGACCGTGGTCCCTGAGGGGTCCAATTTATTGGGTCCCGCTGAGAAATGGGCTCGAGAAGCTCGTGATATGTGGTATGCGGGAGCTCCTACGCGTAAACCGGCGACGTATGTCAACTACGCTTCAGGAAACAAATATGAGAGCCTCAATTCCATCTACGGCTACGAGTCGTGGCGTTTGGCCAGGCTGCGAAAGCTGAAGGCCAAATATGACCCGCACAATCGGTTCCGGTTCTATGTTCCTGTTCTGTCGGATTAACAGGAATTGGGCTTTTCACAGAGACAGGCAAATCATCTTCTTATCATTCAGTATGCAACACGCGATAAAACGTCGGTAGATGTCCAGCGAGTAGACAGAAGTGGCAATCTAGCTCGTGGTTTCGAAGAATCGACACCCCAATCTTGCAGCTATCACATGTCGTTACAGCCACTGTTTGTTTCCGAACTGAGAAAGATAGGCACCGCCATAACCTCCCTCAATAGTCGCATTCTCCCATACTGCTCTCATGTCTTTAACCGCATCTTCCGCTGTCGCTGGGCCAGTGAAATGCGGAGCATACTCCTTAAACTTGGCCATCATACCCCCCATCGCCTCCATCTGCTGTGGGGTCGCTGCTAGTATCAGTACGCTGTAGGACGCGGGTAGACACCAACATACCGTGATTGAACTGGCCAACATCAACCATTCCAGGGCATACACTCAGGAACAGAATACCGTCTTTCTTGTACTGGGCGTTAAACTTGGCGACCGCCATGTTCATTGCAGCCTTGCTGATCGAGTAAAGCGGGGTAAACTCATGCTCGAAGTTGTTGGTGAATTCCAGATCAGCAAGGCCAGTTGAGATAGTTATTACCTTTTTTTCTTTGCCTTTGAGGATAAGGGGGATGAAGAGGTTGAATAAGTGAATATTGGCAATGACGTTGACGTCAAATAGCATCTTGAGGTCATCTTCCAGCTCCATGGGGGTATTTCCCCTGATAGAATCAGTGTTGCTGTACAGTGTCTTTATATATCGTGGTAATGCTCACAGGGCTCCCATGGGATCAAATGTATCGAATTTCGAGACGTACGCTGCGTTGGCGATGAGGTAGTCGACGATCCCGCCAGTAATCTTAGCAGTTTCGGTCACGGCTTCCTACACTGTCGGTTAGTTTTCTCTTGGTGCAAAATAAGTTGCTTCATCTCTAGTGCTTACTTTGAGCGCGTTGTAGTTGGTCAAGTCGGCTTCAATAACATGGATGTTGGGGCGTCGGTTGAGCTCTGCATCCTTCGAGATCTTGGTGATGGTCGAAGACTTGTCGCGCACGATACCAACGACGGTGTTTCTATGGTCGTTGGAAAGCTGACGGGCGAGCTCGTACTGTAGTAAGCATGTTAGCGCTATCTTTGCAGCTTTATTGGTACACCCACCCCGAGGCCTCTAGAGATACCAGTGATCACGTAAATCGTCATTATTTGCTTGGAAATTATGTTGCTTGGTAGGAATACTGGGAGCGTCTATTGTCTTCGTCTTCTACTTTGTTATTCCTTCTTCTCTGTGAATTAGATAGCTAATAATTTATAATATGGCTTTCTCTCAACACCATGAGATCTTGTTGCTATGGAGAGCGGAGTGATTCGTAATCCGCATGGCGTTTTGACATGACAAATGCCAGTTCCCTTTGTGCCCCCCAGATTAACTATACGGCGGTACCCCTCTTGACAGACCGATAAAGTTACGTACTTTCTCTGGTGTGTTGGTGGCTTGATACTTTCACATTGGTAAGCATCCTTTGTCTTACCAAGGGGAGGAAAGAAAACACAGGACCTCAATCCTAAATGACAAAAAGACTTAGGTCAATCTAGCCTAAACTTAGGGCACTCTTTGCTAAGTTTATTTTGACACCTCACAGTAAGGTTCGCTGTTTTCTTGCCCCCTGAGGCTTACTTATGGCTACACGAGTGTTGGTCGTGTTGCACGAATACGAATGCACGCGTCATCACCCAAGCCCATTCTTCTATTTACTTCCGTATCACAGGGGCTCGTATGGTGTGAACCGTGGCATCACGGATGTATCTTCTTCTCTGTCTATTCCGACGTCCGGAGGCGCCGGAGTCTGGGGCACGATAAGCTTCAGCTGGAGTTTTCCATTGACTTTGAATAACTCCTGGATGGAAATGGGAGATTGCTGGTCTTTCACTCACCTGTCCAATATTGGAACGATTCACGAAGAAACAAAGAATTTTCGGCTCAAATGGAGGCAGCAGAACTTGAATAGCGGCTATTCTGGCTTAGGTGATAATAATCTCCCCAAAACGGCAGCGCTAGACATAAGGTAGTTCTGTCTTGAGGGTATGAAGAATCTGCGGCGGGACTACTTTCTGAACTGCCCATCACCTAGTTTGATGGCTCAATACAATGGGTGTAGATAAACGCAAAAGGTATCCCTTCCATCGCCTTACCTAATTTCTCTTATTTGCGCCCTCGCCCTCCTTATAGTCACCATACTCCTTCATAAGCTCACCCATATCAAACTCCAGCGGCTTGCCATTAACAAGAACCGGCTCAACATCCAGCATAACAAAGAGCACGCGAGCTGGCTTCTCCTTGGATGTGTTTCTCCAGCGATGCATGGCACAGCGATTGATGATAACATCCCCAGGACGAAGAATCCGGTTGACCTTTCCGTCCTTGCTCAAACTAAGCTCAACTTCACCCTCGCAGACAGTTCCTATCCCAAGAGACAAAGCGCGATGCATGTTTGACTCACCGCCTGGTGCAAAGTCTACCATGCGGACGACACAGCCTTTTGGGATGTGGAGAGAAGGCTAAGAGTAGTTAGCTATGTAGGTTGATGTGAGGTTCGGAGACATACTCTGTTGATTCTGGCAAACTCTAGGTCGACATCGTTGGTGAGCTCCACTGGGTTGCTGTTGCTGCTGTACATGATGCTTTGAGCGCCTTCACCGTCTAACATAACGGCGCGGTGATCGCCATGATCTGTCTGGAAGTAACTCAGTGGGAATCTTTGACAGGTCTGGTCGGAAGAGTGATACTTACGAGTAGAAAAGTCGGCTCGCCGTTACTATCATGGCCAGTAACATAGCGGAATGGGTTTCGAAGCCCTGGGGCAGGAAACTCGGTGCATCGACCAGAGGTTGTCATGTTTTCTTCACTGCTGCGTATCTCAAAAATGGTAGGTGGTTAAAGAAGAAGTGTAAACGTGAGGTGTATATGAATCGGTTCTAGAACAAAGTAACTGCACGAGATGTCCGGCGATTGTAGCAAGTCTTGATATAATATGGACTTATAATAAAACAGCAAGGTTGAGTCAATTCCAATTGGATCCCCCAGATTCCAGGAGGCTCATTCGTCTTCAGAAGCATTTTCATAAACCAGGTTACACCAGGTGCCGAGCGAGTCTATCTACCAAGATTTCGCTCCACGGCACGCAGGAAGCGTGAACAGACTTCTCAGAAGTACAATGAGTGACCATCAATAGGCACAGCATCGCGCTTGAAGTCAGGTGCCAAAACAAAAGCTATTATTTATCTGACATACATTCATTGCACTGCATCTCGCGTCTGTCTTGCGTTCTGTTGATGCAACAATCAGCTTACATCTGGCGGTGTAGAATTGTCTGTGGTGTATTACTTCGACAACTTAAGTCCTTGGCAACGGGCATTGAATCTATCCGAGTACCGATGCCATTTTGGCAATAGGTCGTCTAGTAAGTGGTGAGACCTCCGTAGGAATGACAGGGGGGGTATGTCGCCAAACGGGTCCCTGATAGTAATCCTGTCGGCAGCATCACGAGTGATGAACTATCTAGAACAGCTACACAAGGAACAATTGCAATCCGTTGATTACCAATCTGACGGCGTGAAAAATGATCAGTCTGCAACTTGTCCATTTCATTCTCTACTAGAGAAGCGAAAGAAGCAGTAGACCTTCAGCAGGGACAAGTAGGATACACCTTTGACAACCCCTTCTTCATCAAGCATTCAGGCACATAATCGTCCATCGCTCAATCCTCATCACCACTTAACCTCTCACATGAAAGCCGCATCCGTTGCAGAATGGCAGACAGTAGTTCTTCAGCTTCACCACAGACTCCTGAGTACTATGTCGGGAGCTTTCCTGCCCCCGGTCTACGCCAGATTGTCAGACATATCACCGGCCATCGCGAAGACGGAAAAGCCCATTTCCTAACTTCAGACCACGGCGAACACTATCGCTTCATGGGTGAGAACAAAGCCGTGGCCAACATCATCTACTCCACTCGAGAAACCCCAGTCAATCTCAATGGAGACGTTGATGTCGTCAAAGCCAAGCAGGAGGAGGTAAGCTTCCAAAAACTGTTACAAATTTGGGCCACTGATTATACATAGCCTCCCTTCCATTACCGCAACGGGTCTATCGTCCGTATGATTGACTTTGGTCCTGGTGTAGAGTCGCCATTCCATCGGTCTCTGACTATCGACTACGGCATTGTCATTGAGGGAGTCTTCGAACTGACCCTCGACTCTGGAGAGATGCGCATCATGCGTCAGGGAGATGTCTGTGTCCAAAGGGCTACGGCACACAAATGGAAGAACATCACCGGAAATGAGACCATGCCGGGTCGAATGATGTGGATTTTACTTGATGCCGAAGAGCTTAGTGTAGGTGGCAATAGAGTGGAGGGGTATCTTGGAACTTTGGAGAAGGAGTATCAGGGTCGGGGCCACTATTGACAGAAGGTATATCCTTTTACGAGATGTTTTATTTGCAGTCCAGACTTTTGGATTTAAATCAGCATCGAGAACTTGATGGCAGATCATACTGCCAACAGAAAGACCACCTTCCTGTTTGTTTGATAGTAAAGTCCCGCTAGCGCAGAGATAATACCTCCTCTCGGTTTCTTCTGCTGTTTCCGGGGAGGGATACAGATAGAGACTATTCCCTGCTTCAGAAATCAATACCATCGGGGGATCCGCAGTCAGCAATGAGCTCGGCCGAAACAAATGGCAATGCCCACGACACAGAATCGATACGATAGATATGAGTCCCAAATGTCATTCTGAATTGATAATTTGTGTTGCAAAATAAGCACTGAAAGGTAAAGACGCTACCGTTGGCGCTATTGAATCGCGTTAGTGGGCGACTCAGATCCAGACTCTCGGGAAAGTTGTCACTGCGGCGCCAGTGACCGTATTTGAGATTAAGGAGCGGAAAAGATGTCGAATGAGGAGTAAATATTGGTAAGTTCCTTTTATGCATGGTCGGCACTAGAAAGAAAGTTGAAGCGAAAGATGCTTGACGAGGTCCTGCTATCAGGTGGGATCGTGATGCTGGCACGGGAAGCGGATAAATGCCGAGATTCTAAGTATCCAAGCTATTGCAGTGAGAGTATGTCATTTGAGCCGATTTAGATGACCTGTTCTATACATGAGTATGTAGCCGATCATATTCTGTCTCGCATTTCGTGATTGACTTCTCGCGATGTTGGTTCCCCTCGCGACACGCTCATGTTACTGACGTCAAATTTCAGGGTCCACATCCAACACCAACGCAGGCACCAAAACACTAAACACCAATAGTTCAACTACCGGACCCAAAAGGCGCAGGCTGAACGTCTCAACATGGGAAACGCCACACTACACTATCGAAAATGCTCGGTATCACCAATTCCGCAATAGGGGTCCAAACACCCGAAAAATACCTACAATACAGGATGAGATTCCCATCCCGCTCTTGTGAACTTTCCCTCTGAACCTTCAACCGTCCAACTCGGTCTGTCTGTCCGTCATTCGCTCTTTACCCCGACGCTCACTATGCGCTCCTTCATCGCCATCGCGGCACTAGCCATTTCTGGCGTCGTCGCTGGGCCTTGCAAGCCTCGAACTACTGAGACTTCGGCATCTGTCGCTTCAGAGACTTCCTCTGCTGCTGTTGAAGCTACGACTCTTCCTGCGCCTCCGGTCGATCCCATCATTACCAACACCTGCACCGGCGGTGGCCTTACGAGCCTCGATCCGTTTGTGACTGATGGCAAAGTCACACTTAACACTAACGATGGATATAATCCCGGCGGTGGAAGCTCGGACAAGAGCTGCGTTGAGCTTAGTGCCCAGTCTACTGGAACGCGCAAGCGTCAGACCCTCGGGGACATTGCGGCGCTGAAGCAGTTGCTCACTGGTCTTAACGTGCGAACTCAGTACACCGTTCAGTTCTTCTACCTCGTCTTCACTCCTCCCCAGGCGACAACTTCTTGTGTTCTCGAGGCATTCATCGGCTCTCAGAAGTTCTTCACCACTGGCATTTTCTCCAATGGCGCTAGCGTTAGCTATAACGAGGTCCTGGTCTCGACTTCGGCCCCTGCGACCCAGGGCTTCTTGAATATCCAGACTACCTGCTCTGCTGGAGGTTCTGCTGTGGTGCTCATCGATTCTATCTTCATCTCTAACCAGGTCACTCCGAAGAACATCAATGACTTTAGACTTGACTTTGGAGGCGGTGATATTCGTGAGCCTGTGAATAGCCTCCCTACTACTCGGATTGCTCCAACTACTCAGCGTGGACCTGCTACCCAAACGTTCCCTGGTACTCAGGATGGCCCTTCTACACAAACTCCTCCTGCTACCCAATCCCAGCCTGCCACCCAGAACGGCCCTGCTACTCAGACTCTTCCCGCCACACAAAATGGACCTGCTACCGAGTCTGAGCCTGCCACTCAGAATGGCCCTTCCACTGCCACCAATGTTCCTACCCAAGGCCCTTCCACCGCGTCTCAAAACCAAGGCACCGAGTCTACTTCCGCTCCTGCCAACCCCAACGGCCCCACCACTCAGACATTCAACCCCGGCTTCCAGACCAGCACCTCTGCAAACGGCGGTGCCTCGACCGAAGTCAACTTTGCTTCTACCACGACTCGCCCCGACACCCAGCCTTCCACTCCTACTCCCGTCGGCTCCCAAACCGTCACTGCGTTCAACCCTGATACTACCATCGGCCCGCTCAACGACGCCCAGCCTCCTCAGGACAACTGCGTTGGCACCAATCTTATTCCCAACGGTGACTTTGAGTCTGCATCGAGTGGTTGGGAGATCACCGGAAACGCTGGTATCACTTACAACGGCCAGTACGGTCCTCAAGGTCGTGCCAACAGCGGTAACCTCGCGATGTAAGTCCCCCAAAAACCCTTCTTCACAACAACACTAACCATCTTCAGGGCTATCCAATGGCCCCAAAAGAACGGCGTCAAAGCCGGCTTTAAGCGAACCATCACAGACCTCGTGCCCGGCCAGACGTACTATCTCGGCTACGGCCACCACACAGGCATCGGCGCCCATCTCCCCTACTACGAGTGTGACATCCTCGTCAAGTTTGACGGTGTCAACTTTGATGACTTTGATCCTTTCTATGACCCTAATGCTTGGTGGCAGTACCGTAACCGCATGAACTATGTCACGCCTACGCATTCTACTGTTGAGTTGTCGTTTGTTCTCACTTGCAAGAATAACCCTGCTCCTTTTATACTTCTTATGGATGATGTTTTCCTTTCTGCTTGTCAGACATAGATGGTCTTTTAGACGGTAGGCTTACTTTTAGAGTAGATTTAATAGAGCCTCCATTATCCTCACTCCGGGTCCTACCGCTTCCAGTATCTTTGATCCTCGATGAATTGACTGTCTATCCTTTCTTTTGCTCCCACTCAACTTCCACGCCAAGACCCTCGTAGTGTTCTGTTAACGCAGCGATGTCTTCTGTTTCGATAGTAATTGAGACGAGTTTGACTTTGTGGGCCTGGACTAATTTCCATTCAACGGTTCCTTTACCATGAATTCTTTCAAGATCACGGGTTAGCGTTTCGAGCTTGAACTGCTTTGGCTCTCCAACGATATGCACCAATCCCGGCTCCTCTGGTGCTGACATTGTGATAATTGAGGTATAAAGTTCAAACGCATTGGGCTTTCAAGGTTATCGTAGCGGAACAAAGAGAGGGTTTTGTATCCCGCAACCGGCCCAGCTGGCTCAAGAGCAGTGCGTAGCTGCGTTTTGATAGCCGTGAAGCAGAACATTTAGGAGCACTGAATGTGTGTCAATCCCAATAGTTTTTGACACATGAATCATTGGCCTTGATTCCCCTCTGAAACTCACACCTCAATTATATTCGTAGGAGAGAACCGTGGCAATTCACGATAGCTCAAGTGTACCAACTGCACGATTCGTTCAAACTAAAGAGCTCCGTAATATTAGCATTGCATATGTTCTCAGACAGACTTGGTCAAGGTGAAACGTTGATGGCACTTCATTGGTGGATCATTCTAACCTCTGACTGATAATTTAAGCCCTCAGCTATCAGTCTCAGCTGCAAGACTTCTGGATATTCCATCTAGCAATTCGACTAGGAACTCAGGATATGTGCGTGTCACTTCCAGATCTCCAAGCATTTCTCTCAAGCCGACCAAGTCAATGGTTTCGGATGTAAACATGACTGAATCGCCAGCCGTACGCCATTCTACCTTGCCCTCTCCGTAAATAATTTCCAAAGCAGCGTCGAGGTAGTCAAGGCAGATAATCTCATCCTTCGGTAGGAAATATGCATATCCGATGCAAGTGGTCATTTTAATGATAGAATGCTTTGGGTGGTAACTTGCAAGTGAGTGTTTGTGTTGTTTGTTGCTCTCGTGCGACATCACAGGGTTGGGTGGTAAGGGTTATTTTATTCTTGTTCGCATTCCTTGATGGATTGTGAATGACTCTAGTTGAGCCTTGCCCTCTGAATATGAGAAATGGAGAGAGTTGAACAACTGTTTGTGGCGGCCAGAAATCCGTTATCCGCTGCGCGTCACGTCTCATGTTGTCATCGATGTTGTGATGATATGTGTCGCTTGTCAATGCTCTTCCCTGCTGTGATTGAAGGTTCGATCATTGGTACGACAGCGGAGTCAAAATGACTGAGGCCGTCAATCCCAAATGACAACAGGACTTCAGTAAATTCAGTGTTGTTTTGCGACATCTCAGACTTGATATCTTTGACCTCTCACCTAAGTGTCAGATCTTTTCTTGCTCCGAGTCAGGGAGCAGGGAGATGATCGCCAGTCAGAAAGTCATCCAGCATCAATACTGGCATTAATTGAAGGCGTCATTGAAGGCGGGGAATAAACTCTATTATCGTCTATTTTATCATATTAGACGTTTGTCACAAACGTAAACACTCCTTTTCCGTTATCCTTTTTAACCATCTTACAGACGGGACTTGGTGTCCTCCTCACGACCCTTCAGGTTGGGATGAGGCGCGCGAACTGGTCGAGTGACAGCGTAGAAAGCAAAGCCCTGGGATTGGGTAGAGAACTGCACATATGTCAATATTATGTCCTCTAGAAACGGGAAAGGCGAATGAGTACTGACCTTGACCTTGGAGCCAACGTGGAAGAAAGCAAAATCACCCGGAACCAGATGGTGAGTGATACCAGTAGCCTCATCCTGCTGACTGTTAGGATCATCTCACGAACGATTCCACGGGGAACATACCAAGACGTCAATCTGACCACTCAAGACATACTTGCTCTCCTCAAAGTCATATTGCGCAGGACGAGCAGGACCGGCCTCGATCTTGTAGAAGCCAGATGTGATGTGGGCGGGGGCATCGGTCTTTGTGCGGATGGTATGGAAGTCAGCGACGGTGGCGTTCTCACCCTGGGGCAGAGGGATGAATTCGTGGCCGGCGCCCTTGATGACGGTGAGAGGGACGAGTTTTGACATTTTGGCGGTTTATGGGGTACGAAGAGTATGGAACCGAGAGGGGAGATGCGGAAAGATGAGAACGGGCTTTTTATACCTTGAGAGTTCAACGTGTAAAACAAGAAGACACTTCGGTAACTGATGCTGGTGATGATTTGTGGAGAACGGATGTACTCCCGGTCCCCACTTCTGCGCGGAGGTGAATTTGATCTTGACTTGAAGCAGCAATCATTCTTCCATTTCTGATAAGATAACTCAGATAAATATTTGAGACATAGTCCCTAAAAGGTCACTTCAGTATACCTGTCTAAGGATGTTCTTTGCTATTCTCTTCATGCTCCTTGGTTGACATTAAATGCCGGCCGAATTAACTCTCCGGGCTCGGGGGTTAGCGTAGCCGCCCGGACAAGACTCGGGATGTCTCCCCCACGTGATCGGAGAACTGTCATTACGGCCGACAGCAACTGAGCCTATCAATCAATCCCTTCAAGATAAATATATATCCTCTCTTAAATTGTCAATTTCTCTTGCTCACTGGGGGCCCTAGGCGCTTTATCCATAGTCATCTGAGTCCAGAGATTGTGAGCGCAATGATATTGCCACTACGTTCTGTCAGTAGGTGCAGCTGGTGACGGTCCGGATGCCGGATGCCTTCTTTGATTGTCATCAGCGGTCCAGTATTAATGGCATTATTACTGAACATCTTCCTCCCAGCCTGGCACTCAGTCAGCCATTTCCACTGTAGTTGTTCGCATTGAATAAACTGTCAATCTGGTAGACCAAGACATGAGCATATCGATCTTTTGAGGTGCAAGTTTGCTTTGTAAATTGGCATTTATAGCCGACTCAGATGTTCTTCCCTATGATTGGACGCTCCTGACTGTGATAAGGTTAGAAGGTCAAAAGAGGCTTTAGCCTCGAGTGCATAAAGGTGAGGAACACCAATAAATACATACAGATAAAGCTATTTATTGCCCTTACTGTTAGTTAAGGTCTAAATTTTTAGTTGAAACTTATAAGCTAATCTTGGGATTCATCTCTCTATTTTCTTTTTTTACCTTCTTAAAAGCCAATGGAACTTACCTCCTTGGATTCTCCTCGAGATCTGCTACATGCCATCAATCGCGCTTTGTTCTAAACTCTACTGAAGTCCGTTGCACCCATCATAGGTAGTGCGGACTCTGCTTTGAGTCAGAGTTGAAGCCTTTTTTGGATTGCTCTTCTACATCAACCACAAGAGTCCAATATACATAGGTCGAGCTGGTCGAGCTGGTGATCTCGACTTTTCAGCTCCCCCACCCATGACCCTGGGCTTCTGGTCAGGCCATCATTGACGCCTTATAATCGACCTTGTGGCCTCTCTTAGTCCTTCGTACCCTATGACTCCGCCCCTCTTGGAGCTCGATCAGTGACGAAATCGACAGCTTCCAAGCCTCGCACAGCATAATTTAGTGATGACTGTAGTGGTCTGGGTAGTCACGGCTTGTAGTTTGTTATCTGCGACGGGATAGGATAGGTAGCCGTTTCTTTTTTTTCAACTATGCCGGCAGGATGATATAGCCGACAGCTTCATTTCGATAGATAATAGGGTGACTGGGTTTTTCCGCGGTAAAAGGGAAAAGACATAACATAGAAAATACATCTGCCCTACGCAGGAAATTGCCACTATACGAACGAGCATTTGTTATATTTGGTATGTATGACATGAGTCTCTTGCTACCGATATTTCTCGTGTTACTTCTTGCGCATTGTTTATTATCTTTGCTAATATGCTATTTTCTCTCAAACTAATACAGTTCCATTTGGTCTGATGAGGCTGACGAGCCACCTCAAGTACTGATTGATCCTCCTGTGCTCTAGCTATTTGACATTCAATTCTACCCCTCGCAAATTGGTCAAATTGAATAAATTATAGGACTACTGATTTTTGACTGTAGGGCTAGGTTGTCGGATATCAGATTGGCCTACTGTCTTGACGTGAACTATACATCCCATTGTATCTTAATCTAACCTTCCCCAAGACTCGGGATCTTGTTGCGAATTTGCCACATGGACGTTGTGGCTCGTATTGGTAAGAGCTTTGTTCAAGCGTGCGACAAGCTTGTCGGTGCTCGGATAATATGGATTATCCCACCCAAAATATGAAATGTATACATCCTCAATATTGGTATGGCTCTCCAAGAATTCCAAAGCAAACTCATCCAATCGAAAAACATCCATTCTCAAATATCGCAAGAATGGGAAAACCATTCCATCTAATGCCCTGAAAGTGCGAACACGAAGACAAAGTCGCTTCAGATTCTGGCAACAAGAGAGAAATGCACGAAGTTCTTCGTACTTGGTCGGGCTAGAGTAACAGAGCACCAAGTCCTCCACGGTTGGAAGTTTGTCTTGGATAAGGAACCTGATCTCTGGCAGGCAAGCTTCAGCTTGACTATCGGAATCACTGTTCGAAAGTATCAGCCTTTTGAGTTTGATATGTGCCTGAGAAGAGATCGCTTGAAGTGCAATCCACAAACTGGAGTGCTGATAACCCTTGTAGTCAAGCGAACCCGGCTTCGAACAGTTGCAAGAAAATAGAGTCTCTGATTCGTTATAGCATCTCAATGAGATATCAGGTCTGGAAGCCAGTGAAACAGCAAGCTGTGCGGAGATGTTGTCTCGCAATTCTTGCGTAGGTATTGCCCAATTCACAATGATATCTTTCACAATCTCCCTGAGGCTGGGAGACGATAAGGCATCAAGGCTGGCGGTATTCAAGTGATAAATGAGATCTTTTCCGAAAAGCCTTGTCACCAGCCTATGCCAATCGCGGCATACCAATCGACAAGCTTTCAGCATACTAAGGTCAAGGCAGGCCAGGATGCGTTGTTGCAGTTTCTCTTCAAAGTTAGCCACTAGTCTGGTAGGGCTAATCTTTCGAATTACTAACAAGGGGAAAGAGCATAATTGCAATCGTCTCTGTAAAGGCTACCCTCATGGACGAAGTGTTGTGCATTGTTGTAAGACTTCAGTGATAGTTTTTTCAAATTCTTAACGGCAGCAGTCACTGAGCTGGTATGAGTAGAGGTCGGTTATCAACAAGAAATTTGAAGACCTAGTAATGCGGGGTAATGTCAGTGTAAAGAAGCCGCAGGTATATTATTGTCGCTACCATCGCTCACATGCTTAGACGATTGAAAGGTGGTTGGGGGAGGGCGGTGCGACCTGCGGCCGCAAATGCAGGCATGTAAAAAGTGATTGGCCGCATTCGTGTTTTCTCTGATTAACACGCAGACGGACGGCTTCATATTAGTCAAGAGTCAAGTTTTACGTGGGCCTAAATCATGTACTGCAATTACAACAGGCAGAGATCTGATGGTGCAATTATGATTCTGCAGGGTGCTTTGCCTGTCTTGCTTGTTCAAGGGAATCAACGATAACAAGGGTGGCAATGCTCAAATGACTCAAAGTCGGCTGGCCTCATTATCCTCGTCGACCAACACATAATCATGATTCGTCGAGACTTCTTGGCGCGATGATTGATGTCTCACAACGTCATGACGTGGCAAACACAATCTAGCCAATACTACTGTCTTGATCATTTGCGTAGAAACGCTAGGATGTGTTCCATGCCCATCTATTTAGCCACCTATACATTATCCATTGCATATCCTCGTAAACCATTTGTTATTGAATTAAGAAAATTGCTATGGCACTAAATTGGACTTGTCTGTCTATGCTACAGGCTTTTGGTATAATCGCGTCGAGTCAGGAACCTTAGCTAGACTAGATGTGGATTGGTATCTTTTGTTCTATGGAAACAGCAAGCGACACAGTGTTTGATGACAGAGTTTTTTTTAAATGCAGTAGAGGTAAGCTACCAAGGGCGTGCATGTGCTGTGTATTATCTGTAGCATATGCGCACATACACCAGAATTAACACCATTATCGATACTTTGTTGCAAGCGTGGATCCTGAGGCCTCATCTTCGACTGCTCAGCAACCTGGAAGTGGCGTAGTGAGAGAAGTATGTCATCAAGCAAAAGAACTTGATGGCTTCCTGGGCTTTAGGAATAGAGCAAGGCTCACACCGACCATCAAATCGTGTATCAGGACAATATGCATATGTCCATAGCGGGGTAGGAGAGCACGTGGTGAACGGGCGTTCAGGGAGGGGTGATTAGCAATGACTATGGGAGCCTATGGGCTCGGTATCCAAATGCTTCTACTGCATCCTTCCGATTTCTATTCCACGAGTTACAAGACAAACCTTCAATCCAGCTTCATTCACCGATGGAGACACCCTTCGTTCCCCAAATTGAGGGCGAAGACGTTGCTATCAACCATGTTTTGGCCCCAGCCGGTCTCCAACCGCATGGACGTACATCATCTTCTCCTGCCGATCAGGTGATACAGCGGGGTACCAGTATTATCGTTACGTATCTCCTGGACGAAGTGCCCGAGTTTCGCGAACTAGCTAAGCTACGAAGTCAGGTAAGAATATTCAAGGGTTCCGGATATTGTGGATTGATGCTAACTCGACATAGGGATGGGAGAACCCTATGGGCGATCGCCACTTCCGTAATCAACGTCGTGCGGCAGACAAGACAGATCAAAAAACATCAAAACACCACTATCGTCTTATGAAAAATATTGGTCAGGAGATTCATAATGCCACTACGGGTCTTGCCACGAGGACGGTTCCGGGAACTATCCTCGATATGTGTATCGCTCCCGGAGATTTTCTCGCAACCGCCAAGAGACTAAACCCTGGAGCCGAGGTCATGGGATTCAGCCTTCCCCATTCCGATGGAGGATATAGTGTTCTTCTGCCTGAAGATAAAGAGAGCTCCGTGAGGTTCCTGGATATCACCATGCTCGCTGCAGACATGGGCGTCACAACCTTTCCAGACGACCATCCAGACATTGGAAAGTTCCTCCCCCGTCAATTCGAAGAAAATCAGCTCTTCGAGCTAGTTATATGCGATGGACATGTTCTTCGTACACAAGCTCGAGCGCCATATCGCGAACTGCGTGAGCCTACCAGATTGAAAACAGTACAACTTGCCCTTGGCCTTGAGCATATGAAACCAGGCGGCACCATGCTTGTTCTTTTCCATAAACTCGAATCGTGGGACACGGCATGCTATATACATGCGTTTAGCGAGTTCTCTTCCGTCAGATTATTTAAACCGACAGTAGGCCACGCTATTCGTTCATCTTTCTATATGATTGCGAGTGAGGTTCAGAGTCAGCATCCCAAGGCTCGCCTCGCAGTTAAAAAGTGGAAAGAAATATGGCGCGCTGCGACTTTCGGCTCCGAGGTGGACCTCATGGAAGCTTTTTGTGAGTTCGGCACAAGTGCAGAGAAATTGTTGGAAGAGTTTGGATCGGAGCTTGTTAGCCATGGCAAGGAGATTTGGCCGGTACAGGCGCAAGCTCTTGCCAGGGAGCGTTTCATTAAAGGCTAGCGGACAAGTGCTTCTACTGGTGAACCCATCGTAGCAGCTGGTGAGAATATACTAGTGCGGATTTATCCATTGTAAACACGTCGTTGGCAAGATTTACTAAGCTTTGCGCCTTATCAAGATACATGTCGATCAATATGTGACTACAATCTGCAATTAGGTCTAATTAGCGGGGTTGGTAAGCATGCATCGCACTTTTCCCTCCTACAGTATACATTTTGTCTGAAGCAAACAAGGTTTTCCTAGATATTGGGCTCTCGGAAAACCATCGAGTAGGGCGATGCTGGTTATTAGGCCAAATATGAATCTGATGGGATATATGCTGCTTCTGTCTGGAATATGGGGCACTTGGTACTTCACCCACGTGGAAGAAGAAATAACTGGTAGCTGGGAATGTAGTAAGTCTGGGAATTTGGATCATTTCACACATGCTTATCGGAAGTCTATTGGTTCTTAGTGGGCTTCTCCTTGCACCTGCACTGCAGACGCAGTCGTTGCAATTCAACACTCGACTATGAGTGCTGTATCAAAGGGCTAGCACGTTGATACGTAGGTGAGCGTCGCGATTTCACGTCACCAGAAAAACGCCAACATCAACGACGCAGGGCTCAAGTCAGCGTCACTGCTTGGCCTTACGATGATATACAATACACCGCAAATCCTATTATCTCAATGCTCCATGACGTCGAATAGGCTGAAAACTCGAATGAGTGACGAGCTGGATGGGCTAGCTACGGAATTAGCCTCAAGTCTTTGAGTGTGACGAACCTTAGGAGGAAGCAACTCCAAGGTCATCTCGGCTGTTTGCCACTGCATCCCGTTAATTCGAACCACACAAATGGCAAATTCAGTACCGTCATTGCCCGTCACTTGGATGCATCGGAAGACGGAGGTGACCCATTAGACCTGTTGGTGACAATATAATTGAGATGGGAGATGTACCAACGACAGATGCAGAGAGCGAGATTGGCCATTTTGCGTTTGGGGTTGAGGAGCAGGGAATCATAGACCCGATCGAGGGGAAACACTACATTGGAAGAGACTGTTATTCTTGATTTATTCCCTTCAGCGATGCTTAGATGTTAAGCCTAGTATGCGTAGCAACAGGTTTCGCCCGCATCATCAACGGAGTCTTGATCCACAGCGCAAAAGACTTCTGATCCGCCCAATTCCGACTCTCCTCACACAACTCAAGATCATACTTGAACAGCAACGTCGCCAAAATGAGCCTCATCTCATGCATAGCCATGTTCTGGCCAAGACAGTTTCGAGGTCCAAATCCGAAGGGCTGGTGAGCCTCCCACATATCTCCAGCATACCTCGAATCCGTCTTGAGCCATCTCTCTGGTACAAAGGTATCGGCGTCCTTGAAGTTTGACTCGGAGTGGTAGGTGGAGTAGTGGTGGACTGATACGCGCGTCTCTGGTGGGATATACTTGCCCAGGATCTGCTGGCCGCCTGGTTGGACGACTCGTGGGCTTCCGATGGGAACTGGGGGATAGACGCGTAGAGCTTCCTTGAGACAAGCGTTCATGTACTTGAGTTCGGCAAGGCGTTCGAAAGTCAGGTCATCGGTATTGGTAAACTTCCCGCGAATCTCCTCGAGTAGTGTCTTCATCTTCTCAGGATATGTCAGCAGGTTATAAAGGCAACCGCTCAGTAGTGTTGCTAAAGTTTAGTCATGTCAGCCATCTTCCTGTGCGTCCACCAAAAGTACACTTCTATCACATACCCGTCGTCTCAGATCCAGCAAGCATAAACAGTTCCGCATTAGAGTGCATTTCCTGAAGTGTAAGTCCCTTGCCCTCCTTTGCTGACATGACCAAGTTCCAAACATCAGGCTGATCAGAACCATTCTCCAAGCGATGATTCACACGATCTTCTGAGTGTTTGCAGTGCGTGACGCGCTGTTGTGTGACTGACTTTGGTTCGAACCGTGTGAATATGGCGTTGAGAATTGGGTAGTAGTTGATCATAGACGCAATAGGCAGCATCTTGAGCGATTCAAAGATGGACCTCACCCAAGGGCTGTATTCATTCTGTGCAAGAAGATTGAGGGGATGTCCGAAGCATAACTCAGCCATCACGTCAAATGTTGTGAAGTTGAGCAGCTGCGTCATCTCGACTGGTTTGGCACCGTCGTTGCCAACTTCGGAGATTTTATACATGAGGAGTTCTGAGTACTTCTTGAACAGAGGTTCTTGCTGTTTCAAAGCGCGCTCTGAGAAGGCCGGTGAAAATAAGCGTCGCACGCGAGTATGGTTCTCAGTATTGGTAGTAAGCATACTAGGAACGCCTAACATCTGTATAAGCCAAAGCTCAATTACCTCCACATCAGTGGCTTACCATTCACAGGCTGCACAGAAAACTCCTGCGCCTTCTCCGTGACTTTGGGTCCATGGATATCATTCCAAGCGTCGCTAGCCGTATAGCTCACATCCGTCGGGCCAAAGCGAACAACCGGGCCATACCGATCGTGCAAGCTCTTCATCCACTTGACATCCTCGCCCTTGAGCGAAGCCAACCAGTAGGGGATGCGGGTGATCCCGCAGATCTTTGGGCCGGGGATGTTGGCTAGCGGATGCAGCGTGACATAATAAACTGCATTGCCGACAAGATACAAGCCCAGAATGGCTATGAATGCGAGAATAGGTCCCATCGTGGACGCGACAATAGGCATTTGTAGCGAGAGGAAAAAGCAAATGCGGAGGAGGAGAGAGAGGTGATTGAAGGAATTGGGTGAGGGCGGTGACTGGCGGCTACTGGGTTGAGGGAAAACTGACAGGTAACCAACATGATAGTCTAGAGTCCCTAGGGGTTGTTTCTGCATCATCCCTGGCCGTAAAAACGTTCCTTTGCGGCGTTGCGCTGTAGGTGGGCACTCAAGCCAGGGCCTGCACAAATGAAACATGAAGGATTTTTCATCAAATTGTCATCCATTACAAACAGTCCTGTCCCATTGAAACTATAGCCATTTTGTGCTCTTCTTTCTTTGGAATTGGCTGAGTCTACAAATATGAACTATTCTCCCAAGTCGAACATTCTTACAGAAGTGTTTCAGGCCGGAACAGAGGCAATTGCTCACACTGTTTATTCGCTTACGAGTCTCGTCCCTGGATTCTCATATCATGTTCCTTCTTGGCTCTTGCAGTAGTTCAAACTCTATTCCCCATTTACGCAACTGTCATTGGACGTGAAGTTGTAGCGCCAGGTCGAGGAGCAGGGTGATAGTTTCCCCGGAACAGGGGTCTAATACGTGACCCAGTTGTCGTCTCTTCCCTCTTCCCACTAACCACGGCATTGTATGTATGCCGAGGTCTTCAATGTCGTATTTTAATACCAAGAACTTGCTTCTTCCCCCCTCCACCACATAAATCACTCCAATCAGACCCCGCGCACACAAAACAAAAGCGACATGAGTGTCATGGCCCTACCAGACCCCTAGCAGCTGAAAAACACATCAAGACTAGTTAGCGAGTAAAACGTCCCGTGTGCATGATCCAGAAGTAACCTAGACATGGGAGACCCTGAGGGGGAATGAAATCCTCTGCCGTTGCAATCAGGGTGCCAAAATTAAAAAGATCTAAAGTCCTAGTAAATTAGGCTAAGGTTGTCTCAGTCTTTTCATCGCTTAGATGAGAGGCCCCTTGGTTTTCTTGCTGCCCTACAACCAACAATAGCTGCCGCTTACCCAGCCGGGGCTTGACCAGATCCATCACGCACGGCAATAAAGAGATCCCGCCCCTTTCAAATAAACGGCGTGTGCTAGGTCCAATTCTCGCATCTTTTGGGTATTCGTAATTTGACGACTTCAAGATGGCGGCTTCCATGACGGGAGAGCAGATCCAAGCTCTCGCTGACGGACTCGAACCTCTGACGCCAAAGAATCTTGGACCAGCTGTTCAAGGCTTCGCAATCGCCTTCGGAGTCATAAGCGTCGTCGTCGTGTGTCTCAGGATCTACGTGCGCGCGGGTCTATCTGGAGTATCGCCTCGACTTCTCGGTTTCGAAGATTACCTAGCCGTTCTTGCGACAGTGAGCCAACCCTCTTCTCCCTGATTCACCTCAAATTGACTAACTTTGGCAAAGATACTCTTAATACCGGCCGTCGTCTTCGCCATCCTTGCAGCGCGCTATGGAGTCGGTTCTCGCGATGCGAATATTCCGAACCAGATGTACCTTATCCGCGCCGTGGAGTACCAAACCTACTGGGAGCTTTTATACTTTGTTTCATCGACTATTATTAAATGCGCTATCGGCTTTACGTGTATACGCCTCGATCGTCGGAAGCGAGTTGTTTTCCCAATATGCGTCAACATGTTCATCATGGTCATCGTGACCGTTCTGGCGCTGGCATTTGTGTTTGCCAACTGCAAGCCTTTCAATGCGACATGGAATCCAGCTTTGTAGGGTTACTCTCTTGGGAAGATCCAGTACTTGGATTGGCTAACTTTTGTGTCAGAGGAACATGTCAGAAGGTTATCAGCTTACAGACCGTTAGCTACATCGTTTCGGCAATCCAGATGGCCACCGACTGGGCGTGTGCAATCATTCCCTTCTTTATCGTAGCAGGACTGCAAATGTCTCGACGAAGAAAGATATCCGTCATCGCTATTCTCGGTCTCGGTGTCTCAGCGAGTATTGCGACATGCATTCGGATGCCGTACCTAAAATACTACGACACGGTGAAATACCCGAATGAGATTGCATGTACGTTTGACCACCTTGATCCCTCCCTTTGATCTATAAATTCACTTACTAACCTCACTATCTAGATCATCTCGGCGTCGTCAGTATCACCTCCAACGTTGAATGCTGTCTCGGCATCATCGCATGTTCTCTGCCTCCGCTACGAAAATTGTTCAACTTCTATTACGGCTCCTCCAACGAGGCCAACTACCAGTACACAGGCGAGGTAGGTTCCCCAAATCCAACGCCTTGCACATCAATATCTGCATGCAGTTGCTAATTGTCGCAGAGCGAGAACATTCTTCAGAATTCCGGTCAGGGCATCAGGCTGGATTCAATCAATACTGGTCGAAAAGGGACATTTCATGCCTCCGCCCAACGTGTTCCATCACGAGCTCGGGATCATGAGACAGACGACGATAACTCGAGCAGCAAGGGAATCATAAGGAAGACGGAGGTTAGAGTCAGCTCATCGAGGTTCAACCCATAGCCTGATGTTATTTTGCGAGAGGTCTCATGTAACAGCGTCATGATGCTGGCCAAAACTGACGCTACACAATACCGTCAGCTCAAAACTACAGAATTCACAGATATACTCAAATAGAATAAATGCGAAAATAGAAATTATGTATCCCTAATGTCGTTTTGATCTCAGTGCGTGTCTGAAATGGATACCTTTTCCTTAAGGAGCAAGAAAATATGAGACCTTGGTTAGACTGTTAAACTCAACTTAGCCTAGGCATCCTAAACTTATGCTAAGGTGCATAAGCCCTTCTGTCATTTGGGATCAAGGTCCCTCGTTTTCTTTCCTCCTCAAGCCGTAGCATTCGACTTGGAAGGATTGGTTGAGTTACCATTAAGTTACTGTCTTAACATAATTGTGCGTTAAGCACACGGTTATCTGTTAGTACAATATCGTTGTCTAACACTCCTCCAGCTACCCCAAATCTTTCTCAGTGATCTCCATTGAAGAATTCCTGCAACTGACAAGCGGGATAATCATTGCATCACACTTATTATGCTTATTTCTCTCCAGCATGCCAATCCAATATGTTTATATAATGAAGGGAAACCAATGGCAGCCATTGCTGGTGATGCTGACGCGGGGTTGAGGATAAGCTTACTCCGCTGACACTGCTGACATCTTCTCAACGAGTATAAGAACCTCGAAAGATCCATCATTAGGATCATGTTAATTCTACAAAACACTTGTCGCATTACCGTAACATCATCAAAATGGCAATCACAGATAAAATTCACCCGATCTACAGCTTCTGGTTCCTCTGGGTCGACCCCATCCTGACTCTTGTCGGGATGTATGGCAACTTTATCGACCACGATCTCGCCATGCAGGCCTTCTTCACAAATTACCCACCAACCGACCACTTCCGCTGTTTCATCTACCAGATCGGCGGCATGGGCACGTCATACCTAATCATCCTCGTCGTACTCCTGCGCTACACGCACGACATCTTCATCTGGAAGACGGTGCAGCTAGCTATCTTACCAGCTGACTTCACCATGCTCACGGCTGTATACATCGGCATGCGCATCTCGGGGAACCTAGCGCTTGCGGACTGGCGCTGGGAGGATTGGTTCAGTATTGTAATCACGGGTATTTGTACAGTTCTCAGAATCGCGTTTGTGCTGGGCGTTGGGGTCAAGGATACGAGGGGGAGAGCCAAGAGGGCTTAGTCCAGCCAAGAAAAACGCACAGCCGGTAGGGCTGAGGGAGGGAGATGAGATTTTGGTGGCGGACGGGAATGAGAATGGCTAAATTGGTTGGTGTTCGTTGGGTTGGGTTAGCAGGCGGGAGTTTGAGGCTCTGCTTGCGCCGCCGACTCACGACGGCCTCAAGACGCCAGTGCCTGGGCCGGAAGAGTTTTCCAGTGTCGTGCAGGACCCCACTATTGACTGAATTTTTGCTCTCTGCTCCGTACTCCGTACTGCCGTTTCATTCTTCCGCCGTGGAACAAGAAATCAGTGCCGTTTTTCTGGTTTGATTACAAGTGGAGACTCGTTAGTTCCTAAAGCGGTATAAATCCCAACTCTTTCGCTGCCCAAGCAGGAATTTCACGCGGATCCGCAAGGCCCATGACTCGATTTCTCTCCTGGCCCATCGAGTGCAGTGCAAAATGAATGTGATCACCACTTTGGGTTCCTGTTAAACGTCTGCCTGATAATCCCTGCCCATTGCAAAAATTGGGGTTTTGTTCTGTGGAGGAATTCGGCCCTTTACCCAGAATCGCGGGGGTCATAACGCCCCCGTGATATCCTCGTTCTGCCCAAATCGCGTTGTCTACCACGCGAAGAAGCTAATATCCAGGTCCGTTTCTTTCCGTCATGTTGGAGATGGTGGGGGTTTTTGGAGTCATCTGCTTGGGGCAACGGCCCGACAGTCGAAACGAGCAGAGTCGGCTACAGTATGTATCCAAGGTTCTTACCCTGGAGATGGAGACAGAGCGTGGTGAGTACATAATTATGTACTGTATGTCTCCGCATGTACATACGTTCGCCATGGGGAAGTGTTAGTTAAGGTTGATTTGTGGGTTTGTGGTGCAATTGGACGGGGGACGTTGGGCGCGGTATTTTACCTTACAATACGCGACTGTTGTTGATGATGCCGATTCTCCGGTAGCAAATCATAACATCTCATGACAAGAGGTCTAGATCGAGAAGTAAAAGTTTAATTGACATTAGTTTAGTAGTGTTACATTGCGATGATTCGTAAGCGGTCAATTGAAGCCAAAACATGAGATCCCTTGGCCAGGCCTAGGGTAGCTTTCTCACAGTGAGGGCATCGTCATGTTACTACTGATTGACAGTCGAGCCAAGAGATGCGGCTGAATCATGGCGAGATCGTAAGCGCTCTAGTGCTCGCTTCAGCGGCCGCTTTCATTCAATCAGTCTAGTCTACCACGAGATCCCATCTTGGCATGGGAATAGCAAAGCGTTCGACTTGGCGCTGCCTTATGCTTTCTAGGTAAATACATCTCCGACATCTCGTAACACTTTGGCAGAGATGTCATGGTCATACCACGCTAGGAGTATTTATTCCAGCTTTCTTCACGCTATCGTGCTATGAGTATGGTTGGTCCTCCATTACGAAATGGCTGGCTGGCTGGTGGAGAGAAACAGGGCGAATGTCAACCGCTCCCGTGAACGTAAAAGGCTTGCCGTGGAACATTTCTAGAAAAGGAACATTATTCATCCGCCGTTAGTCTCTTGTCGATCCCTCCGGGAGTTGCACCAGTCGACATGCCAATGTGACCTACCACGCGACTCATTGGCCTACCCACCGGACCGACACGTTCAATGTGACCCTTTAAAGGCTTCTCGGCAATGATGGATGGTCCGATGAGCCTGTAGGAGAAGAGGATCGTCCGAGTAAGCATCATGTCACTGGTGATAATCGCGCGGTGATCCCGCTCTAGAGTATCCCAATCCCACGTCGCCCGCGTTATCGATACAGACGACGCGTGATGGGAACTCCACCCCGTAGTAATCGATCGGCTCAGACGGCATCTTCTGATGGAGAACCAGCGGCGAATTGTTCGGTGCTACCGTCATGGGCACGCTCCGCATTAGCTGCTATGTATGCATTCCCCATAACTTTGTGCCGTTGCATTTTGCGGTGCCCCATGGCGAAACAGACTACTCACATAAAGTCTCTCCAGACTTGCGGGATTGTGGGTTGCATATAAAAACCTGGGGTTCGCCGCGATAAGCAATTCTTCCCGCCCAGCCTACAAACAGGTGTCACTGACAACCTTTCTCTCTCCCCTCTATATCATTATAATTATATACAATTTATTGCTTAGCTCTTACATCATGGGCAAGAGTCGTCAGAACTCGACCACCACGGTCGACCGTGAGAAGGATGAGATCCAGAAAGCTATGGGCCACGAAAAAGCAGAGTTCGAGGCCCTGGAAGTAGCTCGTCATGGCGGTCGTGAGATCGACGACCTCATTGACGACATGGAGCGCCAGCTCGACGAGTCTGGTGGTCTGAAGAAGGGCTTCTTCCAGGTCCAGTTCGCCAACCCCAAGCACTTTACCTGGCTCCTAGTAGCCTTTGCATCCATGGGTGGTCTTCTCTCCGGTCTTGACCAGTCTCTCATCAGCGGCGCGAACTTGTTCCTGCCTGACGACCTTGGTCTCACTGATCATGAGAACAGTCTTGTCAACTCTGGCATGCCGCTTGGCGCTGTTGGTGGCGCGCTGCTTTTGTCGCCTGCGAACGAGTGGTTTGGCCGAAAGGGCGCTATTATCATCTCTATTATTCTTTACACCATTGGTGCTGCCTTGGAAGCTGGTTCGATCAACTTTGGTAAGCCGTCTGCTTCCGCGCCATAACCATCTCCGTACTGACTATTCAGGTATGATTGTCTCATCACGTGTCATTCTCGGTCTCGGAGTCGGTTTGGAAGGTGGTACTGTCCCTGTCTACGTCGCCGAGACCGTCGAGCGCCGAATCCGTGGTAACCTCGTCTCTCTGTACCAATTCAATATCGCACTGGGTGAAGGTAATATAACCTAACTTTAGGAAAACTTTTACTAAATTTATTTTAAAACTAGTCTTAGGATATGCTGTAGGCGCTATCTTTCTCAACGTCCCCGGCAACTGGCGCTACATTCTCGGTTCATCTCTCCTCTTCTCAACAATCATGTTCTTCGGCATGCTCTTCCTCCCCGAGTCTCCCCGTTTCCTCATCCACCAGAAGCGACACCTCGATGCATACAAGGTCTGGAAGCGCATTCGAGGTATTGAGGACCGCGAATCCCGTGAGGAGTTCTACGTCATGAGTGCCTCTGTTATTTCGGAGGAGAATGCTGTCGCTGAGGGTGCCAAGAACCATCGCTTCCCATGGATGGACTTCTTTACTGAGCCCCGAGCTCGTCGCGCTCTTGTCTACGCCAACATCATGATTCTTCTTGGCCAGCTCACTGGTGTCAACGCTATCATGTACTACATGTCTGTCCTCATGAACCAGATTGGCTTTGACAAGAAGGAATCCAACTACATGTCCCTTGTCGGTGGTGGATCTCTTCTCCTCGGTACTATTCCCGCCATCTTTCTCATGGAGAGGTTCGGTCGACGCTTCTGGGCCATCACCATGCTGCCTGGATTCTTCATCGGATTGGTCTTGATTGGTGTCAGTTATCAGTTCGACGTCACGACCCAGCTGCAGACTGTTGAGGGTCTTTACCTCTCCGGTCTCATCATTTACATGGGCTTCTTCGGTTCCTACGCTTGTCTGACCTGGGTCGTTCCCTCCGAGGTCTACCCCACGTACCTTCGAAGTTACGGAATGACCACCTCTGATGCTCTTCTCTTCCTCGCCTCTTTCGTCGTCACCTACAACTTCACTGCCATGCAGAATGCCATGGGCAGGACTGGTCTTGCTCTGGGTTTCTACGGTGGTATTGCGTTCATTGGTGAGATCTATCAGATCTTCTTCATGCCCGAGACCAAGAACAAGACTCTGGAAGAGATTGATGTTGTCTTCTCTAGACCTACCATGGACATTGTTAGGGAGAACTGGGCTGGTGTCAGGGAGACTACTCACCTCCTCCTCACTGGACATTGGCACAAGGTCTTTGTCGAGCAGGCCATGACTGATCCCAAGGATCAGGTCCAGGTCTCTCATGCTTAGATGACTTTTATGACATTTGGTGAATAGGTCTAGTTATTTAACGCTGATGATACCAAGAGTAAATAGTTACTATTAATGACAAAACTCATTTGAAAGATCCTGCTGTTCCTTCTGAGTAAAACGCTTGAACAATGAGATGAGCGACAGTTCAATGCCATGCGATGCAATCGAGTTCGGTGAATTATTCCATACAGCTTTTGTAAACTAAATTAAATTATCGTCTTTCTAACTTATATTAACTTCTATAGGTGTGTCTGTCCTTTGCAATAGAAATCATTATTTTTAGCCTGAATGTGTATCCCGATCTCGAACCCGTTACCCCCAATAATCACTTTAGCTTTCCTCTTCATCATACCTATAGACGCCGCGATTCTGTAGTTGCGCCTGGAACAGACTCTGTGGTTCAACTCGCTTCCCGGTCTCCAGCAAGGTGGCATTACCCTTTGGCTCGCTACCGCTTTCACCGCACCCAATGCACCAATTGATGCCAGTAGGCGGGGACTCAAACTCACAATATCCATCAATGTTCCACCCAACTCCGCCATTGATGGACCAACCTTGCCCCGAACCCTTGATATTGCGGTTCACGAAGTACGTGGCGACCGAGGTATCTTCTACCAGCAAACCCTGAGCCCATCTCTGGTGGGGGTATATAGTCTGAGAATCAGACTGGGTCTTGTGACGCAGAACGGCATTCGGGCCAGGTGTCAGTGATCCGGTGGCGACGGAGAAGCATCGCGCAGACGAGATACCAACCTGCTTGCAGTCTTGAACAAGAACTTGTGAACCTTGGATCAGGATGTCAAAGGGTAGAGCACTCCCCGAGATATCCTTATCTCGGTTCATAGTAGTATTCTGGATGGTGATGCGAGAGGCGTCCTGGTCGATCTGGAAGAACTTGTTGAAGCCCTTGAGAGTGAGACCACTAGCCCAGCTATCAACTGTCCAAGATGGGAAGCGAACGGCAGCAGAGTTACACGTCTTGTCGCTGAGGGAGGCCCCAGAGCAAGTGTCCGGTACCTCAATGGAGAGGTCCCGAATTCCCATCTCGCTGTTGGATTCAGGAGGGGTATAGACAATGAGCTCTGGCTGCAGATAGTCCAGCTCAATATTGTCTGTCAAGGGGATCTTGAGGGTGATATTGTTGCCATAGACACCGCTTATCTGATTTGGCGTCATGAACCTTTTGTTCTCCTACACCAGATTAGTACATACACAGATACAAGCGAGGGGGACTGCATACCGGTATCCAAGTTTGGGATGAGCCGTCTCGCACCAGGTTGCTCATGCCATTGGCCTCGATCCAAGACTCTGTGGCTATTCTAGAGACATAGACTAGTTGGTCCACCTCAAAGCCACTGCTGCTAACGACCTCAACTGAAGATGAGCCGATGGGAACATAGTCATTGGTGATGTTTGACCTGAAACCATACTTGGGCTTGGCAGTATTGCTAGAACCAAGCGTGAAAACAGGTACAGACGGTTTCTCACTTAGCGACAGGACGGTCTTACCACCAGCAGACCCGGTGACGACAACATTGCTGGAGAGGTTCAGGCCTGCAGTCATAGACCATTTACCAGCAGGCAGGATGACAGAGCCGCCACCCGAAGAAGCAATACTATCAATAGCAGCTTGTATGGCCGGCCTCACGTCAATGCTATCATTAAAAGAAACAGTGATGTTGGGGGCGGTGATGTTGGGCAGTATGATAGCAGAGTTATGATACCCAGCAAAGCTAAAGTCGGGGATGACATCCCCACGAGAACTCATGACTGTTGTCCAATCAAACGCATGATGCTTTTTCTTAGCCAGCGTGAAGTAAGTAGCACACGTAACGGTGACGGTGACGATGATGAAAATGGCAACGACGGAGATAATGGTCCAGCGAGAGAAACACTGTCGAGGAAGAGGCATTGGGATAATTCCAAAAAGGGTAGTAAATCAGGTTGGGGGAGTAGCAGCGCTGCTACTTATGTCGGAGCGAGGGGTTATATAAACCGTCAAGGCACGAGACCGCATTCGACAAAGTGTGGCTGGAATGAAAAGTGACATCTAGAACCCACTGATTAGCTTTAACAGTCAAGCATAATCGTCATCGCTGGTTGGTTAGTTTACCCGTGGCAAAAGTCAATCATGGATTGCATCACTATCGACAATATACACATCCAACACAGGATCAGAGTTTATGCTGCCTAAAAGCGAGAAAGAAATAAGATGCAACTGCTATGACGGCGAGATCTATTTAGCGGAGATATCGATTGGGTTTCAACTGAATCGCCTTCGGAATTTAACTATCTCAGACACTACGGAGGTATAATCCTACGCTTATATGAGGGGTCTCACTTGGTCCTGCGTTAGTGTCATGACTGGAATGCATGGCGCCCGGATATGGCGTCGCGAGGCGACCTTTGTGCTGCGTGACGGTCTGTAGCGGTGATGTCACTCTGTCTTGATATGGAGGTTGATTTGATAAAGGAAGGTTCCTGATTCATGGTAACCCAACGGTTAGTGAGAATCGCCGTTGTGTAATGGGGGAATGGGGATAGTGAGACACGCGGCAAACCGGAAACGTGGGATCTCGGGGAACTCAGTCCACGCAATCTCGAACACTAAGATGTGGACTAATTGAATCAACGGTTTGAGAAAGGTTGCCAAGGGAACTGAGTTTCTGTATTCGGAATATTCAACGATGACCAAGCTTCTGCCAAGGTTTACGTAGACACTGTATGGAGTCATGACATATAACCAGAAGGCGAACAAAAGCACTATCATGACCGATTGCGTCTCGTAAATGCATGATGCCATTAAATATTATGCAAATTAACATTTGGGTCTAGTAAGCTATCGCTGTAATTTATACACTAGCGAGGGGAGGAAGGAAAACTCAAGACCTTGATCCTAAATAATAAAAAGATTTAGGTAAAATTAATATATATTTAGGGTATCTTTACTAAGTTAAGTAAAGTTATAAATATTTAGGATATATTTGCTAAGTTAGGTAAATTTATATAAACTTAGGATATCTTTATTAGGTTTAGGATATATATTATTAAGTTTATTTTAATACCTTATATTAAGGTAAGGTTCGGTGTTTTCTTGCACCTCGAGGACTAGCATTCGACGTCTCCTCGCTCGTCCTTGAGGCGGCAACGCTCTGGCTTGGCTATTACCTCATCATCTAACAGACTTTTCAACAACAAAGGCGCTTCTCCCTTTTCGGCCGCAGATAATTCATCCACTTCAAACAGTTTCGCCTCTTCTTCTGTTATCTCCACTTGAGGAGGAACGGGACCAGAAGATGCCGTGACTCCAGATACACCCCAGACCTGACTTCCCAGGTTGGTGGCAACCTTTGTGAAGATGATGACACTCATGATTGGTGATACACACTTGTTGATCAAGTATCCAATCGCAAGTTTGTGCCCTCGCTTTCGTAGCTCAGGTTCAAGGAGGACTGAGCAGAAGAACCAGAGAGAGGGCAATTGGCCAACGACCAACATAGGAACAAGCTTGATAGCGGAGACATGACGAACACAGCTTGCGATGAACAAGGCAGTGTTGAGAATGCGGTAGTACACCAAGCTCAGACGGATGACTTCAACGGAGGCAGCAATGCGAGTGATGGTGATCATCTTCTCGCCAGCCAAATAGAAGTAATTGTTGAAATAGGCATTGGAGCCCCATCGACGTCTTTGGCTTAGGTAGTGGAACAGTGACTGGGGAGCAACGGTCTCACTGACGGCATCGGGGACAAACAAGGTGCGGAGATGCTCGCCTTGAGACAGCATCGAGTACGTAAGTCGCCTGTCAGTGCCCTAGTGAATTTAAGTTAGCCTTGTGGGGAGACTACGGGAAGTGGGAGGGGAGGAATTTGGGGAGGGCTAGGAGGAATGAAAACTTAGGACCTAAATCCTAAGTGACAAAAAGTCTTAGGTAATATAGCCTTAGTTTAGAACGACTTTTGCTAAGTTTATTTTGACACCCCACAACCCGACGAGGGCTAGGAGAATTTTGCGGGGGGGGGGGGGGGGGGGCGTGTTCGGGCACTTACAAGGTATTGCACTTGGTGGTTAATGACTAGTTCACCAGTGACGGGTTCGGCGTATTTCCGAATCGCTCCGGCCATTTCTGGTCGCACTGCGATCATGGTGATGCAACCAGGTAAGCAAGTAACCTTTCCAATGAACCCTTCGGCTCGCCGCCTGACATATTGGCCAAACGTGTACTGTGTGTAGAATGTTAGACAGAGTCATAGTTGAATAGCTGGGGAACATACCTGAAATTGTTGATAGAGATTCCAAAAGGACCATTCATATCCCGGTTCAAGCTCAACCAGGACAAGTCCACAAGCAGCAATAGCCTTGTCATCACGAGCAAGAGCATTGGCTAGAAGAGCGACAGCGCCCTTGTAGATAGTAGAGTCGGCATCAGTGCAGAAAACCATATCAAAGCCCTTGAAGTCCTCACCCTTGGTCAACTCCGGGAGAATCTCGTCCCACATCTCCTTTCGTAGAAGTTTTGTGTAAAGAGGCGAATTCTCACGGGGAAAGTTGAAGAGATCGTGGCAGAGAATGAGGGAATCCTTCTTGCCAGCGTTCTTGACCTTCTCGATAACAATGACAGGGACATCCTCCATGAAACCGGCGAGGACGTTCAAGACACCTTTCTTCCATTTGAGGGAGACGTAGGGGCGTTGGAACTCGCGGACCATTCTCGTCATGTGTGATCGAACATCTCGAGGCTTGCCATCGAGGATGACGACCATGACTTGCTTGTGAGGCTCAACACCGTTATCCCGAAGAGAGAAGATAGTCTTGACGATCTGCTCCTCACTCTCAGAATAGGCAGGGATGAGAGATAAGATCCATTTTCGGCTGACAGGCTTAGGCGGGTAAAACTTGTCATGGATAGCACGATACATCATCCCGGTGGGTGACAGGATCGCAGATAGGAAATCCTTGCTCTTGACGAACAAGATGACGATGAAGATCAACTTGCTCTTCTTGCCAAAGAAAGCAGTGATCGCCATGCAAATGTTGATAATGACGATGATTCCCATGAAGGCGACCCTTTGGTTGCGCAGATCCCTTTTCGATAGGATCCTTGCAGGATCGACAGGGTCGTCGATCTTGGGGTAGCCGCATGTCTCAAGGCTGTCATTTGCATGCACTGGTGCTGGCGCAACAAACTTGGATGAAACAATCTTTGGCGGGAGAGACGCAGTAGGGCTAGGGATGTCAGGGTCTTTCTCAAGAGGGCAGACACTCTCTTCACTAGTGGTAGAGAAGAAAGAGTCCCTTGATGGAGAGACTTTGAGCTTGAAGGGGTTTTCTGTGTGAGGGGAGAAGAAAGGGTCTTGTTGGATCTTGGGCTCTTCAGGTGGTGTAGGGGGTTGCTCTGAGATGACATTGAGAGTAAAGAAAGGGGCATCTTTCTTGTGATGATGGTGGTCATGATCATCATCACCAACAACAGTCTCTGCTGTGGAAGAGAAGGAAGTGTTGTGCCATGATCTCATATGCCGCACAGGAGGACGGTCAGGAGCATGAAGGGTTTCATTGACAAACTGTTCATCAAAGTAAGCCTTCTTGGCCTCAAAGGAATACAAGGCACTTCTCGGCCGTAGAGAAGCCATGTTTGTGATAATCAAAAAAGAGGCGTAAAGAGGAGAACTCAACGAGGGAAAGGAGAAGCTGGGGGAGGAATTCAAGACATGGTCTTCAAATCAGCAGCTCACTCGGGGCAAAAAGATCATCCAAGCAAGGTCCCCCCATCATGACAACAAGGACAGGGCCTTGGCAGCATTGAAATCCTGGCTTCGCCCCTGTCGAATTCCAGTTCCCTGGGCCGTTTCCGACCATCTTGGCCGTCCCATACATCCCACATGGTTGTCATTGAAAGGATATGAGAGGGTAAGGGGAGGCAAAAAGAAAAACTTAGGATCTCTATCATAAGGGACGAAAAGATTAAGGAAAGTTTAGTATATCTTTGCGGGCAAATTAGACTAGTTAATTTTGACACCCTCTTCCGAAGTCCCTGGCTTTTCCTTCTGCCTGAAAGCCTGAAAGCAGATCAATACTGAAGGTAGCAACGTCCAGGAACAATTCCATCAACGTCGAGATGAATCTGGTTTCGTTGATCATTGCTCCTTTGATCATGGGCGGTTAAATGGGTGGAGTGTGCTGTTTAGACTGACATTCCTGCAATAGCCGGAAAGGGCGTTTTGTCCCGTGTGCCCCGTGTGCCATGCCGCAACGCCTCGCAGAATTTCAGAGACGGGGTGAAAGACATGGCGTTTTTATTAGCTTTAGATGGCCTAGCTTGGCCCTGATTCGTGCCGTGGGGTGTTTGATAGTGAACGGCTTTACCTACGTCAATGGCAATGGCGGGATATGTTCAACCGATGAGAGTCGGGGAAAATCTCGTCTACGTAAGTAAGCGAGTTTTCTGCAGTATTTCCAATCATGTACGATAGTCGTGAAAACTCTGCATCCATGCGATCGAAAGATCCCTGAAGACCCCTTCCCGGGTGAAAGACCCCTTCTGTTCAACAGAATCTGACATGTCTTGCTTGGCAGCATCCTCTTAAACTCTGAATCAACTCTAGAACACTTCGCTACCACATGACATGGAGAACTGAACCCTCCATCATACGACAGACCTGACGATCACATAGCCAAGACCTACCGAAAACAACTGCCATATCCCAGGAACAAAGGCACCGATCCCCGTTTCTCACGCTCTACACCTGCATCTGGACGTTGAAAGAGTGTTGGGTCTTGTGTGACAGGCCAAGTTTAGGCAGGTATGTGATTAGTGGCTTGCGCCATTTGGAGGGGGGAAACGATGAGAACGGTCTGTTTTTTGTCCAGATCCAAGGACGGACCTTTGTTGAAGTGGTGATTTGCCTTGGCAGGGCTTGGAAAATGGTAAAAGAGGCTTCAATTTAGAGTTATCTCCGGGTGTGGATCCAAATACAGCGCAACGCCGGGGAGTTGGGGATAGATGCCCAGGCCAGAATGTCACTGCTATCCAACCCCTCATTTGTTTATGGTATGGCCCTGTTACTTCCCTGATTTGACTCAATCAAACTTGAAATAATAAATACAAATCAATCTGGCTTTAATCGTGTTTAGCGCGCGCGCGAGTCTGTGCACTGGATCTCCAAAGCATGGTGCCCCTCGATCGATCCAACCTATGCCCCAGCACAAGGTCGATCGCGGGCAAATCGCGTGCACTCTAAAATCAACTGTAAGATATCATAATGTGCCGGAATGCTTTTGCCACTGTCGCAGGCATGTAACGGGATTGGATTTCTGCTTGGCGCTGCATTCCTCGCTGGCGCACTAGGGACCACTAGCACTTGTTGCCGGCCGGGACTAATCACCACTTTTTTGGCTCCGGCCGTGATGGTGCTTAGCCCACACAGTGGCTGCGGGAGCCCCCGCTATGTCTGTGCTGTGCAGCTCGCTCATATCGGTCGAAGAAGCCTGGCCGCCTGGCCCATTCGGACGGGTTTTGCGTCTTCTCGGGGCGAGATTGTGAGAGGGAGGGTTGCAACATCTTGGACTAGGAGAATTGGGTCGACAGGTAGTCCGTTGAGCTATTCCGAATGCTATCGAATCTAGACTGGCTACTCATAGCTCTCATCGAAAAACTGTTCAAAGTTTCTGCTTTTGGTTGAGTATGGAGATGATGGAGCAAAAACCTCGATCAAGAAGAGCTTTCAGTATCAACTAACAGTCTATAAGAACTCAGCTTCCGGCAGTCTAATTAACTTCTCATCATTCATCTCATCAACACAATCACCTCTTCAGGCTACTTTAAAACATTCTTCACTCCCCTCCTTGTCTCACTCTCCCATCATCACATCTTCTGTCTCACTATCCACACACTCCTACATCACCCATGCCTATCGTTGCCAATCTTGTCCAGAGGCCTGCTCCTCGCAGCAAGGTTATCCCCCACCAGACCAAGACCAAGCAGAGCCATGTAGCCAAGACTTCACCCGCTAAGCCCATCATGACACCCACTGAGGCTACTCCTCTTGTCGCAGTGATCGGCGTCGGCTTCGTTGGTACTGGTCTTGTTGACTCTTTCTCCTCCAAGTACGAGATCATGGGTTTCGACATCTCTGAGGATCGACTTGAGTTCCTCAGGGGCGAGTTCAGTGCTCGACCCAACGTCTCCTTCACTTCTAACGAGTCTGATCTTGGAAAGGCTACCCACTTCCTCATCTCTGTTCCTACCCTTCTTCGATCTGACCGCACCATTGACCTGTCATACCTTCGCTCTGCTCTTCGTCGCGTTGAGCAGTGGGCTCGTCCTGGCTGCACTGTTGTCATTGAGAGCTCTGTCTCTGTCGGTCTCACTCGCGAACTTCTTGGTCCCATTGCTAAGGCCAAGGGTCTCTTCGCCGGAATGTCTCCTGAGGTAAGCCGAGCCATCTACACTATCGTACCATGGCTCATACTAACAAGTACTAGCGCATTGATCCCGGCCGAGTTGAGCCTCCCATGCGATCCATCCCCAAGGTTGTTTCTGGCCTCGATGATGTCATCCCCGGATCTCTCGACGCCGTTGTTCGTCTCTATGGCCGCGTCTTCGACAGCATCGTCCCTGTCTCCAAGCCTGAGGTTGCTGAGATGTGCAAGCTCTACGAGAACTGCCAGCGCATGATGTGCATCGCCTATGCCAACGAAATGGCTGATGCTTGCAAGGGTCTTGGCATCGACGCCTTCGAGGTGTCTCGTGCTGCTGCTACTAAGCCCTTCGGTTACATGCCCTACACTCCCAGCCTCGGTGTTGGTGGTCACTGCATCCCTGTTAACCCCTACTATCTCCTCTCCAACTGCGAGTTCCCCCTCCTCGAGGCCTGCGCCGATAAGATGAACAAGCGCCCTGCAACCCAGGCTCAGAAGATCGTCGATGAGCTTCACGGTACCAGCAAGACCAAGCGTCGTGACTCCGGTATCGAGCTCAGCAAACGAATCCTTGTCGTCGGCATGGGCTTCAAGGCCGGACAGGACCATCTGGTCAACTCTCCTGGTCTGCAGCTCGCCAAGGAGCTTCAGAAGCTTGCCATGGACGTCACCTTCGCCGACTCTCTGGTGAAACAAACTGCTGTGCCTGAGATACCCCGATTGGCTGATGAGGACTGGACCAAGGAGGAGCTGGAGAGTTTTGACATGATCGTTGTCAGCTTCAAGCAGTGGGGTATGGACTTTGATGTCTTGGACCAGGTCTCTGTTCCTGTGCAGATGTGGTGCCAATAACTAGGTAATCAGCTCAAAAAGCTTAATATAGGCGTTCTGGTTTTCGTTTTAGTTTGCTATAATACACCTTTCTTAGCCTTGCCTCCTAATGTCTCTTCACTCCTGATAATGGACACCAACTCATAAAAGCAAGAAAACAGAAATTATATTGCTCTTATCTTCTATAAATCACCCGGAAGAATCTCCGTAATATTGCTCTTGGCCAACTCCTTCGTCGCATCTAAAACCTCCACCATCCCCCCCCTCGCCTCTACATTCTTCTCACTCTTCATATCAGCCATCCCCATGTGCTCCAACGTCACACAGATCAACGACTCCATAAGTCGCTGCGCAAGTTCCCCCGCGTAGCCCTGTTCGTAGAACGCCGGTGTTTCATTGACTTCCAACAACCACGCCGTCCCCTTGGAATCGATCAGGAAGTCAATGGCGAAGAGCTCGAAGCACTTATCTAGCGGTGTGAACTTATCAGCCATTGTGTGAGCGGCTGCGCGAAGTAACTCTCCTGAGATTCGACAAGCTTGATCAAACACACTTTTCTTCCAATCACCAGGAAGTAGATCGTCATCGATGTTCCAAAAATCTCGCATGGATTCTTTGCTGGTGAACTCCTCTTCATCTTGGAGTGCAGTGTTGGTCAATGAAGACTTCAAACTGGGGTTCTTCCATGGAGGCTCATAGTCGTCAAGGGCTAGCAAAGCGAGCATTTCGTTAAAGACATGGACTTTGAGACGACCGACTGAGAGGACGTAAGCTCTAACGTGCCACTTTCGGCCGTCGATGGGTGGAATGTTGACGATGTATTGCTGTGCGACGAACTCTCGAAGAAGAGCTGATGGGATGCGCTCGTTTTCATCAATGACCAGATCTTGTATCTTGTTTGTTCCTTGGACAGAGAGCTTTCCAGTTGCTGTGATCAGAGCATCTAGTGAGTCAAGTCCAGGCGCAGACAGACTTGGTTTGAAGCCCTCAGCACTGTCGTCACTTTCGAATTTGGTATCCGGTGTTTCAGCGTCTTCTTCGCTCTCTTCATCCTCCTCGGAAATATCAGCCGCCAGTTCAAGGTTGCCCGCCAGTTCGTCAATGGTGCTGAATATTCGAATGCCGTGGCCGCAATCAATCATGGCAGGTTTAAGAATCCACCAATCTCTTTCCGATGAGTCCTTGGCTTCGTTATCTTCAAGCGAGTACAAAAGAGTGAGATCGTCAGCTGCAGCCAACGCATCCTCGACATACTCGCTGTAGTCGAGAGATAACTTCACAGTCGCGGGGCTATGACCTTTGAGCACGCTTCCGGGCCTTTTGGTGATCCAGTAGTCCACGACGCTTGCCATGTGGTCCTTTCGAGCCAATGCATCACTGTTGGGATAGGCGTTGAGGAGTCCATGTTTGGCTCTGTTCAGTACTGCAAAGTGATGGTTCAGCTCCCATCCGTTGAGAAGCTGATATACAGTATCCGCATCCTCAGGGATATCCGTAAAGTTCTTATGACAGATTGCATCCGGCAAATGTCGTTTGATACATTCTTGGATATGGTCATCGAGCCAGGGATTGGCGCTATGGACGTATACGTGCATTTCCGGGACCGGAATTTGCTAGCTTCTCAGTGAATGGTGTAGCCTTTTTCTGGAGGGAGGGCAGCTTGACGAGGGATTTGTAGCTGAGTAAGTCTTGATTCCATAAGACCGATAACAATTGTTTCAGAAACAATCATCAAGCACGTACCTGATTGACGAAGGGAGCCGGTAGAGCCAAGAAGAGGCGACAGTTGGAGCCTTTTAAACATGATGCTCACGGTCCTGAGGAAGAGAATATTTTAAAATTAATTGCCAAGAAAACAATTCATGGTATTTACTAAGTTGATCCACTCATTCAAACATTTTGTTCATGTTCTATTGGGCGTTGCATTATTAAACGTAAGCAACATCATGAAGTTCATGATATTTTCCAAAATGCATGATCGGCGTTGAGCTCACCGTTTCTTGTCAGGGGTCATGCCAGTGCCCAAATCGAGATCATTGAAAGCTTTAATAGGACCACCCTGTATCATTTGGTATACTAATTAGATGTAAAACTTTTCATGTGCGTTCATGAGTCGCTTGTCATGTTTTTGGTGATGTGATTTGAAAGGCTGATTCTTGGCACTCACGTTTGAGTCTTTTCTTAGTTTTCCAAGTCTAAATAACCTCATCGTTCTCTACCCTTTGTCTATTGAAAGTTTCTTTGACCAATTTATGACGAAATCTAATTTTTATCCAAGGCCGTGATTCTACCGCACATCGAGCTCGTCCTGACGGCCTGCTACTTCTAAAACCAACAACAAAGGAAGATATCCCATTTAACTCAAGTCGCTTGATTCCGATTCTTTTCGACGCCTCATTCTCTCGTACCAAAACATCTTCAAATGAGCTTCTCTTTCCCGATCAATTGGAAATTGTCGTCGCATAGATGCTCGAAATGTTGGCCTGCAATCGTTTCTTGAGCCCGATAATCTGAACAGAGCCTCGTGGTAGCCATCAAGGTCTCCGGTATCCTCGGAATCGGAGCTTTCAGACTCGTCGTCTTCTTCCAGATCCAGAAATTGCTTCGCAATCCCAGTAGGTGTTGAAGCGTCGGTAACAGTGTATGGCTGTCTAGGCTTCAATGTCCCGTACACTTCGTCGTCAAATGGCGAATCTCTTGGACTCGGTAGCTTGGAGAGCCAACTTTGGACTTTTCCTTGCGGCTTCTGCTGGCTTGGGTGGATGACATGGCGAGAATTGCCGACGTTGCTATCAAAGTAGCTCGCCGAATTCCCTTGCGGCTTGGTCATGACATATGACGTTGAAAACATGCGCAGTGTAGGCGCCACATCACTGAATGGTGAGTCAATGAGGCCAGGAGTTGTAGGCGTCCGTGATGAGCCCATGGAGAAGCTCCGTTTGTGGCAAGGCCGAGAAGCATCATCGGCGCACTCGTGAAGTGTGAACAATTGCCTGTTATATCCAGGCTCAATGGTGGTGACGATGTGAGGTAGAGGCCGCTTGGTGCGCAAGGACGATGTGCGCCTAGGAAACTTTAGAGGTGCTGGCACGTCCTCGCTAGAAGGAGAGTAAAAGTTCTGATTTCTCATTGTGATAGTATAAAGAATGACGATGTCTGTCATGGAACAACTATAGATCCTACTCTGACTTTAAGTATCTGGATGACGTTTCGGAACGCCCGTCATGAACAATATTAAAAAGCTTGTTCCAGTACCTCGGCCGCAATTACAGTTGGCACATTACCAAGCCGAGCAACTACTGCCGTGCTGAGCTAGCCTTGGTGAAACCACTTTTGCTATCAAAGCGCGGATAGTGACATGTTGGGGACATTTTTAGCGCACTCTGATATGTCAATTTACGCTGCATAGACGCTACGCTACTACTAAGCTCAGCGCAAGTGCCTATTTTGTGATCTGTGAGCTGTCCTAGAACTGCGGATTGTTTCACCTCGTGACTGCGATACGCGGGTTATATTAATAAGGGGAGAAAGGCCGGACTAATTTAGGCTACCCCAGTGATTGAACTGCGGCAAATGCGTCCTTGAGGATAATTATTAACCTAGATCATTTAATTAGGCCAGTACTTTTTACAAAAGAAAGTTCAAACGGTGACGTTTTAATGCTTGTTGACTATATTTATTATTTCTCGAACGTCCTTGTATTCCACTTTTCTAGACTTGCAAGCGTGAATTGTCACACTACAGTCATCTATTCTTTCTCCTTCCGCTACCGAAGCTCGACCCTCGGAACTGGCATATAAATGTGGTCAATTTTCAGTAAATATTATCCCACATTTATCACACTGACACTCTCCCAGAGGTAAATCCACGAGCGTTACACTCGGTTCCGGTAAACCCCTGTGAAACACAATACAAAGTCTATTACAAGCTCGGCCGTGTTCCGGGCGATGTCGACCACTGTTACAGGGTAATCCTGGCCGGGGAATGGAATCTTCTCTCCCCCCCGGTAGAGACTACGTCAACTCGATATGACATTCACGAGTCGAGTCAGAATCGGATGACTTTTGCGTCGATGCTTTCTCGGAGGGTTTATTTCATGAGATATATATAGAGATACTTACTTACTGTTGAAGGTTAAACTTTATACAAATGATATCATCGCAATGCTCCTTTTCTGCATGGGAGTGGAGCAGAGGCTGCAATAAAACTTAAATAGACAGGAATACTAACCGTGTTATCTGAATGATTCACACGTAACTACCGGTCTATTTGTGTCCTGGTGTTTTGATCTCCGATGAGCCCACACCCCGAAATGCCGCCTTGAACATCCACGCTTGACCCATCAGGTACTAGCTACCGAGCTATCATAAATCATCATCCCACTGATCTCGCTACCGATAGATCTGCATGCCGCGGCATACCCTTAATGACTTCTCCGTACCAAGGCTTATCGTTATGCCGATTGGGTAGGCTGTGGGATGACAATAACGGGTGCACGGGGACCCGAGATTCACCGTTTGTAATGTGGCACGGACGGCAAAACTTCAGTCACGAACAACGGATGATTGGCTAGAGTTGACATGCTAAGGCAAGCCCTGGGCGGTGGCTTGATTCTAGACTGTTGGCGTAACGTTCTGTTGTTGTTCTGTAGAATACAGCGCTGGAAAAGGGAAGGGGAAAAGGGGGAAAGGGAGCCAGCTTGAACAGGCTCAGTCACGAGTAGTCAATCTTCCAAGTCAGTAACAGTGGCCGGTTTTATGATGTCCCAAGCACATTTTGTCTATTAGTAAGGTCTTTCTGAATGATACAATGGCAAAGTTTCGCTCAAATCAAAAATAAGTAGTCGCTCCTTTTAAATGCACATGACCTCATTCGTGAGATCTCGAAGATGCTACCACGCTCATACTTTTACGGGCTTCCTTCTCCAAGCCCCGAGGGTATCGTCGTCGCATCGACGGTCGGAACTTGCGCTCGGCTTTTGTAGCGAAGGGAGACGAGGTGTCGATTTGCAGAAGGGTCAAATGATAAGCATCGAGGTTCGTTGTTGGATCCGTCGTGTCATATAGTTCAGGTCGTACGTAGTCTACATATCCGCGTGTTGGACTTGTAGGTTGGATGTCCTCATAGCATGTGTCTAAGAAGTCCAGGTAATTTAAAAGACCCTGAGTTCCAGGAATAGACTCTCTTGATTGTTCAGTATCAACCGTTGATGAAGATTCGTCCTCGGTGGTTCCATATAGGGCCTGAAGTGCGCATTAGCTTAATCCTCCGAGGTATTTAATAAGATGATAGGCTTACATCAACATAGCTCACGTCCAGCCATGGAATATCAGGGAGCCCCGAGAGCCAACGATGTACCCGCTGATCAAGGCTGTCATAATTGTTTGGAAAGGTTCCAGTGATGTCATCTGGTAAAATGGAACGGAGCTTCTCTTCGTTCGTTGAAATGACAGATGAGGGAGAACAGATATAGAGCTGTGATTTTGCGTCGCTGGCGAACGTGTTACCGGAAATAGCGTGATATGAAGACGTTGACACAGTTTCCCAAGAGAATCTGCGTCGTTCGAGTGTCGCCGAATCCTTCCGGAGAGTTCCCTGTACAGTGAATGGCTGAAAGTCGAAATGAATGTCGTCTAAAGCCTCAAAGGCGCCTTTGATGGTTGCATCCATGGCCAAGGAGGCCGGTTGGTAAGAGTCAAATGTCCGAGGAATTGAGTCCAGAACGGACTGGCCTGACATTGTTGGAAGCATTGGAGTTCTTTGACTGATCGGCTTTGAACTGAAATTGGAGCATTCTATGGGTCTTACTCTTGGTTTCTCGTGGATAATAAATAAAAGCTTCTGGTCTCCTCGTAGCTTAATGATGCCCAACTCCACGGCCTGCGATGGTCATAGCATCAATACGACCTACTGTATTTATGTTCCAAGCTAAAATCTGAAACATGTCGGAGATGGTCGACATCGAACTCACGCTCTGTTGGAAAGCTCCCTGGAGCTAAAAACCGGCCGGTCTGTTCTTGGAAATGGTCGTAAGACGGTAACCCCAACGGTCGACTACTATCAGATAAGCGATGGAAAATCAGGCGATTATTTCGTACGCGAAGAACACGAGACATTCTAGACGAAATCAAGTCACAAAGTTCATTGCTTTCTTATTACCTGACATATTACTAACCTCACCGGATTCGAGACGTGTTTGCGTCATTAAATGGCGGTTCTAATTGGATGTCGAAGTTGACGTGGTATTCCGCTATGCCGCGATGACAAGGTCGCGTGCTAGGATGAATGTGACGTTGTCCAAACTCTATTTAGTCCAGCGTACAAGACACGGAGCGTCCTGGGATCTTTCCAGCTGTTTTAGCCTTTGGAGCTCGTGCCATCGTTCTAGCAACTTCTTAATACAGTGAAGGAGTTCCTTGGCGTATCATGATTTTGCCCGCACGATGAGCAAGTCAGCGACCGAAAGACAGGAACGGAAAGTCTTCTCATAACCGACCACCAAGTCTGCCTTGGACAACCATACCATTGACTATCAATCACATGTTATGCCACTCCATTGTTCCTGACTACCTTGTTCCTCTCCTTGCTCTGTAAAATTGGAGATACCGGTAGTGCAGCGGTACTGAAACACTTGCAGCTTGGCTTTCTGGGGAAGCTCTGCTCTGCGTCGACTCACCGGAACTTCCGGCCCGTTCCGTAGATCACGACAGTTGGAGATTATTGTACGGATAGACGTTAAATTACCCCGTACTAATCGGCTCATTCCGGATGATCAGGCACTGGCATGTTTCCTTTTAATTACAATGAGCAAGTAAAACGCACGCACGGATTCCATCTTAGCCTCTCACCGAAGCAAGCTGTCGGTCCGACAAGCAGTCATCACAGTTTGACTGGCCGACATGTCATGATTAACTAATGATCATGCCACAGAATTCAGGCCAGCGCTTTGAGCGGACTATACGTATCGCTGCAGGAATTTAGTATCCTTTGCTAGCGGGAATTACGAGCCAAATACATGGACAGGGAGCTCTGTTATATGTAGCCTTGGATGATAAATGAGAGATGCATGTTGGTGGAACCCGTAGAATGATCGGCAGCGTCGCCCGAAGATGAGATCGAGAATACCCACAGCGGCAAGGTCGCTCAGGGGAGCGATCATAGCGCTAATCAGGTGGAGATAGTGACAATGCCTCAGGTTGCGGAGTAGACGACATACTTCTTCCAGTCATCTGTGCACTTGACTTGACTTCGAGAAAGAAGACTGAGTCCAAACGCTTGAAACCTTCCGATGTCGGTCACAGCTTTTGTTCCATAATCTCCGTTCTGTTTCTGACTTCGGACATCGATACAGCGTATGATCTTCCAGAAACACCTGACGATCTAGCCCGAGTCTCAACCTCTTTATCCCTCATCACACTCGCCTCCTCCACGACCGCACGTGTTTCAGTTGACACGACCTGGGCGATAGCCTGCCAAGCGTTGCCAAGACCAGAAGCCTTTGTCTTGAGTTGAAACAACACCATCGTGCCGCAAAGTAGCAGTAGGTGAATCAAGACCAGACGCAGGACCACGGCTAACCCTGTCCACCGCACTGGGATGAGCATCTCGACTGAGTTTACAGTAGTGACTGGCTTGTATAGGTCAAACTCGGCTATGCTGTCGTAGAAGATCATGGAGTGAAACCTAAAGGCAAGGGCCTGTATGGCCAATGCAGGGTCCCCCGTGACTCGAAGGATGTCTTGGAGTAGAGAGACATGCACAGCGTGCGCGGCCCACCAAGCGATCCAGTCCTCCTCGTAAAGATCCTTGTAATTTTTCATTGCCCAGCCTCCTTGGGGCGAGTACTCCGTACCCCGACAGCGCTTGGATAAGAGCAAAGTTTCTTGGCTCCGGCATTGACTTTGAGTATTTCGAGTTATGCAGTCCTACCTCAAGCTACATGGTATGTCGATCTCTGTAGTTTTTATAGGAAACTCCGATACCAAGCTGTTTCTGCAGCTGCGCACTACTCTTTGAAGTGCCGTTCCTCTGCCACTCGACTGTCGGCTCAGATGGGATAGTCATCCCAGTCATGGTAATTTCGTAGAGCTCTGGTGCGTTATCCGCGACAAAACACAGCGTCGCACTAAACACTGGTGTGCCATTCTTCAACGAAGCTGTTATCCAACGACCGTCCATATCTGTCTTTAGTCATTTCAGTTGATCAATCTTATCCATCGCCTCACTCTCGTCAGTCTCGCCACCCAAGTCCAAGTGCCCAAATCCTCGCAGCAAAATTGGGCTGGACTTGAGAAGCATCAGGGGAATAAAAGTGAAGTTCCGGCCCGAAAGCAGATCTTGAAGTCCCAGATCCCCACGGGGACCAGCATGGACATTGTTAGCGAGTGAGAGTGGCAAGGTAGCTCTGTCGCTTTCATTCCACTTGGTTGGAAGCTGAACGTTGAACTTAAATTTACTATCTGACCAGTTCTTGAGAAATGCTGGGCCATTTTTCGTTGATTTGATGTCGAGCTTCGCCTGAAAGCCCCATCTGCTTGCAGTAAGACCGAAGCGAATCCTTTCAAGGCCAGGGCTGAAACAGGCTGTTCTGAAGTTACCATTGTGTTAAAATTACTTTGTTATGACCGATCTTTTGCCACCTTGTGACTTAATATTCCCTAACCTTGACCAGCTAGTTTAACTTTTCCTCCTTAGCAATAATAACATAGCCACCGTATATGTGTTTTCCTCGAAACCTTTGGCATCTTGAGGAGTGTTTCTGATGATGTTGAGTTAGAGGGCTATAATAGGGGACTGGGGCAGCCATTTTATCCCTTAGGGAATATATTTAGAGTTCTTTTTATGCATTAAATATAATTATTATTAGATAGGCTTATAAAGCTTATTTTAGGTAATTATATTAGGTAGCTAGTATATTGCCTAGACTGACTTTAATAAGAGTGTTATTTTAAGTTAATAGACCGTATAGCTGATAGTTCACATCACGCGCCTCACACACGTTCTGAAGTTACCCACCAGCACTGGCCCAGAGTAGTGCTCTAGTGTGGTTCTAGTCTCCTCCTTCATGTAGGGCAGAAGAGCGCGGTATGTATTCCCGGTGTCGGCAACCTCGGCAGTCGATGCAACATTGCCGGGCTTCATCTCGCCGAATCGCCAGTTCACAGAAGGACTAGACCTGTAGTGGAGAACACCATTCGCAGACAAGGTATTATTTGGTCTGAGTCCAATTGGAAGAAGCTTTGTCTGCATCGGTCCAGCTATATTGACGTTCTTTAAGTCTGTGAGCAGTATCGTAGACGTAAAGGTCGAAGCGACTAGGATAATTGTCCCTAGAATGATGATCGAAGCGTGCAGCACACCGAAGATACTGAGTCTAGTAACTCGTCATGAAGCAGGAAGGATTGTGAAAGGACTGGAACCCGATGCTCGCTGAATTGAAACTGTCGCGATGTCGCGAAACCTTGTCCCAGTAGTCTCGAGCATAAGCGCAGCGACAGCTGCTGCTACAAGGCTAATGTGAAGACCTATCGATACACGAATGGCGGCGGAGCAGATGGTGATAACCTTGGTAGCCATGTCGCGAAACACTATGGTTTTCCAAAACTTGGCTGGGTCGCCGCGATCTCGGGCTGTTTGTGCTCCTTTGCAAAGAAACACCAGTATGGCGCATGAGGCCAAGATTACTAGTGTACCAGTTATCAGTGTAACGAGACCTAACAGTCCTATCTTGTGCCACCAGCGATGTTTTGGGTATTTGGTCCATGGTATTGGGCCTGATGGTTGCGATTTCCCCGAGACATCCTGCTCATGAGCGGTTTTCAATAATGCTGGTTCAAAGTCTGTCTCCGCGCGGGGCAGTGATGCAGCATCAGCCTCCCTGGATGATTCGTAGCGACCAGCAGGCGGAGGAGTTGTTTCTTCTAATCGTATATCCTGCGCTGGGCTTCCTGGAGGAAGATCAGTCGTATCAGTGGAGAGAATAGCTTTATACTGCGCCATGATGACTCTTGGTAAATGATACCATGTCAAGACACCAAAGGGCAGATAATGCGGCAACGCAGTGTGTTTAAACCTCATCTCGGTTGCATCTTCACAACAACTTAACAGACATAATAGTGGCTATATTTCATCGGCTTAAGTATCAGGCACCCTAATTAATATAAACAGCACCTTAATTTATAGTTAAATTTATATTACTAAGGCTAAATATTAATATTAGATTTTTATATACTAAACCCTTTTCTTTTTATCTTTTTATAATAATTATAATTAGTTAATATATATTATTTATAAATTATTTACTTATTAATTTCTTAATTAATTAAAGTTATTATAAATTATAATTTTAGTAATTTACTTATTATTATAAAGTCTTTTTATAATATTACTTTTTTTTAAAAAAACTATAAAAATAGTAATTATAAATATTACTTAATTTAATAATTATATATTTTTTATTTATTAATTTAAGTTAAATATATTATATTTTAAAAAAATTATTTATAAATATTTTAAAAAAAAAATAATTTAAAAATTAAATTAATAAAAATATATTTATAATTTTAAAAAATATAAAATTACTTTTTAAATTACTTTTTATTTTTTTAAATTTATATTTAAATTTTTATTAAAATATAAAATTTAATAAATTATTAAATATATTAATTTAAATATATTAAAAGAATATAATTATCTATAACTTTTATTATATATATATACTTATTATTAAAAAAAGGCTATTTTAAAGTTAAAATATAATATTATTATTATATAAAATTTTAAAATATAACCTTTTTATATATATAAGAAAATTTAATATAAATTAAAAGGCCTAGTTATATAAATTACTTAAAATAATATTATAAATCTCTTAAAGTAATATTAAAAAAAAACTTAAGAATTAAATAGTTATTAAATAGCTATATAATAAACTAAAAATTAAAAAATATTATTTTTATAATTTTAAAAATACTAATAGTTATATTTTTTATCTATTTATTATTTTTAAATTTACTATTTTTTTACTTTAAAATTTTCTAGATATTTTATTAATAAACTATATATATAAAATAAATTATTTTAATATATTATTATTTAATATCTATAGAATTATAATATATAAAAAGACTTTTTAAGTAATTATTATATTTATTAATAATAAAAAATAAGTTTAATATAATTAGGCAGTTTAATAGCTTTTAAAATTACTAAAAATATTTAAAATCCCTATTTTAAAAGTTATTATTATAAATTAAAAGCTTACTTTTATTAAGGCTTTAAATTAATATAAAAACTTTATAGTAATTCCTTATATTTTTTATTATTAATATATAAATATAAATATTATTATTAAATATAAATACTTTTTTTAAGGCTAAATAATAAGCTAAAAGAATAATTTATAACTTAAAGTTTTAAAGCTTTTTAAATTATTAAAATTACCTTATAAAAACTTAAAAAATAAATTATTATAAAGTTAAGCTTAAAAGCTTTATAAAAATATTTAAATATCTTAAAGAAGCTATAAATTATATTATTAATACTTAATTAAACCTTTAAAAAAATAAAATTATATATTATTAAGTTAATTAAATTCCTTACTTTAGCTATATAATAATATTAATAATTAAAGATATATATATAGTAATAAAAATCTTTATTTAATTTAATTAAAAAGATTTAACTTTAGCTTTTTAAATACTATAATAATTCTAGATATATTAAAAGTATATAATAAAATTATTAAAAGCTATTAATTAATATAAATTTTTAAAAATATTATATTATTATTTTTATATTAAAATATAATATAAAATAATTATTAAGATAATATAGTTAATTTAATATAAAAAGACTATATTATTAAAAGATTAATTATTTAATTTAAGGCCTTATATAAATAAATATATTCTTAAAGTAATATTTAGCCTTTTTTATAGGTATAAAATCTAATTAAAAAAGTATTATAAGCTATCTTTTAAGATTTTAAATATTAATTTATATTAATATATTATATATTTAAGAGATATTAAAAATATATATTTTAATAATTTATATTAATATTTAAAGGATTTTTATTTTATTTAATATAAAGATTATCTTAAAGATATATTAAGGCTTAAATATAATACTAATAAAGAGATATTATATTATAATTTCTTTTTAATTAAAAAAGTAATATTAATTAAAAAAGTAAAGGCTATAATAACTAAAAAATCTAACTTTTTAATTTAAAATAAGCCTTATAATAAAAACTTTTTTAGGCTAATTATATTAATAGATTTTATAGAAAATCTTATTATTAATATAACTATATAGGCTATTAAAAAGGCATTTTTTTAATAAATATTATAATACTTATTAATATTACTTTTTTTAATAGCTTTTATTATAATTAATATTATAAAAAGTTATTTATAACTAAAAAACTATATATATTAAAAAAAGGTAATTTTTATAAATTTAGTATTATTATATCTTAAGTATATTAATATTATATATAAAGCTTAAAAGACTTAAATAATTATAAAAATAAAAATTAATTTAAAAAGGAAAATATTAAAATATTAAAAAAAAATATTATAATTTCTAATTAAAAAAATATTAAAAATAACCTTATAATTTAAACTATAAACTAATTATAATTATATAAAAATAAAGATATAAAAAGAGAGATAATTATTTCTTTTAATTAATAATATATTAAAAAGCTAAATTAATTTATTAATAATTTAATAATAAAAGCTATAGCTAAAGATCTTAAAAATAATAAAGTTAATAATAATTTTACTTTATTAAATAATAGCCTTTTAATTATAATTAAAAGTTAATTAAAAAATAGCTTTTATAGGGCTTACCTTATAGTTAGTATAAGGAAATATATATATATACTAGAATTAGACTAGCAGTTATATTTAGCTATAAATTAGGGTGCTAATTATACTGGATAGGGTGCCTGATACTTAAGCCGTATTTTATTATCTAAGACTTCTGATTAGACTGTCATTTGTGATAAGCAAAAGACCCGCCACTTGTAAAGTCTTGCACCCATTGATTGCTTGTTCTTGGCAATCAGGCTGTGAAGTATTCTGCAGAGCTGCATCAACGGACCAATACGAGGCTGTTCTTCACGCCCTGTGATGAACCAGCCCACCAACTTGCTTCCAGCTCATGCAAGAGTAGATCGCTTAGAGCTTTATTACTTTTCAATCGTTGCCATGGTGCATGCGCCACTCATGCGGCTTGCTTCTGCTCATGGCTTGTCTCCATCGCTGTGTTGGCGGCCAATCTCTATGGTAAAACATGGGATAAAATGAGAGGCAGTGCCCCAAGAATACACCGGAACTTCATTTCTTATCTATTTGAGGATAACATGTGGCCGAGTCTCGTTAACCTAATAGAATCGCCTTCTCAATAGCTTCTCCCAAAGTCTGTGTATTTCCCTTGCCCCCAATATCCGCAGTCTTGACTTCCGCTCCCGAACTCGCCAGCACAGTCTCAATAGCCGTCATCATCCCCGCAGCGGCATCTGCATACCCAAAGTGCGACAACATCATCTGCCCCGCCCAGATCATTCCGATAGGATTGGCAATCCCTTTGCCGTAGATATCCGGTGCACTTCCATGAACAGGCTCGAATAAGCTGGGGAAATCGCCCGTTGGGTTGAGGTTTGCTGACGGAGCAATGCCAATCGTTCCTGTGCACGCAGGGCCCAGATCAGATAGAATATCGCCAAAGAGGTTCGATCCAACAACAACGTCAAAGATTTGAGGTCGTTGGACAAAGTGAGCCGTCAAGATATCGATGTGATACTTCTCAACCGCAACATCGGAGTAATTCTTGCTCATCTCAGCCACGCGACTATCCCACCACGGCATAGTGATGCTGATGCCATTGCTCTTAGTCGCACTCGTCAATTTCTTCCTAGGTCGACTCTGCGCAAGATCAAAGGCATAGCGAAGAACGCGATCCACTCCAACACGCGTCATGACCGTATCTTGGATCACAGTCTCTCGTTCCGTTCCTTCGAACATGATTCCTCCGACACTGGAGTACTCTCCCTCCGTGTTCTCACGCACGATCCAGAAGTCAATGTCGCCGGGTTTGCGGCCAGAGAGGGGAGATAGAATACCGGGCATGAGGCGACATGGCCGCAGGTTGATGTACTGGTCGAATTCGCGACGGAATTTGAGGAGACTGCCCCAGAGACTGACGTTATCGGGGACTTGGTCGGGCATGCCAACGGCGCCGAAGTAGATGGCATCAAAGTTCTGGAGAGTATCCTTCCAGTCATCAGGCATCATCTTGCCGTGCTTTTCGTAGTAATCGCAGCTTGCAAAGTCGAACTCTTGGAATTCGAGTGAGATGTTGAACTGCTTGGCTGCGGCTTTGAGGCAACGGACGCCGTACGGCATGACTTCTTTGCCGATGCCATCGCCGGGGATGACGGCGATCTTGAGTGTTTTAGACATTTTAGCGTTTTGAGAATTCGGATACCAGATGTAAACTCGGCGAGACCGCTTGCTCTTGAGAGAAGATTTTATCTTACTTATTTCTGTACTTGCAGTTCATGTGTTCAACGGCGGTTATACCAAACGCCGACGATGTCGGGAGATAGAAAAGCCGATGATGAATCCCCGCTCTTCCTCCGGCGGGGATTTCTTTGTCCGCCGGCTCTTATCGGCGTATGGGCCCCGATAAGATCGGAGTGAGTGTTATTTGGCCGACTGCCTGGGCGACTGAATCACGAAAACAGCAAAGAAAAACACTTCTCAGAAGTGAATTACTATACCATCGCTTTGTCAATCACTATTCTAGCATCTTGTTCGGCCTGTTTGACCGCCGTTATCACGCGGCAGAAGGTAAGCCCGCTAGTGGTAAGCGGCCGAGGTTTGGCAGTGAGGCCTGTGAAATTATGACGGCATAGTCACTCTCCGCAATTAATCATCACCAGAATACATCATTTAAGCAACTTGTCTACCAAAGGGCGTTGACGAGATATATCCCGGTAAACAGCGCATACAGCTCGAGTTCCTCAATTTCTTCCCACCATATCATCTCTATCTGCTTCTCAAAATGTTTGACAACTTTAAGCCTTTCGCAATCAAGACAAAGTCCAGCCCGGACATCACCATCAACGGCTTGAAAAGCGGCGAGCCCTCCTCCAAGCCTGCTCTTCTCCTCATCCATGGCTTCCCTCAAACACTACACATCTGGCATCGTGTTGCGCCTCGGGTTCTCGACAAGTACAACATCGTGCTGATTGACATCCGAGGTTATGGGAAGTCCTCCAAGCCTGACGATGTAGCTTTATATGCAAAGAGCGCCATGGCTAGAGACTGTATCGATGTCATGGACGCTCTCGGCCACACTGGGTCTTTCTTCGTCTGCGCTCATGATCGCGGTGCCAGAGTCGCGCATAAACTCGCCGTCGATTACCCCGATCGCATTCGCAAGTTCATACTACTCGACATATGTCCTACACTGGCGATGTACACCAAGACGGATTTCGACTTTGCCAAAGCATACTTCCATTGGTTTTTCCTCATTCAAAAAGAACCTCTTCCTGAAACTCTTATCACCGCGAAGCCTAGAGAGTTAGCAGAGATGTTCATGGGAGGTCGTCAAGGCGATGGGTTATCCATCTTTGAGCCAGAGTGTTTTGAGATCTATGCCAAGAATTTGGAAGATCCTGCGACGGTTCATGCCATGTGCAATGATTATCGCGCGAGTGCGACGGTTGATCTGGAGGAGGCGCGTGAGGATCTGAAGCAAGGTCGAAGGATTCAGAGTCCTCTGCTTGTCTTATGGGGAAAGCATGGGATCATTGAGAAGTGCTTTGATGCTGTGAAGGAGTGGAAGGACGTTGCTGATCCTGGTGTCCTGGTCGAAGGCCGTAGTGTTGAGTCGGGACACTATGTTCCGGAGCAGGCGCCTGATGTTGTAGTCTCCGCGATTCTGGAATTCCTCATTTGAGCGCTGCAGAGAATGCGACCGAGAGATTTAAGGACGAGATATTTCTAGGAAATCAAGTACTTACATCCATTCGTTCGCGACGCGTCTCACGATTGACTTCGTAGAGATAGCAAACGTCTTTTGAGGACGCGCTTTTTTTCGTCTCAAAAGACTGCACCAATAAAAAATTGGTGTGACCACCTGATAAGATGAGCGGAAGTCTAGATGCCAAAGAAGCATAAATCAAACAAGTTCAGCTCGAGGTGACACGAGACTAGCGTTGGTGGTCTAGTGGAGGAGCAACGCGAAATGAAGCAGCCAATATCAGAAGCCGTAGAGGCCCCGTGTTTCGGAAACCCATCTTTTGGGGATGGGTTGGCCGATCAGCCAAATTTCTCGTTACAAGCAACGCTCAAAAGCGCTGTCAGTCTTTGAGACGAGGGAGAGCAATGTGAGGGGCAGAGGGGCAACGGTTATCAACGCATTTTCTCACATTCCAGCGATTTCGCAACGGATTCATCGCAGATAAGAGGGACAAAGTTACGAGCATGCCTGAAAGCGGATATCAGGGAATAGAGCGGAGATAAGAGAACGTGCATCGCTGCCGTCTTTGGTAAGGCTTCAAATTCCATGCATACATTCAAGGTTTGGGTTGAGTTGTCTGTTGCTGCCGAGTCAGAGGCTAGACCATGGATGAAGACAAAAGGCGAGCCAATTAGAGGCCGTGTCTAGGTTCTGACATCAAAGAGGCGTTGCTCATTCTGGGAATGGCCTCGTCACGGTAGTTTTCTCTACAGGGTAGCAGGTTCGATATTAGTGATATACACATGGCGATCGAGGGATAGAAGGACAATTGTTCATATTCCTTCCACCGTGATCGATCTTTCCATTTATCGGAAGCTTCCTTTTCTTTGATATCATTCACGTCATTTTGCCTTGTATAAGCGTTAATCGTTGTGGTTGAACTGCTGGTTGGCAGTTTGGATTTGAGTTTCGATGTCAAAACACAAATCCCAATATCGGCCATCAATAAATTCACAAAATGCTTTCCCATCTTAAAGTGGCGCCCCAGTAATCCGAATCGAGAATTAAAAAGCAACTACAGCGAAAATATCAACAGGCATCTTTCTGCTAACGCATCCCCGACGATCCTACGGCGATGGCGATATCCGCTAAACCTTCGAGAACAGAAATGATCACTGATCCTGCAGCTCACCTATGCAGACAAGGGTTATACATATACCAATCTCCTGCTAGAACGTCTTGTAATCGCCAACGGGGTGGATACGGTTGGCTGAGGATCCTCGCGAGGCCAACATACACACAGGCATGCCGCTAAGGAGGATACATGCACCGGGGACGCCACGATTAGCGGACCGTTGGTGTGGTTTTTTCTCTTCTGCTTGCTGCACCCAATCTAGGGCCCGCGTCTTGTCCCCGTGGTGCAAGGAACGGCCAAGACATGCGCGGGCAGCTGAGGGATGGATCGCCGAGACGGAAGGCGTTTTCTGGGCGTCCAGGGCAGAAACGGGTGTTCCGGAAGATGCCTTCTTGGTATCTCGGTATACAACAGCTTGGCGCAGACTTGGCGAACGGGAAAAGGCTGCCGTGATGGTGTCGAGAGCTGGACGTGAGATGGTGGCGATGGACAGACATCACGAGCGGGAAAGTTGATATGCTACGTTAGGTTTAAGCTTAGAGATGAGTCTAGAGTTGAGGGCCAAAAAGGAATTATTCGTGAAACTAGTGATCTACAATTCTCTATACAGACACCGAATTCAAGACTCGGTTTACCAAAACGACATGGTCAGACACTCGTCAAGGTCTCACCCGTTCGCCGAGGGAGCGGGTATCATGCGTACGACAGCCAAGGATACCACCAACAACGGGCAACTTCACGTGCATTAGACAAAGCGGGAATCGGAAATGTCAGGCCAAAAGAAACTCACCAAGACCCAAAAAGTGATAAATAATCCCTGGCGTTAAAAAAAGGCGGCCAGCAAAGAGACCCAATAAACAGAGGTAGTGCGTGTTAGTGTCCGGGGTGCAATCTGTCCAGTGAGATCTCTCCATTTCCCCATGTGGCCGTTTCAAATGGCTCTGCACGGTTCGCGCGGGGAGATGGGGGGGGCTCGAAGGTCTAGATTTGGCAAAAGGGAATCAAGGGCTGGCGATTGAGACTGCGATCTAACCAGGAAGAGAGACCGAACGGTGGAGTATGTTCGGGCGAGGGCTAGATTTTACAGTTCAATCGCTGCGGCGATGGCCTGTGAATTGACTTGCTGAGGATACGGTACAGTTTACCAAGAGTCTTAAGCCGAGACGATGGATTCGAGCTCTGTGAAGTCGGAGAATGTCCGTGTTGCGAGCAGTACAGCGAGCGACACGAACTACAGCGGGTAAAAGGTTGTATTCTTTTTTCTAATCTTGGCATTTTGCTTGGATTGGGGGAGATTTGTTATGTCTAAGATCCCAAACGCATATGCACGTGCGCATGCCTCATCTCGAATGCACCAGCGATAAGCATACATTTGTGCTTGCGAATAAACTTACTTTCAAGCATTTCCACAACTCTAAAAAATCTCTGCAGGGTTTTCTTTTCCCTTGTAGATAACCCACGCTTCGAAAAGAGAGCACGCGACTCGCCCAGAAATCAGCTTCTATCTAGCCAAGCAGTGTCACCGATCGCTTGGCCATCTCTTGTCCCGCAGTCTGTGGCGTAGCCCCCCCCCATGCTTGGACGCCAACCAATCAAAACGACGAATTGGAGCTGTAGATCTCGCACGTGGGGTGTTGGAGAGAGGTGATAGGGTTGAATATGCTTAATTCTCTAGTGCTCTTGATAAAAACTCCACTCCAAGAGTTGTTCGGCTGCGGATCCAAATGCGGCAAACACGCACGATGGGTGTGAAAGGCGTGAAGCCACCGTGTAATCGGTAGCCATATCGTCTCACCGAGGACCTTATGTACACACAGCACAACACGCAGTGGCTTCCCAGCTTCTGGACCTGGGTGGGGGTGTGCGCACGGAACTACTGTAAGCTTAGGGACCTTTGAGTTTTTAGCCTCTTTGGCAGGGGGGAGCTCCAAACGACCCATGGATACCTAACTTTTTTTTAATGTTTCGGTGGCTACTGCTGAATTCCTTTAAAGTCTCCCCTCCAGGACCCCGAACTCAGATCTTGTCTTTCCTTGCTCGAGCATCCCTTCTTCCATCTCTCCCCCTCCGACTTCACCAGAGAAGCAAGCTTCATACAGCTTAGCTACCTTTCTTTTTACTCCTCCCCTCTTTAATACACAACAGCCAGGATCCGTCACAATGGTTCTCGAGGCTTATACTTACGTCTTTGCCATTGGCAGTTGCTTCGCTCTGCTTGAGGCCTACAACAACGGTGCTAGTATGTAGCCCCTCATCTTCACATGGTATTTTCAAGGGTAATTAACAATCTTCTTCACAGACGATGTCGCCAACGCTTGGGCTACCAGCGTCTCATCGCGCTCCGTCACATACCGAGGAGCCATGGTGCTCTGCTGTGTCTTCGAAATGCTCGGCGCCCTAGCAGTCGGTGCCCGAACCGCCTCGACAATCAAGAACGGCATCATCCCCATGGAGTCCTTCCGCGACAACGCCGGTGTCCAGCTCCTCGCCTTCGCCTGTGCCTCGGCCGGTGCTTCCATCTGGGTTATGTGGTGCACCAAGCACAACGCCCACGTCTCCTCCACATACTCGCTTATCTCGTCGCTCGCTGGTGTCGGTATCGCTACTGTTGGTGCTAGCAAGGTCGAGTGGGGCTGGAACGGTGGTCAGGGTCTCGGTGCTATCTTTGCTGGTCTCGGTATGGCTCCTGCTATCGCCGGTTGCTTTGCTGCCATCATCTTCTCCCTCGTCAAGTTCGTTGTCCACGTCCGAAAGAACCCTGTTCCTTGGGCTGTCTGGACCTCTCCCTTCTTCTTCCTCATCGCCGGTACCATTTGCACTCTCTCCATCGTCTACAAGGGATCTCCCCGTCTTGGACTCGCTTCCAAGCCTGCTTGGTACATCGCCTCCGTCACTCTCGGTGTCGGATTCGGTCTCTTCTTCCTCTCTGCCATCTTCTTCGTCCCCTTCGTTCACGCCGTCGTCATCAAGAAGGACCACACTCTCCGCTGGTGGGATGCCATCCAGGGCCCTCTCCTGTTCAAGCGCCCTGCTCCTCCTGATGCCGAGAATGCTCGCGTTCCCAACTACGCTGTCATTCAGCACGGTCCCGAGGAAGATGATGTCTCCGTCTCCCAGGAGTCTGAGGAACCCAGCCCCAAGAAGATCAGCGACGATGAGATCACCCCCGCCGCTGCCCCAAGCTCCGAGGTCAACGAGAAGCAGCACCTCAACCTTTCCGAGTCTACCCAGGAGGATTACCAAAAAATGCTCAAGAAGGCTGAGGAGAAGCACCACGCCAACCTCCGCAAGGGCAAGGGACCTCTCGGCTGGGCCATGCGCACTCTCCACGCCAACCCCATCGGTGCCGGTTCCATCCACGAGACTCACAACCTGATTGCCTTCGTCAAGCGCATCCCCGCTCAGATCGTCGTCGCTCTTCTCTACGGTGCTCACTACGATATCCACACTGCTCAGATGGGTATTGAGGCTACTCCCGAGGGTCGCCGTATGGCCCGTGTCTACGAGCACGCTCCCAAGTACCCCAACGAGGTCGAGTACCTGTATTCTTTCGTCCAGGTCATCACCGCCTGCACTGCTTCTTTCGCTCACGGTGCCAACGATGTCGGTAACGCTGTCGGTGTCTGGGCTGGTATGTACGCTGCTTGGCACTCTGGCAAGCCCGCCGAGAAGAAGGCCGAGGTTCCTCTCTGGCAGATTGGTATTGTCGCTGCCACCATTTGCATCGGTTTCATCACCTACGGTTACAACATCATGAAGGGTAAGTCTCAACCATATTGTCTCATCTGAATAACTACTAACATTCACTAGTTATGGGTAACAAGATCACCTACCATTCTCCCAGCCGTGGTTCCTCCATGGAGATGGGTGCTGCCATCACTGTCCTCGTCTTCTCCCAGTACAAGCTCCCCGTCTCTACCTCCATGTGTATCACTGGTGCCACCGTCGGTGTCGGTCTCTGCAACGGCAGCCTCAAGGCCGTGAACTGGAAGCGAGTGTTCCTCCTCGTCTTCTCCTGGATCATGACCATCCCCATCGCCGGTCTCATCGGTGGATGCCTCATGGGTCTCGCCCTCAACGCCCCTCACTTCTAAACACATCACTCACGATTTTTGATACGATTGAGGGCTTGACACTCTATCGTTCTTTTTGATTACATGCAACAATCATTTGGGGATTGGATGAAAATAGAGGATCGGACTGCATAGAATACCGATGTCAAAGCTGTTTATAGTACTTTATACCATTAATTGACGGAGAATACTCTCTTTTACATTCTTTCGCTCTCTGATCAGTGACCTCTGCGATCCAAGTCTTGGCCTGTACTTAGACAACCTTCAGTTCTTTGCCGCACTGATGGCTCAGAAGCAAATACTACTTAACGCTGTCTTGTACCTACTCTTGCGTCACAGGACTGGCAAAGTCAGCCACTTACAAAACGACTGTTTATACTTCGCCATGGTCACGCGACCAAATATCGCAATACGAGATGAAACACCTGTCAACATATTAGGCTACGTCGTTCAAGCCCTGTAATTGGTGACTCTTGGCAGGAACCGCGATGTGAGCCGAGATCTTGGCAAGCCTTTGACATGTTGGCGTGCTGATGGCGTTTTTCTGTACACCCTCACCTACATCAGTACCTTGGCGGCATCTTGGCGCATGGACTCATATTCCGAGAGTCGTATCATGATCGGCCGTCGAAGCTTCTATACGTTCTTCCATTATGAGGTCCGTGACGAGTCCTTGCAGTCGCATCCATCATGCGTTATGTAATCTGGCCGATAGCCTGGCACCGAGCCAATGGCCAATGGAGTACGGATACTGTAAGTGTCATATCGCATGAGGCGGAAATTGTGTAAAGTTACTTTCTTGCCTGTGTCACTGGCGGATATTACCTTCATGCAAGCGGAACAATTCAAGTCCGTTGAGTCTCACGTGATATCACAAGGCTCAACACAAATTGAGCCAACCGTACTTGGTAAAAATGGCAGATTTGGTCTGAATGCATTAAGAAGAATTACTTATATAATTACACAGAATATCACTAGGCAGGAAGTAATTATTTGAATGGCTTTGTATTAACTTATGATTATTACTTCTATGCTGCAGATAAGGAGAGAAGCACGGCACGTAGGGGTATGCTAACGGAGGAAACTCTTAGAAGTTGAGTTTATTAATACTATCTAACTTAGGTAATATCATACAACTTTATTAACATTATTCAACAGTATTAATATTATTCTAAATTATGAATATTAGTCTAACTTTATTAAGACTTTTATAAATTACCTAAGTAAATCATAAAGTAGTCTACTTAACTCGACTAAATCTTGGATATAAAAATCTAAGGGAAAGTGCCACCACGATCTCTCCTGCTTTGACTACAAGGGCATCCCTTCATACAATATGATGCGCCTTGGTTCTTTTCCCCTCTTTTCCCCTCTTTTATCAAAATTCCTGGTTTGTCCGATTAAGCACTTTCGTAGCATGGTGGCTGGCTCCAGGCAAAGTGATCCCTTCTCGGTTTTGGCACAGGGACTTTGGCGTCGGCTTGAAAGGCTAGGGGCAAGATATCGTGGAATAAAGCAAAGCCAAGCATCTCGATGGCCGAAGACCACGCTCATAGGAGACCTTGGCCCAGTCCGATTACCCAGGGACATGCGCAGTACCTTCTATGGATCCGGAAAACGACGAGAGCGAGTCTGGAATTGCGTGCAAAGGATGCATACACGAGCCTCCGAAGCGGCCGAGGAAACATAACGGTTTTGAGAGGGCTTAAAGTCATAAAGAGTTCATGGAGCATTTTTGATGATACTACAGAGCGCAGTTGCTTTGGCAGGCTTATGAGCAGGAAGACGCAAGCATTCCCATTGCCATCACAGATTCTGCAGTGATTCAGAGAGTTATCACCTGGACCAAGGCAAGTCAGACAGATGGTTAGTCTTTACTACTGGAGCAGCGGTTAAAAGATAGGGTTGAAAGTTGTCCTCTGCTTTTTGCACTCTTTCTCTCTTCGTTCGATTTCACGGGGTTTCGAAGAGCGTAGGACTATGTACCAGAGTTGATAAATAGATTGTTTAAAGGTTTAATACTACATATGTACACAAATCTTAAGTGTCAACGCTATCCAACTACAAAAAGCCGACTTTGGTTGAGAATCAATGAAGTTGCCAGAGGCTTCCAATACCAGACTCGCTACCAGAATGAGCTGATGGAACACAACCGACTCATGAGCCAAACGGTCATGATTTAGCAAGAAGCGACGCTGGGAACGTTCTGGCAGCTATCATACTTCTTGCCACCAGTGACCTGAACATTCTGCCAAGTCCAGTTCTTGCAGCCCGAGCTTCCACAGACGATAGCAGTATTCTTGCCGCTGGAAGAAACACCATTCTTACCCTTGATGTTCTTGAGGGTGAGGCCAGTGATGGGGAGACCGCTGGTAGGCTCGCCGTGGAGATCGCCGCCGTCGTAGTTCTGCTCGATGAGGATGCCGTACTTGGTGATGCCGGAGAGGGTGATGTCGGAGTAGGTGACCTTGTTGACCTTGCCGGTGGTGTTCTTCATGGTCTTGACGCGGATGCCGTTGGCGGAGTTGACGACCTCGGAGTTGAGGAACTGCACGTTGTCGACGATATTGTCGTCGCGGCCGCCGACACTGCCGATGGAGAGACCGTGGCCACCGTGGCAGTAACCGTTTTGGAAGATAATGTTCTGTTGAATTTAGTGAGTTGTTCTTCCAGCGGGTCAGGAGTGACTGACCTTTCCCGAGTTGACGGCAACACAGTCGTCCTGGTTGTAGACCTTGGCGCCGGTGATGGTAACACCGGTGGAAGAACCGATATCAAAAGCATCGGTGTTGTGACCGCCCTTGCTGTCACCGTCCTTGTTATCAAGAGTGAACTGGTTGATGGTAAGACCATTAACACCATTGATGCTCACGGCCTGAACAGGAGTGTTCTTGACATAAAGATTGTTAATCTTGGAGTCAGTAAGCTTATGAGCCGCAAAGAACTTGGGCTTTGTTTTTCCACTGTTTCCTCCATTTCCATCCCAATACTTCTCACCACCAGCATTAAGCACAGCACCAGAGCCCTCGACAGTGATCTTGTTTCCAGAGATCTTCATCAGAGGCCCCTTCCACTCCTTGTAGCCCCAGGTAGTGGTTCCCTTGAAGATGACCTTGGTGTTGTCCTGGAGCTTGCTGAGGTCCAGGGTCTCGCCGCTGGGGACAGCGACGTTGTTGAGGACGATGGTGGCGCACGCGGCTTGCGACTTGCTGGCCTTGGAGGCGCCGTCGGAGCCGGAGAATGTGCAGGATGTGGCGCGCTTGGCGTAGGCGTGCACGTCCGGGGCTTGGGTGACTGCTGGGGCGGGGACGGCGATGGCGCTGCCGGCCAGGGCAGCGAGGAGAGCGAAGCCGAGCTTGGTCATTTTGAGTTGAAGAGAGAAGGATGTATGTAATGAGTGACGAGATAAACGAATGTACTTAGCGAAAGAGTAACCCTTGACCGGCAAAAGGAATGTGATGATCTTGTGTGTGCTATTCTTCTTTTTCCGTGCTGTCTATATGCTTATATATTCCCCGAATCTTGAATGCCCAGCCAAGCGATTACCCGTTATATCCGAACTTCTATGGTTCGGAAACCACCCTATTCTCTGTGCATTCTGCGGAACATGATAATCCTCCAATTGCGAAGAGCGCCGAGACCGTCAACATGGACCGACTTAAATGAGAAGGGTGACTTGAAACCCCATTCCCCAAACGTCAACGTCTGTACGTGGATTCTTCTCTCTGCAATTGGGACGAATTACGTGTGGAGACATGGCCCCTGAGTTGACAGGTGGAGCGTAGAAGGCCGATTATCCGGAGTAGCGCGATATGCCGTCCTTGGCAAATCGGGAATGTTTCCGGTTCATGTTTCAGGTTTGACTTTGGCCAGAGGAAGAGCCTCACCGAGGTAAAGGTCACTTAGGTTCAATGGCTAGTTTCGTGTCAAACAAGTGCGTTTGGAAGTATGGTGAGTTTGGTTTCAAGATAGACTTTCTGTACACGAATGCGACGTTGCGTCCGAGGAAAAGCATTGACTTCGTGATTCGGATATCGGGAGATAAGATCGTGTACTGGAAGGAGTTAGCTAACAAGCAAGGCTCTCCCTGTTTTCGTCAGAGGTTCATATCTGTTTCCATGGGGGCAGCGGTGTTTGACGCGCTTAACCATACCCGTTAGCTGTAAATATACTGGCCAACCATAAGGTTAAATTTGCTATGCCTGAGCGATACGCTGATTGGACCAGAGATTAAGCATATACTTTAATTCGTTGCCCACGCCAACGACCGTACCCTACCCATGAGACAGACTATGACATAGAAGTTCAGCAAAGTGGAAGAATCCGGACTTGGCTGCATACTGGCTCGCCAAGACATCGCGGCACTCACACGCGAGGATAAGCTAAAAGGCCGAGAAAAAGTGGTCAGACGTTGGGGCTGATTATTTTATATTTATGGGGTCGTGAGATTACGATTCTGCCAAGACTGGTACTCGTCAGCGACCTCGGCCAACCTAAAGACCATGTGTGCCAGAGACTTCTGAGCTTTACCCTATTCTCTCACAATCAGACTTGGCACTTTGCTGAGATCGGTCATCTGCACTGTAGTGTCAATGTTGAAGCAAGCGTCATTCGAGTGTCTAGTTTCGATCAGTAATCTTTGACTGTTCCTCCGAGACAGAATGTCACACTTGCTCACCAAGACATGCAGTAATAAACGTGCTGCAGAGACCTAAAGTCCTAAAAATGCTTGCGCTAATATGGTAGCGTCCTTGGCGGTTTGTATGGCTACATCTCAGGGCTTATCACAGTCCTCAGACGACTATGATGTAACTATGAGCGAACCACCCACCGGTCTCCCCAGCAATAAGAAGGCCAGGGACTCTCTATAGCGTCAGAGTAGTGACAGATAAGACTCTCTGCTTTCTTTTTCCTGTGTTGTCTCAGTTCTTCTCTCTTCCTTCGCGTCCTGGTAGATAGTTATCATCATCTCGTCATTGATGTGCTACAAGGGCACCCATGTGCCTTATGCAACGGGAAGATACGCAGTAGGATCCCCGAACCAGTGAAATATCGCGCGGAGGGACTCCGAAAGGGGGAGAGCGCTTATTTCCGTGTGCTTAGCTTCAAGATTGGCTTGTGTAACACCCAGGGTAGCAGCCAAGTACTGGCCATGCATGTTGCTACAAAGACGTGTCCAGGCAGGTTTTTCAGAGGCATTGCGCTTTTATTTGCTTCTGATGTTGCTGTTGGATTCAACGCACGGTGATCGTGAGGCGTCTGAATGAATCATCACTCTTCACCTGTTTGCCTTCCTGCTGGTCCCATCATGCATCCGGGGCAGCAGTGTAACATTCAAACAGGGACATAGGCATTGCGTATGAAAGAGGAAACTCAGGAGTATATAGAAGAGCTGATATAGTACCTCGTTACTCTTTATGAAGTCTTCTCCTCTCCATTTACAGTCTCACGGCGATATAACCTGCGCTCTTGATCTTCACTCCCCCATAAGGCCTCGCCCTATTCTCAATAAAAGTTTGTCTAAAGTCTAAATCTCAAGACAATGGAATTGTGTTATGGAACCAGATTTTTTCCTGAGTCGATCAATCTCCCCGGTGGCTGGCATGGGAACCAGTTCTCTGACTCGTCAGAGTACGTGTACCATCTGAGCTCCAGGGAAGTGAAGGAAATAGAGCACGCTCTTCTTCACTTCAAAGGTAGGTTCTCCGTATACATTACAGGAAGTAGGGTCTAACCTATCCATAGCCCTAGGCCTAGATGGGGACTTGATCAGCCGGCAGAACTTTCCACTTCCGACCGTTGGGAAGAGCCTGGATCGTATACGGCTAGATATCCATGAGGGCAAGGGTTTCGGCTTAGTTCGGGGACTGAAACCCCTTGACTACTCTGCTGAGGACTTGACGATGATGTATCTCGGTGTTCAGTCGTACATCGCCAATCTTCGAGGTCGGCAGGATGAGAACGGAAACATGTTGGGTAAGGCACCTCAGCCGAGTGCTAACACGAGTGCTAACTATACATTGTTGTAGTGCATATTGTAGCTGACAAGTCTTCCGAAACTTCTCGTCAGCATCATCGTCACTCGACTTCTGAAATTGTAAGTGGGACTCTTAGGCATTGAGTCCATGGCTGATAACCGAGCTTTCAGACATTCCACAACGAGGAGTCCGGAGACATCGTGAGCTGGCTCACAAGGAGCACCGCAGCCTCAGGTGGTAGATGCATCATCTCCTCAGGATATGCGGTATATAATATCCTGAATCGACACAGCCCTGCATCTGTCCGTCAGCTTTCTCAGCCGACATGGGTCTTTGCAAAGTAAGAATAGTTGCAGCCGGCTTATGATGATGTTTAATGACAGCCATATAGCCAATAAGGATACCCCAGACCGATACTTTTCTTTCACCGCAACCGAATCATGCTCAACTTCGGCCGGGTCCCACTCATCGGCAACGCGATCCATCCGCGCCCGGCTCATCTACCGCGTGTTTCCATGAAGCAGCTGAAAGAGCTTGAAGATCTTGAACAAGCTGCTACAAAGGTTCAGTTGGAGATTGAGACGAAGCCAGGGGATATCCACTTTGTCAATAACCTCTTCATTCTTCACAAACGCGATAGCTTCAAGAATGGCGATGGTGTTGGTGAGAAGAGGCATTTAGTGCGGATGAGGCTTCGGGATGATGAGCTGGGCTGGAATCTACCTGAGAGTCTGAGAAAAGAGTGGACAGATGCGTTTGAACCGGGCTTAGATAGGCTTTGGCATGTTGAACCTATGCCGGAAGGATACTTTCCTTTGAGGTCGTATCCGAATTAATGGGTTGGGTATAGAGGCGTAGAGGATAAGGGCTCACTCTAGATGGACCTATATGGGGAGTTATATCTATAGAATACGGATAGAGTAACTAGACTGTTGACGTTTTGTCTTTCGGATATAGAGCTCCAAACCTTGTCGTATCGTGCCTTTGGATACGCTATGCATGGTCAACACAATCCAAAACAAAGATATTATAGAACGACCTGCGAGTATCGACTTATGAGCCACAAATAATCAATGCCACGATCCAGGGCATTATAGAACATTTTTGTTAATAAATTAGCCATCCTTAGTAATTTTCCCATGTACCTACCAGTGGTGCTCCAAAATGCCCGGAGCCGCGGTGCCGACCCCACACGACCCGGAGACCCCTCTCTCGGGAAACCCACTTCGGATATGGCTCATGCCCACCCAGCAAAGACTCTCTACTCTACTCTACACCACATAACTTCAATCCTAAGACATTATGACAGCAACAATCTCTCACGAATCACTAAGTGCTACACTCACAGGCCTCAGGACCTCTGACGTGGTTCAATTTCGAGGCATTCCGTATGCTCGAATTCCGCGACGATTCGCCGCGCCTGAGAAGCTAGGCAGGTATCCCAGATTTCTCGACTGCACCAACTTTGGGTATGGCCCCCTAGATTTAGTATTCCCAAGCTAATAATGACTCAAATGATCAGACCTAGATGCCCGCAAGTCACTGTCGATGTCGGGCATTTGCTTCGCATTCCTCCGGAACATACGTTCCCAGACGAACCGGAGGATGAGTTCAAGTGCACCAACCTAGACGTCGTGTTGCCTGACAGAGGCCCCGACGTGAGAAACTCCAACCTACCTGTCTTGGTCTGGATACATGGTAAATTCATTATCGACCCAACACCGTCAGAAGCTGAATGAGGCACAGGAGGCTCACAGGCCGTGACGTTTGGAAGCGCTGCATCTGGAGTTTGCGGTAAGAAATCAGCTTAAGTGATGGCGTGAGCTGACAAGTGTTATCAGACATGAGCAAAATAGTAGCCGACTCTCTCCGACTGGGAAAGCCAATGATCGCTGTATCTGTTCAGTATCGACTCAATGTTTTTGCTCTCGGCAATGGAGAGGGGCCTCCGAACTTAGCTCTTCGTGATCAGGAGCTTGCTTTGCAGTGGGTTCAAGATCACATTTCAGGCTTTGGTGGTGATCCGGTACTCAACAATGCTAACACCCAAGAAAAAAATGGTTAACAGATTTGTAGGATATGGTGACTCTAGCAGGTGAGAGTGCCGGGGCTATCTATTGCCACGCCCACCTTGTCGCAAACGCGCGCGTGCGACAAGCCATTCTCTCATCTGGCTCCTTGTTCCTGTCGCCACCTCAGCCTCGACAGTTGGTAGCAAGTCTTCGGGACACAGTTTCCACGAACTTGAAGGCTATAGATCAAACGCTCGATTTGGAAACTGCCTCTGTAAGCGATGTTGTTGAGGCAATCAGAAGATCTGGTCTGCAGTCATTTTTCCTCGAATGGGAAGAATCCTTCAATGCTTGGCAGACCAAGACGGGCTGTGCAGAGAGACTACTCCTCAGCGATGTAACGAAAGAGGTTAGTTCATTCATGGCTTAGAGAGCGGCTGTGCTGACGAGTGGAAAGGGAGCCATCTACCAAGCTGGCGTATGGGCGACAGACCCCAGCGATATAGCGAAAGCGTTTGATGCTTCCGAGCAGTATGGCGACGAACTCAAGAAGTTGTATCATATCTACCCCGACCGTCCTTCATCCTGCAAAACTGGGGCGTTGGATTTCATCAACGACTACAAATACCTACTACCAGTCCAGCTGCTCGAGAAATCCTTCAAGGATGCGAATAAGCCTGCTTTCAGATGTCTGATTGACGAATCAAACCCATGGCAGCCTTCAAGTGGAGCTCATCACGCCGTTGACCTCCTTCTCTTATTCGGAGGCTTCGATCTGGGTTTTGCACCTAGCGCTGAGCGCGTTAGTCAGGCTATGCGCGAGGCGTGGATCAAGTTTGTTTCTGGGGAGGAGCCTTGGACTGAAGCGAAGGACAAGTATTATGGTTTCGGTCCTCATGGGAGTCTAAAGATTCTTGAAGACTGGGAGGTTCAGTCACGGCGACGTATTGGACTGGCGGAGAAGTTGAGTGAGATGGAGAGTTCGTTGTTGGATAAGACATCTCGTGGGCTCGCGGCTGGGAAAGTGAGTTTGCTGAACTGATATGATTGTTTCAGAATAATCATGGAATTACTACAATCTGAGCCTCCGAAGCGCTGGGTATTATTCTTCTCTCATCCCATCCCCTCCTGTCAGATCACCTTCATAAAGACGCCATCAAAGACCGAAAGCGTGAACGCTTCCGTGCTGCCGGCTGCCTGCGAATCGTAGCTAGAAGAGCCATCAGACTCGAAACAACAGTGATGTCAAATGATGGCGTAGAATCAACTGGAAGAAGGAGAACTCCGTTGTTGTAAGATGTAGGTAGCTCACTCTCAAAGCCATGGTGATGATAGATCGCTAGTATCGAGCTATCTTCATCGCCTTGTCGTTCCAAGTCCACCAGATCATAGCGCAAAGGTCCCTTCTCTACTGGGTGAACTTGCCATTCACAGCGGTGGTGAAAATCTACAAAGGCTCCATCTATGCTCATGTAAGGATATCGGACGCTTCTCTTTTTCGTTTCCTTGTCAGGCAGAGGGTAACATTCCCGTGCCGAGAGTTCAAACGAGGGATGTCCCGAGTGTATCTGCAACGTAACACCCCCATCTCCATCAATCGGCGATGATCTACCAATCTTATCAGTATAAGCTTTCTCTCCACACTGATCAAACTTACACCTCCGCATCCAAAGGGTCTCGACCCATAACCCTCTCATGAATAGAAACACTAGCGTCCACGTCTACCAGGAACCGAGCGTTGTCGCCGGCATGATAGCCGCTAGGCTTTCGAAGAAGGCATAGCTCCACCTTGTAACTCTCCGAGCCCATGGGATGAACACCCACTTTTTCGCAATATTCCTTCGAGATATCGTAGATCGCGAAATGGGAGGTTGTGTCGTCATGCTTTGGGATGTAGAGCGCCTTGGATAAGCGTTTGGGGACGTGTGATATTATGTCAAGCATGTTTACGGTGCTGCGTGGTCCGTGATGGAGATATACCGAAGAAATGTCAAAGGCCATGGTATTTATATATGCGATGGAAACCGTTGCAAGTTTGTCTCCAGAATTTAAACTCCAGATGAGGAAAATGAGAGAAAATCATTACCAAGAAACATTGTAACGTTTTATCGGAGCTTGATCTCATGATTAGACGTTGCCAAGATGAACTAAACAGTTTGTATAACGTACATAGCCACTCGTCACAATCACAATTACAACGGACTTTTCCCGATACTTTCTAATCGAGGATGAGATTGCTATGTCCGAGTGGGGCTGACAAGTCCGATTCTGTCGCCACTCACAAAACTTCCTGTTTGGGTAGTAAGACAGTGACTAAGAATAGAAAAGTCCGATTAATCGGGGATGAGATGTCCGATTTGGAGTAAGCACGGCATGTGAATGGCTTCGAAATCGGATTTGGCTGGGACGGCTTTGGGGGTTAATAAAAGCCACGGTCCCATACTTTTTCACCGTTACATCTGGTTACATTGATTCACTTGCCACTGGTAGTATCTTGAGCATTGTCTATAAGTACCGAGACTTTACTCCATCATTCATTCTTTTGTCCTCCTACAGCTGAGCAACTCCATCTGGAAATCATCATCATGTCCACCAAAAAGTCGATGCGGTCCATCATGGCCAGAATAACAGGCCAACACCGCCCTCGCCTCACAATACGGTACATCTCCCAATCCCGACTCTGAGTCCTCACTGACCTCGCAGACCGGACTACGATTACGTCTTCGTCAGCGGAAACGGCGAAGATGCAAAAGGCCAATATCTTCGCGGAAAGCTATCTCTCTTCCTCCCAGAGGGACAAAACATCGCCAGCGTTCAGCTGAAGTTGACTAGTCGAATGTGGCTTGGGTAGGTTCATCCCGAAGATTCGAGGCTGGCGCGGGAGCTAACGGTTACGCTTAGAGACCACAAGGTTGACGCCGAAGACACTGTGAAATGGCAAAGGGGTGAAAGTACTGTTCACCAATGGGATCCATTCAACGTCGTCGATAAGATCGGAGAGCCATTCAAGAACGGCAAGAATTTTGAGTGGCCTTTTGAGTTGTTCATTCGGGGTGATCAGGAGGAGTCGTTCAAGGGCTGTACGCGATGCAGCATCACATACCTACTGGAAGCCTGGACGGTGGATGGAAATTCATCGGAAAGCTTCAAGACGTTTTCGCCGATTCGGATTATTCGAACACCGGGGTTCTCTTCGTACGAACTCATGGACCCAACGACGGTGCAAGGGAAATGGTCTGAGAAAGCGGAGTATAACGTATCCATTCGACATCGAGCGATCGCGTTGGGAGGTCTTATTCCTGTTGAAGCTCACCTCGCGCCTCTCGACCCAGCGGCGAAGATCACAGAAGCCAGGTTTTTCTTGCGGGAAAAGCACGATGTGGAGAACGAGACGGGTGCAGAAGAGCCTGGATATGAGGGACAGCGGATAGTGACAGAGTGGCCGTTGGAGTTGAGCGATGAACTACAGCAACGGTGGCAGGAATGCTTACACCTGCCAATCGCTGTGAGGAATTGCTCGCCTGACTTTTCAGTCTGTGGAGTCTCCATCACGCATTCGCTGCACTTTGAGGCTACGATAACCACCAATGGCGTCACGACAGAGGAGGAGGTCTCGATGCCTATACATCTCTTCATCTCACCGGAACTGCCCGTAAATGGCTGGGGTGTTTTCGTGAGGGATCATGTCATTGCTGCAAAGGAGGTCAAGAGCCTTCTGGCAGAGGGTATCAGTGTTCCACCGAAATACTGCAAGGGGGACTTTGTCGTGGAGGATCATGAGGTTCCTCCTCCAGCGTATAGCGAAGCATGATGGGGAGAGTTGGAAGGGGCGAGGAGTTATATCCGGTGCATATAGTCTTTCTATTATACCACGGACAAGGGTCGGCGCGTTCTACCTATGATACCAAAATTCATTAATACCAGGTCATCAAGTCATCATAGTCGTAGCATCATCAGTTTGTGGAGTGATATAAGCCGAGTCCCAAAGTTCCTGCTTCAGTTAGTGATACCCTCGACAAGCTGTGAGCCATTACTTACCCAGTCAATTCCATCCGGTCGAAACCAGTCGACATTGGTAGCCCAGTCCTCGAACCTCAGCTCGACGTCTTCCGGCAAGAAAGTCGGCGCAGGATCTCGTTTCGAAAGATAAGATCTACCCAGGTCAGCCACCAATTCCGGGGCGGGGAGGGGCAATCAAGAACGACTTACCGTAGACAACGGATAACGCGATAAACACTTGAACATGCCGGACTCTTCATCTTGAGTGCTTCCATTCTCGTTATAGCAGCGTCGACAGCAGATATATGCTCCGTAGGGTCAGAGTCATCAGGCATGTCCAGCATGCATGAAGTAAGCGCAACAGCTCCGTGAAGCGCGTTACAGCTGATTGCACCCTTGACGAGCCATCGATAGCACTTTAATCGAGGGAGTTCGTAGAATTGGTGATGGACATCAAGCAAGGCAAGACCTGACTTGATGCATTTGTCCCGTGATTCAGCGCGAAAGTGGCTCGCCTTGGAACTGTGAAAAGGTCGATGGAGAAGAAGGTAGAGTTGATGAGCGTAGGTTTGGAGCATGCACCAATGCGCATAGCCTGCCGTGTTAAGGATACTCCGGCGACCGTTTACGAGATATGCGGCATCCCACTGTAATTGCTCTTTCGCCACAGCCGTGTCATACTGGTGTAAAATCGTTGTGTTGAGTTTGTCGTCGCCAGAGATGTGTGAACATATTTGCGTTGACAGTTGGAACAAGCGGACTTGGAACTTCAAGAGTGATGTGTCGGTAAACTCGCAAGGTGAGTCCTTAGGCGATTGCTTTATACTGTGTACCTGGATATCCTTATCGTTGACCCATGCCGGCATCGTGGCTTTCATGTTCAACAGGAACGTGAGGTCGATATCTCTGAAGCAGAGAGCCTGGTAGGTATGGATGATCAGGATGCCTGCCCAGCAACGTCGACGGCGTTCTTGCTCGATACAATTAGGTCCCTCGATATCAGTATGGCAACGCAGGGCAATGGCGATGTTGAGTGCACTGCCAAGAAGTGCCCAGCCATACTCTGGGCCTTCATTATGAGATATCATATGGACCAGGATGAGAAGAGCCTCGAGCGTACTCAGATCATGGCGAACTAGAAATTGATCTTGCGAGAGGGCCGTCATTGCCGCGTTTCGATACTTCTGTGACAGCACTGACAAGTCGCGAGGGATGGTGGTGTCCTGCCACAACACGACGAGGCCAGCATCTGTTGGCTCAATGGTCTTGAGTGTCAACGAGATGATAGCAAAGAGAACAGCGAGCCATGACAAGCTCGTCTTCTCTGGGGCTTCAAGGAACTCCAAGTACTGGGTCTGGAACGTCGGACCATGCAGAATATGGAACAGCGATGACAATGTTCCGAAATAACGGCAAACCAAGTACTCCGTCACTGAAGTCGGTGGTAGAAGCGCAAGCAGTTCAGTGATCGGAACACAAGGCCCAAAGGACAAAGTAACAGTCGGGTTTGGCGAGTCTGGTATAACACTCCTCTCAACAGACGGCCGTCGCAAAATGTGATCCCATCGCTGCTGTATCGGCTCCGGCGTCGAACTCGGAGTTGAAACTGTCTCTATTACCTCCACAGACTGAACTTGTATCTGCTGCTGAGGCACGGGGTCAACAACCTCAAGCCTAGTCCTCCTTCGCTTCTGCGGTTCAGTAAAGTTTGAACCATAAGCGCAAGACTCTTGCCAGCCTCGTTTGAGGCATGTAGCGCACGGCAGTCCCCGGTCGCATTTCAGCTTGGAGTGTCTGCAGGGATCGCAATTCAAGGGTTTTCTGGGGCGGCGCTTCTGGGCATGGCTGCGGTTTGGGGAGCTGGAAGTGCTCGGACTTAGTTGCTCCATTACTAGGTGAGTATGAGAGGATGAATCGGTGAACGGAGGATTGTGATGTGATGTCCGAGAACTGAGATTGAATGGTTTGGATGGAGTAAGTTAAGCAAAAATCGGAGTCGGAAATCGGAAATCGGATTTAGGCTGATGAGAGTGATTACGTGGAGTGCTAAGCGAATCAGCGCGAAGCCCTGTCGAGATCGGATTTGTCGCGGCTGTCATGACAAAGTGGACTGGTTACCCGGAACCTCTCGAATAAGATAAGATATGCGCCAACGCTCATTATCGGTATAAGGCTTAATCAACGCCAAGAAGGCAATATGAACTATTAGAAGATGCAGATATCTGATACGGGCAACCAGCTCATCATTCTGCCTTGTCGCCTGATGGTAAGCATACCACATGTAGATAGAATAACACGGCCGCACAGTGCCTTTCTCCTCCAACTATTGATTGTCCTTCCCCGCCTCGTCTCTTCAAAAACTTGCTAGGTCCTTTCTGCCCAACATTGCTTCTATTCCCTCTCTCCGATTGGCCTTCGAGCTCTGCATTGCTCCTGAACTGACCGATCGGCATCATGGAATCCCGAGAACATATTTACTTGCCCCTGGACAAGACCCAAAAGAGTATCAGATTACTGCAAATGATCCACCGCAGCCGAACAATGACTCTCTCACATGTACCCTAACACCTTTCATCGTGGACGAAAAATGTCCGCCCTACATTGCACTCTCATACACTTGGGAAGATGTTGGCCCTATCTTACAGAAAGAAAAGCCTGCAGGTTGTTGTTGTTGCAATTCCTGTGACTATAATTTTTTCATTTTTTTTTTCATTTTATTAGTTTTTTCGTAAATATAAAAAGGATTAGTATAATATCTAATTTTAAATTTACTTACTTGAAAAGTAATACGCTAGGTCTTGTGTTCAGAGCTACAGAGACGTTGTCACACCAGGGGGTCGTCTCCAAGCTACAAGATCCGACAAAGCCGGGCCATAGACGCTTCATCGCTCTTTGGCTGGTTGATCCGCACCGGCGAATCCTTTCAACGGCGAATGTGCCGCCTCAGCCAAGGGATTGGTGGACTGAAGGCGGTGAACTGCCTAGTGGCCTTATGGATGCTGAGGAAGAGCGGGCGCATCGGTTGAAGTTGATGGATGAGCGGACTGCGGAGAAGGCGAGAGCTCATTGGGAGTCGATTGACTATAACTTCTGTGAGCATTGATTGGATCTTGGCGTCAGCGTGAGATGAGTTGAAGCCGAAGAAAGGTAGATGATGCGCTCATAGGATCTTTCACAGATGGATCATAGGTCTCATAGAGGCAGCCCACTACTGTAAGGATCAAATGCCAAGTGCACATGTTGTACAACCAAGCCTCGATACGAATCTACACAGCCCAGCTAGGACATGACCGAAGTTCTCTCCTCTCTCCTCTCTCGTCACATCTAGGCATATGCAGCGCTGTATATGACATGTGCAAATGACAGAGGCAAGATTGTTATACCATCTATAAATGAATACGAGATAGCATTAATCTCGAGATTGTCTCTCCACCCAACCATATCGTGACTTATGTCCAAGACAGAATCCTCTCATGATCGACGGCTCACTTGTCTCAGATACTGCCCTCTGAGTGGTCGCGGAGAAAAAATAAGAAAGCGATCGACGTCCACAGGACAGGGCTAAGAAGACTCGTAAATTTTACAAGTGCTGACATGTGCATCACACGACATGGGGGCCGGACGGGACTTGTGGTATTGAGGCGCGATGCTATTATTAGAGGGTTGACGTATGTCAACAAGAGAATCAGCAAAGTATAAAAGTATTGTCTTAGAACATCAAGCCTGGTGATTGTTATATCAGTGCATTCACATCTCAACAAAACATAGAACATCATCACCACCATCATTGTCATCATGCATTTCACAAGCCTCCTCACCAGCGCCATCGCGCTCGCCTCAACAGCAGCATCCCAACCAACAGCGCGTCAAGCCCCTACCGCCAACGCAGTCATCATGATCGTCAACTCGGCGGACCACAGCCGTCAACCCGTCAGAATCCCCCTCGCGCAACTCACCACTCTCGACTACCAAGTCACGGAGCTGCGTCTCGAGAGTCTCAACGTCAACATCCCCGATATTGAGTCACCTGAACTCAGCGATGTTGTTTGTCAGCGGTATAAAGATAGGTACGGCGTTCAGCTGGGAAGCACTGAGTTCAATCATGAGAAGCCGGCGCTGATTAGTACCAACCCTGTGGAATTCGGTTGGGTCTTGTGCTATCGTAAGAACAGGGCTTGAATGCGGCAGATGGAACGAGGGAGGTATATGGGGGTTTAAGATGGGAGATTGGCTTTGGGAAATTGAATACATTTACATACCTAGTTATTAATCGCAAGATTATGCACTGTCGTTCTTGTTCCTGGCTGCAAAAGGGTATTATTAATGCTCGTAGGGCTTAGCAGATCTCCGGTTGAACTCTGACCGTCTAGCCAATCACCACGAAGAACGATGGGGGATTTCAAATCAGGTAACGCTGAGTCTGGAATCCAATTGGTCGGTTCGTAGGGTCATATTCGTGAGGAAGATGACGTCGGGGGCCTTGAAGTAAGTCTCCGATTTCTTCCCCAAAAATTGTTTGCAATGGCCCTGATTATCAAGCATTCCTAGCCGTATCATACGTTGAATTATGAGGTGATTTACTCTAGAAATAGTGATTTGATCACCACGGGCTCCACGGCGAGCGGTGTCACCGTGGACAAGCAATTCCAGTCATATTTCTGGTTGCATTGTGAGGGTTCACTCTGGAATTGCCGAGGGCTCCATGGAGGTCGTATGAGTATTTGACTTTCTAAGCGTCTTGACTATTGCTCCGAATGCTACTTTGCACCAACTTCGCTTTATAATCTAGAGGACGATAAAACATCATTACCTACCAATGAAAATGTATTTAAAGACAAGCTTCCTCTCAAGTCTAAGGTCTATCATCACCACACAATCGCAAATCATTTCGCATCACTTTTAATTGGAGTATATACCACCCTACAATTACAACACTCGTCTCAACCAATACACATCATGTCAACCGAATCAAAACTCTGGCAGCCCCTCAAACTGGGAAACGCCACCCTCTCCCATCGCATCGCCCTAGCCCCTCTTACCCGCTTCCGCAACGACGATGACCATCTCCCCCTCGACCTCATGATAAAATACTACGCCGACCGCGCCTCTACCCCAGGAACGCTCATCATCAGCGAAGCAACCGGCATTTCCAAAGCAGGCGAAGCAGCCCCTAATCTACCAGGAATCACTTCCCCCGAGCAAATCGAGGGCTGGAGAAAGATCTACGACGCTGTACATGCTAAGGGAAGTTACATGTTTCAGCAGATTTGGGATCTTGGAAGGGCGGGTGATCCGGATTATCTGAAGAAGAGAGGATATAAATACTCGTCGAGTAGCGCGGTTCAAATGGAGGGGAAGAATGCGAAGCCTGAGGCGTTGACGGAGGAGGAGATCTGGGAGAAGATTGGGGAATTCAGGCAGGCTGCTAGGAATGTGGTTGATGCCGGTGGTGATGGTGTCGAGATTCATGGTGCTCATGGGTAAGAAGTATTATTCTTGCTAGTTGAATCCAGTTACTAACAAAGTCTGCCGCAGATATCTTATCGACCAGTTCATCAGCGAAAGCATCAACAACAGAACCGACAGGTGGGGAGGCTCCGTTGAGAACCGCGCCCGCTTTCTCCTCGAAGTCATCAAAGCTACGGTCGAAGAAATCGGCGCTGAGCGAACCGCCCTCCGTCTAAGTCCCTTTGCAACATTCCAGGCCGCATTCACTCACAATACTTGGGAACAATACGGCTACATCTTCAGCGAGCTCAAGAAAGCAGGCTACGAGCTCGCTTATGTCTCGCTGGTCGAACCACGAGGTAACCCAGCTTACCTCGACGCTGCACCCAAGGATCTTGGTTCAGACAAGGTTAATCCCTTTGGAGACAGGAAGCAGAGTCTGGAGTACTTTCTTGACATGTGGGACAATCAGTCCCCTGTTATTGTTGGAGGTGGATATATTCCTGATAACGTTTATGATGCTGTTGATGAGAGTTACAAGAAGTGGGATGTCATTGTGGCTTTTGGGCGATGGTTTATCTCGAATCCTGACTTGGTCTTCCGGCTTAAGTATGGTGTCGCTCTGACGCCTTATCATAGGGATACGTTTTATGCTCCCAAGACTGACAAGGGATACAATGACTATGCTTTCAGTCAAAGATACCTGGAGGCTACAAAGGCATAGAGGAGGCCTCGGGAGTTGGCAATATAGATCACGAGATTAGAGTGTTATCATAAAAGGATAGAAGCTTGAACCGAGCACTTGAGATTGTGTGGATGGTCTCCATACCAGTGAAACATACTGAGCTGCAGAAAATCTCGGCTCAGTGATGCTAATTATTTGTTCAGTCTCGGCGCTCTCTCGGGATCTCTCCACCATAGACAAGCCTCCTTTCGAATACTATCCTTTTCAACCTTGGTACCCCCCGGTTGCACAACAATCTGCTTCGGCGATCTCTCCCGTCCATTGTAAGTTGGCCACTTTGGACTTCCAGGGTATCTATGCTTGTTAGGATCGCCCGTAGCAACGAAACTAGCCAAGTACCCGTGGTAGATGTGGCTGATCTCGGGATACTGAGTAGTAGGCTCATCCCACGTAAATGCCGTGTCAGCTGTGTGAGGAATACCCTGCCACGCAGGGAAGCTGTTGTTGGTGTTGAAACGGACTTTCCATGTCGGTACTCCGGCGGTGGAGGTGCGGTATGCTGTTTCCTGGCCGGGGCAAATGTAGGCGTAGTCGCTCCAGGCGGCGGAGATGCGGTTGTATTGAGTGCTGTTGGGGGAGTTTGCGAATGGTGAGTCTTTGTACTTTGCGGGATCGGGGTACAGAGCGGACAGCTGCTTCAGGTCTTTGTTGGTCAAAGCTGGTGAGATGTTGTGGAGATAATCGAGGAACTCCTTGTTGGTCTCCAGGTCGCCAGGAGTGTAGAACTTGGCTTCGTCGGTAACAGTAGAAGTGATGGTCGGGACGTGGAAAAATGTTCCGTCGTAACCAGATTGAGAGCCAGGTTTCTCAAAGAGAGGTCCACCATGCACGGGTTGGAATGGCCATGTCAATTGAGGATCGTAGTCATGATACAGCTTGGTGCTGATATTTCTGATCGCATTGACATCTGCTGCTTTCAGGCACTTGAGCGTTGCCTTGTTTCCCCTTTTCTTGTCGCATCCAAGGTATGCAATGTACTCATCGTACTGTCGCTTATACAAAGGGTAAGTATCATTCGGGAAAGCTCGTGAGGTGACGGAACCAGACTGATGAATCGCCCGAGCAAACAACTGCTTATTATCCTTGCCGTAGTTGTGAAAGTAATGAATGCCCACTGAATGGCCGCCAGCAGAGCGACCACCAATAGTAACGGCATCCTTATCACCACCAAAAGCACCAATATGCTTCTGCACAAACTCCAAGAAGAATCGCTGATCTCGAATACCTAGGTTTGACAGGCCTTCATCTTGGAAGAGCTTGGATGGCAGAAATCCGAGAGAGTTGACGCGGTAGTGGAAGTTGACTACCACGATGGGGACCTTGGATGAGGCAGCGAATGCAGCGGCGTCGAAGCTAGCCCAGCTGCCAGCATAGAAAGCGCCGCCGTGGATCCACACAAGAACAGGAAGTTTCTTGCTCAGAGGGACGCCCTTTGGTCGGAACACGTTGAAGTTGAGGCATGCCTCGCTCTGTGAGTCGAGAGGTATCTTGGATGAGACTTCTTGAATGCAGGCGTTGCCGAAGCTGTCCGCCTTCTTGACGCCCTGGAACTTTTCCGGCCAAGAAACAGGGTGAAAGCGATGCTCGCCGGTGGGTTGAGTGGCGTAGTCGATACCCAGCCAAGCATCGACAGGCGCAGGGAGCTTCTGCTTGGTGAAAGTGCTGTTGACAGTGGTACCGGAGAAACTACCGTAGCCATCAAGCTTAACCGTATTGTAATGTCCTCCTGTAGCTTGCGCAACAGGCGACAGCGCCAGAAGCGTTCCGAGATTTGACAGGACCTTCATTGTGATGGAGGTGTGAGACAACAAAGGGAAAAGAAAGGAGGAGGCAGATCAAATTTATATATCGCGCTATCAATGCCGTTTAAGCTTAAATCCCCCGCATGTCAGTCGACATCGCCCCCGAAATCGTGCAAGAGCCAACAGGGTCGGATACGAACGCATTACTAGTGGAGTATGGCATCACCATCCTCGGTTTTCCGGGTTTAGAAATAGACCCGACATTATGTGCCAAGCCATTGGATTGCGAGCGATGATCATTTCAACAGATTGTGCAAGAGAGTGAGGATCTAGGGGACGAAACAAAACGCCGGGACTTCGATCCTAAATAACAAAAAGACTTCAGTAATTTAGCATAAGTTCAGGATATCTTTGTTCAGTTTAGGTATCTTTGCTAAGTTGAGGATACCTTTTCTAGGGTTATTTTGACATTTTCATCCAAGGCCTAATGTTTTCTTGTTACTGGGGGAGATATGCAGCATCGATTGTATCGCCAAGGGTGATGAAAAAAAGAGTGATATGATTCGCTACTTTAATCGACGTTAGACAACAGGGGTCCGGTGGACACCAGGAATATTGGGAACCTCGTACTCTTTCTCAAGCTGCTGTCGGGACTCTGGGTCGATCACTAGAGTGGGTAACTCTAGAAGACGAATCGTGTGAACGTAAGATATGATTTCACTCCTTTCAATCCGTCTCTTGTCTGACCATAAGTAAGGATGGTCATGCTTCCTTGCAACCTCTTCCCAGGCCTGCACAGTGTCGCGATCGAATTCCAAGTCCTCGGTGCCGCACCAAGTGATTGTGGCAGCTGTTTTTGTTCTGCAGTAGGTAAACGAATTGGCAGAATGATTCCCGCCCGCATTCCACAGCACCATGGTTTCGAGGCTCGGCATACGCAACGCGACCTGTGCAGCGTCTTGGAGTAACACCGAAACCGCTTGTAGTTTAAGGGGGCGGTTGAACTGCCTGGTTGTAAGGACGATCGTTTGAAGGTTTTTCCACTTCCAGTCTGATTGACAATGTGAGAAGAAGGTTTCGGCTGTGGCCGTGAAGGAAATCGATAACTGTTGGAGGTCAAGACTCCTCGCGGCGAACTGTTTACTGTTTTCGCTCTCCCAACGCGCTTGATCCACATAAACACGGCTATCGCCATAGACTCGCGGAACAACAAGCATGTATTCCAGGCAGCGGTCTTGAAATACCGTCAACGTTTGTAGTGTGTTTGGGTGTATATTCGCGATCAAGTCATCTGCACTGCGCTTCAGCATAAAAGCATCAGAGGATTGGGGAGAAACCCACATTCTTGGCGGCCGTTGGAGCTCTGAGACGTGATATCACGGGCGTTGATATATGCCCAGGTCTCTAGATGGAGATGGACTAGTCTGGGACAAGCGTTGACCAGTCTGGCAATGTCTGAAGGCCGGAACCGGTTTCGATAGTAGCGACGGATAACGAACTTGGTGACTGCGTCGACTAGGGGCAATTTAATGGTGTGGGTGAGGTTTATCGGTTGAAAACAGGCTTCCTATATCCTGGCAGCAGAAACCACCGGTATCCTTCGCCAGTCATGTCTAGGATCAACGGTAACCACGGGTATCCTGTGCGATTCTCCAGGACAGCCGATAAACCAATTCTTGAGCCAGTGGGCCTGTTCCTGGATTTCGTAAGCATTGAACTCTAACGCCAAACCTCTCTCTGTACGGTCCCAAGAGTTCAGGGTGCTGAAGAGTTGGTAGAGGCAATATTCTGGTTCTCTCAGGAGTTGGGCTGCTACTGCGCGGTTGATCGTCGGCATCGGCATCGGCATTTGGCCAGTGCTCGCGACGAAGCATTCGAGGCAGACGGGGCCTTGGAGTTCCAAGTTGAGCCGAAGATGCTGTATTGCAGCGCGTGGCTGTGCACTCAATTGCGCCAGCCCCGCGAGACCATGCTGGCAGACCGTGAGGTTGCGGAAGGCTCTGCTTTCCATGAATGTCCGCCATTCTCGGCAGACGGATGCATAGACGTGTTTGGGGCCGAGGTGAGATAGGAGGTCTAAAATGCAGTGTTGAATTTCTCGGGGCAGCTGGTTCCATCTCGTCGTTCCGACTGGGGCAGTGCTTCGGGTGGCTAACGGTAGTGCTGATTGGAATGAAGTCGGGATGAAATGAATACAATGTGAGTACGACATGATGGATTGAAGAGATGCCCGATAGACGATGTCTGAACTAAGGTAAAGCTTTTGGGCTTGGTTGATGTGATGTCTTGAGTAAGATTCGAGCTGCTGGGAAAGAGAGCTCGCGACCTTCCTTGGTGCCGAATGACAAAAAGGCTTAGGTAACTTGCCATAAGTTTGGGGTACATTGTGCTTGAATTTATTTTGGCATCTACCTACGTTACGGTCTGATATTGTCTGCCCGCCGAGGCACTCCGCATTGGGTGCTTCTTGCCTGCAAAGCTGCTTGGCTGACGACTGACGACTGACCTGACAAAAAGGATGAGAACGCTTCAGGACGGGAGGAACGAATTCCAACACGGAAAGACGAGTAATAATGGCATCCCTGGCAAATCAGGCAGGAGTTCGCAATCTGAGATGCTTTTATCTAATCAAACGTCACCAAGATGTTGAACGTCCCTGAGTCTGGTCAGGTGATCGGCCCCAGATTCTGTGATGCATGGTGCATTGGTGAGCACGATAATATTTCAACAAACATGGTTGCCATTCCCTCATGGTTCTTTGGTTTAGTACCCTTCTGCCAGCCTACAGGCCTACCCACTCCAAAGACTTTTCCCATAATCTGGCCGCTTTCTCAGTATCGCAAGCATGCTCCCCATATCCTCTTGCATAAAGCGGAGATGAAGAATCCCATTTCCCAACGATCTGACAGTCCTCGAGGTACTTCCCGCCCTGACCTTCCAAAGCCTGAGCGACAGCTGCCCAGACAGTTGTAGCTGCACCTTGGTCTGGGAGCTTCCAAATTGTCTTGAGATATGGATCCACTGCAAGGCCGCTCTTTTGTTCCTCAGACAAATGTCTTCCCAGGTCTGTGAGGACACCGCCTGGCTGGACACTCCACGCATGGATACCCTCACTGGCGTACCTCCGCTCGATCTCATTAGCTGTCCAGAGATTGGCAGTTTTACTCTGCGAGTATGCTCTATTGGGGTCGTAGCAGCCCTCCATGTTGACGTTGTCGAAATTCACCTCGCCAAAGCGATGGGCAAGCGAGCTCAGCATGACGACTCGCGAGGCATGATCAGACGTCGCACCTTTAGCCAGAGCAGGTTTTAGTAGCTGGAATAAGAGGAAATGGGCAAGATGGTTCGTTCCGAATTGTGTTTCGAAGCCTTCTTTCGTGCGACCTTCTGGTGTACACATGACCCCAGCGTTGCAGATAAGGATATTGAGTTTCTGGCTCCTGGATAAGAAGTTGGTAGCGCATGAACGAACACTCTCCAGCGATTCCAGGTCAAGCTCGAGAAGATGGACACGCTCTTCTTGCACGAGGTCACCTAGGGCTGACTTTGCCTTTTCGAGGTCTCGAGCCGTTAGATATAGAGTTGCGCCAGTGAGATGCAGCGCTTTCGCCGTCTCAACGCCGATACCCGCAGAGCAGCCGGTAATAAAGACGACCAGGTCGCTCAATTTCCCTTCTAATCCTTCATCCTTGATGATCTGGATAGCTGTTGGTCGTGAGTCCCCTGGTCCATTGGGTGACTCGTGAATGGTGACGTAGCGATCGGCCATGGCGTTGATACAAGAGAGTAGTAATGAGTAGAGAGATTCGACTAGAATTAAATAAACTTGGCTAAAGAAAGAAAAGATGAAATTGAGCTTACGGGAGGCGATGAAGCTGGTATTTACACCGATATTCTCTCGACATGCAGCGTTTCACGATGCAACACGTCCGAGCTGAAACGCCTATGATTCACCACTAGGCCGAGCGGGAAACGGCCACCAATTAATCCGCCAACTTTGACGCCATCAGAGAGAAATGATAGGCCAATGGCTTCGGCAGTGGAACAATTCGCTAGACTCTGATACTCAAAGCCACTATTGCCATGCTCGCTCGGCATCAACAGCCGAGGAGGCTCAAGCTATATACAGAACAGAAGAACAGAGCTTTCCCCCAACGGCTGATCCGCTTATTTGGTATACCTAGCGCAAGGGCTCAAACTCTTGGCCTTACTAGCATCCTTGGGAATGACGCCCGCAGCGACAGCAGCTTGATAACACCATCGCCAATCCTTCTTCCCAAGCTCTCCGTCACACTTCCAGGACCAAAAGAACCATCCATCGCCTTTCTCAAAGGACTCGGCTTGAGCAGCCCAGTAGGCCTTGTACCATGTTTCCTGGCCCTCGATCTTGAACTCGTCGGTGTTTTTCAATGTTGAGTTGACTGACAGGGACCATTCGCCGACGAAGACGTGCTGGCCCATGTTGTCTTTACAAGCAGTTTCAATGTACGCCTTCTTATTGCCAGCGATTCTGTTGTCGAAGGATAGGTAGCGGTGGGCATCGAAGAAGATGAGATCATCGTCTGGGAGGTATAATCTTGGGTCACCTGCGCCCCAACTTTTGCCCTGTGATGAAGTCAGCGGGGATACAAGCTGCAACGAAATATATAACGTACCATGTATTGAATGTGTAAGCGATCAAGCTCACCCGTTAAACTATTATATATATTAGCCTCCACCCTAATAGCCTTGTGTATTAATTTGTGAAACTACTATTTTTAGCTTACGCAAGCTAGAAATAATTTCTAACTATAACCGTAATAGGAGGGAAGCTACCTAGTATATTAAGTAGTAGCCTCCCCTCTTCCTATTACATGGTTAGCTAATTTACTTAGCTAAGGACACGATATTTTTTTTTTCAATACATTCACATTTACATTTTTATAAAATTAATTAGATGTTAGAATCATCAAAACTTATTGGAGCAGGCGGTCAAGGAGACGGTGACACTAAATGGAAGGGATGATCCTGAAAATTACTTTATATATGTGCGCATGATACACACTTTTATTTTATTATGACGGGATTTGTATTTGAATTAGGTAAAAATGCCTTGAAAATAGATAGTAGACAATCAAATAACTTTGGGAACCTTGAGATAACCTTCCATAGCTTGAATGCGCTTGTATGCACCGGGATAGTAATTTTTGATCATGTCATCTGCCTCAGCCTTCCACTTCCCAGCGCGTACGGGCTCATTCAGAACCTCGAGCATGCCGACGGTAGTGTAGTTCCCATTAGTATGAATGCGCTTGGTCATCCACTCAAGGAACTTAAATGCTCGCTCATAGTTCTCCGCAGTATAGAATCCAGGATTAGGAATGGACTACGACTCGGTTAACACATGCTTGATGAGGTGAGATAGTCGCTTACATGGCCGGTGAACTGCTCATTCGGTGAGCTGATACCAGGTGCAGAATGAAGACCGATTACAGCGTATATGCCATGCTTCTTACACCACCCGACAATACGGTCAAGATGCCATATACCGCCACGAGGCCAGTACTCGCCTTTCTGGATGATGTCCTCGTACATCCAGTATCCAACAGGAATCCGAACGGCATTGAGACCAATGCTTGCGATCTGCTTAATGTCGTCTTCTGTGATCCAAGTCTCCCAATGTTTCTTAAATGCAGCATTGGCTTTTTCTTGGCCGATGCCCTTGACGCAGGCCCATTCGTCGTTGTAGGCACTGCAGCCCATGTTCTTCCACGATTCTTCAGCCATCCATCGTTCGATGATGAATTGTGAACCGAGGTTGACGCCACGAATTTTATCGTCGTTTGGGGGCCATCTTTCAGTGATTTTCTCGCCATTGGCCTTTGCAATAGCTACATGGCGTGAGTATGTGCCCCATGATGACGTTGATTCACTAACCTCTAGACTGTGGAGTCCATGCTTCCGCTGCTGCGAGAAATAATGGCAATACTGATTTGAGAAGCATGATTGAGGCAGAGACTTGCGTTCAAATAAGTCAACTTTATTAGTCTACGCTTGTAGCGACGAAGCAAGACACATCCGTCGAATGTCTTGGATATATAGGTCTACAATCAAGGTTCGCAAGGATTATACTCCATTCACATACCTGCGCATATGGCCTGATGACAACGGAATACGTCCGCCCGATCTCTCCATCCAGCATCGATCCATCCAACACATTTCCGCGATGGAGAATAATCCTGAACATGATTTGCCAGTCCGACTGATGGACCGTTTCGTTTTGGCATATGAAACGGTCGATCATCAACCTTGATTTTGAACAAATGGCACATTCGTCATTCCACATTCCTCTCGCTTGACAGTCCTGCTGGTTGGCTCGTGCCAAGATTGCAGAATGCAAGCAGATGAAGGACTGCGGCTGAAGGTTGGGGTTTCAGACGAACTCCACTAACAACCCTGTTCGTCTAAGGAAAGCATTCCTCACGGCTCACATTTATTTATTTGAGATGAACCCTTAAGGCATAACCCGTCATTTTAAAAAGATATATCGGATGAGTCGGGTTCAAAGTTTAACTAGCCTTGGACAGTGTTTTATTAAGACCGTTCAGTGTTCAGCACTGCTTGTCCTGGTTCTTTTGTTGTTTCGTGGGGTCGGTGGACCAGCATGTTGGCAGAATGCGACGCTGCAAGTTGACCTGTCAATGGCCCATAAAACGACAAGTTCACGGCATCTAGCGAGACATTTTTGACGTACAAGAAGGCCTGCGACAGGAGAGTCCGCCTTGGCATCGGCGATGCGTGTGTATCTCGGTCCATCTTGTAATGTGTTGGGGAAAAGGCGTATCAGGTTACCGCAAACAAGGCCGGGAATTAGACCACGGTCACCAAAACAGGCAGGTCTAAAGACCATGAGCCACGTGGGGGTTATGAAGGGTTTATCAGATGGCAGCTGATAATGAACTGGTGAACCTGTGTCAGGAACGATACCGTACATATAGTTACAAATATAAGGAAATATCAATGACTCGCTGGTACAACCGGGAGTCACGAGGCCTGTGTCAGTGAATATTCAAATGGCTGTTATAGGAACTATTTAAATAGGGCAAATGGTGAGAGTCTTTCTAACTAAGTTCTCTGGGCCGATTTAAAGTGATCATCACCTGCCTCAGCCACGAGTCTGAACTCCAAATAACACCGTGCCGACTCGACTTGCTTGTCTGTTGCTTCAAATACTTGACAAATCCCAACGCTTTAAAAAGAAGTTGGACTCGACTTTTTCCATATTCTCATTGCTTACGGTGAGTAGAGCAACAGAATCCATCTCGCGCGTCTACAAATTGAACCTTCTGACTGCTGAAATAGAAAATGGATATCATCCTAGTGGCTGTTGAGACTTATATTCTCAACACTGACCTTTAATTCGAAACTTGGCTGCAGAATATCACGGGATGAAACTGGGGGGATCTATCCATCTTAGCACATAGAGACATCCTCCTTATTTCTTCTACCTCTACTCTTCTCTGATGTATTTAAGCAAGATTAAGCCACCATCATTGCATCTAACCCTCGTATAAATGCAACCTTGTAGGACAGAATGTTTCCTTGATAGGCATTTACTGTCTGTTATCAACCCGTGTACTACGTGCTTGGATCCTCTCAATGCACATCTTTTGTCAACAATGAAACAAGAAGAAACGGTTCCATCTTTGTTCAAAATCTAGTAGAGCTTTCAGTTTCTTGGGATGACTATGAGCATTTCGCCATTTGAAGTGTTGTTGTGGCAAAACGGCTACACAAGAGCTCGAGCTTTCAATTCTATTTCTGACACCATCTGGACGTTATTCCAACTATAATCATGTTGGGCAAAAGACCAGATGCATTCTCGGCGGTCATGGACAGAGGCCTGAACCGCGCCATGTAGACATAACTTGCGGAGGCCCACGGGGTTTTAAACCATGGCGGTCGGCTACACGGCAAGGTACCGGGACATCTTACATTTTAAGGCAGGCTTTCCGTCCTATGCACCCGAAAAAGACACTATTGCAGTAAATACTTTGTAACCGTAACCTTCTCCTTGAAAATGCTACACCGCTCCTGGTAACCTTCCTGAACAATCCACATGACTCGTTATCCTTATCATTCATCTTATCAAGCCTCAATATCGCAATAGCCAACTTCCCAAAGTGTCGATAGTAGCGAAACAAAAGCCCTTGCAAGCAAAAATTTGGTACGTTTACGGCAGTTCATCTGATTAAAGTTTTTCCCGCATGAAAAGCAAAGAGGCACAGTTATTTAGCCTTCTTTATGAAACGTTTACTAAGCAAATTTCGGCAAAGTACCTCGAGTTTCACGATTCGTCGATCTTTGACCAGATCTGCCGTCGACGATGTAGGATGCGGAATGTCTTCCTCCGAGGCCGTTAATGGCGTTAAATCGAATGAGTATAAGACATCGAACGATGCCTTCGTTCTCAAATCCAGATTTTCTCTGAAAACGCGTAAGCTTAAAAGAACTCGCCGAGTCTACCGAAAGGGTCGGTTATCTGATCAAGATCATAACTCCGCCGAGTATAGCCCCGGCTAAATAACCGACGTCGATATCGGGGGGTAGTAATATAATACGGTCCGAATTAGGCCTCCCGGGCTGTCCAATAAGTGTTTGTTAAGTGAGATATTGGTTTTCGGAATGTGGCCTTCCGAATTCCTTGATCGGCGATAAGATGTCTTGGAAGCCAACACTCACTTACAGTAAGATAACAAAGATGGAGAATCTTCGATGGGCTTTCAGTCTGAGATAGCAAAAGAAGTCAACTGCCTTTTTGAATCTCAACGGGCGGCATAAGTTCCCGTACTTCCAGGGTATCTAAGAATCTCGGCTCCCACTCCGGGAGGGCCAACTGCACTGCAACGCTCTGGTCTGGCACGCAATTTTACACAAGTTTACAACATGACCTGCCAAGAGTTGTTCATCGAGGCATGCAGCGAACGGAGCAAGCGGCTAGACGGTTAACCGGGCCTGCAATGGGCCGATGGCCGAAACAGGACCCGGAAGCAGGCGGAGAGGGTTTGATTTTGATAGAGGTTCTGGAGCGAGGAAATAGAGTTTCCCCGTGGGGACTCTTGGGATGAATCACGATGGCCGGAGTCGAAGCGGGATGATGCAACTGAAGCATTGGGCGTATGGGTAGTAACGCTGTGATGGGTCTTTGTGTTGGTGTTGCTTGATATCCTGGTCGAGGTCTGGGCCCGCCAGCCTGGTCGGGCTCGATGATGGCACGTCGATGTATAAAGCAGGTGTCATCCGCCAGCCTGTCCATAACACAAACCTAAAGCTATATCACCACTACTACATTCTATAAATGATCACTGGATGATCTCATCTTTGCGCAATCTGCGAATATTTTTGTATCCACTTTGAACATCCTACGATGAACCGTCAACGGGGCAGCGGCAGCATGGCACTGCTAAAGTCCCTCTCACTACTACTGGCACTTCAAGTCAGTTCAACATACGCTCAGGGACTTGAGGGCTATGGACTGACTTCATACGATCCTGTCTGCGCTGAAGCATGTCTTCGATCCTTTACTCCTCTGATGCTACCGTGCTCAAGCATGCACGATGGACATATGGCGACTCCACCAGCATGTCGAGCCAATGACACGGCCTTCTTGACATCGGTGGCTTGGTGTATGAGTGAGAATTGCGCTGATGAAAAATTGTCAAAGATTGAAGGGTACTGGGAGGAGTGGATTACAGGCAGCAAATTCGTTCCCGCAAAGTGGTCATATTCACAGGCTCTCATGGAAGTTGATCCGAAACCACCTAAGTATCAACTCAACATGACAGACAAGGCGCTCAACCAGACATCAGTCCTCGCACCAGTCGCATATCTCAGTCAATGGAACTCGCTCTGGGCGACCAACCATGAGATGGTAATGGGAGCACGATACGGGTATGTTGCTCAGGTTTCACCCAGAGATGAAAATTACTAACGTGCACAGTATCATCCTTGTTTTCATTGCCGTTGGAATACCGATTCTGATGACCTGGTCCGGCTATCTCCCTCTTATCCCATCAATCTATGACAAACTCAAGCCATACATCCTCTATCCAAGCATGATCGGCACCTACTCCGTACGTCCTCTACCATTCAAACTGGGAAATGCCCCCTCTGTTGGCCAAGGTCTATATATCGCCTTGATTCTTGCTCTCGTTGTTGTCTTTACCGCCATCGACTACGAGCTCCGTCAGCCGCATGCCAGATTCGTGGGTGAACGGCGAGAACTGCTTGCGTATCTCGTCTATCGCACTGGAGCTCTTGCGTTCGCACTACTCCCACTCATCATCCTCTTCCCATCAAGGAACAACCTTCTCTTGTGGCTGTCTAACTGGTCACGCTCGACGTTCATCCTGCTTCATCGGTGGATTGGACGAACCTTTGCTCTTCTAGGTGTCCTGCATGCCATTTTTGTCCTTGTTGGCTCTGACAAAATGGGCACTACGGACTGGAGACGCTGGGGCTCAGTCACCGTCATCTTCACGGTAATTACCTGCCTTGGAAGTGGACTCTACGTTCGAAAGGCCAACTACGAGCTTTTCCTGCTTATGCACATCCTCATTGCTGCGCTTGTCATCATTGGATGCTGGTATCATCTCATGCTGCGATATGCCTCTATCCGTCTTCACTCGCCCGGTTACACAACTGGACACGAGATCTGGCTCTACCTTGGCATTGCTCTTTGGGGTTTCGAGCGTCTTGTTCGAATTGTACGAGTCATCAGACTGGGTATTCTGAGATCCAAGGTTAAAGATATTGGAGCTGGATACGTTCGAGTTGATGTCCCAGGCGTTCGTTGGGGTTTGGATCCTGGAAAGCACGTCTTTGTCTACTTCCCAACGCTCGCCCCAATGCGACCTTGGGAGAATCATCCCTTCTCAGTCATTCCCACAGTTGCGCTTCAACGACGTGTAACCTCAGCGACGCCTGGATCTCCAACCTCACCCGGTGCTTCCTCAGGATTGGAAGATATTGAGAAGTCGACAACTCAGATTGCCGTGGTCAGGCAGTCATGTAGCTCAGCTGAGATCTCAGCTGGAGTGACACTGTTCATCAAGAAGTCGACCGGCATCACAAAGTATCTCGAGAGCCATGACCGTTTACTCACCTTCTTGGAGGGCCCTTATCCTGGCAGCGACACACGACAGGTCCTGCGCTGCGACAGACTTCTTCTCATCGCTGGTGGTGTTGGCATCACCAGTCTATTTGCACTCATTCACAATCACTGGAATGTAAAGTTGGCATGGAGCGTCAAAGCAGAAGCACGATGTCTCGTCAACGAGATCGAGCCAGCCCTTGATGCCGTGAACACTGCACAGACAGACATCAGAATTGGTTCAAGATTTGATGTTGCCGCTCTCATCGATGAAGAGGCATCGGCCGGCTGGAAGAGAGTCGGTATCGTGGTATCAGGTCCTGGATCCCTGTGTGATGACGTTCGGGCAGTCGTTGCTGGCATTGGACGCAACTCTAAGACTGTGTTTGAACTTGAGGTGGATGCCTACTCCTGGTGATCCCCATGTGATGGTAGAAGGGGAAGAGAGACAAGGCTCGTCACTTTTGGGTTGTTCCTGTTTCTGCATCACTTACATCGTATTTTTGGTATCATGTCAATTACGTACAGATAGTTTACTGCATTGCCTAAGCCAAGTCTTTTGCTTAAACGAGTTTGAACGGGGCCTGTGATGTCCCAGTTGTGACTCATCAAACCCCCGTGACAGCTTGGTGCCATGCCCGTTGCATCTGTTCTTCTTCTGCGGTTTCTTCGGCTTGGTGAATGACATATGCACCTTCAAAATTGCCTAAACGGAACGTAGGCAGGTCTATTCCTTGGCGTTTATCACAACGTTACCTCAGCACGACATCAACATGCCCATGTTCACAGACCATGTAGAATGGTGTTACTCCTCTTCCCGCTTCATCTCTGTACTCATGAATCCTCCGGAGGAGTTCCGATCGATCTTCGGCGCGGCCGGCTCCGTTATCTTACCAGATAGTTACAAATCTAAGTGGGATACTCCGAGCGCTGAAGGCCGTGAGAAGTCGAACCACTGTCAGCACCGAGATAAGAAGTAGGGTCACAGTCGATATGGCTGGAATAACACGTGCTCGAACCTTTTAGTCCCGTATCACAGTTCTTGGCTGTCCCGAGCGTGCTGCATACGTGAAGTGGTCCCAAAAGACTCTGCCGCACATGCAGGTGAGATAATGCAACATCAACCCTCTATAACCCGCTCACTGCAACACTACTGCTTGCCGTGGTGATCCCACTTCGGGCTGGACCGAGAAATATGGAACCTTCTGGCCTTTGCGAAGCGGCAGGAGGATACAGGCTGAGGTTACATTAGACAGTGACTGATATGTATACTTCAGGTGTTAAGTTAATAATGTCCCAAGCTATTGGATGTCCGGATTGAGCCATCTACAGTATGTTCAGATAAGTCTGATAAACCAACTGACCCAAATGTGTGGAGCAGGACAGGTGACAGAATGTGAGTGTTAAAATAGCTTCATTAATATTAACCTAAGTCTGAAGAGGACTTAGAAATCCCTAGATAATTACTAGTTCGTGATTATCTGATAATTGGCTTTCTTAAGATGGGGGTATCTTGAGATAAGAAAACATAGAACGATGAAGCCTCCAATTAATCGACAAAAGCTTAAAGCCTTCTCTCGACCTTGATGACAGCAAACGCCGATGAGGGTTCAGCTAGACCGCTGCTACTCATGGGAACAACTAGAGATTAGTCGGTTATTTTCAAGTGCGAGAAATTCGTTTACTAAATGATACCTGCCAATTTTTGGCCTGGAGTTCCGAGTGAGCAGTGGAGCTCTGAACCAGCTGCTCGGTCCAGCGTTTACACCTGATTCCCGGCAGCAGAAGACTTCTGGATTTGTAGAGTTTATATTGTATTTACTACCTGGCTATGGCACAAAAGTAATAGAAAAGCTTAATCAGACAGACTTGATTGTCAACGTTGTATCTTCTCTCGGCTGGATTAAGCTCCCAGCCACAGGTCTCAGCGGCAAAATAACACTTGTAGCTCACAGTTTAGACGCCTGTCAACGTTCGCTATGTCCAAATGAGATACGTAAGCAAATTGTTTGAGACGAAACTCAAGGCAATTCTGGGTATTGCCGAGGTATGTACCAAGATCTCCAAGCCATGTAGTAAAGTCTCTTTGATATAGTTCTCACACAATTACATTATGCATCCTTATGCAGATGATCGTCCCATTCGCTTCAGCCATTTTCCCAGATCAAACTCCCCCTCTTTTAAATCCCGTGGATTACCAACGAACATGAAGACATGGCCAAAATCCTCAGCCGGTTCCTTTCCATCTGTATACTGAATAAGACACGGCTTTGTCATATAGTTGTTGGTCTCGTACTGCGCCAATCTCTTCGCATGAGCAACAGACTGTACATGATACACAGAACCACTGACTTCTGCATCCTGTGGTCCATCTTGCATGGCAGGATACTGTCCCCAGAGTTTCCGCGTGTAGCCTCTGATCTTTGCAGGCCGCATCGTGGGCTGTTCTTTCAGCCTGAGGATATCGGCGAGCATCCTTGGATCCATCAGTGTTCCGTACACGAAGTAAGGCCCTGTAGGCGGCTCGAAGAGATCGGCTTGGGCTGGATGCTTAGGAGGCTGATAAAACCAGTCTTCCGGGTCTCTTCTCACTCTTGGCCTAAAGGACGATAACTGTTTCTTCGGGAGAGCAGGCGGCAGCGGAGGCGCCGGTGGTGGACGAGGTGTATCATCAGACATTATGTGCGTATGACAAGATTAGCCGCCGTGAGTGCTGGCGCATCAATATGTTTAGAGTGATTCAGGCCACTGATTTCATCGTCTGTTGCCTACAATGAGCTGCACATGTTGGCGCAAGGCTGGCAGTCAAACGACGAGTTGCTGCCCAACGACTGTGAATTTGTAATTACTGTGATGATTAAGCAGCATTGCTACGCTACAGGGTAGTCACCAATCACATGGTTATCACATAGGAAACAAACTTCACATCTTTATTCCCTTTGCGAAAATAAATTAATTTTATCAGATCTAGTTTATAATGCAACGTCAGCCTTTCATCACAAGCCATGGCTAACGATTGAATTGCGGGGTGAGGTTGAGCTTGAGGCGGTCAATGAACAAAAATGCCACCATTCCACAGCTCAGTACGGAGTAGGTAGTTAGCCGACGCTAAACCATCTTGCGGACCGACATCACGAGCCCTCGAAATAGCGACAGTCTGTGCGCACTTTACGACGCGCGACATTCGTTTATCGCATCAACCGTTGTTGTGATCGTCGCTGTACCCAGTACAACACTTTGACTTCCGCCCGGAACGCGCTCAAAGTCAAAGCGGCAGAGACCAGTCACCGTCACCAATTCACCAAAATGAGCTTCCAACGGTGATGAAACGGTCCAGATCGAAGCACGCGCCCTGCAAACAACAGTGCCATTTTAGAATTTGCCGTTCCCAGTTTTCGAGAAAACCCGTTAATTAGAAAATGCAACGCTGCTACGCCGCAGAAACAAATCACCATCAATGAAAAGTCTTGTCCTTCATCTGAGACAGCGCAAGGTCCCCTGCATGTCAAAATGTAAGGATCGCCAACCGTTTTTTGCACAACGATCAGAGTGACGAATTGAAGATTCCTCACAGAAAGAAACATTACTCGGGTTAACGTGTGCGCCTGAAGTGGGCGTAGCGATTCCCATTCAACGATAGCTCAGTCGTTAGCTCAACAGCCCTAGTCTGGATCCAATCCTTCAACATCACGCCCTCGGCCCTGTAACCGAAGCGCCCACTCACGAGGGATTTGAATGATCCCCAGATCCTTTCCCCATTCCCCGCAACCGCAACCCGGCAATTCGCCTCCCCCAACCCCGGGCATCCAATCCATCCGCCATCTCCCTCTCTTTTCCAACAATGACATGACATGATCTCCAGTGCAACAATTACAACACCATGAGCAGGCATGGCATCGTCCTCGGACGCAGCCCTCACGTTAGCATCGACTGCTATATGCGTTGCCCTCATCGTAGCTAGGTGTTTGTACCGCCTCATATTCCGCTGCCACATCCACAGAACATGCCACCGACGATGGCGCATCGACGACTTTTACATGACCATCGCCATTATACCGCTCATCGGGCGCGCTGTGTGTATACTCCTCTCGTTCACGCTGAATCCGGACCATACGTACGATCCTGCGACGCAGGCGGAGGCGCAGACTTCGGGGGAGAGCGTGGAGAGTATTGATGGGGACAGAGAGCTTTCGCACAAGCTGCTCATACCGGCGCGGATATTCTACGCCATGTTGTACGTGGACTGTTACATTTGAGAGGGAATTTGCTGATTTGGATAGTCTGTGGTGTTTGAAGCTCGGGCTGTTGGCCTTTTATTCACGCTTCATCGATGTCTTCCGCTGGGGCAAACCCGTCACGGATGCGCTTTGGTGGTTCATCATCGCCACGTTCATCGCAGTCTTTATAACAATTCTCGCCGAATGTCGCCCTCTATCACTGTACGTTCCACCTACAAATTTCCCCCAGGCTTTGCTAATGATGTGACAGAATGTGGGCGCTTAATTACGATGATACGAGTAAGCAGCGACGAAAAGTTTTCGCCACCTCATGTCAGCTAACATCACCGCAGAAGTCGCATGCAATCGCGCCGTCGGCAACCTGATACTCATGGCGGTTTGCAACATAATAATAAACATTGCGCTTATAATCCTCCCGTTTCCGATGCTTCGACATCTTCGGCTCGATATCAAGGAGAAACTACAGCTTGGCTTCTTGTTCAGCGTTGGCGCTGTCTTGGTAGCCATTACAATCCTCCGCCTCCCTCTCATCCTCAACGAATCCGTGTCTCAAAGATCCCGATCAATGGTATTTTCTCCTCTAATTCCCGATGTTTTCCTTTTATTAACGTGTGTAGTGGGCTTCGATTGAGATTCTCTGCGCATGCATCGTCTCCAACACCCCCTTCTTCTACGCTCTGGTCAAAGACATGAAACGACAGCACGACGACCGACCCGAGCGATCACCATCGAACGCTACAAATCCAGGCGACTTTGACTTTTACGATCTACAGAGCCTACCGTCTTCCGCGGGCGTGCAGATGCCTGCGAGGTCATCGCCTGATACGTCGAAATGTACAATACGGTATTTGGAGAATGTTTAAGGAGCGATGTGGGAGAGCGCTGATGGTGGGATAGTTAGCTAATGATACCCAACATGAAGAGATATGTTTATGAGGCTTTACTGGTGCAATTGCTGCTATTGTCTAATTCTCGTAGACTGAGGATCGGGCGAGCGGATGCAGTCATCCGACCAGCCATTAACCTCAGGGCGATGTCGGACATTGCGTGGTGAGCCGCGTAGAATTCTGCTGGCAGAAATAAATATCAACAGATCCGTTGCATGTCGAATACAATTGGCATGTGCATCATTAGATAGACTTTAATTTAAATTAGACCAAACTCTGTCAGTTCTGCCAAGATCACAGCTCCGTCCCTTCGGCTCCGGGTTCTTGGCTCGCCGTGATCGGCAGTGAGTCTATCCTTCAACGCAGTCTCTCAGATGGGCTTCACTCGAATGCCCAGTCATTTCAGAGAGACAAACACTGTCACGTATAATAACCTTCTTTTAAAGTCTTAGACTCTTCAAAACGTGACGGCTTTTGATGATCAACCATACAAGTAAATCGACATCGCTGCAAATCCATACAGTGGGGCTGTTGTCGCGCCAACCCACGACCCTCTGTGACATCAGCTCCAGCTTCAAACATCAATCTTCAAAAATGCCCATCAAACGAATCCATCATCAAATAATGTCAAAACCACGCCAACATGCTTGAAGAGCGTGTAGCATCTTGGCTCGACTCCCTCCCAGACGAATACGTCCCATCCGAAGCCATCTCCAAGACCCCCAAGCGAAAGGCAGCGCTGCCTAGTCCGCCTACTTCAGATTCAATGGAGGGAACAACTCCAAAGCGCCGTCGCCTCATCGATCCGGATCGCACCCCGCGAGCTGCAAACCTCCCTCCTCCTTCGTCAACCGGTTCGTCCGCTTCATGGTCTGAATCAGGTGAGGGGTCACGATCGAGTTCGCCGAAGAAGCAAATGCTCAGGCTTAGGCTGGAAGAGAGAGGGCTTGAATGCAGACAATTAAATGTCGACACCGCGCCCCCGGTAATCTCCAGTCTTCTCGATACAATCCAGGAAATCGGGAGCAGGATTGAGATATTGCCTGCCGACAAGAAGAGCGCTATTCTGGAGAGTCCATTTGTGAGGGAGCAGAATACGCGCTTGTGGAGGTTTGCATTCAAAGAGGGTAACGATACGTTGCCGGGACGAGTTCCTCTCCCGGAGGAAATAGCTCAGATCTGTGAATTCGCGCGTCACTGTCATGATACGAACCATGAAGAGGCGGCTTGGAATATGGAAGTGCATCATCGCCTGCTACAGGCCATCCTGAGACAAGCCGACGCTTCAACCGCCGAGTCTCTCAACTTTACTTCCTGGTACGCTTTCCGACCTCTGCATCACCAGCATTCCTGCTAATCTTTTGCCAGCACAACCGCTCGTCCGCATCGCCGCTTCGTTCCCTACTCCTCGACTGCCAAAATGATCGACTTCTGTCTCTACCTCATTCCCACCGACTCCCCCGCCCTCCAAGCCCTCGGCCGTCGAACACCAACCCTGACCGTAAACCACACCGACTTCGCGCCGCTCCAGCTATCCCCCATAGTTCTAAGCATCGAGACTAAGCGTCCCGGCAAAGAACTCGACGCCGCGCAGCTCCAGATGGGAGTCTGGCATGCCGCGCAATGGGCTTTCCTCAGGTCCGTTGTTGGCCTTACGCCAGAACCTTTGACTGCGGAAGAAGAAATACTGCGGAACCAAAAGGCGAACGAGGTCTTGGGGCAATTAGGGTTTATACCGGGGATCATCGTGCAGGGGCATCGCTGGCTGTTTGTGTTTTCGACGCTGGAGGGTGACAAGACTGTTCTTTGGACGGAGAGACAGTTTGGCACGACGCAGAGCATTCTGGATACGTATGCTGTTGTCGCGGGCATACGGGAGCTGGCTAGATGGGCGAGGGATGTTTACGTTCCTTGGTTCAAGGCGAATGTTCTTGCTGGGTTCCAGCCCACTGAGGTTGGATGAGCCTGCAAGTAGACAAGTTTGGGATGATGGAGGATGGACATTGCAAGCTCTCTGAACGCCGAAAGGCCAGAAAAGCTTGCTAAGCCCATCCTTCATTATAACAAACGTGTCTCAGTATTTTACTATTCAGCATCGGGAAGCGCCTACACCGAACTCAGGAACGCTCGTCAATGCTCGACGTCTGGGTCAGACTTCGCGACGCTTGATCCATGAGCTGGTACTGCGAGACTCGGCCTACAAAGGCTCCAACATTGGGCCAGGATCAATCGCAGTCGGATTGCGATAACTGGCTACAACAATAGCCCACTCGACAGTTCGAAGGCATGCATCGAAAGACATGATTGCCAGGATGATCACAGAAGATACCCGACGCCTGCGACTCGTACGTATCCATCGACCACTTCGAGACGATCAACCCTACCGGCCGCCGGCGCTATATCTACCGACGCTGTCTGGGCTGATTGCACGAGTCGTCGCAAGATGCAAAGAGGTTTATATTGATGCCATTCTCTGCTCACGACAACTCGAACCAAGCCATGCCTAGCATGGACGGCATCCTCTCGCCAAAGCGACCGACGACCGATTCCGAAACGAAGAATAAGCTAGCACATGATATCGAGTTTAGTTGCATTTGGGAGCCAGAATTCCATTACAGATGCCCCGATCAATTGTTGATTGAGTTTACTAGCTGCGAACTATTGGCGCCTGTCTTTCGACAGCCATGATCGACACGTAAAGAGGGCCAGCTAATCCTCCTGTCTGGCCAACGCTGGGCGTGATGCTATACATCACGCAAGAGAGTCACGCCAGGACTGCGAGCAACGCTTCAAAGCCAAATAATGCGGGCACCATCAATACAACTTTAACACGATTATCATAACTTCGTAATCATTATCCAGTGGCTATGAGACCAACGGCCACCGACGTAAATCCCTACAAACCTCCATCCACGTACATACATCCCCAGACGTCATCCCCTCTGCCTCGTCCCTCCTCCTCCAAACCTCTACCAACACCTCCTTCGACACCCTATAACTCTCAAACCCACTCCTCCCAAACCCTTTATCCAACCACTCCTCTATATCCCTCCTCTGTCTCGCCCTCGCTTCCGCCCCCGCTATAAACGCAGGCCACGCCGTCCCCGGGCCAAGCAGATTGTTCCTCTCCAGCGCTTCATCAAACGCGTGCAACGACTCAACAACATCATTGACACTATCTTGCAGAACCAGGGGATTCACATTGCGAATGCGACGGTAGAAGAATATCACCAGCGCGGAGGCGAGGGCGCGTACCATGTGCATGTGCGGTGTTCCGCCTGGGGCGCTGGGACTGGCGCTCATGGTTGCGCTCTCGTTGTGACGCGAGCGGAAGAGACAGACGGCGTTTTCGAGGTATGAGGCGCGCGGCTGCAATGCCATGAGCGCTTCTGCGTCGGACTTTTTAGAAGCGGACAGACGATCCATCACGTTGGCGAGGCGTGTTATCTGCGACACCAGACTGAGCCACGTCTCTGGAACGCCGTAGATCTGCATATACATGTTCTCATGATCCTGCGACGCATCTGCAAGGTGAATGTCTTTGATGTCGCGCTTCGTCTTTTGACCGTGGAGTTTTCGCGGTTCGAGATGCAGGAAGTTATCGAGAGTCATGTCGGGATTGATGGAGCGAGAGGTTGTGGTGCGGAAGGGTGTCTCAATGGCGTGGTTCTCGTCGAGATATACGTTTAGACTCTCGGAGACGATGCGCATCCAGGCGTAGATGTTGTGGAGGAGACGGGCGCGGCGGGATATGCTTGGTTTGGTGAGGCCGCGCCAGCTTATGAGGCGTTCCATTTCCGTGAGACACCAGCGGGTATCTGTCTCGTTGCCAGATAGAAGCTATGATGGTCAGTTCATGTTTCTATGTATGGTGGAAGGGAACGTACTGCTGTCGCTAGCACGGCACTTATACCCATCAATTGCTCTTTGTACTTCGCCTTGTGCGGTCCAGGCTGCGATTCCTTTTCGAGACTGACTTTGAGATGTTGTTTTGCAGCCTCGTATGTCCGACTTGACAGAGACTTCCAATGATCGCCTGGCCGAGCTAGATTAGGGAACGTGATGGAGTTGAGCGACAGATGGAATGACGAAACAGCTATCAAAGCGTAAAAGGTAGCCAGGTTAGCACGCTTGATCTGATCTCTATCCACATCCAGCATCGTCAACTCGCTCAGCGTCATGATAGCAGAGGGATAATGGAGAGTCTTCCAAGCTGACTTTTCGTTGATGGGGAGAGAACCCATTTGGCTGATGACGTCGTCGTTGAAGTGCTTCAGAAGAAGAGGTGCATCCATCATGAGATCAAGCTGTGGCCACGCAACGTCATCACTCGCCGCTTCAAAAGGCATCATGTCCAGAGATTCGGAGAAGTCTATGTTTGATTCATTAGGCCAATTGAGATTCATGGGTAAAGTGTCGAAGTTGTCGAAGGGGAGTTGAGGGGGATTGTCGAGAACGCTGACGTCCCAGGTGAATAAATCACCCCAGTGCAGAAAGTCGAGAGACGTGGTTACGAAATCATTGGAGGCTATTTGATCGGTCTCGATGGTTTCTGAAAAGTCTTGGGTTTGGTTCTCGGAAAGAGTTTCGAGATGCATGTCGTTGAATGACACATGGTCTGAAGGCGTTGTGGCTGACTGACTGGTTTCGAACTTGAACACCTGAAAAGGACCAACTTCGCAGGTATTCGCTACGTCATCTTCGACATCCAGCCCCTTTGACTCTTCATCAATCTGGTTCAAAGCAGCCGTCACCGTTGACGGAACATTGGTGACAAGAGCATTGCTCATAAGCTCCCTATCCTCCTCTACAAAATTAGCCTAGCCATTATACAACACGCTCGTTTCACTTGCCAGTAAACAAATGTCTCCTCGAATACTGCTCCGCCCCAACATCAGCAATCTGCGTAGGCTGCCTATCATAAACCTCCCTCCCCGTCGAAACCAACCATCTCAGCGCCGGTGTAAAACCCTCACAGTTCAGTCCCGCCTGCTTACACCGATTGCACCTCGGCAGCGACTGATCACACTTGAGATGACGTTTCCGACATGTCTTGCACCCGCCGAAAGAGTGCGTTCGTCTGGATTTGGTGTTGGACATACTAATTCGTTTGAATCGATACTAATTCGGTTGAAGAACGGGGAGTGAGGGTTTGTCTTAAGAGGAAGGGGATCGGGATTGCTTGCTTTTTTGGGAGGGGGCTTATCGGCGAGTGCGACGGGATTAGCGAATTAGAACCTAGGGAGAGAATTGGGAGTGTTTGATAGGTTGGGAGAGGGAGCTAAAGTTTTCTAGTGTGAGGCTTGAGGCTTCGAGATTGCTTCTCCGCGTGATGGGCGATAGTGGCATTTCTGGTGGAGATTTGGGAAAGACAAGACAAAGGGCGTCAGTCGGTCGTAGTTGTGGATACCCAGACATGATTGAATCAACCTCTTATCTTGCAGTAGCATCAAATACTTCAAGTATTGAGCAATTATGGGTGTGCAATGATGAAAGTTCAAAATAGAGTTCCAGAGCATAGCTGGCAGTCTGTAAGAGCCAAAAGGCAACTAAGCCTGGTTTCGATCAGTGGAATCACGGTGATGCAGACAACTGAAACTTAGAGAACACTATAGTAAATGAAATTCCGCTATGCTATAAACTATCAATCTAGACCCCATCTCCCATTTTAGGCCTTGGCCTCAGCAGAGAACAACTTCTCGATACGGCGGTTATTCCACTCCCAAGCAGTAACATCCTCATACTTACAAGGAACACCCTCCTCAATAAACTCCGTCAGCGGGAACAGAGAAGCACTTCGGTTAGGCTTAGCGAAGTAAGCGATAGAGTATCTCTCAGGAATGACCTGCTCGCCATCACCAGCCTTGATAGAAGGAGGGTACGTAACGCGATGGCACGCAGCCTTGAAAGTATCGTTCGTCAAACGCTGCAGAGAATCACCGATGTTGAGGATGATGTCGGTGGGAGAAGCTGACTCCACGTTGTTGAATGTCCCGAGGTTCTCTTGGTCCTCGACTTGAAGACCGCCGACAGAGTCTTGGAAGAGCATGGTGATGGTTCCGAAATCAGTGTGCTCGGCGATGCGGGTTGCTGTACCGTCTGCGAGTTCTGAAGCAGGAATAGCTGGGTAGTGCAAGATTCGGAACTCGTTCTCAGCACGGTTATGCAACGCCTTCAAGTGATCAGGAGAAACACCAAGAGCAATAGCAAGCGCCTCAAGAATCTGCATCTCCGTCTTGAAGGCCATCTCATAAAACCCCTCCATAAACGCTCTAAACCCAGGCAACTCCTCCTCCGGAACCCAAATATTATCCACAAGCTCATCAGTCGCCGATCCAAAATCTACAGTCTCCTTGATATCGCGAGTCTTTAGCGGTCCAAGGCCCTTCTCGTAACCACTAATGTTGGCGACGTTTTCCTGGCCGACGAAGGAGTACCCGCGGTTGGGGTTTGCCTGGGGAGGATGCTTGGCGAGCATTTTTGTCTCGAGGGGCAGGTTGAAGAAGCGCTTTGTTTGGGCGAAGAGCTCGTGGATGGCGGTGGAGGGGATGGGGTGGTTGATTAGTTTGACGCCGCCGCGCTTCTTGAGGAGGCGGAGGAGGGAGTCGCAGAAGTCTTGCTTCTGGGAGGGGGTCCCGAAGAAGAGGGACATGTCGAGGGTGTCTGCGTTGAGAGCGGCCATTTTGGAGGTTGATTATGTTGTCGAGAGTGATGGAGAAGAAGTGTAAGTGAAGTCAGACTGAAGATGGTTGTGATTGTAAGTGATGAAGTGTATTAAAAGCTGACTTCATGAGAGTTTATATACACAAGTCTTTCGGAAACTGTTACTCGTTTCCCCAGACTCACATCTTACCTTCAGTCACCATGATCTATCCAACAGCCTACCTTCAATTCCAGAAACATGTCAGTTTCCCAAAGAGTATAGCGAACAGCTATCTGTCAATGCCGGGCTAAGCCGTCAGCATAACAGCCCGGAAGTGCCGAAACACCATCAAGAAAGATAGTGATCCCGACACCAAGACAAGGTCATCTCCAGATGGAGAGTTGGAGCGACGGCTATCATCGCTGGAGTCGAGATAAGGATGAATCGTCTTCCCCACAGGCGACTTGATTGTTAGTACGTGGGGAAGAATTGAGGGCTGCGCAATAGGCAGGAGATCCCGATGTGACCAAAATGGCTGACTCGTAGCTTTGCCTACCCTGAACCCTTCCAGAACACCTCGAACTTCAATAAAATATATCGCAGACCGTTGGGAAAGGTTATCAGACTCTTGTTAACGTTCTGATAAGAAAGAAAGGTGAAGCCCATGAAAGTAATATCTTATCATTCATTATTAGCGCAGCCGTTGAAGACAGCCCGAATGTTTCAATCACCTTGCTTTGACCACCTACCATGGTGTGATGTCTGTCCAGCCCTCTGACCAGCGGGCTCAACGCGTGCCAGTGTGTGTTGGCTATGATGTTTCACCATCGACAGAAACCTCGCATTGGCCTCCAATCATTCTACCCCGTGAAACGATCGACAGTGTCTATTCTTGGCAGTGGGATTTCAACGGTGGGATGCCGGATCGTGCCGACTAAAAGGGATGAAGGCCAATGCCCAACGGGGTTCATGCGCCGGCAATTCCGGGATAATTTGATCCGGAGGCATTGCCGGCGTTCGCATGACAAAACAGGAGGTCGCGCAGGAGGTACGTGGTACATATTAATCGCCTTTTTTATCTGATCTTGTCTTCTCAATTATTGCATCGCCGGGAAGAACGATGCGCAGCCGTGAAATTCTCCGAATGCCGTTCTTACGCGGGTAGTACGGGACTGTTGACGCGTCGGGTGACCACGAGACTCTTCTCACCTTGACGGAGATGTTTCCGTCATCAAACATCTTTTGTCTACTCTGTATCCGTAAAACCAGAAAATAAATCCCGTCCATCATCCGTACATGATCCAATCCCAAGCCATCACTGCCGTTTCGTGTTCGCGATACCCTCCAGCATGCGTGCCGAGCGGTTAAAACAGACCTCTCTCCTCAGTGAAGATCCCCCGGCCCTTTGGAACGGTAGTTAACCCACTGCAACCACAACACGGCAAAACCGGACCTTTTTGAATCATCTGCACCCAAAGAACTACCCTCACTGTGAAATGAGACGAAGTCTATCACCCATAAAGTTCCCGTATCTTCAATTACACCGTCACATCATACGCGTCAACGGCACGGCACAGTCGCATTTTAACCACCAGCGACAGCGCCATCAGATCTATCCTCTCTCTCGGTAATGTAAGCGACAGTCAATGACGTAGCAACCAAAGGCAGCCAACGCGTCCCCTATGCTCGGGGGCCTAAACATGAGACAGCCTCAGCAGAAAAGCACGAACCGTAGCTCGGCAGATGCGGAAATGACAGGGAGGGAAGCTTTCTAGAAGCGGGGAGTCAAAGGGAATAGACTTTGCACTAGCGCTTCAATTCAGGGGATTTTAACTGCCGCTGCGACGGGCGCTGCACTTTGAGGCTCAATACTCTGCTCTGCTCTGTTCTGCAGGGCGCTCATACGTTTTTTTGTTATTGCGATGCGCCGAAATTGTGCACAAAGTTTATTAGAGTAGCATTGTAATGCAACGTTAATAACGACAAACATATATAACCCGCTGCTTACCCCCCGATCAATTAGCCGATTCTCATCACTCTCACTCATTTTTCATTTCTTACGCTCTTTTTTATTTCCCGGTTAAAAATTAACAGTGCAACAATGCCATCCTTCAAAGCCATCTCGGCCTCGCTTGTAGGCCTGCTGAGCCTTGGTAGCGCCAGCGTCATCCCCTCTGTGAACAGTGAGGGGTACTTGGTTGCCTCGACCTACTTTGCGGGGTTCCACGCCAATAGGGGATTTCCTGTCTCGGCTATGCCTTGGGACAAGTACACTGATGTGAAGTATGCGTTTGCTGAGACTACGCCTGATGGATCACTCAATGTTTCTGGATCGCAGCCTGAGAACATCCCTTGCTTCGTCAAGGATGCCAAGAAGCACGTATGTTATCGAAAAGCCACGATATATATTACAAGATTGGTCTGGTTAACGTGCTTCTAGAACGTCAAGCCTCTCATCTCAATTGGCGGTTGGGCTGGAAGCCGATTCCTGTCTAGCAACATCGACGGCGCCAAGAACCGCACCCATTTTGTCAAGAATGTCATCAACTTTGTTGAGAAGTATGGCTTCGAAGGCTTTGATATTGAGTTAGTTAACTACCCTAAGCAAGACGATGATTGTGACTGACGGAATTTAGCTGGGAGTACCCCAACCGCCAAGGTCTCGGATGCAACGTCATCAACAAGGATGATACCGCCAACCTTCTCGAATTCTTCAAGGAGATTCGCAAGGACCCCAAGGGTAAAAACTACTACATCACTGCCGCTGGATCTGTCTTCCCCTGGAACGACAAGACTGGCGTCGCCTCCACGGATGTCAGTGGCTTTGCTGATGTCCTCAACTACATTATGCTCATGGTATGTACCTTTCCCCTGCACCAACCTTTTTCTCTACTAACAGCCCCAGAACTACGACTACTACGGCGCCTGGTCCGCCGTCGCCGGCCCCAACTCCCCTCTCTACCGCTCGTGCGATCCCCGCAACGACCAGGGCTCCGCCGAGGACTCCATCACCAAGTGGACCGCCGCCGGCATGCCCGCCTCCCAGCTCGTCCTCGGCGCTCCCAACTACGGCCACGGCTTCAAGGTCAACAGCACCTCCGCCTTTGGCAAGAGCAAGAGCCACAAGCTCCAGCTGTACCCCGCCCAGAACTCTACCGATCGCTTCCAGGGAAGCAGCTGGGACAACGATCCTCTCATCGATGCTTGCGGTAACCCCAACCCTCCTGGAGGCACCTATCCTTTCTGGAGCTTGATCAAGGAGGCTCACTTCCTCGATACCAAGGGAAACCCTGCCTCTGGTATTGCTTCTGCTTGGGACAACTGCAGTCAGACAGTAAGTCATGCACCTGGCATTACATGGATATAGTACTAACTTGAATAGCCTGTTCTTTACGATGCTAAGCGCGAGATCTATGTCAGCTACGACAACGCTGCGTCTTTCTACGACAAGGGCAAGTTCGTTCTTAAGAACAAGCTCGCTGGTTTCGGTACCTACGAGGCTGGTGGCGACTACAACAACATCCTCATCAACTCCATCCGATCTGCCGTTGGTCTGCACTAAGCTGTAGATGGAACGAGCCTCGTGCTTAGACTTGGTGTGGACTTTAGACTGATGGATTGGCTTTGCTGGTCTTGTTAACACATGCTTAGAGAATCCCCTAGCTTAATGAAACTTTTCACTTCTTGTAAACCAATTTATTTGTGAATATGAGTACATTGATAGCCGCCGAGTGTTGAAGATACGAACCAACAATGAAATGCGTTGTAAACGACTGAAAGAGAAGAAAATCTGCTATGCCCGCTATGGCCTCTGCCATTTCCCATGCTTGTCCATGCAGCCAAGTCCGAGACCACCTTTGCTGCATGATATAAACTTGAATCAAGAGCGTTTGCTAGAGCCAGCATGAATAGTGGCCTCAACAAAATCATGCCCAATATCAAGTCTGATACCCTCAGGGTTCTTAACCCCCGCTCCTTCATCTGCGAGACAGTTAGCAGGTCTTCCAGTCAAAGCACGTCAACGTTCAAGACTTACACCATGTATCATCAGCCTCAGGATGAGGTCCAACAAGTCCAACAGAGCCCTTCCCATAAGGCGTAATCGAAGCAGCAACATCTCCGTTCGCAGAATACCTTCCAACAATCTTCCCCGGCTTACTCGCATCCATACCCCTAATCACAACTCCATCCTGGAAATACACCCATCTCTTATGATCCGTCGTTCCTGACTCAAAAGTCCAATCAACATTGATAACCGTGTCTTCCTGGCCCTTGACCTGCGCCCCTCGACGCTCTATCTCCTGTTCGGTGTCAACGCCCTTGGGAAGAAGGTTATACCCATTGACCGGGCCAGCGAGATAAGCACCGAGACAGAAGCCAAGATAATGACCTCCGGATTTGACAAATTCTTGGATAGCCTTTTCATATTTCTTTGTGGAGCGGTATGCTTTGCTCCAGTTCGGTCCGCCGCCGTGGGCATACACCGTTGCGCCTTTGAGAGCTTCAATCACATCGATCGGCTCATTTGTACCAGCGAAGACGACTTCGAAGTTGGATGGGGAGGAGACCAAGAGGTCGCGCACGCCTTCAGGACAACCTTCAGATGAAGCTGGGCCGCGGTATACGACTGCCTTGGGACGTGCTTGTGCGCACAGAGTGGCGGATACTCCGTAGGAGATGATAGCCATTGCGACGGAGAATGGGCTTCTGAAGTGCATGATGTTTGAGTTGAGCGATCGATTGTTGTGTTTGGGAGTTTGAGTCGATGGTGTTGATTTGGGCTCTGAAGCTCTATCACTGGTCTTGTTTGGCATATTTATATCCAAACTGCCTCTGGTCAGCGTTCCAGACGAGTTGCCTCCCGCATCTCGGCAAGACATGGCGTACAGCTCATCAAATCGCTTCTCAAAGTGCGTACAGATCCTTAATATAAGCAAGCCCTCAGCCGCATTGACATACAATGACAGCCACGATTCATTAGCGCTTTGACGTCGGCACCTGATTAGACGGCGCGTACAAACACTCCCCACTTGGTGACATGCTCTAGCCCTTTCAATGGAGCGCTTCATCCCGGATTGTGCATAGTAGGTACATATTGGATCTGAGATGAATTAAGATTCGGAACTTTCCCTGGAGCTCTTTGGGCGAAACACCATCAACGCTCCGTCATTAGCTGAGGGTCCTATCTCAGGCCATCTCTCCGTCTGTAGCCCAACAGCTCGCAGCACCATGTCGTTTTCCAGAAAATCCGCTAATTGGCCACTGTCCCAGATGATCTCCCTCCTGCTCTGCGCTCTCAGCATGAAGATAATCCTGTGTCGAACATTTTCGTCGGTGCAGTACACGTAGAGCTGGAATAAAGCGGCTGTAAGGTCGATTTTGAGGCCGAAGCGTGGTCGGGAGGGGTTACACCATAGCTTCTCCAGTTGATCGAGCAGAATGTTGCACTCGACGGGATCGAGATGAGCTTCGACGTCTTCGTCAACGCAGGATTGTTCTTCAATGAGAAGTTCCCAAAGTTTATGCTGTATCCGCAGATTAAGAACCTTTTCGCTGTCAATAGGTTCTTTGCCAGCCGACAACTTCTTCACGAGAACTTCGAACTGGCATTTCCAAGCTTGTACGTTCTCTTGTAACATGGACCATTGCGTATTACACTCGGACTCTTCATTCTCCCATTCCTGATCGAGATCCCAGGAAATATATGTCACCATATCGTCAAACTGATTCATGACATCTTCTGCCTCGTCAAGATTTCTGAACTCTCCCTCGATCCGCTTCTGCTTTTCCCCCGCCGCCATCAAGAGATGCGTCACGTCGGGGAAGACGCGCTCGGGTGAGAAGATGGCGACTTGGCAGGCGATTGCGTGGAATATTGCAGCCAGTTCTTCGAAATCGCGGTTGGGGAAGTATGTCTTTGGGACGTGGTTTGTGAGGATTCTAGTTCCGGACTCGAGATGTCGAACTGCCTCGCCAAAGTCCCCACGGAGACTCTCAAGAATAACGAATAATATGCAACACGTCAATACCGTCGACATGTCCGGCGGCGACTCTTGGTTACTTGTGAGTTTCGAAATAGCCTCATTGTAATGCTTCAAAACGAATCGATCAAGCGACGCAGCAGATACTTCGTTCTGCGCTGAATATTGCCAATGCGTCGCCCCCAAAGCCAACACCTCATGCCGAACGCATTCGCTACTTTGACTCGGAACAAGAATATTCCTCTTCCAGAAGTCTCTGTTCAGATATGGCGTGATCTCCAACTGGCTGATTATATCAGAGAAGAAGTAAACGTAGTAATTCGACTCGAGCGTATCGCCCGGTAGCAGAGGCACCGTCGGCGTCGACACCTTGGCAGCCAGAATTGGCAGAGAGCGGCTCTGCGCTTTTGTCGTGACGGCCTTTGATTGGGGCGTATATCCATCGCAGACATACCCTCCATCCTTGCATCTCTTACAAGTGGGTTTCTCCTCATCGCATTTCTTGTGTCGTTTCTTACTGCATCTTGAATGAGTAGGTCAAAGAGAGAACAGCGGATTGTATGCGGGACTTACCACGTGAGACAGCCTGTACGAGTCTTGCGAGAGAACGCTCTTACGCGCGGAGCGCGTATAGACCTTTCCATTTGGTAATTGGTAGCCACAGATGATATGGTTGTCCCGATGAGCCGTGGACTGGCCCAGATAAGAATGACTGAGGATGTGCAGCAAGAGTATGATGATGCAGGGAAGCTTCGTCAGTGGTTCCATGCCAAGGCCCCGCTACTAAAGTCCCGACCTCAGAAGGCTGCTAGTCGCCCTCCCTGCGCGTATAGACCAGCCAATTGCGTCTGTTTCCTTCAGCCTCACTCCGGAGATAGCGCCGAGAATAGTGTTAGGCAGCACAATTCGGCGGATTGCTTACGGACAAGTAGGGCTTTGGGAAATGTCCGAGAATCCTTCAGCTACGCAAGATTGTCCGATGAGCCACGTTTTACGTGTCGAGATGCATCCTTTTAAGCTTGTTTACTGATCATCTCGGCACTTGACTCACGTATAAGCTCACGCAGCTTCAGTCCTGAATTTCCGAAAAGTTAAAACAATCGTCCTGAAACGCGGCACCAGTGGAATGAATCCTTTGGGTGTGCTGGGCTACGCAGTCCAATGGATTCTCTACGCAGTGCGTGTCATGACACCTCTATGAGATTGAAGCTGACGAGAATAGGGGCTCTACGGATATCAAGACTATTACCCCTTGCTTACGGCGCTGCGACACGTGCGCTCTCTTAAACCTTCAACCTCTGAAGACGGAACAGCAGGAATTCTAAGTCGAACGAAGAATACATCATTTTGGTCGACGATATATCCCACGAAAGGCTTGGGAATATGGCTTGTTGGCGTGGCTGGAGAATCCGCTCTCGAGCACTACCTGCGAATTCTTCTCCCGTCCTTCCTTACGAAATGCTTTATAACAATCACTATCGCACCTCTGAAGTTCCTGTGGATTCGATCCATCATGTCCGAGCCTCCGATATCACTCAACTCAAATATCAGACTTCTTCGTTGCGTCACAACTAAGCAGTGGCTTCACTTCATCGGAACCCTGTTAGCTTGCAACATCGTTGACGAGATACCAGATCTTGTCTGCAAGCTCGGCCTTCTCTTGCTGCTGGCAAAGGGTGTCGATGTCATTGAGGAATGGTCAAAGGAAAACACCACAAAGTTAGGAATGATAACCCTCAGTGTCTTTTTCACGCTGCAGATCATACACGCGGTTATCAGTGTTCCGCACACAGTGGCGTGTGTCGAAGCTGCTCCTGACATAGACGAGACAGGAGAAGGGAGGAGTACACAGGAACTATTGGTGGATATCAAGACATCGTTGAAAAGAATGAACTTTTCATTGTGGCTCCGATTCGGGGTCTATCATTGCATCACGTTTGTCATGGCTCGCATAGCATCTGCCGCCGGGGCGCTGGGCGATATGGAAGTCAGTATTAGTTGGAAAGATCCCCTGTAGACTTAGAAACCGACGGTATATCCTCTTGTCGCTTAGTCTGCCTCCCATGCTACAGCCATGCATAAACCGAATCAAGAGACAGCACATTTACCGCCCCCGCTCTTCACCTCCTCCATCAGCAACTTAAACTCCAAATTATCCTCCCCACTCTCAAGACGCTCTAAGTTCACCTCATGGTCAGGAAAGATAGAACCATACTTCTCATCCAACCATCCATACGGCCAAATATAAAGCCCTTCCTCCTCCTTCACTTTCTTTCTCCAACTCTTGATCTTGTCTTCCTCATCAGTCGGCGGGATAGAAACCTCATCACCATAGTAATCCCCTTCATCTTCCGTAATAGGTCGCTCCTTAGTCGGCACACATACAACCTCTGCCGGTGCTTTCAGAGCCTGACGTGCAGCTTTAAACAGATCAGCCCACCTTGGTGCATCATCGCCATTGGGATCGGAGCTAAACGCCACACATTCTGTGATGCAGAGCCTGGAGAGTGTGCCGTTTGTTGCATTGAGGTAATCTGTCAGCACAGAGGTCACTGCTATACCATCCACGTGCAGGGAACGAAGGGCCGGCATGCAACCAGGAGGTATGTACAACGAGCCTTCGCCTCCCAGAAAGCCATCATCGTGAGTCTTGAGTTTAAAGTATTCCAAGGCGTTTGCATGAGCAAGGACGTTTGCTGGCAGCTCATTGAAGAAAGCGTGAAAGCCAGGTAGCGTATTAGCCTGCCAACCAGCCCCATTGTTACCACCGTACGTATTGAGCGTCAACTTCTTCAACCGGCCCAGAAACTCAGACCATTCCTTTTCCTGCCAGAAAGAGGTCTTTCGCGGGAGAAAGTTCAAGATGGTAAATTCATCGACTGGAGAAAGGGCAGCGATGTCGCGGTACATATCTCGCTTGGCTGCGCGCCATGAATATCTCTGTTCCTTTCGCGCGACATCTTCCCAGCTTTCGGGCTGGCAGCAGAAGTAGATATAGTTTTTGCCGATATCGTTGTTATCCCAGTCAGCGTTTAAAATACCCAGCCTATAGGTATCTATAGGTACCTATATAATATAAGCAGATACCTATAGCTTTTTATTTAAGATACTTACCTATTAATAGGCACCTAAATAATAAAACTATAAAGAGATAGGTACCTATAAGTATAAATTAGTTTATAAATTAATACCTAAATAAAAATAAAAAATACTTAAAATACTAATTTAATTTATAATAATTAGATATAGTAATTGCCTTAATTAACTAGTAATAGTAATAGTATCTTATAACCTTTAACTCCTAATATCCTTATAAAGAACTTAAGAAAAAAATTAAAATAATAATAGCCTAGTTATTACCTCTTTTTACTTCTTAACTAGTAATAAACCCTTTATCCCTATTACTAGCTAGCTATTTATTTTAGTTTTCTAGCTATTTATTTTAGTTCTCTAGCTATTTATTCTAGTTCTCTGGCTATTTATTTTAGTTTTTTGGCTATTTATTCTAGTTCTTTGGCTATTTATTCTAGTTCTCCTTAGGGATAGTAGTAATCTTTAAAGACTTTAGCTATTTTTTAGCATTAAAGTAAGCCTTATTTTATTATTCCTTTTTAAGCTTATAATCTTTAGTAATATATACTTGCCTTAATATATATTAATCTTACTTTTCTGCTAGCTATTAATTATATTAAGCTTTTTTTACCTAGTTAAAATTCTTTTATTGCTTTTTAGTATTGAATTAAGGAAAGCTAGGAATAGTTTCTAGATTAATTATTACCTAAAGGGACTTATTTATTAGGTTAGCTATAATATACTAAATATAATAATATATAGCTATATCCTTTTTTAAAATAGTTTTATAGCTAATATAAATATATAAAAGATAAATACTTAAAGTAAATTATTATTAATATAACTAATTACTATATTAGATTACTATAAATATCTTACCTTTAAAGATTTATTATAAAAAAGAATAAACTGCTTCTTTTAAAGCTTTAATATAATTAGGTATAACGCAAAAGATATTAACCTTAGGGATATTATATATAATTTCCTTAATAAGGCAGATAAAAGGAGTATATATAAAAGCAGGCTTATAGCTAGCTATAATAATATCTCTATAGTCTTTTTTTTACTTCTCTATAATAATATTAGAATAAAGAAATCTAATATAAAAAGGTATCTTATAATAAATGCCTTATACTATCTTTAGGCAGGATTTTCCCTTTGCCTTTTAGGTATTATATATAATAGATTTATAAGGGTATTTACTAATAAGGAGATACTTTTTACTAAGGAGGCTTTTTCTAGTAACCTTTACCCTAGTGTTTTTTATATAAGCTATTATAATAAGCTAGAGGCAATTACCTTAAAAGATTATTATAATAGAAAGTACTAAAAGTATAAAAGTAAAATATACTTAGAAAGAAAGATATAAAACTAGAAAAGCTAAGGATTTTAAGTTAAGTAAGGTTAAATTCTAGGGTAAAATTAGTAAAAGTAATTATTTTAATTAATTACTATAACTAAAAAGGCTAAAAATAAAAAGAAATATTAAAATCTACTAAGATTTTAGAAAACCTAAAATTTAGGGAATTTAAGAGGTTAGAGTTAGGCTAGTATTAAGATTTAGTCTCCTAAGTAATAGATTTTAACGCAGTAACTTATAGTAAAAATTAGGCTAATTATAGGCTAGGAATTTACTAATTTTTATCTATTTAGGACTAGTATCTTAAATTTAGGATTTACTTTATAATTTTAACTGCAGCGCTAGAAATCTTAATTTCCTTTTTAACTTATTTCTAGTAAACCCTTAATTTTTTTATATTTTAAGATATAATTATTACTAGGCCTTATAATATTAATTTTTATATTAAGGCCCTTATTTTCTTTTTATTATAGCTATACTTATTTTATTTTACTATTTTTTTTAGTAAATAAAATAACTAGCTAAGAGTATAGTAAGAGCCTTATTATATATATAGTAATTATTTAAGCTAATCCTACTAAGATACCTCCTAGGTAGGCCTTTATATAAATAAAAACTAAAGAAAGACTTATTAATAAATCCTTATATAAAGAAATCCTATACTAAAATAGAATAACTTTCTAATAAGCGCCGCAGATATAAGTCTACTAAGAAAAACTTTAGCTAGTAGTAAAGTTATATTAAAGCTAAACTCTTTAAATATATAGACTATATTATTACTAATATTATAACCTAAAAGGCACTTAAAGAAGCTACTTTTAATAACTATAATATAGACTAGTAAGTATATATTATTTATTTATTAATAAAGACTAATTTTAAATAATATTAAAAAAGGTAAATATCTTAATCTCTTTAAAGATAAAGCTTTTATAAGGCTAACTATAAAGATTAGCAAAATCCCCTAAGATAATAATAGTCCTAAGTAAAAAGATCTTAAAGATCTTATTAAGAAAGAGGACTATTAGCTTACCTATATTAATAAGAAGCTAAACTAAGGCAAAGGTTAGGGCTTAGTTATACCTAAAAGCGAGAATAAGATTAAATAAGAAAAGATTATAGTAAATAAATATAATCTTTTAAAATTAATATAAGCTAATTAATTAGGCTAATCTTAAGATTTATATAACCTATATTAAAGCGCTAATAATTATAGTATTATACTTACTATAGGTTAAGTATAATAAAATTATTAATTACCCTTAAAATATTTAATATAAGCTTAATACTATTTAGGCAGAGTTTATAGACTTTAGGTAAGTATTTATAATAATCTCTTATAATAATTAACTATTAATAATTAAATATAAAAAGCCTATATCTTAACTTTCTAGTTTAAATATTTTTACTAGACTTAAACTATATATCTAGTATATTACTAGGCTAAAGAAGCTAAAGGCCCTTAAACCTTTTAATTTATTCTTTTAATTATCTTAAGATAACTAAGCTCTTATTTAAAAGCCCTTTAATAAGCTATATAGTTTAAGCCTATACTAGGATATTTTTCCCTTTAGATTCCTTTTAGCTAGAAAGTAATAGTAAGATAATATTATTTTATATTATTATTTTATATTAATTTAATATAATAACTTTAATAGATTTTAAGTCTTTTATTAATAAGGCTAATAGGTATAGTAAAAAGCTTATTAATATCCCTATTAAATAGGTAAGCTATTTATACTTAGAAAGATCTACTAAATCTATTACTAGCAGAGGTATATATCTACTATATAGGATTATCTTTCTAGGTTTCCTTTACTTTAGGATAATATCTCCTTATAGCAGATTAGCCTAAAAGATAAGGTACTTTAGTATTTTAAAAGTACTAATTATCTTATATTCTGGCTTCTTATTAGAGCTAGTAAACTATTAAAGCTTATTAATACTAAGCCTTAAATTGCCTTTATGCCTCTATAACTTTTTAAGTAAGAGGATTAAGCAAGAAATAATTAGCTAGAATTAATATAAAGAACTAGCAATTAAGGATTATTATTTATATTAGTAGGAATATAGTTACTAGGTAATTAAGCTAATTATTTATAGTAATCTAATAATATACTAATACTTTATTATTTTATAAATTTATTCTAAGACCTTATATTTTTATAAATTATCTTTACTAATCTTATATTAGTATAATATAAAGTAATATATTTTATATAGATTATATATAGGTTTAAATCTAATAATAATTAGTAAAATACTAAAGAAGTATTAATAATAAACTTACTTTTAAATAATATAATAATAAAGCTTTTACTTATTTTATAAAGTGCTTTAGTTACTAATAACTAAAACTAAAGATTAGACTTTATACTTAACTTAATTTTATAAATAATTTGCTAAAATAGTAGTTATAATATAAGAAGCTTTATTATATATTAGAATTAATAGATATTTTAAAGAATTTTAGCTTTTTTAATTAGTATTATAAGTAAAAGCTAATTAATATTTTATATACTATTATATTTTATATTATAACCTAATGATAAAAGGCGCTTACGTTATATATACCTTACTTTCTTTAATTAATTATAATATAGCTTATACCTTACCTTAAAATATTCTATAAGCCTTATAAACTGACTTATAATATAGACTTATGGCTTACTATAAGCCAGGCTTAATATATTATAAGCTACCTATTATATATATATATTTATTTAGCAGTAAATAAAATATAATCTATTAGCTATTAACTCTATAAAACTTCTTTATATTAATTAAGCCTAATATATATTAAATTTACTATTAAGAGATATAATACCTTAATAACTACTTAGTATTATACCTTATATTATCTGTTAATAATAAACCTAATATAGCTTAGTTTAATATAGTTAGACCTAATCTATTATATATTAATAGCTCTTATTTAGACTATACTATATAATACTAGGTAATATAAATATAATAGTACTTATTACCTTAATTTAACCTTTTAACTTAGGATATATATAGTATTATCCTTAGTAAGAAACTCCTTTTAATATAATAAGTATTTCTATAGATATTAATAATAAAAAAGAAAAAGAAATTATTTTAGTTTATTTAAATACTTATAAGGATAAGGTTATAAAACTTAAATATAGACTTAAATACCTAAGTATATAATATAATAAGTTATTAAATAATACTAAAAATAATATAAGAATCTTTTAAAATAAAATTAAGGAATTAAAAGGAAAAGTAATTAATCTTTTAAATATTATAGAGGCCTTTAAAATAGAAGCTAAAAAGAGTTAGAAACTCTATAGAGAGTATATTAAGTATACTATAGCCTTTATAGCTATTAAAAAAGACCCTAAAGAAATCCTTTAACTTTATTAGCCTAAACCTTTTAATAATAATATAAATAAACTTTAAGGATTCCTTATTAACCTTTAAAGTTATTAGATATATTATTTTATTTAATTTATTACTAAAGAACTTAAGGTTAAATATAAAATAAGCTTCTTTAAGGATAAAGTACTATAATTTATAGAACCTTTTATTTATAATTATATTAATAATCTAAAGAAAAACTACTAAGTTAATATAAAATATATCTATAAAAACTATAAATACTTTAAAGAAGAACTTAAGAATATTTTTAGTATTATAGATAAAAAATAAATTATAGAAATAAAAATCTAATAACTTAAGTAATATAGATTAGTAGTAGATTACCTAGCTAAATATTATTATTAAGTAATAAAACTTAATTAAGGTAAAGAAATATATATAGTATAAGTATATTTAGGACTTAAGTCTAAAGTAAAAGATATTATAGTAAATATTTAACCTAAACCTATAAACCTTAATAAGCTAGCCTATATTATAGTTAAAATTAATAATTAGTAATATAAATAATAAAGAGAAAAATAAGCTAAAAAGTAAAGAGGATTATATAACCTTTATTAGAATATTAATTAATAAAACGCTAACTAAGGAAAAAAGCAATATAATAATACTTTTTATAAGACTAAATTAAGATTAATAATTATTAAAGTTATAAAGAAGGATAAGTTTAAAATTACTTACTAGAACTGTAGTAAGAAAGGATATTATAACTTAAAATATAAAAACCCTATTAAAACTAACTAGAAATATAGATTAATACTTAAAGGTAAGAAATAAATTAATAATATTAAAAGGAAAGAAGAACCCTAAATGGCAATTTATTTTATTAATATAGCCTAATTAGGATATAATATATTAAGATTACCTAATAATATCTAAGTTAATAACCTATTCCTTAGTAAGGAATAAATACTTAATAAATACTACCTAGGTATTCTTAAGGAATAATAATTAATTCTAGGATATACTATATTAATTATTAAAATTCTATATTAAAATAGTCTAGAAAAATAAAAAATAAAAATAAATAAAAATAAGAAAAAATAATATTAAAGGAAAAAAGAAAGCTAGATAACTTATTTTAAATAGATATTAATATTTAAATTAGAAATATAAAATAAAAAGGAAAAAACTATTACTATAATTAAAAAGGGAAAAGAAGTTAACCTTAACCTAGATTATAAACCTAATATTAACCTTAAGTTTAATAAAAATCTAGATAATATATTATTATAAATCTTTAATAAAATAGAAGTACCTCTTAGTATAAAGGATAGTATTATTTAATATAAAACTTACTTTATAATAGATAATATTCTTATTAAAATTACTATAAAATAACTAAACTAGTATTATAGAGACCTAAATTATACCTTAGTATTTAGAACTATTTAGGATTTTAAGATAAAGAAAATTAGAAGAAAGGTAAACTAGATAATCTAGAATATAGAAATTATATTATAATATAATAAAAATAAAAACTAAATATAGTATAGTAAGGCACTTAAGTATGCAGAATATATTAGAAAATAAGCTATTATAAAATAAGATAATAATATTTATATTTAGTTATATATTAAGAATAAAGTAAAAGATTTTATAATGCTAGAAAAAGAAATATAAGTTAAAAAAGACTTATAAAGGTATTTAAATTACCTAAATTACTAGTAGATATTATAGATATTATATATATAATATTACTATATATAATACCTATAAGAAAAAGAAGTAAATAACTACTTCTCTATATAAATTAGAGAATATAGGAAATAAAAACCTTACTTAATTATTAATACCTTAGGATATTAAATTACTAGAAGATATAAAGGAACTTATATAGTAAAATTTATAGTTAATATTAAAATATAGGAAAAAGCCTTAAATTATATTTAAAACTCTTATTATATTGTAAAATAGAGATAAGATATTTAGAGCTAATAGGATCTAGAAAGAAGAACTTTAAACTAAGAACTTTATAAAGCTATTTTAAAAGAAAATAGGCTAGGGAAGAAATAGGATAATATCCTTAAAATAAGCTAAATAAATAAAATACTAACCTTTATAGATAAAGATAGAAGGATAAAAAAGCTTGCTATAGAAGTAGAGGCAGCCTTTTAATATAAACTAACTATATAATATAAATACCTTAATAATATTAATTACTATAAAAGTAAATATAGCTATAATTACCTATAGGGAAAAGAAATATACTATTTATAATAAAGTACTAGATAAGTAATAAAGTAGTAAAGAATAAACTTCCTATAAAAGCTTTAAGAATAGCTATAAAATATAATAGCTAAAGAACCTGCCTATAACTAAAAGTTAGAATTAAGGGTAAGTAGTTAAATATACTTATAAATAGCAATATAGTAATAAACTTTATTAACCTTAATATAATTAATAGATTTTAATTTCTATAAAGAAATAAAGAATTATAATTAATTTATATTATATAAAGTAAAAAAGGATAAGCCTATAGATATAAAAATAAATAAATTACTTAAGAGATTAATTACCTTAAGACTTTTATAAATAGAAAAAATTAAGGTATTAACTTTAATATTATATCTATAGATAGATTTAATTTAGTCTTAAGATATTTATAATTAACCTGCTATAACCTATAATTTAACTAAAAAACTAGCTAGGTAAACTATAAAGATTACCCTTTAGATAATAAAATTAATTTAAATAATAATAAAATAAGATCTTAAACTTTAATTAATAAGAGCAGTGAAGTTAGGTATAATAAAGTATTGCTTATTTTAAAAGGAACCTGATATAAGTACTATAAAGGCAGAATAAAATATATTAGATAAATAATAATAATTTTTAAAAGATAGTTTAAATAACTAGATTATAATCTCTAAGAGATAAAATAGATTATTAAATAGGAATCTAATAAATAACTTAAGAATATACCTATTTAGTATTATATTTATAAAAAACTATTTTAAAAAGAGCTAGATATAAAATTACTTTAATATATAGATTATAATATTAAAATTATATTAAAAGAAGGCAAGAATTTAAAATTCTTTCCTATCTATAACCTATCTTAAGATAAGCTTAATATACTTAAGGAATAGTTAAATAATATGCTATAAAAAAGATATATTAGACTATTAAAATCCTTAGCAGGATACCTAGTTATATTTATATTAAAACCTAATTTAAATAAATTATAACTTATAGTAGATTACTAATAGCTTAATAAGATTACTAATAAGGATAGAATACTATTGCTACTTATTACTAAGCTTAAGGATTAATTATTTAATAAAAAATAGTTTACTGCCTTAAATCTTAAGTCTATTTATAATCTTATTTAAATTAAAAAAGGTAATAAATAGAAAATAGCCTTTAGAATAAAATATAAATTATTTAAATATTTAGTTATATTTTTTAGTTTAATTAATATATTTACAGTATTTTAATATATAATTATAAATATATTTTAAGAGTATTTTAATATCTTTATAGTTTATTACCTAGATAATATCTTTATTTTCTCTAATATAAAAGAAAAGTATATTAAATATATTTATAAGGTTTTAAAAGTATTATAAGATACTAATATGCTTATTAAACCTATAAAAAGTTATTTTTATTAGTTATAAGTAATATACTTAGGGCATAAAATCTTATATAATAAAATCTAAATAGATAGATATAAGATTATAGTAGTTATAAAATAAAAGATATTTACCTTAGTTAAAAAAATATAGTCTTTTTTAGGATTTATTAATTATTACTAATAATTTATTAAAGACTTTAATAAGATTATTATATTACTTATAGAAATTATTAAGAAGGATTATACCTTTTAGTAAAGTAATAAAGCCTAAAAAGCCTTTAAATAACTTAAAGTAGCTATAACTAGTAAACTAATCTTAACCATATTTAACCTAGAATAGCTAATTAAACTTAAAACTAATACTTCTAACTTTACCTTAGGAGGATAAATTAGATAATATAATAATAACGGTATATTATATTTTATTACTTTTTACTTTTATAAGATATATAAAGTAGAATTTAATTATCCTATTTATAATAAAGAATTTTTAGTAATTATAAATTACTTTAAAGAGTTTAAATATTACCTTAAAGGAAGTAAATACCTAATTAAGGTATTTACTAACTATAAAAATATTACCTATTTTACTATTATATAAGAACTTAACTAATAATAACTATATTATATAGAATATCTATATAAATTTAACTTTATAATAATATACTATAAAGGAATTAATAATAAATATATAAATACTATTAGCTAATAAGCTAACTTTAATATAAGAACTATTAAAACTAAAAAATAACTCTTAAAACTTAATATATAAGGAAAATACTAGTTTATATAACCTATAAAAACTATTATAAAAATAGTATAAGATAATAAAGAAAAACTAATATATTTAAATAAACTTACTAAATATTAAGTAAGAAGGTTTAATCTATTAATAATAAAATATAAATAGTAGAAAGAAGTAAAAAAACTAGGAGGGATTAAATAATAATAATATATACCCTTTATTTATAATAAACCCTATATTTCTAATAAGGTATTAGAAAAATATATTAAGTACCTATATTAAACTATTAAATATAGAGATAAACTTAATAATAGAGACTTTTAGCTTTATATTTATAATAACTACTTTAGAGAATAACTAGAAAAAGTTAATAACTAGATATACTATAAAATATATTACCTAAAATAATATATTTATAGAATTAATATAATATTAAAATAAGAAAGTAATTTTTTTTATAAATTTTATTTATACCTATTATATAGATATTAAGGAGTTATAAAAACCTTTAAATAACTATAGAAATAGGAATATAAGGTTAAAAGAAAGAATATTAAAAAGGTTATAAAGTAATATAACCTATGCCTTAGAATTAAAGTATAATAATATAAACCTTATAGATAACTTTAACTACTACTAGTAATATAATAACCTTAGGACTTAATTATAATAGACTTTATTATAAAGTTACCTTTATTAAAAGAACCCTTAACTAGAATCTTTTATAATAATATTATAGTTATAATTAACTAATTAATAAAATTTTTATATTACCTGCTATATAGAGAATTTATAGATATAAAAGAACTTTCTTATATCTTTTATTAATATATTATTAGTATATATAGCCTACCTATAGAAATCCTTTTTAATAGAGGACTTATATTTATAGTAAACTTTTAGTAATTACTTATAGTATAACTTAGATTAAATTATTATCTTATAATAGTATTTAGACTATAAGTTAATAAATAAACTAAATAAATAAATTAAGTACTTAAATAGTATTTATAGTGCTATATTAACTATAAATAAAATAATTAGGTTAAAAAGCTTCTAATAGCCTAATTTGCCTATAATACTATATATAATAAAAGCATAAAGCTTATATTAATATATACTAATTTTAGCTTTATGCCTAATACTTATTATAAAGTATAACTAGAGAAGTTAATTAATCTAGCTGCTATTATTAAAAGTAAAGACCTAATAGATTTATATAAATACCTATAAATAGAACTTGAATTTATTAGAAAATATATAAAAAACTACTATAATCTAAAATAGTTAAAGAGACTAACCTTTTTAGAGGGAGATATAGTCTACCTAGCTATAAAAAATATTAAAATAGACTAATTAAGTTATAAACTAGACTATAAATTTATTAGACCTTATAAGGTATTATAAAAAATCTTAGAAAATAACTATAAACTAGACCTATTACTAAAAGTTAGGCTTTATTTAATCTTTTATATTTTATTACTTAAATTAGCAGTAGATATAATATATATTAAAATAGGTAATAAGCTATAAGAAATCTTAGGACTAGAAATCTATAAAGTAAAGGCAATTAAAGATATATATAAAATTAATAGCTAAAGGAAATACTTAATAAAATAGAAAAACTACCTAGAAAGTAATAATATATAGAAACCCCTAAAATACCTTACTAATGCCTAATAACTGCTAAAGAACTTTTACCGGTAATATTAGCAAAAAAAACCTTACCTTAGTTAATAATATCTATAGCCCTTAATAATTAAGCCTTAATAGTAATAAAAGACTTAGTATTATCTAGAACTTTAAGTTTATTTATAGTCTTAATATTATAATGAAATATTTTGTTATTATGCTTTTATAACTATCTCTTTTAATAATAAAGTTATACTAGATAATTTAGATACTTATTTACTTGTTACTATAACTGTAATAACTTAGATTTTATAACCTCTTTCTTGCGCTTTAAATAACACTTCTTTGTAATAAAATAATTAGCTATAAAAATATTAGTATAAAAAAAATATAAGAAAATAACTTATAAACCTTTAAGGATTAAAATACCCTTACTATTATATTTATAATTATAATAAGTATACTAAGTATATTTTAAATAACCCTCTTTAGCCTAGCATTTTAGGCCTTAAGGCTTATAGTAATTGTATAGTATAATAAAAAAACCTATATTTTTAATTAGAATTACTTATGCCTAATAATTATAAGTGGCCTTAGACTCTAATATAGTATTAGTAATATATAAGAATAATTATAAGTCTAAGTTAATATATACTAGAATAATATAAAAAGAAAGCAGATATATAGGTCTTAAGGATAAGACTAATAGAGAAAGGGAGATTATATTATAACCTAATAATAAAAGGCACTTATATTATATATACTTTACTTTCTTTAACTAATTATAATATAGCTTATACCTTACCTTAGAATATTTTATAAGCCTTATAAACTGACTTATAATATAGACTTATAGCTTACTATAAGCCAGGCTTAATATATTATAAGCTACCTATTATATATATATATTTATTTAGCAGTAAATAAAATATAGCCTACTAGCTATTAACTCTATAAAACTTCTTTATATTAATTAAGCTTAATATATATTAAATCTACTATTAAGAGACGTGATACCTTAATAACTGCTTAGTATCACGCCCTATGCTATCTGCTAATAATAAACCTAACATGGCTTAGTTTAATACAGTTAGACCCAATCCGTTATATTTTAGTTATTAATATATATAACCTTAAGGCTTTTATTTCTTTTTTATAATATATTTTCTTTTTATTTTTTTTAGTTATTTTTTAATTTCACTTAATAGCTTAGCAGTAAATTGCTATAATTCTTTACTAGAATATAAAGTAAACCTTAAGGTATAAAAGCTTAATTATTTAACTAATTAAGATTATAATATCTAAAAATTAGTTAATTAATAAATATATATATTAAAATATTAGTAAAGTATATACCTTAGGACTTATTTACAGTTAAGTATTATTAGAAAATATTTTTAAAAGTAATAGATTTATAATAATTTTAATAATAAAAAAAAAAAGAAAAAGAAAAGAATTTAAAAAATAACTACTTAAAATATAAAGTTATATTCTTATAAATTAAAAATAGGGCTATTTATACTAGCTAACTATATATTACCTAGCCTAAAGAAAGTAAAATAGACTAAAATATTTAATATAGTATTAAGATCCTTAATATATTACTAAAGTATATTTCTAATTAATTATAAAGTTAATATATTTTAATTAATATTAATTTAATATAATTATAAATCTTAATACTTTAATTTTTTAGAAAAGGTAATAATCCTTTAAGGTAATCCTTTTTTTAACTTTTCTTTTACTTCTTTTTTCTTTTAAAAATACCTTTACCTTTAAGATATTATCCTAAAACTTATTAAATTATAAACTAACTATAAGTTATAAGCCTCCTTTTATTATTTTTAATCCTTTTACTATTAATACCTTTATTTTATAGTAAAAATTAATAAAATAGTAAGGACTATATATTAAATCTTCTCTTAGTACTTCTTAATTACTTTAATTATTAGAGTTAAAGGCTTTAAAAATCTTCTAGGGAAAAAAGAACTTCTCTAACTAGTCTTAATTTAATTAAGGTCTATAAAAACTAAATAGAAAACCAGAGATTATATGCCATTTTTATTATATTACTTTAATATATCTTAATATAGCTAAAATTAATACCTTAAGTATATATAGGTATCTAAACTTAGCTATTTATAAGAAAAAGGCCCTTAAAATAAGATTATCTAAGGAAATTAATATAATATATTTTAATTTTAATATAAATATATTTATAATAATTAATTATAGTAATATATACTTATTTTTACTAAATTAATACTGCTAAATAGTAAACTAAATCTATTTATTACTTTACTTATTTTATTATTAGTAGCTATTTATCTATAAATATTATAGTAAATCTAGCATTTTAATAGCTTATAGCCTTTATCTCGCTATACCTTTAACTCCTTAGCAGCCTAACTCTTATTAAATAAATTTAAGATAAGTCTCTATCTTTATAAGAGGCAGTTCTTTAAACTCTCCCCCTAAAGGCTAAAGTCTCTTTTATATTAGATATATAGTTAATACCTTATAATAAGTTTACTATTCTTAGTATTCTTACCTATTTTCTAGATACTTAATAGTAACTTAAAAGGGTTATACTTAGATTTATTAATATATCTAAGGATTAAGGTTAGGCTATATTAAACTTTTATATTATATATAGCCTTTAAGGTTACTATCTTTTAAATTGCCTTTAAGTAATTATAGTAAATAATAATATATATCTTAATATTAAGAATCTAAATAATAAGATTAAGGCTAAATTATAGCCTATATCTTTACCTTGCCTTTATTTTATTTAATATATAGCTTATATTTTAAACCTTATTATATAAGAAATTATAGATTATATTAAGATTAAGTCTTAAAAGGTAGTAATTTTAGAGAATAAAGATAAGGATAAAGATAAGGATAAGAGAGATAACCCTTATTAAAATAAGGCCCTAGATAATAAGGACTTAATAGAGGATTAATTTAATACTTTAGAATAGTAAGTTATAGACTAACTATCTAATCTTATTAATATTAATTGCCTATCTTTATCTATTCTTTAGGTATATATACTTTTTTTTATAATATTCTTTTTATAGTAATTATTAAGCTTATTATAATTAATAATCTTTTAGGTTTATTACTTTACTATTAAATTTACCTAAAGTCTTAAGCTTATATAAAAATTTAAAGAGACTTAAGCTTACTAAGTATAAGATAAGACTATTTTAAGACCCTTAAAACTAATATAGGATATCTTAACCTAATAGAATTTAATAACTATAATACTTATAAGGGCCAAGATATTAAAACTATCTATTTAAAAATAGTTTAAAAATCACCTTAATAGGAATTATAAGATTACTACTAAAAACTAGTAATAAATTAATTACCTTATTAATTATACCTATATTTTTATTTATCTTTCTAATTCTATTAGTTAATTAGCTATTAATAGCTTATCTGCTATATAGACTTAACTTAAGATTATTAGCCGCTATCTTAGTATTTATTAGGAAAGACTTTTTCTACTTAAAGGCAGCTAAAGTTACTAACCTTAAGTTAAGGTTCTTTCTTATGGCATTTATTAAGCTATAATAAAGCTATATAAGTATATAGATTTATTTATTACTAAGACCCCTTACCTTATTATATTTCTTCTTTTACCTTTATTAAAATTAAAGTAAGATACTTATTAAAGCGGTATTTAATTAATTCTTCTATCTTTAAGTATTAGTAGTATTAAAGATTAAGCTAAGGCTAACTTTATTTAATTCTATGCCTCTTAGTATATATTTAAGTATATAAACCTATTTATATTACTATTAATAGAGAAATAGAACCTTTTATTTAGTTTTTTTAGTCTTAAAAAGGTATTTATAGTAATCTAATATAGTAATTATATACTTATTATAATTTATAGGCTAGTTATTCTTAAAAGTTAGCTTTAACTATATATTAATCTTTTTTTAAAGAAAGTATATTAAATATAATATAATATAATATTATTAACTAATATAATAAATAAAATAGCAATTTAAAGAAAGTCTTTTTTAATTCTAGGCCTATATTACTTATAATCTTAAATATTTTGCATTAAGCTATATAACTAAAGACTTTCTTATAATATAGCTAAATACTATTATAATTAAAAGAGCTTAAAGTATATATTACTTTATATATTAATATAAATAATATATATTAAAAGTTTCTTTAATTAAAGAAAGGTTTTTATTATATTTCTATTCTATAGCCTTAAACTAATCTTAAGAGTCTCTTAACATAAATTCTTTTAAGCCTTTTTCTTTTATAAAGGACTCCCTAGAATAGCTTAAAGAGCTATAAAAGGCCCTTATATATTTAATACTACTTAGAGAGATACTATAATATTTAACCTTCCTTTACTTACTAATAATATATAAAGAAGAAGTTATCTATATAAATACCTTACTAGTAAACTATTAATAACTATCTTTTATTATTCTATAATTATAATTATCTTTCTCTTATTCTTAGGACTTATAATAATTATTTACTAACTAATTACTATTACTTATACTATTAAGCTCTCCTTAATCTTTTTATAATTTAGATTCTATTAACCTCTATTTATATATACCTTTAAAAAGACCTAGATTAAGTAAGACTTATTATATTAACTTATAGTAATTATTATAGGTTAAAAGCTAGATTAAAAAAATAAAATTTTAGACTATTAATATTAAGTAATTAGCTAAAGACTAATAATACTTTTCTTATAAATAATATATATTTAATTTATTATTTAATTTATTATATATTTTTATTTCTAAATAAATATTTTAAATAGATTATTATAAGTAATTACTATAAATATATTATATTAATATTATTTCTATAAGTTATATTAAGAGTATAGATATTACCTATAGATACCTATAGGCAGTTTCTAATACCTATATATATTATAGGTAATATAAAAGCTTTTTAAAATACCTATAGATACCTATATATAATATTATTTACCTGACTATATATATAGGTAACTAGGCATTAAGCTACTATTAGGTACCTATGGGAATTTTAAACCCTAGTCCTAGTCCGCATCGAGCTCAAAGTCTTGTTCGCCATTTGTGTGTATCGTCAGGGCTCTGCAGCGTGGGAGGCCCTTGAACCGGATGAGATCCTGGATGATCGATGTGTCTGCTTCTTTTCGGGCCCAGACTGATGCGGGAGGGTTTGACCAGTACCACCCTCTATCAGGATAATCTCCACTGTCGCTTTCCTCCTTTTCCTCCTCTTCGTCTCCATCGTCACTTTTGTCTGATACTTGAGCCTCTGGGCTAGACACTTCGCCGTCGTTCCCTTCCTCGTTCTCCGACATATCCACATCAGAAGACTCATCATCACTCTCGTCTTCCTCCTCGTCTTCCTCTTCCTCATCCGCCGTCTCAGCTGACTCCTCCGGGTAGAAAGTAACATTCAACCTCAATTCCAGAATATTTGCTCCATATTTGTCGACGATCGTTGGCAAGATGTGATCCTCTACAAGTGGACAGTCGACCCGCAGCACCCTGAAGAGACATGGCGCCATTGCGGTCCGAAGCCCGGAATTAGCCAGGCTGAGGTTCTTTCGATCATCTGGCTCAAGATAATCCGAAATGCCGAACAGTACTTCAGGTGGTAGATTCTCGAAAAGCTGAACGGACATTGTCGCCGTGGATTGAGTCTGTGGTTAGAGACTGATATTGAGAGACTTTAACCTCGGTATTGTAAAGTGAAGCTGCCAAAACGAATTGGGGATGGCCACATTATATGAAAGCCCGGTTGACAATTGTGACAGCCCGTGCTGTTGGTGAGGAGGCTATGCCTGTAGTGGTCTAGAGTCAGCTTCTGTTGCCTGGGCTTTACTGGATTTAGCGTTTAAAGAATTCTTGGCAGTAGGTAGTACAGGACAGGTACTGATCCGCAGTGGTACAGGTGTTAATCCCCAGTGGTATAGGTACTGATCCGCGGTTGAATACAGCACTAACGCCCTGTAGCCTAACTGCTACTAAGAAGACCTAATGATCTTCCATTGCTCCTCTGATCAAGAGCAGTCGATTTATAGGGCATTAGTGGGCACTAATCACTGGAGTTTCTTGTCAACAGCACCTTGAGTATTGAGCCTCCTACCTTAGCCCTCCAGAAGGACATTTATTCTCCAGACGAAATAAAGTGAGCCCCGACTGGTTACATCAAGCCCCCTCCTCTACCAAGATACCTCTCCCATCCTTCTCCGTCCCATCAAGAGGCCCTAAGAACATGATGTCATGCAATATCTGCTTCCACGCGCCATCCTCTTCCCGCCACCAATACTGAACCTTGACCAAAATCCCTCGTCCCTTATTATCCTCCGTCCACATATTAACTCTAAGCCCCTCCCACTTCTCACTCTTCGCTTTGTCGCGAACCTCCTCTATAGACGCAAAGCCAGCGGGAGCCAATTCCCTAACCGTTGCAAAATCTTCCTTTTCGCTTGTAACGAGTGGTCGCATGGTGTAGAAGCTTTTCACGGAACCTGGATCCGTTTCACTAATGTCCCATCCCGCTTCGCGGTAGATTCTCTGGAAGACGTCGCCTGATTCGCGAAGGTAGCGGAGAATGGTGTCTCGTTCTTTTGCAGCGTAGTCTGGGTCTGTGCGACAGATCTGACGGCATTCTGGTGAGAAAAAGAGGGACTTGGCGTCAATGGACTTTGTTTCACGATATTCGCGGTACAATTTTAAGAGTTCCTCCTCAAGAGGCGAATATTTGGGAGAGGCCATTCTGATGTTTTGAAGTGCGGTGAATAGTTCTTTTGAGAGGTTATTTTTAATGTTAAGCTCAAATAACATTTTAACTATCGTTGTACGTGGTAGTGGTTATTGAATTAGCCATTCTTTCAGCTTATATTGAAGCCCGCTTATGGTTGTTTCAACGTTGGGAAGCCAAGGAGAGACACCCATAATATTCCAATTAATCTTTGATATCAAGTGATCAAAGAGATCATGATGCTGCGCGGTTCTCTCAGCTCCGGAAGCGGGGCCACGCGCCATGCATTCGCTTGAAACATCCAAGCTCTGCTACCAGCAGCACTGATGTGGATGTCAGCGTTATATTCAAGCTTGTGTGACGTTGTTACTGCTGAGATAACCGAGCATCCTTGTCTCGCCGCCTTGATGCGATGGTCAAGAGGGTGCCACGGAACACTAGAGGTAATCAGAGTTGTTTGTATGCTTCACTTTGCCGAGAAACTCACTGTTTTCTTCATCATTTAGTTTCCTCGAAACCGTACGTGATGCCAGGCCGTCAATTTTCATGGTGATGCAGACAAAGTGACAGGGTGCAACGCACACCAGTCTGTTTATTCTTTTCAAGAGGGCTTTTGTTGCAACTTGAGAAGCTGCTTCTCTTGCAATATTTCAATGCCTCCAATGACATTTTATTCATGCTTGTCGATGCCACGGTCTCCTTTCCAACGAAAAGAGTACCTTAGCCTTGGGATAATGCGACTCATCACTTGCTAAAGTCATTACTCTGGCGGATTGGCAGCCTGGGTGACACGAATGGCAGCTTGTCTTGAAGTACCCATATGTGGACTCCACTGGACTGCATGTAGCCGGAGACTATGCCTCGTGGGAAATGTAGATCTTGAGGTTTGGCAAGCATGGAACCAGCAAACATACCACGAGACTGGCGAGGACAACTTCAACAAAACACAGAAACACCGCTTCTATATGCTCTGCGGTAACCTATGTGTGAGTGTTCTCTGGCAGGTATATTCTGGCACTCAAATGCTTGAGAAAAGAGATAAAAAGACCTATGCCCTTCTGCAAACCACTTCATGGTTGCACAGAAACGCTTGAGCGCCATTGGCCAACTCTTGGAAACTGTGTAACATGGCAAAGGACTAACCACAATTTCATCACGCCTCAACTTGCGAAAGTGTTTGTAGATGCATAGACGCGGGAGCAGACATTCTCACACATAAACTGTTTATTTGTTTCCCTCGTCCCCCTCTTTCTTTTCCTCATTCCACCGTCTTTGCCATTTTCAACATCACCTTCCACTACCAACCCTTCATTCTTCAAACATCTCTACTATAAACCCTTGCGTCTTGCTTATTACACATGAAGCCATCATGGATAGCGATCCTCGTTCCCAGATTGAATCTTGCTCCAGCTGGCTGGCCACTATCAAGCTCATCAGTGAGAGCGCCATAGAATGCCACAGGAAACTCTTGGGCTACCAAGTCCTAAGTTTAAAAGACGACCAGCTAGATCTCGACAACCGAATCAGAGACCTGGGTGCTGAGATGCGCGAACTTCAAGAGAATAATCAAGACATTACTAGCCATGCCCATGAGGTCAAAAGGTTAGGACGAAAGCTGAAACAAACCTCTCGCGATATCTCCAGGAAATCGCGTGAGGAACCAGTCATGCTAGATGATATCGAGCCATACCTTCAGGAGTTTACAGAAAAGACTTGTAAAGCTATGGGGGTCATGCTTGCATATCACGACAGACTCAAGGCACAATCTGAAGCGAACCTGCCACCTACCCCGGCTACCGACGTGGGCGATGATAGCGGTAACGACGCGCCACTGGATACACCTGATTCTTCCCCCCCCTCTCCTCATTCTACCCTCCGGAGTCCTCCCACGAGTGACCCGACTCCCCCAGACGCAGGATCCCCCCCATTTCCCTACCACCGTGCACTTTGTCGTGAGATCACGACCGCGCAGATAGGTGGATTCTCTGGTCAGAAGATCACCCAGACGCCAGCTGGAAGCGCGGAGTGGTACGTGTTCCAGTGTGAAGAGCACAGTTTGCGTTTCGATGGCCTTCCGCGGCCGGCGCAGGCAGCTGCAAGGCATGCTATAACGCATGGGCTCCCTCCTACTCGTCCATCTGCCATTGAAGCCTTTGGCATAAAGATTGTTGGCTGCGACGCTGCAATTGCAAAGGCACATAACGATCGGGTCGTCGTGCAAGCTAAGCGAAAGGCTGGCCCTCAAGCAAACCGAGGCACTGGCAGCAGTTTCTCTCGTCCTCAGCGTGACGGACGCGCCGACGAGATGGCATCGCTTCTGGGTGACATTAGTCCCTCTCACCCACGGCATATTCCGATCCGACAAGCAGCAGCAACGAGAAAGCGCACCATTCTCACACCAGAGCTGGACGGCACTGAAAGGCCCGTTGAAATTACTGCCAAGACGATCTACTGGATCAAGTGGCCAGACGATGGCATCTGCTATCCCGCCTATGTTCTTCCCTGGGAATCCTTCCCGCGATTTCGGAGCAAGTACCTCGCGCCAGTTGACCGTGGTCTTTTGGAGACGGTAGCGGAGTTGCCAGCCTGCTATGACAGAGCATATGGACTCGCTGGTGTTTGGGCAGAGGGATACAAAGATGGTCAACGAATGATGAACAAGCGGGTATACCCCGTCATCTTTTTCACACTTGGGAAGAGGTTTCCGTGGGAGTGTGAGACGGCCTGGGCTGCAGAGGGGGACTTTCGTGTTTTTGACGACAACAAGGAAGATCCCCAGTTCAAGGCGTTGGTTGACCATTGGCGAGCGAGAGAGAATCGTCAGACTCCAGATGATGAGTTGATCAGAATGAGTAAGTTGATGCCCTTATGTATGTCTGGTTCTCGGTTACTGATGATGATGTTAGGATTGATGTCCCCGCCATGTGATCAACTATCATCCACCAACTTAAGCAGCATTCGGGAATCAAGTCTGGAAATGTCACCTGAGAACGGAAACATCGACAACGAACTCCGAAATTCTTTCATGGAGTTGAATCACTGCTTGGGTAGTGATCGAGGTTCCAGGCGAGAAGAGTCACCCAACAGCGATGACGACGCTGGCGATATCGGAGATGCTTTGGCCCGCCACGCTATGGAATCTGAATCAAGACATACCAGCGCTCACCTGTCTCAGCACATGCCGCAGCGCCAAGGTAGCGAGACTTATCGTCATGGTAGCAGGTCTATGTCACTAGGCAATGCTCCCATTGGCCGACTCTACGCAGATGAAGACGAGGATTCAGATATCTACGGTGACGATAACGTTGGACCGTTCCACAGTAGACACCCCACCGAGGAATCTGACAACGCATCCAGCAGACAAAACTTTGGAGGATCTCCCGTGAGGTCTTGGAAGTTCTCTGATCTCATCAATGGAAGGACAACGATTCCCCCCTCAGACGATGAGGAGTCTCTGCAGTAGAATGAGAGCCACCGCGAGATGAGTTCTCCTTCCTCGGAGGTTTCTTCAGTGCCGAGGGCTGATTTCACTGTGAACGAGGAGGACATTATGTAATTGGATGAGCCATACACCTCGACGGAAAGAGTCAGTTCCTCTGAACAGCGGTGGAGACAGGCGATGGCTAGTGCTGCTCCTCAGACAAATGCTGTCTGGCGTGAAACCTTTCGCGAGCACTCTGAGGAGATCGACGAGTTGTTATAGGCGAGGTGCACGTGTCTATGTCTCTAGCTAGCTTCGTCTCATTATTCTCCTGTCTATGTTCTTACATTGTCTCTGCATCTGCCTACCATATCTTTCATTTCCGCTCTGGAGTCTTTTGACATGTTTCCACTGCCCTCACATCTGGCTTACCTCATGGGTCTCGTCAACCTAGCCTGTCTTTACCAATAAGGTTTCCAACAGCTTTTGTAACCAACATCTCCTATGATCTGATCACTAGACTCATCAGATGTTAGGTCTCGGCGTCAATTGAAATATTTATACTCTTATCTCATTGTTTCTATAACACGCCACTTGCCCCCCATCCCTTATGTAGCTTCATACGAGGATTCGGCATGGCATGTCTGAAAACAGGTTTTCGAGACCGGCGATACAGTTTTGGACTAACATTATGCTTAAATTAGAGACCTTGCAGTGATCAATTTAGCCAAAAGCAAATTGCAAGCTACGGGCGCTGATGCAGACGAATCTTGGCTACGGTCTTAACTACTTCCTCTTGAAGACTTAGGCCATATTCCTACAGCTTATCATTTGACTGAAACCTTCGAATCAACGTTACAATCTCCCTCTTTAGTGTCTTGGCTTGTCAAAAGGTCCTTCGTCGATCCTCTTGGTCCCTGTCAGCGTCACACTGAATTGGCGTCAATGCCTTGGCCTATGGCGTGCTCTACCAGTCTGGAAGGTCATTAGCGTCACGCAATCGATAGCCAATCTGCCTGGAACTGGGGGCGAAGGGATCGGCATACTGTATCTTGAAATATCCCGAGAGCTAGTAACGAGCAGAATTGTTTAAAGATGTGAGGTTGCACTGGCCTGCTGGAGCATCCCCATCTTAAGAATTGTCTCCATTGTTATTCCACCATGGGTTTTTCTTTATCGAAGTGGCGTCCTCGGCCAGAGGCTAAACCAGCTGTCATCGATATCGATCAGAGCTATACATCCGATAGCTCTGATCCCGCGCTTCTTCGCGACGGAAACCTTGCTTTCACGCGTGTGCAAGGCGGAAATGACGCTAAGGCTTCGTACCAGGAGGCTATCGGCGCGCCTGTTGAGACAAACTCACCTTTGGGATATCATGTTGGATGGTTGACTATCATATTCTTAAACGTCAACCAGATGATTGGTACTGGTATCTTTTCGACACGTACGACCATTGCTTGGTCTTTTTACTAGTAATCAGCGCACTAACCCTCCACTGTAGCTGGCAGTATCCTCAACGCAACAGGATCAATAGGATTGGCTTTGATATACTGGTTCATCGGCTTCATCATGGCCATTGCTGGATTCTGCGTGTATCTTGAGTTTGCCAGTTATTTCCCAAGTCGATCCGGAGCCGAAGTCGTTTACCTCGAACAAGCATACCCTCGTCCAAAACATTTCTTTCCTATTGCGTATGCAGTGCAATCCGTTGCCTTGTCATTCAGCAGCAGCAATGCTATCGGTTCGTTTTCAGTAGTATTCTTGATTCTCAGTCACTGACCGGTTGTGTAGTACTGTCTCGATACCTCTGGAGAATCGCGGGAAAGACGCCCAGCGACTGGGAAATGAAGGGCGTGGCCATCGCTGCGTACACGCTGGCGGTGATTTGTGAGTGTCCTGAAGACTTGAAAGCATTGGTCGACTAATACAGATGCAGGTGTGATCGCTCACAACAAATATTCCCTTTGGGCTGTCAATGTCTTGGGCTTCTTCAAGATCATCACTCTCATCTTGTAAGTTCACCGCCTCGTCAATCTTCTCACTCTAACGTTTTCAGCATATCAATCACTGGCTTCGTGGTTCTCGGTGGCAATGTTTCTCGAATTCCAGACCCAAACGCCAACTTTCGCAACGCCTTCGAGGGCACAACCACCAACGGCAACGACCTTTCAACAGCCTTGGTCAACATCGTCTTCTCATATACTGGCTATGCCAACGCCTTCAATGTAGTCAATGAAGTCAAGAGACCGATCCCTACGATCAAGAAGTACGGATTCATCTCTGTCCTCCTCGTTGCTGTCCTATACATGCTGTGCAACGTCGCGTATTTCTCTGCTGGTAAGCTTCACCGCGCTATGAGCTTCACGGCCTGATGTACTGATGCGGGCTTTCAGTCTCCAAGGAAGAATTTGCAGAGTCGAATGAGATCGCCGCATCAGTATTCTTCACCAGTGTCTTTGGCACCAGTGGTGCTGTGACGGCGTTGAATGTTCTTGTGCTGCTCAGTGCATACGGTAACCTTCTTGCAACACTGATTGGTGCTTCAAGATTGATTCGTGAGATCGGACGGTTGGTCGCCATATCCCTATAACTCCTCTCGGATACTGACTCGACATCAGCCAAGGAGTCTTGCCCTTCACTACATTCTGGGTATCAACAAAGCCCTTCGGTACACCCATCGGACCCTATCTATTGAAGTGGGCCATGACGTTCATCATGATTGTAGCCCCCCCTGCTGGTGATGCATTCCAGTTTGGTGAGTCTCCCATATCGAAAGTTCCTGTTGTTCGCCCCGCTGACTTTGAGCCAGTCGTGAGTCTCAAGACGTACCCCGAAGGCCTGTTCTTCTTGGCCATGAGTATCGGCCTCTACATCGTCCGACGTCACAACAAGCGCGTTGGACGAGGACCTCCGGAGTTCAAGGCCTGGGATGTCGCAGCCATATTCTTCATTCTCATCCAGATCTTTATCATTGTCATGCCATGGTACCCTCCCAAGGGAGGCCCGTATGCTGGCGACGTGAGTTTCTGGTACGCAACTTACTGCGTAGTCGGCATTGCAATGTAAGTTTTCCTTCCTTTTGACCATATATTGGACCTCAAATTGATCGTGCAACCTTTGCAGCATGATTCTTTGTGGCGTGTACTACGTCTTCTGGATCTATATCATTCCCAAATGGAAGGGCTATGCAATTCGGCCTGAAGTTCTCGAAGTTGACACAAATGGCGCCAACACGCATCGCTTAGTCCGGGTACCTCTTGTTGAGGTTGAGAAATGGGACGCAGAGCATGACGAGGCTGGGAATTTGAGGCAGCGCCACATTGGTGGTGGGCCGGTGCAGGCAGGCGAGGTACTTGATCACAAAGAGATTTGAGGTGGCAACAAACTTAGCTTACCTCAAACAAATGGTCTTCCTTGTACGATGGCAACATAGGCAGTGTTTCAATCCGAGTACATACAGAAGTTTGGCTTTTTTTCTTTGATAGTTCGGTGTTGACGAAACATGGAAGATATAAGATCTTGGGATGCATTTCCATTTTAACCAGCCAGTACAAATACCAGACACAAACAGCCATTCCATATGATCGTAGCTCCTACATAACCTGCCACTGGTCATTTCCCTTCCCAACGAAAGTTCTCGCAATCTAGACCATGACTCCAGAATAACAAGTAGAGCCTTCGTATTGGGCTGGGTCAGCAGAGCATAAGAGTATCCTCAAAGGAGCGGCGAAATTGGTAGGAAGGGAAAGGTTGCAGAGACAGCAGCATCGAATGGATGACAGAGTCGGCAGAGGAGAGGAGAAGCCGCTGAGGCAGAAACCTCAACGGGTGGGCGAAGCCAATGAAAGCGCAAGCAAAGGAGAGATGTCTGGCGATGATTGAAGTTTCACGAGATGGGTCACAACGTTGTCAATCGAGGTAGGTAAAGTGGTGGCATCGACTTGGCCAAAGGCCAACTGGCTTCGAGGTACAGCGAGGCGCTGAAGGGAGGTCAAAGTCGACGTCGGTAGACGGATTCGGCAGGAGAAGGGCGCTGGAAGCACATTCAGCATGCAGCTGTCAGCAACTATTCAGAGCAGCAAGGTGGATATGGTGGCTTACGGAAGCTTGGAGTCGATTGGCGTGTATGAAAGCAGTTTCACCTCACGCTTTTCTGGGAGGCCGTGGCGGGTGGAGCAGATTGGGGCGTCTGGGAGGTCCAAAAAAGCCGCTCAAGATGGTGACAACGAGAGAAGACGGCCGATACACCCAAGGCGGCAGCGGGAGGATGGAGGAGGAGATGAGGAGGAGGATGAGGAGAGGAGCGGAAGACGAACTGTCCCTCAAACTCTGCCTTGGTCGCCGTCCCTCCTGTAAGCGCCCCCTTCTATGGGGCAAAATAGCTTCCAGAGGGTAAGCAAGTCGCCGAGTCGTAGCATCTTTGGAAGCATGACGGCGTCGGCGGCGATGCAATTGGTGATGATGCTTGAAGAAAAAAAAAGAAGTCTGGACGAGAAGCCTGGGATATTGAGAAGGCATCCATTGCGGAATCCCAGTGAGGAAGGAGCAGGCCATTCCATGAGGCGGCAAGACAGCGATATCGTTGTTGAGGAAGGCACGCCTGCGTCGGGAAGGAGCCAATTGGGAAAGACGCAGTACCTACGGTAGTAGTTACCTCGATGAGACAATCCCCTGGTTGAGACGACATGATCACTCAAGAGGAAAAGAATTGGCATGGCTCACATTGTAAAATAGCAAATTAGAGATAGCGAAACTCATTGCTGATGCGAATAGAGATCTCCCACGCGTCGTCTCAAATTTTGTTTGTCAATAGGGGTAAATGCTGTCTGCGCTGGACCATCACCAAACGTGACCCTGCCTCAGGTTCCCAGTTTCGTCAGGCTTTGTATCCAAGTTCTCAATCCCAACAGAATAGAACCCTTGGCCAAGCGATCCGTACCTGAGTACCTCTCGTCGCCGGTTATGTTGACTTCGAGAACTTCCGGCCGAGTTACATAATGTATCCATCGTGAATGATATAACCTAATAGATGTAGTGGATACTGCAAATAATTATACTGGAAAACCGGAACCTTTACCTGGTAGATAAGAGTATAGCCAGAAGAGAGGAAACGTGTAGTGCAATGCCAACTATGCAGTACGATGCGGAGCAGAAACTGACATCCTTGGTGTATCGACTGCCCACGGGAGGGTACCACGAAATGAGACTGATGAAGATCTGTATGAGAGCGTGGAACTCTGGAGTCCCCTTCCGACGTGATTGTTGTGACGTCGATCGACGTAGAGGTCAATACTTGCGGCCAAGGAGAAAAGCATTCAGAGATTCAGTATAGGCCTTGCTACTAACGACCAGTTGAACGTAAAGAAATCGCACGAGAGGATTGTTTGTTTCAATAGACTCACTAAATTGAAATGCATCAACAACAAGAGGTGCTATAATCATAATAAATACCACGGTTGTTCCGAAAAGGTTTGTCGATACCCATAAGGGAGTGAAGAGCAAGGCTCCTTGGCTGCATGTCGAGTCCGTAAACGACGAGAAGCATGAGGGAATCCGACAGGCCGTCTGAGTCTCTCCAATCGATCAAAATCCTGGAAATCGCGAGACCATCACAATGCGCACCTCGGGCGAAGGACTGTCCTCAATTCCACGGACTTCAGAAGGTCCTCTCAATCAGGCGCGCGACCGCGACGTGGGAGAACCAGTCGTTCTTATAGACTGTCATTCCACTCAAGGGGACAATTATTGTTTACCGAGGTAGGTTAATATCGCTGATACTACCTTTAACAGATTGTTTAAAAGCCTTTCAGTTAATCCCTCTACTTATACTGAAAAGATACAGGGTTATTCTGAGGTACCCTAGATCCTCCTCTTTACTATCAAGCATTACTGCTTACATTCAATCTGGCTACTAATGTAAGGCCTTACATCCGCCATGGTGATCTAAATGAGCAGAGAAACTCGGAACAGCCATATTAAACCTAGCGCAAGTGCCTCTTCACCACATCGGGTTTGGGATGTTCCAATGTCGAGTACAATGAAGGTCTCAGAATCCAACTCGGTTATTAAACACTCTTGCCCCTCGTGAACCTGCACAAACACATCGAAATTAAGTAAGGCTACGTTCATTTGAAAGCAGCTCAAGATTGATAGTATAGGACGATCTGAAACACGTAACCTTGAAGGTAAGCTCAACAATTTGCTTAGCAATATGGCACTTTCTTCCTACTCCAGGCCAAGCTCACTCTTGGTCATCCGCCTCCAGATAAACTCAGTCACCACTGCAACAATTAATCACAGGTGATTCTGAAAACCTTTCTTTAATTCATAATGGCTATGCCTTCCTCTGGGTCTCTATATAAACGCTATTGTTAAATGTTCCCCCTTCAAGATCTAGTGATGACGGTGACGGGGCTGGCCAAAGAAGCTTGAATTAAAGACGAGGAGCACCAGTGTACTTATTGAAAATCATCATAGACGAGGAGCTTCAGAAATGAAGTAATGGGATACTAACTGGACAGAGATGGTTAAAGACAGAGAGGCGTATCCGTTAAGCTGCCTGGATGGCGACATCCTTCCAAATGTTGTTGGCTCCGTGGTCAGCTACCCATGCTGTTGAACAGACTTCGTATGAAATCTGAAAGAACGTTCTGGACTAATCCGCTGAAGAGGCATATCATTTGCTCTTTTCTTTCAACAAGCTAAAAGACACGATACATCCGTTACGAGACGCCCTTTTCGACCCCGTATACGATACCGAGGAAAGCCTCAGTAGATATTTTTGAAAACGCTTACGTCGCTTTGAAGACCAGTGTTGCATTTAAGGGCCTTAAGGAACTCAATGCGCAAGGTTCTTACATAGCGGCATTTGCGCCAGCTATACAACATACAATCGGATCGGCTCAGAGATTAAATTGAGAAAAAGGAATGCCTGGCTCGTACCGTATTTAATACTGCAGACAAGCAGAAAGTTTTCATGTCCATGCTCTGTAATATCATAAAAAAACAGTTAATAATAATAACGCCAACTAACCAAGTTAATAAAAAGAGACTGTTATTAGTACAGTAAGGTATTAAATATATTATTTATAATTAATAATTCAGAACTAGATATTTGCTATACTTATATCTTTATTTCAGTAACTGGTTAAGAGATAGTCTGTTACCTTGCAGCTAATTCTTTAGCAAGCCCCAGTCGTCCCTTCCTTTATGAGCAGAAACTATTCAGGTTCTCTGCAAGCCGGTGTGGCCTAATGGCTAAGGCGTCTGACTGTAAGTTGCCGAGTGTTTAAGTTCGATTCCATGCCGTTACTAACTACCCAATGGTCTAGCAAGAATATCAGAAGATTGTGGGTTCGATCCCCACCATTGGCTCTGCAAGCCACTTTTTGCCATTTTTGATGACTGCAAAATGCTTAGAATTATTTTTGCTTTCAAATGAATGTATTTTTGTTTCATTCCGACTTGAATTGGTGGAACTGTGGCCGAAAACGTGTTTGGTGTTGCGATGTTAGGCGTCGGCCAAGTCACGTGGCTGCGACATTCCCCATGCGCGATGATGATGTTTAGATTCCCAGCGACTTCAACGCAACTAACTACTCCCTACATTAAACTTATTTAAACTAGTCAACTAGCTCAATTGCCTACCTATCTTCCAGTAGTCATTCATACCAACACTATCTTTGTTCAATTACGATGAAAACTAGGAGTGGAACCGAGACTCACGAGGATAACGCCACCGCGCGCGGTCACAAGAGACAGTCGAGCAAGACGGACTCTGCGCCGGAGCCAAAGACCAAACAGGCCAAGACGAGTGAAGCTCGCCCTTCGACTCCAGATGGGCAGAAACCCACACTCACAGAGAAGGACCTCGAGTTCGACTTCGACCGCTCTCAGATCCGGGACCCGCGAGCAACGCCGGGTCGCGTCAAGCGTCCCCGGTATGAGGAGCGCGAACTAAGTGAGGAGTTCTTATCAAAGTTCCACATCCCCAAGCATAGAAACAAACATACGGACCCGTTGTATTCATTCTACGATCTGCATCGATGTCACCGCAAGGGTCCAGATGGGTCTCCGACGTATGATAGCGCGGGCTTCCAACTCGACTATGAGAAAGTTGCCAAGTGGATGAAGCCAGTGGCTTACAACAAGAAATCAATGGTCAATGGCATGGAGCGCCATCTGAAGAGAGTCGAAGAGGAGACCAAGAAAATCTACGATAGTTTCTTTATCGATGGAAAGGGTCCTGAGGGCGAAGAGGGCAGTACTCAGGTCATGCATCAGATCAAAGATCAGGTCTCCAAGAATCTCGGGGTCCCCTGGCACCAGATCGACCCGAAGCAGCTGAAGAAATGGGAGGATCAGGGGTTCGCCAAGGTGGACGCGGATAAATGGTGGCATCGGCCAAATCAAGTTGAGCGCGATCGCTTCATGAAGATGCTAGGCGGAGCTTCTCTCCGGAAGGATCTGTAGCCGTGAAGTGGATTCCGATCCTAGAGTGTCTTATCTCTCGCAGAGTGAAGTGGTGCTGCAATTCCAGCATAGCTTTGTTTATCATTCCTCCACTCAGGGGTCACGGAGTGCCTCCTAGTGAAGGATCTCGTAGACTATCTCGATCTCTGGCCAAAGGTGCAACCACTACGTGCAGGAATATGGATTTTGACATGCGAATCCTCGGCCTCGTTAAGTGGGTTGGACTAAACTGTCATTCCCAAGCCACGTTAGCGCTGACTCCGGGGCCCTGGCCTCGGGGGGAAATAAAACACCGAACTCGAGATCAAGGATATCTCTGCTGATATATATTTAATTATTAGCAATAATAAGTAATTTATAAAATATAGATACTAATACTAAGTAGAGAAGACTTTAGTAATAATTTTTATATACTTTTTAATAAAAATATATTTTTATTTAATATTATTATCGGCAGTAGAAGTCATCTTACCCAAGTATTGAAGTTCGGTGTTTTATTTCCCCCCCTAGCCTGGATCGCATCGCCTCGAGAGCAAAAGGCCCTACGAGCCTCCCTTGCATGACATTCCCCACATCAAAGGGCGCCAATTCTACACGCCCTTTCTGACGTTTTACATGGTGCTTATGCTTATGTCTCATAGATAAAAAACAACGTCAATCAAACATTTGGAATTCTATAGTATCACATCACAACGATGTATCACATTTTCTTGACTGCCGAGAAACAAGATGGCCACTCAGACAGAGACACTGCTGGAGGATGTGCAGCCCTCAACTGCCGAGGCGCAGACTTACGTGGACTCTCCACTCAACACCGTCGCCAACAGCAGCACCCCAGCAGCATCTCGTCTACAGAAAATAGCAGTGACATTCCAACTGTCCGGCGTCAACTTTGCAGCCAGCGCTACAAACGGCCTCATCGTCGTGGGTCTGCCCCAGATGACCGCCGACCTATCCCTCCCCCCATCCCTCGCCTTCTGGCCGTCCTCCGTGCAGGGCCTCGCGACGGCCTCGACGCTGCTGCTCGCGGGTGGCCTCGCAGACGTGCTTGGCGCCAGGTCCGTCGATCTGCTTGGGTGCATCCTCAGCGGCGCGCTCATGCTGGCCTGCGGATTCGTCCGCGCGGGCGAGCAGCTCGTTGCGCTAAGGGCCCTACAGGGCGTTGCGCTCGCGCTGCATCTCTCGAGCTCTGTGGCGCTCGTGACCAAGACGCTGGCGCGGGGACGGGGTAGGAATTTCGCGTTTGCGTGTCTGGGGTTGAGCCAGCCGCTTGGCTTCTCGTTTGGGCTCGTCCTTGGCGGAGTGCTGGTTGAGACTATTGGTTGGAGATCAGGTTGGTTTCTCTACGGTGGCATCAATCTTGTCTTGTCCGCGGTGGGTTTCTGGTCTTTGCCAAAGTCCGAGCCGCTTGGAACGTTGCAGGAGGTGATGCAGAGCGTTGCGACAAAGATTGATTGGCTCGGCACTCTTCTCGCTTCAGCTTTCATGGCACTGCTGTCATACTTTCTAGCGTACGCCACCGTCACCCGTGTCTTAATTCAACGGTGCGGCATGACTGACGACTTTGTAGCATCATCAGCACAGACGTGTACCGCATCAAAGAGGCAAGCAGCATTGTTCTTCTCAGCTTGAGCCTCGTTGCATTGCCGCTCTTTGTGGGCTGGATGCATCTTCAGGTGAAAAGGGGTCAACAGGCCTTGATACCGAATGCGTTCTGGCGGAACCACTCTTTCACCACGATCTGCGTGACCATAGCCTTATCCAACGCCGTCATAAACTCGCTAGAGTTATTTGCGAGTCTGTTGTAAGTGTTAAACCCGAATGACAGCTCGTAATGTTCCCCACGTTGTTAATCTTGGCCTAGCTTCCAAGAGGTGCAGCACCTCTCAGCACTCTTAATTTTTTAAGATATAATATTAAAAGTCTATTATATTAAGTAGCCTTTTTAAGGTTAATAAGTAATAGGCTAGGTATTTAAATTTTAATAAGTAATTCTTATTAAAGACCCTAGGTAACCTATTAACTTTAACTATATTAAGGTAAAGGTTAATAAAGTTTTTAATATTTTCTTTAACTTTAATATCTAACTAATTAAATAGTCTAGCTAGCTTATATAATAACCTATTAATAATCTTATTTTTTAATTTAAATATATACTTAACTTTAAAGTTAAAGAGAAATAGGTAATTAATTTGTTATAAAATTAATAACTTAGGTATATTATTTACTTTCTTATTTAATTAATATATTAATACTTATATATTAATCTTAAAGGTAAACTTAATATTATAGATTATTTTTCTTAGCCTTTAAAATATATATAGCGCTGCTTAATACTTTCTTTTTATTATATTATATATAGACTTAGTTTTATTTTATAGATTTAATTTAAATTATATTAGCTAATACTTTCTTTTAATAACTTATATTAATATAATACCTTAGCTAATAAGGCTTATATTAACTATAAAAATAATCTTTTTTATATTTTTAGTATAATTAAAGGTAATTAATAAAGATAATTAAGTAATCTTTTCCTTTAAAGTATTTATTACTTTTTATTTTAATTAACTCTATAAGAATTTAATATTTTTTTAAAGTAACTTAATAAAAGGTTTAATAATCTAAATAAAGTAATAGATTTATTACCTATAATACTTAATAATTCCTAAAAATAACTATATTTTCTTTATATTAATATATTTTTTTTATTTTATAATTTTAATTACCTTAGTATTATTAAAGGCCTTTTTATATATATTATAAAGATATTTTATTATTACTATTATTTTTTAATAAAACTAAGACTTTTTTTTATAATAATATACCTTAATAGCTTAATATTAAAGAAAACCTTATTAATATTAATTCGGTATTTAAAGATATATTTTTTTACTTTTAAAGTAATTTATTCTTTATTATAAGTAATAATTAGTCTTTTAATATAAATATTATTAAAAAAGGCTTTATAGACCTTAAAAATAAGATTTTTAAAAATATAAATAATATTTTTTATAAACTAAGCTATTAAGTTTATTACTCTTTAAAGCAGGCTATATATTTTTAATAATTTTATTAATATATTAAATATAGTTATATCCTTACTTTTTTTATTTAAAAAGAATTAATTATATCTTAAAAAGAAATTTAATAGTAAAATAACTTTATATATAATAAAATTAGCTAAGAACTTATTTATATATAGTAATAATAAGCTATCTTTTATTATTACCTTATTTATTAAAGTAATAAAATTAATTAGCTAAAAATTACTATTCTTTTTAGTAATTATAAACTAGGTATTTTAATAGGCATTATAAAATTTCTTTAATACCTTATATATTAATTATTTCTTTAGTAGTTAAATAATTACTACTTTATATTTCTTAAGAATTAAGATATCCCTTATTTATTATATTTTATATAAAACTACCTTTAAGACTTATAGAGAAATAATAATTAAATTCAACTGCCTATATTTTAAAAAGTCTTATATTAAGGCTACTTTTTAATTATATATTACCTTAAGAAATATATTTAACTTTATATCTATTAGTATATTATTTACTTAATTTTTTAATATTAAAAGCCTTTTTCTTTTTAGCTAAGAACTTTACTTAATCTTAAAAAACTTAAAAGTAATTTACTTAATATACTTTATAATAATATTTAATATATTTTTAATTTTAGCTTTTTTTTTCTCTTTTTAGAAAGGGTTATTATTTAAAATAAATCTATTTAAAGGTATATTATCTATAAAATAGATTTTTATTTTTTTTATTTATATATTATATTAATTTTAATATTAATTATTTTTCTATTTTTAATTTTACTTAATTTTTTTTTCTTTTTCTTAATAGCCTTATTTATATATTATTTAATTTTATTAAAAATAGCCTTAAAGATATTTTTATATTATTTAATACTTTCTTTGGTAACTAACTTAATAACCTTTTTTATAGATTTCTAGCTTATTACTTTAAATATTAGTTTAATATTATCTTTTTTTAAGCCTAGTTTATTTTTAACTCTTAGCTTAATAAAAAAATTAATATTTATTTTAAATTAATAAATTTCTTAATTTTAATTTATATTAGCTTTTATTTAATTAATTTTACTATAAAGATAATAAACTTTATATTATCTAGCTAATAAATTAATAATATTAATTTATTTTATAGTAAATAATTAAATATTATTTATATTAATTTTATAAAAAATATATTTAAAATAAAAGGTATTATTATTTTATATAAGATAATAAAAAAGTATTAAAAAACATAAGTATTTACTAAGTATATTTTAGCTTTAGCTTAGCCTAGTATCTTAAACTTATTACTTATATAAGATATTATTATAGCTTTAATATTTACTATCTTTAACTTATATTTTTTTATAACCTTCTTAACTAAGTATTAACTATCTAATTTATATTTATTTTTAACTTATGTTTTTTATACTATATTGCCTTATAGCCTAATTTAATTTATTATTAACCTACTAAGCTAGCTTTAGTTTGCTAATATTTATAGTTTTTTCTTTAATATTAAAATCTTTATTTTCTAATTTACTTTTTTTTTTTTTTTTTACTTTTTTTCTTTTATTTTATAATAGCCCTTAATTCTTATAATATAATACTTAATATAGTACCTTAATCTTTATAATTATATATTTTAACTATATAAACTATTACTAATATAAACTATTATTACTGCCTAATATAATATTATTAATAAAGACCTATTATTAGCTTAATAGGCATTAACCCTATTTTAAGTAATTAATTAGGTCTTTTAATACCTTTATTTAATTTATAATATAATTAATTAAAGCTTTATTTCTATTAATATTTAATAGTTATATTTAATAGCTAAAGATTATTAGCTAGATTTACTATATTATTAATAGCTTATTAATATATAATAAGTCTTTTTTTATTATTTTATAATACTTAAGGAAGGATTATAGTATTAAAATATATTTAAAGTTAAGCTTATTAATTTCTATTAGAGAAATAGTTATATAGATATTAACTGCTATAGCTAGGTAGTTATAGCTATTATTAATATTAATAGTATAGTAATATATCTTATAATAATTTTTAAGGTTTTTAGTTATTATAATTTAGTCTTTAGAGGTTAAAGCCTTAGTAGTAATTACCTTAATAGGGTAATAATAGAGAGAATATTTAGCTTATTAAGGCCAGGGGAAATATCTTTTTTATACTTATAAATTAAGGCTACTTATTTAGCTAGATTATAAGGTTTATAGTAATAGTTATATAACCTTAAGACTTATTATTAAGGTTATTATATTTTTTAGTATAATATATAATACTTTATATTATATTATACTAAAAAATAAGTATCTTATTATATTATCTTTTTATTTAAGACCCTAATTAGCTATACCTTATGTATTACTATAAGGATATTTTAACTTTTTAATAACCTTTTTAAAGATAATATTTCCTTTAAATTTAGTATTTATTATAGCTTTTATAACTTTATTATTAAAGTTATTAAATTTAATTATAATTTTAGGCAGTTTTTACCTTTAAGCTATTAATTTATTATTATTTTAAAGGTAAAGGTTTAGGCTAAGGTTATTTATTATTAAATTCTTTAATTTCTTATTATTATATAGCTATAGTATTATACTTTAGTTAATAGTTTAAATTACTTATTAAGCCTTATAAGAAATATTTTTATTTTAATAACTATATACTTTCTTTTTTTTAACTTTAGCTTTTTATTATTTTAAATATATCTATTTAATTAATTAATTATATTTTTACTATTAATTTTAAAGTAAATAATATTAATATTAAAGCTAATTTTAAATATATTATTTATAAGTTTTTAGTAATTTTTTTTATAGTTTTAATTAATAAATTAAATTATATTTATAAAGATTAAAGTATTTTAAAAAAAGCTTTAATTTTTTTTTAATAGTTTAATATAAAATTACTATAATATTATTTATTATATTTTTTATTTTTTTATAATTTCTTTATCTAGCTATAGGTTAAGTATTATTATATTAAAAATAGTTAATTTAATTTTCTTAAAGTAAATATTTACTTTTATTTTAATATAAATCTAGTCTTAATAAGCCTTAGAATTATTTAACTTTTTAGGTCTTTTTCCTTACTTAAAAAAACTAAGACTTTTTAAGTCTTTTATATAATTTATCTTTTTAAGTCTTTTTATATAATTTATCTTTTTAAGTCTTTTTATATAATTTATCTTTTTAAGACTTCTATAGCTTAGACTTTTTCCTTATTTTTAATATATACTTACTTTTTAGTATTTATATTAATATTAATATTAAAGATTTAAATTTTAAAAAGCTTAGGTTTTTAATTATTTAGTATTATCTCTAGGTTTTTATTAAATATAATAAAATTTATTTAAATTAACTTTTTTATATAAGGCTTAGTATTATTATATAATTTACTAGTAATATCTATAAGTAAATAGGTATTATTACTAAGGTAAATATATAAAGATTTATATTTATATTAATTAAAATTAGGCTTTTTATTAAAGTATTTTTAAAAGATATTTAAAATCTTACCTTATATATTTTAGTTAATTTTTATATTATTTAGTCTTTATATATACTTAATATTTATATAAAGATAGGACTTAGGAAAATATAAAATCTAAATATAAATTAGCCTTTTAATATTAAAATTACCTTTTACCTTATAAATAAAGTAACTTAAGATAATAGATTTATAGTTTCTTATCTAGGCTATATTACTTATTATATTATAGTTAATAATACTATTAGCTTTATTATAAGTTAAATTATAATAATTTTTAGAGAAATAGCCTTTTTTAATATAATATTAATATAAGTATTATCTTTTATAATTAATATAGTTTATATTTACCTATATATTAAACTATTTTTTTATTAAATTATTTAAATTAATAACTAAAAAATATATCTAGATAGTTATTATATATTATAGCTAGCTTATTATCTAACTTATAAGCTTTTTATTTATTTAAGCCTAAATAATATTAAATATCTTCTTTATCTTGCCTTTTATATTCTTTATTATATTAATTTATAGGTCTTTAAGCTAGATAATTAGGTTATTTATAAAGATATTAGCTATAATCTTTTATTTTTTTTAAAATAGTTTTAATAAATACTTTTATTACTTTTAGCTTTAAGGCCTTTTAAAGTAAGTTATATAATTTATTTTTATTATTTTCTTTAAAATATTAATAATTCTTTTTTTTAGTAATTTTATTATTAATAACCTATTTAATTATTTAAATAAGCCTTTTATAGAATATATTTTATATTTTATTTTATTTTCTTTTATATTATAATAAGACTTTATTTAAAATATCTTAATAAATAGTATTAAAAATATTTTTAAATTAAGTAGTTATTAACTTAAACTTATTAGTAATATTTTTTAAACTTAAATTAATAATAAGTTAATTATTTAATTATTTGAAAATAATTATTAAAAAGCTATTTTTAATTAAGTTTTTTAAGTCTAGCTTTAAAACTATTTATAAAATTATTATTTTTAATTATAAAAAACTCCTTTAAGTTTTTCTTAGCTTTATTCTAATTATAATCCTTATAGGTATAGTAAATATTACCTATAAAAGACTTAATAGTAAAAGTCTTTAAAGTTATTATTTACTTTTTTTATAATATATTAAAGTTATTTATATAATGCTTAAAGTAATAAAGATATTTTATAATATTTCTATTTATAAAAATTTCTTTATATAAAGCAATTAAGTTAATAATAATATACCCTTTATATTAATTTTAAATTACCTTAAAAATAATAAAGAATTAAAAGTCTATTATAATAAAAGCTATAATTATATTATTTAAAGTTAGCTAGATTATTAGCTTTATAGGTTAGATTTTTATATCTTTAAAGGTTAAAGAGATATTAATAAAGCTTATTATAGTAAATATTAATTAAATAATTAATTTAAAATATTTTAATAAATATATTTTATTTCTTTATATAATATATAAAATTATAAAGGTATTTTTTATATTTATTTTCTAAAAGATTATTATATTAATTACTATTATAACTATTAAATCCTTTATAAAGACTTAAAGTATTATTAATATAAAAAAATCTTATAATAATATCTTTAAGATTTATTTAATTTTTTACCTTTAAGGGAAAATCTATAAGATTTTTAAAATATTACTAAGTTTAGGTATTTTAAAAGAGATATTTTTTAGGGTTTTAACTTTATTATAAAGGCATTAAATAGTATTATTTTTAATTAAATAAGTATTTCTTAGTAACAATATAATAATATTATAATATTACTAGGTTAAGGCTTATTATTTTTATTTACTAAAAAGTAAAGCTATTTTAATATAAAATATAAATATAAGGTAATCTTAATATTATAATTATAATATTACTTTTTATATTTAAGAGATATTTAATTTTATTACTTTTAGCTTAATAATTAAAGGATTTATTACTATTTATAGTTTTTATAAGTAAATTATTATTTTATTATTATTATTATAATTTTTTACTTTATATTTTCTTATTTTATTAACTTTTTCTTTAATAAGTTTATAACTTTAAGTAATATAAAAATGATTTTCTTTTTAATTAATTAATTAATTTTAAAGTCTTTTTTTAAGTAATAACTATTAATAAAGTAAATTATTTAAGTTTTAGGAATTAATTTAAAGATAAAAAGTAATAATAAGAAAAAAGACTATAAAGGATAATAACTTCTAATAGCCTTAATTATAAGCTAAATATAAACTGCTAATTAAATTTAATTAAAATAAGGTCTTTATTATTAAATAAAAAATTAAGTAATTAGTTTAATAATATTAAATATAAAGATAAAAGGTATAAAATTTAATATAAAAAAGTATAAAAAAGCTAAGATATTAAGGGGATTTTATCTCTTTATGTTTATTATTATAGATAGCCTTTTAACCTTACTAATAAAGCTAGATCTCTTACCCTAGAATGCCTGCTATAACTATTATAATATAAACTAGTTTTTTTTATTTAAAACTCTAACTATTATATTAATATTAAATAAAAAATAATTAAAATTTAATATATTATTTCTATTAAAATATTAAAATCTATTTAATTAAATAATAAAAATTAAGATATAATTAATTAATTAATAATAATATACCTTATTTAGTAGGCGGCTTAAAGGCATCAGGGGCCGTTTTTAGTGGTGGTGAACGGAACACGTAACAGACGCCAGACTGACATTCCACGCCACGCCTTGTGACATCCCGTCTCATCCCAATTCTTCAATCTGAGCAACGTCCGTCGCAATTGATCGTCCCAATACGGAAGGGAATGATACTTGGCCCTAGACACCTGCAGAGCTGACATCCCTGCCGTGTATCAGTCAATGGGATCTATAACCGTCGTGATCTCGTCGTATCCAGCAACCATGAACCTGAATCGCTAATCTCGCATGCATGGTTGACACCTCTAGCTAGTCATTCAAGATCCAAGCGTGTCGAGCTACAGCCAGGATCAGGATCTTATCTTGATTGCACAGAGCCGCAGCCGCAGCCGCAGCCGCAGCCGCAGTCGCAGGGTGAGGTGAGGTTACTTTGAGACGTGAATCGGGACTGGTTTGCGAGTCATTCATCCAAGCGAGACGTTGCGCCCCGTGGAGATCCTGCGGGCCTCTGGCTTGGTAGGCTTGGCCCTGAGGAACTGCCTAGGAACTAGAAACTTAAAATTAATTAATTAATTATATTTTAACTTTTATTACTTAATTAAATAGATTTTAATATTTTAATAAAAATAATATATTAAATTTTAATTTTTTTATATAAAATAAATTTTAATTATTTTTTATTTAATATTAATTTTTAATAAATAAATTATTTAATATATTTTTTATTATAATTTATTTATTTTTATATTTATTAATTATAAATTTTTTTTTAATATAATTATAAAAAATTAAAAAATTTTTATTTTTTTTTAAATTTATTAAAATTTTTAATTTTAAAAAAATAATAAAATTATTATATTAATTAAAAAAAAATTTTATTATTAAAAAAAAGTTTTTATATTAATTATAAAATTAATTAATAAATTAATATAAATAAATTAATTATAAATAATTATTAATAATTTTTAAAAAAAATAAATAATTATTTTTTTTAAAGCTTTAAAAATAAAATAATTACCTTTTCTCTTTACCTATATATTTTAATAATTTTATATAGGTTAAATTAGCAGCCTTTAACTATAAGCTGCTTCTAGGAATGCAGTCTAACCTGGATAAGATTGACTTTTCGAGAGACAGACAAAAGACATGTGGCCTGAACGGACAACGCCACGAATGAGCACCCTAATCCCAGTGCCGGGCAAATCGGAGCCAGCCGTTGGGGGTTTAGTTTGCTTTTTGCTGATTATATCACCCGCCAAATCTCGGTGTTATCCCTTTCAGCTCCATTGTGGCACTCTAGCGCTGAAGCTTGTTTTCCCTGGCATGAGCATGAGTCTGAGTCTGAGCCTGAGCCCTGAGGCACAGCCCAAACAGAAGAAGCGGCGGAGGCTCCCTGGGCTTGTCTTGGCCCTTGGGACTCTTAGCCTGGTCTGGTCTACCCTGGCTGCTGGGTAAGGTGCTATAGCATACCTAGCATACCTACCGTTCGTCGGTACCTAAACTAAATGACTTGGAGGGTAGCGTGAATCGATCAAAAGCCCATGATCCGCTTCCCCAGAATCACTTTCACGAACCCCTCTCTCCATCTCGTCTCGTCTCATCCCGTCCCATCCCATCTCATCCTCCGTATTTTATTCTGGGATGTAAAAGGTAGACTAGCTCCCCCTCCCAACGGATATAAATCTGCCTGTTGGCCCGGTCGCATCTTTTTTTACCATCCTCTGTTTCTTGCCCCATCCCTGAAGGCGATCACCATGTACAATGAAACCCAGACCTCGACTGCCGAAGCCCGCCGGCTCAAGAAGCGGGAGCTCGACCGCAAGGCCCAACGCCTGGCGCGCGAGCGAACAAAGAGCCGCATCGCTCAATTAGAGAGCATGGTCGATAACCTTCGACAAGACGACTCTAATGCACAAATAGCTACCTTGATGGACCAATTAGGCAAGGTCACCAAGGAGAGAGACAATTTATTACAGGTCCTCGACTCTTTAGGCTCCACGATCCGTCGGCACATTGGCGATACCACCAACGCCACCTCCACGAGCGAGCTACGATCACAGTCAAAATCCGGGTCGCCAGCTTATGCTGGACCAGCACAATCACAATCACAGTCACAGTCGCAAACACCAAACGAACGAATAGTCCCAATCATGACGCAAAGAGCAGCGTCGGAAACAAGCAACTCTACAATACTAGAGCTCCCCATCAACCACCCTCCCCCGCACGACCCCTTCACCTACGACGGCTGGAACTACGCCGTGACGACAGAGCACTACCCTACCTCCATGGCCTTCGACAACTCGATCCTCCCTCCCGCCGGCAACGGCTTCATCCCCATCCAACCTCTCCTCCCAAACCTCCCCCCAACACCAGAAGAGGACGACGTCATCATCCCCAAGGCCCCCGTGCTCTGCCACTGCTCCAGCCCGACGAACTGCGCCTCGGGCTACCACGACGCCAAGCCCAACATCTGGCGTGCGATAAACGAAGTCCTCGTCAAGCCCACAAAGCTCTCTGCCGACGAGATGGCGATCGAGGAGTACAACGGTGAGGATATACCCGTGCGCGCTTTGGTTGAGGGCTGGGATAGCATCGAGCGCGCCGGCAAGATGACGCCGACGTGGCGCAAGCTGCGCAGGGCGGATGAGTTGTGCTTCTCGAATTGCGCCGAGACAGAGCGCTTGGCTGCAATGAGGATATGTCATCTACTGATCACGTATCACGGTGACCCTACGATAGAGAGACGCGCGACTTTACCGCGATGGTACTGGAACAGGTGCGACAAGCCAATTCCCCACGCGAATGAGATGAGCCAAAAGCTAATAAATTCACAGGCCATCACAAGCATTACCGCATTCATACGGCATTGACTTTTTCGTCTGGTAAGTCCAACTCGATTCAACTCACCACCACAAAAACTGACCCCACCCACAGGCCCGGTCTCCGCGAACGCCTCATTTTCTCCCAACACCAATACTGCACCAACACCTTCTGGGACCTTCTCCAAAACAACCTAAAGATCCTCTGGACGGACACCTTCCAGGATACATTTTACCACAACGCGCACACGGGCAAATACCACATATCGCCACTTTTCGAGCAGCGCATCCGCGACATCAACGCCTGGACCATGTCGACCGACTTTTTCCAGCACTTTCCCGAGCTGAGCGAGGATATCCCAGCATATATGGGAATACCGGCTTCCATGGGGGGAGTGCATCCATCCGCTGTTGTGCCGTCGAGTAGGCGGCGATATGAGGATGATGAGAGCAAAGTACATAAAGGACAGAGGGCAGCTATATGTTAGCGGTAGAGACTCTTCTAATGATAAACGAACAGAATGATGTACAGATTGCGTGTCTTTGTGGTTATATCGTTTTGATTGTGTTTTCTAATCTTGAGGAAAGTCTTTGTAGAGCCATGGGTCATCTAGAAGCTCTTTGGCTGTGCTTCGATCTTCGGGGCGCCAGGTTATCATTCTCTTGACGAAGCGGATGAATCGCCTCTTTTCCTCGCCAGCCATACATGTAAGCGTGCTCTCAAGGTTGAATTTACTGGGTATGTGGCACGGGTCTTTCAGCTCTCCTGGTCATGCATTAGTGGCCATTACCCCGGAGAGCCATCGGGGACAAGTACATACCGCTCTTGTGATAAAATGAGGCTGACCTTCTCCCTTTCGTCAAAAGATCTCGAGGGGCAGGGCCTAGAATGGCAGTGATCTGCCCCAAATGGGGTACGTCGACATATCCCGTCCCGTCCCTTAGAGACATGGGGTGAAACAGGCTTTTCTTTTCAAGCAAGTCCCAAAGCTATCAGTCGCATAATCAGTCACTGATTGTCCCGCGTGTGATATGAGGTGGGGATCATTACCATAACTCCAAGACTCCAAATATCCACGGAATAGCTGTACCCAGAATTGAGGATCACTTCTGGTGCTCGGTATTTCTCTCATTGGATCGCACCATAGTGCAACTTTCCTGGGGTTGAACGAATAGCGAGATCAAAGTCAACGAGCTGTATGATGCCCGTTGGTCGAGTAAGCGGCCCGAAGTTGTTTCGAGACAAGTAAATAGTGCGGTCGTCTAATTGTTTCTCGGGTAAGGGATTGTTGTATTCTTCGATTGCATCCTTTTCAAACATCTCGGGATCCTCGATACGTATCATGATGTTGTCGGGCTTGAGATCTGCAATAAGCTTCATGAGCATTACATACCTCAGTGTCTGTTCAACCGCTTGCCGGCATGAATGACGTGGCATTCAGTGTGAAGGTAGTCAAGCGCCAGTAGTATCATTTGAAGCAGAATCTTCAAGATGTCTGGAGGGATAACGCCACCGACGTATCTGGAGCAATAGAGCCAAAGCGGCTCACGCAGAGGCTCTAACACGAGGCAAGGGTGGCTACCATACGGGCTTTGGAGGTTAAAATTGTCGGTAAGTTTTCGGATGAAGTGCCATCCATGGTGCTTAGAATTTGTTCGGTTGATAAGCTGGAGGATATCGATTTCTTTCTCTGCGGAGGCTCGTGTCTTTGAGCTCTTGGTTGCCTTGACTTTGATAGCAACGTACTTCTCTGCGGACCACTTCCATCTAACGGGGTCAGTCTCAACATGATATCTCAGATCTTATGCACTTGGAATGAAAGGTTTACCCTACCGGTTGAGATCCCGAGCAAGCCAAACGGTCGAGTTAGCCCCATACCCAAGCTTGGTTGCCACCTGATATCTCCCGTTCAGGAGCTGCCCTAAGCGAATAGGGTAGAAACTCTCTGGGCTGTAGTTGGGTGTCTTTTCTTCCTCGATGGGACATGTAAGATCGAGGCGTGCTGCAGGTATGGCGCACGGCGGCCATGGTTGGTGGTACAGCGCCATGAAGGGCCTGGACCTGATCATTTCCTCACGAGTCGTTGTTTGGGATTCCAAGTCAAGCAAGGCTTAGTATTGTTCTTGGGAAGCGCCATGTCATGCGACGAGGCCTTTGAAGTGTTGTCTTTGATGATGACGAGAGCGCGAGATTGAACGAAAGCGGCGTCGATAAGCAAAAGTGGGGCGACTTTGTTCTTGTCCCATGGAAGTCCATTGTTGGCTAACGCCTCAGAAGTCATGGCCAAGACTACACATATGAAAGGGGTCAGCATATCCAGTTGCCAACAAAGGTTGTCATAAGACTTGGGGTCAGAGAACCAGGGCCTTGGCTAAAGTGACATGAGATTCTTACAACAGAAGAGATGCTGCCCCCTTTGGGTCAATGAAATGTCAAAGCCATGTAGGAGGATTGGCAAACTTGGCTGGAGTTTTCTGGTTTCTTTTCTTTATCTTTTCTCAGATCTTTTGTTGGTAAGTGAAAGAACAATATACGAGCATACTCTCCATTGTCTCAGTGACATGTCCAAGGCATAAATACACCTCATAGACAAACCTATTAGTGTAACCTTTCAAACCGATTCTTTGCTTCTCTCCTAATTATGATTCTAGATATCATATGGCGAGGCTGTAAGCCCATACGCTCCTACGATTCTAAAATTTGGCTTTTTCTCCTTTGCAACCCCAGGCTATGGAAGGCTACCAGAGTAGTTATCAGGTAAGAGGTAAAAAGCTGTGCCAGGCTACAAAGTCACTAATTCTTCCTCCCAGTGGTCGACCACATACCTCGAGGAAAGATCCCAAGTCTCATGTGTCTGGGCAGGTTTGCAGAGTCTCGGAAGTATTGACTTCGTTTCACCTATACGAAGATGGGAGGGTAATCTTTTCGAGGGAGAAATATAATCAATCCCTGGCAAGATTTCTGAGTGGTATGTTATTTGCTAAGCTAGGTCGCCCTCCGTGGCGAGGCCTGAGGTCTCGACGGTGCAACGGTATGGCGAAGGCGTAAGACCTCTTTGCAACATCGGTATGATATTTGCATGGAAATCTGGATATGCCATTTGTAAGCGGAATCCAGGGGATGAATTTTTGTCACATTGAATATGTTTAAGCAAATACGATTAAATATTGAATGGAAATTATATTCTGATGAATTCAAGTCTTGATATTATCATAATCATGTTTTGATTTCTCCCCTTCACTTCATTTTGTCTTGCCATGCGGCTCATAGTACGCACCAAGACTACATTTGTTAGCAAATATCTTCTCCAAGGTGGTAAATGCAACTTACGCAATAATTACATAGCAGGCAAACATCAGAGCTCCTTTTAGGCCAATAGCTCTGATGGCAGTGCCCGCACGACTCAGAATCAATAGGTTGATCAATAAACCTGATCCGACTAATGTCGTGGTTTCGAAGACGTTGAACGCCATCTCGAGGTCACGGCCCAGCATCCAGGCTATTAGGACCGTCAATGGCGCCACGCAAAGAGCAATCTGAATCGCTGATCCGACAGCAACAGAAATAGCAAGCTCGAGCTTGTTTCTCATGGCGACCGTGACGACAGTCACGTACTCCGCGATGTTTCCGACCACGGGAAGAATGATCAGGCCGATCAGAGCTTCTGACAGACCACCTTCATGAGTGACGTCGTCAATCGTCTTGACGAGAAACTCGGCGTTCATCGACATGAGCGCCGATGAGACGAACAGAACTGTAACAGCAGCCACGGTGCCGCTGGTGCTGGAAGGGTGCGATGGGTGACCCGGTACTTCCGGTCGTTCCATAATCGTTGTTCTCGACTGAGCACTCCCAACCGAAAGATCCCGCATCTCCGAACCATGAAACTCAGTCCTCGAGCCAGAACGCGAGTGAGACCGAGAATTCCCTCTCGATCGATGCGACAAATTAGTACGAGACGTTTCTCGCTTCCCACGCTCCTCCTCGGCTTCAGCCACGCTCATCGTGTCAAGTGTCGTGCTCCTCGCACGAGTCGGAACTTCCTGGTCGGCAAACCGAATTAGTCTCGCACTATGAGACGTCGAACCCTGATTTCGTCGGTGTTGCTGATGCTCTGCGTGTAGTGGCTGTAATGGAATTGCTGGTGCTTCGACATGCTTGGGTCTCATCTCATACGCGAAATACACGATGTAGATGACGAGGACTACTAGCGATGAAGCGCGGCTCATGCTCAATGCGGCTTCGCTTTTCTTTCCTTTCATGTGGAAAGTGTAGTCAAATGCCGTCTATTCAAGTCAGTATCTTGCATGAGTGAGGGAATGAGTGAACTTACGGGGATGAGAATGACAAAGACTGAGACGAAGAGGAGAGCGGCCAGGAGCTCAGACTCTTCCATGCTGCTGTGAGGGTCGATATTGGACATGCTGCTTGCAAAAAGCGCAGAGCCCAAGATAAGAAGAAGGTTCACGAGAACACTACCTAAGATCGAAGCTTGAACGATGCGAATATGATTATTCACCAGTGCAACGCTATCAAAGTCAGTTCTCAGCCTCACCAAAACTCAATCTCATCTCAACTCACACCCTGCATCACATTAGTAAAATCTCCCTCTAAATCTCACAGCAAAACTCACAGGATAATCAATTCAACAAGGTTTCCAAGCGTAATATTTAACAGTGCACCGATCGTATCTCCTGCATCAGCAGCAATACGCTCAGTCGCCTCTGTCAACATAACAGAGAGCGGCACGATAGCGATCGCGTTCGTCATAAAAATCGCAAGAGGATTGACCTGGAATGAATGCGCCGCCAATCCGATCGGTACAAAAACAAGTAACCAATTCAGTCTCGATGCAACGACCGTTGATCGGATCTGGCCGAAAAATGAGACTCCCTCATGGTGGCTGCTAAAGTCGAACTGCGTACGGTCAAGAGGCGGTGACTGCGTCTCCAAATCATTTGAATTCGAAATCCCAAGCTGTTGGTATCGAACGCCATCTCCTAAACGCGATGATGCACGAAGCGCTCGCTTCATGGTATCTTGGTCTCACAATCAGTTCTCCCGTCATTTCCGACATCTCGTTTAAAAAAGGGGGCTATGCGCGCACCTCGTATACTGAAATCGATGCCATGGTGATTCAGCGGGTCAGGCGCGTCATCTTCATCTTCGCTCGCACTTGACGGTGAGCAGTCATTGTATCTGGTGGTCTCCGTGGCGAGGGAGGGACTCATTGAGGGTGAGAAGTGAGTTTTGTGTAGAAAAGAGAGATGGAATCAGGAATTTGGTGAAGAAAGGGGGGTCCTCATAATTTAAAAGGAGGCCTCGCGATAATTTGATCGCTAAAGAACGCCGCTAATAAGCACTGTTGTCAATTTACCCCTTATTTCTTAGGCTGGGTACTTGCGACGATAATCCCAAAATTCCTGCTCCCTTGTTTTTAATTGATAACATTGGGGAGGGGGGACCCCCAGTGGATAAGGATAAGGGTAGCGAGCCATTTTTTAGCGTCACGAGCGAGCAAGATTGAATTGATCGGGCTGTCTGCATTGCATTGCAGGGCAGGGCAGGTCATTACAGCACCGCATCTGCGCCATTTATTCCATTCGTCTACTCTTTTAGCCTGTGACTTCTTCATGACATCTTGTTTTTTACTTTGGAGATCGTTCTATCGAGCTTCTAGCCCCGGAAGAGGGGGGAGAAAACACCTCCTGGTCAAACTCTCGCGGGAGATGACGGTGCCCCGCATGGAGGGTCCAGGGAAGCTAAGGTTGAGCATTGACGAGGTAAATCGTAATCAAAATCTGTTTAAAACCGAGGGGCGGCTGACGCTTTGTCAGTATCGTATCAAGGTGAAGCGTGAGCTGTAGCAGGAGGATAATGCCGATCTTGAAGACACTCAATATCAGCAGGCGTCGGAGACAAATCGATAGTGCTTGAGCCGCTGGAAATAAGCATTTGCCAAGGCTCTTGTGACGCAGCCTCAACGCTTACTTCTACTTTGCTTCTGCAGCAAATGCACTGTTATCTTATCGCGCATGGAGATGGAACATGGCTGAGAATCCCAATATCATTGATCTGCAGATTGGTTGATCTGTCCACAGCTGGCCAAGATAGTGTTTCATGTGACGATTGATTGTGAAAATGCCATCGTGATGCATTGGCGCATCAGAATTCGATAATTATGCAGCAAGAGTTGCGCTCACAGGCGTTTCGACGATGAAGATGCAAAGAGAACCGACCACGTTGAAATCGGGTAAATAAGTTCATATATTATAAGCATATATTCTTCAACTACCATAGGATGTCACTCGAATACCTATTCGTTTATTGGCTGATAAATGCAGCAACGCGCGTGACCTTGTCCTTGTAAACTCACTTTCTGCCGTTGAGAACCCTAATCTCAAGAGCAAACTCTTCCGAAACTCTCTTTTATAACATCACTAAATATCCTCCAATTGGTCCCCAACGCCACTTCACGACGGTCCCCTCTATCAGAGTCAGATGAGGAGAAATCACAAGTCGATTACGTAGATGACTCCACAAAAGCCAAGCAAGCAACACATCCATCCACTCGGACATTTTTCGTTGCCCGATGTCTCGCTGCAAACCCGAGTATTATATCTTGAATCATCGATTAGTTGACGTGTGTGGCGACTTAGACCCTCTGGAAAATCCCGTCGCGTCGACTAACCTCGATATCGGACAATCTAGAATACCGATATTTATGATGAAAAGGCCGATTCCGAGGGACGGTAGAGAGAGATGAGTATATAATAGAGCTAAACTATATCTATTCTATATCCTCGCATTTCTATATATTATTTCAGATACGAACAATCAGATACATACCACCATGTCTTCAGTCAAAGCCATCATCTTCGGCGCAACAGGCGCAGTCGGTCGTGCTGCAGCCCTAGAAGCCCAATCCCGCGGTGCACAAGTCACACTCGCCATGCGCAACACCAAAAAGCCCATCACAGGCTTTACACCAGAACTTGAGAAGAAACTTGGCTTCACTCGCGTTCAAGCCGATCTTTCAGACCCCAGATCCATCGGGCGCGCCGTTTCTGAATCAGGAGCAACTGTAGCATTTTCATACATACTCTTCGAAGCAGAAGACGGTCTCTTAGAAACATACAATGCTATGAAGAGGGCTGGTATCACGCATGTTGTCCTGCTTTCTTCGTTTTGTGTTACCGAGAATGGAGGTGCCAAAGCCTCTTCTGAAGCAGATGAGATCCTGGCTCTTATTCATGGCAAGGCTGAACTTGCACTCGCTGAAAGTGGCCTTGCTCACACTGTAATCCGTCCTGCGTATTTCTCAAGCAATATCCAGATGCTGGATGATTGGGACGAGGTCAAGTCTGGACAGCTCGAGTTGGCTCATCCCGACGCGCCGTTCGATTATCTCGCCCCCGAAGACGTCGGCGCTCTCGCAGGTGCACGAGTCGTAGCAAATCCTCCCTCTGGAGAATTAGTCATATCGCAATGCGGACCAGAGTTGCTTTCCCAGCGTGCAGCATGGAAAGTTGTAAGCGAAGGTCTGGGGATGGATATCAGCATCAAAGAGATCAACAGCGATGAACACAGAGAGAAACTTAGATCCAGAGGTTTTCCAGAGCCAATGATCAAGTCTGCTGTTGAGAGATTAGCAGATCTTGGGCGTGATCCAGCGAGTTTGTATGAGCCGGAGACGTATCGAGAGGCGTCGATGAATTTTAGAAAGTATACGGGCAGACAGCCTACTACGTTCAAGGCATGGGTTGATAAGCACCGAGAGGAACTTTTAGCGAACTAGATTCAGATACTGGTTGAACAAGTGGCTATAAATATCATTCCAAACCTCAGACATTAAATGGATAGTTTTAACCCTTGTTCGTCAACACCGTAACTTAGCGTGCAACCAAGCTAATCTCACAACCTTATCTGATATCACCACCACAACGCAACCAATCAAGCCTCAGTCAAAAGATCTAACGCCAAGCCCTTCCTGTCAGCAATCTGCTACAACATTGTCAGCCTCAAGTGGTCAATGCAGTCTCAGCCCGTGCTCCCAGTGAAACCCGCTCAAGCCCCCAAGGTGACAATAATCCGTATCACAAAATTGGAGTACAAAGGATCTACAACGCGTAGTGCGACGAAACGTCGATCCTTCAGAACATGGGGGTGCCTTCACCGCCTGGTTTCAGTGTTACGTGGTGCGCTTGTCACATCCCTACCCCAGTCAAGAATGACTTGAGGAAACACAGGCCTTTACGGAGTAAACTGTACCCCTTGACCGTCACGCGAGCATAACCACCAAAGCATAGCATCACGAACATGAAAGTAAAAGGTAGCCAAGTATGCATTTGTTCAAAAGGAACCTCTAGACGCTATACACTAATGATTCAAGAAGCAATACCCCAGAAAGAACCATGCCATAGCGACCGTGAATACAGTCCCCATTCCCCTTCCGCCGAAAACTCCGAGTAGGTAAAGTTCAAGCCTGGTTGGTTAATCAAGCCAGAAAACCGATAAAAGAAAAAATGATGACATGGGCTGTTTTATCCGGCCCGTTACCCTTTCTATCACGCATCGTATCGTCGCCCTTTTTACAAAGAGAAAAGTATATCGAAAAAAAGAAAAAGAGATTATCATTGTCGCTGTTCCAAGGTTCGAGAGTGAGACCCACGTCTTCATCCATCCGGGGATAAAGGAACTGGGGGTTGTTCTGTCGTGATGCTTGATGATGCAATGTGTGTTGAAGACACACACAGTTTAAGCAAAGATTTGTTTCCCAAAAACGCCGATTTGATGCAAATATAAAAAATGACATGTCTATGCGGACAGAGAGTGGTAGCGCCAGAGGCGTTGACGCTCCAGGGCCCACCATTGGGCTATGGGTATGGCTTCGTTGGCCCACTGCGCAGCTTCGTCGCCAAAGGCAGAGCGGACTTCTGTTTCGAGCTCTTCGGGTGACCACGCAGCTACGGGTTTGAGCTCCATGGGATCGTTGACGGCGTCGGTGACTCGGTATTCGATGACCTTATTGAGGGGGATGACCAGACGCCAGGGGACGTCGGCGGAGGTGACGGCAAGCATGCCAGCGCCCGAGTTGACGACGGAGAACGCCCAGGCTCGTCGGTCGCCGTCGGTCTTCTTGTAGGGTCGGATCAGGGATTGACCTTCATAGTCTTGGACGAGGTCGGAGGCGATGTGGGTGTCCTTCTCGTTGAGGGAACCGCTGTTGATGAGGAGGTCGAGGATGGTCGGGAGGATAGAGATGGTGGTGGTGTTGGCGTCGTATTGGACTCGGGGGAGGTGGGGGTGTCGGAAGGTCAGGCCGACTCGGTAGTTGGCGATGAACGGGTTCTCGTATGTACCCTCCTTGCCAGCGCCGTCGTCCTTGAAAGAATGACCGTGATCACCGGCGAAGACGACGAGGGTCTCATTGGCGATGCCTTGGTCGTCAAGGAGGTTCATCAAGCTAGCCATCCAACCATCGTGCCAGCGAAGGGTGTTCAAGTACCTGTTGAAGTTGTCGTGCACCTTGTTCATGCCGGTGTGAGAAACGTAATCGTAGTAAGGAGTACCCTCGGGAAGACCCCAAGCGTGGTGGGTAGTGCTGGTGAAGTGAGTCAGCCACATGCGCTGGTTGTTGGCGGTCGTGTTGGTGATGAAGTCTTGGAGATGAGGCATAAGGATGGGCTCGGGGTAGGCGAAGTAGTTGATCTTCTTGCCCAAGACGTCCGACTCATTGAAGCGCCAGTGCTGCTCGAGCTGCTTCTTGGTGATGATGTGGTCGAAGCCCAGCTTGGCGTCGAACTTCTCCTGACGATCGTACTCCTCAATCTCAGCCTCGAAGAGAGCAGTCTTCCACTGCAAATCGCGGAAATCGGCATCGTCAGAGGATGTGTTGGTCTTGACCTTGTTGAGCATGCTGAGAATCTGAGGAAGACAAGGCTGGTAGCTGTCGGTGTCGGCTTCGCCGAATTTCTCCACAGGCATAGGATAAGCACCGCAGTGATTGGCGCAGTAGCTCTTGGTTGACATTGTGGCGGCGGTGTAGGCGGTCGCGACATTGATGCCACCGAAGCCCTCCTCCGCTTGATCGTGCCATGTGTAGTTGGGCTTCGCGTATGGCTTGCCGTTCTTGTCGGTGAATCCTTGCTTCAGGCCGGTGATCTTCTCAATGTGAGGCATCATCCAGGACAATCGCTCGTTGGCCGCTTCCTTCTCCTTGTCGCTCTTGTTGAGATCCATGATCAGGCTGTGAGTATGGGAGCCTTGCTGCAGAGGCCAGAAGTCTGCACGCAGACTCTCCATGAGAATAAACACAACATGCTTAATCTTGACGTCACCATTGCCAAGCGCTTCCTTCAGTGTGGGCAGAATATCGGTATCGAGGTTGGTAATCTTCAAAGGGTCCTGGACGGGGTTGTAGTAGGGATCCTTCTCTTGTAGCGAGACCTGGGGACACTTGTGCTCGGAAATGATAGTGCTGCCCTTGCTAAGTGAGCCGTGGTAACCGTTCTTGAAGCGCTTGGGATCGAATCGGAAAAAGCCACGGGGCAGGTCTCCCTTCTCGGGCAACCAATCGACAGAGTGATTTCGGTACGCCTCACCAAGAGGGCTCATATCCTTGTTGACTAAAGGCGCCCAGCCCCTAAAGTATTCGCCATCGGGTTGTTTCCATGTCGAATTGTTGATCAAGTCGGGGAACGGGAAAGCGTTCTGAATCAAGCTTCGCTGCGCTTGGCAGAAATCAGGCTCAGGAGCAAAAACATCGAGCATCGAAACGGGGAGCGTGATTGACAACAAATCGTACGGCTTGGCAGGTCGGAAAATCAGCGTGAGCATAAGGAAAAGAGCGAGAGCAATTTTCCACAGCCACGAGAAGAATGGGATTCTCGCAAAGAATCGTACAATCTTGCCTCGTACGGTGGTAAGCTTCTCTCCGCCCGTACGCGGAGGGTTTTCGGCGCTGGATTGGAGATCCTCATCCATCGAGTATGTATCGGTCGATTCGAGATCGGTATCGGCATTCTTGAGAGCTGAGTATCTGCCGCGCTGGATACCAGGGATTCGCACACGAAAGCTTCGGAAGTAGGAGTAGACTGGCGGGTGAAGCAAAACGTTAGCGGGCGGACCAGAAACGCCAACATCGCAGACACGAACCTGAGAGGATGTTGTCGCCAATTGCGCCAATGAAAGCACCGAATGCGCGGTAGAAGAATCCATGGATGGGAATGGCGAGAATGAGCAGACCAATTCCGCATGCTATCACGGCCTCGCTGCCGCTGAAAAGCACCTTGAGACCCTCCTTGCTTGTAGCGTAAGCTGTCGCATCGCGCCAATCGAGCTCTCCACCGGTCTTAACGAAGAAGCCAAGCTGCGACGCCGAGCCGCCGATCGAGATAAGTCTGCCAAGTCGCGAAAACGTCAGTTTGCATGTTCATCTCATCTCAAATTGGGGGCCATCGCAATCGATCGCCGAGAAATGACAAGACATACGTAGCAACGGTACCCAATAGACACCCTATCCAAGCCCACGGTGTCTTGGACTGACTCAAAAACAGCCTCGCTATGCATATCGCTAACAAGTCGAAGAGGAAGAATGTCGGTAGGTACAGGATAAAAGCCGAGGCGGGCACCGTGAAGAAATGTGTCCACAGATGTAGCAGTTTGCTGGCGATTACCGAGACGAAGAAGACGCCGAAAACATAGGATACCGAGAAGAGGAAACACATCTTGCCTGGGCTAGGCTGGCTCCTTGCGCGGTCTGTCGTTGAGAAGAGACTCAGACGCAGTGGCCGCTTCGCTGATTGTTGAAAGGAGGGAGGGCGAGCGGCGCGCACGCAACGAAAAACGACGACGATGTTGATTAGATGTTTGTAATGGGGGCGGAAAGGAGAGAAGAAAAAGGCAAGGCAAGGGAAGGGAAGGGAGGGAAGGGATCGGGAAAAAATGAAAGAAAATGATGGAAATAAAACAGAGCCAAGAAGTCTCGTCTTGTCTCTCCCCCCAAGCTACTAAAGAGTCTACCTAGTACAGTTAATGACTGAACTGAACTGACAGGGCCGAGGATGTGTCGTGTGTCGCAGCGGAACGAGCTGGTCTGGACTTGGGCGATTTTGCACCTTCCTTTCCAATGAGCGGGAGAATGTGGGGTAGACACCACCAGAAGAAAAACATGCAGAGCCTCAAGAGAGCGAAGCTCGAGGCCAAATAAGAAAGGGGTCGCGTGTTCAGGGGTCAGTGGCACTCCAAAAGTAGCTCATTAGCTCCTCGGCGGCCAGATTATTAGGGGCTTGTTTTAGCAGGGTACAGCCCCGCCAATGGTTTTTCTAGGGAAGCCCTCGAAACCCAGGGTCGCAACGTGGCTAGTACTGTACTCTGAGAGGTATGTACCAGTACTGCTCACTCGTCAAAGCTTAGGTGATGTGATGTGCGCCGCCAGTGTTGCGCAGTTGGCGGAACAAATTGGCCGGCTGAAATCACACAATATCATGGCGCATCTCTTTTGGTCGAGCTACATCTCCATCAGCATGCAGTCGCCGCTGATGGGCTTGATGTATTGTTGTGTTTCCATATGGATGCTACGCCACTCGACAACGCCCAGGCATCCATGGCATGCAGGTCAAGGGCCGCCGGGGCCGTAACAATGCTCTTCCGGGGAGGGGTAGACTGCCTGTTTGTGGTAATTACTGCGTGGCACGAATCCCAGATCCTTTAGAGTTAGTGGGCTGAAGAGTATTTTACACCGCGAAACCGCCCGATGTAATCAATCTGCATGCACCGCCACCACTCTGCAGCAGTCGTTCACAGCCATTGCCTTGATTTGGGGTGTTGCTTTGAGCGGGGGTGATGTGATTTATTTCATTTGGCCTTGCGCCTCTCGGACTGTTTCGATCTTCGATTGGGATCGTCTTGTTGAGGGATTACATCCTGTCTATCGCGGTTGCAGGATTGAAAGCTTGGAATGCTTGGCACAGTAAGCATAAACTAGATCCTTCAGCCCTTCATAATCCGTCATCATATTACCCGCCGTCTCGCTGCGGGACTGACCGTTGCGATGCATACCTCCCTCCTTCACGAGCTGCAGGCTACAGTTTCAACATGTGCTCACCGATGGATGAATCCTTTGACGTCTCCCATTTTACGGCCCTGGCAATATAACTGGTCGTGTCGTATTATCCATCCCCCCAGGGCTGACTCGTTGGAGTTGAGAGTTCGCAGCGGGTCCCCGTAGCTCGCTCCCTTCAGGTTCTAGCGTGCTTCTGTCATAAAAAAAAGAATCAGAGCCTTTCCAACGGCGGCAGTAAACCTGCAAAGGCTGCATTGACAAGCGGGGCCCTCTTCTCCTTTTTCGGTCAACACCAGGTTTCAGGTTCCAGCCTCCAGACGGCGAGATGCTCTAGACGCTCGGCATTGCTAACCGTGAAGGTCATAACATGATCCCCAATGTCATTTCCGTCAATACGAACATCTCCATCTCATAGACTTTCGATAGCTTCCTCCTTTGTGTTCCGTGATCCGAGAGAGAGGCGGTACACGGCACACGAGATAGACGATCGACCTCCACTCCACTGTCATGCCGCTGGAACAAGCCATGAAACACCTTGTCCCTTGTCGTATCTGACGATCACTAATTTCTCGTTACATAACCGACGGCGGACGGTCGACGACGGAGAAAACAAAAACAGACCAAGTCAATATGTACCTAGCTCATTTAGTTCGTAAAGTCGAGCTATTGTTTTCTCTTGGTAATTGAGCACGCGACACATGATCCAAACAATACGAAGTGGTCGGATGTGCCGAGCCTTTTAGTCACTCAGAATCATGAATGGCGACAATTTGTTTGGTACGAGCGTGATCAACATTGGCACATGGACAAGCTTTCTGGTTGTGCACGGCGAGTTCGCTCGCTAAACAGTTCTCACCACGCTAGCACGGATTTTACTGTTTTTGTCAGCTGTAGGGTAGTCTCCAGTACAGATTAGCTTCAATGTCAATGAGACTTGACGACGATCCATTGATATGTCATTGAGTTTTGCAAACTTTTGAGGAGCGCCAATGACATCTGTCTCTATCACGTATATGAGTTGCATCATGCTTTGGCGACACGATTCGAACAGAATCTCTGAGACCGTGATGTTGGATAGGTTGAGCACCAACTCATCTTGTTGAAATTTGAGGATTTATCCTCATGCTTACTGTTGACCAGTTCATCAGGCGTGATGTCATCCAAAAAAGCACCCAACCTACAACCGAATAAACTCAAAATATCATCTCATTTTCACTTTTCTACATTTAGTTTTATTTTAAAAGTGGCTTACACTTAGAGTGAGGAGGTATTACGCATGTGATGGGAAAATTCTCCACCTCCCACCAACAACGATTAACTGTTGTGTCTGTTCCGAAATGCTACGTTCTTTACCTAATTTAATTCCCTCAGTGTACTCGGAAATTCTCTACTTATATATTCGCCTGGAGCCAAGTTAGCATGATGCGGCCGGATACCTATCCATGCGAACAGGAAGAGTGATACAAAGCCTTTACAACCATTTCTCACTTGAACGTGGACACTCGGCTCCACGACCTCCTCGGACTCTCAATCCGTTGTGGACACTGCTCGATCCTTTGGGCGCTGCGGAGACATATTGATCTCAAATAACGCTGGATATCATGTTAGATGACTAAATATGCGGTGCTGAGACTTGCAACAATCGTGCGCTCTATGGTCTGAGCAAGTGTCTTCGGAATGCCCACCAGAAAGCTCTGGACTGGCATGCCAATTAGCGGGCGGGGAGCCTTCCGGCTCCGTAGGTTGCGATGTAGATGACCATGAGAAAGCATTAGACCTTTACCCTTGGGCCATGACAACCAAGCTATCTGAGATCGTGTCCAAAAGATTCGAGATGGCAAGCGACTGTCGTCAGACCTTGTTATACTAGATCACGAGTTATTGCACTCTTCCCGATAGCATTTTGAGATTGCAGTTATTGATTGTGCTTACGGCCAAATATTGATTAACACTCTGGTGAAGCATCCTGAAGGATTCCGCGTAATAAGCAATCTGCGTAGCTCAGCACCCGCTCCATCAAGGAGCATTGGAGTCTCCGAATAGCGAAGAAGGTCTTTCGACAGGGCTAATATGTGCATGAAGTTGCGTCTAATAAACTTCAGAAAGTTGGCATCCCGAAAAAACCAGTCTTTGTCGTCTACCATCGATCAAAGATGGAACCATCAATTTGAGGATCTCCTTACGACTGGAGGCTGGCCTAGTTAGTCAGTACAGCTGCTTCAGTTTACGCCAGCCATAAGTCGCCTCTTCTGATTTGAGTCTGAGTCACTCCGTGCAAACCTTCCATTAACTTCAGATGGAATTGACATTTATATCCCCCCGCCCTCATCAGAATCTCCTTATCTCTATATCATTTACCCAACCTTTCTCTCCCTCGCTTCTACTCTCAACGTGCTTTGACAGCCACGATTGAATATCATGGAGGAACGTACATTCCATCTCTTTACAGAACTTCCTCTGGAGCTTCGGGAACATATTTGGAAGATGGCAATGCGCCCAAACAAGCCAGGTGTTCAGGTATTCCGGGTGAACGATCCTGAACTCGACAACCCAGCACGTGCGGAGGAAATCATAGGTCTTTCAGTCACCGACGTGTCTCAGAGGCGATGGGGCCTACCACCTTATCCAACTTGCCCGCCTCGCCTTGCACTTCCGTTATGGAACAAATATCCAGACAGTGTTGACAACACAAGCGATCATAATATATCCACATATCTTCTGGATGGCTCAATGCTGACTGCCTGTCAAGAGTCCAGATCGTTGATGAAAAGGATTCTCGGGACATACAAAGCGTCTCACAACATCTACGATAAATCAAGGATCGCATATTACTTCTCAGGCGGTGCCCCATCATACATCACCATTTATCTAAAGACAGACTTGATCATCTTGCAGTTTGACGATATCTTTGAGTTTGAATGGGACTATCTTGAAGATTTATTCTATGAAAGTGGAAGTTATCACTCTGCCATTCGCTGCATAGGCATCGAGTATAACCAGGAGTGGGGCATCGATCTTTTGGAAGAGGATCGAAATCCAGACCCGTGGAGTGAGCCAACCGATTTCGCGCTGGGTAAGCTATTCGAGCTTGCTGAAAGGATGCTGTATCTTAGCATCTGGCTGATCGATCACAACCTAAAGCGGCGCAAGGAGGCTCCTCCTTTCAAAGACAGCCGTAAACACGAATTTCGTAACCCTTACCTCGATGCGCCATTTTACGCCAACGACAGAAAGTTCCTCAAAGTCAACCTTGAGCAGGGAGAGGATTGTTTGGATCAGTGGGAATACATAAAGCCAATGCCTGATGGGGACTACAGAAAGTCTTCTCTGTATTTTGCGGATCGACTTCGACAACGAGTGTGCGATTATGCCTGCAGAGACGGATGTATTGTGTCTCATTGTTCATCTTACCTTGGTTTACTTGGGTGGGACGATATTTGGGCATTACATTTCGTGCGTGCATGGTTCTTATCCATAGAGTCGAACAACAAACCTTGGTCCTGTCGCCAGGACGTCTCGAGTCTTAAACATTCGGTACTTCTATTAGGACAGCTGTAATCGATCCAGATGATTGGAAGCCGGGTGGGCACCGTTCTATGGCACTGTCTGGGGAATTGTGAATGGCCCTGGGTCAACATCAGAGTTCTTGGAGCATATGAGAGCGATGGACATCACCTTACAGACACACGATCGATGACGTGTATTGAACGGGTTGTTCATCACTTACATATACCAGATACATGCAAATATCGCACTTTAAGTACCAGTCTATCAATTACAACCTTTGGAACTGGCGCCACTTTCTAACTGTGGCTATATCGCCTACAATAAACACTGCCTTCACACAAAGGTCAATATTAATTGTTTATCTTGTACATGCAGTTCGTAAAGCTAGTTATCTTCCACTCCCAAATATTCCTTAAGAAACTTGATCTGCCGAGCCGCATTTCGCTCAAAGTTGTTCCCAGTATAAGCGTCAAAATGTCCGCCTGGCAAGATGGAAAGCTGCTTTGGTTCCCTTGCCCGAGAGTAGGCTTCGAGAGCTAAGTCCGTCGGCGTCAAAACATCATTTTCCGCGACCGTCATCAACAGTGGCGTTGGTGAGATGCGATGGATCCACGCCGATGGATCGTGCGCACGGAAGAGCTCCAGCGACTTGAGCGTGACTTCGTTCTTCCAAGCTGACTTTGGAGCCCAGAGCTTTTGAAAGAAGTCGTAGCTATCGGGAGTGGGGAGCGCAGAGGGCGCTAGAGGGTTCTCATCTACCACCTTGACAGTGGCCGGGGCGTTTCCAGCTGCTCGTTCGAGTCGGTCTAGATAAAGAAACGAGGATAAGCAATGAGAAGCGTGTAATTAACTGCTATGGAAGTTAACCAACCTTTCTGGAATTCACCTTCCATGAACTCGGCAAAATCTGGTCTTACAAGCCGGTTGAAGTTGTCCCATCCATTCAGACACGGAACCTGAGAGAGAACTACCTTGACGCGTCTATCAACGGCGCCAACGCGGAGGACATGCCCGCCACTGTAAGAGCTTCCCCAGACGCCAATCCTCTCCGGATCAACTTCACTCCGAGACTGGGCAAAGGTGATGGCATCGGATATATCGGCGACCTGGAGATCAGGAACAATTTCCTGCCTCGGCTGGCCTGGTCCAGTGTCACTATCACCGAGGCCTCTGTTGTCGTAAACCACACAAGCCATCTTCAACCGGCTGGTAAAGCGTTCGGCAAAAGCGTCAAGATCCATCTCTTTCAATGCTGAGAAACCATGACAGAGGACCAGACATGGCAGCTTGGATAGATTTGCTGTTGATGGCAGGTAAAACCACCCTCGAAGTGTGACACCGTCAGATGTGGCAAACTCAATATTGGAACGAGGCATCTTTTACAATTGATGTATGAGTTGATAGTAATGTCTATTGAATGTACTGGGGGGCTGGATCTTGGTTGCTTCGAATCCTTTAAATGAGAAATCCGGTCTTAGGATCGGCTTACTTCAGTCGGTGTTTCAACGGTGCCCAGACGCGCATCTTGTGCGGCATCTTGATCAACGCGGCGTCTTAATTTCCCCGGCTTCTCAGCTTACAGGCGGCATCTTGGCTTGCCAATAATCACTCTAGTCAGTAATTTGTCAGTCCCAGGGAGACATTGCCCTTCGAAACATGCAAAGCCAATGCAGTCTTGATTATGCGTAATTCTCTGGGAAAAAAATACTACTTCTATTACTTTCTGATACACGATCGTGTATTTGTTACATGCAACACACGGTATTGGAATATCTGCAGGATCATTGCCGGTATTCCAACTCCCTCTGTGATTATGGTCTCAAATTTCTTGAAATGATTTAATCTGGTCCTTTTTCTTCGAATAACTGTTGCTTGCAAGTCCTTGTAGGCGAATACAGAATACAAATACGCAATGGCTCGGCTCTCAAGATCTGCAAGAATCTGAGGTGCACCATCGCATCCTATCTCAATGGGAAATTGTAGCATGAGCGCTTCGAATGTAAAAGTGGCGATGCTGACGGCGCCACATGGATACTTAGCAGGTAATTGCATCATTACCTAACTTTTGTATACTGAATGAGGTACATACATTCATACAAACGCAACCCTATTGTTAATCTGTGGTAATACTATCTGCTGAGGCCTTCCCAGGAGCCAGGTAGTTGTAAATATCTTTCACTGCATCTTTCTTCCTGCTAGTGAGGCTTGCAGGACCCTGCGGTCCAGGATCATCAAGAAGAGAAACCTTCCTCCATTCTGTCTCATGACAGACTTCCAACATGGTTCCTGGCTCAAACTCTTCGGTTTTGGTGAGTAAAGCCATCATAGCGTTGGCCACAGCATCCGGTGGCAAGAGATAATCTCGCTCCATGTCAAGGAACTTGGCTGCCTCGGGTTTCTCTGAGAAGAGTGGGGTGGACACAGTTCTTGTACACGCACACATTAGCTGACGCAAGATATGATGGAAACGGAGGTGTCTCACCCTGGTGCAACTCCCAAGACCCTAATGCCGGAGGTTTGGGCAAGAGGTGCCATTCCTCGGACAAAACTGCTCAGTGCATGTTTTGAAGCAGTGTATAGCGGAGTGATGATGCTCGACCTCTGTGCAGCAATGCTGGACAGATGGATGATGGTTCCAGGAAGACCAGCTTCGACAAGCCTCCGCACAGCAATGCGTGTCGTCTTGATAGGGTGCACGAGATTGATGTCCAGAACCTTGTACCTCGAGTCGCTGTCTCGGTCCTCCCAGAAGGAATTGCTTGAGGGTTCATAGACGCCAGCTCCAGGGACCACGACGGTAGGTACGCCCTTGAAAAGTGTCTTGCAGTGGTCAAACGCCGCCTCAAGTTGAGCCCAGTCTGTAACGTCGAGTTTGAAGAACTTGACCCTGTCCGCATCGGTTGGCTGCAGTGAGTCAATCCATGTCGATGCGGTGGGATGAAGAGCAAGGTCTGCGATGAGAATGTGGTAGCCGGCCTCGTGGATCTTCTTGACAAAGGCGAGCGAGATGCCTGACCCGCCCCCAGTGACAAGGGCAATCTGGCGCGGGGTGGTGTCGGTCATGGCTCAATGGTTGGAGTTGCTCGTGCCAAACATCGAGCCCTATGGGACACAACCCTTTGGACTAATTGATATACCTGGAGTATTTTGACTGGTCGCGAACCGCGAGACAAGACTAGGACGACTCTCGGCTTCTTAGGCGCGGCTTCTCGACATTCAGGGATTAGTCTTATTAGTGGCGGAGCTACAGAATATACCACCGCAAATGTCTAGCTCAAAGTCTAAACCCGGAAGACTAGATCTCTCTAGTCTAACTCTAGACGCGGGGAACGCGGGGTCTTCAGATCTTGTCCATGTGAACCGCCAGAGCCAGGTCGGGGAATCATTATTAAGAAGCCGCCTTCGCAACAAGTCGGCCTCATCCCCTGTCTTCACTCTCCGCCATGCCCGTCCGGACTGCCATCGCATGTCGCCGATGCAATGCCCGCAAGATCAAGTGCTTAGCACCAAATGGCGTTCCTTGCCTCAACTGCGATTCTGCAGGGGCAGATTGCCAGCTCATAGAGTCGAGGAGAGGCAAGTACCCGCGCCACAGACGGCTCAGGACAGCCAAGTCCTTACCCGTGGATAAGGCCACCGAAGCAGATGAGGCTCTGCGGTCTTCGTCAAGTTCCTCAAACCCACCACCGATATCTCTATCGCCGCAACATGTAGTCGCGGCGTCGCCGTCGACTTCCCATCGTGGCGCAGAGTTCGACGCCACTGACGCTCACGAGACTCTCGTGGCTGCCGACTCTGGGGATGGCAACACCAACGCCGCCAACATCAACAGCACGGCCACGACACATGACACGCCTGAATCACCTGGCTTTCTCTACGCTCGCATCGCCGAGAGTAGTGCAAATAACAACTCCACATCAACCATCACCGACACCAATAGGACGGCCTTTCTCGGCGAAGCCTTCAGCCTCAGTTATGTCGTCCACAATGTCATTGGACCCTTGTTCTCCAGCTCGTCGACTCATCCCCACAGACTGCACTTCCCTTTGACTTGCCACGGCGATGGTGGATCCGATGCACGCTCCCGAGTAGATATCGTAACATGTCAGATCAGTCATCTGAGGTCTCAACGTCTTCTGTACTTCCCATGTCGCGAAACACTCCACCTTCTCCTCGACTGCTACTTTGAGGCCTTCCACCCAGCCTTTCCTATACTCGACGAGTCCTCATTTCGCAGAGCAACTGACGCAGGCGAGACTTCTCTCATTGTTCTCAGCGCCCTTCTTATGGTTGCCGTGAGTATCTGTACCACAGATGTCCTCCAGCAGAATGGAACTGTCAGCCGGTACGGTGCGCGGAGTATCTACTATCATCAAGCAAAGGCTCTATACGATGCAGATCAGGAGCCTAGCAAAGTTGACATCGTTCTGGGCACCTTTTTGATGAGCTTTTGGTGGGGAGGCCCCAATGATCCCAAGGACTCGTGGCATTGGCTGGGAATCACATCAAATCTTGCAACGAGCCTCGGCATGCATCGGTCGTGAGTTGTATTCTTGTTCTAGCTATCTCTATTACAGTCTAACCATCCTGTCTTCTCCATGATAGGACTCAAAACTCGTCCGTGGACTCTAAAACGGCGGCAAGGTGGAAGAGAATTTGGTGGTCTATCTATGTATGCACCAGGTTCTTTCGTCACAACTGATTTCCACTGACTGACCTTGATCCAGATTAGGGAGAACCTTGTTAGTGGCTCAATTGGAAAGCCTCGTCACATATCAGATTCAGACTGGGATGTTGAAGCGCCAAGAGAAGAGGATCTCGAGAGCGTGGTTAGCTCCGAGCGGCCTGAACGTACCGTCTATTTTATATATATGGCCCATTTATCCAAGATATGTACGTAGTTATACCTGCGACATAACCTTTTCTTGACCACCCAGCTGACTAGCCTCATATTGCCCCAGTCGGTGGTATTCTGTCCTCCAGATATGCAGCCTCCAAACCCGTAGATTCGAGCAAAGGATCTGAAGATCTGGAGCATGATCTTCAACAGTTTCGTTCAGGGCTCCCAGAAACAATGGTCTACAGGGGTCTTGGTCCAGACCAACAAGGCCTCTGGGCCGCTATGCTCGCAATGGCAACGTGGTGCGTACCACTATGTTCAAGACTTGACCCGGGCCATCGCACTAACTCGGTCCATCAGCTACGCTACCATACTTCTTTGTCGTCCACAGAATGAGGATCAAACCAGTGAGAACTGCCGATGGGGAAACCGTCAGAAAGCCTTTGACGCAGCGAATGAGATCACTCGTATAACAGAAGACATCTTGGCAGGCTCAGCAGGGAGGCTATGCCAAATACACACGTTAGTAGTAACTGGATGGAAATCAGTCCGCCGTGGTTCTAGACTGACAATCACCCTTTGCAGAATACCAGCTCTTTTCAACGCTCTAGCCATGCATCTCCTCTCACTCTGCGAATCAAGAGAGTTGGAGAACTTCCAAGTCCGGAAGGGTCTAGCCGAAGCCCGCTCAGACATTTGCATGCTTGGCCTTGAGGTCCTACAGGAATCATGGCCCGTCGGAAGGTGGGTGTACCGCCTTTTTGCCATGATCAGAAACCGAATGCGGGAGTATGCACAACCTGAGCCCTCAGTGATGATGAATCACCCAGCACCACCTTATCCGTCGATTCAACAAGAGGCGGATAGGGGTGAGCAAGATATTCGAGATGACGTTCAAGAGGATACCCAAGGATGGCATGGCCATGATGATACCGAGCAGGGCGTAGTCGCCTATTGGTTACCTACACCACTATACTCGGCTGAGACTTTTTCGCCGCATCAGTGCTTGGATCTGACAGCCCAGAGTCTCTTGCTTGAGGATTATATTCCTGATATATTTACTTTCAACTGAGAAGAATTAAATTACTCGCCCCGCATCGAATAAATGTTTAAAAAACGCCATCAGCAGAACCACAAGACTAAATTCTTCCGCGATCAAGAAACTTTCTTGGGATAGGCACATGCTTTGCTCTTAGATACTCAGCCACATTCTTTCCTAGCACATCGTAAGTCGAGCTTGCCGCCACTCCTCGGTCCAGGTGATCTTTGAGCAGAAAGTGAACAGCTACAGAACGGACCTGTTAGTGGTCCCTGCCAGTGAGGGGTGAGCTTGAAGGTCAACTTACCTTGGATATTCGGTAGCTCGAATCGTTCAACGCGTCCTCCGTTATAATCATTCTGTAGAATATCGATGATTCGGTCCACAGTGAGCAAGGACCTCAGCCAGGCGTACTCATCCTCGTGGCGGACAAAGAACCCGATATTACAATCTGAACCTTTGTCACCGGACCGGGCGTGCACGATATAGCCTAGCGGTGCCATGACGCTCGGCCCAAAGGAGAGCAGGGGTTGTGGCTCAGTCACAGGTTGCACCTCCTGCTGATGCACATAAGGAACCGTATCGGTGGGTGCCTCGATCTCGATGATGCGTTCACTCCGGGGAAGATGAGCTCTATGCCTGATAAGGGCTTGCGGCATTATTGTGACAAAGTACTCATTGTAAGGCTTCGGAAATGCCTGGCGGTCATCCACGGCAAAGGTGGCTCCGGGATACGTTGACATGACAATGTTCCAGCACTTGTTGCGGAAGTTGGACGGCGACAGAGCATCTGCGTCAGGTGCTTGGGCGAATACCCTCAAATCAACAGTGGCGGCGTCTTGGGATGCTGGGTAGGGCTGGCAGGTCCCGCTGACTGTGAAAGCAAGCTTGGACATGGACTCGACATCGAGGTAGAATCTTAGCTGCTTCTCCAATAGCGCAGCCTTCTCTTCAGCGTCGAGGCCCACGATGAAGTAATGAACCTCAGCCTGGTAGCCTCCGGGGGCGGTCAAGCCGACCTTTGTTGTTGGCGGGGGCTTTTCGAAGCCGATGTTGTGTACAAACACACTATCAGGACCGGCCTGCTCCATCTTGACCTGGTCCACGATGGCGACGACGTCCGAGTTGTAGTATCGCTTGCCCTGCAGCTCATAGAGCAGTTGAGATCGGCACGTGTTGACAGACACTTCGCCGCCCCTATCCTGCGAGTGGTGGCACTCGATGAAGAAGGTACCATCATACTGAATGCGGGCAATGGGCAGATTTAACAAGGGACTCTTGCCCTGAGGGAGCGTCTTGAAGCCAGTGTAGTTGCCGCCGGTGACGTAGTAAGAACACTCGACCAAATGACCCGCGATCAAAGCATGTGCAAGCTCCTGGTACTGCGTGCTAGCCCACCCATGCCAGTATGCAGCAGCTCCCATGGTTGGGGCTGCATCGGCCACGCGACCGCAGAGGACGATGTCAGCCCCATTCATGAAAGCCTGGGATATGCCTCGTGAGCCCAGGTAGCACTGCGCATACACCGGGCTGTGTCCCCATTCCTGAAAAGACTGGCCCGTAGTGATGTTTCGAAGTTTCGCTCCCTCAGAAACGTACTGCTGGACTACGTCGAGAACTTCATCACCTTCAATCCAGGCAACTCGAAGATCTGCTCCGGATTCCTCGACGATCTTCTGTATACGCTGATACAGAAGTTCTGTGTCGCATGCTCCGGCGTTGACGGCCATCTTGATCTTTCGTGCAGCCAAGTCTGGCAGGGCGCATTGGAAGGATTCGACGAACTGTTGTTCGAAAGCAGGAGCAGTGTCGGAATTCTGGCTTTCAGCACGTTGTGCTTTGAGCATTCCGCGTGCTGCCATGTTGTACTCTGACAGCCAGTCGCCGACGATAAAGTCGATTTCGGCATTCTTTGCGAGCTCTGCCAGGTTCTCAACCATGTCCGTGATGGCGCCTGATGCGGATGCCACACGGACAGGACGGCGATTTATTTGAGATCCCATCTTGAAAGTTTTGTTCTGGTGGCGTTTCTGTTGATACAAACGCTATGATGTGCTGTTGTTATCACAAAAGTAAATCTTCTGTGCCAGGAGGAGAGGTTAGCATTATAGCAACAGCGATAGTTTTATCCAAGTCAGTGTTATTGTAGATGGATCAGAGGATATGGAGGGGTGCAGTACTGCCGCGCCGGGCTCGGCTTCTGACTGGAAACAATGGTTCGGTCCATTTGGGTACCATCAAGACGGCATCTTAGCCCAGTCCCCGCGGTATCACAGTAAGTTGATGATATGCCGGGTGGCCAATGGCAATCAAACCATGGTACGACTACTCTTCTGGGATCAATCAGTAATCAACTATCTGAATTGTGGCTTGACTGAGTAATCTGGAGTTGAGTCTTGTGACAATGCTAGTTTTGCTACCCAGCCCAAGCCAAAGAATTCTCGCTTCGTCTACACCTTTACCCCCGGGCTCTTTCTAGACACTTTGTTACTGCGCGTCGATCAATAGTGTATTTTAATAACCCTCTATTGATTCTGGGCTTTGAGTGACTCTATTCGGTCGGCTACAGGATAGCGATAGCATTGGGGGGCGAGGCACATCCACCAACCACCCTCAGCGGAGCGCTTGCTAAGAAGAATGACCACCTGTTATGCGCCCTGCACTCTTCTGCCAGTGCCTCCAGGTCCCAAAGCTCGCCGATTGGTGTTCCCCACTGTACAAGTAACCATTCGTGTAAGCAGCAGTCTTCTGGATACGGCCATGCCTCAAAACCCATGGTATCTCCAGCTACAGCCGCAAAGTGCTTTGAGTACAGCCATCTGACCGTTTCCTCACTGTTTTCCAGTCCGATCATATAATGCTGCTTCTCTGTGCCTAAAGCTCGAATATCGGCCTTAGCGTTGCTGTTGGAGGAAGAGAGCTCTGTCAGATTTGTTGTCCTACTAAGAGAGGGGGGGTGTGGATACATACTTGTGCCATCTCACGAAACCGCTCCTCACGATGAGAATATCCCCTTGCCTAGTCTCCGTCCCCTGGTAGGCAAGCGTGGCCTCGAGCTCCGAAACTGGGATCTTGTGGCAGCTGATGGCTGATGGCGGTTCGATGCCTGGATTCTCGTGCTCCCACCAGCTCAGCTAGTTTCGGCGAGTGATTAGCTAGAATAAGAGAGGTTGAACATGGAACCTACCCAGTCTACAAGAATTCCTCTACCAACAATGCCGCCCCTATCACACATTTCTGATGTAGAGATAAGGTAAGTAGTGGTTCAGGATATTGCTCTCGGGCAAGCAGCACGTACTGTGAATACCAAGATCATTGGATTTCTTGAGCTGCTCATGGGTCCAGCCATTGTAGTAAACTGCTGTCTTCTGGCTCCCGAACTGTCGAGGTGGGTAACTTGTTAACCTTATAATACTAGAAATCGTATACATTCGTGGAGACTGATGGAACATACATGCTTCAAACTGTCCCATTGAGAGCTTGTCTGCGTGTTGAAAGAAATAACGTCGTCAAAGGCGACAAAGCCTTCCCCGGCAAGGTCCTTTACGGTGTGCTGCAGTGGAATTCGTCCGAAACCTGGGAACTCAATATTATGGAGGGGCCAGTCGAGCTGCACGTGCGTCCCGGTTTGGATCTCGTCTTTCGCCTTCTGTACAACATCCTTGGTAAGGAGTCGCAGTGCTGTAGCCAAAGTGTCAGTCTCTGCTTCTTGCCCTTCTTTTCTTCTTCCAGTGCAGTGGCTAGCGTTCTTTTGTCGACTAAACAGGATGTCTTGAACTTCAACAGGCCTTTCTGCTTTACTTACTACCCAATTGGTCTTTCTGCCCATCAACGTCGAAAAAGCCCCAGAGGCATCCTTTTGGTTGGCCTTTGACAACTGGAAGGCCATCAAACTCGGGGAAAGAGATCTTGCTCATGGTTGCACAAGGGATGCTGGCTGCCGCGTCAACCACAGATTTCGCAGGTCTATCAGCCAGTCACCAAAATCGATGAAATGTTATGACATCCTCCGCTATTTGACAGAACGTTCTCCCTAGAGAGCGTAAATGTGGCTGAACTAAACCGCACTAACACCTGATCTAAAAAGCCGAGACGCCCCCTCACTCACCAAACTACCTATTTTGGTACCGTATTTGAGAGGCGGCTTCTTGAGATGCCGAAGAGGCCGTTGGTTTGTTTCCCTCTGATTTTGCATCCGCATCCTCCTCTATGGACGACCCCTTGCCCAAGTCGCCCTAAGGTCAGGTTGAGATATCCCTGGATCACTTCCCCACGATCTATTACCCCAGACGCGGAGAGGCCCGCATCCCCAGATCTTCTGCATATATAGATGCCGTCGCATTTCCCCAGAAAGCGATCTTCCGGCGCAGCAGCATCTCAACATAACAACCCTGATTCCAAGACAAGAACAAACAAGCAAACGTCGTCAGGGGTAGCAGAGGCGAAATGGCTGCAACCATACACAATAAGTCGATTCCAGCGACGAGATACAATTTCGCACTTGTATTCTTCGTGGCTCTTGGCTCTTTCACCTATGGCTTCAACGCCTCAATCATGGGCACGGTCTTCGGCCTTGCCCCTTTCTTCTCCTATTTTAATCTCGAACTCACAGGTCCCGGTGCAGACTATGCCAATTCAATGATCGGCGGTACGAAATACTCAAAGAAGAGCTCAAAACATGTGCTGACAAGATTTGATCCCAGCTACGAACGGCCTTTTCTCCGCTGGGGGTATCATCGGCTGCCTCCTTATGACGAAACTCGCCGACAGATTTGGACGAAAGAGGACTATCCAAGGGATCTGCGCTGTTTGTGTTGTCTCAGTTATATTCCAGGCGGCTGCTGTACACATCGCTATGTTGCTTGTGGGCAGGTTTCTCAATGGTCTTGGGTAGGTCCAGAGCGTCACTACGCTTCTCACGTATACAACAAGAGCTTACGCTAATTCTTTCACGCAGTTCTGGGATGATGAATGTCATTATCCCTCTGTACCAGTCCGAAGTTGCTCCGCCACACATCCGCGGCCGCATGGTCGGAGCCCATGGTTTCTGCCTCGTTCTCGGCTATGTCAGTTCCCTCTACATCTCCAGCCTCTAACCGCTTAATCATTGCTAATACCATCTCCTGCTCATCACAGAACTTTGCCGCCTGGACTGGACTCGGTTGCTACTTTGCGACCAATCCTCAAATGCAATGGCGACTCTGCCTTGCTCTTCCTGGTCAGTAACGAGCAAGCTTTGTATTCCGACTGTTACACCACTAACACCATGGCCCATTCACAGCTGTTGCTCCCGGTATCCTTGGCCTCGGATCATCATTCATTCCAGAATCTCCCAGATGGCTCGTAACCCAAGACCGTGGGACCGAGGCCCTCGATATCCTCACCAAGCTCCACCATCAACCGGGCGACCTGAACAATGAAGCGGCCCAATCTGAGTGCCGCGCTATCAAGACCCAGTTAACTTATGATTCAACTGAGCCCAAGTCTTTCTTCGGCATCATGAGAAAACCTTCCTATCGCAAGCGACTCCTCATTGGCATATTTGTCCAGTAAGTAAACTGCAAGCACCATGAGCCACAGCATGCCTCGAACGTGAGCTGATCTGATCTCCAGGTGCATTGCCCAATCTACCGGAGTGCTTGTAATCAACAACTACCAGGTTCTTCTTTACAACGGCCTCGGTCTCACAGGCTACCTCCCGCTCCTCCTCTACGGAGTGTACACAGCTTGGGCGGCTTTGCTCAACTGGGTGGGCGCCATGTTTGTTGATAAGTTTGGTAGAACTCTTATGCTCACCGTCGGACTGGTACGTGATACATCCTGATCCCCTTTTGGGCATGGAAATACTGATCCTACCCAGGTCGGGTGTGCACTGATGGTAGCCGGCGAGGCAGCCATCGTCGCTGTTGCCGCCGAGAACAAGAACAACCACGCTATCAACGCAGCTGGTGTGTTCTTCCTGTTCGTCTTTGTTACTTTCTATGCCACATGTATCGACGCCATCAGCTACATATACTGCACCGAGATCTTTCCCACTTCCATCCGAGCCAAGGGCGTGAGCTATTCCGTCATTGGCCTGTTCGTCATGACTCTGAGTAAGTGAAACTTGTGTTAGATATTGCATTGGCTGACTGAAATATGCTGCTAGTTTATACACAGCCTGCACCTATCGCCTTCGCTCAGGTCGGGTGGAAGTACTACCTTGTCTTTATCATCGTGCCTCTCCTTGGAGCCCCCGTTGTTTATTTTATGTTTCCTGAGACTAAAGGTTTTTCATTGGAGGAGATTGGTACTCTCTTCGATGACGGGAATGAGACTTCGACTGTTGAGGTTCGAGAGGATGTTGCCGAGAAGCTGGATTGCCTCTGAGCTGTGGCAATGCGAACTCAGGTCGTGTCTGTTTACGGATCGCTTCAATTGAATGACGGCATCAGCGTCGTATTAGCTGATATTTCAACATATCATTCTATCTTAAGCCCCCTGTTCTCTATTGTCTTCCAAAGTCTTCAACGCCCATTCTCGTATCTTGATCGATGCCTAGCTTAGCCTCCTGTCTGTGACGACCGTTAATGTTTTGATGACAGTCATAAATAAGGTAATCTCAGCTATATACCTCTACACCTATACATGGCCATATACTTTAGAAGCTTGCTCCCCTCGTTAACCGCTTTCAAGTTCTACTATGCCATGTGGTCAATTACTCCAAAGTCACATCTTAAGATAATGAAGCCACTTTCCTTGTAGGTTGTTTTAGACTCTTAAAGTATCTAACGCTGCATAACGTCCATCAAACCTACACCAAAACCCAAAGTACATCCGCTGAAACAAGCATAAAATTAAGCTTGAAAACAAAGGCTAATGTTCGCAAAAGCTGTACTGAATGGCAGACCATTTTTCCTCAGCATCGCGTTGATAGCGAGTCCGTTCGTCCATCAACTTCAGGCGATGCTCCTTCGCCTCTTCCAGCGACATTGGCATAATCGAATCATCTCCCTCGGCCTCCACCATGCTCACCAGTTCCGCAGGAAGAGGCTTGCCACTCTCTGCCGCAGCCTTCAACCCAGGATGCTCTGGCTCCCCCTCAGCCACCAGCTTCGCAACCGCATTTGGAACTTTAGTGGCGTTATCGCGACTCAAGTCCCCAAACGCAGCCTCCATCCACCAGCTCTTCTGCTGGGGCGGTGCATTACCCGTATTGATGATTCTCGTCCTCGGATCAACGAGCCAAAGTGCTATGAACCGGCGATGGCCCGGTTTACTCATATCGTCCAACTCCACATGTGAAACTCTGTGGTGGAAAACATTGGGGAACGCCACCAACCTACCCTGCTTCGTCTCGATCTTTCCATATCGCTGCAGACAATCACCACCGTTCGACCTTGTACCATAGACCTGCTCCATCCAGCTGTAGGAGTCTTGGTCTACGTTCCAGTCCTCTTGATAATAGTCGGTCTGCATACGGAATTGCAGATAGCTTGGCTTCACGTTCTCAGAATCGAGGTAGTAAAGAGCTGTGCCGACGATATGTTCATTCATTTGACCTTCAACGTGCCACCCTCCAGGAGGAAATACGGGCATATCTGGGGTGAGTTCGATGGAGGCCATCTTGACGATAACTTGGAGATCCTTGAATCGGTCGCGCAATGACGTTCCGGGCTTGAGACCATAGTCCCAGGCTTCGAACTCTGGCGCCTCTGGCTGAATAGGCTCTCTGATCTTCTCCCAGGCGTCTAGCTTGCGGGTGTTGTAGAGAAGCTTCCCATCTGTGTCTCTGATGACGTCTTCATATTCCACTTCGCCTGCGTCATGAGGCGTCCAGTCATCAATTCGCGGGGTCCAATTTGCTTCGTTTCCGTCACTGAAAATGATTGTGAGCTTCCAATTAGTCTCACTCCAGTAAATGGATTTTACTTACTCGGGGTTCTGAGGACGCGGGAAGCGAGCCTTGGTCCGGCCAGCGGAAACGACTTTCCAGTCTCTCAGAAATGACACACTATGATTCCAGGCCGGAATAGCTCTTTCGATGAGTTTCTCAACCGTCTCATATATATCACGGTGCTTGGGATGGAGATTGTTGATGTTGCTTGTCAGTTTGACACTCCCATCATCCATGAGCTTGACGTTAGACGGAAGCCATTGGTAGGCATCGGACCAAAACAATTCATGGGTTGTCCTGCCAGCAAATTCGTAGCGACTATTGTATTCTTCTGGGACTTCGGCGGGTTTCTTCGGTATGGCTTCTCCTTTGCCACTACATTTTTCGATGGCGTCTTCGATACCGACAACCTCGTCGCGAAATACTCGAGAACTACCATAGACAAGGGGGTATAGAGACGGGTGCACAAGGTTCTGTACCAGATCGTAGCTGCGAGGATGCCAGTCTGGGTTATCTTTCTGTTCCTCCTTTAGCTTCACGAAAGCGTCTCGAAGACGCTCATGGAGACTCTCATCGATGAACGTGTCCGATTTGATGACGGTTGCGTTTGCATCCAAAGCTGGTATGAGACCAGTTTTCTCAAAGAATTCAGCCTTGACACGGAGCTCTTTGACACACTTCAAGTAGTTAGTATCGAGAAAATGGTGAACATTTATCTTCTTACATATTCAAGACAGCCCCGATCTAGGATGTACTTGAGTCTATCGGGACCATACTTGTGCCAAGATCTGGATCCTGGGTATTCGTTCTGTACAATCTCATCGTACAGAGGATCAACCGGAAGCGCAAGGGCTTCTTGAATCCATTTTTCAGCGATGGCCTTATCGAAAATCTTGAACCCAATAAGCTCCATACCAAGCGATATTACATACAAGCATTCATACCTTTACGTGCCAGTTAGGCTTATCCGTCAACTGATTCATCACAATCATCATGGCAACCTCCCGTACAAGTAACATATCGGATTCTACCCCGGGGGAGCTATAGTGAATTCCAATCGGGTAAATTTCGCCTTTATGGTGACAGTCATGATAGCGAAGATTCATGCCGAGGCCCGGGTAGCAGCCGACTGTCGGAGGGCCTGGCTTCTTGTCAGAGAACATGGTGGTGAGATGGAGTAGAGTTATTTAGAGGTTCAGGTGTGACTTTTTTTTGGAGGCGACGCGTCTCTCTTATTTATGCGCGATATTATCATGCGTCTGGGGGTTGATATCCACATTCTTGCATTGTTTTACGTGACAGAGAGCTGTTGGTTTGGCTGCGACACGAAAACCAGTCGCGAAATCACGTGTGAAATGGGGTATTTTAGGCAGCCGTACCGGGATATTGTAAGCCAAGTTTGAGGGTTGATGCAAGAGAAACTTTTCGATTAACGTCCGAGCAAGAGCAGCTGCTTACCATCTGACTATTGGTTAAACTGTGTTTTCTTTTTTACCTTTGTGTGTTGAGGCTGAATCATGATCTAGGTTTTCCTCTTATCAGCCTTGTGCTGTAGCAATTGGTCAGACATCTTGGTATAATATCTAAGTTGTGAGCTTGAAGTGTTATTTGCCGCTGAGACCTGTGGCTGAAAGCTTAATCCGGCCGAGAGAACCTAGTGTTGAGGCTCAAAGCTCTTTTGACCTTTCAAGCTTATCACAGTGTACTATCTGTTCACTTTGTGGGAGGCCTGGTTTCTTCTGGCAGCTGTCTGATGTTCAAACTTTCGTGACTGTTCAAATTTGCTCCAATGCATAGGGGTGTGTCTTTTACCACCGCCAACGAATTTTATCGACGTGGCACCGTCTGATTTGGCGAAATGAATACATCGTTTCCAATACCTCCCACTCGCCAAGTCCAGATGTTCAACCACTTGTGCCAACATCAAAGACGATCACACCCAAGAAGCCCCAAAGTCGCTTGTGTATGTCCTATGGAACCCTCAGGTCGCGAACGATACCACTCATGGAGTCGGTCTGCAAAGTGTAGCGAGGACGTGCGATACTCTCCATCTGCAACAGGGTTGACATATTCCCAGTGATCCAGGCGCTCCTCCCCCTCCCAAAGACCAACGTTAATGCCGGAGAACTTTCTGTCGGCTCCATAAAAAGAAATATTCTCAGTTGACCAGAACTCGTGACGACGCTTTTCATGGTAAGGAGGCGCGCCTGTCCTTCGTCTCAGATTATGGTCAACTATCCAAACACGTGCTTTGCTAACAGTTGCACCGAAGGAATAAATCTTGTTGAATGCATTGGCTCTATCGCCTCGCTCGTTTCGGTCGCAAAGATGAATGCCCCAATCAGGTCGGTACTCGATGCCGATATTCCTCAAGTCTTGCAGGCGGTGCAGTGTTTCCTCATCCAATTTGTCAAAGTCGAACCTGTCGAGCTGCAGGATAACTAGGTCTTCATTGTAACGGATCGTGATATACATGAGACCACCGCCCGAGAGGTAATAACCCTTCCACGAGGGGGAATAAGGATAGCGCCATGGGGCACTCGAAAGGTGCTTTTTCATCGTGAGTCTCGATTCATAGCAAGCTGTCCACAAACCTGCATCGATTAAGTATGACGATATATTGAAATTGCTGTCATTCTCGATGCCACAGAGATATTTGCTCTGCAATGGAACAGCCACACCAACACCGGGTGGTGGAAGCAGTCGATTTGTATAGTGACGTCGGGCGAATCGTATCGTGTCTTGTGGGCGATCCGGGACATCCGAGCCAGGAACACGCACGCGTAGAATATGTGCCGCTGGTAGATCTGGCCAAATCGCGTACTTCCAGACTTGCAGCCTAAGCTCTGTGGGAAGAGCTGAGAATAAGTGGAATTCTGATGCCATTTTGGAAGTAGCCCGGAACAGCAAGTGTAAAGGTTGTGCGATTATGTTTGTTTTTTGAATGAGGATACCGCCGAGATGTAAGATGGGCGACGTGGCCTGAGTAGATGTGGGAAAACGAGTCCTTGGTCGATGGATTGGAGGTTCTTATACGCCTCTGAGGCCGGCCAAAGAGTTATCATCTAGGTTTTCGAGCTAGAAGTGTTATTTGCCGCTGAGATCTGTGGCCGAGAGCTTAATCCGACCGAGAGATGATAGTGGGAAAAACGAGAGAGTGCGACTTTTCAAACCATACCATAATTAGGGCATTAGACAGGATGTGACTAATGTCATGCGAAACAGAGCACGGAAGGATAAAATGTTGCTATTTTTTCCTGTAGCCTCTTATTGGCCTATGTGGTGTATTGGATAAAACAGAGCTTGTTATTACGACTAAATAGGATATAGCGCTTACGTTATATATACCCTACTAATTTTTACTAATTATAAATTAACTTATACTATATTAAAAAAGACTTACTATAAGCTGCCTTATTGGCTTATAATAGACTTATAATCTAACTTATAGACTTATTATAAGCCCTAATTTACTTAACTATAAGCCTTTATAATATATATATATATATTTATTTAATATTAAATAGAATTTAGCTTATTAGCTATTAATAAGACTTCTTTACTTTAATAAGCTTAACCTATATTATTAACTATTAAAAGATATAATAACCTAATATATTTAATATAATACCTTATATATTCTATAAATATAAACTTAATATAGATTAGTTTACTTATTTAAAAACCTTAATTATTATATATTAATAGCTTTTATTTAAAATATATTATATTAAATAACTAAGTAATATTACATTATTAAGATATTTAGTAATACTAGCCTAATATTTCTTTATATTAAAAAACTACTTAATACTATAGAAATAATAGCTAAAATCTATTAGCTATATAATATAATCTATAATTTATAAAACTAGGTTAATAACTAAAAAATAGCCTTTATAGTAAATAATAATACTTATTTTTAAAGAAAAAAAGATATTAAAAAAGCCTTTAAGTTACTTAAACTAGAACTATTTAAGGGATAAGCTATAAATATAGTTCTATTTCTTATTTAAATAAAAGGATATTTCTATATATTTCTAACTAAGCTAGATATTATTACTAAAAAAGTATTTTTTATTATATTTTTAATTTAAAAAAATACTAAAAACTAGTTTAAATTTATTTTTAAAAATTACTTAAAAAACAAAGAAATTATATAAAATTAAGATATTATTAATATCTTTATTAATTAAAATAACTTTAAAATTATACTTAAAGATAACTTTAAAGTAATTAATAAAAAGAGGTAAGTAGCTATAGAAATTATAGTATTTAAATAAAACTATTTATATATTATTTACTTTATAAAGTTTAAATAACTTATATTTAAAATATAATAAAATAATAAAGCCTTTATAAAGATTTATTATAAAAGATTTAAGGAAAAAATTAAAAATAAACTTTATAAGGCTAATAAATTAAATAATATTATTAAATATATTATAATAATAATTAAAATTAATAAAAAATAATATAAATATAAAAAAAAGAAAGTAATTAAAATAAGATAATTAAATAATTTTAACCTATATTACCTTAATTAATAATAAAATAATAATTAAAGTAACTTTTAAAGCCTAAAATAGTAATAAAGATATTAATAAAATAATACCTTATATAAAATATAGTTAAAACCTATATCCTTAGGTATTATATAACCTAGAAAAAATAATAACTATAAGCTATAAGATATATTTAAATATAAATACTATAATTATAACTAAATAAGATATATAATATAATAATGCCTAGAATTATAAAAGCTATAAAACCTAAATTAAGGTAAGTAAGCCCTAGGACTTACTTAATAGCAGAATCTATAAATAGTTATATATACTTAAATACTAAGAATAATATATAATAGCTATAATATATATTTTAATAAAGACCTAAGAATTACCTAAATTAAACCTAAAGATAATAAAAAACTAAAAAAGAAAAATAAATTATATACTTTAGAAAAACTTAAATAAAAAAGAAATTAATAAAATAAACTATAAAATAAGAATTATTATAGGTATATAAAGGATCCTAAGAAATAAGAATATTTTAAAATAAAGTAAAAGAAATAAAAAAAAAATAAAGTAATAAAAGCTTAAGGAATTTAAAAGATAATTTAAATAAGGAAAAACTTAAATATTAAAAATAATAAAATAAAGTAACTTAAATATCTTTAATATAAATAAATATAAATAAGCCTTATAAATTATTAATAATATCTTTATTAAAATAATACTTTAAAATAAAAAAGAATAATAAAAATAAGAAGTTAAAGTTAAAAGTTAATTTTAATAAAAGAAATAATAAAACTTTTATAATATAAGATATAAAGATAAGGTTATTAAAGCTATTATATAAGACCTTTAATATTATAATAAATAGATTTTATAAAAATAAAAATAGCCTTATAAAGCTAAATATAATAAAAATAATATAAGGATTTATAAAATATAAAAAGAAATTTATATATAAGGCACTAGAGAATATAAAAATATTAAAATAGGAAATAAACTTTATATTAAAATATACTATATTAATAATATATTAAACCCTTTATATCTAAAACCTATATTTAATAATTAAAATAATATATAAATAATATTAATATACCCTAGATATAATAAAATATCTTAAGTATTATATAAAAACTATTAATATAATTAATATAAATTAAATAAGTTAAATAATAACTATTTTCCTATAATTATACTTAAAATACCTAATAATAAACCTTATTTAATAGAGGAAATAGAAAAATACTTAATATATCTTTAATATAATTACCTTAAAGTAATAGAATTATAATTTAATATAATACTATATAAAAAGATATATTAAGTTAATAAACTAATTTAAAAGATTAAAGAAAATATATAAATTATTAAAAAAATAAAAAAAGAATTTAAAGTAATAAATTAAAGAAATTTTTATAAAAAAAGAATAAACTATCTATTAATAATATTAATTTAAAGGATATAAAAAAATTATAAGAATAATAAAAAGTAAATAGATTATACCTAATTAATAAAGAATATTTTAAATAAGGAATTATAGAAATAAATATAAAATTAAAAGAATACTTTTAATAGATAATATTTAATAATAAATTTAATAATAATTATCTTAATAGAGAAAGGTATAATAATAGTAACTGTAAATAGATATACTAAAATATATTAAGAAAAGTTATATATTATCTATAATTAAGCTATAAATATATTAAAATTATAAATAAAAATAACTTAAATTAATAAATATATTAAAAATATTATATATAGTAAACCTAATAAATTATTTAATATTATAAGTTTAAATTAAAAGAAAATAGCTAAATATTTAAATTAATTATAAAGTAAAAAAGAACTTTATTAACTTAAAAATAATTATAAAACTATAATTACTATAAAAATAAAAATTATTACCTTATTTATTAATTAATATAGAAAAATAGCTTTTTAATTATAATAATAATATTATAAATTAAAAGATTAATTACCTTAAAGTCTTTATTAAAAGAAAAGATTAAAAAGTAAATTTTAATATTATATTTTTAAGAAAAGATATAAATATCTTATTAAATATATAATAACTTAAATAATAAAACTTACTTATTAATTAAAAAAATAGCCAGATTATATTTCCTAGTAACCTTAATAGTAATAAAAAAATAATTATAATAAATAATAAGAGATCTTAAACCCTAACTAAAGAGAATAATATAAATAAATATAAAATAAAGTATTTATTATCTCTAAAAGAAATATAATATAAATATAAAAAAGATATAAAAAATAAAATAGAAATCCTAGGTATTTTTAAGATATAAAACTTATATAAAGATAAAATATCTATAAAATTAAGCTAGAATTAATTTAAAAGTATTTTAAAATAATACTAAATATATAATAGATTATTTAAAGAAAAACTAAAAATAGAAATACTTAAATATAATAAATAAGACTATAAAATTAACCTTATAGATAATAACTTATTATTTTAAAAATTTTACTTATTTAATTAAAAAAAACTATAAGTTTAAAAGAAATATATTAATAATATATTTAAAAAAGGCTATATTAAGGAATTTAATTTAATATTAATATTACTAATATTCTTTATATTAAAGAAAAATAAAAAAGATAAATTAATTATTAACTATTAACTAGTTAATATATATATTATTAAGGACTAAACCTTATTTCTACTTATTATAAAACTTAAAGATTAGTTATAAAGTAAAAAGATCTTTATAGCTTTAAATTTAAAAGAAGTATATAACCTTATTTATATTAAGAAAAGAGATAAATAGAAAATAATATTTAAGACTAAATTTAGACTATTTAAATATATAATAATGCCTTTTAGTTTTATAAATATATTTATAATATTTTAATAGATAATTAATAATATATTTTAATAATACCTTAATATCTTTATAGTATATTATTTAAATAATATTTTAATTTTTTTAAATAATAAAAAAGAATATATAAAATATATTTATAAAGTTTTAAAAATATTATAAGATATTAAATTATTAATAAAATTAAAGAAAAGTTTTTTTTATATTATAAAAGTAAACTTTTTAAGATATATTATTATACTTAATAAAATTAAAATAAAACTAAAAAAAATTATAATAATAATAAATTAAAAGGAACCTAATAATATAAAAGAAATATAGGCCTTTTTAAGACTTATTAATTATTATTAATAATTTATTAAGGATTTTAATAAGATTATTAACTTAATAATAAAACTTATAAAAAAAAGAAAGATATTTAAATAAAATAATAAGATATAAAAAGCCTTTATATAGCTTAAGGAAGCTATCTTTAATAAACCTATTTTAATAATATTTAACTTAAAAAAAGAAATTAAACTTAAAATAAATATATTAGACTTTATATTAAAAAGATAAATTAGTTAATAAAATAATATAAAAAAATTATATCTTATTATATTTTACTTTTATAAGTTATATAAAGTAAAACTTAATTATTTAATTTATAATAAGGAATTCTTAGTAATTATTAACTATTTTAAGGAGTTTAAATATTACTTAATAAAAAGTAAGTATTAAATTAAAATATATATAAATTATTAAAATATTTCTTACTTTATTATAATATATAAACTTAATTAATAATAACTATATTATATTAAATACCTATATAAGTTTAATTTTATAATTATTTATAGAAAAAGATTAGAAAATAGAAAAGTAAATATAATAAATTAATAATTAAATTATAATACTAATATTATAAAAATATTAAAATAAATATTAAAGAAAAATAATAAAAAGAAATATAAATTTACTTAATAAATATAAACTCTAAGATAGATATAAGTAATAGTAATTAAGGAAATTCTAGAGAAATTAGAAAAATTTATATAAAAATTCTATAAGTATTTTATATATAGATATTAAGAAGTAATAAAAACTTTTAAATAACTTTTATAATATAAATATAAGGTATAATAAATAATAGTAAAAAAGGTTATTAAATAATATAATCTTTATATTAAAATAAAAGTATAATAATATAAACCTTATAAAGAACTTTAACTATTACTTATAATATAATAACTATAAGATTTAATTATAATAGACTTTATTATAAAGTTATTACTATTTAAAGAACCTTTAATAAGAATTTTTTATAATAGTATTATAGTTATTATAGACTAACTTACTAAGTTCTTATACTACCTACCCTATAAAGAAGATATAAATATAAAAGAACTTATATATATTATTTATAAATATATTATTAATATATATAGATTATTATTTAAAATTATTTTAAATAAAAGATTAATATTTATATTATAATTTTAAAATATACTTTTAGTATTATTAGGCCTAAACTATAAGCTTATAATAGTATTTAAAGTTTAAGTAAATAAATAAATAAAATAAATAAATTAAGTATTAGAATAATACTTATAATATTATATAAACTATAAATAAAATAATTAGGTTAAAAAGTTATTATATATCTAATTAATATATAATATTATTTATAATAAAAATATAAAACTTATATTAATATATACTAATTTTAGATTTATATTAAAAATCTATAGAAATATATAAAAATCTAAAATAATTAACCTAATAATAATAATTAAAAGTAATAATTTAAAGAATTTATATAATAAACTATAAGTAGAACTTAAATTTATTAGAAAATAAATATAATAATATTATAATTCTAAGAAAATAAAGAGACCTACCTTTTTAAAAAAAGATATAATCTATTTATTTATAAAGAATATTATAATTAAATAACTAAACTATAAACTTAACTTTAAGTATATTAGATTATATAAGATTATTAAAAAGGTCTCTAAGAATAACTATAAATTAGATTTATTATTAAAAGTTAAGATCTATTTTATTTTTTATATCTTACTATTTAAATTAGCAGTAAATATAATTTATATTAAAATATATAATAAGTCTATAGAAATAAAAAGACTAAAAGCCTATAAAGTAAAGGTAATTTAGGAAATAAAAATAATTAATAAAAAAATAGAATATTTAATTAAATAAAAAAACTACTTAAAAAGTAAAAATATATAAAAATTACTAAAATACCTTATTAATACCTAATAATTATTAAGGAATTTTTACTAATAATATTAAAAGTAAAAATATCTCCTTAATTAATAATATTAATTATACTAATTAATTAAGCCTTTATTACAGTAAAAGATTTAATATTTTTAACTAACTTTAACTTATCTAAAGTCTTTATATTTTAATAAACTATCTTAAAGCTATACTTATTTAACTAATAATATTAATAATAAAAATATATTAAATAATTTAGATACTTATTAACCTATTACTATAATTATAATAATTTAGTTTTAGCTAATTTCTTCTCTTTATTAAGATAATACTTCTTAGTAATAAAATAATTTACTATTAAAATTAACTTTAAATATATATAAATAAGCCTATAATAATAAACCTTTAATTTTAATAATTTCTTTATTATTATATTTATAACTATAATAAATATATTAAAAGCAGTTCTTATAATTAAATAAGGCCTAATACCTTAGGTTATAAGAAATATAATAACTATATAATATAATAAGGAAACTGATATTTTTAATTAAAATAGCTTATATATAATAGTTATAAGTAACTTTAGACTTTAATATATTATTAAAAGGGAAAATAAAATATTATAAGATTAAAATAAGATATACTAGGATTATATAAAAGAAAATATAAATAAGTAGGTCTTAAGGATAAGATTAAAGGAAAAAAGGAGATTATATTATAACTAAATAGAATATAGCACTTATATTATATATATCCTACTAATTTTTACTAATTATAAGCTAATTTATATTATATTAAAAAGGATTTATTATAAGCCACTTTACTAGCTTATAATAAACTTATAATCTAACTTATAAACTTACTATAAGCCTAATTTACTTAACTATAAGCCTCTATAATATATATATATATTTATTTAATATTAAATAGAATTTAATTTACTAGCTATTAATAAGACTTCTTTACCTTAATAAGCCTAATATATACTATTAACTATTAAGAGATATAATAACCTAATATACTTAATATAATGCCTTATATATTCTATAAATATAAACCTAGTATAGACTAGTTTACTTATTTAAAAACCCTAACTGTTATATATAAAGCTTATTTTAGGTAATTATATTAAATAGCTAGTATATTGCCTAGATTAACTTTAATTAGAGTATTATTTTAAGTTAATAGACCATATAGCTAATAGCTTATATCACGTGCCTTATATACGGTATGGATAAAGCTTGGATGACTGGTGAAGCAATTGCAAGTATGATTACTGGCAAAGGGATTCCTGAATGGTTACCTAAAGCGTTTCTTCTTACAGAGCAGAGACTTGAGCGAGACATCACGGTGGAGAGATCAGTAGCCAAGTGGGTTTCGATAGCAAAGACTGGCGATTGGTAGAAGACTGAACGTAACATACATATCTAGTGATTCCCATAATCTACCCAATGAGTGTGTTGAGCTGCTTCCGAGTGCAAATATCCAACCAGTAAACATCAGACTCCCCCTCGTCCAGAGCGCTCCAAATACTCGTTACTAGCTCAAGTATATTGCTCACCTTTCTCAAGGGCAGGACATCAGCATACGCCAACAATCGACTCTTGACAAAGTTCCGCGCTTGAGCAAGTTCAATAATGCTCTGTCCCATATACCGCGACTCTTCATCCGCTGCGCCTAGCGATGTGACATCCTGTGGCATGCGACGGAGTTCGCTCGAGATAGCGACCAAGATTAACGGCTGAATGCACCGGCTTCTCGACTCAAATGGGATGTCTCGGAGAAGCTCAAGGGTGTATAGCGCTAGACTCGTCAACCAGTAGTCCTTCTCAGCTTTGCTTGGGACCTTAGATGGCGGTCTAGCAGAATAGATGTGATTTGCATCCCAGGGGTTGTAGCGTTCAGCGAGAAGGTCAGAAAACACACGGTAGATTTGGAGTAGACCAACACATCTGTATGCTTCGTCAATCTTGGCCAGGTGAGCTATCGTTGTTCTCGGATCGCCTGTATCCTGGATCTTGGACGTGTCGGCAGGCGTGTACGCTAGCAATCTTTTTTCTAGACATCGCGCCTCTCGTATTTTGTTCTTGAAGAAGTTCATGTCGTCTTCCGTGATGAATCTGATAGACGAGGCTCGAGAGCGGTACTGAGAGACGAGATTTCCAACGTCAGTGAGAGTCTTGACTGTTTCTCCCGCCATTCCAACAAATGGGTGCAGCACGGATTGGTTGCATGGTTCCGAGGGCCCTATCGAAGTATCGGAACCAGAGTTGCCTGAGACATCTGTAAAGAACGACAAAAGCATGCCCCAGTAGTCGACAGCAGTCTGGAAGAATTTGGTCATAGGCTTAGACTGTGTTCCGCAAGTCGAACTCCACTCCATAACTCGTCTTTGAGTCAAGTGATATCTCTCTTTGGCCAGATTACCGGGATCGTGCCAACTTGCAGTGTGACATAGCAGAACCGTCGCCAGTAATCTCGCCTCAACATACTCTGCGGTATTTGGGTCGTCATCGTCCAAGCATCGAAGTGCTATCAAGCGTTCTTGAATCGCAGTGCTGGATAGTTCGGGAAAGACACTTGTTAGACAAGCGGCTGACATGCTTTGCATGGTGTGATATAGAACTTTTGACGATTGGCATGAGCTCTCTGCCACCACTCGCATCAGGTTCGATTGACTATCCCATGCGCAGTAAAGTGGTATAACTTCTCGTATAAAGAAGTCAGAAAGAGCTGTTGGAAGATTGCCCAGTCGTTGTGGTATAGCTAGTGATGAGTGGTGGTTAGGTGCTCTGGTGTTGTAAGACTCAGCAGGTAGAGGTGTCGTATTAAGATCAGTGTGGGATTGTTGACCTTCATCGCGCAACCAGCTCATATCAATGGAATGATCCGTCTCCGCTGATGGATCGCTCCACTGCCCAGTCTTATCCAGACTCGGTGAGCCATCTGGAAAGGCCATATCATCGGGGATAGTGATGGTCTCCGAGGCATCTAAATTTGGAAAAGGCCACTGTGAAACAGAAGGATTCTCCCCTAAACCAAGAATGTCGGAGTCATTCAGTGCTGGGAATGGCATTGGGCTGGTGTCTCCAAAATGAGGGAACAATAGCAAGGGATCCAATGTTGATGCTGTGATATCAATGGTTTCCCCTTCATTTATGTGGTTAGTTGAACTTGAGCTTGACTGATTGCCTCTTCTCGCCCGAGGCTTTTGGCCAGAGCTGACGGAATTCTGTTGAAGTTGATTCTTAGCAGACCACCGCAAGCTCAAGTTATAGCCAGGGCATGAGGAGCCTGCATCCTCGCATCTCTTGCATCCCGGCCTTCTTTGATCACATTTTACCTGGTATGAAGGTTAGGCTCTACCGGCAATCAATCACTCTATGCATACCCTCTTTTCTTTGCACTTTGAACATCCATGGCGAGATTTGGTATAAGTTGGTCGGTATGGAGAGTGCATTATGAGCGGCACGGCCGATGATGTAGTCTTCAATTACTGCAGCCAGAGTTCAATGTGACCTCGCAGCTGAATGGATTCACAGAGATGCTGAATGGCCGTTATCGCGACAGGGAGGACATACAGGGTGGGGTAGGATGCCTGAGGTATCCGGCTACGATACCTTACCTTAGTTTACAGCCTCTACTCCGTAATACTACCTTATCGCTAGTAAGGTAGGTTAGCTGAGCGAGTATGATTGGAGTGCAACTGGATCGCTTCATTTTGAATTTTGGTAATCAATATTGTTTCACCAGTCTTGAGTGAAAGAAATCAAGACATGCGGGCCACCTGCACATCGATCCATTGTGAGGATTAATGGATGATAAGGACCCAATGCGCTATAGTACAAAGCTTCACCTCAAGCAACTGTAACAGGCATGTAGACGGTCGGCTCCCAGGCGCCTTTGCTGAAGCTAGTAGAGTGCCATGCATTGGCCATCGAGGTTGAGGTGCGCGGAGGCATAAAGAGCGATTTCCACCCTTACAAGTTCTTGCAGAAGATCTTTGGAAACGCAAACGCACATCCAGTGTTCTCTTTATTCCCTGCCAAATTAACCGTCTAGCCATTGGTTTCGAGGTCAGCATTATGTAAAGCTCCGAAGCTGAATCATGGTGCAGGTTGTCTGGATTATTAATCATATGGACAGCATAATCATACGACCTTCAAGGCAAGACGGCCAATCAGTTGTAAGTTTGCCGACAACAGTAATAGGAATGAAGAAATATCAAGCACGGAAATATTGCGCGGTAGGGCGTCACACACCCACGTCGGGGGCGATAACAGCCGACCGCCGATGCTGAGACGATTTAGAAAGACAGCAGCTTTCAACAGCCACCTGTGATCTCAAGCCAGTAATGTCATAGAATTTCATCTTCAACAATATTCATTTAAGCAATCGTCAGACGATGGCAACATTCTACGAATCCTCTTTCGCAGGGGCGGTTCTACTGTCCAGCCTCATCACCATGTCCTGCTTCAAGCCACCTAACGAGGTTCCACGCGACGGCTGGAAGCAAGACAGCCTCGGAACCTACGCCAGCCCAACTGCAGCACGAATCCGACGAATTCTTGCTGTCAGCGTTGGTGTTTTTCACGCCCTCATCGCTATAGGCTACGGTGATTCCAGCCTCGTATGTCCTCATCCGGAGAACATAAACTCGGAGCTGTTCAGCTGGAATTCATACACACTGGCTTGTCTCTCTATGATCATCCTCATCGGCGGACCACTTCGACTCACGGCCTTTGCTCAACTTGGAAAGAACTTCACTTTTCAACTTGGACCGCCCGATACTTTGATGACGGATGGCATTTATCGGTATATCCAGCATCCTGGCTATACAGAACAAATTGTGGTCTTGGTCGTCAATCTCGCCCTGTTCTTGCGCTGGGACGGCGCATTCGGTTGCTGGATTCCTCATGGCTTTCGATCGGCAATCAGCGGCTGGGGCCTGATATTTTGCTTGGTTCTCGTCTTTGGAATTTTGCGAAGGCTTATGATGAGGGTGAAGGACGAGGAGAAAATGTTGAGGGAGACATTTGGAGAGAAATGGGTTGCATGGAGTCGGGTCACCGCGCGCTTCATCCCAGGAGTCGTTTAAATGGCACTGACTCAAACAAGAATACAAATGTATCGTTGTAGTTGGGAAGCAGGAGAGTGTACACGTTGAGCTGTTGTATGAGTTATTGGTAACAAACTTGTGTTGTATCGTTGTTGTGGCTGAGAGCTTATTCCAGTAGACAGAACCTAGTATCGTTGTTGAGGGGAATTACTTCATTTGTATATCCAAAAGAATGCGCCGAAAACACAAACATGAGTGAAACACAGATATTTTTAGTACTAGATTACAGTCAATTTGAAGCTTAATTACGCTCATGATTGCGAAGACTATCAAGTAGTCTTTTTCTGCTCCATCAGCGAGTCATGTTAACTTCAACAGGGATAAATCACGCAGCAGCAGGGCGTAGCACAAACGAAGTCAGCATGTCCCATACCGGGTTTGTAATTGCTCCGAGTCCAATGAGCTTCAATTTCTCCCAGCTGTCAATCCAATTGAGTTAGTCCAGCCTAACTGGGAAAACGAGGCATACTGACCGGCAATGTCGGCACGGAACGGCATCAGTGGGGCACTACCGTCCAAGTATAAGTGCTCAGCTGAAATATTTGACTCACTGTGAGACTTTCTCGTCTAATATTGTGAAGATCTGTGTGAGAAGATGGGTCGACTAACTAAGTTTCTGTCCGATGCGGAGAAAGCAGTGAGGCAAGCTGGGAGAGATCTGCAACAGCAGCAACAGCCTGCTGGGTACCCACCACCCCAGCAGCAGCAGCAGCAGCAGACTCAGCATTATCGAAGCTCTCCCGGATATCCGGCGCCATGTCAACCGCAGCAACAGCAACAGTACTACCACACTTACCCTCCTCAACCAGTGCAGCCACAGGCGGAACTCCAGGGTTCACCTGTAGCCTCTCCGCCGCCGCCGCCGCCTCCGCCGCAGCAGCAGTATCATCAGCAACAACAATATCCTTATCAAGCACAACAGCCTCCCCAAGGACTTCCAACGAGCGGAAGCGCTCCTGTACCTCAACATGTTGAAGCTTCGCCCAGCCAGGCTGTCTCCAATCGCGGTGGTCCCAGCACTCCTATGCCACTGGGAATCCAGCCCGTAACTGAATGCATCGACATGCCATTCACATTGCCGACCTACTGGTTCATCCACAGTTCCTACCCAGACTTTGTCATTTGCAGTCGTTGCTACGCAGACCGCATTGTCGATTCACCGTTTCGAGACACATTTACACCGGTATGGCACGATGACGGATTAGAACGACAATGTCTATTCGGAACGCCCCGCGTCAGAGACTATCTTTGGCCAGCTACTCTCTCATCAATGAGCCTCGACAACATGATGAGCTTCATGGCCACGAGGCCTACGCTGGGTCGTTGTCCAGAGGATAAGTCAGTCGAGGGTCAAGAGTGGTACTCCCCACCAGATCGACCGGAGATAGCAATTTGCAAACCATGCTATGAAGACTATTTCAAGCATACCTCATTCGGCCACAAGTTCAGTACACATAAGCCTCAAGGTGCGGCAAGTTGTGATCATAATCTATGGTACATCCGCCGAATGCTCAAGCTCTATTCTCCCAACAACAACTGGACGGCGTTCACTACAGGATTCTACAAAAGACTGCAACTTCCGCCGTGTCCCAAAGCACAGCCTGTTGCAGGCCCCGAGAGGACTTGGTTCATGTCCTCACGGGCTCCATCCAACTTCTCGGTCTGCGAAGCCTGCTACTGGGATTACTTCCATGAGTCTACCGAAAGTCAGTCTTTCCGCACAGCTCGTCTTGGGCCTTCACAGCAGGCATCATGCGACATGGCACAGGCCAACATACTTATCCCGATCATCCGGGCCGTTGATAAGGGTAACTACCCCAGATTCTGGAGCACTCTTCAAAGTGTGTCACAACACCCGCCTTGTAATCCTCAGGGTGCAAGTGGAGTTCGCTGGTATACGCTTCCGAGTGATCCTCCAGAATTCGATGTTTGCGCGACGTGTATGGCGGGCACTATAGCTAGCATGAACGCGACTCACTTCTTCAAAGTCAAACAGTCTGTTGGACCGTCTGAGGCCCGTCTCTGTTCATTCAACCTGCCAGGATATCCGCGTGGAGTCCTCTTCTTGCAGAGGTTCGCTGAGGCAGCCTACATCAACGATTGGCGACCACTCAGCGAATTGGCAGTCGACCTGAGTACCGCACCAGCATGTCCCAAGATCAACCTCGATTTAGCGAAGAATCGTCGGTGGTGGGGATGGGAGAATGCCCATATGTGTCAAGAATGTTACGTCGTCGTGGCGCAGGGTACGAAGCTGGAAAAGCACTTCACCATTAAGGGAAACCAAGTCGCTGAGTCCCGTCTCTGTGATCTCTACTCCCCTCGCATGCGGCAACTCTACAAGAACGCCTGCAAAACCCAAGACCTAACATCCTTTCTATCGTTCGCCCGTCAACGTCGCGAGATCTATCTCCGGACAGTCCCCGAAATGAATCGGATGCTGGCAGCGGCCAAACACGCTCTCAGCCAGGCTCAAACACTTGGTCTCGCAGCCGTGACGTTTAGCGCAGCAGGAAACCTGAACGCAACAAACTTTTATTATGATCATACGGTGGGAAACTCGACGGTTGGGCATGGATATCAGAATGAGCAGTTGCTGCAGGCGGCGATGGCGGATCACTCGATGCAGCAGGTTGGAGCTGCTGCGACGGGGCCAGCGGCTGTGGCGAGGGTTGGAGTTTTGGAGAGGATGTGGAAGCAGGTTGAGTAAGAATTCATTCGTTCGCGGGGAATTTATTTTTCATTAGCAGCGTGGCTATTGTTCTTGATCTATCGCCACCCTTATTACTTCCAGAATCTTTTAGCCCAATCCAACATACCTTTTTCCCTGTTCTCAGAAGCCCTTTTACTGGCACAGTCAGTCTCGTCTTGCAAGATTAGTGAAGGATTTTAGCTCTTCATGGACTTGGAACCCATTGATATTTGGTAACTAACAAACTACTCTGATACTAATAAGCCCGACTCTAAGCACTTCCATAACTTCCATCTTAATACCTTCGCCCAGAACGATAGTTATTGTAGTACCCATGAGGCTCTGTTTCCATGGGGCTTGGACCCAGGTATCGTCCTGTGGTCTCAGTCTCCATCGGGTCCGTTGGATAGTATGTCGGGCCGCGGTAGCTTCTATCTGTGTCCATCGGCACAGTTCCTTGAAAGCTAGACTGGGCATAGGTCTGATAATAATTTGATGATTGTCCGCCCCTAGAAGGGGAATTTTCCATTTGAAGCCAAAGATTGTTATTGATAACTTCGGGCGGTGTGGAGCTGTTTCTATCCTCCTCCTTGATCCTGTGATAGTAATCGGCATGTTTATAGCATGCCGCTTCAATCCCTTCCAGATCTAGCACATGCTGTAGTTAGCTTGGTGAACCACTGCAAAGCTGACAACAGGTCAATACCTAAATCTGGTGGAAGAAAGATCAGACCATCATCATTGAGCTGTTTGAGGCCTTGAAGGAGGAAAACACGGCATGACCACCTGCTCTCGCGGCGGGGAAGAGCTCTCGAACTTCCCAGTGGAACTTTCTTCAGACTCTGGCGAATTGCCTGATGAGAGTCCGCATAGCCAACCTTCAGGCATACAACCAAGTTCTTTGAACGCAAGGGATTGCCAACCCTTCCATCCTCATATTTAAGAGGATTCTTTGAGTTTCCATGATCGGTTGCGTGGAATTTTGTTCCCTCAGGCGGGTTACTCCCGGTGGCATACAAAGTCCAGTGCTTGGAGTCATTAATTAGTCATCATTTTTATATGTTTAGACCCTTACTCACATAGTAGTTCTTCCTTGGGTCCTTTGAAAGGAATGTGAGAGAAATGTAAAGAGTATTTGGCTCCGGTTGAGAGAAAGACATAATGCACGGATTGCTTCTGAAAGACTACACAGTTGTGATGCAGTAAGAATACGATAGCTTTGGATAGTCCAATGGCTCTGTAAGCTATGAGAAAGATGCTGCTTAAACCTTTCTTCTTGACCTTAACGCATCTTTATATCATTATCTACTTGACTGTTGGCCACCACCGTCGCCTCTATCAAAAAGTTCCTTGCAAGGTTCGCTGCGACGGCGATACGCCATCATAGCCACAAAAAGGCCATGCTCAGGTCGCATACAGAGGGAGCCCAGAATATTCAGCAGCCATTGGATCATCACTCTATCAATACTACCTTGTTGGGCGATCAGTGTGATAAACATCCATGGAATGTAACCGCCCGTGGCTCGAAGCGCGCGCCAGCAGTTTGTGCCTCAGGCACTCATGCATTCAGGCTGAACCATATTCCGACATGGCAACATTGACTTTTGTCAAACAACCAACCGACTTCACGGCACCTGAACCAACACCCACCATATTTTCATAATGGAATCACTTTCTCAGGAGACAGTCGACGAAGCGCTCTGCCTGATACGAGATGATCCTTGTTTACCACACCCGTTAGGGAAGCTATTGGCGTCTTTCATTACGCAAGCTTTTCATCCTCCCGCCGCAGCTACCCATGTCCTCAGTCATTGTCGTCCAGGCCAACACCGTGAGGCTGAGCTTCGTGCCCTTGTTTCAGATTGGACGTTCATCATAGAGTCTAGTGAGGTTGCCTGGTCACCAATACAATACCTTAGTCCTAATTATTTTTAGTCACAAAATACGGGACTACACCACCTGCCCCCGACAGTAGGACCAACGCTCAAATCCTCAAAAGGGATGGCAACCGATGTTGTATCACGGGGAAGCCAGCAGGTCTTGGTGACCCCCTGGTCGTCATGCCCGTTGTTCTCGCGCCATCCCGCTGGCTTGAAGCTGAGGTACACGGGACGATCTTCCTCCCAAACTTGGCCATGGCTGACACGTTGACTAGCCGAGAGTCCATGAAATGCTTCGAGCGTTCTTCAGCCCCCCTTACCTCGATTGGTGGTTAGCTTATACAGAGCGACTCAAGCGGGTAGATCCCGTTGACGGCCATTGGCTTGTGCGCCGGTCAGCTGCCGAGGCTTACAGGAATGGGGTGGTGAAATTACATCGGCTGCACCCATCAATGATCGAAGTAAGTCAAATCATTAGTCTGGCTCTCCTTTATTAACAAATCCCAGTACAAGGTTGCTTGGTGTATGATTGGAACCGTAGAACCAATGATCGATGTCGATGGCCAATATCCCCTTCTCGGAGACCACTCACGCTCGGGAATACGCAAGGTCGACGCACGTTTTATCGGGACCCAGGCCCGCTTGGCCTCGAGCATGCGATGGCTGGAGGTCAAGAAGCAAATATCGGACAACGAAACAGTGGTAGCTCAGGCGGGTATACAAACTTCAGGTTCCAGACCAAGTTTAGTATCAGCTGTATTCCAGATATGCCGCACAATCTTCTGGCGAGCTTGGCTTCTTACCCCCCAATTCATTCGATTATCGACATACAAAGTGTTGCGAAAGATTGGACACCATCTTTATGGAAGTACCGGTTCCTTGGCAGTTAGCCGTCTGCCTTTCGGTCTTTACTTGAAGTCTAGTAACGAAGGAGCTTTCAATGAATCCAACGCACTAGGTCTTGTTCGCAAGCACACTTCTGTACCAGTCCCTCATGTGCTGGATCTGGTAGCAGACTCGCGAAACACGTATCTCTTGACGGCCAATCTTCGCGGAGAGCCTCTGTCCAGAGCAATGGATTTGCTCTCCGATCGAGACTGCCACGAGTTCGTCGACCAAATGCAAAGCTTCATTTCCCAAATCCGAGCAATCCCCCCAGTCGGTACCAAGAGCCGCATATGTAATACTCTGGGCGAAGCATGCAGCGATCCAAGAATCCGAGATGGCAATCCCATTGGCCCCTTCGAAGACGAAACTTCTTTCAGTCAATATCTCCGCCATCCAGATGATCCTGCTCGGAGAGGTCACCAGATTGTCTTTACCCATGCTGACTTAAATCTGCGAAACATCCTTGTGGATAAAGTCACAAGGCTAGATGGGACAAGGGGCTGGGCGGTCTCAGGGATCGTTGACTGGGAAAACAGTGGGTTTTATCCGGAGTACTGGGACTGTACAAAAGCGCAATTTGAGGGATCCAGGTGGGATGAACGCTGGACTAGGGCTTTGGTCGAAGTATTCCGTCCATTCGGAGGTTATGCGAAGGAGATTGAAGTTGAGAAGAGGAGCTGGAGTGAAGGCGATGGCGCGTTTTGAGATACCCATCGCTTTTGGGGCAACACTTGGATAGTATAATAGCAAGTTTGCTTTCAGTCGTGATTTCAGAATTCAATTGCGTCATATCAGGTTCCATTGAGGGTCCTATCATTCTACAGCACTAAAACCGTATATATATGCCTTACAGGACATGATGATCACAACGGTTTCGTCGCATGGCGAATATTGAACCACCAAGAAGTCGCAGGTCATGAAGGCAATCGTGAAACAAGACAAGCCATTCCGAAGTGATTTGGTAAGAGTATTATTTTGAGTTGAGAGACCGCACAGCTGATGCTCTCATCACGCACCTCATGTTCGAACATATTCTGACCACAAACAAGACCGCCACTCCTCATTGTCACTTTCGTGTCGTGACCGCGAGGACTAGAGATAGGCTTAGCGTCTCTAGTATCAATCGACTCGCGTCTGCTACTATATCTCGAACCTCGATCGTGATGACGGTCGCGGTCGCGGTTGCGGTCGCGGTCCCGTTCTCTATCTCGGTCCCTGCCACTTTCCTGATCCTTGTCCTTCTCTCTTTCTTAGTCACAGTCGCGATCGCGTTTGTCCCTATCCCGGCGTCGATCTTTACTATCCTTTTCTTTGCGAGCTGGAGCTGAAGGTGGGCTGATCGGTCGGTCAAAAGAGTCAAGGCCTCGATCGTGATACTACCAAGCAGATGCCTGGAAAGCCTGCCAGCGGTCATGGCGTCGATAGGATTGGAGAGCGGGGCCTTTAGGGCGCATATAAGGATTCCTTGAGATCTAGGGATGGGGATGGAAGTAATATTGTCTAATAGAATTGGCGGCGTGACCAAGGAAGGGTAGAGAACCGTAAGAGGAGGCTCCCATTGGTAAAGACAGCCGTGGCTGACGAGAAAGGTGGCAGGGAGTTAAGTTCGTAGACTTGTACCAGAGAATCTAAAAGTCGCAGCAAAATTGTTTCAGGACTGGCAAATAGGATGCCTCTCGATAGATACAGTAAGTAAATGAAGTGGCACAGTCGCGGGGGCGGGCATCTGCATCCAACCTTCAATTGCCACTTGCCATTCATCCCAAGCCCAGGCTGCCTGATCTTCAGGCAGTACCTTGGGTACCGAATTGCTTGGTTCTGTGCTCTGGCAGTTCTCACAATGGAGTACTGGCCCGAGCAGGACGTGAGATGCTAAACGTTCTGATCATCTTCACGGGATCGGTGCCGCCTATCGAGATGAATCTTTCTGGCATTGCCCATATAGCGAATTCGAAGTTGAGTTGACTAGCGGCTGTCGGTTCGCCAGTTTGAGGTCCTTCTTCATGGTCATCAATCTTCAGTACGGCGGTGATATGCGGCTCAAAGACCTCTATTTCATCCTCGGTATCTCGGATCTCGAGACGGACATCGAGGACTTCGCTGCTGGTTCGGTTTTCGATCTTGATAGGCGACATATTGAAGGCTTGAGTGTGGGGGAGCATGTAGCAATCATCTGTACCTAGGACATCGCCGGTGCGTCAGCATTGAGAGAACTTCGTATCGTTTCTTATAAAGTCACCCTTTATATCACCAGAACCAGATACATTGGAGTTGGCGTCCGAAGTCACTGGAATTGCGTTGCCATGAATCGTGGCCCGCGGCTGTGACCAGGAACTGTTCGATAAAGTTGTTTTGGCGGAGGGACCCGACGTCGACCCAGACCATATCGTAAGGGGTTTTTCATCTCTACTGATGATTTCTTCCTCCTCGCCACTTGGACTGGAACCTCTGTCGCTACCCCTATCGATAATCGCGTCCGCCCAAGAATCTGGGCCCTCAGTTGGCACTTCTTCCTCTAGAGCGCGAAGGGTTACACGATAGAGCTTGATAGGCGTGCTCGGTGCCAGCGTCAGTCCTATATCTGAGACAGTTAGCTCGAGTGTTTCTTCGACAGGAAATTGGACTGCATTGCTCACCTATCTCGTATGAACCATGAATCGGCAACACATCGTCCTCCACTGAGGATACTGCGCGAGACACCTGAACCGTGCAGGATACGTCGAGATTCAGATCATCGTACGTGACCTGCGATGTTGATATAAGCGTCAGGGTTATTGATTGACTCCAACTGTCAGCAGTTTCAGAGTCTGTCGCCATGGCACGGTTGTTGCAGCGGTCAAGAACGTTGGCTCCTCTTAGCGCTTCGAGTACTTTGCGGCTCCAGGGACCTACTAACTCAGTGCAACTCCCGCCAATAAGAGCTCATGAACGCTACCTGTTAGTGCTCTATGTCAGACTTTGAGAGCACACAAGCTAGGCCAGGCATGAATCCTAAAACAAGGAAAGTGATGAGTATACTTTTACGATCTTAGGAAAGTTTAGGATGAGTTTAGTAGACCTGCAAACAAAATAACGATAATTGCTTTTACTTTATATCGTGGTTTGGTCGGAGCTTTTGATTGTTCAAACCGCATTATCATCCTATCATCGGTAGCTAGACGCAGGAGATGATACCGGTCGAGAGGCAGGGACCTTCTGCATATGGTTGTAATTCTTGCTGCCAACAAGACAAGCACATTGCTGTTTATCAGAAATAGCCGCTAATCACTCCTACTGCCAGCCTCGTTGCTTTAAGAAAAGCAGGACGGTCACGGGTCAACACCTCGTTGGATTGGCACGCCTGGTTCAGTGAATTACGCAGTCTTTCAAAATGAGATGTTTGATGGGCCCGGGACGGGTATCAGCATAACGTGAGATGGCTGCTCTTTGCGCCTGGGCTGAGGAGGCATCATAATCACTACGAAAGGCAGCGAGACGAGTACACCTGTTTGAGAGCACCTAAAAGTCCCAGGAAAATGCGTTGAAGACTGATTAATACGATGCATCTAGAAGATTCTTGGGAACCTCGAGTGGAAATGGCACACCTGGGCAAGAGCAGAGGCTGCCTGTGGGGGCACCTGCATGCAGCCGTCAGTAGGGAGTCACTGAGGTAAGGGTAACTTATAGTGACTTAATAAGTTTATAATAACTTATAATAAACTTATTCTAAATAATTATTAAGAGATTAATAAAATTAATAAGTATTTATAAGTTTATATTAATTTAAATAAAGATTTTATTTATTTTATTTTTTATTTTCTAAGTTTATAAAATCCTTAGACTATATTCATCCTAAGTCCATGTTGCCTTAGGTACCGAGTTACCAGGGTTCCTCCTGCCCTGACTCTTGCATCTCACTTCCACAGCCTCGCGGTCTTGACGCGTCCTTATCACCCTCAGTCCCCCCATCTTTTTTTTTTTTTTGTCCTCAAGACTTCACTGAAGAATCTCGCATATCTATCGTGTCATAAGTCATCATCCACACCATCCACCCATCTGAGATCTCATCAAAATGTGTTTTGAAGCACCGCCTGTGCCTTCGCCTCAGAACGAACACGCCAAGTATACCAACGAACTCTTTACTGTATTCTACGAAGAAATCGGTAAATGGCCCTGGGATGTCATCGATTTCGGGCCCCGAAAATGGGGTCAGAATCTCGTCTCAGGCTTCACGAGACTTCTGAGCGTTGACCTTCCTATGACCGAAAATGTGTCACTAGAGGAACTTATCGAGTACCTGCGTCTCAACTCTGCCGAGCACCCGCAGGTCAAGTATCGGCACCAACTGAGCATTATGCTCATCGCAAAAGCAACCAAGTGGCTGGCTGAGAAACGTGAGCTGGCCAACGACTCAAACTCCGACTCCGATTCCGAATCTGACGGCTCCATACTGAACGAGCCTCAAAACGTCACCCGTAACCGGAAGCAGGCCCGAGCTCTTCGAGCAGCTACCAGATCCGCGCGCCGTAAGTTTGTGTTTCCAGAAGAATGGCATTAGGCTAACAAGGCTAGCGGTTCGATCCGCGCGGAAACGGCCCATCAACTACAGTGACCGTCACCTTTTCCAACTCCATAATGTTGACGATTCTGAAGATGATGCTGAAGATGACGCTGACGGAGAAAACGAGGGAACCCAGGAAGAGGTTGAGCTCGGCTTGGCCGAGCCTCCCGCCAAGCGGAGGCTGATGGTCTTCTTCAACTTTTCACCCGAGAACACCCAGGAGCTATCTAAACTCATGGTAGGGCAACGGCACCCCATTCATCACCTTTGTAATATAAGGTATCTAACAAGTCGAAATAGGGACCTGGCAGCGGCAACGGCAACGGTAACGGCGAGGCACAACACTCGATTTCACAGAAGTCGCTGGATGAAGTCCAGCTTGCCTATGCCGACCATCTGAAGCGCGAGATCGCCAAATTGGCAGAGAATATTAGCCGTATCGAAGCTAACATCAGCAATTCGTCCCGGCGCCGTGATGGCTTTCTCGACACTGTCCGTAAGAGCGCCGAGGCTCTCGAAAATGCCACCAGAGAAGCCACCGAGGCTGCACAAGAAGTTCAGAAGGCGAGAGCACGTTGCGAAGCAGAAGTCGAGACTATCGAGGAATTGCACCGAATAAGCAGCAGCAACCCGGCAACCATCACAAATGAGATGTATGAGCACATCAAGCAGAACACGCCTGCCCAGAAAGAAAAGAGAGAAGCCGAGAATACACTACGTGCCAAGGAAAAACGTTTAAATGACGTCAACACCAAGACTCAGATTGCAGAGGCCAATGTGCACCCGTTGAACAGCAAAATCGAGGAATTGTATAGCGTACTGAAATCGAAGCAGAATGTCCGCCGAAGCCTCGTGGCGATGCAACGGCTTGTGGCATTAGGTGGGGAAATGGAAGAGATATTGGGGGAGAAGGGCCTTGAGGGGTGGGTGAAGGAGCAACAGGTCTGAACAGGTTAAACTAATGTGTCGTGAGCGTTGGGTTAGATTTGTATGAGCTTTTGAGTCCTTGAGAGTGCTCTCCTAAATAATACAAACATTTAGGCAACTTTATATCAAGTTATCCTAAGCTTAGGTTCTTTTGTCAAGTTTATCCTAAGCTTAGGATCTTTTGGCAAGTTTATCTAAAGCTTAGAGTATTTTGTTAAATTCGTATGAGGCTTTGCATTCTCTGTCCTCGCCCAACAAATACCGTGTTCTTATTTATTACCTGTATTTGCAGCCTAAAGGTTAACCTTATAGGTCGCATTCCTCCCCATAGTCCTCACCCAACCTAACTGGAGCCTCCAATAGATACAGTTCACTGGGAGACTCCTGACAATTCACAAGCGAAACTTAAGGGACCTTATATGCGGCTTTTAGAATGAGTGCTTGCTTACCTAGGCTATTGTCTTCATAATCTGCGAGCTGGTAAGATAGAACTTTGACATATTTAAAAGATATGTAAATACTCTCTCATTTCACTCAAATTCAAGCAATAATCACTGGTCTTTTATGAAGTGGGCAAAATTCCAAGCTCCACGAACGCTTACCATATACTCCCTGCAAGCTATTTTATTCTGATAGTAAAAGCTTGCAGCTTTTTGTCAAGATATGTTCAGTTTGATATATATATAACAAGAAATCTTGATGAACATTGGTATTGGATAATGCCATACAAGCAGTAGCAATTCAGTCAGGGCACTTCAGCATCGGGTTCACGGGTGTCAGTGGTAATGTCCAGTGCATTGACCCCAGCCGATGAACCCGCCCCGAAACAATCGGCCTACCGGACAAACCATTCCTCCATACCGAACAGCTCCACTTCATTTCCATTCACCGACAGCATCCACAGTCAACTGTTCATTCACGCTCGCTCCATCACGCTCGCATGTTCAATCGAGTAGCGTCGCAATGTTTTCTTCTCCCATCATCCAACTCTCCTCAACTACGCCCTGCCAACTCGTCGCGTCCAAGAAGAGGCGGTAAATCGCACTACAGACCGTCATAAAATTCCGACTTGTACCCTTCAAACGAGTGCGTTTCGCGCCTCCTTTGCTGGAACAACCGGGGTCTGTAGAAGGGATCTCTGGTCTCGCAGCGCGCTGGAGATTCAGAGATCGCCTGTGCAGCGAAGCTCACCCTCTTCTGTTCGCGCGCGTTTTGGCACCGGTGCAGAGCTTACGAAGGCAAGTTCCATCACATTGTGAAACTGACTGGTTGCAGGAATGTCGACTTCACCATGCCTTGATGTCCATTTCACTACCCGTGCTGTCATCGAGTGGCAGTCTGATATCGAGGTAAGGCTCGGAGTCGCCTCACCCCGATTGAAACCTCAATAACACATTTGCAGTCGGCTTGCGCGACACAGATTCTGGCTAGACCTGATCCAAAAGTCAGCTCTATCACGTTGACGACCCGATTCGATTCGAAAGGTTCTCTCTTCGACATACACATTCCCTTGAAGCTCAAAGGCATTGACAACACATCCGATATTACACTTCGAGCCTGCGCTTCCTCCGTTATCTCTCTCGATGTCATGAAAACCCCGACCTTCTCTAGTGAGGTTGAGCAAGAGTTCAAGTCCCCAGCTCTTGGCCTTCGCTTCCAGCTGAACCGCCATCTTGACATCCTCGTCCCTATCTCTGCTCTGGAGCCAATACGTCCAGCAGGTCGAGCACGGTCAGGTGTTGTGCTCGACGCCATTCGCGAGTTCTCTCGGGCAACTCTTTTCACCGTCTACATCGAGGCGCGCAATGCATCCCCAAAGCTCCAGTCCGTCAGCGATGCTGTCAGCCAGGGTCTTTTCAAGACGTCCTGTAGCAGCCGCTTTCAACTGGCTAGCATGTATGCCGGTCTTGGAGCAAAGATTGTCCAGCTTGGTATAAATGAAGCGCTTGCACCGCCGTCATATGAAGAAACCGAACCCCCACCGCCGCCGCCTCCGATCGACCCCAAGCCTGACAGGAAGCGTCCACGACAAGATACTGCGACCGAACGTGCCGAAGAAATCGCTCTGATATGGGCGGAGCTGCAAATGCTCAAGCAAGCGAAAGATGCAGATGGTAAGCGCATTGCGTTCTTGGAGAAGGAGAACCAGGAACTTCGGGAAACCGTAGCCAAGCTCCAAGAACAATATGAAGCTTTTGACAAGTCACACCAAGATATCCACCACAGCTTCGGAGCCCTCGAGACCACGGTCGAGAAGAACACGCAAGAATTTGAGGAGAGCGTCGGCAATGAACTAGCAGAGCTACGTGAGGATATAAGTCAATTGGATCATCAACTTTCCTTCATTCAAGAGGGACAAGTCAGCGATGAGTCTGTTGCCAGGATAAAAGATGCTGTACTGCTGGATATCACGACCCGATTATCAGGGGATTGAGCCCAGGCGCCAGCATCCTGTGTGACAGGTTAGCTTGAGACCATCTTGAAGAATCCCTCGCGACGTCGACCCAGAAAGCAACACGCTTCATTCTCGGCCTTGTCCTTGAGCGGAGAGCTACCACTAGCCGTTGTGATGTGACTTTGGGGCTATCCAGAACAAAGCCTCGAACGGATGGGTGATGCGACGGCTCCATCAGCCATACCAGGGAAGGCAGCTCCCTGGCGATTTTACGCATAAGTCGCATGTCCTCGACGGACAGCAAGACCCTCGGAATGTGCCTGGGCCTCCATTCAACATCTCGAACAGAGACAATCTGACCAGTGGTTCGTGATCGCAGGTCCAGTCCGGGATGGCCGATAACCCAGACTACATCACGGCATCAAGTCCATTATTGCTTGGTGCTGCGCCTGGACTTTTCGAGCCTGAGCCCACCCGTGGTCAGTTGAGACACACCCCCTCGTTGTCTTCGATAAGCTAACCCTTCACAGGAAGAGTCACCTGCACCCTCAAGCGACCCGGCGACCCGAAGGGGTAAATGTCGAGATGAATAAACAAAATGATCAGGTCTTGGATATCCAGTTCCATATAGATTATACCATCAATACATTAGAAGCGTTTGAACCGTGTATCACGGAGGTTTACAAATTGATTATGACTAGCGAAAACAGCGCACTGTGGCGTCGGAAATGCGCGTGAGCCCAAGTTCAATCTTTACATCTAAGCGATTCCCAACATTTCCATTGATGTCCTGTATGTCGCAGCTCAGGCGGCCAAGGTAGCCGAGTCGTTCCAGTCTGGCGTGCCATTTCAGCTCAGTCACTCGTAGGATCACGCACTTTACGTACAAGGCCCGCAGTTACGAACTGCTACGCCATTCATCTCCAAGTCACGATGCATCTTTAGTCTGGGGCTCCAGATGGGTCTTGATGTAATGGAGCCTCATTTTATGGAGAAGCAGGAAACAATCGACGATCCGATGGGGTTTTGTAAACATGATTTGATTGCGGGGATGATCGTCAATTGATCAGCGGACATGGAGGAACAAGGAAGTATCTCGAGTGTAGATGTCAGCACGAGGGTGAAAAGACTAGAGCACAAGAGGCATTCAGCTTGGGGACATGAAGATGATCGTGAAAGTTCATTAAAATATATAAGTAGTTATCAAGTAAGGAAATCCGTGACGCCTTATCCAGTCCCAGCCCAATCAATAATCCTGCATCTATGCGCCGTGCTTTTAGTATAAGTATAACACACGCAATAAATGCCGGGAATCTATATGCTACATGATGCCTCTAAAAATGAAATGCTCATCTAGTCGTTGCGCGACTTGCTGTAAGAGCCGGTACCACCAAGACCGTTCAGGTCGACATCAAGACCACCGACGCGCGCAGGTCGGGGTGAGTGCTCAATGCTGCGCGCGGGCATCTTCTCCTCCTGGGAGGCCTGCACGGGCGCATCGGTCTGCTGCTCAAGACCCATAGAGGCGAGGAACTTGATGGCATCAGCCTTCTCCTGCTCCTTGCGGGCAGCACTCCATTGGAGCTCAGTGGAGGCGATGTCGAGAACGCGGGGAAGAGCCTCAAGAGCCTTGTGAGAGTCGAGGAATGAGAGACGGGTGCGGCGGGCAATGATGTCGGGGATGGTACAGGCAGCTTCGGAGCGAATGCCGTGAGAGACCTCAGCCTCGATGAAGGGAAGAGACGAGACGAGACGGGTGTTGAGTGCGGGGGAGATGGAGAGAAGAGTCCAAGCGCGATCACCGTAGTTGTGAGCGAGATGGTCAGCGATGTCAGCGTCGATGTTGTAGACCTCCATCAATTGAGAGGCGAGAGATGTGGAGTATCCGTGGGCGCCGATGAGAGGAACGTTGCGCGTGCAGCAGACGCCACGGGTGGTGAAGCCGGAAGCGCCGGCGCCGCTGATGTCGGGAAGAGCCACGGCCTGGGGCTTGAGGTCGAAGAGCTTGATGGCCTCGTTGACAGTGTCCTCAGCCATTTCACGGTAGGTAGTCCACTTGCCACCAGCGCAGGTGAGGAGACCGGAGGGAGAGGTGGTGATGAGATGGCTTCGGACGAGAGACTCGGTGTTCTTGGCGTTGGGGTTCTTGACGAGAGGTCGAATTCCTGTGAAGTGTTAGAAGGGTCCGGGTCAGGTCAATTGAGATGATGCGACTTACCAGACCAAGCAGCGAGGACGTCCTTGCGTGAAAGAACAGACTCGGGTGTTAGGAGCTTGCTGACTTCCTTGAGGATAAAGTCAACATCCTGCTGTTGAGCAACAGGCGCAGCCTCAACTTCGCATGGGTTGTCGGTGGTACCAGCGAGAGTGTAGCCCTGCCAGGGGAGAACAAAGATGACGCGACCATCTGAGGTAGCGGCGTCGAGGAGACCAAGGCCGTTGGGGCAGATCTCTTTGGGAAGCATGATGTGCACACCTGAAGCGGGAGCGACGATGGGCTTGCGAGAGGGATCGTCCATTTGGTGGATGGCATCAGTGAAGGGACCGGTTGCGTTGACGACACCCTTGGCGCGGACCTTGAAAGGCTGAGCGCCAGCGGCATCGCCGTTCTTGGAGGCGAGGACATCGCGGACTTGAGCGCCCGTGATCTTGCCGTTCGCATCCTTCTCGAGACCAGTTACTTCAACGTGGTTGAGAACAGTAGCGCCGTAGTGAGAAGCAGTCAGAGCGAGGGCGACGTTCATTCGAGAATCATTGTGCTGACCATCGTAGTACACCAGCGCACCAACCATGTTCTCCCGTCGCAAGAGAGGGAATGCCTCGAGAGCCTTGTTCTTGCTCATGTAGTATGAGCTCTCAAGACCCTGCGAGCCAGCGAGGAGGTCGTACGCCTTGGTACCAGCCCAGAAGTAGGGCGCCTCCCACCATTTCTGGAGGGGTAGTAGAATCGGCAATGAGCTGGACAAGTGAGGAGCAATGTTGAGGAATGTCTTGCGCTCACGAAGAGCTTCCATGACAAGCTGCAATTGACCATAATCGAGGTTCCAAACGGCCTTTTCTAGATATCGCACACCACCGTGGACGAGCTTAGTGCTCTTTGAGCTTGTGCCAGAAGAGAAGTCATCGCGCTCTACAAGGGCGACTTTGAGGCCGCGGGTGATGGCGTCAACAGCGATACCGGTTCCTGTAGCGCCGCCTCCGATGATGAGGAGATCGTATTCTGTGTCCTCGCCGCTGCGACGAAGCTCAGCGAGTTGTGATGCGCGGGTCTTTGTGGCGCTGAATGTAGGAGGGACGATGCGGTTCTTGTCATCGCGCTTGAGGGGGACGAGAGGCTTGTCGACGATGTGTGTCTTGCTGCGGGAGGCGTAGTATGCTCCGCCGAGGGTGACTGTTGTTGTGGCTGCTGCTGCGAGGAGCAGAGGGCGCTTGAGCGACCGTAATCTTTGCTGCATTTTGTGTGTATGTGGTGGTGTTGGGTGTTTGGGGGTGTTGTTGCGCCGGGAGCGACTGTTTGCGCGGGAAGCTTTCTTTTAGGTGTGAAAAAGCTTGGGGGATAGACTGGAGAAAAAGATGGAGAGTCTGGGTCTGGGGAATAAAGATCAGGTAGAATGAAGAAATTGAGTTAGGCTTTGGGGTTTATAAGAAGTAAATCGAAGCGCGATGATCGTGGAGAATGAGAATGAGAGTTTCCATAAATTAGCGGAGTTAGAAATGGGTCTGCGAATGTTAATTCTGATATCATGGACTGCTTAGGCTTTAACAAGTTTTTTTTTACGGGGGACTGACTGTAGTGGCACATGCAAAGGGCAAAGCAAAGGGCAAAGCAAAGCAAACAAAGGGCAAGTTTGGGGGTTCAGACCCAGAATTAGGCTATGCAATGCAATGCGCAATGCATTATCTGTCTCTGCTTGATTCCAACAACGCCCGAATTACTCAAAGCATCCATCTCATCTGACCCGCAAGCGAGATGCGAATCAACGCAAAAACGGTGCAATAGACGTCGCGAGCTGGGTCGCATGGCTCAAAGAGGAATTCCGGGAGGTCCTGAGCCTCAAGCCCATTAATGCACGTCGGGCTGGAAATACCGAGGAGCTGACGTCGACATGAGTGATCTACCCCTGGTCTCATGCAGCTCGGTGTCATGATACCGAAGCTGGAGCCCGAACGAGACCGAGAATGGATTAGCCGAGCCCTGGATCAATAATGAGCCGTGCCGATGTGCGGAGAGTTACATGTGCTGCCCCCACTGTCGGGGAGGGGAAGCCCGAGGTTCTAGACTTTGGGGTGAGAGTGAAAAGGTTCAAGAGGTCATGAGTTTTCTGGCTAAAAACGATGCGGGAAATAAGCTATGCCCATTCATTTGCTTCAACGTCTGCTCTGCATGTGTTTCTCTACAGTATGTACGGCTTGTCTGACAAATTGTTCCACTAATCAGAAGGCCAAAGACGGTCATACTGTCATTTGACTGGTGGATGTTGTGCCGCGATGGCTTGGGAGCTGAAAGACATAACTACAAACTGACAACATGTCCAGCTTGAGAACGATTACAAACATTCGATTGCTTGTGTGCAACTTCTGTACTTATGAGTGCTAGAAATTGACGATGCATTTTTGTGTCCATTACGAGCTTCACAGTGCTGTTGTGCCGATGCAGATGGGATGAGACGTTGAGAGTACTGAAGGTCTAGGGTGGGTTGGTGGGTTGGTGGCTGACCGTTGGCGGCGACAACCATCCACTTGGTGAGTGCCTCATCTGAACCACCAGCGACACAACGGAAACGGCCCCCGCGGATTGCACGGAGATTTGACTTCTGGCCAGGATACGAAAAGTCTATCCAAAGCTAAGACCGCATCAATACATTCCTTCATGATCGATACAAGATTCTATCATCTCTGTTCGAGGTGTACGCTTCTTGTACCGTCGTCCCAAGATACCTTGTTCAAATCATGGCAATTGAAGCGACACCTTCATCACCAACACCTCTTCCTCCAACAAAGAAAATTGCTTTTGCTATTACAGGATGCTAACTGCTTGCAGTTTGACACACCCAGGATTGCATCATGTCATTGTCATTCACCGATCACAATCGTTTAAGAATTTTGATTCATAGCATGAGCTTATTATCTACGCTACCAACGAGCACTCAACACCGCCGCCGCAAACAAGTAACGAGCAAAAACACAAAACACGAACGCCATTCTCGTATGCTAGGCTCGTCACCTCTCGAACCAAGAATTTGCCATTTTAGCGCCACTGTTTAGGCCATGTCTCTGCATCTCACGACTCGAATTTCAACCATCGTCTACGCCGCTACGGTCTCGCACCCTTCGCCCTCACCACGAAAGCAATCGGCTTTTTAAGGACCGAGCGCGACTATACGGGAGAGGAAGCACTGTAAGTGTTGGACCACGTTGAGCGACGAGGGCTCAAGAGACGTGGTAGACCCATGCCTGGCGTGTTGATCGGACTGGGTCCTGTATAGATAAAGACATCATACAGAAGGCCACCGAAAGCACATCCCATGAAGGGCGCCACCATGGGGATCTGGATATCACTGTCAGTTGATATTCGATAGACAAGCATTGGCGTTGGACTCACCCAGAAGTAGTACCCGCCAGCAGACCAAACCTCACTTCCATATCCGATCATGTATGAAACCAAACGAGGTCCGAAATCACGAGCGAGGTTGATGGCATAACCAGTCTCCCAACCGAAGCAAGCACCAATTCCAAAAATCAGGAAGAACAAGCCAAGCGGCATCAAAGGACCAGCACCGATGTTGGCGCTATCAGCCATAGCGAAGATGACAAACTGCAGAATCGTGCTGGCGATGAATTCAGAGAAGAACATGCCAGTGCGTGTCATGAATTCCGCGGGATATGTGCAGAATACACCGGCAGTTGCATTCTCGCCAATCACTGTTCGAATTCCTGGTCCGCCTTCATAAGCATCAAAGGCAGACTTGTAGTTGCCGTACACGACGGCGGCAGCACACATGGCTCCCAGGACTTGAGCGACGGCATACACAGGGAACTTTCTCCACGGATGGCCTCTGAATATACAGTTGGCGAGAGTCACGGCTGGGTTCAAGTGGCCACCTGATTTGCCGCCAACGTATACTCCAAGCATGACACCAAGACTAATTGATTCATGTCAGTATGAGCTCAATTGGCCGCGGCAATAACGACTTACCCCCATCCCCATGAGATACTCTGGTAATCACCCTTTGTTCCCCGACTGAGGACAACCTGAGCAACGACACCGTCACCAAAGAGGAGAAGAATGAAAGTACCGAAGAATTCTGAAAAGGCATCTTGGCAGTACTCCCTCACTCGACTCCAGGCATACTGCTCAGGCGGGGGAGGGATAGTGGGCGGTTCACTCGGAGCCTCGCTGTACTTTTCATTCTGGCTCATCTCGACTTTAGTGGGGATGGAAGATTTGTGCACAGAAGATTCAGAGATGGAGTCGTTCATGGTAGGGATAGGCATCCTAGAGTGAGCCTGTGAAGTCTGATCTTTTGAGACAGAAAGAGGAGAAAGGTTGGCGGGTGCAAGAGAGACAGGTTACACTGAGAGGATTGGCGTCATCAAGCATCTCTGGGGATCACGTTACAATTTATGGTCAGCAAACGAACTGAAGCCTGGGTGTCTTTTTTTTGCCCCTCATCTCATCCCCAAGAGATGGGATCCTCTTTCTTGCTCTCGGCCTCGGTATTTGCAAACACCACCCTTTTCATGCAGAGCATACCGAAGCCCGCGAGGTTATCAGACATCACCAACGAGGTGGGCTTTTGCAAGCATGTCGATCCGCCACTGCGTTAGGAAAGAGGGAAGCGGGACACGACACGGGGAGACGCAGCGACTACACCCGATGTTACGAACCATGGTGCGGTGCGGGCGATACGAAAGCTTGGACGGCGGCGGTGCAGAGAGGACCAGCGAAATGCCGCTCGGCGGCACACACCGAGCAAGAGAAGAAAATACACGGGTGTTCAGACGTGGATATCATGACCGAAGAATCTGCTCTGATCAGGTTGCTTACACCGAAGGCCGGGTGGGATGGAGATAGAGAGAGGGGGGGCCACGTTCGAGACTTGCGTTTGCATGTTTTACTCCACAGTCCGAGCCAAACCCCGGATCGTCGTGCGAAAAGAGAAAAGGATTTGCACATCCGCTTGACCGAGGTTGGCTTGGCTGGGAATTAAGGTATGGCCAAGGTGTGTTTGTCCCAGACCCGCTAGCATATGCGCCCAGTCGAGCTTCTGGAACATGACTGCGGGGAAACGTAACATGAACAGACCCCTCTCTCTACATATCAGATGTACATGGATGCATCGGTAGGTGTTGTTGGCTGTGTTTCGCTTGTTCATTTAGATCCCGGGTGGTGTTTGTTCTTGTGACATGGGGTCTGTATTTCGGTGTCACCAAGCCGAGGCTTAGCTTACTTACTTGCGAACTGCATCAGGAAAGTGACGTTGGGTGTGCGTGAGACGAAATGCCAATGCTGTGAAGGATTTGAGATACCCCGCAGATTGATCCCAGGGTGGTGGGAAATGCTTCCCCGAGATGCACTTTACATCTGAAATCTCGGTGTTTGTTGCCCTCAGTGAGCCCGAGATGGGAGATACTTAAACACCACAATATGATACGCTTTTGATCCTGCAGTCCCCAATCAATTTTGCTGTCGTCCGCTTCCTTTTTGCTACTGTACCCTCTTCTTAGTCACTGTTGCATTCGCTCTCCCCGGATCTGACACGTTTCCCCGCAATTTTCACTGCATCCCCATCTCTCACTATGCCTATGCTCAACGGAAAACCGAATCCTACCTTTATTGGTGCCATTGATCAGGGTACGACAAGTTCTCGCTTCCTCATCTTTGACACCAGTGGCGAGGTTGTAGCTACCCATCAGCTTGAATTCAAGCAATACTATCCTCATCCTGGGTAAGTTGGTCTACTACATGATACGCGAATGGCTGTTGACTTTTGGTTTAGATGGCATGAGCATGATCCTGAAGAGCTCATCAGCTCGGTTGAGCAGTGCATTGATGGTGCTGTAGAAGCCTTTGAAGGTCAAGGTCACTCTCGTGAGCAGATCAAGGCCGTGGGTATCACAAACCAGCGTGAGACTACTGTTGTATGGGACAAGACCACCGGCAATGCTCTGCACAACGCCATTGTCTGGACAGACACGCGATCGAAAGATCTCGTCCGTCGTCTGAAGCGTCGTCTCGGCGCAAGCGAGTTGATCTCGCGATGCGGAATCCCTCTCTCCACATATCCCTCCGTCAGCAAACTTCTCTGGCTTCTTGAAAACATTCCCGAAGTCAAAGATGCTTATGAGCGCGGTGTTCTCGCCTTTGGAACGGTAGACACTTGGCTCACGTACAAGCTCAACGGCGCAACGGAGCGAGATGTCTACGTTTCTGACCCGTCCAATGCGTCGAGGACCATGTTTATGAATCTCGAGTCTCTGCAGTATGACGAGGATATTCTGGACTGGTTCAGAATCGATGACAAGAAGATTACGCTGCCAAGAATCGTGCGGTCGTCTGATAGCAAGGCATACGGCACACTGGCTAAGACGTCGCTCAAGGGCGTCAAGATCACTGGATGTCTGGGCGACCAGTCTGCAGCTCTTGTTGGACAGAAGGGCTTCACCCCCGGTCTCGCCAAGAACACATATGGCACAGGCTGCTTTCTGCTCTACAACGTCGGTTCCAAGCCCGTGATCTCATCACACGGACTTCTCACAACGGTGGCCTTTGACTTTGGCGAGGGCAACACCATGTATGCTCTTGAAGGCAGCATCGCCGTCGCGGGCTCAAGCGTCAAGTTCCTGGTGGACAACTTTGGCTTCATCGAGTCGTCGGCCAAGCTCAGCGCCCTCGCGGAGACGGTGGAAGATAATGGTGGGTGCACCTTTGTAACGGCCTTTAGCGGCCTGTTTGCGCCGTACTGGATTGACGATGCGCGAGGTACAATCTTTGGGATTACGGCGTACACGCAGCGCGGGCACGTTGCGAGAGCGACGCTGGAGGCGACGTGTTTCCAGACAAAGGCCATTCTCGACTCGATGGAGAAGGACAGCGGACATGCACTCACGGAGCTGGCCGTCGACGGTGGCATGTGCAACTCGGATCTCATCATGCAGGTACGTAAAGGAATTACTCTGGGAACCCTTGTTTTTTTGATGTTGCTGACACTTTTTTCTTCTTCTTCTCAGACCCAGTCTGACCTTATTGGGATCCCTGTCAACAGACCCGGCATGCGTGAGACAACTGCACTAGGTGCAGCTATCGCGGCCGGCTTCGCCGTCGGCATCTGGAAGAGCTTTGATGAGTTGAAGGAGGTGAACACCCAGGGTCGTACCATCTTCAAACCGCAGATCGCCGAGGAAGAAGCGACGAAGCGGTTTAGTCGTTGGACCAAAGCGGTTGAGATGTCCAAGGGATGGGCCAACGAGTAGTTGATTTGCTTTTTTTGTGTTTGTTAGCTATGTAGTTACATTAATTAGCTTGGTTCGGTCTGATTCTGTACTAGTATGTTTTACATGGATGGTCCGAAATACTGCTGCCTGATGGAACACCTTATGCACCAACCTGTACGAAGAAGGTAAGGTAACCTAATAAGCCCGACGTACAGTAGCGTCCACGAGTCGCCACGAGGAAATAGATAAATATGGAACTTGGCTTGTTCTGGAACAACCACTAGACTCTTTGGCGATCGTACCATAAGCGGCTCCGCACATTTATTGTTATTTCCGGGGGAGGGGGGGATCTGTAGGCCATCAGCTGGTGTGGCATCCTTCAAGGATCGGGATGTTTGTCGTCAAAGCCCCGAGTGATCCGGCAAGAAAAGATATTTCCCTCATACAATACTGCAGTCTACATATGCCGGTGTTTGTGGTCCGAAGATGCACATGTCACATGCGTAACGGCAATGCAAGGTTAACCATAGATAGAAGGTCTTTGTTGAAACCACGACATGGATATCGCTCCTTGTCGACCAACGGCAGCACGTAAGGTACTTGGCTTTTGGCTAGACAGGGATATCGCCTGCAACGTTGGCCACATGCATTTCTACTGGACCGCGACAGGTTTTGCAGTGTTGTAGTTCCATTGCATTGGCACTGTTGGAATTGAATGCTTGCAATGGATTGATTGACTGATGCAGTGATATTTTGCTTGGTGCTCAGTGCTTTTGCTTGGATTTAGCGCTTCTGCTTGGCCATTGAACTTCCAGTATTAGTCAACTAACGTAGGTTACTCCACTCTCCAATTCCAATGTCGCCTCCAGATTTTCTCTTCCCCTTCCCGCGGCTCGGCCTTACTCCGTCGCATCCAATCTCATAATACCCAACAGCACGTCTCACCTCCACTAAAACCCGATAACACGCCGTGCAAGGTTTCTGCTTATTCCTTTCCCCAGTAGCTTGTTTCCCCAGACTGCGGAGAGAGAGAGTGACAGAGATCGACATGCCATCCACGTCAATGAGCGGACCCTCAATCGCTGAGGAAGAGGCAAATTCCACGCTGAGCAATGATGAAGGCTCCAGCGGCGACGAGTCGAGAATGACCAGCGCCGGGCCTAACAAGAAGCGCAGGAGGGAGAAGCATCAGAAGATATCGTATGTACGCCCTGTAATGACCGAGAAATCGAGGCTGAATGGCGTGATAGCTGTGAGATGTGCAAGGCGCGTAAGGTGAAATGCGATCGCGCTGAGCCTGCGTGTTCGTGGTGCGCGAGACATAACAGAGCTTGTGTTTACCTCGAGAGGCAGAAACCAGGCGCTGGCCGTAATGGCTTTAGCATTGAGCTTGAGGCAAAAGTCAACAGGATTGATGCGCTGCTTCAAGCATTGGGAAGGCGAGTGGAGGAGCATATCGTTCAAGACCATTCTTCAGTCGGTTCTCCAGGTGTATCACCTTCAATGAACAACGGATATGGGCCACCGCAAGTGGATGGGAGACCTACACCGAATACAAGTCTTCCAAGACAGTCTTCTTTCTCGCAGGCGAGATCACCAGGCGTCACAAGTCCATGGCAGCCCATCAACAACCAGAACACTACTCAGTCGCCAATGCAGACTCAGCAAGCCACCAGTGCACCAACGCCAAGTCAATCGAGTACTGCGCCAAATGCATCTGGCGTAAGGCGAGATCCGTCGTTTCAGTCGTACACGATTGATCTACCGCCGCACGACATCATCTACAGCCTCGTAGATCTATACTTCAAGCACTGCAACACATGGTGTCCTATCCTTGAACGCAAGACCATCTTTGCCACCTTCTTTGGCTCAACTTCTATGGAGGAAGTGGATCGGATATTGCTCTACGCGATTGTGGCTACCACGTTGCGCTTCCTCAAGGATCCGAGATTATCGACGGAGATGAGCTCATATTATCACAAGGTCGCGAAGCACACAGTCCAGTTGTATGCAATGGAGCATACCACCATTCCTGCGATGAGAGCTCTTGTAATCATCACTCTGGATGAGTTGGGTACATCCAATGGCCCTCGTGGCTGGAATCTACTGTCTTTACTGGCACAAAACGTGAGGCAGCTTGGTCTAAGCGAGGAGAGCAGCGTCTTTCTATCCGCGGATGCTTCCGAAGTTACGCGTACGGCTTCCTCTCACAGAGTCACCGCTGGCAAACCCGAATCTTGGATCGAAGACGAGGGGCGGAGACGATTGTACTGGATGATCTATGTTCTAGATCGATACGCAACAATCGCAACACCGACCTTTGACTTCATCCTCAACGACACAAAGATCAACCGCTTCCTCCCCTGCTCCTATGATCTCTTCTCAAAGAACGTGCCAGTCGAAACACGCTCCTTAAGTCCCTACAACGAAAAACAATCACCCATAATGACATATCTCGTCAACAAACCCGAGAACCTTGGCAGTTTTGCCTACCATTGTGAGATTCTTGTTATTGTTAGCAGGATCCACGAGTTTCTCAAAACACCCGTTGATGTCACTTCATCAAGCGACATGGCTGAATGGCGCAACACATATCGCAACCTGGACAGGACGCTGGATGGTTGGCTGCAAAGCTTACCGAGCGAATATAGCAAGATCTCTGCTCTTTGTCATTCTGACCCTGCGAGTCGCGTGGCGAATTGGTTCATGCTGCACAGCGCGTATGTCACGGCTGCTGTGAGACTGCACTCTTCGGCTGCATATCCAACAGTTCGTTCTCACATTTTTGTCCCCTCGCACTACGCCATGCAGAGATGTTTGTCTGCTGTGCAGAGTCTGGGGGATATCACCAAAGACGTTCTTGAAGCTGATGGTCTGAATCTCCTGGGTCCCTCGTTCGCCTTCTCGCTTTGGGTTGCTGCGAGATTACTTCTTGTACATGCTGCGACAGTTGGATGCCCTGTGGACTCGCAGATTGACTTCTTTATTGATACGTTGCGCGATGTTGGACAGCATTGGGAGGTTGCGAATAATTACTCCAAGATTCTGCATCGTGTTGTTCAGAGAGTCCGACAGGGCGACATGAATTTTTCAGCTATGCGAAGGTAAGTCCCGGCTTCTATCAGATATGGTATCTCAACTAACGATCGCAGGAGTGCATATGACCTAGTGACCCTCACATCGACAGCACGACACTCTGGCCTTGAGCCAACATCAACACAGGCCACGTCGCTCAGCGAGCTTGATAGCATCGACGTCTTTGAGTTCTTCAACTGTCCTCGAGTGTCAGCAAGCTCGAGCAGCCAGTCACAGCTACAGTTACAGCCGATGCGGGAAACAACCAGAAACAACGGAGTGCCCGACCCGGAGGCTGATTGGTTGGCCTTTGGATCGCCCTCCAATCAGGTGTAGAGGGGACTTCATTTCATTTCGATCATTTCAGACAATTTGAGAGCCTCGCGGCGCGTACAGCCATAAATTTAAAGCGGTATTTTGCCTTGAATATTACACATATGTTGTCCAGTCAGAAATGAGAGTTCCTGATATTCTAGAAATTGATAGCCGAGCATAATGATCTGCGTCACTGAGTCAAATACCTTATGGTCCGGACTGGGATCCCCAGCAATACGATCAGCAGCGATGGAACAGTCTGTTGTTATCTTCACCCTCTCCGTGCACTCTTCGCTCGCTTCAGCCATCGTCGATCAAGTCGAACTCAATCGGATTGTAACGGGGGCCCCAGGTCAACCTCAAAGTCAATCCAGCCCCATACTCAATCTCAGCCTCCCCGATGCCAAGCACAACTACATTCCAACGCGCAGATCTTGACGAGTATTGTTTCAGATCGCAACATGTAATCATTCATCGTATAAAAATCGTTTCCGGCATACAAGTCATCCCAATCGTCCGAATCATGAATACATGCAAACGCCACAACTCAAAACTCCAAAATCACATCGTAACCCTAACTATCCCAAATAGCACCATAAGCTGGAACACCACGCGTTTCCAAACCATAAACCACCTTTTTCGTGATCTTCTCATTAGCGATAATGATAACTGCCTCAGCTTTGAAGCCCTTAACCAGATTGTAGCCCATCTTTACCAAGTCAGGTCTCCCGAGCTTCTTAGTATCGTGGATGACCGCGTTGGGAATGCGCTCGCTGATAGTCTGGCAGATTTCCTCCCCAAAGGTTTCTTCAGGGTTTTTAGTTGACCAAATAAGTTGTGTTGGACACGTTGGGTTTTGGATATGTCCGAGAACAGGACCGATGCCGGAGCCTGTTGCAATGAGGACGACGCGGTTGAAGAGGGTTGCGATGCGCATGACGCCGCAGGTTGGGACTCCGCGTGTCCAGATGTGAGAGGGGCCGTCTTGGATGGTGGACTTTGTCCAGTCGCCGGCGTTAGAGACGACAAGAGAATAACCCTTAGATCGACCGTTGACGGCTTCGGGAGCCGGGATAGTGGCAAAGGAATGCCACTCCTTGAGAGGTTTGTGAGAGAGACGGGTGAAAGAACCGTTAACAGGGACAGTATAGTCAAAGTGAAGCCTGATAGCGTGGTCTGAGAGTTTCTCGGCCTCGACGGGGACTTTTCGGAGGAAGCACCAGGAAGAAGCAACACTTGCTGTAGCAACAGCCAGTAACCAGAAGGCAGGCGACTTGACGCAGGATTCTCCAAGTGTGGTACCAGAAGGGGTGTTGTCGTGAGCCGAGAGCACGGTTTGAACCCAGAAGAGAGCGAGCATAGTCCATCCAGCAAAGCGGTGGGTTCTCTCAAAGAGATCGTGATAGCGCTTGCGAACTGAAGGCCAAGCCATTCCGATCATGCCAACGAACAAGGCAGACAGGATCCAAGAGATGACTTGAGAAGCGATGGATAATCTGCCCCAGTTGGCACAGGTTCCGAACGAACAAGCAATGTCGGCGATGTTCGTTGCAAGAAGCCATGCTCCTGCGCTGACAGCTGCACCGGAGTGAACTCCACCGAGATGGTAGATCTTTGCGCATCGAGTCCTGATAGCGAGAGGCCAGGTCTTGGGGACGCTGCAGGTGATAGTGTATAGAGCGTTGATGACGAATTCTTGACGAACAAGAACAGCTGTGGTTAAGTTGATGGCTGTGATGATACCCATCCACTCTCTAGTGATACCAGTCAAGAGGAGAGCAATAGCAGCACCGATGTTGAAGAGTCCAACAAGAGAAAAGAGGCGACGATAAACAATGAGCAGTCTGTGCCGCAATCCCCTCGCATGCTTAGGCAAATCCTTCTCAGGAAGAGCCTTCTCAAGATCATACTGATGCTCATTGATAAGTGTTGTATCACTCGCATCGGAGAAGGAACTGAGCTGTGTAGCACTCGAGGCATTTGAATCCATACGCGTATGTAAGACAGCAGGCTGGGGTTTCCCAACCTCCACTATCTCTTTCATTCTCAAAGCCCTCTTGTCAATCTTTCCGTTTGCAGTCATGGGAAGACTGTCCAGTTGGTGATAATGTGTTGGCATGGCGTAGTAGGGCTGAAGGGTCTTGAGATGGGCTTCAACAACAGCGATAGGGCAGTGGTTGGGGGTGATGAAGGCGTGGATCTCATTATTGATGAGGAGGGCGGTGGCGGATTGGACCGCGGGACAGGATTTTATGCAGGCGGTCACGCCGTCGAGCTCGACGCGGAAACCTTTGACTTTGACTTGGTCGTCTATCCTGCCGAGAATGTGGAGGGTGCCGTTGGAGTTCCATTGGCAGAGATCACCGGTGTTGTACATGTTCGACCTGAATTTGAGGTCAGTATCTCGTTCAAAAATGTTATGTCTTGAAAGCTTACCCGTCTTGGGTGAAAGGGTCAGGTCTGAACCTCTCAGTTGTCTTGTCGGGCAAGTCGACATAACCACGAGCTACGCCTGCGCCACCAGCCCAAACATTACCGACTTCTCCAACAGGTACTGGAACAAGAAACTCGTCTAAGATATAAACATTATTTCCTGGTGTTGGCCTACCGATGGAGAGAGGCTGGCCTGTTTGGTGCTGGTGTATGGTGTTGACGATGGTGGTTTCTGTTGGGCCATAGCAGTTGAAGTATGAGACATGAGATGCCCATAGGTCAGCAAGCCTAGAGAGGTTAGTTGAAATCAGAAAGTAAGTGTGGTTAGTGAACTTACTGTTGAGAGCTAGGCTCTCCCGCTGTGGCAACAGTCTTCAGTCTTGGAAAGTCCTGTGGGTTGTACTTTGAGAGGATGCTTGGAGTGCAGATGAGGACATCGATCTAAGATAGTTAGTGACTAGTTTAACACTTGGAGATGGTACACTCACTTGTTTAAGGGTTTTTGACCAGTCAGAGCCCCGCATAACCAAGGTCCCGCCATTTGATAGGCAACCAAGAGTCTCCCACGCAGCTTCAAAGTGTATGTCAGTATGGTCCTTTGTGTTTGGATACTTGGCCTACTTACCCATATCGAAGCTGACGTTCAATACCTGGCCAACACATGTTCCTGGACCAATACCCAGGTTACCTGGTGCTTGGCATAACAGGTTTGTCACGTTGTTGTGAGTGATGTCGACCCCTTTTGGTGTACCTGTTGTGCCTGAACCATGTTAGTGTAATGAGTAGTAGTATAAGATAAGTCAACATACCTGATGTATATATCACATAGCAGCCATCCTCAGGCTTACTCACTGGAGTAAAGTATTTTACACTTTGTTCATTGTTGTCTTCATCCTCAATAATGACAACATCTGTTACACCCGTGTTCGAGATACGATGTGCCGTAGCCTTTGAAGATAAAGCTATCCTTCCACCAGTTTGATGTAACACAAACCGCAAGGTCTCATCCGCCACTACGCCTCCATCGAGAGGAACATACTGCGCTCCACAAGACAAGATAGAAAGTATACCAACCAGCATACCAACACCACGCTTGACAACAAGCGGCACACGATGTCCCGGCATGACGCCCAGACTTCGTAACCGTTGCGCCAACCGGATGCTTCTTTCAGCAAGCTCACCATAGCTTATCTCAACAGCTGGCTCGGCAGATAGATCTCGTGCCGCAGTTGCCGAAGGCTGTGTGGTGGCATAGTGGAAGAATGCCTCTGTGACAGTTGAGAAGCTAGGTCTACTGCATGTACCTCGTGTAAACGAGATTGGCACGGCAGCTCCCCGCGGGGATGAGACGTCAAGCACAGATGATGCCATGCTAAGCTTGATCTGAGGCGTGTGCAAGATAAGATGAGGATCGTCGTACAATTCCAAATAGACAGAAACTCAAATAGATTGAGTAGGAGTTCGGGTCGGGGATGGCGGGAGATTGTGCATCAAAGATTTGAAATTAAGGAGTTGCATAAGAAACATCTCTCCACACACAAAAAGAAGGTCTGTTCTTAAATAGAGCCAAAGCCCTTCTCCCGCTTTTTCCTAATACTGCCCAGCCTTCTCGTCATGCTTGGCAGGATAGGCCCAACACCAGCAACCGATGGATCATCAACCAGTCAGCTGCCCTTTCAAGTTGCACCTCGGGGGAGTACGCCCCCCCAACCGCCCCCAGGATGCGTCTTTTTTGCTCTATCGAGATACAAGAAGGATCCGCCTTGAAACTCCGGAGTCGACCTAATACGGTAAAATCTGTTGGTAAACAAGAAACCATCTGCCAAGCTAAGGCATGTAGTTCCAGATAGCGTCGAAAAGAGGGCCAGCTCAACAGGTATACCACATGACAGATGGGGCAAGAGTTTGCTTGCTTTGGTCCGTTGGTCCCAGTTAGGTAGGTTGGTAATGTACCTGAACTCATCGAGGTCTTTGACCGAAAAGAACAACAAGGCGTGTGATGTGGTCTGCGTGCGTACCCCTGTAGGTACAGCAGAATACATCCATACTACGTACCGTAGGCCCGCAGGCCCGCATGTAGAGAGGGATCTGCCCGGGCCTGGCTATGGCTATGGCCATGGATCCGTGGCTGTGGATACAAGGGTTGGCCAAGACATCTCTAGCACGCGGGTTCTGCGGGAGCTGCAGGATCTGAGTTCGGCATCTGCAAAATCTCACATGAGCCGAGATGATATGAGGTGGAGTTGGTCTGCAATGTAAGCTGTGCCGCAATTCTCGAATGAGGTTGTTCCAGATAAGCCTAAATGACAGATAGCTTACTCATCGCCTATATCGTATAAAATATAAAGAAAAACAAGTATTTGGACTATTTGAACAGGTTTTGTCAAAAACTCACCGAAATCTTTCAGTCAAATCTTACTCAACAAAACGATCGTCGGGTCTAAGAGCTAAGCATGCGAACGGCTCGACACTTGGACCAAGCCAACGGAATGACAGACACCAAGATCGACACGAGAGACAGCAGACTACGAGATTGGCACCAATACTTCCCGAGGTGGAATTAGTCTCCGACCACCGCCCTTTCAAAATGCCTCAGCCAACTCCAAAAATCTGCAGTGTCTCACTCACTGCAGTGCAGGCTGCTCATTCTGCTGGGTTGATCCCAGCCATGTCTCAGTTGAATCAAAGACACTTTTGGGGGGTCTCCACTATCGATTGAGTGATCGACGCGGCTAAGCTCGCGTTATTGACGTACCCGAACTATTTGATCCAACGCAACCCGACAAGACGGTCAATCTTGCCAAGTGCAGTGCTTTCAGCTACGCTTTTCTCTCTCGCTCTCTCTTACGATTCTGTCATCGATATCGATCTGATCATGATGGAGGAGCAATTGGTCCTTGCGTCGACGCCTGCAGACGGTGTACGCGTCCTCGCGTTAAACAGACCCTCCAAGCGAAACGCCCTCTCGCAGGAGCTCATTACCGTGTTTCTGGAACAGCTGAACACGGCGTCCAGGGACGATGGCGTGCGAGTCATTGTCATCACCGGCAGCTCTTCTTTCTTCTGCGGTAATGTACCCTGCCCTACCCATACCCATAACCATACTCCGTACGGAGACCCATGGGTGAATCCACACGCCACGCCACAGGGGTATAGTCCCCCCCGGCACTTGTTGCGCTCTAAGTTAGTGTCAGGGCTAAGCTGAACTGGAACTGACGTGCCAATAATTCTTTAGCGGGAGCTGATATCGGGGAGATCTCGCGGCTCGATGCGGAAGATGCGCGGGGCTGTCGCTATCTGGCGGACCTTTGCTCGGGGATGCAGGCCGTGCGCAAGCCCTTGATAGCGGCTGTTGAGGGAATGGCGGTGAGTTTAGTTTCTGATCTTACCCGAGGTGTTGGTTGAGCCTAGACTGACGATGAGCTTTTGCTGGGGATTGACAGCTCGGAGGGGGCTTTGAGCTTGCTCTCATGGTGAGTTGAGCTTTTTTCTCCTTTCCGTTGACGGAACCCGTGAGTTGCTGACGTCTCACAGTGTGACCTGATCTTTTCCGCGGACGGAAGCCGCTTCGGTCTTCCAGAAGTCAAGATTGGTCTCATCCCTGGTGCTGGCGGTACACAGCGTCTGACCAACGCCGTGGGAAAGTACAAGGTATCCCCCCCCCCTCCCCCAAAACCCCGTGTTACCTTGTGCTGACATGCGTGATAAAGGCCATGCAGATGATCCTCCTCGGCCAGCCCATATCAGCGGAAGAGGCCCGGTCCGTGGGTCTTGTCGCGCAGCTGTATGAGAGCGGCAAAGTTCTCGAGCACGTTGTGAAGGATCATGCATCGACGCTTGCGGCCCTGAGCCCCACGGCGCTGGGCTTGGCTAAAGAGGCCATTTGTAGATGTAAGTGGCCATCGTGTAGCTTGTGTGCCACACGTTGACTAACATATTCATCATAGCTGATGATTTGGGGGCTGATCATGAGTTTGAGAGGAGTTTGTATTACTTTGCCTTTGGGACCGGGGATAAGCGAGAGGGTGTCAAGGCGTTCCTGGAGAAGAGGAAGCCAGAATGGGGGCCTAAGTAACTGTACACGTTGGGCCTTTTGTGTAGTGGCAGTATATGCATGACGCGGCGATGATGGTTAACGCTCAAAGCGTATGCTTCTGTTGAAGGATATCATTGGTGCGCGGCATATGCCTTTATTCTCTTGGGCGATCCCGCGCTGCCAAGCTTTGCTGTCAGTTGATGATATTGTCGATCATTGATTATCAATCGTCCAGCTTGGTTGGCCTCAGCCGAATACCATTGCTCAGTTCTCACATTTTTCAGGCTCGGCATTGATGCTGCCAACCTCCCAACACTTGTGTACAGAGTCAGCTCTTCTGCACTCTTGCCAATCTTTCTTGGGCGTCAGCCTCTGGCGTCTACATTCACTCCTGTCTTGTTACCCCTCATGAAAATCAGGTGATTACATGTTCATGTCAACGTGTATCATGCGCTACTAAACGTCGTCCCGTCTCGCCTCGGTACGCAAGTCAAGCTCGGTTATCATTCCAGACTGTACAGTACTTTTCACGCCTCATGCAACGGTGGGCTATGACTACAGAGAAAAGGTGATGTAGGGGTCTAGGGTTGGACCGGATCTGTTGAAGAAAACTAGCTGCATGCCAACACATGGTCCGGCACGGCACGTCGTATAACCGAGATGTAACCTCAGTTGAGCAAAACGACGTATCTGGTTCAGTCTCGACCAACAATCTTGATAGCGTTCTTTGATTTGTTATCACGACAAGGATCTTGTCAAAGCGTGCATCAATACCCTGTTGGCACAAATGCTGAGCCGTTCGGTGTTAGCCAACAATAATTCTCGCGGCGTCGCCCAGTCTTGAAGCCACGATGCGAATGCCCATAAACCAACACGAGAAACTGCGCAATTCGCGCGCAATTACTACATTTGCCCATGCAGAGTCGTACGATTTATGCTCCAGGCTAGGGTAATCCTCCCGCATCTCATCGTCCTAACCAGCGCCACGCCGCGACTAGGTAGCAATAGTTCGTGGTGAGCCCCTGGTATAAACTCAATTCGCCATTGGCTAGTGTGATTGAACGCCCAGGGTATCTTGTTCGCGTATGTTGATTGACTTTTGGACATGCTTTCGATAGTCTTCAATGTAACATCCATTAATGCAGCCTCGAACTTTAAATTAATGAAAACGACCTCTCTCTGAACCGTGCCTTTTCCGATAAGATCTTGCCGCGGCGGGATGTCCCTGCGGATAGAGCGGTTGTGAAAATATTCGATATTGACACTATGTTAAGATTTGTACCCCAACTCATCCATAGATGATTGACAACTATATAACTGAAGAAAGAAAGACAGGTCCTTTAAGTTTATCTCCCATACTGGTCAGCAGAAACCGAGTTCATAAACGTAGTGCCAGCCAGTCGGAGAGTATCAGGCTGAGCCATCGATCCATTAGGATTGAAGTAGAAGTGCTCGCCGTAGCCACCACCGTTGTTGAAAACAGGCCATTCGGGAATACCAGAGACTACAAAGGTTAGTTCGTTATCGTACATGTTGGGAGCATGAAAAACTTACTTCCGTGTTCGTTGGGGTTGAGCTCAGTGATGAAGCTGATCCACATATGGCTCACCAGCTTAGCGAGGTCGAGAACCTCCTTTGATGCGTTGACAAGAGGGCCTTGACCCTTGCCGTAGCCTTGGCCTAGCATGTTGTAGAAAACATAGGCGACCTCGACGAAGTGAGGAGTTCCAATGTAGTTGGCTACAGTTCATGTTAGTAAACACAAACCATCTGGAGTGTATGAGGGTTATACTTACGCATGTTGGTGTTGGGAGACTCGAACAGGTACGCATATGAAGTCACGTTGTGTTTAGACCAAGCATCAGTTCGCGCACGCCTCCACGACAAGAAGAGCTGATCGCCCTGCAGAGCAGCCCATCTCTTATACTGCTTTTTGACAGGATCACTTGACTTGTAACGGTAACCCGATGGAATTCCAAGAGCGTCGATGTTGGGATACAGAGCCAAGAGTGTGTCGATAGTATCAGCATCAAGTCCAGCGGTTCGAAGGTTAGAAACAGCCTCTTCAGTAGAGTCAACGCCGGGCAGACCAAAGAAGCTACCCTCATCGGCATTTGTGCCGGCCATTAGAGGCACCTTGGTGAAGTTCCCGTTGGCGAGAAGCTTGGAGGGATAGTCGGGGACAAAGTCATCGTCAACGACAGGGTAGAAGCTGCCTTGGATCTTAGTGCTCGTGGCATTGAGCTTCTCGAAGGGGACTTTACGGAGACAGGCAAGTTTATCGGATTCCTCATCGCAGCCAACTGCCTTGACGATAGTGTCGTAGCGCTGCTGGGGTCCGGTGTAGTTCTTCATGTCAGTGCCATCAGCCCCAGATTCGGCGATGATACCACGGAATAGCGCCTCGTCAACACCTCCGTAAGCCATGGCTTGGTAACCGACGTTACCACCGCCAGCACTCTCTCCGAAGATGGTGACCTTTGAAGGGTCGCCACCAAAGGCAGCGATGTTCTCCTTGACCCAGTGCAGGGCAATGCGCTGGTCCTTCAAGCCGAGGTTAGCAACTCCGGCATCGAGGATGTCCTGGCTGGCCATAAATCCCCAGAAAGAAAGTCTGTCTGCTGATCGTTAGTCACAGGTCTAGTTGGTATAGGATGATTGGCGTACAGTCGACGGAGACTCCGATGAAGGGCTTGCCCATCTTGACAGACTCCTCTACCATGAAGCTCATGTTGTAAACACCGTTGGCACTAAAGTCCATGGTCCAACCTCCACCGTGGATAAAGACACCAACTGGGAGTTTCTCCTTCTTACTACCCTTGGACATAGCAGGCCTGACGATGTTTAGAGTCAAACAGTCCTCGCTGAAGGTTGCAGGACCTTGATCAGGGCTGTTCTACACCAGGTCAGAGAGACTTCACATAAAGATAAGAAGGGAGACTCACTCCATAACCGACACAAGAATCAGCATACTTGGTGACCTTTTTGACCTTGAAAGTCTCATTCAAAGGCTGAGGGTTCTGGAGTCGAAGTTGGCCGACAGGAGGTTGAGCAAAAGGGACACCGAGGAAGAGATCTTGATCTAATCCAGCGACATATTTTCCTTCGAGGGTACCGTTCTTGACTCGTACAGCAGGTGCTTGTCGTCCAAGAACGCCTTCAGTGAGAAGGGCGACCGCAGTGGCCAGTTTCAAGAGAGAAGGCATGGTGAAAAGAAGGCTTGGCGTGACACTTCTCAAGTCTCGGAATCATCTTGCTAGTGGAACTCGAGATTATTTATTATTCCGACAGTCTTGGAAAAATCAAGGTCTTGGTCAACCCATTGACCAAAGCTCCGGCTAGAGCGCCATTGAGCGGAGAACAGAAACGTCATGCGGAACAATTCCCATACAACCCATCAAAACCTCTCAATGCATCACGTATATTATCAACCGAGGATACCACGCTACAGCCATGCCATTCCCTATTTCGACCACAATTCCGAATATTCACGCTTGCCGAGGTCAACTGCCGTCCGCCCTTTTGCTGGATCGCAGTCGAATGATGCACGCAAGAGCATTCCCCATGGGGAATCGCAAATAAACATCATGCGGGGACCTTTGCTGGCAAAACATCGGGAGACTTGAAACCCCGGGTATATCGATGGGGAACCACAAACGGGCCGTTAAGGTTCTTGTGATCGGACCGTAATTGGCAGCTGGATCACTAGTGATGGAACCATGGTCATGGACCTGGAATTGAAATTGGCCGAGGGAGGGACTTGGCTTGGCCGATACTACCCTCGTCATGAATATAACCAGTCATGATCGTAAATCCCGTCGGTGGTCACGACTCGTGGGTAAAGTGAATGTCATCTATTCTGCAGGTCAAGATGGTACAGCCAATAGACGATCTATATTTCTCCCCAAATTCTCGTATGCAATGCAACCCTAGCTAAGAATATTGAACCTGGATATCGAACTGGTCATTTCTGACATCAATCAACGTGACCTTGACTCCCCATCCCGAGGCCACAAACGACTTCTTCCCATTCATCGACAACGTCCCGTCGTTCAATGGTTCGGCGCCATTGTTATCCCCGCAGCCGTTCGATCCGGGCGTTGTATCCAAGACCTTGATTGAACCCTCCGACGTGGCTAGCGTTGTATCAACGGTATACAGAAGAACTCCCGGTGCGCAAACATCCCCATCAACGCCCTTCGCCACACGAGCTTCAGCAACTAAAGCAGAAGTGTCGCTCTTAGCAACGACCACTGCCTTGACACTGCCCTCAACTTCAACAGGACTCAACGTATGCTTTGTCGTACCACGCTCAAGAACACAGTCGATGGCTTCATCGGCCAACCATCCAAGCCTCCATTTATCCCACGCAAAGAAATCAGGCGCTACTCCTCCCACATTTCCCATGATACTCCATCCTCCGGTGTAGTAGCCAGTCGGCAGATCCGGCTTATTAGGGTAGTAGTCGGGCAAACACATCGAGTGTCCTGTCTCGTGATTGACCGCCTTATAGCCCCACGAGATGTAGGGATCGGCGCCAAAAGTGACAGCTCTTCGGGAGACGAGTTTCCCATCCTGTGTAGAGACGCTGAAGCTGGATCCGAGTGATCGGGTCATCTTGTCGTTGTTGCGTGTTGTCGCGATGTAGAGAATGTCCGTCTCGGCGGGTGGTGCTCTCGCACCGTTGTTTGTATACGCTTCGAGAGCATCTTGGATATAAGACAGATCTTGTTCAGCGCTAAATCCCTCTTCCCATCTATACGATGCTGCAGATTTGGGCATGCGGTAGAACTTGGTGGTATCGGCTGTGATGTTGAGTTCAAGCTGGCCGTAGCTTGCCGTCTGGTACCATTTTGCTGCGTCCGGTACAAGAAGATCGCGAAGCTCTTTGACGGATTCAGAAGCTGGTGATTGAGCGTCAGAAAAATCGACAAAGATCATGTAACCCTGGATCGTGCCAGTGCCAGAAATACAGTCGTCCTGAAACCCATGTCCAACACTGAAGTGGGCTTCGGTTCTTGGCAGTTTGCATGTTGTTGCAGCTGCTATCGCCGAAGGCATTAATGCCGATAATAGAGATGCCTTGAATAGCATTGTGAACTACAGCTGGGTATGGAGGTTTTCCACGGCAATTCAGACGTCTTTCCCATTTTATATGCCATAGTTATACCTATTGAGTTTACTGGCTATGCAAAAGCTTGGACCTGTAGATGGTGCGTCAAGTTCCTAGCATGTTTTGTTTATATAGGAAACACGAGGTTTAAATGATAAGGATGGCGATGCGAAACGAAGCCTTGAATAAGCTCCTGTTTCAGACCGTTCAAAAGTGGCTATGACCAGTCAGGGTCTGTACGAGGGATCATCAGGCCAAGCCCCAGATAAATCATCAATTTGCATTTTAACATCAACCCATAATTCTGTATTGCTCTTCCAATTTTCGGAGTCTGGGATGCTGTAATGGAGTATTATAAGATCTGTTGGCTTCCGTTTCTTTGCTACCCATTCTCCTCCTTCGCCTTTAGAGGCTTCTCACCATCAATCTGAGAGTCGAATAGGCGAATTTCTTTCTAGCGTCATGAATAGTTTGCAGAGTTGCAGGCTCCTTCACAGTGAATATGATTCTGGAAGACCTTGGCCTCTTAAGTGATTAACCTGAAGCCCAGCGAGTTGTATCAGGATCTACCTTCAATTCTTTGTCGAATTCATTATACGATACGTCTTGCACAAAAGCCGACGTCAACAGACGAAAAATCCTGGTTACTTACTCCTGTGTTAGAACAATTTGGAAGATTGATCTCCTTGTCTCTGGAATAGAATTCCAGGAGCAGAGCGATGCTGTTTTCAGGAATCAGAAGCTTAGGTTATATCTGACTTCAGGCCTAGGTAGAAATATTCTGTTCACTGCCAAGAGAATACTCCAGGCGATGTAGAGACTCCTGGTTATGGACCTTGATGCCTAGTAAGAACGGATATCTCATTCTTTGGCACCATGAGGTTTCAGAAGTTTCTTTGCACGGGTAATCGAAGATGAAGTTAGAAAGGAGCTTCTAGCTTGTGTCATTCTCAATCGTCTACAATTCACCAAAACTTATAAAGTTCTGGTGCCACTCAGCTCAATATCCTGGAATGAAAGACAGTCATCGAGATCCACCCGTCCTCGAATGCTACATAAACTTAACCATACCTGCCATCGCTTTAAAATCCCCGGTGGCGATGGTGAAGACAAATAGGGTCTCCCTACTTCGCGAGTGTATAAGTTTGTATCAAGGTGGTCTCGTTGCGAGAAATATAGAAGAAGAACGTGCTCATCCTTCTCGCTGATCTCTTGGATCAGCGCCATTGCCCGTTCTCAACAGCTTGCAACACCCGATTCAGTGATTTCAGATGCCCAAGTACGTCACCTTCAACCCAGCTTTAAATATCGTCGTGCCAAAGGTGTTGCGCTAATAGCTCCGATTCAAGGCCCAGCCACTGAGCAGACTCGTCGCACGCTCGTTGTGAGTTGGGGTCTATAATAAGAATACGTAGAGTGCCCGTGAGGACGCCTTGCAATCTTTGAGTAGAGCAGACCCGCTGCATCACCTTGGACTGACTGACTTCAAAGTACAGACGCCTACTGGTCTGTTATGAGACCTTTTTTAACGGATGAAACTTCTTCGGCTAACTTGGTAAAGTTGGCGGTATACATTTGGCTCTTCAATTCCCAAAAAGCATTACGACTGCTCTTGAGCTCTCCGACATTGCTGGCATTCAAGTTGGTCATCTCTGGTGCTATTGCCGAGTGGCTGAAATTGGCTGTGTTAACCATGGGGATATTTGAGTTTTTTGTGAATGAGCCGAGCTTGGGTCGAAATCCGGTTTGCTCTTAGAAGAGATTTGGAGCCTCTATATGATGACTTGTGATGTTTTAAGCACCTCGGCTTGCTGATGAGGGCTTACTGTCAAATCTAAAGCATAAATCACATTACTACGTAGTTTTGCAGTCTATTTTTAAAGCTCTTAATTATTTGTTATCGAAATATTTGGCAATACAGGCTCAAACCTTTCCAGCTTGTCATATTTACAAGTGTTTCATGCTTACTTGGCCGAGGTATTATAAACCTGTTCATATTCTCTTACATTTGACGACAATCTCCCCCAGCGAGGAACAGACGATCAGCATTTCAAGATTGCAGACTTTCCAAGCGTCAAATTTTAGAGATATTAGGGATTTGTTGGAGACGTTTGGAACAGATGTGCTTCCCACGGACCTGGTAGGTCTTTGAGGTCCTCGGCATGTTTTTCGGAAATGATGAGTTATTTTCGACAAATCCTAGAATTTTCAGGACAGTAAACATATTTATAATGGCCATGCACTCAGTAGTAAATCATTCTACAGGGACACTGCCGCGATCTTAGCTATGGCTAAGTGGGCACGAGTATTGGCCATTGTGAAGATAGTTGGAGAGAAATGAGGTAACGAAATTGCCATACTGGCATACCCTATAGCTAGCTGACCGAGGCGCCGGCATTGCGGATATTGACGACTGACAGGTGCTAGCACCTGAACCTAACGAGCCACAAAATTTGTACGAAAATCAAGTGCCCCTGAATCGACGCCGCAAAAACTGGCGATGGCTTCAATAGCGTGACAAAACGAGTTGAAACAAATCGATAGCGTGGAGGGACCATGGCCCAAAACATCGTTGGGCTAGGATGGAGCAGACAGTGAGATGCTGATTGGTGGGCGGCTGCGCTATTGACAGAGCGCGATTTCAGGTGACAGGGATCGGAATCTGATCAGGGACAAAGACTGGGCTAGCCCAGGGGCTTTATCGGGAGTTGGCTATCGGAGCAGCTTATCGCGATAGTCATTGAAGAAGCAGAGCAAGGAAGCAGTGTTTACTTTGCTCATAAAGCATATTAATGTAAAACTGACAGTGCCGAAACGATTCAGGCCCAGAGGATTTCTACCTACAGGAATGATTAGTGGTCATGAGCATCATCGAAAGCAAGGAGGCGGGCGGAGCTCAGCAGCCATCCAATTAAAACCCGTTTCAAGTGGCGTCTTTAGCTTCAGCTGAGGAATCGTGCTGTAACAAAGAGCCCCCCTCTTTTTTGCAGCTCAAATGAAGACAAAAGTGCCCGAGAGAGCAGAATATTTCTCCTATTCAGTGAGTGCACATTGAAAGCTTCATTTTGCGACGGCAGTGGACATTTGAGGGGTCGTCGTTGAGGCAGAGGCTGGTTTGGCCCAAACCGTGGCGCCCGATCCGGCCGTTGGTTGAGTCTAGCCCTGCAACATTCAAAGTTTACCCTAGATGAAGCGAAGCGTGATCAAGCAGTAAATGGTGGGTCATAAATGAGATTGCGAGTGCTTGTGCTACAGGCCAAAATGCGCTGCAATTGATGGCAGAGCCCTTGAAAGAACAATTCTGGCGATGCGCTTCGAGAAAGACGCTGGAAGAGTGACAAGATCTGGCTGAGAAATTGCTTGGCGGAGCAGGATCCGTTAAAGGGACCAACACCAAAGGGCACACACAGTAAGCGTAAGCACCCCCGCATCGCGTGCAACCTACAGTGCCCAGTACAGTATCACCATGAGCAAAGACTCTAATAATAACCTTATGAAGACAGCTCCAATCTGCAATTCCGTCAATCTCTCGGCGGAACGACACTTCATCAGAAATACATACAGCATGCTCAAGGTTAATTCCCAACTACCGTGGCCTTATGGCATGGCATGGTCCCCTTTTCCTTCAGGCGTCGTCGCAGATTGATTACAGTGGATCAACGAGGCGTCAAGCCTTGACCAACCGTTATGAAGCGCTACCTGCACTGAGACAAGCAACAAGCACCAGCAAGATCGCTACGGTAGGGAGACCAAAAAATGATACTGTATCTAAACTAAAAAACCCCTGGGCTGCCAGGTTCCATTAAAAAAGAGAGTCAGGGGTCTGTTGTCAGTTCCCTTATTCCCCCCTCTCTCAGCTCAGCTGTCTGTCACTTTCTTGTCTTGCTTTATTTTTTATTCTTCTTGCTTTCCGACATTCGTTTTTCTTACATTCCTTTTATCATCCATCCCATCACACAGCAGATTTAATCGTCATCCGATCGTCACAAAATGACCGTCCCAAGGTCAAACAGAGCCGTGCTCTTGGCCGCCGTCGTTTTCGTCACAATATTTCTCGGCCTTGCGCATTTCCACCTAAAGACTCCCTCCGAGTCGACAGCAGCCGTGAAGAGCGGAGTGTAAGATTTTCCATTTCCCCCTCTTTTTTTCGCAGCCATAAACTTTATCTGACAATTATTCCTTTGAACAGCGACGAGCCCGCACCATTTGTCCCCGAGAAAGAAGCCGCCGCTGCTGCCCCGACTTTCGTACCCAGCGAAGATGAAGAGATCGGCGCGACACCCGCTGTTGAGGTCGTAGCTGAGACGCCGAAGCCTGAGGAGCATCAACATGCTGTTACGCCCGATAAGCCTGAGGCTGATCCTGCGGAGGAGCCTAGCGACCCCGAGGAGATTGCTGAGGCTGAGGAGCAGGCTGCCAATGCCTCTCCGACTCCTGCTGCTGCTTCGCCCGCCGCTGAGCCGGAGCATGACCACGAGCACGAGCACGAGCACGAGCATGAGGAAGCTCACGACCACGAACATGAACATGACCACGAGAATGAGGAAGAGTTCATCCCCGAAACCGAAGTCGAGGAAACACCTGAAGCTCCCGCCATTCCCGAAGCACCCACCGGTCCCAACCTCGATGCTTTCACACCCGAGCAATGGATCAAGCCCGCCGTAAAGGTCAACGAACCCGAATACTACCCCTACGGCCACTGGCCCTCCAAGCTTCCCTCAGACAAGCCCATTTGGAATGAGCCCCTCGGCAAGAAGCTGTGCATCATCGACCTCGAGAGCCGTCGCTTCGACAAGCCCGGCCAGATCTGGTCCGACGAAATGACATGGAACAAGAGCCGACAAGTCCACGGCCCATCCGGTGGCACACTGAACCACTGGGTCTACTGTACGTCCCTCGCTTATCCCCTCCCCAGCATTCGCGGTGTACTAACGTCTCAATAGCCAAGATCCACGGATACCAGTACTACCACATCAAGATCAACGGCTACCCCGACCGTCGCGATTCATGGAAGAAGCCCTCCGTCCTCTCGCAGGTTCTGAAGAAGCACGACGTCTGCGTCTTCATCGACTCCGACGCTCTCTTCAACCGTCTCGACCTCCCCCTCGAGTGGCTGATGAACTACTGGAGCATCTCTCCCCAGAACAACTCCCTCGCCCTCCCCTACGATCCCGACACCCAGCACAACCGCGACCGACGAGGAAACCTGTTCCTCAACACTGGTTTCATGATCATGCAGAACAAGAACAAGACATACGAGATCTTCAAGGAGTGGGATGACTGTGCCAATGACGGCGGCAAGTTCCCCGGCTGCACTGAGTTCCGCAACCGAAAGGGCTGGCAACCAACCGACCAGGGCGGTTTCGGCACCTTCATCCGCTACGAGTATCCCGATGAGATTCTCTCCCTGCCTTGTACCGAGGCCAACGGCTTTCCCGAGAGCCGATCAGGCTGCGACGGCAAGTTCATCAAGCACGTTTGGATCGGCAAGGAGGATCGCCTCGTCCAGGCCGTAGGTGCTGTTTTCCCTGGTGTTCTCCTCGAGACATTCCACAAGCAGTTCCTCAAGGAGTCGGAGAGCTTCAAGACTTCCGAGGACGATCTGATCAAGCAAAACGGTATGCCTTGGTAGACGGTTCATTTTGATGCGGGAGTTTTGTGGTTTTGGTCGATCGGCGTTTCAATTCCCCATGTCCACAGTTTGGAGATCAATACATGGGAGTCGGTGTATAAATAGAGAATGTAATTAGATATAGATCTACGACGAAGGGGGCGGTACGGCAAATCCTGAATATACAAACTTAACTGTTCATTTGATCCTCCGACAAGCCACGCTCGACGCATGCGAGAACACTCAATTCTTTTATCACATCTAGTTCACAACCTAGACATTTCGCATGCAGGAACGCGAGACCTCGGTCCCCACGTTGCGCAAAATTTAGACGAACCTTAGGGGAGTATTACAGTAGTTTAGACCAGCTTTAGAGGAGTTAAGTTTGAGCAAAGCCTAAAGTTTGGCGAGTTTATTGTTCTTTCATCCCAAATACTGGTCCTCACAGTCGTCTTCTTGGTTTGTGCCTTGGCCCATCTCCACCCTTGAACAGTGGTATTCCCCAACCATATATGCCATTGTTGTGAAATGCTGATCGCATCGCTTTGCAGACTCGGGCTCCCGGTCGCCGACACGATGGAGTTATTAGACTAATCACCTCTCTGTCAGAAACCCATGCCCTCCAAGATCTTGATGTGTTCGGTCGATGATGGAGTGGTACGTACTGGGTTGCGGGACTGTGGAAAGGCTGTCAGCATGTGTACGACATTGAAGAATATAAGCGAATGCGACGAGGATGTTCCATGAAACCTGATGCTAGAGGACAAGGGATATGTGCTTACACTTGTGTCCGAAGACACGGACGTGATCCGTTGCTAGACAAACATTAGCTATTGATTCATGTAATCATCGACCGGTCATGACTTACCGCCAGAGGCACATTGCTGGATTTAATCTCCTGAGAAAGTAGTCAGTAATCGTGTCCATGAATTGATGATCGCAGTCGCATGTTATGGATGGGTTTTTGGGAGGGTGCTGGAAGGGACGTTCACACTCACGGGTTTTTTGGGAGCCATCTGGAAGGACTATCAGCAATCCTGTGCACAGCTAGACGTGTCGTTACTCAGGTGGTAAATCTATCTTACTTCGTGTGATGCGTTTGCTGCATGACTGGTCAGCTGAGAGTGCTTGGAATTGGGGGTGGACGAAGGGGAAACTTACAATGTGAAATTTTGGGTTGGTCTAGACGAAAACAGACATGTTAGAAGTGTCAAAGATAGGATGGAGGACAAGTTGAACTTACACCGGTGGGCTTTGAAGACGCTGTGCAAACTGCGCGTTAGCGGCAAGACGAGGAATGGCGGAGAATGGAGACGGAAACGTACGAAGACTGCGATCAACAATTAGTCAACAGTCTCATGAGGACGCTCGGCCAGGAACGACGAGGAAAAGGGAGACTCACCGCGCAGATTGAATCGAGGGCTTGCCATTTGAAGCGGCTTGAATATTTTGCACGATGGTTTGTAACGTGAGGTTGGTGATGCGGAAGATGTGGGAGTTGAGTGATGAAAGGAGGAAACACAGGCAGAAGAAGGTGGTCTTTGGCGGCAAAACCAAGGCAGGCGAGGGTGGGAGTCGAGGGAACTGCCTACTTACCTCCCCTCGAGATGCAAACAACCACAACCACCATTTACAGGGCAGGTACCTACAGTGCACGCAGAGTTTAACTGCCGTCGGCGTTTTATTGTTAGGTCAAGAACACGAGATCTCTTGCACAAGTCTTAGGCCAGCTTTAGGTAAGGGCAGCATAATCTTAGACAACTTTAGGATACTTTAGTATGAATAGACCCTCAAGTTTGCAGAGTTTATTTCTTCTTATCCTAAACGCTGGTTCTCCCTCTTTGAGGGAACTTAATATGATTTTAACTATATTTATTTATACTATATATAACTTTATTAGTAGCTATATCTAGGAGATTAAGCTTTTATATTAAAGTCTATTTACTTATCTTAAAAGCTAGATTTATTTATTTCTTTATATTATTATATATTTAATAAATAAGCTTTATAATTAATATTAGTTATATTTTAAGTTTATTAAAAAGATTTTATTATTAAAATCTTTTATTTTATTTTTAATCTTTAAAATAAGCTTATTTAGTTTTTTTATTTAATTTATAAGAAATTTATATTTTTTAAAATATTAATTAAATTAAAAATAAAAGTAATAATAATTAAAGCTTATTAATATAACTTTAATAAAATTATTTTTTTATTATTTTTTATTTTAAAAAAAATAAAATATTTATTAATTTTATTAAATAAATTTAATATAAGCTTTTAAAATAATTTATAATTTTTATTTAATAAATTTATAAAATATTAATTATTTTTATAATTATATTAAAATTAATTATTAACTAATAGCTAAAAAGTAATTTTATTACCTAAAAGAAATATTTTTATAATTTTTATTTTATATTTTTTATATAAAAATTTCTTTTATTTTTAATAATAAGAAATTAAGCTAGCTTTTTATATTTTAATAATTACTAATATATAATAATTAGGGTTTTAAATAAAGAAACTAGTTTATATTAAGTTTATATTTATAAATTATATAAGGTATTAAACTAAATATATTAATAAAATTATATCTCTTAATAGCTAATAGTATAAGTAAGGCTTATTAAGATAAAAAAATATTATTGATAACTAATAAATTAAATTCTATTTAATATTAAATAAATATATATATATATTATAAAGGCTTATAGTAAGTTATAAGTTAAGTTATAAGTTTATTATAAGTTAATAAAATAGCTTATAATAAGTCTTTTTTAATATAATATAAATTAGTTTATAATTAGTAAAATTTAATAAGATATATATAATATAAATATTATATCCTATTTAATTATAATATAATCTTTTTTTTTCTTTAGTTTTATCCTTAAGACTTATTTATTTATACTTTTTTTTATATAATCTTAATATATTTTATTTTAATTTTATAATATTTTATTTTCTTTTTTAATAATATATTAAAATCTAAGGCTATTTATAATTATTATATATAAGCTATTTTAATTAAAAATACTAGTTTTCTTATTATATTATATAGTTATTATATTTCTTATAACTTAAAGTATTAGGCTTTATTTAATTATAAGTATTATTTTTAATATACTTATTATAATTATAAGTATAATAGTAAAAAAGTTATTAAAATTAAAGGTTTATTATTATAGTTTACTTATATATATTTAAAATTAATTTTAATAATAAATTACTTTATTATTAAAAAAGATAATTAAATAAATATAATTTTAAAATACTTTATTATAATATAAAGACTTTAAATAAATTAAAGTTAATTAAAAATACTAAATCTTATATTATAATAAAAGCTTAATTAATTAATATAGCTAATATTATTAATTAAAAAAATATTTTTACTTTTAATATTATTAATAAAAGTTCTTTAATAATTATTAAGTATTAATAAGGTATTTTAATAGTTTTTATATATTTTTACTTTTTAAATAGTTTTTTTATTTAAATAGGTATTTTATTTTTTTATTAATTATTTTTATTTTTTTTATTATCTTTATTTTATAGCCTTTTAATTTTTTTATTTTTATAAGTTTATTATATATTTTAATATAAATTATATTTTTTTTAATAAATTTAAGTTTTATTTAAAGTTTATTTTATAAGTTTTTTAAATTATTACTTTTAATTATTATAATTAGATTAATTATTTTAAGTTTTTATAAGTCTTTATAGACTTTTAAGGTAAATTTAAAGTTAATATAAATTAATATAAGTTTTATATTTTTATTATAGGTGATATTATAAGCTAATTAAATATATAATAGCTTTTTAACCTAATTATTTTACTTATAGTTAATATAATATTATAAATATTATTTTAATATTTAATTTATTTAATTTATTTATTTATTTATTTAGGCTTTAAATACTATTATAAGCTTATAATTTAAGATAAATAATATTAAAAATATATTTTAAAATTATAATATAAGTATTAGTTTTTTATTTAAAATAATTTTAAAAGGTAATTTATATATATTAATAATATATTTATAAATAATATATATAAGTTTTTTTATATTTATATCTTCTTTATATAATAAATAATATAAAAACTTAATAAATTAATTTATAATAATTATAATATTATTATAAAAGATTTTAATTAAAGGTTTTTTAAATAATAATAACTTTATAATAAAATCTATTATAATTAAATCTTATAATTATTATATTATAAATAGTAATTAAAGTTTTTTATAAGGTTTATATTATTATATTTTTATTTTTATATAAAAATTATATTATTTAATAACCTTTTTTACTATAGTTTATTATATTTTATATTTATATTATAAAAGTTATTTAAAGGTTTTTATAATTCTTTAATATTTATATATTAAATATTTATAAAACTCCTATATAAGTTCTTTAGTATTTTTTAGGATTTTCTTTATAGTTTTTATTTATATTTATTTTAAAGTTTATATTTATTAAATAAAAATATACTTTTTTTTTTATTTTTTTTAATATTTATTTTTTTATTTTTATAGTATTAATATTATAATTTAATTATTAATTAATTATATTTACTTTTTTATTTTTAATACCTTTTTTATAAATAATTATAAAGTTAAATTTATATAAGTATTTTATATAATATAGTTATTATTAATTAAATTTATATATTATAATAAGATTTAAGATATTTTAATAGTTTATATATATTTTAATTTATTTTTTACTTTTTATAAAATAATATTTAAATTCTTTAAAGTAATTAATAATTACTAGGAATTTTTTTATTATAAATAAGGTTATATAGCTTTATTTTATATAGCTTATATAAGTAAAATATAATAAAATATAGTTATTTTTAGTTATTTTTTTAACTTATTTATTCTCTTAATATAAAGTTTAATATATTTATTTTTAATTTAATTTTTTATTTAAAGTTAAATATTCTTAAAATAGGTTTATTAAGAATTACTTCTTTAAGCTATATAAAGGCTATTTAGGCCTTATTATTCTATTTAAATAGCTTATTTTTCTTAATAAGTTTTATTAATAAATTAGTAATTTTATTAAAGTTTTTAATAAATTATTAATAGTAATTAGTAAATCCTAAAAAGGCTTATATTTTTTTTAATATTATTAAAGGTTTTTTATTTTAATATTATTATAACCTTTTTTTATTTTATTTTAATTTTCTTTTAATATAATAATATATTTTAAGTAATTAACTTATTTAATATAAAAAAAACTTTTTTTTACTTTTATTAATAGCTTAATATTTTATAGTATTTTTAAAACCTTATAAATATATTTTATATATTCTTTTTTATTATTTAAAAAAATTAAAATATTACTTAAATCCTATATTATAAAGATATTATAGTATTTTTATAATATATTATTAATTATTTATTAAAATATTATAAATATATTTATAAGACTAAAAGGTATTATTATATATTTAAATAATTTAAATTTAGTTTTAAATATTATCTTTTATTTATTTCTTTTTTTAATATAAATAAGATTATATATTCCTTTAAGGTTTAATATTATAAAAATTTATTTTTCTTATAATTAATTTTTAAGTTTTATAATAAATAAAAGTAAGATTTAGTTTTTAATAATATATATATTAACTAATTAATAGTTAATAATTAATTTATTTTTACTATTTTTTTTTAATATAAAAAATATAAATATTATTAATATTAAATTATATTCCTAAATATAGCCCTTTTTTAATATCTTATTAATATATTTTTATTAAATTTATAATTTTCTTTAATTAAATAGGTAAAGATTTTAAAATAATAAGTTATTATTTATAAGGTTAATTTTATAATCTTATTTATTATATTTAAAGATTTCTATTTTTAATTTTTTATTAAATAGCTTTATATATATTTAATATTATTTAAGTATATTTTCTAATTAATTCTAGCTTATTTTTATTTTTATTTTTTCTTTTTATAGGTCTTATTATTTAAAAATACCTAGGATTTTTATTTTTTATTTTATATTTATTTTATACTTATATTATATTTCTTTTAAAAATAGTAAATACTTTATTTTATATTTACTTATATTATTCTTTTTAATTAAAATATAAGATTTTTTATTATTTATTATAATTATTATTATATTACTTTTAAGGTTATTAAAGAATATAATATAGCTATTTTTTTAATTAATATATAGATTTTCTTATTTAGGCTATAATATATTAAAAAGTATATTTATTTCCTTTTTTAATAAAATAATATTATAACTTACCTTTTAACTTTTTCTTTAAATATTTACTTTAAAATAATTAATCTTTTAATTTATAATATTATTATTATAATTAAAAAGTTATTTTTTTATATTAAATACTATATAAAGTTTTTTTTTTCTTATAATAATTATAACTTTATAATTATTTTTAAATTAATAAAATTTATTTTTATTTTATAATTAATTTAAATATTTAATTATTTTTTTTTAATTTAAACTTATAATATTAAATAATTTATGAAGTTTATTATATATAATATTTTTAATATATTTTATAAATTTAAGTTATTTTTATTTATTATTTTAGCTTATTTATAGCTTAATTATAAATAATATATAACTTTTCTTAATATATTTTAATATATTTATTTATAGTTATTATTATTATATTTTTTCTATTAAAATAGTTATTATTAAATTTATTTTTAAATATTATCTATTAAAAATATTTTTTTAATTTTATATCTTTTTTTATAGTTTTTTATTTAAAATATTTATTATTAAGTAAATATAATTTATTTACTTTTTATTATCCTTATAGTTTTTTTATATTTTTTAAATTAATATTATTAATTAATAGTTTTTTTTATATAAATATATTTCTTTTAAGTTATTTTTTTAAATTCTTTTTTTATATTTTTAATAATTTATATATTTTTTTTAATTCTTTAAATTAATTTATTAATTTAATATATCTTTTTATATAATATTTTATTAAATTATAGTTTTATTACTTTAAAATAATTATATTAAAAATATATTAAATATCTTTTTATTTTTTTAATTAAATAAAAGTTATTATTAGGTATTTTAAATATAATTATAAAGAAATAATTATTATTTAATTTATTTAATTTATATTAATTATATTAATAATTTTAATATAATACTTAAGATATTTTATTATATTTAAAGTATATTAGTATTATTTATATATTATCTTTATTATTAAATATAGTTTTTAAATATAAAAGATTTAATATATTATTAATATAATAAGCTTTAATATAAAGCTTATTTTCTATTTTTATATCTTTATATTTTTTAATACTTTATATATAGACTTTTTTTTATATTTTATAAATTTTTAGGCTATTTTTATTATATTTAATCTTATAAAATTACTTTTATTTTTATAAAATTTACTTATTTTAGTATTAAAGATATTATATTATAGCTTTAATAGCCTTACTTTTATATTTTATATTATAAAAGTATTATTATTTTTTTTATTAAAATTAGCTTTTAGCTTTAATTTTTTACTTTTAATTTTTATTTTATTTTAAAGTATTATTTTAATAAAAATATTATTAATAATTTATAAGAGGTTATTTTACTATTTTAAGTTAAAGTTATTTAATTTCCCTTTTCTTATTATTTTTAATATCTTTATTTTAATAACTTTCTTTTTTTCTTTATATTTTTAATAGGCTTTTTATTATTATTTTTATTTTTTTTCTTTATTTTTTTTTAATATTTTTTTATTTTATAATTATATAATATAAAAATATATAATATATTTCTTTTTTTTATATTTTCTTTTATTAGAAATTTATTTTATAGTTTTTAAATTAAGCTTTTTAAGTATAGGTATTATTTATATTCTAATATTTCTTTTTTCTTTAAGTTTATTATATTATATAGGCTTTATATTATACCTAAAGTTTATATCTTTACTTATATTTTATATTATTATATTAGTTTTAATATTTACTTACTATAATTAAGATTTTATAGTTTTTTATAGCTTTAAATATTATTATTATATATTTTATTTAGTTATAATTATAATATTTATATTTAAATATATTATATAATTTTTAATTTTATTTATTTTATATAGCTTTTAGAGTTATTAGTTTTAATTAAGTATTATATAAGGTATTATTTTTATAATCTTTTTATATTAATTATTAGCTATAAAAGTTATTATTATAATATTATTAATTAAAAAAAAAAAATTAAAATTACTTTTTTTTTTATTTAATAGCTTTTTTTTTATATTTATATTATTATTTATTAATTTTAATTATTATTATAATATATTTAATAATATTTTTAAGGTAATTTATTTTATATATTTTTTTTTTAATTTTTTTTTAATTCTTAATAATATATTTTTATAAAAACTTTATTATTTTATTAAATCTTAAAAGTAAGTTATTTAAATTTAATAAAATATTTAATATATAAATATATTTATTTTAATATTATAATTTTAATTATTAATTTTTTTTATTAATTACTTTAAAATTATTTTTTAAGTATTATTTTAAAGTTACTTTAATTAATAAAATATTAATAATATTTTAATTTTATATAATTTTTTTATTTTTTAAGTAATCCTTAAAGATAGGCTTAAATTAATCTTTAGTATTTTTTTAAATTAATAATATAATAAAGAATATCTTTTTAATAATAATATTTAATTTAATTAAAAATATATAAAAGTATTTTTTTATTTAAATTAAAAATAAAATTATATTTATAACTTATTTTTTAAATAGTTTTAATTTAAATAATTTAAAAGCTTTTTTAATATCTTTTTTTCTTTAAAAATAAGTATTATTATTTACTATAAAGACTATTTTTTAGTTATTAATTCAATTTTATAAATTATAAATTATATTATATAATTAATAAATTTTAATTATTATTTTTATAGTATTAAATAATTTTTTAATATAAAGAGATATTAAGCTAATATTACTAGATATTTTAATAATATAATATTATTTAATTATTTAATATAATATATTTTAAATAAAAGCTATTAATATATAATAATTAAGGTTTTAAATAAAAAAACTAGTTTATATTGAGTTTATATTTATAAGTTATATAAAGTATTAAATTAAATATATTAATAAAGTTATATCTTTTAATAGTTAATAATATAAATAAGGCTTATTAAAGTAAAAAAGTATTATTAATAGCTAATAAGTTAAGTTTTATTTAATATTAAATATATATATATATATATATATTATAAGGGCTTATAGTTATATAAGCCAGGCTTATAGTAAGTTATAAGTTAAGTTATAAGTTTATTATAAGTTAATAAGGTAGCTTATAATAAGTCTTTCTTAATATAATATAAATTAGTTTATAATTAGTAAAATTTAATAAGATATATATAATATAAGTATTATATGTTATTTAGTTATAATAAATAAAATTATTAATTAAGTTATTATAAAAGTATATTATTATAATTTTAATTAAAAGACTTATTTTTATTAAGGCTATATATATATTACCTTTAGAAGCCTAAAGTTAATTAGTATTTTTTAATATATTAGCTTAATATATCTCGGTAAGATATTATATAAGCTTCAACTATTAATCTAAACGCTGGTTCCCGTTTCCCTCCTGTAACTTATGTGCCCTTCCCCAATTTGCCATTGCTGTGTATGCTTGATCGCGTAAATTTGCAGGCATGCGAGCGCGCATGCGAGGCCGCCGACTTTAGTCTCACTGTCGATATCTTTCCTCCTCAGGCTCTGTCTCCTCGGGTTCGGCCTCCTTGGGCTCGGCCTCCTTCTTCTTCTGTTCCTACATGTCTGTTAGCTAAATATGCTCTTAAATGGTTACAAGAAGCATGACTTACCAGGGCTGCGGCAAAACGGTCCTGGACATTATTAATATAGCTTTCTTCAATAGATTGGATGATTCACTCACCTCGATGGAGGGCCCCGCCTCCTCCGCCTCGATCTTCTGTTGTAATATATTAGTAGACTCAAGATAGAACATAGCTGTAATTACTTACGTCGGCCTTCAGCTGCCAGTTCTGACACAGAAGCGCTGTCAGTCACGTCTCTTGTCAATAGGATAAATACTCACGGCAGCGTCTTCGATGTCTTTCTATGCAGAATGTCAGTGGGTGTCCTCGGATTGTATGCAAGAGGGAAATACTAACCAGGATCCTTTTGCCGAGTTCCTAACACACGTTAGCAATTGGCCTGCAGCTTGATATACACCAAGATTGTAGGGGTGCAATTGAACCCACCTCGGCCTGGGCCACCAAGGCCAGTCGTTCTAGGCGCCTCGTCCCAAATACTATAGTCGAGAGAAGGGGAGGATGCTTGTAGCGGCGACGGAGAAGGCTATCGAGGTGGTGAGTGAACCTGGTGGTTCCTTGTGAAGTGACCAGACAGATGGTGTTCGAGGCTCGGATTTGAGAAGTGGCTTGGGTTTCTTGCGCGGTGGATTGTGAGGAATTTGGAGGATGCAAGAGTTGAGTGATCAAGTTTGCAAGAGAGAAACACAGTGAGAACAGAAGGTGGTCTTCACACGGTAAAACTACGGTAGGCAAGAGCGGGAGGGCAGGAGAGGGAGGGGAAGTTACCACAAGATGGCACCAAATGGGAAGAGCTACCAGTTACATACCAAGTCAATCATCGTAGTATGTTATACCTCCACTTTACTGTTTAGAATGATCTAGAATAATTATTTGTGAATATTATATTTCTGGTAATTTTCTTATCTTTTTCTTGTCTTTATGCTGGTAATCCATTGCCAAAGCATCAATCGTCACGTCCTCCCAGACAGAAACTGAACTTCACATTTCATCTTCCCTGGTGATTTGTAGCTAGGTTACTGTTCTCTCGATGCGGCAGTTTGTACACCTTGTTGTATTGCAATTCGTACATTGGGCGATCGATGCTGGTGTCGGAGATGTTGAACAGGCACAGCATAGCATGGCCAACCCCAGGTACATTGCTCTTGTTTCGGTTCCTGATGTCATTACACTAATGACACAGTTAGAATTTCCATACGTATCACATTGACTTAAATTCTCAATGTCCTTAATAACTTTCAAATACTGAATAATATACTACTCTATATCTTGTGACACTCTTGGTCGTCTATCATGACCATAATGGGAGGCCAATGTGGAAGTTGTGTACTTATAATGTAGCACGAATGAAAGCATAGCCTGCTTCCGCCTAATATGCTGTATCGCCTTTGTGGTAAACTAGTTATATAAGAGTTGCACCCACCCCAAAATCCGACGCCTCTCCGAGATGGCTTATTTGATGATGCTGCGGATCCTCACGCGTCTCAGGAAAACATTATTAAAGTTTAGGCCTCTTTATGGGAGTATTAGATACATTAATCTGTTCTCACTACCAGATAAGGCTATCCTTGCGTGAAATGACTTAAAAGGTTAAGTGGGATTCTCTCTCCCTCGTCTTCTCATGCCTCTTTTCGATTTCCTCCAAGCTATAACCTTTCGTCTCATTCATGAACAGAACAACCATTATCGTCGTGGCGAGACTGCATCCGGCGAAGAGGTAGTATGCGCCAAAGGAGGACTTGTCAAGCAACACCGGTGTAACAAGAGCGACGATATAATTAGCAGCCTATCAAGCAGGTTAGTACATATCGCAACACTATCTTTGGAGCTTCACCTACCCAGTTTGAACTTTGCGCGAGACTCGAAGCACTACTTCTCGTGCGTCTCGGCATACTCTCAACCACCCAAGTTCGAAAGCCAATGGCCCAGGTGAAGCTGAAAGCAATAGCGAAGAGATAGATGCAGACGATGACAACCCATCTCCCTGCGCCGTACTCAGGGTGGACTTGTCCAGACGCATATAGCGAACCCATGATCAACATCAACCCGACGATCAAAACTCCACCCAAGATACTCTGCATTCTCCGACCCCACTGCTCAGCGAAGATTGTCGCAGGAAGAGTAGCTGCGAGAATCACGACGGCCGAAATTCCTGATGCCAAGAACGAGGCCTTCTCGCCGCTAAGACCTGCTTGTGTGAATAGAATGGGCGCATAATAGAGCACTCCATCTATGCCACTGAATTGCTGCATACCCATGAGAAAGCAAGCAAAAGCTGTTCTGCTGCGGTATGGCGCCGAGAAGGCACATCGAAAATCTCTAAAAGTATGTTGAATGTCTTGCCATAGCGATGTCTTGCCATCTAAACCACCTGGGGTATCGTAGACCTGAGCGAGAAGCTCCTTCTCTTCAACTTCATCAATGCCGAGTTGTCGACAAACCGTTCGAGCTTCATCTGTGCGTCCCTTGGACAAAAGCCACCGTGGAGATGGAGGGACGACGAAAGCCACCATCGATAGAAGAAGGCCGAGAAATGCAACAATGGCGAGAGGCAGACGCCATGTAATAGACGAAGTGCCAAGCCGTGATGTTCCATAGCAGGTAAAGTAACCCGTCACAATACCAGTGGTGATGGAGAACTGCGGAAGCGCGGTCATGATGCCTCTCACCCTGGAGGGAGACATCTCTGAGACTTGAACGTAGACATTGCTGAGAAACAAACCCTCGCCCATTCCTTTGATGAGGCGACCGAGGATGAAGACACCGAGATAAGGAGCGCCGCATTCGATTGCAGCACCGATACCGAATATGATGGATCCTATGGCGATGAGTCTCACTTGTCCGAAACGATGTGCTAGAGCACCGGCAATAAGCGCTGTCAAGGCCCCAGGGATGAGAATTGTCGACACGATAACGCCGTGAATGGTTGCGGAGAAGTCGCCAAAGGTTTCCTTGAAGGAAGACATGGTGGTGATAGGACCAATGCTCCCAGTATCCATTCTAAATAACACAATCAGGCAATCGAACCCATCACTGTCACGATTAGAGACATACCCAAAGAGGAACGCAACACAGGAGGTTGCGACACCAGCGCTCGCATACAACGGCACCTTCATCTTTGCAATTCAACAACCTTGCAATGAAACCTACAGAATCTAGCTAAAGAAAGCAATTCCTCGACATTTAAGCTTATCTCTCTAGTCTTGCGCAATCTTTTCAATCGGTGTGATCACATTTTTATTATGGAGACGCATGCGCTTCGGATTTCCTCTTTCAAGGCCGATGGGGCTGGCGGAGTTGCCACTCTCGGATTGATTACCTGGGGCGTTTATCAGTTCGCGCTGAAGTCTGTTTTGAGATATGCATGTGATGTGATGGAGATAACAATATCTTTCTCTCAATCTCTCTTGCTTTATCTGCTGTATGATGTATGTGATGCTGGTGTGATGCATGGGATGAGAATTTCTCGATTAGATACACTAAAAATAGCATCAAACAACTCTAGGCTCTCACCGACGCGGACCCTGATTTTAGTACATCTAGCGAGCTCTTCTATGGTTCAACACCATCAACGCTGAAACTCAATACCGGGTATATGTTCTTCCATGGTTCATTGGTCGCGATACGCGTGATGAGGCCGAACCTCGCTCCAGAAAACACGCCCTACGCCCTACGCCTTCTGCGATTGACATCGTCGAACTTAGTAGGCATAAGGCGTAAAGACGAGAAGATTATATATAACTACATTGTCAATCCCATTTATTACTATCTAGTCTTTAAGTATAACGCAATCTAAGGCCCAGTCCAGGGCTACAAACACCAGTTTTCCAATCTACCTATAAACCGTTCCAAGGAATGTCCTCTTCCCCGTCAGCCAGAAACCCTCAGTTACTTGGAGAGCCATAGACATGATGTTCTTTGAAACACGAAAGCCAGTCTTTGTTATCCGCTAGCGTCTGATCCCATGGATCCGAGGTGTCGTATACAATCCTCCTCGCTTCAGTCTGGAACATCTCGTCTGTCGGGATGACCCCAAGACTCATCTGTCGCTGAGCGTATCTGCCAAGGTGATGAACCAGAAATTCGGGGAAGGCCATGGAGCTGCTGTCCTGTGTCATTGAGCGTTGCGGCGGTGCTGCAGTTTCCTCTACTGCGTCCAAATTTCCCAGGTTTCCCCCAGTAAAGTCCGTGGATCGGCCGACGTTCTCTCGAATCTGAAGAAGATGGTCTCGACAGCTTGGATCGGTTGCCGAGAAGGGCACGGGACATTTGCCTTCGACCTCGATCATATAAGGGGACAGCGCATTCGTCACACAAGCCTTGACATGCGGCTCGAAGTCATGGTCGCCCTTCCAATCAGCCATAGTATCGCCCTTTCGAAAATGCTTCGCCAGATGTTCGACTCGTTCTTTCCACGTCTCCATTCGAAGCCCGCATATTCCACATCTCGATTTCACTGGCGGTCCCTCGACTTTCCACGAATCTATAACCGGTACCGTTTTCACGTGGTGGACGAGTCGAAGGTGTTGGGTGAGATGATCCTTTCGACTGAAGACAGGAGGTTTGTCCTCATTCTGACAACCAGCGTGGTTGTGAGTTTCGAGATGCTCTGGCGTTGGGTCGAGTTGGCTGCAGTATGCACAGTGGTTTCGCCCTGTTTCTGGGGACACCACTACTCCTCCGAAAGGTGCACATCGCCAGCCAGCAAGGTCGAGATGAAGGGACTTTTCGTGCCGGGCCCAGTCATACTTACTCTTGAACTTGTCGCAGCAAAATGTACAAGGAAACCGTCTGTTCTGGAGTTCCTTGCCTTTGGTGGTAGAAGAACGTTTTGACTTGGTGACTCGCCCTTTTAACGAAGCTTTACGAGTCGCGGACTGGGGTGATCCAACTGACGCAGAAGAACAGCTCGTCGCACTTCCTAAGCTATGCGTTGACCCAGCGCGACTCCCGACACGGCTTCGTCCTAGGCTCCCAGCAGATGAGCGAGTTCTCAGTGGTGTTTTTTGTAGCGCATCAGCAATGGCGGATAGTGATGCCGCTTCAGCTTCCGGAGGCGATTCTTGCCATCTCTGCATAGGATCTAAAGTGCTGTCGCGTTGATGGTTATGGCGAGGTATTGAGATCGGATCACTTCCCGTCCGTTGAGGCTGGCGGCGGAAATAATGGCTTCGCTTCCGTGGAAGTCCGCGTTGGGAGGTCTCAGCTATCGGAGAACCGTTGAACGATTGTCCGAATCCAGGAACTCCAAATGGGGATGTCGTTGTCGGAGTTCCCGCTCGATTACCCGATGTTGCCAATGGCGAGATGGTTCCCCCAGTTGGTGTCTGTGCCGCAGCGGGTGTTTGCCACGAATTCAGGCTCAATGCAGGATCAAGCCAGAGTTCGCTTTGTTGTTCTGGTGGGATCATGGAGTTGAGCAAGTCATCTGTGAAATCGAGGTGCTCATGGCCGAACGAAAACTCGTCATTCTGAGGCGGAAAATACGATTGCTGAGCTCCCTGGTCCTGAATCGGCGTGTTTCTCTCACCAACTGTCCTATTCGCGAGTCCAAGTCTTGCGAAATCGAGTTCCGAAAAGGTCAATACTATCGGGTTACGCATTAGCGGATCTCAAACCCGAGATGAAAATATGCTTACTATCGCCATCAACGTCATCCGACGGCGGCCGTCGTGGTGCACTGGACCCCATTGCTTCGACCTACGTCCCTTCAATTGCCGGCGGACAATCGCCTGTAGTTATTAGGTAGTTTTGCGGTGGTGTTGAAGCCAGGCAAAGTCAGTCATCGAGGCGCCTTCTTGATGACAAAAGGCGTCGTTGACTTTCCGGAATCGGAGTGAGACTAACCCCCACCTCGACCAAAAATCCGTGACACCGAATATGCGATACTACGTCTCCATCGCGGAACAGTCAGAGGCGATTTACTCCCTTGACCTAATCTGCTCCTTTTCAGCCGCAATCGTAGTATTTCCCCGACTTTCTTTCTCCATAGTTTGCCATATTAGAGTGATTACTCAGGCGCGTTGGCACAGACCTTCTCCATATATGACGAGTCATAGATAAGATTATCTCACCAAATCTCCAACGAAGACAAAGCTATGCGTCACTTTAGCGGTATGAGCTTGCTTGTGCGTACTGTTGGTTCAATCTTTTCTCCGGAGACGGCCTGACTCACCGAGCCCAGCTCTGAGCGCTGGTGGCGCGGACGCCATTTACGATGGCACTGAACAGCACGTAGACTTGTAAGCCAGCTACTTATTTTCCATCCTTCAGCAGCTGCTTGTTCTAAAATACAACAAGGGATACGTTCCATATCTCTAACACCCTAGCTTCAGTATAATTGCTGGTTCTCATTCTCCAGCGATGACGGTGAAGAAGCACATCAATTCTATATGAGTTTTGCAAATGAGTAGATAATAAGCACCAGTCAAGTCTACATCCAAGGCTACATAAAGTTTCCCAAGACAGTTTGACCTCGATTGTTCCAGAATTGATGCCGCAGCTCACAAAACATTGCCTTCTGCTCGCCACCGGCTGGGTCAGGCTCAGGTCAATGAGTTTAGGAGGGCCTGGTTCACTGGTCCTTTTCTTTCATCCGCGCTTACCATAGGGCATCGAGCGCGATCGGAGCTATCACAGAATCATCACACGATTATATTCTTTGCCAGATGCTGCACTTTGAAGACCAGCGAGCCGGCAAGCGTGCATGTACCGACGCAAAGGGTTGACGACATGAGTTGACTAAATCACCATCCTATAAAGACTTCAATAACTTCATCAATAAGATAACATTCTTTGACTTACGATTTGTTTTCGCGATCGTCGCTGCTGTCGTTGGAGGTGACATTCGCGAATGATAACACAGCATTGGTCCAATCGATGCTGGAAGCTCATGGCGCGTGACTCTCTGTGTAGGGCGTGAAAATGGCTTAGCTCGGACCAAGATCGGAGCATCATTTTTGAGAACAATGACGCTTACCCAAAGCGATCAAGTTCAGTATGTTTCACATGAATAAGTAATTAAAGACGAGGACTTATACGAAACCAACAGGCCAAAGGCGAATAGCATGTCACTTTTGAGTCAGTTGACTCGCGCTGGAGTATGACATAGCCAAGTCTGTGGCTTTGGATAGCAATAGCAACAGCTGCTGTCGGCCATGCTGATCTGCACGCCTCGTCGCATCCTCTTCTAGAAACTGATGTATTGGATGAGAATATCAAACCGCATCTCCGTCTTTTTCTTCATCCTTTTTGATCGCATCAACCTGGACTATCAAATGCGACAGTCCCTTACCATCCTCCTTCTCATCAATGACCATAGCCGTCAAGCTCTTGCCGTATACACAGCCAGAATCCAGACCAAAGGTATATCTTGGAACCTCGGGCAAGTCTGCGCCAACCTGTATTCCAACTCTTGCATCATGGCCATAGACGACAATGCTGCGTTTCTCAGGATCCTCGATCGAGCTCTGCCATCGATTCCAAGCATCAATCCACCAATCGCCTTCTCGGGTTTCTAGGGGAAATCCGACGATACCCTCTTTGTACTGGCCACTGAAGCCTTCGCCGTTATTAACAACATCTGCCCATTTCCCCAACTCACTTCTTATATTGACATCAGTCGCATCGTGATATGCCGCATATCGTCGCGTCCGACTCTTGGCTCCCTTGAGTAGACCTGCTCGAATAGGCTCAGTAACAGTAGCTTCTGGATCTTTGTATACCAGTCCTCGCATATTCATGACAGCCCATGGATCTTGCTCTTCCAGTGGAAGTAAGGCAACCAGACCACCATGCGCGACAAGTAGAGTCCCAGAGTTCCAGGGCGGTGAGGTCGCTCCCTTTCGAAGCTTAATCCGCAGAATCAGCGGCTGCGAGGCCAGCCAGGAAATCTGCTCATCGGTAAGATTGGCGGCAGTTGTAAAGTCACTTTCCGAACTGTAAGGCTTGAGGTCCTCTGGTGATATTGACTTCAAATCCTCCTTCGACTCAGATGGGGCCAACTCGCCATTTGTGACCTCCTTCTCCTTTTCCGCTTCGAGCGCCAGTCTCTTTGACCGTTCAATAAGCTTCGTATCCTCCCCCCTTTTTATTGCAGTATGCGCAGCAAGCACCCTGTCCTCGTTATTCCCTCTTATCGCACTCGCCCCAAGCTCCATCGCCAACTGGACAACGCCCGGGCTATCAGGCCCCTTGTTGATCAAGTCCCCGACGAAAATGAGTTTATCTCCATTGGACTTGCTATACGCGACTTTTTCGAGTAATTTCTTCAGTTCGGGCAGATGGCCGTGTACGTCACCGACGATTATGAGTCTGCCTGGGGCGATGACATCTTGAATACGAGACTGCAAGGGGTGCCACGGAAAATCGGCATGAGAGCGCGCGGTAGAGGAATGGGTATTTATCTCGTATTCATTTTCGTGAGAATGCATTTTTTGTTGTTAATAATAACCCTTGGCGAACTTTTGAGCTTGCGTTTTTGGTGAGGGAGGAGAAGATATGGGTTTGTTACGAGCGGACGAATCAGAGGATAGTGATTGGTGATTGAATCCACTTTGACGATGACGAATGTGATACAGAATAATTGCACGTGGGAATAAGAGAAGAGAAGCTTCGCATCTACAAGTCGAAAATACAGAGTGCCCAAGCCTGAGGGGATAATTTTCAGATTACCGACAGTCATAGCCTGGTCCTACGCAGGGGGGAGGGCGGGTTTCTGCTCTACAATATAATCACCACTGAGACGCCCCCTAGTAACTGAGAAGGCGTGGTGGCAGAGTGGTCTAATGCGATAGACTAGAAATCTATTCCCTTCGGGGGCGTCTGTTCGAATCAGGCCCACGTCGATCAATACTTTTTGGCCTTGACTTAATTCTTTTATATTAAAATAATCTATAATCTGTCTCTATATCTTTTTATTTCTTTTCTTTAAATTACCTTTATTGTACTAAGCCTGTTTTCGTAGCTATAGTATTGTAATTATTTATATTAATATTCTGCCTGGCTGTTGATGATATTTAGACAGAAATTAATATTTTTACTAGGATGTATTTTTTGCTAATAAAATGCAACAAAATGCAATTACAGCACCTGGTTAATCTTAGCCTCCCTATCTTAAATAATTGTAATTGTCTCGAACTTTCAGAGCTTGTTATTTGGTCTATAGAACCTAAATAAGTTATACTACATTTGTCCTCTTGGTCGAATAGAAAGGTCGAATTCGGCAACTCGGATCTGGTGGAGCCGAACCAACTGAACTGGGCAACTTCGGATGGTGAGGCCGCTGTAAGCAAGCCTCGATCATTCCACACTAACAGAACCGCTCGGAATCTAGGCCCTGCTCTCCACTTCAGCTGTGATAATGGGCCCTTGAAATAAAGATCCAGCTGTTTCCCGGCTCGCTTGCTCTGGGGATCTCCCTTGGAAGAGTCGCATCATTCAGTGTTACGCTGTACGCTTGTCTTGTAAGTCATGTCTGCACATAAAACAGGTTGAGTCGTGTTGCACGACTCAACTTGTAACATGGCAAACATGCAGTACTGACTTATTCCTCCAGGTATTAAGGGCCAGATCGTACCCAGGCACTCACCCGACGGTCCCCTCGTCTCCTCCCGACGACAAGATGTCGGTATTTGGTCGGTTCCAAGAGAGCAAGAAACAATGGCGTAACTGTATAGTGGCCTGTTTCGCCATCTATGCTCTTGGATTTCTCTTTTTCTACTACAGCTTCCCGGCCTTTGGTGACTTTCATCGACCCCACCACCACCATGCTGTCTCTGTCACGAAGCAGTCAAAACATGTCAAGCCGGACAACATCACCGTCAGCGGACTGGTATTCTACGGTCGACAAAGCCGAGTTGAGATAATGAAGTGCTACATCGAGCGTAACTTGGTTGAAAACGGAGGATGGCTCGATGAGGTCCTCTGGGTCGTCAACACCGAGCAAAAAGGTGATCTCCGATATCTCGAGGAGATCCTTGCTTCCAACCCTCAGCGATACAAGAAGATCTATTCCGACGAGATTGCTGGCACGTACACATACAAGAACATCTGGAAGAAATTGGAGCGCGGAAAGTATTACGTCAAGATTGATGACGATGTCGTACGTGCAATATCAATGTCTTGCTTCGCTAAACACTAATCATTTGTCTCGCAGGTCTGGATCGACGACAACGCCATCCCCAGTCTTGTCACACGTAAAGTCCAAAACCCCAAGGACTTTGTTGTCTCTGGCAACATCATCAACAACCCCCCTCTTGGCTTCTTCCATATGCGCATGGGTGCCATTCATCCATACTTCCCAGAGCCTTTTGAGCCATTCAGTGTCACAAACGCCACTGATTACTGGAGACCATCACGACATCCTTCGTGGGATGGACCCAATAAGTACAAGTGGGAGCTCAAGAATGAACCTCCTTCCTGGCCTCAGCATCGATGGCTGAGAGTTCCTGATGATTTGATGCTTGACCAGACCCCCGCTGCAGAACTCAAGTACGACATTTGGGGCGACAGCTATCGCAACTGGGCTATCGCATCTCAAATGCACATGTCTCTATTTGAGAACATTGAGAAGAACCAATTAGACCTGTACAAATTCGAGAGAAGCTGGACCATGTACGAGGATCGAATCCGAATCAACTTCATGTGCGTCTATAGCGATGACATCCTTGACACAGATCCTGAGAACTGGCCCCAAGGACGGGGTGACGAGGACATGATTGTTCTCGACCTCCCTAAGAAGCTTCGGCGCCGTAAGTCCCCCATCATACATCGACCATGCTTCGTACTAACTCTCTGCCAGCTGTTGTGATCCAAGGCGACGCTTTGGCCGCTCACTACCAGTACATGGACCAGAAGCAATTGGAGTCAACCGATATTCTAAGACGATACCAATCCATCGCAAAGGATAAATACTGCCTGGACTTGGATACAGCGCAGGACGTCGCAGAAGCAGATCTGAAACAAAGGTCGATTCGAGGACTCTTTTCCACCCCAAGTGGGTATGATGTTTGATGTCTATAATACGGAGTTATATATCCTGGGATGGGAGCGTGTCGGTTATTATGCTAGAAATTGCACCAGTCGTTTTTTCACCGCTTCATCTCACGCCTTGTAGTTTGTCCACCTGTGTGAAACTTGTAAACAGAACTTGGTTTGCAGGTTGTTTTATCTCGGTTGTTTGTTACCGTTGAGGTTACATGGCATAAGATGGTCCTAGTCTGAGATGGGGAAAGGGGCCATTGTCATCGAGACCCTCTTTTGAGAGAAGTCGAACTATCGCCACCGTTATGTCTATCGGGATCTTCATTCATTGTCAGCTAACGATGCCTAGAAGCGCAAGGCGACAGGAGACTTTGACCTGGACGAGAAAGTCGCCTCGCCATCGAGCGTCCTCAGAGTTAATACCTATAGGTTCAACCTTCAAGCTGCTTGGCAGTTTTACGTATGACGAACTACTTTACGGCTTGAAATGAGAGGCATCTTCTCACAGAAGCCATGGCCTGATTACCTGGACAGCGATTCGAGACTCACGCTGATCCAGTTGGTAGAAACATTTATTATTTCCAACACCGTTACAGAATTTTGCCCGCTATATACACTGCTGTGATATGATTACTCTACTTTCGAGAGTGAGTGACTGTCCATCGAGTCTCAACACTGATCTCGTTGTTCTTCATCTCGGAAGATCCAACAGTCAAGTTCTTCTCCGATCCTGACTCATCAGGAAATCCTGCGACGGCATAACCGTGCTGAAGCTTATCATTCGGCCTGTAATCATCCATCTCCCAGGTCGACAGGTTTGGGTCTCGAGCAATCTCGGGCTGAGTGCTGACGGCACCTGATCGGCTGGCATCCCTGAATCCCGTCGAACGCTCGGTAGAGTATTCATCCAATCGAGACCCCCCCATTCGCTTCTTGTACTTGGCGTAGAAAGGTCGGAGCATGGGAATGCTAACGCAGAGGATGGCCAGGTTGGGCTCGAGGATGAAGAGGAAGATGGTGGTGGGCATGGTTCCTGTGACGTTGTGGTTGAGATCGACGGTTGAGATGTAGATGAGTCGGAAGACGGCGCAGACAACGCAACTGTTCGAGTCAGTATATACTTCTTTCATCAAGAGTCAAGAGACCTACGCAAGACCCAACGCGAAGCAAGAGGTGATACCAATCTTCTCCGCACGGCGTGTCTTCAAGTTCCAAACGCTATGCATAGGAAGCGCCATAATGATCAAGTCTCCAACAGCGTTGGTAGCGATCAAGGACTGGATCATGTGGATGTACGCTCCACACTTTCCTTGGCCAGTCCACTGAGCAGAGACTGGGTTGCATATGAAGATGCAGGAGCAGAGATAGGCGATGAGCCACATGGCGACAAAGGCGAGGGCAATCTTGGATGACTTTTGCATGAAGCTTGTTGGGAAGACTCGGATGAAGAAGGCCAACATGCTCGCTTTGACGGAGGCGAGGAGAGTGACATAAATGGCTTGCATGCAGAATGTCAACTTGAGAATGAAAGGAATATTCGCGGCGACTGGGTCGAGGGGTTAGTAAATCGTACTAGCACAGAGGCAGACGATAGTCGACTGCGGACGAGGGAACGCACGCTCAGGGTATTTCGCTAACTCGTATCCATTTCCAACAGGTGCAAACAGTCCCTGACAACACAACATGGCCACGCCCAGCGGCTGCAATCACAGTCAGTAATGGCCGACCTCAGCCAGAGACAGTCACCAACCGTCGCGAAAATAACGAAACCATCATCCCATCCAAGTCCAGGTCCCATAAGTCTCCCAATGACCCGCAGAGTGACGACGATCAGAACCAGCAGCACAATCAAGCAGTTGATGACAAGTTCGGCCTTGACATAACCCAATATGGGCATGAAAACCTGCGGTGTCGATATCACCTCTACTGCTTCCGCCGACATGATGGGAAGCACTCAAAGCGAAACAAAGACGCCGAACAAGAGAAATTTCACAATACAGGGAGGAGCAAAAAGGAACCCATTCTTCCTTATATAAACAGGAACCAAAAGCAGGTCATGTCGATCACTTTACTCCAACCGAACGGCCGTGGAAAAAAGGACCTGCATTAGTTGGGGGTTCTTTAGCGGAAACTTGGCCTAAATGAGACTGGTTTGTTACAGATGACTGAGACAAGACTTACGAGTCTGTACTTGGCTGTGGTCTCTTTGCCTATTCGAGTACAGAGGCTCCGCCAGGTATTAGGGTAACCCTGGGATCCTTGGGGGCAACGGCCTTGGAAAGGTGCAGTGATGAGGCAAGGAGATCCTTGACAGGGTATTTTAGCCAGCGCGGATGACGGATCCGTGGCGAACGGGACTTGGCGCGGCAATGGGAGGAGCCTCAACGCTGGGTCATGATACACTCAGGGGGGAGAGGGACTGGATGCTTCGGTTGGTGCTGTATATCCGAGCCTCACGTGAGAGGCTCACATACGATCCAATGGAAGAAAAAGCGATACGTAAATTAACCTCTTGGCATCGAGAATATTGGTGCAGGAACAGGCGAACCAACCGAGGTTGCCGCATGAAACAATTTGATTACAGACTACTCCACATCCAAGGACACTTTCTTGACTCGACTCCCGCAGCCGTAACATCGTAAACGGGTCGAATGAAAAACCGTGAAAGTGCCGGGTTTCTAGTGCTTCCAGAGCGAAAAAAAAAAAAAAGGCAGTGCGAGTGTCAGGGCTGAAGAGCAAGCTCACCCACCGTCTTGTCTCAAAGAGAATAGACCAGCTGACCTAAAGATTATAAAACAAAGTCTTGTAGGGCTAAGATCATCCAAGGGCTTGAGAACAGACAATGCGGAGAAAAGCAAAAAAAAAAACGGCCCTCCCGAGATTGTATGTAGAAGACAAAGACTGAAGAAATGGTTGAATGAAATTACTCGCCAAGAATTAGAAACAACGGAGTATTTCTGGGGCTCGTCCCGTCTCGTTCCTTGACCACTTGGTGAACAATCCGCCATCAGGCGTCTCCATCGTTCCCCATATATAGCCCACATGGTGAAGAGAAAACGAGATTTTAGCGTGCGGTCCTGAAAATATCCCCTCCCTCGGAGAACGCTAGCCTACTGTAGAAAATAATCTGCTGACTGTCCAGACGGATCATGTTTTGTCCCCCTGGGTTGGAGTGACGATCTTGCACAAGAACAGCGCAGTTCGCCGACGCTCAGTGAGAGAGAGGGTTAAAAAAAACGCACTGACTCGACACTAGGGGAAACAAAAACAGGACTGCAAGATAAGCTTCCCGCGCTGCCCGTCGATGGTTTGGCACAAGTCTAACGGTCGCAAAACGTCTTCTTCACATGTTGAGTTAATAGTTAATTTTGAGTTTCGGAAATATGACGTGCTTCTGGATGATACCGTAACTCAACTAAACCCTTCTGTCTGTCACATCATATCATCCATTCCTTGTCACAGTAACTAAACCCCCTGTTTTTCCTTGCCACGCCACGTTATGGCTGCTGCCCACAATCCAGGTTGTTGGTGTCCTTACTCAATGTGCCCGTCGCGCGCATGAAAGGAGGTCTCAAGGGTCCCTCCCTGCTAGAACGCTTCGTCGGAAATGCAACCCTCATGCCCCCCGGAGACTGCCACCGTAAAGGTTTAGGCCAAGACCGCATGGCAACGTCGCCTTTTTAATCACGGCAAACTCGCGTCGTCCTTATAAAGTATGGTTTGGCTGTATTTGACTGGACGGAACTAGGTTTAAAAAGCAACGTTTTTCGTAAAAGCCAGACCAGCATATTAACTATCTCCACCAAACCGTCAGCAGAAACAAAACACTTTTTTCCCCTTTTAACCTTTTCCATACATCATCCATCATCATGACATCCTCTTACACTACCAAGCAATGGGTCCTCGCCAACAAGCCTACAGGGGAGCCTGTCCTGTCTGGCCCAGACGCTACCTGGAAGTTGCAGACCGTCACACTGCCTGAGCTGAAGGATGGCCAGATCCTCGCCAAAGTCCAGTATTTCTCCAACGACACTGGCCTAAGGAACTTTATCCAGAGCACCGTCGCGCCTGAGCGCTTCTACGTGCCTACAGTGCCCCTCGGCTCTCCCATGCGATCCGGCATCATCGCTGAGGTGGTAGAGTCCAAGTCGGATAAGTTCAAGGTCGGTGATCTCTGCATGGATTTCCACTTGGGCACCTGGAGCGAATATGTCATCCTGGAAGCCGAAAACTCCCAGGCCCTCGCGCCCCTGCCCAACGGCCTGTCCACCACTCACTTCCTTGGTGCGTTTGGCGCCTCTGGTCTCGCCGCGTATACCGGCTTGTACTATGCCGGGGAGGCTAAGCCCGAGCACACTATTGTTATCTCAGCCGCTGCTGGCGCCACTGGCTCTATGGCTGTTCAGATCGCCTCCAAGATCCTCGGCGCTAAGCGAGTCATTGGCATCACCGGCTCTGACGAGAAGTGCGAGTGGGTGAAGAGCATCGGTGCCCACGAGTGCCTCAACTACAAGAGCCCTACATTCCTTGAGGACCTCAAGGCTGCTACCCCCGACGAGGTCGATGTGTACTTTGACAACGTCGGTGGTGACATTCTCGACGCCATGCTGACCCGCGTCAAGAAGCACGGCCATATCGCTGTCTGCGGTGCTGTTAGCGGATATAACTCTGATGAGCCCATGGCTCTCAAGAACTGGTTCGAGCTTATCTCGTGCAGAATCAACATCCGTGGATTTATCATGCTCGATTACATGGACAAGGTGCCCGCCATTCTTGGCGAGCTTATTGGCGCCACTGCCGACGGCCGCATCAAGCTTGAGGCTGCCGAGACGGTCATTGAGGCGCCCATTGAGCAGCAGCCCGAGGTTTGGATGAAGCTGTTTAGCGGTGTCAACCAGGGCAAACTCCTCACCAAGCTCATCATTTAAGAAGCTTGTGCGGATAAAAATAAATAGTTGATGGTTTTGGGCGGGCATTTGCATATTAGCGTTGCCATTAAATACAACTGGCTTGCAAGACTTGAACATTTATGAATTCTACTTTGGTATTAATTGCAAAATGTGACTTGATTTGGCGGTAGTGCTTGGCTCTTCAGAGAGTGTCATGGTCCTCACCTCATCTTTCCCTGGTAACAAGACTCTGTGGAACAGAACAGAACAGCGCTGTCACGAGCAGGGATTACTGGGCACGCACTGTAGGTCAGCGCCCCGGGTTCGTCTACTGACAGAAGGATTCAACTCTGTGCGGCACGGTACTGTGGACCAATCCCGCAGGTTCATGAGATCTGGAAGGGATTCAATTCCTTGCATTTTGTGTCTGCATTAGGAAGGTCAGATTATCTGGCGGATTCGTTACTTCAGATTGCCGCGTCCAAAGTTAAGTTGAGTTTTCCGTGGCATGAAGCCTGCCGCCACTTACCCTAAATAAAGACAGATTCTGACAAGCCCAGGATCTTGATACTTGCGAGGGTGCGATGCTAGGCAAAAGACGATAATTCAGTCCTTTTCTCTCCCAATACAATACACTGCTTGGTTGCTGCTATTGACATGCCGCCATTCAATTGAAGCTCGGTGCGCAAATGAACCGCCGGTGATCAGTTGCCATCAATCGACTGACATTGAAGCGATTCATAACTACCCCGCACTTTGTTTGACATGGAATTGACAAGATTGACCACAAAGGCGTGCCAAGACTTAGTTATGCACAGTAACCAGTGACGCGTGACAATTGATTGACCCCTCAGCCTTAGGTAGGTAGGCACGTCTCTCACTCATAAGTTGTAGGCAGTGTCAGCAACGTTTTACCCATCTTGCTCTCTACCAAGCGACAACCATGACAATCCCAGAGCCAGCAGCCATCACCATTGAGCCAGGATATCGTCCTGGTCTACTAGCCAGATGTCTCGAGATGCACATCGCCTACTATCACCCATACAACTCCTGGGGCCTTGCCTTCGAGACCTCCCTCGCCAAAAGCTGGGCCGACCTCATCCAAAGACTCACCAATCCTCGCAACCAAATCTTCGCAGCAGTTCAGTCAACACCCTCTGACAACTCCGCCGACTTCACTCAAAAGATTGTGGGGACCATTTTGATTGACGCAGAGCACCTTCAACAGCCCAACACCGCACAAATACGCGGCTTCATCGTTGATGAGCGAGCTCGTGGCCTTGGAGTAGGAAAGCGCCTGATGGCGGCGGCCATGGAGTTTATCGAACAGCAAAAGTTTGACAAGGTTACGCTTTTTACATCAATTACCCAGGAAGCGTCTTTGTATCTTTATAAGAAGGCGGGTTTTGTGGTAGTGAAGGACGAGCACAAGATTCTGTGGGATGTGCCAATGAATGAGTTGCAGCTTGACTGGACACGACCAGACCAGTTATCGCAACGCAACGGGATGATGGTAAGTGGGCTTACGTAAAGCGATAACTAGAGTAAAGAAATTATATACATGACCAAAACAAGCTACTAGACGACCCCAACGTTGACATTTCTCTTGCGAGCTTGAACCCAGTCGCCCGGATGAGACATGTAAAATTGAACCTTGTCCCAGTGCTGAACCAGCCGAGCAACTAAGGAAACAAAAAGCATCAGCATGGGCGTCAATAAAAAGAACGAGAGCTTGGTAGGTCCTAAAAAGTCAGGGATTGCCTCCTCCTGCATAGAAAGTATTGCCGCCGCGAGGGTGATGGGCGACACAACCTGTCAAGTCAAGTCAGCTCATCCACACGGCCATCGTCTCGCGATAGACGCACGTAGAGTAGAAAGCAACTAAGAACTTGGTTGCTTTCAGCGACTTCTGCCTGCATCCGAGAAATTCGGTATTGCTCATCGATGTTATGGAGACTCAGCTATGTTGGTGTAAGTGTCGTCCCATGTCATCGGAGACTGTCTCACCGTTCTCTCATGCTCATCACATAGTGTGCGAATGTTGTAAAGTTCCTTCAAGCAGTTCCTTGCCTCCGCGAAAGTCTGCCCAATAGACACCATTGATTGACGTCCATAGCGTGTTTGCATATGGTCCGGATAAGTGAAGTTATTCCAACAGTCGATAGTTGTCTCTAAGCACACCACCAGCTCAGTCAACTTACGTCTTGCATGACGAAGCCATGCAAGCGGCTGCTGGGACTCTTTGACAGCCATCGCAAAGTCAAATTCATCGACCTGCGCAAGAATTAGTCGTCATCGAAATTCGCAGCATCGGACTTATCACATATGTTTCCACTCTCTGTTTGAATCTTTGCGCTGTATTCATCCATTCGTCTTTGAACACAAGCAGTTGGCATTCCAGAGAAGTCAGGAAGTAGTCGTCTGGATTTAGAATCGGAAGATCCGCATCGTGTTTACCGGTGGTAAAGGGATCAAGCTGAACCCCTCTATCACAATAATCCTCCACGCGTTGTCTCTCATCTTCAGATTGGAAATATGTATCGACAAAGCAGTAGCCGGTCCAAATCCCTTCACCCATGGGAGTAATACATACCGCAATTTGCGCTTGACAAAGGTAGTCCGTCGCGGGGATTGTTGGAGAGTTGCCTCGAAGACAGCTCATATCCTGAACCTTTCTCAGAGGACTACCGTCTCGTCTGAGCCGTACGTCTCGAGGCTCGCGTTGGGTTAATTTCCATGAGTAAAAAGGCAGATGGAATGAGAGCTCATATGTAACAAGGCCTTGGGGCTACATGTGAAGAGGTTTGTGTGAACAAAGGCCATCACATGGTGCGTCAAGCTTACCTTGGATAGGACTCCTATATAAGGCTGAGAAGAAATGTAGGAGTAAAGAAAATGTATCAAGGAATTCTTTTGATACCTAGGAGCCGTAGCCATTATGCCAACTAAGGTATGGCTATCTGGGTTCATAATAAACCTAGACGTGTATCAACACAGATGTCTCAAACCCCATGGAAGCTTCCAATTTCTTACACCAGTCTGCGGTCCACGTTGGGCTTTTTAGGACCCCCGTTGGATGGTGGCCCGTGGAATCTCTAATTATTCGATTCGCATTGATGCTTAATATTGGGAGGAAGGCCTTACCTTTTCCACGAGCCTAGTATACATTTCGTGGGGTGTCAAAGACTTCCGTAGGCCAATTGTGGCCGAGACCTGACCATCATTGACTCTGTCGTCGATAAGGCAAGACTTTGTTGACGAGAGATTGGCGCTGTTAGACTGAAGTTCTCGAAGCTCGCCTGAGTGGCAGAAATGATTGACCACTTCGGCTTGATACCTACGTCTCGGTTCCTTACCACCATTGGTTATGAACCAGTCAACCAAGTCTCTGGCCCCGACTTTTGTAGGATTGGCATATATGTCATTTAAGATGTCGAGCATTTCCATCGTGAGCTCTGAACTTTTACCAGCGCTTGAATGGTCTTTGGGTCCTTCAGAATCAGCAGATCTTTTTGCAAGAATCTGATTGTTGATAAAATCAACCAGCTGCACTAGCTTCTCGTTGTTTCCAGGCTTTCCTGGCAAGGGGCCGCGCCTGTGTCTCTTTGGTGTCGTCTTGTTGCCCATTGCCATCCTGAGAACTCTCTGATAGCTGTATTTCAGATTGTCAGTAAGTAGTTCGCGCTGGCACAGATGCACAGATGAGTCTCCAAATGTTAGTCAAAAGTTGATGGCGCAGTAATCTTTAATTTCAATCCCCGTAAGCTCGGATATGCGTTAGGGCTTGGGGTGGACGCAACTCTTATATGGTCAATCGGCTACAGAAAAGGTGATACAGCATATTAGGCAGCGGTATGTTGTGCGCTTAATCGTGTCACATTACAAGCGCACAAGTTTCACATGAAACTTTCCTGTTGTGGTTATATTAAACGACAGACTACGCCATAAAGTATAGAACAGTATATCATTTAATGTCTACGGAGTACAGTTAACTTTTAATACTATCAAGTGAATTCAGGATTTAAGATAATATAATATGTATGGAAGTCAGATACCTTATAAATATAGGTTTACTACTATTGTTAATGTTTACGACATAGCCTCCAGTTTCCTTACTAAAGTTGGTTTCGATGGACTAGGGCGCCTAGGTATGCAAGACACGTCAATTAGTATTCACCATTTGGATTCCACACAAGTAACGGTCACGAGAAAGTCCTCTCCGTAGATAGAAGCAGAGCTTATATTTTTAGGTTTCAGATTGGATATATTGGCCCTAATCGAGAGATGGTTCTTTAAGCGGCTTGCTCTTCTAGTTTGCAACTTGGGCATCTGGACTTGGTGCATCTAGTGCAGTGGGAACTAGAATATGGAATGCCTGACATTTGACAACTGCAACATGTCCAAATCCAAATCGCTCGTTGTAATTGTGAATTCCCATCCATCGATAAGATGGCGTTTTGCCAGCCACCAAATAAGGTGTCACAATCTGAAATATGATCGCGCATGGTCACTACAAGTTGAACGGTAGGGAGAGGTTTTGTGTAAATGGGCTGTTCAGTTTGTCCCAAGAGCCAAGGAGCCAGGGAGCGAGTCGAGCTTTTATGATACAGTAATGATGTTATTCTGAGCATCACTAAGGGAGACTTCGAGTCACTGATGCCCTGTCGTATTGATAAACCATTCACGGTGAGATCCAGATGTGCTTTTCACTGTTTCAGCCGAGACCTGTTGCTGACAGCTCACATTCACTATGTAGATGTGGTATGGCTTGGTGTCAATGGTAATTAGAGCTTATGATAACTCGATGAAGATTCAATGTGTACTGCCCGATAAGCTATGGGATAAATGTGACCTATAAGGTTAACCTTTAGGCTATAAATACAGGAAATAAATAAAAATATAGCATTTTTTACCTTAATATAAGCTTTTATTTATAAGTTTTTATAATAACTATTATATCTTATTATAAGCCTTAAAATATTATAAAATAAAAAGACTAAAAGGTATATAAAGAGATATAACTTTAGGTTTATATCTTTATATATATATTACTATAATATAACTTAATAAATAGAATAGTAACTATCCCTATAAATAGAACTGCTGTTAGTAAGGACTGTATAAGCCTAGAGGCTCAATAATACGCCACTAGCTCTGCCTGACAAGCGCAGCATGTCCAAGCCTAACCCGCTTGTTTCTCATTCTGTTGTCGCAACTGTGAGCTCTCTTCCCTGGACGCGACGACGATTTGCTGCTCTAGCCAGCTGCTGCTTATAGTTTGATAGCCTGAAATGGAATCGGTCATGGTCGCTAGAAGTGATTGGTTCACGTAGGAAGAGATTTGTCTAGATGAACTGTTCAGTTTGTAGTCGAGAGCTATGGGTGATAGCCTCAATTGGCAGAGAGTACTTTGTTTAGCTTATCCCAGTAGTGGGAGCGCGTTCGCGACACGAGCTTTTATAATGCTACAATAATGTTTGTTCTGAGCTTCACTGAGGAAGAAATCAAGTGACTGACTGATGCACGGCCTATGTATAAACCAACCATTCACGGCAAGATCCAAATGCGTTATTCACTATTCAGCTGAGAGCTCATATTCCCTACGCAGAACTTGGTATTGCTCACTGTTAATTGATAGTTGGAGTTTATGACACCAAGAGTTCACGGGAGTGTACGTCTCTTGTCAATGGACAGTGTGACATCGAAAGGTACGATCTATCCTCCTCGCCCCTTCTCAATGGCAACAGTCCCGGTGGAATTCCAGGCTTTGGATAGTTTCCACTCCTCCCCATCCGTTGCTTCAATTCATACCGCTGTTTTGGCGACCCTGGGTGAACCCTCCCGCTGCGCCAGCTCTACGTGAACGATACTTTCTCCCTGGGTGAAGGTGAAGTTGCTAATTGATCCCATATCGACAGTAATCATGACGTTGAGGGGCCCGATGAAGATCCTCTTTCTTACAGCATCCTTCGGTATAACAGAATACTGTGCTGTAGTCTTGGAGATTGTACCTCCGAAGGCAACCATACCAAGTTGCTTGTCCTCAGCGACGTAGGTACCAGAGTTCAGTACTGTACCAATAAGGCCACCGCCATAGTCACCGGTGATACCATCCCACTTGAGAGTATCCGGCCGTGAGTGGAATGCGGCGCTGGGGAAGCCATCTTGATTGATGTTGGTGAGCGGCGCAGATGATCCAGCGTACCCGACACGTAGGAGGTAAGTGTCCGAGGAGTCATTACGAAATGCTGAGAGCAGGACCTGGGAGTTCAGACCCGAGCCGTAGTGATGGATCTGCCGCTCAATACGTTGAAGCTTTCCTCCATAAATGAAGTCCCAATATCTACGGGCATTGCCGTTCCAGCCCCAGTGAGGTACGTTTGGGGTATATCCCAATACACTATCGACTGTCTTTTGAGCCGACTCGTTGAAGCCGAAGTGTCTATAGTGTTAGCAAGGTACAGCACAGCACGTCGGATTTGGATCTCACCTTGTCCAGTAGTATACGCCCTCTTGGCCCGTGGAGTCCCACGCCATCTCGCTTCCATAAGGGATATCTTGCGCATCCCAGATCTTAGCACGCACCTTCATTGCCTCCTCAAGAGCATGTGCTGGAGTGTCCTCAACCTCGCGCCTTAGATCCTTCAGAACCTCCCCAAACACTGTCTCGCCCATCAGACCAAGGTCTTTGTATGACACGTCTCTCTGGGTCATCCGAATGATGGTCTTCTGAGCCTGATCCAAGTACCAGCTCCAACGTTTGGTTGTTAGCTCAGGATATGCTCGTGCGACACGATACATGGACCAATAACTAGGCCACCACGACGTGAACATAATCGTATGCACGATCGACAGCCTCCGAAGCTTCCTTGTTCCACGACATCCAGGAAGTCCAATCACTCTTCTTATCATAAGGATAGTCCAATTTAGGGTCGTAGTAGAAAAGTGACTTGCGAACTCCGTAGTCTTTGCCTTGAATTCTACCCCAAATCGTGGTTTGAACGAACTCGTCGAGCTTGGCTATCTCTTAGGCATCTGGCTGAAGTACCTGCTTGAGCATGGCTGCGACATAAGCACCAGTGCCACCTTCATCACTGAGGCCTGCAATCCAGGCCCGTGGGTCTTGCTCGACAATTGCGCGCTTCTCATAGTCGTAGGTCATGACTGATGGGGATCTCTTGAAAAGATCCGATGAAGCATTAAACCAAGCCTTTGTAGTTAAGAAGCTCCCGAGGTCATTGAGGGTCTCTGATGTCGGCTTGGTAACGTAATAGTGGACACTCTGCACCCTGCCTTCGTTATACTTGATGGTGACACGAACTCGTCCCCAAGCAGATGGTGAGGGTGTTAGCTCATATCCCTCCCTGGAATATCCCACGGCTTTCCCGATTTCAAGTGCGCCTTGCGGTGAGACATCGATTGAGGCAACTCCACTATCGCTCAGAGGAAAGAGTAAGGCTGGCAGGTCCCGTGGAATAATGTATCCAGGAACACCAACTACAACAGGAGTTCCAGTGTTCTTGACGGCATCGTCAAAGTCGCGAACAGATTCAGATATGGAGAACCGGACACCAACCTTGAACGACTCGCCAGGCTTCAACATCTTGGAAGTTGGTTCGTTCCAGGGCTCTTGTTTCTTCCATTCATTCTTTGCCCAAGCCTTAGTGAGGACCTGCCACTCGTAGAACCCTTCGAATGTCTGGCTTTCATAGTCAGTCGACTCGAACCAAGGTTCTTCCAGATTCCGATAAGCCTCCAGTGGTGTCTTAATTCCGTTCAGCGGCGTGACAATAAGACTGTTGCCAGTGCCCTTGACCGGGGCGACTCGGATGTGGCCAGCATCGAGGCCGATATAGGGATCTGCGAGAGAGCAGCGGGCTTGCATCTCCTCGGCTGTCATGTTGGTGAAGATGCTGTTGAACTCGGCTGGAAATCCCAGGCTGCCAAGCTCAATAGTATCATCCCCACTATTAGTGATAGTGAAACGAAGAGCCAGGTCACCTTCGAAGTCGAGCCATTCCCGAGTGATGTTGAGAGGGCTCTTGGGCAGTGTCGGGCCAAGATCTGATGATGCAAGAGCAGTTCCCGTTGTGAGATTCTTCACAGGGTGCCGCTTATGAGCAGAATCACCGTGAGTCCATTTTGAGACGCCTTGTTTGCGATATCTGTACGTGATATCACCCCAGTGATACTGCCCATTATTGGCGCGAACATCGATTAGATCAAATGGTAAGAAGTCAAAAGCGACGTCTGCTGGGATCAATGATACCAGGACTTGAGCGTCGCGGACGATGCGGGCTTTGAAGTTATTGGTCTCGATGTCGATGTAGCCATTATCGAGTCCAAGGTTGTCTTTTTGAGCCAGCACGAACGGCGCTGCGAAGGCGAGACCTACGCATAGTTGTTTAAGAAAGGACATTTTGGCTGTCAACCTTGACGAGGAGGGATGCCCTTCCTCTGCTTGTGACGGTGAGCTCTTACGGAACAATGTAATCACGAAGTTCTGTGCTTAAGCCATTATATTACGGAGTAAAGCTACGCCGGATCATTACTGTGTCCTCTTCAGGTGTTTTAACAGCCGAAAGTTAACTTGATGGGCATCAGCCCGCTACATAAGGTACATAGGGATCCGTGCAGTTGAATGATTTATCCTGATTGGTGCGCCTATGGCTATATCGCAATCAAGTAACCCCGGGTCTATCATCATGTTAGAGAATTGTCACCTTCCGTAAACATCAATCTACCGGTTATCGGCAGTTGAGAATATGGCCTGGGATCAAACCAAGAAGTTGCTGAGAAGGGAGAGACTTTCAGTCATGACCAGCATAAGCGAAATTGGGAAGTAAGATATCGTGTCCTTATTCATTACCTATTTTCGCCGCCTGAAGTTTAACCTTATGGATGACAACTAACTACATATAAAGTTCAGCACAAGCAAAAGTCAATTCAGTACGGAGTAATTACTCGGCAGTTACAAAGCAAGCCCTGTGAAAAGAAAGATTTATACTTTGAGAAGAAAGAACAAAAAACATGCGGTTTATGTGGATCGAACACATGACCTTCAGATATCAGTGATGATTGAAGTTTGACTTCAGTCTGACGCTCTCCCAACTGAGCTAAACCCGCTTGTTAAGATACAGGCCGCTACTGGTCTACATGTTCGCCCACGGTGGCGAATCGATCGCAGAGACAGTGATTCGCATCGCAATGGCATGCACATGAAGGTGAAAACAAGTCATAAAATGTAAATTCTCGACTTTAAATTTCTTTGACAAATACTATGGGAGTTCATGCGGCGAGCTCTTGGGAGTAGCCGTAACACGAGGCCTGACCCAAGCATCGTCAGGGGCTTCATTAATAGGATTGGAATCAGCCTGTAAAATGGGATTGGAATCCGCATGAAAGATGGGGTTCGAGTCAGCGTGTAATATCGGATTAGAATCTGCTTCAGTCGAAGCATTTCCTGCTCTTCCCATTGCCTGTCCCTGAAGTCCATGCCCTGGTCTTCCAGCTCGTGGCATGCTATCGTTCTCAGGATATGGCTGTTGAGGGAGGGTAACATCGGCGGGCTGTGGCATTCTATCATCTTCAGGGTACGCCAGTGGAGGGCGAGTACCATTTACAGCCCGCGAGTCCACTTCTGTGTACCTGTTACCCTCTGTCCCCTCAGCTTCCGCCACACCGATCTGAGGTAAGACCTCAACCGTGGCATTCCCTTTGCCGCTTGAGGCGTCATCCTTCTTCTCGGGAGTCACTGCGGTCGCGTGTGGAGTAGTAGGACGATCGCGACGCTTGTAAACGCAGAAGACTCCAAGGAACAAGAACCCGATGAACGAAACCCCGCCGACTGTGCCCCCGACAATCGCAGGCGTAGAGGACTTCTTGACTGAGCTATCCCCTTGATTCGCTGTCGAGGTTGGGGTCTGTACGATGGTCGTGCGAATCACGCTTTGGAAAGTACTCGTCGCATCGTTCGCCTTCGTGCTGGACTTGGGATCGGGTGCTTTGAGGGTGTAGATCTGAGCGCCGCTGTCGCAACAATCGCTTCCGTCTGCTGGGGGACAGCAGTATTTATTCTTTCCACACGTCTGCAGTGGAAACCAAGTGCCAGATTCCGCTATCCGATGTCAGGTGCTTTCTCCGTTGGGCGATTGGAGGTGACTTACTGTCCATGCAAACCTCTGGGCAATTGGACCAGTCTTTGTTCTGACACGCAGCGCGGTAGTCGTATTTTCCAGGTTGGTTGCACAAGCCGTTTGCCAAACACTTGTCGCCCTCGCCAAAGTAGCAGCATGTAGAGTACGTCGTGGTTGAGTTACCGCATGGTTCGTACTTGTAGTCCTTTGCTGCATTGATGCCGTTGGGGTAATAGCACGTCGCCGACACTCGACTGCCAAAGAGCGCGCATAGTAACACAAATTTGCGCATTTTACTTGCCTTTTGGTGCTTCTAACGTTGCCTACTTCGAAGACTTAAGAGAATCACAGTTTGTGCAACATCAAATTTGGGGAAAGGGGCAGACAATGGCTCTTAAAGCGCCTCTTGATCCCAAATGTTTTCAGCCCTCCCAGGGCTGAGGTCTTGTGGCTTGGATAGCGTGAGACTATCGCGACTGAACCCTGCAGTGACCGATCAGCCAAGACACGGCGTTGGTCTAGATTGTCGAGGTCGCATCTGATTTGACGCCTTAGCGAAGATCAGAGAACCAAGCATTCCCAATATTGGCAGTAAACCATAAACAGATAGCGTGGGCTGAGGTTGGCCCTTAGTTCGTAATCGTCGTGGAACTCATGATCTTCGACTGAGTGAGCCACCATTGCACCAATTATCTGACACTTGCTTCCACTCCCTGAAAATAAATATTTATCTACACATTTCCGTTTCGGCCAGAATACAAGATTGGCGGAGCGAGGTGTTGTGTCTGGTTACAGCTGATCAAACACGAGCAATATTCTCTGGACCCTGCCCCTGGTTCTCGAGAAAATGGAGTTTAGTTGGGCGACATCGGGAGAAATGCTTTGCTGAACAGCTGTAACGCCCTCAGATTCGGTAAAAATTACTGGTGTTGGCTGATGCTAGGACTTTTGCAAGAAACCGGGAGATTAAAGGACGAGGTAGGATCCTTGATAACATTTACTTACAATGAAGAGAGAACCTTTTGACACAGCAGACTTAACAACAAGAAAATATCTACAGAGGCAAGACAGTTTTCGCTGAGCTTCTGGTTAAAAGAAAGTTTATGGTTGAATAGCATGTTGGACGTCAGGCTGATCTATCAAACTCGAGTGTCATCATGAGCCATGGGCGAATTTGTAGACACCCGAGGCTAAACGCAGTTAAGAATAACATCGAAAAAGTTAAGAAGCCCATTTGGACCGCTTGTCAGGTCTGTGGTGTGTTCCAAGCAGCAATATGCTTTAATGAAACAACGTCATCTTTTAAAAATGGAAGTGTGTGTGAGGCGCGTGATGTGAACCATCAGCTGTAAAGTCTACCAACTCAAAATAACACTCTAACCGACTTTGATTAGAGTATTTTTGTGAGTTGAAAGAAAAAGGAAGTGTTCTGTTACACTCAAAGGTCTATCTACCTACATCGGGCTCATTCGGCCCAAATTTGAGGAAGCGTTTGCAAAGTTTTTACCTTTGGGGACATCTCACAAACTTTCGTCAGGTCACGAACCAGCATACATTCCCACTAAAATTACTTTGCAAATTAAGAAACAAAGTTCAAGGGAAAGGATATATAAGTACTTATGTTGCCCATGTGAATTCCTATTCTACTTCCCTTTATCTTTCAACTTTTTCACTTTCTCGTACCCTCTCTGGCTTCACCCGCATACCGTTGCAGCTCACTCCTACCAATTCAGCTATCATGGCCAGCTTCAAGCGTTTTGCCGAACTGCCCAAAGAGCTACGTGATATCATATGGGACTATGCTAGTCAACGCAACCTTTGCGGCGTTCAGATCTTTGAACTTCGGACCCCTAAGCCGACAGAAGATGGCGAAACTTCCGACCCTATGGTCTCGGGCACTCGACCGCCCAGGCAGCAACTCGATGCGCCATCGCGCAGCAAATGTTTCCCTGCTCTTGATGGAAGCCCAGGCACTTCGAATGTCTCTAGATACATGGCTGACATCGGATTATGGACTGCCTGTAAAGAGTCACGGGACGTCATGGAGAAGACTGCACAGCGAACCAAGGTAATCCTTGAAAAGCAACCAAAAGAAGATTATTATTGGATCTCGGATATGGAATATCTGGCAGAGCACAACATCCCAGCGATTATCCGTTGCAGCACTTCACAGCAACTTTTGGCTCAACCCTACGCAGATCTCTTTGTCATTCAGCCCAGCAAAATCGAGGACGTCAACTGGTCCCAGGTCGCTCGTGACATCCGAAAACAGCTGGAGCCCAGTGGATTCCTACTCGCAGTTAATATTGGGATCGAATGGAATGTCGAGTGGGGAATTAAAGACGATTATGATCATTGGGACGTCTTATGCCAGGCCTTTCGCGATATCCATGCCCAGCTATGGATAATTGACCATAACCTCAAAAGGAGAGGAGACACCGACAAGAATAAAATCAACCGTTGGACCAAAGTCTTCTATGCTTGCGACAGAAGGTTTATAGAGGTGTATTGGAAAAATCAACCTCTAGAGCATTGGCGATATATTCAGCAGCCCGAAAGAAGTCGTAGATATGTCCGCGAACACGAGTCTTCAATCGGACTTGCGAGGGATTTGCATCGTACAGCAGAGGATGATCGTTCTGATTACCACCTCTATGGGCAGTACGATGAAGATGAAGATCGACGGTTTGCCTGCGAAGTTAAACTTCTTGGCTGGGATGACCTATGAGATTGGAGGGCAGGATCTTGCAAAGGGGTTGCGGTACTGAATAAGTTCTAGATGTTCAGTAACGCTATTCGGATAGTTATAGGCTCAAACTACTTTTCTTTTAAGATCAAACTCCTTTACCTCTTTAGAATGAAGGGCCCAATCTCTCTCTTGTTTCCAGGAACTTCCAATCCGCTAGGATAGTCGCACTATTGCTTATTAGGCCTGAGGTGCACCGCAAGCAAACCTCTTGTTGAATTGAAGTAAGTACTCGTCACTGGACGTTTTGGAGTGTTATGTATCTATCTACCGCAAGCGCTCGCTCTTGGTGCTTCCTCAGTGGGTGATTACGGGTGGCAATGAAACTATAATGAAAAGGCGCTTATCTCTAACCAAAAACATATTGGACGAGTTGTTTCCGTATATAATCATCTCTATCGACCCTTGTATTAGGGTGTCTATCGCCTTTTGTCACAGCGAGTACATTTCACAATAATCCCAAGACACGAAAGCTCCGTGGGAAAACGACTAGGACATCTGTTAATTCAAAGAGGAAAATATCCTCCAGTGATGTCACTGGAAATGAACTGTCTGAGATTATTATAAACCTGAAGAACCACCCAAACCGTTGCGCCCAAGTTCAATATATTTACAATGATCAAGGCCAGTGTCGCATCCGACTCTAGAAAGATTCGCTGGATCATGAGGGTCTTTGTGAAGAGTATCGTGGTACCGGGATCATGAATATTCGTTCGCCATTTGGTTGCTCATCTACAATTCACGGTCTGTAGGAGGATATCGAGACAATAGTAAAAAGAAAAGCCTTTGCCTAGTCAGTAGTAAGACTCGCAGTACTGGTAGTTTTACACAAGCGCTCCATCCAAGCTTAAGATCTATTATTCATAAACGGAATTTGAAGCAAGGTGACTATCATCGACTCGCTCACGGCTTTGAGTGGGATCGCGGTTCCAGCCACGGATTTACCACTTCGCTGATAGTATCCTATAAGCTATGCCATGACGATAACAATCGATGTACCAAAATGCAAACTCTTACTATTTTTATGGTATTGCCCAGTCTTTGGACTTCTGCAAAAATGCCGGCCATCGAGCTTGCCAGTGGTATTGGTCTTTAGCTGTGTTGAGTAGATTCAAGTTGTTGGCGGCGGACCCGTTATTGACCCTTGCCTTTGGAGTGATATGAACGTCACCTTCGTCGTCTTCATCATCTCCACCGTCATCACTGTCATCACCACCTTTGCCGTCTTCTTTGAAGTTATTTTTCTTGTTATCGTCGAGGTTGAAGACCAGAAAAGCAGAACCACCAATTTTATGGACTTAACCCCCTTCCGCCCCCCTGGTCTCTGGACTAGAGCAGCATGGCCTGAATATTCTATCGATAAGTCAAGACCTTCTGAGCAAGCCGCAAATAGCTCTTTGAGTCACACCGAGCACTTGGAACGGCCCTCACACGCTCGAGCGCGAGACCCTTGATCGTGAGCGATTGTTTGCAAGTGGAAAAAAGGGGCACCGGCTAAGAAAGGATTATAAGAGGCGTAAAAATTTCAGTCTTGTGATGTAGTCCAGCCCAGGTACCTAAAGTATTGAGATTTCTCTCCACCCGCCTTTGAATAGAAGGTATATTCATTTCTGGACACACGTGATTCCGACTTGGATATAACCAGATGAAAGTCACTGCCATTGTATTCAACACGGGGGAGCTGTGACTCAACCCGCGGATACAGTTGATGCGTTCTTGATGGTTAGCAGTGGGAAAGAAGAGGCTACTTTACAGTGTCTTGAATTTGTTTATTGTGTATCTACTTACATTCAGGTAGATATTTATTTGGGCAGTTTGAAGTCCAGTTTCCTTGATTGGGAAGATGAGATCGTGAATCACTTCGTGAAGGATATCCAAGTCATTTCGAGACGAAGCGCAGATGAACCATTTTGACAACCTTTACACCTGAGCAGCATGACCCACTGTAAGGTAAAACCTGTAAAATGGTTCCTACTTAACTTAGGAAACATTCAAGAAGCAACAAGGTAGTGGGCATTTATGTAGTCATAGGCAGTTACGATGAAGCTTCCAGCACCGTGGCTTTCATCCAGGCCAGCTCCTTCCTCAAGGACAGAGAACAGGGCAGAGAATAACAAAACGAAGAGAGGCAACCAGGGACTTGAAAGATTCATCATAAAGCAAAGAAAAAAGCTTCATTCTTCAGTTCAGTTATAAAAAATCACACTGCTCTCAAGTTCATCATCAAAGTGCAAAGTTCAAAGCCACAGCACATTTATCATCAAACACAAAGTCAGGTAAGAGATGCGGTCTGATTCAAGTCAGTCTCCAGCCGTATTAACAAAGACACCAGTTTCATCAAAACAAACATGAACATGACTAGCACTCCTTCTGCGACCCCCAAGAGCCAGCGAACAAACGCCGCTTCGGATAATGTCGCCCAACGTGTCCTTCGTGACATCGAGGAGAAGTCTCGGCAGATCGAGTTCCAAAGCTCCAATATCCAAAGGCTAGTGAACAAACTCGAAAACCGGGTCCGATGTGCACTACAAGATCCCAGAATCAATCATGACGACCTGCAAGATTCCTGGGACGCTCTATTGCTATTGATCAAAGGCAAGACTGCGGACGCTTCAAAAGACAAAGCCCACAAAACAAAAGTCTGGAGGCTTCAGCGCCGCCTTAAGGAGCAAAAGGACCACATCAATAAAGTACGGTTCATTATGCACATCGGAGACTGGGTTCTCCCGAGTGGTGGGTCACTCAAGTGGCTATCATGACACGAAAAGGGCAAAAAGTTGTCTGGACGTAGGAATCGAGTGTTCAGTCCTGGTTCCATGAGGGAAGGTATGGACTCAATTAGCCTTCGGCAATGGAGTTGCAGGACTAACGATGCTAAGGCCCAGGAACACGATCAATGTACACATTTTATGCTGTTAAGGATCGGATGAGTAATCATAATGATCAGGAAACCGATGAATCAAAGGTCCAAGGTGCGCTCAACAAGAATTCCTCAACAAGCTATTTTGCATCGTTCGTGTGAGGCGTGTGATGTAAGCATCAGCGGTCAGGTCCATCAAGCTATTCAAGTCCCAATGATTTTAGTCTTGTATGGGTATACCAATAGACGCAGATTGAGTTGGAAATCGAGTTAGGCTAGACTTGTGTTGAAACGAAGCCACCACGGCTGGGAAGAGTGCGCGAGATCGAGAGATTTGACACGAGGTCCATGCCAGGGATGATGTTAAGGAGGTTATGCAGAGAACAGCCCTAGCAGTGGAGGCGACTGAAAGTTCAAGGAGCCTATTTTTTGTTTGCGTGATTGCTTTAAAACAAGCGGTTCAGTTGATTTGCTGGCCCCGTTCTGTGACAAGGTTTAAAAGGAGCTTCAATCACACATGATTGCTGTGATTTGAGGTACATGTCAGGTGTGCGACAAGTTTAAATTCTTGGCTAAGTGATCATGACAGGCTTGATTTTGTGTGGCCAGCTCCGTCGTTGCACGCTCGAAGAATTCCACCTTGTCATGGAAAGAATGTTGACTTTTGCACGGCGATGATTCATAAACAAGCCAATAGGCTTTCAATATTAGCTAAACAAACATTGAGCACCCTATTATGATTTGTGATTCGTGAGAGAATTTGACCCAGCGAAAGACAAAAGTGGGATGAGTCAGGCCTAAAGCTTTATTTGTAAAAGGGTATAAATAGCATGCCAAATCTAAAGCTGCACTTCACGATTTCTTCTTCCAAATACTTTTCTTCAACGTCGAAAGCCACAACACAAAAGATCCACTTCACTATCGCTATCAAATTTTCAGCATACTCTTCAATCAAAGCACTCATATGGTTATGGCTTCTTTCACCCGGTTCGCAGAGCTTCCCAGAGAGATCCGTGACCAGATTTGGAGCATGGCTGTCCGCGATGATCGCCCAGGAGTACATATTTTCGGACAGTACGACGAAACAAAACGATTTAAAAGCGGGAGCCGCTTTCTAAGATCCGGTGATGTAGTAAGCGGGACATGGGCTGCCCCTTCATGGAGCCGTTACTTTGAAAACTTGGACGAGGACCGCAGCGACGAGAACATCTCAGCATACCTGATCGATGGCGGCCTATGGACAGCTTGTCATGAATCTCGGCTCATTATGGAGAAGCGCTACGAACAGTCAAAGCGAAACCGTTCTCATAAAGAAACGTACCCAGTACACGATAGAACAAAAGAAGTCTTCAAAAAGGCCACAACAGGCTTCTTTGACGGCACGCCTTTTGACCTGATGACTGTATTTCCCCACCGGGACCTCTTTGTTCTTCAGTTTACTGACTTGCAAAAAGTCGATTGGTGCTTCATGGGATTTGAGGCTTCAATGGCCACTGCTGCAGAGGGCTTCAGAGGGGTAATGCATGTCGCATTAGAGTACAACCCAAAGTGGTCGGCTGAGATAATAGATGACCGTGGTGACGACATTCGGGCGATCATGGAGGCTGCATTTGAGATGTGGTCCCCCGTTTGGAAACTTTGGTTTATTGACCACTCCCTGAAAAGAAAGAAAGACGCTCCAGTTTTCAAAGAAAAGGCAGACAATGGATACGAGATAAATGCCTTTTATGCCAGTGACAGGAGGCTTTTGGAGGTAGATTGCCATGATACCTGGCATGACCTGGAAAAGGAATGGGAATACATCAAACCTGTGGATGACGTATCGGATGATGGCTTTAGTTCGTCGGTGTTTTTCCTTCATGACTTGGAAGCAGATCTCCGCGATAAGTCATATCCAACTTGCGATAATTATCAGGATCCTTATTGTCAAATAGGGATCCTAGGATGGGACGAGTTGTAGCTTCAACCAGAAATAGAGGAGTTGGAAAAATAAGTATGAACTCCTTGGGCTATTTTAAATACAACAAAAACGAACATGTTATAATCGGGACACTTTGGGCGTCGGCATGAGACTCGAAGTTCTTACTATCGTTATTCTGAAGCTGAACTCCAAATTTGGAACACAGCATATTGTGCCGGTAGATGAGGAAGCAATCAAAGTCTGAATGGGCCATCTTTTAAGTTCCTAAGATATTAGATTTATGCTGTAGAAATTGGTCACATATTGTAGTATAATGTCTGAATTGTGAGCCAGATGTGATATTTACAGTTGAGACTTGTTGCTGAGAGCTCGAATCAGCACCAAGAAGCTAATAATTAAATTCTGCCTGATGGTTTCAAGATTTGAGTCACAAGCCTCAACCGCGAATCACACAATTAGCAATGAAAAGTTTAAAAATCAGTGGGTGGTAGATGATATGGACCGCAAAGTATAACTGCTTCTATTCTTATTATAAGTACCTTTGCTCTCTCCAATATTCTGACCAACTTCTATTTCCTGAAAGGTCTTCTAAACACCGAGGACATCCAATCGGCAATCGCCACATCAACACTCAAGAGGACAGCTCTCTCCAACAGACTACCTTTACCGATCTCACTTCACATCATTTACCAATCATGGCGAACTTTTCCGATCTTCCCCGAGAGATCCGAGACATGATCTGGTCACTCGTCCCTCGAGATAATCATCCAGGCGTTCACATCTTCAGGCACTATGATAAGAACAAGAAATGCATGACTGAGGGCCGTTCTCTCATGTATGGCGACCTTTTCAATGGTATAATATCCGAGTCGTCACCCGACAAATACTTCGCCAGCCTGGACAAGAACTGCGTGAACGAGAACGTCTCTACGTATCTCACCGACGGTGCAATGTGGAATACCTGCAAAGAGTCGCGACTTGCCATCGAAAAGCATTTCAGCCAGCATAAGAGGTCTGCTGAGGAATGGTGGCGGTGCGAGAAAAGGGACTCTAGAGGTTGGGATGAGTCTCCTGTCAACTGTGTGTTTAAGATGCCGTCGTCCACAGGAAAGGGATATTTCGAGGGAGGCTGCCCACATTATTTGACCATCTTCCCCCGCAAAGATCTGTTTGTTTTCCAACCCGATAAACTAGACGGTATGGATTGGTCTTCTTTTGCGTGGCATCTAACAAAGGGTGACACGCGGCCGGCTTTTCAGAGACCCCGACACATTGCAGTTGAATATGATCCAGAGTGGCACATGGTGGATATGCTCGAGTGGTCGCTCAGTTGCAGGAAGCTGTTTTCGCGCTAAAGAACATCGAAAAGCTATGGTTTATTGATCACAACCTCAAAAGAAAAAAGAACGTGCCAGCTTTTAAAGAAGGATGGGATCACTGGGAATCGACCAATGCATTCTACGCCAGAGACAGGAAGTTCCTCGAAATCGACTGGCGTAAGTCTGGCGCACTGGAGGGCTGGGAGTATGTAAAGCCAGTCGGGGACAGCTCGGATAAATTTGCCGATTCTTCGATTTGGCTTGCGCGGCAGTTGAACGACTTTATCCGGTGCAGCCAGAGTTTTCCTGGGTATCCCGAGTACGGTGTTCGGAGTCCTACGGATTACTGCCAAATCGGACTTCTCGGATGGGACGAACTCTGAACTCTTGATATGAGATAGAACCCATCCATTATCAGCAGAATGATCAGCCTTGCCAGGCTACCGACCGTCAGTATGAAATGTAGTTAAAAAGGGCCATAGAGATAGTGTCGAAATAAGAATTGACAATAAAAGCATCGTCTGTCCGAATGTTGAATCCCTGTGCCAATGCGTCAATGTTTCCCATAATCTAGATTGCCAAGTAAAGAGGTTCCCTAGAACAGAGACATTTACTAAATCACGACATGAGTATATTTTGTAGCACGTAAGAAGACGGTCATGCTGCACGGATGGTGGTTGGAAAACTGAGCTTTTTATCATCAGCTTCTAGCCTGAGTCTGGATTATGGGGACCTTGACACGTCCCGATACGATCACGGGACACAACGCCTCAGTATCATATTCTTTGGAATACCATGCGTCATATAATATTTGTTAGCCGGTGACACTATGCATTGTCATTGGATGGGGAAACCTTACCTGTGCGTTCTGACGACGACCCTCGACCCCCTTCACCCATGAGTCAACGAACAAGCGGCAGCCCGACTCATCCGTACGCGATCAATCAGCCAAAGGAAGTGGAGGAGGGGAATTGCGTCTCTGCACTGGCTCCGATATCGACCGGGTTCCCAGGTGGCACCACGAGAAGGTTGCAGAGTCCGACTTCGTCGCCCGCCTCCCCCCTCACTTTGATGTGGAGGGTCAGCATCTTCCCCATTCTTTGATGAATGCTAAAGGAAGCATCGAATTGCTATAGGGGCGAACCCATCCCAACCGAGCCTGGAGCTGTGCCTATAGGGACTCTTCTGATCAAGAACCTTATGGAATTGATATGCGTTAGGTCGATGACGAGCCCCCGACCGAGTCCAGCTTTCAGTGCTAAAGAGACTCTTCTGGCGGTTTGCAAGTTTGCGTGGCACGCGTCAGGGGTCGTGGACAAGCACTGCATAATGTCAGCATTGATAACCAGGCGCAGGATCCTTCAAAAATAAGGTTGTCCCACTCGCCCTCGCTTTCGGGGCTATCAGGCATCGTGACACTGGCGCGCTGCATAATTGCCATTCGCGACGCCTGAGCCGTTCCTCTTTGTGGGATGGGGCCCTGCAGTCGACCGTTCGATTTATGCGATTTGGTCGAGATGAATACCAAATTTGTTTTGTTCGATCGCTGGCTCATCTGCTCGTCGAGTGCCCGGTCGGTCGATCGTTTGGCTTCAAAGTTGATCGGCTAGGACTTTGCTTCGATGATGCTAGATGCATCGTGGGGCACTATCCAAGTCAACCGCATCTGCTTATTCCTGGTTGCAATGAATGAAGTGAAGATGTTCTCACTCACCAAGGCTGTAAACTTGAGTTTGGCGATGGATGGGATGGCTATGTATGAAGCGCAAGGATTCCACGGGGGTCGGAATGATGAAGTCGTCAAGCCTGGGAGCTCCAGACGAAGGCCAGTTGACCCGTCAATGTTTTGGCCAGCTTTGGGGAAAGACCATTGCCGTGATGACGACGCATCTAACTTCGGTGAGGGCAACCACTGCCAGGAGGTGAAGGAAGGGCCAAATCAAATTGAAGCCACAACAAACGATTGAGTCGATCTAGACCTTGAGAGGTTGCGTGGGTGCTGAGGAAAATGTCTACTTGATCTTTTTACTTGTAATGGCTTCGCACAATCAGCCAGTCTCGCGTGCCCCTTCAACAGATCCAGGTCATTCCATCTGACTGGTCCAAAGCCCCATCAAACCTCCTGCGACATATCCCTGAAAAGATACGTTAGAAGTGACTTCAATTCTTCCGTGATGATGTCCCCTTCCAAATCACGCACATCTTACCTGCCATATCTATACGAAGCCGAGAGAAGTCTCCTGGATCACCAAGACAACACTTTCACTCGAGTAGGAAGGTATCTCGGGCTCCGCAAGCTCATCGACCGTGGCATTTTTGTTGGCGTGTTGGGCATTGTGACCCAAAATTCATTGGCCTGAGAAGAAAGACACGACCATCGAGATCCAGGGTCAAAGAAACGTTCAAGACAAACTGGTTAGGGTAACAAGATGCAGACCCTCTTATTTTGCGGTACCAGTCCTGGCAGTCTTCATCGTGATTGAGGCTTGCAAGCTGCAGAATTCAAGCCTCACTTGTAATCGAAACAGTGCACTAAACCTGCCGAATGTTTGTATTGCTTAGGATGATTTTGCACCCAACGCCATCGCATTATCACATCCCATGTCAGGTTCACCTCGATAGTATCCTTGTATTTATATTTGTCCAAGTACCGTATTCTAGTGCCTTTCTCATAAGACGTCCAAACTCAATTTTCTTGAATACGGTTCCTCCAAATTATTCCCTTGACCTGTCCAGTTGAATGGACAATAAAAACCCCTAGCCTTCCCTGTTTGCCATATTGTGCGAGCGAAGGCAATTCCACAAGATAACGAGTGCCCTCAAGCCTCAGCCATTCTATAACGAGGAACTCGAGGTAGAACCATAATCCCCTGCGCCAAAACGCGTTAATATGTATACCCATCCTATCAGGTATACCGTTGTAGTTTGTAGTTCTTTACTCATCTCCCCATAGATTCGTCCCTCCGTTCTCAGCGTTGCGCCCATCGACATCTTCGGAGCGAAGGGATGGGGACATCATAGGCTGGTCAGCTGCCGGAACATAGTCGACAGGAGAGTAATCTGCGGTGCAAACTCGCGGGCGGAAACGACAATAGCTTTTACCGCCTGCTCGGTTGCGGCAATCTGCTCTCTGACACACATGGCCATAAACACAGTTTGCTCTTCGGCAGCTTCCCCCACGCGTACAGGGTACAGACCGTGAAAGATGTTCGAGCGCTGGGAGCAGTTCTCTATCAATTGGTGCATGCTCATATCCACAGTTGTCGCTCTCGCATGAACCATACAACTGTGCATTATTGCAGAATCTCTTGTCCTGCGATAGCATCTTGAGACGTCTTGCGGCATCGGGGTCAGGTGGGGGCAAGTAAGCATCGAGGCGGTCCTCGACTGCGTTGATGGCAACGCAGCCATCTGGGATGTCATCCTTTCGAGGTAGAGACTCAATATTACTCTTGGTGATACTGGAGCCGCGTCGCCAGTCTCCTGTCAAATTCTTTGTGCTTGAGCCGATAGTTGACGGCGAAGGTGTACTATTCTGACTGGAAGTTTTACTGTCGACGTGAGAGAACTTGCAGCCGCTGCCGTATCGGCAATTTCCTTGCGCATAAAAGCTGCAGACAGAGTTCTCATCATTGGTGTTTCTTTTGATCGTAGAATTTGTGTATGGTACGCTGACGACTTTGCTCGTATTGTTGGACGACGCAAGAGCGGTCTTTGTTTGCGCAGTAGAATAAGCGTATGTGAGTGGCACATGGCGGAACACGCCAGGGAGTTCTTCAACATTCATGCCAAGTCTGTCAAACTCCTTATGAAACAACACACTCGGCGTTCGAATAAGCGTGAATCTTTCACGGTTGCCCCTAAAGGGGATAAGGTCGGATACGTAGCCCACATCATGGCAGGCCGCGAAGTAAATATGCTTGCACTGGGCGTTGTCGGCGTAGAGGCGGAGAATGGCTTTGACTTTAAAATCGGCGTTTTCTTTTAATTCGCCCGCGTCGATAAAATCAGCGAGACCGTAAGATCGGTTGAACCCAGCTGTGAAGGATGAGAAGGAGCGCTTCTCTGCTCCGGCGAGGCCGTTTTTGCAGAGGGCTTTTGATAGGCCTGTGAGGTTGGCGTAGACGCGGACCATGACCTCGCAGGACTCGAGACCTTTGCGGCGTAGACTATCTTTGATAGTATCGTTGAGTTGTTTGGCGGCTCTGCTACCGCCTTCTTCACCGTCTTTGACAAAGCGTTCGTCAAAGATGTAACCATCTCCGTCGACGACTACGAGAGCAAAGGGATTACGCTCTTGACCTCTTGCGAGCTGCTTGTAGCGCTCTCTACCCTCACGCTCCTCTTCATAGTCGCTTTTAAGACGCTTATAGTCTTCGATGAGTACAGCATATTGGTCGAGAATGTCGTTGAGGGCGTTGCTATTTCGGAACTCGGCAAGCTTCTCAGCTGCACTGTCGATTGTCGCATCAGGAAGCATTGTCGGCGGATGACGACGACATGCTCTGCATTGCCGAAGATTCCGGGGAGACTCGTGAGTGAGATGTGAGGTGAAAGAGGAGAGGATATGCTGTCGCTTATGGCGAAGTGCGGGCACAAAAGAATGCCTGTCAATTTTAAAGCGGTAGATGAGATTGCGGTTGCGGAGTCATGTGACAGGCCACGTGTGTTACTCTTCAGGCGTCAACGGCGGGAACCCAATCTTGGTCGACGGTGCAGGAAGACGAAAGAAGGGCGGCCACGTAAGAGTTGTTTCACTTCCTTTTGTTGTTTGTTTTTCTGTGTGCACAGTCACTTTATTGGAGACGTCACTGTTTGCACTCGTGAATTTGGTCAAGCATCGTGTGTTTGAGGCCGTGCGCTTCACCGCCCCACCAACGGCATTATTGAAAGGGCTTCTCTTGCTGTAAGCATTACACAGAATACAAGGTAATGCATGTGTTTCTTCGAAATCACAAAACTGTTGCGATATTTCGGAAGTTACACCTAAACACCCTGCCTCTTGTGTCTTTAGAACCATTCCTCTTTCGTCTCGTCTCATCTTGGGGCACCCTGGCCCTGGACTGATGCAGTAGCCTGATGTTGCTTATTCTGTAGGCATCCAGCATCTTCCACGCGTCAACAAACGCAACAAAGAACATTTCTTACCATACAAGTCAGTCCCTAGACTATGCAGTCGGTTATTCTGCCAGTTTTCCTTCCTTCCATCCTTCGCTGAAAGGATAATCCGTGTATCCATCCGTGCTCTTTACCTTGTAAAACGTATCCCTCTGATACGGTGCCAGGGGAATATTCCTCGCGAGCCTGAGCGGCAAATCCGGATTAGATATAAAGTGCCTTCCAAACGCAAACGCAACAGGTCGGTCTCTGAAAGTTGTTTTCAAGGCTTTGTTTGCCTTTTCCGCTGTGTAACCCCCTGCTAGGATGACTGGTCCAGCCCAAGCCCATGCATCAAGCGCAAAGTCAAGGCTTTCCTTGTCGTCGGCCTCCCTGTCCACGTTTCCGGCAATACGGGGCTCAATTAGATGTAGGTACGCGAGCCCCAGGGGCTTTAGCTCGGAGATCAGGTAGCTGAATTGCGGCTCGGGGTCCTGCATTCGCATGCCTTGGAATGTACTGAAAGGCGACAGTCGAATAGCTGTCCGATCTGGGCCTATTTCTTGCGAAACGGCTCTGACAATCTCAAGACAGAACCGTGACCGATTTTTAATACTTCCGCCCCATTCATCTGTTCGCCTGTTGCATGTATCTTGCGTGAATTGGTCGATGAGATATCCATTGGCAGCATGGATCTCGACCCCGTCAAAACCCGCATCGGTGGCATTTCTGGCAGCACTGGCGAAAGACGCAATGCACTCCCGGATCTCTTCAGTCGTCATGGGCCTTGGTGTCGGATATTCTTCGCTGATGGGAACGTCGCTACTGCTGACCGTTTCCAGGCCAGCCTTGTCCAGCGCATGTTGACGAGCTGCTCTGCCGACGTGCCATAGCTGCATGAAGATGAAGGACCCTTTGCTGTGAACCTCGTCCGTTACATGTCGCCACGCTTCGACCTGCTCCCGTGTGAATATACCCGGCGCGTTCTCATCACGTCCTCGTGATTTGGCTGATACAAATGTCGCTTCTGTGATGAGAAGCGTGCCAGGAACCGAAGCTCTCTGGGCATAATACTCTCTCGTCATATCCAACGGTGCGTGATTTTCATCTGCCCGTAAGCGCGTCATCGGCGCCATCACGACCCGATGCCTCAACGAGCATCTCCCGATATCGATGGGACTTGTGATGTTTGTCATGGAATATGTAACTGTTTGCAAAAACTCCTGAAAACACCAAAACTAATTAGCGAGACATGGTCTCATTGTATCCGTAAAATGGTGGATTATCGGAGCTGACCTCGTGGCGATAAGACCCCGCATTGGCCAAGCACGTCACATCAGATCCATCTGTCAATATCGGTCGGAAGTTGACGATGGAGTCGGTGGATCTTTGAGCGGCGTTTCGGAAGTTATGCTCTCATTTTCTCCTCCATCTCCATACAATTGAGGAGACATGAAAAAGTTCCTGATCAAGGTTGGGGAAATGGAGACATGGAAAGTTCTCGATCCAATTGAATGCCTACGCCGAGATGTGGCTGAGTGAGTGAGAACAAGCTCATCGGCAATTACAAGCCCACTTCACAAGATGAAGGCAAATGGATATTGTTCCACTGTATTTGGGGTAGCTTGTGGAGCTGCTCTCACTTTTGACGGAGACCCCATGGTGAAGGATTTTTAATTGGCGATGATGTAGGTACTGAGATGCCGTGTGCCTCAGTCTGTTTTCGCTCAAATCTGCTCAAAGGGCTCCTCAGGGCCTCAGCGCCTTTTACTCAAATCTTATCAATAATTGATCCAGGTGCAACGTCGACGGCTGTGGCCGCCAAGTATAAACTCAACGCTGTGACAAATGAGAGCATCTCCGACTCAAGCCCAATTCTCGGCACGCTTGTACAGAATAAAAATCTTGACCAATCCCTGCGAATATTGTGCTCTCACCTTGTTCTCACTTTTCCCCGCCGATCACCGGCCACCACGAAAAATACCGTCCCGCCCTAACCGTCTGTCACCATCCACCACTTGAAGCGAAAACTGCAAGAGTCTGGGGTAGATCATCCCACTAAACCCAATCAATAAGCTCCCCAACGGCAGGTAACGTCCCGAGGGGGAGCGTCGCAGGCCGTATAGCCGGTGATAACATCATGAGCAAGGCATTTCTTGGATTAGCGCGGCACAGCTATCTCCGAAGCCTTATCTTTGAGTCGGTGCTTTGCGAAAAATACCAGCATATCTTGGCTCGAGATAACTATAGGCTGATTTCTTCCCTGTGATCATGGCAGTACCCCTCACTCAGTGATAGGTGGCTTGCTGCTAGTTCTTGGCCTTCGTAGGAGTGTGACAGCCCGAGGAGATAGCGAATTCTCCACAGAAGTGCTTGTGAATGTCCTGAACATGCGACAACTTGGCGGGTGAGAATTGAGATGTGATGGATTGCGATTGGTAAGCTGCTGATCATTTGTGTCGATGAGTCTGATGAGAAATTGGCAAATGTCAGTCCCAGGGCGTGAAGTTGTGCGGGAATCGGAGGTCTTGGCTCCAAGTCTGGGGTCGGCTTTTGTTGGCCAATTGCAGGTGCCCAAATGCACTACCAGGGCGTCGCGTCGGCCAGGACGGCCAATCACCTCAGACCAGAGCCTTGGCTGAGATAAAGGGTCATGTGTTGGCACTCCCAACTCGTCTTGTGGCGGGAACTGAAAGGTCAGCTCAAGTATCGGGGGGACGACACTTTTTATCTTCCTTCATCTTCATCTTCATCTCAGACCTACATCGTTATCTCAGCCCGTGACTGAGATTATCCAGTTTTCTCACCCTCAGCGCTAACAATTCCTCGAGTAACACGATCAAAATGTCGGCTGCCCAGGTTTTGTTCAACCCGGCATCCATCAACACCATACAGACTGAGCCGAAGCGGAGAGGAAGTTGGGTCCCCACACGAAGAAAGTCAGAATGTCCTCTCGAAGTCACTATCGATCGTCACTTTGAGGCCAAGATCTACACTTCAGGCTCAACCATCACCGGCTCTGTGTCATTCTCACCAAGCGCAGATCTAACCGTCGATGCGTTCGAGATAGTCTTCGCGGGCTCTGAAACCACACTGGTGCAGATGTTTCATCAGGGAACCATGCCTAAATCAGGACATAAGTTCCTTCAGCTTCGAATGCCAATCCCAGAAAGTGCCCTTCCGCCTGACGGAGTCCTCCAGGCTGGTCAAACCTACGAGGTTCCTTTCTCTTTCGTCATTCCATACCAACTACCCAGTGCAGCTTGCAAGCATCGAAATCCGATTATTCGGGAACGTCATCTACAGTTACCGCCGACTGTTGGATCTTGGGAGCACGATGACATGGCTGTCCATACCGTAGCTATCAACTACGGTGTTGATGCGCGAGCACTTCTCAAGACCGATAAGGGCAAATCTATGGTTCTGGAAAGGACTCATCCTGTAAAAGTCATGCCTTATCTCCCAGAGCAGCCGCCTCTGCATATCCTACCGGGAAACCCGCGATACACTATGACCCAGGAGAAGTCGATCCGAAAAGACATTCTCTCTTCCAAACTAGGCTACGTCAGAGCAACCACACGTCAACCGGATCCCGTCATCATCTCAGCCGATAAGCTACAACCATCAGAATGCTCACTCAATATCGATCTCGAGTTCTGGCCAGCTTCCAAGAAAGCGACTCCACCCGAGATGTACGCAAAGTCCGCTAGCATCAAAGCATCAACATACTACTCCACAGGCCATCTTAGCTTTCTGCCGGATCAACACAACTTCCCCAGCGTGATGCCAAACCCCATCTTGAGCTTTGTTCTCGATGAGAGCGCAACAGTCAACAAGTCTCCTGCGCCTCACTGGGAACAGACATCGGCTTCAATGTCAGCGCCGAGCTCTCGAAGAGGCTCGGAAAATTCTACCGTGGGCGATGAACCTTCCCGCACGGCTTCCAGACGGGGTTCGAAGAGCAGTGATATCATCAAGGCGGAGGCTCCTCGACATATAGCAACCTTGCCTGTTTCGATCGAGCTGCCGAGCCCTGATAACAAGATCTTGCTTCCGACCTTTTACTCCTGTCTCATCAGCCGGACCTACATTCTAGAAATTGTTTTGGCTTCAAGGGCGCATGGTTCCAGCTTCACCCTGCGACTGCCATTACAGATCGCTGTCGAAGGGCATCACGAGACGGGCATCAACCATGTGCCGACCTATGTGAGTTTTAAGTCACCATCCAGAGACTTTTCAACTAATAAGAGAATAGGAACAAGTTCAGGCAGGACAGGACTTATACGATGCGCTTCCGACTTACGATACCGTTATCTGAGGTCCCCAACTTTGTTTCTTTGTGGTTTGTTTGCCGAATATGAATTACTCTTTGGCGCTGGGATTCCGTCACGAAATTGTTTCTTAGTAGTTATATACCCACACACTTTAGTTTAATTTAATTTAATATCTCTGCTATCGATGCTCTATTTCCCTATTGTCCAGTCCGCTGGCCCTGTCAGCTCACCTGGCATTTGGCGACACCTCAGCTTGGACCTCCAACAGTGACAGAGACCGCAAGTCGCATAAAGTTTGTCCAGTTGTCAACATTGAGCTCCCCGCCAATGACCTTCCAGATGAACCTATCCATACCTTCCAATCGACACCTTTCGCCATTCGGTGCCCAAACAATGGTGTAGACCCTCATGGTGTTGTACTCTCTCTTCTCAATAAGGATATTAGCTTCGTTGGCCCTGACAAACTCTCTGATTTCAGACCCCTTGAACCCTGCCCAGGGCTCGGCAGTCATAAAGTTCTTATCTTCTAGGGCGGACTTGAAGTCCTCCGGTGGGAGCATGCCCTGAGGGGCATTTGCCTTCAGTGCGTTATATGCTGCGTCTGGTTTTGGAAGTTGGACCTTGAGAAGAACATAGTTTGCTTTGATCGGCGTGAATGGGGCGAGGAATTTGCTGACGGTGGCCGTATTGGTGGTGATGCGGTACACGATAGAGTGGTCTTCTTCCCACGAACCATAGTAGACAAACGAGTCGCGTTTGAATCCGCCATCAAGTAACCACAACTGATGATAAGGCGACTCAGTAAAGGTATGAGCCCCTCCCCATAAGCTAGCCATGATGAGCTGACAAGTCACCGTGTTCTATGGCACTGATAAAGTACTGGCGGTCAAACTTTGGCTAGCGGAGTATTCTAGATACAAGAAGAAGATGTTTAACTGAGAAGAAGTTGCGGGAAGAATCAGTCGACTATTCGAAATAGAACAGTGTTTAAATATTACCCACAAGAGACACTTATCGCCGAGACACATCGACTGGAATGGATACCTCCGCACAATCGCGGGGAGACAAGAGCAAACAAAAGGCCAACACTGTGGTTCAAAACTTTAAAACTTGTAATTTTGACCTTAAACATGTTCTCATATGGCTATTTCTTAGTCTCCTGCAAGGGCGTTTTGTCTTCCAGTAAGTTCGACGGTAGAAGAGAAGCCACATTTCTTGGTATCCCCGCGCGGACACGGAGAAAGTGATAGGGCTGGCCAACACCCAGACTTTCAGTGGAGACACAGTTTACAGGAGCAGTCCATATGCGGTGAGCAGAGTGCTTTTAAGGTTAGGCAGCCATGCGGGGTGTGAGGTTTGTGTCTGCAACATAAGATGAGAACCTCGTGGCCGTGTAGTGGCTTGGCCAGACCCTGCCTCAACAAGTAAGCATGGCGAGCGACCGACATAATTGTATAAAGATGCGCTGGTTAGCATGAAAGCCTAATCTACATCACTGTGAGGAGGTGAAAGAATCTGCAATCTTGTTCACCCTCCGAGCGATTTTGTTGAGAGTTGTAGGCCATCACCCGACAAGCAGAAGCAACCATATACGTGAAAGAATCAAGAGTTAAACACTGATCCAGACAGCATAAAATACCGAACTTTGCTGAATTGAACAAAATTTCTATGCAGGATCGGGTGATTAGTAGAAGGGTCAAGACTAAGTGACAATGCGTTGAATCTAGCCCGATATTATTTGAGCCAACTCAGCCATCTATATTTCGTCAGATCGATCTCTTACATCGCATTCCTAATCCATTCTCAATTGACAGTACATCCTAATATTCCCGCTAACCTTGACTGTCGCTATGGTACGGCTGGCTGTCTTGTCCAAATACCGGCTGAATGACTGGAATAGTCGGCTTTTGTTCAGCTTGAGCGGGCGCAGCGGTGGACATTGGTATAGACCTCAATGAATCTCTGAAGCCGCCACCGGGTCCTTCGGTATCGCCTCGACTTCTTCTGCCCATCCTAAACGCTAGGATGATGATACCGACAATTAGTGCTACGCCTGCGATTGAGCCGACTACAGCACCAGCGATGAGACCTCCACTAGGCCCATTACTGCCATTGGTCCCTCCATCAGTAGGACTCTCTGTTTCTTCAGGTTCCGATGTACGTGATGGAAACGTAGCGGATGAACTAGTCTCAAAATCTGTTGTAGATTCGCTCACAGTCACAGTGATCGGGGACTCGCTCGTAGTTGTCGTAGTTTCGGTCTCGGTCTCCCCTACCATCGCACCAAGGTCAGTCCCTATTCAACTACTCTAGTATACTGTAGCACTCACAGTCTGTCGGGTCCTCTAAGAATAAGGTGCTGATACTCGTTGGAACACCGATGGAGTCATTGCAGCTAACCAGCCATCGAAGTCCTTCCAGATCGTCGTGGTAATCGTATAACTTTACGGCCACACAATCTCCGCCGCTATCGCAACATATTAGTATATACTTGGCTGACATGTATGAGCCGTGGTCAATGAACTATTACCAAATCGTTGAAGACGAGTAACCATAGCCACTTTCTGTCCAGTGGGTAAACAGAGCCGTATTGCCATCGCAGTATGTGCCGACTCGCCATTCGAAACTGCTACCATCCTCAGCAGTGAAATAGTCGCAGTGAGCATATGTATCTGTGTCTCCAGAGAAGGTGTACGTCGTACGGAAAGATGCTGGGCTCGGGCAGCTGAACGTCTCGGCTACGGGGGTTTAACGTTAGTCAAAGTCGCCTTGAAGTGTGAAGGGAAGTAGTACTGGTTCTATCTGATACAGTGTAACCAATTATAGAATCACATTTCACAGGACTGAACTGAGTCTGGAAAGAGAGTAGTAGAGAGATGAGAATCAAGTAGAATTGGTCCATGCTGGAAAGCAGCTTCAGGGAGCATCAAGTAAATCAGAATAAGGCCATCGGGTTTGAGAAGAGGGAAGTTTTGGATTCAAGTACCCATCGAAAGTAATTTCCCAACAGCCCCTATCACATTCGCATGACCTCGTGGCGTTCAATAGTCTAGTCTCAATGTGCAAATCTTTTTCAGCTTTCCTCGATGGGCGAATAGCTACTGGCGATAAGATTCTTGGCGCTGCAGGCTGTCACAGCCTGCTTTTGTCTTGTCCCGAAGGATCAAGCCTGGAGTATCATGACAAAGCTGTGTGTTTCACCTCAAATGGAAGCCAATCATGGTTATTCTGTCCATTATGATCATTGGCGAAGGGTCTATATCTGAATCGACCATCTTCCGCTTGTTGCAAGTCTGAACCTTGGATGTCTATAATTGGACTGCAAGGAAGGGCCTGGCAAACATACTGGCATTTCTGCGTTTGCTGTATTTGCCAGACAGAGGAAAAGTTCAAATATCAGTTCAAAGAATCGGCGGTACGAATAAAGCCAGTGGCTCACTCTTCACTTACAATCAGGCGATCTGACACTCTCGGCAAGGCACCAGAGACTAGAGTTCAGTCGTATCGGATCAGCCCTACCGACATTCCGGGCTCAAGGGACTAGAAACCACCGAAAGCCTAGTATTCTTAGCATTTCGGAACCAAATCCAGGTTGATCAACGGGGTTGGGTATCTACTCGCCGAAATCCTGGGGGTGAATCGCTTAACGCCGCTTAAGTCCATGTTGATGGTATCTATTCTCCGAACACGTCACATTCAACTATAACCATAAGCGGGATTCACTATGATAATCTTGAGTTTTTATTCCGTCTTATCTACTATAAATATCATTATTTCCTTCTTGAAGAACATGTAGAAGTTGGATATTCCATGCAAACATGTTTGGATCAAGCCAGCCATTCCCGGTCATATCGTCATCACCCAGCGCTCCTAAAGATGGCGGCAACAACGTTCTCCCAATTTACGTGGGATACAGAGGGCCTTGAGGTCGCTCGAGTCTTTTCTGCACAGATTTCTGGGAAGGTTGTGCTGGTTACGGGAGTGAACCGAGGCGGGATCGGTTACTCAACAGCTGAGGCTTTGGTACGTGAGAAGACAGGCCCCCGATCCATCAAGCCGGAATAGTCTAACCAGGCACTCTCTATAGGCATCAAAGGGGCCTTCGCATCTCATTATGACCGGTCGCTCCCGTACCAAGCTCCAAGAAAGCGTCGACGCAATGAAGAGTCTCTACCCTCAGGTCGACTACGTCGTTCTACAGTTCGACCTCTCAAGCCAACAGTCAGTTCGCGCCGCTGCTGCAGACCTCCTCGGTCGAGATGATATTCCAAAGGTCGACCTGCTCATTAACAATGCTGGAGTCGCGTTCCTCCCGGAACACTCACTGAGCCCAGAGAAGATCGAGATGCATTTTGCGACCAACCATATCGGCCATTTCCTCTTCACCAGTCTTATTCTACCAAAGCTTATCAAGGCTGCTAAGCAGAGCCCCAGGGGCGCAACTCGCATCATCAACGTGTCTAGCGGTTCGCCAAAATGGGCGTACATGAGATGGAGCGACATCAACTTTGAAAACAAGAACAAGGACCTGCCGGCAGAAGATAGACCCAACTACGAGGTTCATAGAGCATGGGGTTCTCCGAATGTGGAGGAGCTAAGCTATATCCCCCTGGCAGCATACAACCAGAGCAAAGTCGCAAACGTGCTCTTCAGCATCGGCGCAAACAATCGATGGTATGAGCGTTACGGGATCTTGTCACTGGCAGTGTTTCCAGGATGGATTGAGACAGAACTCAGCAGACACATGCCATCTGAAGCTCGCGAGGCCATTGTCAAGGTAGGGAACCAGAGAGGGGTGAAATACAAGACGCTTCAGGCAGGGGGGTCAACCACTGTCGTCGCGGCGCTGGATCCTAAACTTGGACCTGGTGAGAAGAGAGAAGGGAAGGAGAACTATGGCGTATTCTTGGAAGACTGTCAGATTTGCAGCGGTGCGCATCCCAAGGCTGAGTCTGATGAAGAGGCGGAGAAGCTTTGGGAGCTGTCAGAGAAGTTGGTCAGTGAAGCTTCTTGAAGATATCTTCGTCAATGGTCATGGCCTAGCTATACATCAAGTCTATAATCTCAAAAATATCAGATTTCACATACATGATGTCCGAAATGGCTGCGACTTTCTTATGTCACGCATGGCGACTGTCAACTCATCGATTAACAGCCCTATCATCTGCTGACTAGCAAGCTGGATCGGTGCATCGGGACTGGCGTCCACAACCCGATCGTCGATATGATCAGGATTGCACGGACTATCTATTGGCGGGCCATGTCGATAGCTCAAAAAAGATGCTGGCTAGCACTCAGACAGTCAAAATGGATAAGTTTTATTCGTGGTTAGAACATACATATGTATGGTATGGGACCGCCCACTTGCGCAACCCGAACTTCGGCCGAGGCGGCGATCTTCCCCAGAATTGACTTGACGATTTCTGGGGTAGCGGGGTAAATAAGTTCGGAGACCTCGGGGGACAACAGGCACGATGCTGACACTTCAACTCGGGCTGAAAGAGTCTACCCCACGTCATTGGACACAGCTATCACTCTTCAAGCTTCGGGACTACATATCGGCAAGTCTCATGACTGGCGGGCGCGCGCTATAAAACCTCGACAAGTTCAGACTCAAGGAATAGCCTCGTTCCCAACAACCTCTGGCCTCCTGAAATTAGCGACACCTCGAAATGACCTCCCCGATTGCGGTGTTTGCTGTCCCAGCGGTGGTTCTCGCATTGCTCTTGCGGTTCATCGTCCAATCTTTTCGCTCTCCACTGCGAACTGTCCCGGGACCTACCCTCGCCCGATTGACAGATGGATGGTACTTCTGGAAAGTCTGGAAAGGATCATTCCAGGATGTAAACCTGGGTCTACATCAAAAATACGGTATGACCAACCGCCGCTTTACATACAACATCCATTGAATGCTCTACCGTAGGGACGATTGTACGATATGGGCCCAACCGATATAGTTTCAACGATCCCGAGGCAGCCAAGACAATCTACGGCCTGGGCACTCACTTCCCAAAGTCATCATGGTACTCAGCTTGGTCAAGTCCTGGCGCATGGGCCATCTTCAGCGATCAGTCCGTCAAACGCCACAATCAGAACCGAAAGCTCTATCAAGCGACATACGCAATGTCGTCTCTTGTGCACTACGAGCCTTTCGTCGATGATTGCGCCGACATCTTTACCCAACGCCTCTCCGAGATGTCCAGCACCTCAACGCATCTACACGTCGACATGAGACACTGGTTCCAGTGCTATGCATTCGATGTCATCGGCCTGATCACCTATGCAAAGCGCTTCGGCTTCCTAGACAGTGGAGACGATGTCGGTAATGTCATTGGTGCTTTGGAGGACCACTTGGGCTATGCGACCTTGGTTGGCATTTTCCCGAGTCTGCATAAGTACCTCTTCAAGATCAGAAATTGGCTGGCCGGAACTAAAGGAACAGGGCGAGCATACATCTTGAACTTTACAAACGAGAGAATTAGACAAGCCCGGGTAGCTCCCAAGCCTGTTGCCGCAGAGAGTGAGGTCACCATGGAAGACTTTCTCACCAAGTTTCTGGCCAAGCATGCTGCCTCTCCGGATGTCTTCACTCAGTATCACGTTCTCATGGGATGTACATCCAATATGGTCGCGGGCTCTGATACGACTGCCATCAGTCTTTCAGCTGTTCTGTACTATTTACTGAAGAACCCCGATTGCTTGCAAAGGTTGAAGGTCGAGATCGATGACTTGACATCACGAGGAGAATTGTCAAAGTCTCCTACCTTTAAAGAAAGCCAGCAGATGGTCTATTTCCAGGCTGTTATCAAAGAGGCGCTACGAATGCATCCCGCTACAGGCCTCCCCCTCGAGAGAGTCGTTCCAGAGGGCGGCGCAACTATATGCGGACGATTCTTCCCAGAAGGAGTAAGCCCATTAGGATGAAGATCAGAATGTTGGAACTCACTGCTGACGAATGACATAGACTATTGTCGGTATCAACACATGGGTAGCTCACCGTGATACCCGAGTCTTTGGTCAAGATGCCAATTCCTTCAACCCAGACAGATGGCTCACGGCCGAAAGTGAGAGGCTCTCCATGATGAACCGCTACTACATGCCTGTAAGACTCTCTAGGCTGAAGCAATTGACCATGTCGCTCATTGAAACCCCGTTTAGTTTGGACTTGGCTCACGAAATTGTATCGGTCGACACGTCTCGATGCTTGAGATGTCAAAGTTGATCCCACGAATTATTCGCGATTTTGAATTCAGCCTTGATTCTTCGTTGCAGCATCAAAGCTGGCATACCCAGAGCTATTGGTTTGTAAAGCCATTAGACTTCAAAGTTCGCATCCAGCCACGACCTTCGGAGAAGCAGTTTAGATGAAAGGTTGTAGTTGCTTCCTTGGGATGTTGTATCTGCGCTGTGACTTGAGTTTATAAGGACCCTTTCCAGGTTCACAAGATGAACCCTTTTTGCTTGATCTAGCTTTCTGCGATACCAATCCGATTTAGTGGCATTTGATCAGGGTCTAGCCTCGGGTAATGATCGTCTAGAGCCATTACCAGCACTACGATCTCGAGGGTTTTAGTATTCTCATCAGCAGGACAGACACTGGTCGAAACTACGGTCACTATAGTCACTTATACTATCATTGACCCAAACAATCCTACAAACATAACTATCACCAAATACTACACAACCTTGTCTTACGAGCCTTCTAGCTACTGTGCCCATTGTCCCCCACCAACTGTCTAGCTGACCACCTACGTGATGCCTTACAATGCTTGCGGTCCTCATAGAGAGAACGAAGTCAAAGTCGGTGCCGGGTGCACCTTACGCTGCCGGTACATGGCCAGCCACAAATTATGCTTATGGGTCACAATATTTGGTAGCTACTCTAAGATATTCCTTCTGTTTGACAGGAGCACTCGACAACAAGTCATCGCTACTTTTTAGACAGAATTCCAGGCTTGCTTCAGGCATAACTTTTGAGGGGGATCTACACAAGATGCGACTACCGGGGACAGTCGCGGGCAGAATGCATCAAAGTAGCCTTCAGGGACAGTCCGCTATCGCCGTGGCAAGTACCGTCACCGCCATAGCTACATGGAAAACCAATAGATTAGCAAACCGACGTAGATCAACAGTGACACCAGAGGGTTACTTACCATAAGGAGTTTCCACCACAGCAAGAGTCCTGGATGTAACCAGTGATCCAACCTGCCTCCCAACGCTTGATGTGGGTATTATCAGAGAAGTACCAGTTATTGACGCAGATTTTGGCCTCTCCGAGTGACCACTCAATCAAAGACCGAGCAGGAAGATAAGAAAGCTGGTCAGGGTTGGAACCTTGCAGATTGTTCTTCAGCTTGATGCCATCGCTAGCCTTGAAGTTGGCGCCCGAGTTGCAGCCTCGCTTCTCGAGTTTAGATGATTCCTCGAGGTTCTCGGTTCCATTGAGCGGTGCGTAGGCTCGGAAGAGAACACCACCTGCTTGGACCTCTTCGAAGATTAACTCCCGAGGCTCAGCTTCGCTGGTTGGTACGGCAGCGGAGAGGAAGCTGAGGGGCAAGAGAGCCAGGAGGACAGTGGAAAGGGTTGAAGAGCGCATGTTGACTGTTTTGAGATGAAGGAAGAGAGGATGGGAGTTTCTGTGAAAAGAGAACTGAGAGAGTCCTGATAATGAGTGAAGAACTCTGGCTATTTATACATGGAGCTGTTGTCCCTCGTCAAACCATGGACGGCAGTTGATAAAAGAAAGCAGAAATTTTTACCAATGTGCCTCGCCAAACAGATACTAAAACGTATACAGATAAACAGCGCCTAGCTTCTCTTCCGGGCTAGGTCTCGTACTAGATTCTGGACTCTAAGTTAAGCATTCGGCCCGCACCTAGAGATCCCTACCTTGCATGAGATATCTAATTATCCTATTGCCCGAGCCCAGCTCATTCGTCGTATTGGCTTGCATGCTGCCGCTGCAGACTTTTCGAGACATCGTGGGTAATCTTGATTGGTCAATGGTAAAGGTCTCCATCAACAGGGGCCTTGAGCCTGTTTGACCCTGAAGGCGATGCCCGGGCTTCGACCCATATACCACCATGGCAGAGTGCAGCCTGCATCGTCAATCACATAGATTTCAAGTAATTTGTTATAAAACGTGGTGAAAAGTATACTCAGATTGCTTAGTTGTAGCTATTCAAGTAAGTTCTCTCTACATTGCTGTCTGCGAAGTAGTAGAGAAGCATCACAATGTCCCTGTCATATGAGTTTACATTTTGTATAGCTTCATGTAGAGTCTCGTATTTGCAAACTTTTCCCCTGTATTTCGTGGATATTGTTGGCCTGTGCATAGATGTAACCTTCCTCCAAAACATAAGGGAATTACCATTTGTCCATTTCCTATGGCTTGGACAACCCTGAGGCGGATGCAAGAGCGGATTTGGCGGCCGCCCCTAAGAGACAGCCCACATTTGTCATCTGCTGAAGAGGTGACAAATGGAATAGAAATGACTGGGGGTCGACGCCTTGCAACAGTCCTTTACACTGCCGACAAATGTGGTGAACTTTTGTCAGGGCCTTATCCTGCTGTGGATGAATTCCGCCAATCGCCATCGGCTGTTGTCCATTTCCTGTAGCCGTTCATCTCTCAGATAGCAGATCTCTCACGGATCGTGGCTAGATAGGCTTCAAGCTGTTGGATTGGTAAGAGCCTGTTGTGAAATCCTCTTCAAAGAAATCAGGATATGTATTGTCGCAGTCTGACATCTAGACTCTAAGAATTGCAAAATATTTCTCAAAACGAGGTCAAGCATGTCCCGTATAAATCGATCAAATCTTCTGACGATAGCGTATCATTTCTTACAAGTTACCGCCCCTTGACAGTTATGTCGGCGGTGCCTATCGGTCAGTGCCTTCGACTCCCTCTTGAGGGCCAGAAGACCGTTTATGTCGATCTCCCAACCAGCAGCAGAGCACCTTCCCAATACCCTGTTGCTACTTTGCGATGCTCTCTATCCTCAAAACTTTGTAGGTCCTTCTTGACTGACGTCCCTTTTCGTTTTCCAATCCGTCTCCGTTTCGGTGTAATCCTCTCGTAACAGGCTTTGCACCAAAAGTCGTTTTTCCTTCTTTGTTCCACGCCGCACAGTTATCTATGCCTCTGGATGTACCGAATGTATCAGATTCTTATGCAGTCTCTGATTTGAGACCGTAGGCATCCCTCTTCTTGTTCCAGTACAAGAGTCGACTACGAAACTCCCGAATCTGCCTTTCGAGAAACGCAAGCCGTGCTTCTTCCTTAATGAGCTCAGCTTCCATAAGATTCATGAAGTCCGTTTGCGTTCGAATGTGACGGTATTCTCTTGTAAGTTCCAAATTCGACGGCCCAGCCCCGTATGCATATTTTCTTTTCATTTCGCACTCCACCCTAAAGACTTTTTCTTCAAAAACGCGGAAGTCCTCTCTCTTCTCCTCTACTCTTTGCCTTTGGTGTCTCGCTTTTTCCTCGGTGCTTTTTACACAATGTTTGAACTTCTCAATGAGCCCATCGGCTTCTCGTATCTTGGAGAGCAGATGTTCCTGGGCGTTATTCGGCCACTTGAAACACGTTTCACCGAACATGGAGAAAGGTGGAGTATTCTCATTCGTGGAATCTTTTGCTCTGTGTGTGCTGGAAAACCGAGGTACGTTTGATCTTGTTTGGAGTTCGTACTTAAGATCGTAAGCTCGACGTTTTTGTGTGTCTGATAGTGTAGAGTATGCTTCGTTGAGCTTCCAGTTACTTAGTATAGACGCTAGGTAAGTTGACCATTACTAACCTTTTGAAAATTCATAGTGGCTTGGTTATTCTCGCGATTCTTATCTGGATGCGTCGTCTTGGCCAGTTGTCGGTAAGCCGTCTTGATCTCATTCTCATCTGCTGTGTGAGGCAGATTCAATATCTCGTAGTAGTCAATAAATTCCATCCTGAGTGAATGATTCTGGCACCGCAGAAAGTCTTTAGTAGTGAGGGGTAGTGGTGGGCTCTCTGGGCTCTTCAGGTTCTTAAAGAGCTCGATCAAGTTTGTGTTGCGATAGGGTTGAGGGGTCAAAAAGAGGCTTCAGCCCCAACACAAAGGCAAGGAATACAGACGAACACAAATTTGTGCCTCAAGCCACTCCTCGATTTCAAGTCCAAATTAAACCTTATACGCGAACCCCTCACTGTGGCACAGAGCGTGAAAATCTTAACTTGAAGCTTGAGATTCTACCTCTCATAGACCGAACCTCTAGCACCGTGTCTGAAGTGTTTGGCTCAGGTCTTATAAAGTTCACCTGGTAAAGTTTTACTTACATTGTTTGTCTCTGGCCTCCTCTTTGAATCACTGGCCAGTGGAGGCCCGAGGCGGGAACGCTTCATGTATTGATATTACACTGTCATGTCACACGCTGAAGTGAACATTGCGTCGGCGAACGCGCGTCTTTTCCGTATCTGAGCTTCTCGTCAGGTATCCTTCTGCGCTTTTGTAAGTGGTTTGACGACTCGTTGTGGGGATCTCGAGTGACAAAAGGGGTTACTTGTTTTTGTGATGTAAAGCTAATATAAGATATTAAACATTATTAAACCGAGTCGAGTAACCCTTAGGCTCGAGCCATAGACGTAGTGTTCGATCTCCATTCCCTTAGTGGTAGGGGGATCACGAGTCCCCTTGACGTCCTGCCAAAATGCAAGTCGCTACTGAACCTGGTGCTCCCGCTGTACAGTGTTGGCCAAATCTAGGGGCAAAAATGACCACGCAAGATCAGAACAAAAAAGGGTAAAGATTAAAGCATAAAACGCAAGAAGTAAAGAGATTAAAAACGTGAGTACAAACAATCAAGGCTGTTTCCCGGTTGTGCCATATAAATCCTCTAAAACGTGCTTCCCATTTCCATCAGTAAACATTAAACAACCTCCCAGAGCAACAATTCGACCAAAGCACACAAAGCACCAGAATCGTAACCATAAAGGCCTATTCAGAAGAGAAAAGAACCCCACAGATCAGGATGTCCCGCAAAACCCTTTTTCTTGGATTTCTTGCTCAGTAGGAATTTCTGCCACTTCCCCTCCCACCTTTCCCTATCTCTCCTCTTCCGCTTAATCTTCCGGTCATTCTTCTCCTCTTGTCGTCTTTTCTCATCGCAAAGCCATCTCAGATAATCCTGCTGAGCCTCCTTGCTCTCCCACTGGATCCTCGGTTCAAACTCTGCCCGAAGCTTCGCTAGGGTCGCCTCTTTGCTGGCAATTGCTTCCCTATCCACAAGGATCTGGACTTCTAGGAGTTTTATGCGTATCTGATCAATCTGTCGCCCGCGTTGTTTCTTGTGATCGAACTTCTCGTTCATTCGCCGACGTAACGATCTGAACCAGTCGAGATTGGCTTTTGTGCTGTAGAAGTCTATTTTCTCGAGATGGCGTGTGTTGACCTATAGTCGATGCCTGAGGTTACGAAGCACGCTCTCCAAGTACTCGATTCTGTAGACAAGTCCGAGCGCTTTGGCGTCGAGATAGAAACCCGACCTTTTGGTCCATAAGTAGGACTCGTGTGGTGAGTAATTGTACGACATCCGCGGTTTGGGGAAGTTGGGCCAAGAGAATATTGCGAGCAGCGGCTGCCGACATTCTTTTCTCTACCGAAGAGGAGGGACTTTATCTCAAGTGCGTTCTGTTGGGAACAGGACCAGGTTCCCTGAATGTGGAGCGAAGTTGAGCTTTTCTCATGTTGGGCCGATGGCTATCAGCCATCACGTCTCTTCGTCAGCTAAAAACGAATAAACAGCCATCACAGCGGCCAAACCATGCATCGTTGGTGTCATTATTTTGCAGCTTTTATTCAGTGCCTCCGTGGGTATACAATCTTCCCAATGGTACAAGTCTAACATACACAGCAAGTTCAAACTTTTGTCTATTTAATCCAGCCCTTGGGTCCTCCCCATGTTCCCTTGACCATGTAGTTCTTATAAACCCAGGGGAAGAAGTCCTTCTTCAAGTGGTAGAACGAGCGGCGGGGAACGGCTTGGTCGATGCCGAGAATATCTCCGAAAGTCTCGTTGGGAACGCCACCGTACTTGAACTCGGCGAGCATCACCTTGCCGTATTCGGTGAGGAGCGGGCATGAAGTGTAGCCATCATAGGCAGGCTCGGGCTCTTGGCCATCGATGGCGCGGAGGAGGTTGCTGACGAGAACGGGCGCCTGCGAGGTTACAGCGGCGGCGGTCTTGGAGGTAGGAAGGCTTGAAGCATCGCCTGCAGACCAGACGTTGGCGAACTTGTTGTGGCGCAGGGTGTTGTCGTTGACGTCAACATAGCCAGCCTCATTGGCCAGAGCGCTCTTCTTGACGAAAGCATGAGGTCCCATCTTGGGAACGACGTGCAGGAAGTCAAACGGCCTGGTAACCTTGTCCTGGCCATTGGCGAAGACAGCGTTGTTGCCCTCGATAGCAACAAGATCATGCTGGAAAAGACCCTCGACACCACGCTCTTGTCGCAGCTTCTCAAGCTCGGCGCTGTACTTGGGAACACCGAACATGACGGGAAGACCTGTGGCGAAGATGATCTTGATAGGAGACCCGGAGGGGTTCTTAGGGTCATAGAGGCCAGTCTGCTTCCAGTGGTCGAGAGCAAGCCACATGGACTTCTGGGGCGCACCGGCGCACTTGATGACTCCGGCGGGCTGGGTAAAGATGGCGTTACCCTTCTGGAGGCGCTGAATGTTGGGGAAGACCTTGTCGCAGTAGTCATAGCCGTAGATGGAAGAGACAGGACCGTTGCGCTCGGCGAGAGCTTCGGGGAGGCCCTTGATGCTGTCGTAGTTGATCTTGATGCCAGGCGCAACAACGAGGTGCTCATAGTTGACCTTGTCGCCAGTTCCAAGAGTGATGCTGTTGTCCTCAGGAGTGAGAGCATCAACGCTGACGTTGTAGAACTTGAGCTTGGGGTCGATGAGCTCAGGCATGGACATCTTCAATTCCTCCTTGGTCTTGAGACCAGCACCGACGAGTGTCCATCCAGGCTGATAGTGGTGCCGCTGAGCAGGATCAACAACAGCGATGTCCTCACTGGCGAATCGGCCGCTTCGGAGAAGTTGATGGCTGATCGCGAGACCAGCAGAGCCTCCTCCAATAACGACGACCTTGTGACTTCGGCTAGCAGCTGTCACGGCCGCAGCGGTAGCGAGACCCCTCCGAGACTGGCCAAGGGCCGCGGATCGAGCTGCCAGTGTCACGCGACTTGAAAGCATTTTGAGTTTTTGAGTTTTTCTTCAAAAGGAAGAGAGTGAAGGCGAATGCGAGAAAAAGCTCAAGCTCAAGAGTGAACACGCCAGAAAAAGTACAATCCGAGTGACGTACTGTACGTACCTACTAGCGTGTGGCGCTTTGCTGTTTCGGGGTCTGATAGGGGCGGGTTATGGTTTGTCCGGGGCGGGAACTAACCAGCCGAGGATAAGTCTCAATTGCGTGATTCAGGGATAAAGTGATTGCCGCCGATGGTCCGAAGTTAGAGCCCGATGGCCCAAGTGCGCTCTTTGGAACGGCGACTTCCGATCAGAGGCTGTGACAGCTGAACAATAATAGCATGATTTGATATTGCATGGGCTTCGATTTCCATAAGCATGTAGCGCCAGTGAAATATTCGAAATGGGTCCTGCTTCTGCCTCCCGAGACACCAGAACTTAATCGTGACACGAGCTTTGTTGCTTCGACAAGAATTAATTAAGGTGACAAAAATTTCGACAAATGATTGATAAGTGAACATGTGATGGAATCTAAATTCATTAAACACTAACTGATGGCAGTTACCCTTCTCGAAGGTCCCAAGGCCACTACCGGTACATACACAGCGGGAGGTTAGCATGGCTTTGCAATAAGCCGAATTACCCTAAGCTAACTTACATCAATGAAACGCAGTGCCTACTAACTGCATAATCTAGCATTTCTGTCCATGAAACATGTGCACCGGCGTCTAATACTTGAAGATGCATAATCATATTAGTGTTTGGCTTCGGCTTTGATACAGGGCTTGTCGTTTACACATGGTCGGCGACCAAAATCTGGTCCCCGATGACGGGGATTGTTGTATCAACAAGCTTTCATCAGGGATCATCATGCACCATTTGGAAGAATCGGCGACTTCTTCCATTATACTTCCACTTATACTCGAAACAGACTTAACTACATACCCATATCATCCTTGGCAATTTGCAAGTTTGCACCAACCCCAGCCAGCCAGCCAGCATTCACCCCAGCGCCCTCTTCTCCGAGAAAGCTGGCACTGTCACCAACGGTGAAAACACCACGTGTGCTTGTCTCTTGAAACTCATTTTCCACAGAAACCATCCCTTCCGAAGTCATTTCCAGATCTAATTGTTCTGCAAAACGTCCACCAATAATCTTTCTGGGCTTATGCGCTATCAAACCGTACGCTGATTCCTCCCCATCGGTGAACTTGACAGCCACCGAGTTTTCCGAAGTCTCCAGTGATTTGATGGGTCTGTTATCCAGTTCGAAACCGCAGGCCTTGGCTGCAATGATTTGCGGATGATGCTCAACATGTAAAATGCCGTTAGTCAGGAATGTTACATTGGGACTGAACTGTCGCGCGAGATGAGCTGCCAGCACTGCTGCCTCAATGGAACTTGAAGAGTCGGATGTGAGGAGAACAGCAGCTTGGGTAGCCGCAGCTTTAATAACATCGAGGCATCGTAAGACATCAAAACTGTCAAAGGAGTTAGGAATGGGGTTTTCGCGGTTCTTCCGCAGAGGGCTTACATGTTCTTACCCCAAGCTTCTTGGTATCCTGGGATCTCTGGGAGAACATTACGGCTACTCATAGCCAATATCACCTTTCTTCCCTTCCAACATCGACCTGTAACGTCTTCCACTTCGAAGACCATGCCCTTCTCACGAACAGCCGCAGCTGATGCGCGGCCAAACATGATGGTCTTAAATTTGGCTTTGATCTCAGCTATAGTCGCGTCTTGTATCAATTTTGAGACCACTTGGCTTGTAGTCTCCTAGATTCTGTCTCCACAATTGTCAAAATCGAACATGATGGCACTCCTTCGCGCACGGCCAAGAGCCATGGCCGCAGAGAGGCCGGCCGCCCCTTTCCCAATGATCAGAACATCTAGGACTCATTGTAGCTGTACTGATAGAGAGGGTGTGACGGTAAGCAAGACGGTCTGGACCCGGATAGCCTTAACTGATGATTATTCTTATAATAGAAGCCTGCATTTTAATAAGTATTTTTAATAATATTAAGTTAAAGAGCTATAATAGTAGGCTAAGGTAGCTATTTTATTCCTTAAGAAATATATTTAAAGTTCTTTTTATATATTAAATATAATTATTATTAAATAGGCTTAAAAAGCTTATTTTAGGTAATTATATTAAGTAGTTAGTATATTGCCTAAATTAACTTTTATTAGAGTATTATTTTAAGTTAATAGACTATATAGCTAATGGCTTATATCACGCGCCTCACATACGAATATCTAGGATATTGCGAAGGAAGTAAGGCTCGATGCAATGTGTGCTTATGAAATGAGGCATCTTGAGACAGGATGCTAGGGCTCAAGATTAAGTCATATTCTGTGGAAAATGCAGAAGAAATGGAGGCGGAATGCTGGAAACCTATATGCGTTGGGCCTCAAGGAGAGATAAGCGGATACTTTTCCTCTCCCGGGGACAGTTTCTGACCCTGTTATTGGGTTACATATGGCCTATAGGGAATCGGTGCTAGATTCTAAGGATCGACTTTGTGACGAAGGGGTCTTAGCGCTTCATTTGATGATGTGAGACTTTCTCATCCATTATGTTCACAGATTACGGAAAATGGGGTTTGGCCAACCAGATCCGACACCTTTACCCGGCTTATAAGCTTCAAAAACACCATGTAGATAAGCTATTGATACCTACCTATTGACGAAATCTGATTCAGGCAGAAGAATGTATCCTTGCAATCTCTGCTCATGCTTCTCTCTCTCAGCACTAACAGAGTTCCTGTGTGATGATCAGGTAACTAATCCAACGTGAGACAGAGAGCGAGAGCTTCCATGAAACAAAGTAAGACTACCGTAGTGGATCCAATTTATTCAGGTGCTTCAGAGAAGGGAAGTCGTATCAGCATCATGTTTCTCCGGACCATAGAGTTCCCGACACTTCCACTTCAGAGCCTCTATTGACTCTTTAGCCTTATGGAGTATCTTTATGCAGAATGGCTCCTCTTCCGACTGGTGGTATTGGTGAGGACAATCTTGATGCGGCGGCACTGCATGCCACCGAGCCTGCCGCTTTTCGAGATAGTTCAAGACACCCCATAAACAACCCTCTTCCCTCCCATTTCCGTAAACCTCAGCCTTAACAGCTTTCTTAGCCAGTTCCGCCCAATCCGTGGGGCTTAATCCTAGGCTGTAGCTTGGAGCCTCTTCAGAATACTGAACATCAACCTCACTGAACTGGAGACGCTTCAGTTCATTTTTCTCTTTTGATGCCTTGGCCTCTTTGTCTATGGACTCCAGAATTACCCCGTACTGCTGCCCTACGGACATGAGTAGAGTTCCCAGAAGTTGAATATTTTGCATGGCAGAGAGGTGGCTGGTTGGACAGATCTCGCAGTGAGCAATTTGGCTGGCTTTGGAGATCGTTTTGCGAAGAAAAGGAAGACCTGAGGGAAAGGAGAGTCTTTCGTTCTTGCAGAGATCATCTACTGTGAGATAGAATGTTGCCAGACAAGAACATGACCGTGATGATGTTTGCGGGATGGGCGACACTGTAGTTATCGAAGGAGCATTGGATGTTGAGGAATTGAACACTGGGGTAGCAGTGGAGCTCGATGGGCGTTCTTGAGCCGGACGTGAGCAGTCGGCGACTTTGCCCAACTCGAGATGAAGTTCACCCAGTATCTCAGAGCTCAAGTCAGGCATGAAGCTTGGATCTGCACAGGCGTTCCAGTCAACCTGACTGAGAGTATCAATCATCGATTGGGGTGATAAGAGGGATAAGAAGGGCGTGCCATCTTGAACAGCGGGACAAGGAAGTGCTGCGGCCAAAGCTTGTCGACGTTTTGCCGGTCTGCCCATTCTTTTCTTGACCGAGTATTGACAGTCAAGGCCTAAAGTAGAGCATCTTTGACACGAAGGTTTCCCACCATCACATCTTGACTTTCTTTGCCCTGGAACTTTTAGGCTTTGTTAATGATATAGAAGGAGAGTGAATGACGTACTACAGCCTTCACAGGCTGACCGCCGAGCGGGGCTTGGGATGCTGGACTTGGGGACGGAAGTTAGTGTCATCGCGGAGAGATTTGTAATGGTGAAATCTTTTAAGGAGATTATTTGACAGTTCGAAGTGGACGAAGTGTTGAGCGTATCGTGGATTGTAATATCATCGTCGGAGACATTCCATCGTCATGACTGGTAGGATTGGCGGGCCAAGAGACGTAGCAAATCACGAGTCAGACAAGTCGCCGATGGTCCCGCTTGGAGGACGACTTCTCCGCAAGATGACAAAATAGCCTGAGCAAGTCTTGTGTCAGCGTAGTTGATCTTAGACTAGCTACTTTTGGCACCTTGGACTCAAGTCAGATTTGCAAACTTCTATGGTGAGGCATGTAATATGACTTGGTTATTGCTGATATTCAATTCTGCTATGTAAAGTAACACTCAGCCCTTAATATTCTCGTTCACCCACTTCCAAGTCTTGACCAATCGCTCGTTAGTCAGGGGCTTCACGTCCCGTATTGAAGCAGAGACCTTCTGTGTTTGAGCAACGTCAAATAAGGAATTCTCATGATCCTCCGTTGAACTACTATCGTCCATATGCTTGGAATATGACTGCTTCCATAGACCGAGCAGAGCCTGTGACGGATGACTGGCACTGTCGTCGCTCAACGCCTTCTCCAAGCGCTCAAGCCACTCCGACGATGAGACGATCTCAAACTCGGGACCCTCGCTACTGGCAGCTAACCAGTCCAGCATGTCTTTCCAGTTAGGCGCCGTATGTGGGTTCAAGACATGGTAAACAGGTGTCCCCGAGCCATTGGAGGTTGTAGATGCAATTTCGACGACGGCTTGGGCAGCTTGCTCAACTGGAAGCCAATTGAGCACCTCATTTGGAAGGTCAGGCAGACATCCTGTGATCTTGGATGTTGAGAGCAGTAAAGGATATGCCTCAGTGGTATTCCAGACACCAGTTTCATTGCTGCAAAGTTGGCCAACCCGAACAATTGAGGCCACAGCAGAGTTGTGATCCTTGTTAGCTACATCACAAATCTGTTCTGCCACCCACTTGGAGCGTGAGTAGCCCAGTGGCGAAGCCTCTTTAGGATCCTGCGAGAGCTTCTCAGGAATCGGTCGAGCAGTACAGTCGCTCACTGCCGCAATGGAGCTGACAAAAACAAACTGCGCATCAGCCTCTACAGCGAGGTCGATCAAATTCTTTGTACTCGAGATCTGATCCTCGAAAGAGTTGAGTCGAAGACTAAAGTTGACCGCCCAAGCTGAGTGAATGATCTTCGTAGCACTCGTCGAAATCTCCCGATGCTGCTCGTCGGAGAGTCCAAGGTCTCTTTGTGTTGAATCGCACGGAAGACAAACGACTTTATCCTGGCGTGGTTCTAGAGGTGGCAGAAATCTTTGGAAGAGGCCTTCAGAGACTCGTTTCTGGGCCGCAAATGGACCGTCAGCTCGGAGTAGACAGTATATCCTGTCAACCTTTGGGTCATCCCGGAGGATGTGAAGGATATGTGCTCCGAGAAACCCAGTCGCACCAGTGAGTACAACACGCGTAGGGCGATCATTCGGGTCTTGAACGATCTTCATTGCCATCTGGGCCAGCCGTCTCCTTTCCTCCAATGCTTCGCGATTTTGCTGTGCTTGAGTTTTGGCGCAACTACTCGAAGAAGATGCTCCTGATCCAATCATACCGCTAGTCTCATGCGAGGCTGGCTCAAAATCGCTGTACTTCTCAGCGAGAGCTTGCATGAGTTTGAGTTCTGACGCATCGGGGTCGACGTTCCGTTCATTGTCGCCCGAATTCGCTCTTTCCAAATACTCAACAAGTGAGTTGACAGTACCTTGATCGTAGATGACGTTCAGGGGAAGCTGGTTATCCTCAGATTCAGATGAAAGACAAGTCTGTTCGAGCAACTTTCGGATTTGTATGCAAGAGATGGAGTCTACGCCCTGACGATACAAGTCTTGATCTGGTTTGACTTGCCGGCCGAGAACCTTCTCGAAGCAATCTTGAACCGCCTTTTGAAGCCCCTCTTGAGGAACCTTTGTCCAAGATGATGTGTTGCTGTAAGCCCCTTCAATTTCACCTGAGTACTTCTCTTCAGCTTGTCGACGAAGAATCGTTCCCTTGCTACTCTTCTCCAGCGGCTTTTGACCCTTTTTGGCAGGGACAACTACCAGCATTGTCTTGTTGATTCTAGTATGGGTTTGGCTATCCGCGTTCAACCTATCGATATGTGGCCAGACTGAGTCGATCACTTCGTCTGCACTGATGTCGCTCGACGAAGGGAATAAAAGTGCCCCAGCGTAGTCTCTTCCACTTCCAAAGATGAGAACATCCTGGAGCATCTTTGAAGAAGCCAGTATGCTCCCCTCAATAGGTGAAGGATCAAATTTCTTTCCGTTAGCAAGAGTGATTTGTGCATCAGCTCTACTGTGATACCGCCACGCATTTGGAATCGATGGATGTGGTTCAAAGAGGTCCGAAGTTGCGTATGAGCCATCTTCGCGATTCGTCTTGATCAGGAAAGGCCACCCAGGCCTGACAACAAGTTCCGAGAGACCATTCTCACGGGATTCGAATTCGATAAGCTTTCGATCATCAATGGCCCGGAGGAATTGCCAGTCCTTGTCTTTGGCGTAATCTCTATGCGAAGACATCAGAAAGCCGCATTCTGCACTTCCCATGCGCGAGAGGAGATTCACACTTTGGTCCACGAGTTTGTCGCCTATGGCTGGTGGGAGAGCAGCGCCGCCGACACCAACGAGGTCCATTGTCTGAAGAATTTCGATGCCCCCATACTCTTCAGACAGCATCTGAAGCACATATGGAACGGACGAGAAGTACTTGACGGGTATTGGACTGTGTGCGCGAGCAAACTCGATAGCTCTGATGATGTTGGCGCCTGTGATGGGAGCCTGGCCTTCGGGGAAGAACCATATTGAAGCACCGCTTGTCCAAGCTCTTAGGCAATCTGGAAATCCTCCGTGATAGAGGGGAGTAGTGGAGAAAGTCGCAGGCTTGCTCTTCCCGGAGAAGCTGTACAGAGCTCCCATCACCCCGAACTGCGTTTGAGGGATTGGTTTGGGTAGTCCGGATGAGGTCCCTGAAGTGTGACATATGTATGCGGTTTCAGAAACACCGGGGGTTTGGTCCAAACTAATATCTGCTGGTAAATCATCTTTGTATGAAGGTATTCTGATGATCTCGATGTCGTTGGAGAGTCCGCGCGCTCTGTACTCGTAAATGTCGTCAACAAAAATATGTTTAATTTCTAGGGTCTCGCAAAGATGTTGAACCGCTGGCGGCGCCAGTTGAGGCCTGTATCATGGTCAGGTCTGCGCATCCATTGAGACCAATGACTTACGCAAGAAGCAAGACGGTATATCCCAGGCGCATCAAACCAAGCCATGTCAGAACAAATTCGGTGCTGCTAGATGATAGAAGGCCTATTCTCAAGGACTTGGTTTCTTTTGGCAGATGAGTCGAAAGTATCTTGGCGGCGTGCTTTGACGTGTCTGAGAGATGTCGATATGTGAGGAGATGACGAAACACTACCCATGTTAGCCACGCATCTGCCATGAATGTTGATGCTCACCTTGGGTCGACTTCAAATGCGTAAATGTAGCGAAACCCAAAGCTGGTGCATCGGGATTTCTCTCAGCCTGATCATCTATCAATTCCACCACTGTTGTCCATGTTTTGGCTTTATCGTCCTTTCGCTTCAGTCTTGCAGCTTCGCCAAGCGTACAAGTAAAATAGTTCGCTTCCGCCATTTGGCAATACTCGAGCATAAGACTCGTTTGGTGTTGATAAAATGTTTTCAAGCGATATCAAATTTATCTTGCCTTTAATACGTTCGACTTATGGCAACTGACTTCATTCTTGCCTTGTCCTGGCTGTCGGGTCCACGTGAGTCAACGCGTCATAGGTACTTATCTATCTTATCTCTCCTTATCTTATCAGCCGGCCGTTTACTGGCGCCACATACTGTCGAAGCACAAGTTACAACACAAAACGACTCCCTGTCTATTGCACAGCAGGGTCTTGCGGTACTACGTACCACTGTTCTGTGCATCTCACTCTCCCTGATCAGCCAAGCTATGGGTGCAAGGCCAGGGTCATGCCACAATTGTAGGCGCGCCCGTTTGAAGTGTGACCGATCCATTCCGCAGTGCCTGAAATGCACAAGTAGGGGTCAAAGCTGTCTCGGCTATGGCGTTCTGTTGCGATGGGAGAAAGGCATGGCTAGTCGTGGTAAATTGGTTGGTGTTACATCCGACAAAATGAGCGAGATTCAGAATCGAGATACGACCGCCACTCTACCGGCGACACAGGCTCATGTCTTGTCTACAAGGCAGCCCTCATTGACAAGTTCTGAGTCGAATTCTCCTCGTTCGCTCACAGACCCGCTTGTTCAAGATCTCGACTATTCATCGAGGAGATACCTTGACTATTGTAGGTTGCCTCTGCCCGCTTGGCTGCTCCCGATACTGATATGATCTGGTGATAGTTGCAAGTCATGTTTGCAAGGACCTCGTTTTGTATGATATTCCCAAGCATAATCCATTTCGGGAGCTGATTCCGATGGCCTACCAGCAACCCATGCTATTGCAGTCCATCATCGCCAGCTCGGCCTTACGAATGTCAAACGCTTCTCAACTGTCACCAAGCACCTTCGCAACGATGGCCTCGACTCACACAAGCACAACCTTAGTTGGTGCTCTATCGATTGCCCATACGACATCCCGCCCAGAGGCTTTCCATGACGCACTCAGAGCCAAGGAGAAGGCACTCTGTCTATTGAACGCCGCTCTCGGAAACCTGGCCTCAGCGGATGTCGATGCGATTCTGGCCGCGGTACTTCTACTTATCGGATTCGAGCTCATTGACTCTGGGCGAGGCAGCTGGATGTTTCACATCAACGGTGCGAGAATGATCACCGAGAAGCTGATGGCATCTGGTTCGGGGAAGGGGACCGCTTTCAGCCCTCTCCGCAGGTGGTTAGTGTCAAATTGCTTGGTGTAGGTATCATTTTCCAGTTATTGGTGGCTTCTGAGCTTACACGAATTAGGTATGATCTTCTTGGGTCATCATTCGCGAATTCCTCTCTCCCGCTGAGTGGAGAGCTATCGATAACTACCATGTCGCTGCTTCAGGATGCAGAAGGGAACCATTGCTCATCTTTCCCGGCAGCTCTTCTCCCTTTGATACAATCAGGCGCTCAAATATTGGATGTCAACAGCGTCTACAAGTTCAATGATACGTCTATCAACCCGGGACTGCAAGATGCGCTTCAGCTCTTAGACGCTGCCACGTCTTTTGACCCAGCTACCTGGGCCACCAGCTTACAATCACGCTCGCCTGTTAACGATCTCCTCCATCGGACTATCGTTGCATGCGCACACAGGACAGCTGTGCGTGTATATCTCTCACGCATCATCCTTGCTTTGTGGCCCAGTGCGATATTATCAGATGATCTACAAGTTCTGGCAGTCGAAATCATCACCCACCTTTCACATTTACAACCTGGAGATGCATTGTTCACGGCAACAGCGTGGCCTGCCTTCATTGCTGGCCTAGAGACGTGTGACCCCACGAATTGTGCCTAGGTAGATTAATAGTTAAAGCTTATACAATATCTCACCGAGATATATTAAGCTAATATACTAAAAAATACTAATTAACTTTAGGTATCTAAAGGCAATATATATATAGCCTTAATAAAGATAAGTCTTTTAATTAAAATTATAATAATATATTTTTATAATAATTTAATTAATAACCTTATTAATAGCTATTAAAATATAAGAAATTAACTTAATTTTTTATTATTAAAAGTAAAAGAAATTCTTATATAAAAAATATAAAATATAAAATATAAAAATATCTTTTTTAAATAATAAAATTACTTTTTAGTTATTAATTAATAGCTATTAATTATAATATTAATATAAAAATAATTAGCCTTTTTTTAACTTATTAATTAGAAATTATAGGTTTTTTTAAAACCTTATTAAAGACCTTTTTAAGAGATTTAATAAATATTTTTTTTTAATTAATAAATAATAAAAAAGGTAACTTTATAAAAATTAAATTAATAATTTTTAACTATTATTATTTTATTTATAAGTTTAAAAAAAGACTTTTTAAAATAAGTATTTTTTATAAATTAAAAAAAATAGCTAAAAAAGCTAATTTAAAAAGTTAAAAGATTAAAAAAAAATCCTTTTAATAAGACCTTTTTAATAAACTTAAAAAGTAATAAGTATTAGCTTTAAAGTTTACTTATTAAATATATAATTATATAAAGAAATAAATAAATCTAGCTTTTAGGATAAGTAAATAGATTTTAATATAAAAGCTTAATCTCCTAGATATAGCTATTAATAAAGTTATATATAGTATAAATAAATACAGTTAAAATCATATTAAGTTCCCTTAAAGAGAGATCGTGCCTAGGTAGAAAGAAGATTTTAAGAGCTCTGGAACATAGAGCCTTGGGGGTTTACCAGAGAGGCTCTCGGAGCATTGCGGACAATATGGAGCGAGAGGAGGATAGAGGTTCTCTTAACGAGCATTGATGCTGATTTTTATGGCGAGGAGGCGGACTGGAATTGGATCCAAAGGCTGAAGAGCTTAGGCGCCGACTGGTTGATCGCATGACTGAATGTCGATGCTAACGATTTCCTATACTGGTTATAAACCTTTGGCCCTTCGACCAGGACTGCACAGGCCACTGTTCAACGACCTTTTGAGCCGAGAACTGCATATGGCCTCACCCATCTCTAAGAGTACTACCAGTATTGCTTTGATCCCTTCGCTGCTCCGAAAGTGTCTCTTCCATCAGCTCAGCCCTCTCGTCCGCAGTCAAATCACTACTGGCCTTCGGTACCTTACCCCAGATTGCCAGAATCAATAAGCTCACGGCCGCAGCACCTACTCCAAACCAAAACGTGTTCTTATAGCTCCTCGCCAATCCTGCCTCATCCACCGTTGCTGATTGGAGGATGTCAGTCACAGCAAGTACAAAGGCTACACCTAGCTGCAGCACAGAATTTATGACACTGCCAGCCAATCCCTGCTGTGCTGTAGGAAAGCTCGTCGTCACGAAAACTGTCGATAAGATTGTGGACAGATCGATTCCTATGGTGCTGAAGATGACCGCAGGAAACACCCATGCCCAATAACTTCCCCGGGGAGGAATCAAAGCTATGAGAAGCTGTGACCCTACTGCATCCAGACCGGAAATGACCAGCAGAACACGCCCGGGAACCAAGTGCAAGATAAAACCTTCTATGATGCTGAAAATGAGGCCGGCAACCCTCAGAGGCACATACCATGCTACTACCTGCAATGGGCTGGCAGACATGATGTTTTGGAAGTAGAGTGTGCCATACACAGAGAAAATGCCCCAGGTGCCGTAGAGCAGAAAGAGGGCTAAAAGAAGGGGGCTCATGCAAGGAGTAGTGAAGATCGAAGCTGGTAGGAGAGGATGGGTTGCGACTCGTACTTCGATGTAAACTGCAGCAAGGAGTGACAAGACACCAAGTCCGAAACACATTGGGATATATGGCGTTCTCCAACCCGAAGGGGCATGTGCTGATTGCAAGATCGAAAACACGACTAGGGTGAGGCCAGAGACGATCGTGATGGCGCCAGGGTAGTCCATTGCGACTTTGTTTGGGGGTTGGCCTTCTGAATGAGGCCGTGGAATGGACAAGATCGAAGTCAGCAGCGTAATTGCTGTCAGGATGGCGCCGATCCAGAAGTAAAATCCCCAGCGGGTGAACTGACCTACAATGCCTGCCATCAGAATGCCGCCGAAAAAGCCAAATACCGCTGAAGTCCCATATACTGCAAAGACGAGATTCTTTCGTGGGCCAGGACGATACAAGGAGCCCATAAGCATGACTCCAGTAGGCAAAAAAGCGGCAGCTCCTAGCCCTTGCAAAGCCCGGCACAAGTAGAGCATCAGCGGATTAATGCTGAACCCGGCTACTACACTCCAGACAAGAAGCCAGGCAAGACCCCATATGAAGACGGGATATCCTCCCCACATGTCGCCCAGACGGCCAAAGACGAGCAAGGTGCCGGCAATGACAAGGGAGAAAGCAGTTGCTGGCCATACGCTGGCTGCTTGTGGAATGTCAAGCTCTCTGATCAGAGTTGGGAGGATGACGGTGAAGCCCGAGACGAAGTATTCCGTCAGGAATTGAGACATGGAGATACTGAAGACGAATATTGTCTCGCTCCAACGGGTTGTAAAGATCGGAGGGCGTTCGCGGCCGAGCCGTTCGATGCGTGCTTGGAGGGACTCGTCAAGTACGGCTGACGATGCGGCAGTGTAATGGAGATCCGGCGACGGGTTGTTACTCGGTGAGGGACCAACACCTTGAGCTTGAGCCCTGGGGCTGCATCCTCTCGACGGGATAGTTGACGTTGCCGAGGGATGGCTGGGGAAATGCTGAACTGGTGATGAAGGCCGAGATGATTGTGCCATTGTCTGTCAAATGTCGGTCGCTAGGCATAGGGAGATGTGTATGAGGAGTGGTAAGGACATGAAAAGATGAGGAACACAGATCTTGCACAATTTTCTTCTGGCAAAACCATGACACATTTGTAATCATAACGTATAAAGATGTGAATCTACGGACCATGGAGGCTTGAAAATAGCCTGAGTCCACCGCTTACGCCTCCTAATTGTTAGTGAGATACTGACACATGCTTGTCTGTACATGTTTGGCGCAGACGTATCAAGATGTGATGTTGTATCTAACCTTCTTGACACTTATCGCCACGCTCCCTTCGAACAACTAACCAAGCCAGAACCATTTAGATATCTGAACAGCCTATCAGCTTCAATTACTATGGACTAATGAACTTGAAAGCCACCTTCTTGTGATGCGAAATCCTGAGATATGTAGAGTTTACCGGCAAGGCGGCAGTGGATACTACGCTAATGCACGACAGGAGCCTTGGCTGCCCAGGTCGGGTTAGCTCAGGGCGATCTACCAGCGTCCTGATTGCTTCGAGATTCATCCACGATATGGAAAAGGCTAATTAATTACCAACTTATGTTCATACAGCACTTGCCAGTATCAAGATATTTGATTAGAAATCTAGAGTTATTCAGCTGTCTCGTACAGGATGTAGTACTTCTCGCAATCCCAGGCTGGCATATATTTGGGTCCTCGAACTGCGACCTTGCCAACAACTTCACTCATTGACTTAAGCTTTTCCTCTTCTTCACTTTCCAATCTCAATGCCACCAGTAATCCATTGCGTCCGTCATGGACAGGGCTTTCACAATGTTGGTGCCGGATGCTATACTCTTCCTGATCCTCGCCTGACTCCCTTGGGTGAAGAACAGAACATGGCATTGCGAGAGACCGCCTTCTCAGATCAGTCAAATATATCTCTGGTCTTTGCTTCTCCCCTTTGCCGAACACTCCAGTCTGCCTATCTCGTGTTTCAACCTGCCCTTCAGGGCAGCAGCAAGTGTTATCCCGAGATTGTCGCCATCCCTGACGCGCAAGAAACTTCGGATGACCCGTGCGATGTTGGAACGGATCTATCTATCCTTCATGACGTCCTAGCCGAGCACAACTGGCCGGTCGACCTGTCTCTGGTCAAGCACGGTTGGAACGTGAAAGGCTTAGGGACTCGCTACAGCCCCGAAAGCAACGCCATAGCAGCCCGCGCCCGCGACGCCCGGGTCTTCATCCGACAGAAGATCCGACAACTGATAGAGCAAGGCGATACGGATCCTCAAGTTGCCCTCGTGACACATGGTGGCTTCCTGCACTACTTCACTGATGATTGGGAAGACTCATGGTTGAATCCTGGGACGGGTTGGAAGAACTGCGAGACCCGGTCTTATGTATTCGAGCAGGATGTAATGAGTGATACAGATATGGAGGCCAGGCTCACTGAGACGATGGAGAGCCGATTGAAAAGGGGAAAGGGTAGTCCAATGCCGGCTAAGGATGAGCAGGTGATGCTATTTGAGCAGGCGATGGACAGTTGGGAGAAGCAGGGGCTGCAGAGACCAGATAGAATAGGAGTGAACGCCGAAACGAGTGTATTTGCATGATGGAGCTCTCCTTGGTGGTACTTGCAATATCAATATGAGGATGCAACGCTCGACCTCCAGAGTAGATGATTAGGCAGAAGACACTTCCATGATATCCATCAATGTATTCACTTCAACTCAAGTCACTATTGATTCACAAGGCTGTGTGTTGTGTAAGAAGTCTACCTACTACAGGGTACGGTGGACTGAGGCGCGCTACTGACTGCATCCCAATGATGCCACGGGGTAGTAATAAAGCTACGATCTGGTAAATGCGTCTACGGACGATGTCTCCGGTTATTGGACTTGTAGATGCAGAGTCTGTCCACTGTTATGACTAGACGCGATTTCAGCAGCCTGCGCGCGTTTCCCGTTGGGAACTTTGTCTTGACAAGGCCTCCGCCTGGGTCGAGGTTTTGGCGTTTTCACTTCTGACACAGTCCGGAAGAAGCCAGCCGAGAATAGCTGAGAACGAAATTGGGATAAACAATGTATTCTACAGGTATTTTCTGATAATTAATTAATTAATGTCTCTCTCCCTAGAATATTTCTCTCATGGCATCATTGATTCAGTTTTACAGCACAGCAGAAAAAGAGGAGTAGAGTAGGTATTGACAACGTCATCGACTCAACTGACGAGTTATGACTGGATCTCTACGCGCTCCGCACAAGTTACACAGCAGCAAAGCACATTCTACCCCTCTTGTCAAAAAACACCAAACTTTGATACATCTCATTGAGTGAATATTTGTTTGTCTTTGCCATGGAACGCTCACAATCTGATACCCTGCCTCTGGCCAATTCCATTCAAATTCCTCAGCTTGGATTCGGCGTCTACTTATCCCCACCAGAAGTTTGCACCAAGTCATGCCTCACTGCGCTCGAAGCTGGATACCGTCACATCGACACGGCGCAGTACTACGCCAATGAAACAGAGGTTGGGCAGGCCGTTCAGAGGTCAAACGTCGACCGCAAAGATGTTTTCTTGACTACCAAGATCCTCGAGGCTGCTGGCTCCGTGGACGCAAGCTACACGAAATGCATCGACAGCATCGAGAAGCTTGATCCTGAGAGCGGCTATGTAGACCTTTTCCTCATTCATAGCCCCAATAGCGGCGCTGCAAAGAGAAAGGAGATGTGGCAGGCCCTGGAGAGGCTGTATGAGGAGGGAAAGGCCAAGAGTATTGGTGTGAGCAACTTTGGTATCAAGCATATCGAAGAACTGAAGAAATTCGCCAAAGTTTGGCCTCCTCATGTCAATCAGATCGAGGTGAGTTGCCAAATAGCGCGCGGCATAAATACTAACAGGTAAATCAGCTTCATCCCTGGGCGCAGCAGAGAGACGCCGTGGAATACTGCGAAAAGAACAACATCGTAGTAGAAGCCTACGCTCCTCTCGTTCGCAACCAAAAAGCGGATAACGAAACCCTCAAAAGCATCGCCTCAAAGCACAACGTCTCGCCTAGTCAAGTACTAATCCGATACTGTCTCCAGAAGAACTGGGTTCCGCTTCCAAAGAGCGATACGCCAGAGCGCATCAAAACTAATGCCGACGTTTTCGGGTTTGACCTGGATGACAAGGACATGAAGGCACTGGATGATCTGGACGAGGGCGCTTCGGGTGCAATTGTGCAGGCGGTGGATAATTATTGAATGCAGTGGCACTTGGTATGCGATAAAACTGGTGTGAAGTTTCAGGTGTTGGGTTGCAGTGCAAGGGTGTGGTGAGAAGGATGTTACACTGAATGTTAGCCTGAACTTTAGATCTCGAGATCTGGCTCATCTCTTGGCTTCTAGATGTTAGATAAACGAGTTCTTAGCTTCTCATAGATCAATGCTTGCTTATACGCGTCATTGACTCCGATATATCCCAGGCACAATCTCGATAATCTCATGTCTCATCTTCGGGACAAACGGCGTGGCTTCAACAAAGCCTCACCGATACTTTTCTCCAAGTGACACAGCATTCAGCTCGTATTTGCTTTTGTCGCACTCAAGCAAACACTTTCCGATACAGGACCTACAGAAGCGTGAATAAAGCAAGGGATAAAAATAATACTAAATAATGACTTCACATATTTAGGTCATGACGTGCACGAATGGGATCTCACCCCAACCAACCCCTCTTTCTCCCGTCCTATTCATCCAGCCAACGACACTCAACCTCTTCTTCCCCTGATATCACAATTTTCTGCAACACGACAAAAATGGCAGACAACGCAGCCAGGCACAACGCCTATGCAACCCTCATCACCCGCGACTCCTACCTCCCCGGCGTCATCATCCTCGCCTACACCCTCCAGCGCAATGCCTCAATTTACCCTCTCGTCGTGCTCTACACACCCAACCTCCCCAAAGATGCGAAGCGCGTTCTTGAGCTTGAGGCGCCAAAATGTAACATGATTCTGCGCGAATGCGAGCATCTTCTCCCGCCCGAGGGTGTGAAGATGACGCTCATTGCTGAGCGGTTTGCCGATACCTGGACGAAACTTCGTGTTTTTGAGCTGTTCGAGTTTGATGCTGTTTGCTACCTCGACGCTGACATGGCGGTGCTGGATAACATGGATGTTGTATTCAAGGTCGAGACGCATTTGCCTGATGATTGGATTGCAGCCAATCATGTTTGTGTCTGTAATCTTGATTCCGACTCTTGGGCGCCTGAAGATTGGAGGGCGGAGAATTGTGCTTACACGCCGCTTCAGCATCCCACTGCACTTGAGGAGCCTTTACAACCTACTGAGACGTCACCTTCACCGCACAAGCTTCTCAATGGCGGAATGTTCATCTTTCATCCTTCTGAGGGGCTCTGGGATAGGATGTTGAACGTATTCAACACGACGCCGCTGCTTTCGTCCTTCATGTTTCCAGATCAGGACTTTTTGGCATTCTTCTTTGAGAATAAGTGGTATGCACTCGGATGGCAGTACAACGCCATCAAGACGATGCGATATTGGCATCCCAATATTTGGCGTGACGAGGAAGTCATCTGCCTCCACTATATCGTCGACAAGCCATGGGCGAAGCGTGTTGGGTTAGATGGAGTCGCTGGGTATAAGGGCCTCGATGGGGTCACGCATTGCTGGTGGTGGCAGCTTTATCAGTACTGGGAGGATGAGAGGACTTCTGATGGACGTGGTGGAAATGAAGCAATTGCTCTTCTCAAGAAGTTGATTGCGCCGGCCGACATGATGGAGGGAGGGCTTGGGTATCTGCAGGTGGGATTGCCTGTGAGGGCATGAGTAAAGGTCATTTTCGGGCATTACATATAGAGAGGCGAAAACAAAGGAGATGCATTTGGGACTTACATCGGGACTACAGGTAGAGTCTCGCCAGAAATGGGAAGGAATTCAGATACATCAACACTTGAGAGCAGAATAGCACAACAGAATGGAATCCATGATACAAAACTTCCTACTTTCAAGAACTAGACTACTCAACCTCCATCCAAGTCGCTTGTAGCTGCATTATCGTTTGCCAATCGCTCATCTTATTCGCGTCCGCCATCCCAGCATGCATGTTATTCATCATATTCGCCGCCGTGACTCCGTGCTCAGTCTCATAGTACCCGACAGAACTATTGCCATGCAGATACCCATCCGTAGTACCGCTAATAGCTGCCATGCCATTCATACCCTGGTACATCAAGCTCAGTTGCCCCTGCTGCATAGCCTGCATTTGCTTCATCATCTGCATCTGTTGTATCATCTCGATGTGAGGTACGGTTGCGTTGTACACTTGCACGCGCCTTGATCCGAATGCTTTGAACTCATCCAGGGCCTTTTGTGACTCGGGTGAGCCAGGAGGTCCGGCAGCACAAGCTGCAAGCCACATGTTGCGCATCCTTGGAGACCACAGCTGACAGATCAAGGTACGTTCATCATAAACACCCTTGACGGGAACGGAATCTCCCAAGGGGGTATCAGCCACAAAGTTCAACCAGCAGTCCTGACAGGCCAGAGCTTCTGGGAGTCCCCACCACTTACTCTTCCCTCTGTTCTTGATCCCTGGACATGGCGGCACTCCAGCCCATTTCTTGACGTAGTCAGAGTAGAGACTGAAAACACCCTTGTCTAGAGCTTCAGCGAACTTGGTGATGAAACTGCCCCACCGCGGAGTACCTGGACAAAAGTTGCAAATGATGTCGACAGTCTGATCACGTTGGGCAGGCTCAAAGAATTTCTCAAGGCCAGACGTCTCGACTATTCCCCTATAGCAAGCCTCACAGACATCATAGTCGGCACATCCTCCAGCAACAGTCCACCAGTTGCCACGCACGATGCCGTGGATAGTGCACGGGACAAGATTCGCGATGGCATTGGCGGTATTCCAGAAGACATCAAAGTCTCGGCGGTAGATGGCTGCTTCGAGCGCGATACTCATGCTAACAGCTGTATCAGTGAGCTTGCACTTCCATCTCTGGCCAATCGACTCGACGAAGGCGTCAAAGCCTTCTGCACGAATATGACGTTCGAACTCGTTACCGAATGGCGTTAAGGCAAGTTTATCCAGATAACATGCCTCGCAGATAGTCATGTCCTTGATCTTGCGGCGCGGTAGCATCCAATGTCCACTGTTGGACTCTTCATCTCTGCCTTCACACAGTGGAAGTTGAACCCGAACCTTTGCGGCCTCGACAAAGCCGTTCCAGTGATTTTGCTTTGCCATCTTGACTGCTGTTTTGGCGATGTAAGGTATGCACAAATCACACATCCACTTTTCGTCCTGTCCTTGCTGGCGGTAAGGTTGGAAGCGAGATTCAAAGGCAGTGCCGACGACGTGATCCTCGTAGCAGGCATCGCACGATATGAATCCATCAATCTCGTCGTTGACCAGACCCCACCACTTGACCCCGTCTGCACCCGTCGTCCATACCCTGCCCTTGCAGGGCTTGAGGGTCAGGCTCTTCTCCATCCAAGCCTGTAGAGGTCTGACGTCGTTGGTCTGAAGAGCCTGTGGCCACAGCACCTCTCGTGTGCGAGGAGACCAGAAGCCGCACTTGGATTCTGTGCCCTCGGGTGAGTGATACCTCTCGAAGTTACCGGCGAGATGAGTGCTCTGAACATAGTCGGTATAGCACCTCGTACAAATGAGATACTGTGGCACAGCAACAAAACGGTACCAATCAAGCGAGTAGCTTACGGTTCTGTCTTCGGGACAGTATGGGAGAACGTCGCTGGACATACCAGTAGCTTGGCAGGGAGGCGGTCCCCGAGGCCCATCTTGTCGTGCAGCTCGGTCAGTGTTGGATGCTGTTGGAGGGTGACCACTATTTAGGACGTTCAGATTGCTCATTTGAGCAGACAGAGATGCCACAGGATCTTGTTGGTAGCCATAAGCAGAGGGTTGGCTGTGTCCATAATTGGCGTTCCCCGGTGGGGGCTGGGAGTTTGTTGCTTCGGTAACAGGCTGGTACGGCTGGAACTGCTGACCTGGTTTTGCCGGCGGGGGGTTTGCTTGTCCAGGGTTGATCTCACCAGCCGGAGGCGACGTATAATGCTGTGAAGTCGGATGGCTAGCAGCTGGCACTTCATGATGCTGCAAGTATTGTGACGGTGGAGCGTGCTGGTCGACCGGCGGACTGTACGGTTGGAACTGGTTTGGTGCTGGGGCAGCGACAGGGTTTACATCGTGCTGCGGTTGTTGCAGAGGTGGTGGAGGCGGGTAGCTGTGAGCCTGGGCTGGGGGAGCAATCGGCTGGACACCGCCAGGTGGACCTCCAGTCTGAGGGGCTTGCGCCGGGTTTGGTGTATGATACTGCCCCTGGGGCCCAGCAACGCCCTGAAAAGGTGCCTGCTCATGCTGAGTTGCTGCCGCTGGACTAACGATCTGCTGCACTGGTGGGCTCTGGTGTTGCTGGTGAGGTGACTGCGTTGCAGGAGGACCTTGTGAATGGCTGATGGGAGCATTCTGAACTAGCGGGGCAGGCACTGTATGCGTGGTCGGTGATATCCTGGAAGCGGTCATCGGGTCATAAGGAGCAGGCATCTGCTGTTGCGGGTGCCCTTGGGGAGGGGGGCTCTGATAGAGCTGCTGGGGTGGGATGACCTGTTGCGTGTTATACGTAGCACTAGCTGGGACAGCTTGATACGGCGATATTTGACCAGCTTGCTGGGTCCCAGTGGAGTCTTGAGGTTTGGTTGCGCCAGCTTGCTGGTGATACTGTGGCTGTTGCTGTAGAGCAGGAGATCCATGGCTGGGAGGACCAACTGGGGGGCCGGATTGAGGAGCTGTCTGTGGTGGAGGCGAAGGAGATGACAATGTCGGATTGTACGCAGTACTCACATCGCCCTGTTGTGGCCATGATCCCTGTTGTTGAAGCTGAGGAGGAGCAGCACTCTGGTGCTGTTGATGCGGCGAAAGTGCTTGAGGGGGGTTCTGGCCGTATCCAGGTGAGGCCGCAGGGCCCGCTCCTTGTGGAAAGGATTGATGAGCAGGCGGCGCGGGTGTAGGCTGATACGGGTTTGACTGCTGATGGTGCAAAACAGGCTGGGGATATGTCGAGGCACCTGGCAGTGATTGAACTGGCGGCTGAGGCACAGTGCCTTGTGCGCCTACGTGAACATTGGCCTGCGAAGGCTGGAATCCCGCACTTGGATGTTGAGCAGCCTCTAAACGCTCTTGCCAGCTCAGATGAGGTGGTTGACCAGGCGCAGTTGGTTGTTGAGATGGCGATGTCGCTGGCGCTGCTTGGTGCTGAGACGGAGGGTAGCCTGGAGCAGCAGGCGGGACGCTCTGCTGCGGTGTCGGCGGTGCCTGATTGGCAAACGCCTGCTGAGGCTGAGCTTGGCCATAGCCTTGCGTGAATGAGTTTGTCGGGCTCAAAGGCGTTTGCGTAGGATGCTGGGCGGGATTGTATGTCGGCTTGGGCGCCTCGCCAGTGTATGAGGTGCCAGAACTTGCGGGGGCACCGGAAGGTGCGGAAGCGGGGTACTTTGATTTGATGTTGCTAGCAAGATTTCCTAGAATTCCTTTTCCTGATTTGAACAAGGATTGAGCAGTGGATTGCAGCTGGGCTTGAGCAGAGGGTCGAGTCGCGAATTGAGCGGCTTGTTGTTGGTACTGGTGCTGGTGCTGGGCAGGCGTTGGTGGGGCTGCTACACCATAGGTCGGTGTCTGGTAGCTGGGCTGCTGGCCAGGAGTCTGCTGCGGAGGATATTGACCTTGCGGGGATTGAATTTGCTGGGCTTGTGGTGATTGCGTGGGTTGGTTCAATTGGTAGTGGCCTGGCGGAGGAGGGGACTGATAGTGGTGCTGCTGGGCTGGCGCGTACTGCTGAGGCACGCCTTGCGGTGACTGCGCATACTGTGCTGGAGGGGGCTGCGGGGTTTGGTAGGTCTGCTGCGCGTGACCTGGATGAGGCGATTGATAATTCGGTTGCTGGCCAGGAGCATATTGATGAGGGGGAGGTGAAGAGTATTGTTGAAGGTGGGGGGATTGAGAGTACTGCTGCGTTGGTGGTGGGGGACCTTGGTTAGGCACTCCAGGCCCAGGCGGCACCTGGTAACCGTTGTAGGGCGGGCCACTCGCCATCGTGATCCAGTACTACAATCCTCAAAAAGCGCTTCAATAACTTTTATAACGCTACTCACAGAGACTTCCTCAGTTTATTCACGTAATCACCAAGCTTGGTTTGTTTGATGGGACCGATCACAGTTAAATATGACTCCTCACGGGGAGAGTCCAGACCGGTCCACGCATTCAGCTGAAGCATTAGTCTCACATTCACGAGGCACAAAATACCACCAAAGAACGCCTTGTGAGCCCAAAAGCCTACGCTTAGTGGCGCTTGAGTGTTATTTTTGTAACAGCCACCCACCTTCGCCATGGTTACTCTAAAAAGTGTCAGCCCCATCAGGCAAAATTATGCTTAACCTATCGGGTCAACTCAACCTGGGTGACGCCAAAGCAGAAGGGTATCAATTGCTCTATCAGCTCTTTCTATTGCGTTTCCATGTTAGACAAGAAATGCGTGGTTGTAAAGGTCCCTGTGAGCTACATAGAATATCCAGAGATACAAACAAGCACCAAACACTGAATCCCCAAAACCTCCAATTTCGTCCGGACGGTCAAATTTGCTGTGAGTACCACGGCAAGCTGGCTGATCTCCAGATACACCTTAGGCTTGAGGGTGAGCGTCTCCAAGTAGCATAGATATTGGGATCTTGCCTGTCGAACGATCTCCTTGGCCAACCGCACTGTTGCATGTTGCGATCGGTCTTTGTTCAGCTCGGCCATGGAGGTTTGGGATTTGTGTAACAACTTTTGCTTGTGTTTTCTCATGGCTATCTCGTTCATTCGCTACTGACGTGTCAATGTGTGCTTTTGTTCTTTCAGTCTTGGGAAGATATTGCCGTGGTCCAGGAGTCAGATTTCGCGAGGTGTTTGTCGTGCCTGGACTCTCGAGTACCTGAGGAGTCTCCTCATCGGAATCATCCCCAGTGAGATCAACCACTTCAGGCAGTGAATTGCCTTGAGGTTTTGGCACGTTTATTGCCGTAAATCCCCGTGGCCTGGCACGCTGTCGAAGAACCCCCTTCGTGATCAAAAGTTCTCGAACGTCACGCGCAAAATGGCTCGAGACACCAACCACCCAGAAGAGCTCGCCTTGCTCGTTCTTTTCCGTCTCCAACTTATAGTACATGTTTCCATATTCGTTGGTCAGTACATCGTAGAGTTTACTAAGAGATGTGATCTCTCTGCAAGGTATGCGTGTGCGGAAGTCTGACATTTTCGGATTGCAGTTGAGGAACGTGTGCCATGCTTGTGTCCAGTGACCGGGCCTGAGGAATTTATATAGGAAACCATTGTCAGTGATTTAATTTTAATGTACGTGGTGATCTGTGATTAACGATTGAAAGCAACTTCGGAGTGAACGATTGAGTTCTCACGATTTGTTAGCTGCTGAATCTGTTCCCTGGCCAGATGTGAATGTGTCACGCGCTTGAGCAAACAACCTGGTCCACCATATTGTTTACACTGGAAACGTTAGAAGAATTCAGAAAACTTTTATCAACCTTCGCTTAGTTTTATAAACTCTTAGCACTAACCGGGCTTTTGCTTCTGAGACAGGAGCCTTATTATAGAATGAATGAAGTTCTGAGACCAGTCTATTAATGCCCAGCTTCAACCCCACGATAACTTCCACTACTGACTATTACCTAAGATAAGGTATTCAGTCAAGCGGCGACTTGACCTTCTGCCACATCCTAACATGAACCCCTTCTGCGCTTAGCTTTCGCATCTGGACCAAGGTCTTCGCAAGTACATTATACATGTTTTGGATCCATGTTTGCGAAGACTCTGTACTGGTTTTCCCTTGCTCCACCTCGCGTAAAACCCGGTGGAGTGTATACTTGGAATCCTTAAACTCAGGGACGCGCACGTAGATATTCGAGATCGGGGGCTTCTCATACTGGCTGTCGTTGATGAAGTCGACGACCGAGTTGATTGCTTCACCAAACGCATGCACGCACGCTTCGGCGCGCCGGCCTGTCTCGGTAACATATTTTCCGTCACGGTTGAATGTTTCGAATGGACCATGGGTGGAAAACGTGACACTCCATCCATATGTCCACTTGTCGAGGTTTTTCAGGTCGACCACCACGATAAGCTTGGTTTCTGTTGGACGAGTCTCGTGGTCACGGAGTAGCGTCAAGCCAGTCTGAGGCATGTTTAACTCCAGCTTGAACCTACGATCGAAACCGTGAGCCCCTCGATATTCAGATTCGCTGAAAATGTATGTGGGACCGTAGTCGTTCGGCGTGGGAGGCACAGCAGTTGCATCAACTGCGGTCGTGGCATCGGACGGCGTGACATCGGACGGCGTGACATCGGGCGGCGTGACATCGGGCGGCGTGACATCGGGCGGCGTGACATCGGACGGCGTGACATCTTGACTCGAATTTTGAACGGGGGTACCGTGTGGCAATGCCAGAGAGAACTGGCCGAGCCCTCCGAGTATCTCGTCGTCTGCGAATAGATCCTCCGACATGATGTGATGATATGATTGCAATAGAGGTGCTTGAAAAGAATAGAGGCTCTTGATTCTTGATTCTTGATGAGATGACTGTAGTTTGAAGAAGAAGAGAATTCCTCATCTCATCGCCTTGGCAGGAGGCCCAAATAAAGGCATCGGAAGGCAGTGACGATGTTGAAAGACGGCAAGCGACGCAGTCATCGAGCCTGCCTTCTATCCCTCTATCCCGAGACCGGGAAGTTGAAAGAGGGAAGGGAAGGTTCGCAATTGGCAGACGGGACCAAAGACGAAGTTATCTACCTCTAAACCTGAGGTATGCTTCATTTGAAAATGTAGTCTAAAGTTGTTTCATAATACAGAGCCTAGGCATGACTCAGACTAATGCATGGTCTTTGGTACGATAGACAGCGCGGCAAGATGACATGAACACGAAAGGCTCGGTATTTCTGATGCAGGTCACTCATTGTATAAATCGCACAGAATCGGTTCAGAGTTGCATATGAAATGACATTTCCGTATATCTAAATGTACATGTGTATGGGTATAATAATTATGATAAACAGTATTAATAAAAGGCGAATCTCATCTCTTCATCGCGTATGTGCGATTCGACTCCTCAACCTCCTGAACAACATCATTCCGCACATAAATCCCCGCCATATCCTGCTCCCTCGAATGAAGCGACTCCGTAGTCCGACTTGAGATGAAAGTCCGAGGTCCCTCCTTTCCATCGATGATCTCAAACTCCCCAGGAATCCCTTGTTCGGGATCTGCAAGTTGATGAGTTGAGCTTGTCTCGTCTTCTTCCTTGTCCTTGTTGGTACGGTTGATGGTAGTAAGACGGATGGCGTGCGTGGTGCGGCTGATGGGGTGACTGCTTCCAGCAGAGCTGAGGAATCTTTTGGGAAGAATCTTGGTAAAGATTGGGCGGAGAAGAGGAAAGCATCCGGAGACGATGGCCACGTTAATCTCGACACCTCCCCACATGTCGTTTGTGGCGACGTCGCGGGGCATTTGTCTTGACGCGGGATCATATTGGAGGGCTGTGACGATGACAAAGACAGATGCAAGACAAACACTTTCTTGGTTAGTGTAGTACCGTGATATGAAGGCAGAAGACTTACATGAAACCGAGCGCGAACAGGGCAGTGATGGCAATCTTTTGTCCCAGACGAAGTCGCAACTTAAACACTTCAATAACCGGGAGGGCCAAGATCACAACATCCAGAATAAAGTGAGTAAGGCATGTCGCAAAGAAGAATTGCGAGTCGTTGATCTTGCAGACAGCGTTCTCGATTGACTTGTCCCAGTAGGCTTGAACTGGTATGCAATGGAAGATGACCATGAATGTGCGGAGGATGAGCCAAGCGCCGCTGATGCCAAGCATAACCTGGATCGGGATTCGAATAGCTGATTGTTTGAAGATGCGCCAGTAGAAGAGAAGAATAGACAGCTTTGAAAGACCGATCGAGTATGAATAGGTGAGGGAGATGAGGAACTGCATCAGTCGCGCGTGGAGGTTGATCTCTTCGTATCGTTCATCGCTGACGGAGTCGGGAATAGTGGTGCCAAGGTACCATGTCAAGGCCCCTACATCAGTCAGCCTGTATTCACATCATCAGAGCGAATGTCAGTCTTACAGTATATCATCACAACATTGTATCCAATACCAACAACCTACAAACACGTAAGCAACATTTCCAAATGCTTCACAGAAAAGACTTACAAAGGCACCGACACACAAGTAGTCATCATACCACCAGGGAACCTTTGTCATGCGCCTCGCAAACACGCGTGCAATCAGCGCCAGCAAGGCCGACACCCACGTGATGACCATGGCACTGATGATATCCGACTTGAGGCTCATGACGGGCTATGATCCTGCGCTCCCGCAGGCTTGTCAAAACTAAAAAAGAACTCTGGACGAACTTTTGTTTTAGTTAAGTTAAGAAAAGCAACGCAAGGTGCAGGAGGAGTACACACACACACGCCAGGCACGGATGTCCGTGGGAGTGATCTGCATTTGAAGGATGTCCCTTTCCACATGGTGCCTTGCCTGGTGAGGATCCTTGATGCTTATCTGGATGGGTCTAATCCGGGGAGAGAAAGGCGTTGGCTGAGGCTCTGAAAAGGGGACTGGGCTTGGCTTCCAGAACAACTGACTCGTTGGCTACACCACCAGCTTTCTCGGCGGGTATGCTAACCGGAGTGCCATTGTGTGACTGGACCAAGTCTAGCGTTAACTGCAGTACAGTGGACCGGCGGAAATCATCCGGGGGAGATGTTGGCAGGGCTGATCATCTCTGGGTCCCTGAGTGATTTTGCCTGTTTAGAGCATATTCCCCTTGGCGATCATCAATGACGTGACGTTGATTGAGTCCAGCTCACTGCTGAACAGACGAGTAAACGCATGGCAGTCGATGATTGTTTGTCGGATACTCGGCCCTTTAGAACATGAATGGTTGATTAATTCACTGCAGACCTTCCAGAACCAGAAAAATGGCGTCGATAGCTGTCGCATTGATCAACAGCTTCATAATCAGCGTCTCACTGACCATTTCAGCAGGTGGGATAACGACGCCGTTGATCGCTCATACGAGGATTATTCTAGAAGAGGAAGCTCTGGAGTGAAAAATCACTCAACCCGCCCTTGGAGAACAAAGATGGCCTCAGCTCAACACTGCTAAGCCAGTGATGTACAGGGGCATCTCTACCAACCCGGCCCGTAAGCTCGGTCCCGATTTTTCGGTTGTTCTAGCAGAAACTCTGTGAAATTTAATCCGACGCACTGAAACAGCATCTCACCTATCACCATCGCTTCACCACGCCCTATCATCCATCGTGGCGCCACGTCTGCTTGTAGTGCATCAATATTTAGTGCGCTGGGACCAGTGGCTGATCCCTGGGCTTTACCACCTACTGCTTCTGGAGTTAGGGCGTACCCCGGACAGGCATTGGCCAACAGCCTCTGTCTTATCTTTTTGTGATCTTGACCGTTTTCTGTTGTAATGTCACAACTTATTTCCGGCTAACGCACGCCATCGCTCTCGCTCTCTCCGCGGTATGGCACTATCAAACTGCGCTGCTCACGACTACTGAGACTATGGGTAGCATTCCAGCCCTGTAGGGATCTGGCTAATGATTGACCTTGCATAACAACGTTGCAGTCGCTTCGAGCTGAGCATGCCAAGTTAAATGCTAAATTCGTAGCTTGTGCAGCACCACCTTTCTAGCCTTCGAATCGCCTGGAGCGCTGAAAACTAAACCCTGCAGCATGAGATTGGGGAACCTGGATTATCGTCCCACTTCCCCTGGACCAAACAGACAAAAAAAGATTCTAGACTCTCGTTTATCGTCCTGTCAAATTTGACCAAAAGATGATCTTCCTAGTTTCTGGAATATTTATGACATGATAGTTTCTCCAATGTATTGAAAATGGTAAAGCATGCGAGGCGAGGTTACTTGCACATGATAGATTCCAGCGGAGCAAGCTCTCACAGATGACAGATTTCAGCGGAGTAAAACCCCAGACCCATAGAATGATAACGATGGAGACACTTCCACTTGCACTTCCACTTTCCCCTCGTCCGTGGTGGACCATGTCGTAAGTGTTGCTTGGCATGTTCCACGTCTGCATCCAGAAACTCGTCTCGAAAGTGAAGTCAAGACGATGCTTCATCTACCAGTAAAACCACTCATATTCGTTACTCAGCAGATCGGTTGGTGAATCAATGAACCGGTGTTACAAATGGTCAGTATCCTTTCCCTCTTCGCTCTAGAGCGTCTTGTCATCAACGCTTGGACCGTGATAAGGGCGTCGATCCCTATCGCAGCCACGTCATGAACATTGTCAATCAGACACAATCAGCATCGTTATTGACTCCTGTCGGCCCGAACCATATCTGATACATGAGCCAACAGTCCGAGTAATCTCATTCTCTCCATCTTATCGCCCAGTCCCCCTTTGCAAAGCTCGGTTCCACGATTTTCCCCGCCATGACTGCCTCACAGAGACGCTTCTCACCTTTGTCGCTGACAGTAAACCCAAAAATAACACCGCGTCGGGCAGCACACTTTGTCATTTCCCGTTCCTTCGCGCGTTTCTGGCCCTGTCTTCGCTTCTCGAGCATCGCATCTGTTTCGTGGATTCGTTCTGCTCGGCCTTTTTCGCCACCGACGCTGCCGTTGACTTCGGAGACGGATTGTGGGGGACGGATGCGAGTCCCACTGCGGACTGACATCCGGGCGAGAATGTCGCCGTCGATGTGATTATCGTCTTTGATGTTCCCCGAGAGGTCCATGTCTTCTGATGATCGTGGCTCCGACGGCGCTTGCATTTGCTCCGGTTCATTTGTCTCTTCCTCGTCGCTGTGATGTTCTTCAATTTCTCCCTCCATTGACGTTCGGTTTGGTCCAAATACCAATTCCTCTGCTGCGCTGCAGGGCACCAAGACTCGATTGTCGCCTTTGCTGTTCTTCCCTTTCCTGTGCTTGCCACCTTTTGCCTGCTTCTTTACCTCATCTATTATGCTCTCTTCGGCCGTCAATAATTTGACAAAGGCTTTCTCCAGTTCACGGTCCAGCTTTCCAGGCTTCTGTGTTCGACATCGGCTCGAGCAGTACTTGGCTGGCGTGTTTGTATTTGCTGTCGCGGTAGTTCGTCTCGCACTAATTACTCTGCCGCATGAGTGACAGTACGGAGTTGCTTCGCCTCCGGGTAACAAGTAGAAGGGTGCTGGTGTTGCTTGCGATTTACCGGGTCGACTCCAGCTGTCCATCCAACTCATCTTGACCGGCTCCGATGACCCTCGCTGAAGGTGGTGCTGCGTAGAGAGATGTCTGCAATCTTGTCTCAAGGCGTGGAGTGTTGCTGCGTGTAGTTTTTGAACATTTTTCATGCAAGGCATGTCGCTCCAAGATTTGCTGGGATGAAGACGCTGTCCGGGTTGAGCGATGGATATCGTGGTGATGATGTCATTGTCGTCATCGAGCGCCGCGAAAAGATCCAGGTCAATCAACATCATTTGGCACTACGACACAGCGATACTGACTTTAGCCGCAGAAAAATCACTACCGATTGCGGTAAGACATCTAGTGTCATTGGGAATCTCGGTACAAAATATTATCTCGAGCTCTCACGCCAGTCTAGGGTAATCCAGCACTAATCTTGGACAGCATTTTCCAGCTCAAATAGTCAGCTTTGTTGGATCAAAATAAATACTTGAAGTATTCCAACCTCCATGATTTTCAAGTATAAGTGTCTTGACTAGTGAAAAGGTGAAGATAAATTACTGGAAGAATAACCATCCAATACTGGTGAAGAATGTGATTTCTGATAGCTACAGCTAAGCTAAACTGATATTAGTCGACGAAGGCAGGAAGGGAAACAGAAAGATAGGAGGCTCCCTATAGATAAAGATGTAAAAGAATCAAGTCAAAAGATTAAATGCGATACCCTATGCCAAAATATTGATTAGATAGTAGAAATACACTGAGATGAGGTTAAACGACAATTTACTGAGTAACGAGAAGAGTGCTCGCAACACTTGGTACACCTGCCGAGTTGATAACAAACAACATCCAGTACCCAGGCAAAGCAATACCAGAGTCGCTTGGAACCTGGAAAAAATAGCTGTTCCCACTTCCGGTACTCCTCAAACTCAGAGGAATACGACGCTGGTCAGTATTAACTGTATGTGTTGATGTACCGTATCGGATCAACGAAGCCTGCTTAATGCTGGTATCTGTCGAGATTGTGATCTTGCCACCGACCTTGACCTTCTTAGCCGAGACTTTGGTGACCTTGGGACGTGTCGCCAGCTTTCCGCTAGAATCGTAAAGATTGTTTGGTGTATATATCTGGGCGTCGAAATGATTGGTGTCGCAATCGCCGCAAAGGCCGCCACCACCGTTGAAAACCCTGCCATCGGGGAGTAATAAGGAAATACTGTGATATACTCGGACTATGGAATTTGGCTGCTGTTTGTAGAAAGTGTCATCGTTGGGGACATAAAGCTCTGGTGTAAGCTGAGGAGTTGAGTCGGCGAAAGGAATGCCACGCTGTTGACCGCCAGTGATGAAAACGTTTCCGTCGGGGAGAATAACAGAAGTGTGAAAGGTTCGGGGGTAATACAAGCCGTTGCTAGCAAAAACTGTCTTTGGCGTGCTTCCAGGCTCGCCGATTGTGATGATGTGAGCGTTGGTCGTGGCATCAGAGTCTTGATAGCTTGGTGAACCGCCAAACGTAAGGATCTTTCCTTTGACTGCATCATACATAACAGCGTTTCCGCACATCGCGTCTGGATCAGTGCCGCGGCTGGACTGACGTTTGCCGGCTGACTTTGTATCGCTGTTTCCGCTGGTATAATACCAGTTCATAGCAGTGCTAGGTCCAGCTTGGAATACTGAACCCTTCTTCCAGCCGAAGAGCCATCCATGGTTATCTGAGCGATAGAGGCCCTGTTGATCGGCAGTCAACATTGGCTTGACCAAAGCTCCCGGCAGCGAAGTCCATGTTTTCGAAGATGGGTCGTAAACTTCGCCGTTCTTCTCAAAAATACCACCGCTCCATGACCCGCCGATAGTAAATACGCGACCATTCGATAGAGTTGCGGATGACTGATAGCCCCGGGCAACCTTCATATCAGGGCCTGGGATCCAGCTATCACTGGAGGAGTCATAAAGACTTGTTTTTTCAGCGTTATTTCCACCAGTGACAACAACCTGACCGTTTCCATCCATAGAGATACCGGGACAAAACATATCGTGCTTGGTGACAGTCACAGTGCGCTGAGAAATCACACCAGTAGAAGGATCCCAAGTCGAGGTCAAGGTTATGCCGCCAGGGGAGCCTCCGAATGCATCGTTGCGGTAGGAGGACCAAACCAGAACCTTTCCAGATGTTGGCTCAACTGCAGCGGCTACTGGGACGATAGGAAAGTCAAGTGTCGGGCCCCAGCGTCCGAGGCCGGGTTGGGGGCTGGTATAAGAAGCTGCTTGGAAGACGTTGACCTCGGCGATGCTGGTCCAAGGCTGGTAGTTTGCTTCAGTGACAGCGACAAGACGGACGTAACGAGCAGGACGGGTCTCAAAGTTGGAGTATTTCACAGTGTTGTCAGCGAACCATGTTCCAGTCGCGACAGCGTCGCCCCAATTCTTCCCGTCTGTGCTGAGAAAGACGTTGTGACGACCGATCCAGCCGTGATCACTACCATCTTGGCGAGGAAGAACAGACAGGCCATTCACATTCTGAGAAGAGCCCATGTCAATAGTGATGGTATGAGGAGGCTTTGGATCATTGGTGCCTCCAGGGGCCCAATTAGTATGCCAGAAGGTATTGCTGTCACCGTCGATGGCCTTGGAACACTCGTCTCCCTCATGCTGGCTATCGCAGGTGACTTTCCATTTGTCGCGGTTGATAGCCGTGCCGATGGGGGCTGAGGCTCTAAGACTCAAGAATTGCAAGGATCCTTCGGGAGTCTCAGCTTTTGAAGCCGGCTGGGAGATGGCGACAGCACTAGTGCTCCCGAGGTAAAAAGCAAGTGTCCAAAAGGACTTCATCGTAACGAAAGTAATGGAAGAGAATTAATTGTTAGCTATGGAGAAGAAGAAGAGTGAATGAGTGGAATAGACCGGACTGAAAGCATCAGCAATTTGGTCGGAGGACATTATGTTATTTATTGATTACTCTTCTGGTACAAGTTTGTTCTAACAGGACTGACATCAGACGCACAGCCGAGACGGTAGATCCATCGCACCGCAGGCATCACTCACATCTACCATACTTTCAGCTCACATGGTTTAGTTTAGCTAGGCGGATCGAGGCAACTACCTTCAATATCGGATCGGGTTTACGAAACGACCAGTCCTCCAATTGGCCAGCAAAGTTCAAAGTATACTAAGAAAAGAAAAGGGTCTCCTCGTATTGGCTTACAGGTTACACAGCAGAATGAGGCCCACCTGGGCTTGTTTTGTTTCAGGTCAGGTTAAATTCTGCACAGCGTCTGAGCGCCCCCTATTGAGTTAGAGTGGCTAGAGTGGTGAGAGAAAACAAGACTAAAACTGGACGGGAAGATCGACGGATGGGAATTTGGCTCCACGATGTTTAATTAGTTCAAGCCACAACGGCCATTTCCCCTGACTTGGTATATTGGCGTCAATGACGCCGCGTCATGCAGATGTGAGACTCTGGGGAAATTTGTACGACGACCATCAACAAGAGACCATGAAAACAAAGACCCGATTGTCAATCGACAGTCAAGAACCGATGTCCCTAGTTTAGCTTGTACCTACTAGCAATATTTGCATGATGTAATTGTTACTCTTAGCCGTTGGACTATCGATTGTGGCTTCAAAAAAGTTCGGTACTTTTTAACACTAAGCTATCAACCTGGAGCTTGGATGCCGTTATCTCCCACTTCACTTGACAGCCGAGGTTGAGCATGCATGATAATGAACCGTCAGGCGAGAGGAGCGATGATAGTCTAAAGTTAGAGATCGCGCATGTGACGATCTTCTGGAGATGAAGCTTACGAGAAGTGCTAGAATACTTGAAGTGCGGCATCCCGCAGCCAACGACCTTTTGTCGTTCGTGTGATTGGTTGCCATTACGTTACATTGTAGGCCATCTCCATGGCCTGCAAGATCGGAAAGTACACTAGGCTAAGTAAGCCGAGCTGTCTGGACTGGAAAACTGTGTTCTAGGTGGTGCCCAGCATGCCCTTCATGCACTTTGACAACTCGATTTTCGCGATACTCGAAATGGAAAGCCCCGATGTTCTACAGAAATAATTTGAGACTAAATAATTATCATAAGCAGGTAAATCCATTCAAGAGTCGGTATGCTGATGCAAAGTCAGCAAGAATCTGACAAGAGATTCGTTGCGCCGCTTGGCGTCAGCACTATTTCTATGCTTCAATATTATGTGAGCTTAAAAACCGACTGCTCCCCAATCTCATAGGATCATGGACTCTCCGACTTGCAAAATCTAATCTACTTGACTCTTATCTATCGCTAGCTGTGGCGATGCGCTTCCTTACGGATTCCCGTGGCCTGGGTGACCCAAACTCTGAGGAGGTCCCTCTCCTTGTTATTGGGGCCGGGCTCCCTCGCGCTGCCACATCATCAATGCAAGCGGCCTTTGAGCAGCTAGGCTGCGGACCATGCATGCATATGGCAGAGATCCTTCCCCATCCTTCGCGTTTACGCCTCTTCATCGCCGCGCTGCGAGAGAAGAACCCCAAAGTTCGGCAAAAGATGGTCAAGCAACTCATTCACGGTCATCGTTCCATATGCGATCTTCCTGTCGTGTACTTCACGCCAGACATGATGGATGCATATCCAGATGCCAAAATTGTGCTTAACCAAAGACCTGACCCTGAAGTCTGGGCCAAGAGCGCGGAGGAGAGCTTCTGGTTCTTCTTCAGCCCTTGGTTCTACTGGGTCGGTCTGCTCTGGTCTTCTGATCGGATGTGGTATACACTCAATATGGAGAGCATCAAGTTGGGCAAGGAGAAGTATGGCTCAGCTGAAATCTTCTCAGCGGAAATGTATAACAAGTACAACGAGGAGGTGTTGGCTGAGGCGAAGAAGAGGAATCGAGAGGTTCTCCAGTTCAAGGCAGAGGATGGATGGGAGCCTCTTTGCAAATTCTTGGGCAAAGTCGTTCCGAGCGAACCTTTCCCACGATTGAATGAGAAAAAGACCTTCCAGGTCGTGAAATATGTATTCATCGCGAAAGGGATTTTGTCTTGGGTTGCTCTTTTCGGCACCACGTGGGGATTTTGGAGAGTCGCGTCGTGGTACATGTAACTATACGCGTGCGTTCAGCCACGACCATCAAATATAGAGAGAGAGCATAAAATTGACGTTGTAAAAAGCAAAAAATGAATCGCTTGTTATGCTAACTGGAGGGTTCGAACCTCCGCGGTTTCCCACTGCGGGTTTGGTTTCTGATAAGAACCTAAACACAGCGCCTTAACCACTCGGCCAAGTTAGCGATGATGATTCGGGTGGTTTTATGGCTCGTGAATGAACACCAAGACTTGGTGCCTAACTCATGATGAGCATGTGAAAGAACCAAAAGCTACCAAATATCCATCATATTAAGAAGAAACATACGGAGAGTACGGAACTCATTTTCATATTCGTGCAAAGGTTTGATGGGATGAATGCGTAAGGCGAATTTGCAATGGGCAAATTGGTGGAGCTCCAGATAACCAGCACAATCTGACACAGCCTAAGGACAACGTCATGGCAACATCTATCACTTGAATTTCTGTGTCTTATCATTTACTCATAATATCTATCAATCTTGTTCATAGCGGCTCCAACAAGAATCCAAAAGTCGTCTCCTCAGTCTTAACCATAAGATCTTCACGAACAGCGGGTCCGCAAGCACCCGATCCAACACCAGCGACCTTGCTATCCAGCCTGATAAACACAGCATTATCCTCTTTCAAGTCAGGAGGATGTCTAGCCTCATGAATAGTTGTATCCCTATGATGAGACGCCAAGAAGCTGAAATTCTTTCCATCGAGTCGCGTCGCACGTAGTCCAATGCTTGGGGACTTGGAGTCCCGAAGTGATACCCATCGTGTGTCCTCCCTGTTACCATTCTCTTGGGGAACATCGTAAGGAGTCTGGAGCTCAGATATAGACTCGGCGTTCCAGATTCCAACGCGTTGGGAATCCTTCTTGTCGGGATAGCTTTCTCCAGGTCCGCGGCCGAGCCACTTGACATGCTCCAGCGTCTTGCTACCATAGAGATTAAGACCTATTCTTGGAACGTGCTCGGGGAATGATCCTGTTGGAGATAGGCGTGTGACGTTGACACTGAGAGCTCCAGTGAGGTAGACTGTATACTCAATCTGGCAGTCCCATCCCCAGAACAGAACTGGAGGAGTGATGAAGGTATGTGACTTGACAACGATCTTGTCTGAGTTGGAGGCGTCAACGGAGAATGATCGAAGTTGAGATTGTAGTTGCTCAACCCCAAATCTCTCCCAATAGGGAACGGCCCCAGGGACGTCGTTGTCGGTCTTCGGGCGCCAGAACGATGGGATGATTGCAGCCTGTGTCTTGGGGTCGAAGGTAAGGAGTGTTACGTTGTTTGAGACCCAGCTCTTCAGAGCACCATAAGCGCGATCAAATACAAACTCGAAGTTCTTGCCAATGACTGATACAGCAGCGCCCTTCTCTGTCACTGACAGTTTAGAAGTAAGAGTGTTGCTTGCGGCGAGAGCAGCATTGGCATCAGTCTGAGGGGCCTGGAGCTGCTCCTGACACCAAGCAATCTCGTGGCCAGCGGGCGCCCAAGCTGTGGAGTGCTTGAGGGATAGTGTCACCGTCAGGTAGACCTCGTCATCTTTGTTGTATCGCTTGGCGTTGACTGGAAGAGATACAGAACGTGTCTCGCCAGCTGGAACCTCAGGGATGTCGAAAGACCCAGAGTGAATCAGTGTTGACCTGTTTCACTGTTAGCGTCCTCCAATTCAAACTTACTTGGATGGGAATATACTCACTCTTGGCCGAACTGCTCCACCTTGTAAGATGCAGTCAGGTGGTCTAGACCAGCAAAGTCATGCCAATTCTCAATCTTCAGCTCTCCATCCTTGAAAGAGAACCCAACGGGTTGGATGACCTTCTTGAATTCTGTGAGTCCAGGTGTAGGCTCATGCTGACTGTTCAAAAGGCCATCCATGACGAAGGTCCCGTCGTTGGGTGTATCTCCAAAGTCACCGCCGTAAGCGTAATATCCTGCTCCCTCGTGGTCATCCTTCCATAGACCGTGGTTTGCCCACTCCCAGATGAAACCACCTTGAAGACGGGGATAGTCGCGGAAGGCTTGCTCGTAGTCTTCTAGCCAGCCGGGTCCGTTGCCCATGGCATGTCCATACTCACAAAGGACGATGGGCTTCTCGTACTTGCCGTCCTGGACACCCTCTTCTTCAGCGTACTTGATCAAGCGATCAACCGTGGGGTACATATAACTATACATGTGTGTTGTTTCGGCCTCCATGTCACCCTCGTAGTGAATCAATCTCGAAGGATCAGCCTCAGTGGCATACTTGAACATCTCTCTGTGGTTGTCGCCATAGAAAGCCTCGTTACCGAAACTCCACATGATAACACTGGCGTGATTCTTGTCACGGTTCAGGACAGCACGAATACGGTCAAGGTAGGCGTCCTTCCACCTGGGGTTGTTGGAAGTGAACTCAGCAGCCTTACCGAAAGCAAGCTTCTTTCGCTCGCCATAGTCCATTGACTCAGGAATGTCGAGAGGTCTAGCAACAGCATCGTAGAAGCCGTGGCACTCGAGGTCAGCCTCCGCCATTACCCAGAGACCATACTCGTCGCAGAGATCAAGAACTCGAGGGTCATGAGGCTGGTGAGCGCAACGAAGAGCGTTGATGTTATGCTTCTTCATAATGAGAAGATCACGCTTAGCGAATTCCAGAGGAACAGACCGGCCGAGAAGAGGGTGATGTTCGTGGCGGTTGACACCTCGGAGACGAATGCGTTTGCCATTGACCTTCATTAGGCCATCCTTCAGCTCGACAGTTCTGAAACCAACGCGTTGCTGGACTCTGTGAAGGACAGTCTGCTTATCTTCAGATTTGAGCGTTATCTCTGCTGAATACAGGTATGGTGTCTCCGCTGTCCATTTCTTTGGATCCTCGACATCAAGGCTGAGAGTAGCTTTTGACTGTCCATCGAAAGAGGTCTCAGTAGACCCAATGATAGCGCCCCCGTTCTTTGCAAGCTCAGAGACTGTGAGCTCGACAACGACGCCTTTTTGAGCAGAGACATCGACGGACGCGCTAAGCTTGGCGTTCTTGTAGTCAGCATCAAGATGTGGCGTGAGGAAGAAATCATCGATTCTGGCAGCTGGGAAGGAAATGAGATACACATCTCGGAAGATGCCTGCAATGATTAGTGATTGGCTGAACTGGTGGTCTGGACGTTACTAACCTGACAGCCACCATTGGTCTTGATCTTCGATGTACGTCGCATCAGACCATTGATAAACCCTGACAAAGAGCTCATTCGGGCCCTCGCGGTTGACAAACGAAGAAACGTCAAATTCAGAAGGATTTCTTGAACCTTGAGCGTATCCGATCAGGGTGCCGTTCACCCAAATATGATAAGCGCTATCAACTCCATCAAAGCGCAATCTCAGCTGAGAATCTGCAGCCCAGCCCGTCGGGACATGAAATTCTCGACGATAAGTTCCCGTAGGGTTCTCTGTAGGAACATATGGCGGGTAGACAGGAATAGGATACTGAACGTTGGTGTACCAGGGCTTTCCGTGGCCTTGAAGCTGCCAATGGCCAGGGACCTGGATCTGACCGTAAGCGACGTCTTTTGCGCCTGGTTCAGGTGCTTCCAGAACTGTGCCGGCCAGAGAAAAGTCCCATGTTCCGTTCAGTGAGATTGAAGTATCAGGAATATGATACGAACGGGTGGGGAGAGTGTTTCTCCTAAAGACAGCTTCGTTGATGTAGTCCGGGCGGGAGGGATCCTCTTGGAGAGTGATGCCCTTTGGCTCGTGCTGGATGCTGTCTCCCATTTTGACGATGAAAGAAAGGTAATTGAAATGAATTGAAAGACTAAGTCTTAGGAAAGATTGGACTTTTATCTTGCAATTCTTCCTCCGCGATAGCACAGCCCCCGCATCGTGATACAACTTGCTCCTACTCAACACGTGCTTCGGATTGACTCTCGGGGAAGAGAGGACTCCACTAGAATCCATGATAGGTGCGGGTACGTGGCTCGATTGGTGTTGATCTTGTCTTGTTTAGTGGAACAGCCTGAATGCACCAGATCGTATTGGGGTTAGAGGGTAACAGTCCGGGGATGTCGGAGCCGGAGCGGGGCAAGACTTGGAGGGCTTGGCTGACTCCCCGACAGCGGAACAGGCATGGGGAAATTGTTACGTGCCCTCCGCGTCTGACTTCATGGGAGCTGTGATAGGAAAATATGGCTTGGTAATAGTCGAGAAACTTCGGAATGAGGCGTATTTGAGTAGCAGGCAAGAGTAATGAAGTCCGTTCCAAGCCTGGGAGTGCATTGGTGGAAGGCTTACATCAAATGTTGACCATGTTGACCACGTCCACCAGAGAACCAGAACATACTTGCAGATTATGTGCATGACAAGACAAACTTATGATTGATAGCGTGCCATACTTTCTTAAACCATGTTATACCATTGGTTACAGCACTGAACCTCTCTACTCCTCTTGGCATGGTCGAGGGGCCTCTAGACTGGCAAACTAGTTAGAGGACATGTGTGCATATCCAAATCTATTATTAGGAAGACGAGCAAGCTTCTAGCCCCCAAGTCACTATCAAGGAAGGCGGTCCACTATTAGGGCTGAGCTGTCCTTGGCGTTGGCGTTAGATATCGAGTCAGTCCTTTGTTGAAGTGTATCACTGGGTTTTACTCAAACACAACAACCCTTTCTAATACCTACAGAATTACATTATCAAAGGTATGGTAGAATCTGAGGCCATTTTATTAGCCTGTCGTCTATTTCAGGTACAATAGAACGTAAGGAAACCCTCATATGTTGTTGAAAACCTGGCATGATTTCGTAAGAAGTTGGTGCCAGAGTCAGCAACAGCGAAGCAGCTACTCGGTGATTGGCCAGGCTACAGGATGCGAAGGAATGACTGCTTGGCTTCAAACGATACTTACCATTGTAAATCAGTTTGCATCTGATATATGCAGGTATCTACTCAAACCTTTACCTTTCTCATTATATAAATACGAAAACAGTGGTCGCTTGCGATAAGATAAGGCCGATATGTGATTATGTGGCCGCGTTTCACATTACAGTTGCCGAACTTCCGAGATGGGGAGATACTGCACTATCGACCAATGAATTGTTGCTTTTCAAGCATGTTGGTTCCGCATATTCATGAACCTCGTAAGTGACAACGCGTTCTCAGCCAACAAGGTCTCCACTGCCGGATATTCGGCACATATTGCCTGGCATAGCCCCGTTTGCACATGTCATATCACCAGTACCTTTCGCCCATTTCTTCGACCTTCATGAACAAAATACCGCTAATCCAGCCACAAAACCCTTGGAATACCACCCGGCATATTGTGATGTCACCAAACATCTCCTTCGACTCCGGCACTATCGATAGATTCAACCGGGCCGCTGCCGGTTATATCCTGCCTCTCCTTCTCCTAGTCACGAATCTGATTACGTACATCAACAAAGATGCATCCAAAGCTTATGATCTTACTTTTCTTAACGTCTTTGCCAACCTCTATTTGCTTGGAGCCTATCTTAGAGGCGACAGGTTCGGCTAATGGCCCCCGACCAAGTGCTGTGAACCAAGAGATGTATCTTGAGTTGCTTCAAGCACTGGAACAACTGCAGCATGGAGAACCGGAGAACAAGGTACCTGAGAAACGGAGATCTGTTAGTAATGCCAGTTTCCTGTCTATTGACAAAGTAATGACTCGGTTTTAGATATATGATCGTGTATGGGACGCTATCGCGCCGTCACATGAGTTTAAAGAGGGATTAAGGGTAAGATGGCCTGCTTCTTGAACGGGAAAGAGAAGTTCTGACATATCAATAAAAGATAATATTCCTTCGCTGGAGTAAGTTCGAGCAGATGATCCGTGACTTGAAGATGGACGGGAACTGAGTACTTAGCTTTCGAAATCAAGCATACCTTCGGTGTAGCAGACTGCGGACACTTCAGTGGGTATGCCGGTCCAAATAAAGAGATATACTATCAGTATGAGGTTTGTCTATCTCTATCTAACTAAATGTCAGAAGCTAAACCAGGGAAGACTGATGACGGCCACTGCGACACTGTCATCGAACAAATCGAGCTTGAGAAGGCAATCGAACGTCGTGTTAAAAAAGAAGGGGCAACTCTTCGTGCCACCGAATGCATGGACCTTACTGATACTGGGGTTTGGAATGGTCACCTTCTCATTGGGCCGACCAAGGGCTTCGACTACGAGAAAGAATGCGGGCCAAAGCTTATTGTTACTCCAGTGTCCATGATGTGGGATTTGGAAAGTTTAGAGAAAGAAGAGAAGGAGAAAGAGAAAGAGAAGCAAGCTGACCGTGAGCTATAGAGAACCCAGCCGGCTGGATATGAGAAACCAAGCAGTGATAGGCTATCGATGTACTATTAATAGGCAAATGAGTAAATGCCCAGGAAGAAATTACCAGAGAAGTCAATGTCATAAAGAATGCTCCTCAAAAAGCGACAACTACAGTAAAAGAAATGCATGCAGGGTATGCTGACAGCTGTAATTGCTTGGTACTTCTTACGTCACTGAAGCATGAAGTAATTTCGTCTTCAGACAATTGTATCAAATTGGAACCAATGGCACTGTAGCCTAAGATTTCAGGAGACCTACTTTGGGACAATGAGCTTATCTAATTTATGGGTATATTAGAACAACACTAGCCATTGGCCGAACAAACATGCTTGTTCTAATCGACCCATGGCCTCTCTTCTGTTGCTTGTCTAATGGTTCTGTGGAAGCATTTTAACGGCCTGATTATGACCGATTTTGGGGTCAGGGAAACAGTCTTGAGACCCATAACGCGACTCGTAGACGGATTTGATGACAGGTTTTTAATCTTCACAATACAGCCAACATAGCGAGAAGTCTGATCCATCGTGCAGTGCCAACCATCGTCTAGAAGTACCGGCTTACACAAGAGCAAGGAGCCTTGGGGATCTCAGAGCCAGACCGGTCGATTCATCAAACTAGCATGAAGAGGCAGTATGGAGTGTCACGTCTTCTGGATTGTCGACAGATATGATCATCGATGTCATTGTCCAAGCGGCAATTCGGCACAAATCGAAGATCAACAGCCTTCAATGACCAACTGGAAGACGCAGAAGATGAAGGATTGTGCTTGCAGCAAACGTATAATGACTCTTGATGAAAACAAGGATAGAATCCTTCGACTGATGCTCTTCGGGATATAGAAAGGCCCGAGCATCCATTTCGCAGGGTTTCCTAGTAGCCCAATCGGTAGTGTTTATAATGGATGTTTCTAAGGGTACACAAGAATGAGGAACTTACAGGAGCACTTAGGAATTTGCCAGTAACACAAAGGATTGACTGAACACCAGTAACTCATCCCTAAGAACTCTGCTATCTGTCGCCGCAGTCCGAGCCAAACGCGAAGCCCTGGCGCTTATTCTGCGGGAGATGCCGTTCTTCCGGGACACATCGATCATTTTTCATATATAGAGCTACCCGAGGCTACAGTCGAAACGTGTTGGTTCTACATCTGTAAAATTCTCGTAAGTTTCTGTGCCGCTTGGAGGACCAACAACATTTTACATGGGTCGGATAAGCGGCATGCTCAATTCTACGCCGAAGATACCCTCATTTTCCGGATCTTCTGACATTTGGAGACTTTCTCTCGTTACATCACCAAATCCTTCCGAATCCTCGCCAAAGACTTATAAGAGACCGATTGATTCCCAAGGTCTCATCTTCAAGCCATAGTAATGACTCCAGCACTTCAACTCGAGCCTCACTTCCTCGATCAAATTGTACAAGCATCAGCAGGATACATCCTTCCCACTGTTCTCCTCGCAGCGAATCTGGTTGCCTATCTCAGTCAAGATGAAACCCGTCCTTATGAGCTTCTTCGTCTTAATGTCCTTACCTTTGTCTATTTACTCTATGCCTACCACAGAGGTGACAGAGGCCATTAACGAGACCGAGGTTGTGAACATTAATGAGGCTGTCAAGATGCCGGACTCTCTGGCTCTGTACCATCTTGAGGACTTTGAGTCCGAAAACTATGCCCTCGAGAAGCGCAGGCACGTTACAGTAAGTCCACTCTATGGTTGATTGCTCATAGTGCTGATGTATCGAAAGGTTTGCGAAAGGATTATCACCATCACCTCTCACTGCGTCATCATCGGGGGTGCTATCAAGGTAAGAAATCCGTCGGCCGAAATGGCAGGTCTTTAATAATGATCTTTCAGGACGGGATTCTCCAGATCAGTAAGTAGGATATAGCCATATGGGACTTGAGCTAACAGGACTCTCAGGTGCTGCCATTAAGCATGCATCAAATGTCAAGACTTGTTCCACCTTTACCGGACATGCTGGCCCGAACGGAAACCTCTTCTACCGCTATCGTGTATGTTATCCTCACTCCTTATTACACTGAAAGGTGCTCACAATCATGACCGCAGTCTACCGGTAGACACTGTGACACAACTGCTGAGCAGTAAACCATCGCAGGTGCAATCGAGCATCACATCAAGAACCATGGGCACAAGATCTGCGGCACTCAGTGTTTGGAATTAACCCATGGCGGAACCTGGCACGGATATCTCCTCATTGGACCGGCGAGCATGACCATAAAGCTTACTGTGGACCAAAAGTCACCTTCGAGCATTGCGACTCGGGAGGCAAGGGCGACATGAATTAGCCCGATCAAGAATATGGCTGGTCACGCTGAAACAGCAAGCCTACAGCGTCTGCCCAGTCACCCCTCTCAAGGTCGGTATAGTTTGAAGCACAGGAGTTGAGTTGCAAATTGTTGATGATAAAGATGAGAGAAAGAAGTACAGAACTTTTCATTCTCGACTATGATACGCAGATAGCCAGAGTCAAATTTACATTGGAAGCCCCACGTAGCGCTTTACCCTCGATTACTTATATACCTTCAGTATACAGCATTACAGTAGCTTTAATGATACAGCATAAGTCCAGTCAATAGCAATCCCTTATGTAGCTATCTGCTTGTTGTATGAGCCACATGCTTCGATCAACACTCGGTGAATCTCCACCAAACGATACCTCGCGCCAGTTTCGAAACAATCTCTCGAGATGACTCCCTACAAGCGTCGCTCGTGATCCAATGAACTCTTTCAGAGCTGGCACGTGCGATGCAGCGAGGATGATCAGCATTGCCCCAGACATCCTATTCCTAGTCAGCACGATCTGATTCAGAGGTGTTATCAACTTACGACAGAGAGCATATCCAGGTATCAATCAGAACTGTCTGCGGGAACCCTCGAAGATCTAATGCATGTAGCAAACATGCATCAAGGCATAACTTGCAGTTCTGCATAGCATCTGGTATTGAAGGCACCCTCGTTTCAGCGTAGCTAGTGCTTAGCATCCACATCAGGTAGGGTCGGTATATCACCCCCTTGCAGGTGAGATATCGCTGCCGAAGAAAGCCTCCAGCCGCTGTTGCTGCCTCTTCCGTATCTATGCTGAAGGAGAACGACGCTGGTAAAACTTCACGCCAATCATCCAGTTGACGCTGGAGTTCAGCGACGATGCGTGGAAAGCGAGTGTGATCAAAAGCGGCGCCGGTATCTTTTGCGTAAAGTAGTTGATGGACTCTGTTGAGGAGACGCCGCATACTGATACAGGCCAAGAAGTAGAGGGAAGATTCTTCTTCTACGATTTCGGATGGGTGCGTGTGATATGTGCTTGGTAAGGGGATGGAGGACTCAACGCGAGCGATTCCTGAAGGGGGACACGCTGAGAGCTCAGCCATGTAATCACTAGGGCAGGTATTAGTACCTCATCTCAATCTTGTTACGCATGAATCTTTAAGGTTGGCTTACCTTTCTAGAATGTAGCATGACCAGAATATCCTTCTAATGCGTTCTTCCGCTTCGTCGTCGTGTGTGTTTGGCGGATAGGACAGAAGCAGCATGCATCTCGTCGCTGTGGCACTGAGGTACTCCCAAGCTTGAAGTGGCCGGACCAAAGAGGCGAAGTAAAGGCTAGCACGTCAGAAAGGATGGTCTACGGAAGACTGGGGTCATCGTACGCTGTGAAGAAGAGACATTGGGTGCTTTGGGAGTCAACTTGCAGATGCGCGACATGGAGCTTCTTTAGAGCTAGCTGGAAATATATGTCACCAAGCTTCCGCTTCCGAAGTCTTCTGTCTTTCTCTGTTCCATCGGGCTCAGCGGTAAATCGAAGATCTTCTGCAGCTTGGCTTGCACATCCCAAAGCCAAGGTGAGTAGACAAAGACAAGAGTGAACCGTATCCTCTGAAGGCATCCCGGTTTGAAGTGTTGCACGTATGTTGCCGAGCTGTTCTTGTGACATGGAAGGATACCAGAAGTTGATGTTCCGTTCAAATGCCTCTAGCATCGAGGTTATGTCTTCAGCGTCGACGTATGGGTACATGGGATTCGATGCCACTGCTAGCGGTGGCCGTGCCTGTTCAAGATAGAAGATCGAGTCTCCATCGTGTCGGAGCAGCGGAAAAACATCAAAGTGAGGCCATTGGAGTATCGACTCAGTTGTCGAGGTATGCATAGAGTCCAAGACCGCATTCTCGAGGTTGTTGACATTCTCACGCTGGTCTTGACTGGTCGGTGTTTGGATCGCATGACTCTGACGACGGAGGTTCAGATCTGGGGAGGAACCTGAGAATGAGTTGGTGCGATTTGTTTGAGGTGAGTTGGCTAGTTGAACACCGTTCGGCTACAATGGTCAAAGCTAGATATGTAGAAGAGATACTTGTGGCTTACGATGGCAGATCTTAACTCATGTAGGGTCTTCTCGACTCGGAGAACGCTTTCTAGGATGAGATCGTTCTTGCTCCTCCTACAGTAAGGTTACATTGCTGGAGCGGAGCAGTAGATTGAAGACTGAGGCTTACGAGTTGGCTTCAGATCCGTACGTGCAGTCATGGCCGATCGACGCACATGTTGCGCAAGGATTGTTTCCATCGCATCTATCGCTATCAGCCAAGCTGTCAAGTTCCTGGTAGATCACCCAACCTTGTCTTGCGGGTACGACAAGCATCACACTAATGGTCGGTCAGCACATGCAACAGAAGCAATGTCTCTCGACTCACAGCATGCGACGTCCTCAGCCTCTTCCTCGCAGGCCATTCATCATTTGCTTGATCCATTGCGCTGGGAACTGAACTGAACTGAACTGAACAGCAATTCGCTCCGGTACGGGCCGAGGTGAACGTGGGGAAAAGAGGAGATGATGAAGGACGAGTTTGTGAATCATCTGATGGATCACGGGGATGCTCGGTCCGAGGTCAATTGAAGCTCGTGATTGGTGCGGGAATTCATTCGGGGAATGCGTGCGTTAGTTACCCCAGCTTTTGTGACTTGGTCCGATTGGACACTTCCTTGGTCTGCGAGCGAGGTTGGTGTAAAAGCTTGATGGGCATGAGACCTTGGAAATACTGGGGTCACAATCAAGGTCAAGGTCATGAGGTGCCATTGCTCGCTGCGACGTGGTATGCAGATCGGGAAGTGAGGCCGAGGCTTTGGCGATCGGCAGACAAGTTTAATGGGAACTCAATTGACACGCGATACGAAATTGTCGCGAACCAATTGACGCCTAAAACAGTAAAATTTGGGACATGTTTCTGGCTGGGCGCTGCTCTAGGGCTGATTACGGTGAGATATCACGTTGGAAAGGTCAACATTTGTAGAGTAATAGTGCGTTATGCATCATATTGATTGCGATGAAGCTATCTTCAGTATGGCTACCTATAACATGGCGAGGCAATTGAGATTGACCAGATCAAACCTCTCCCGCAAGCTTCGCATCTCCCGTCACATTCAGAGTGTTCATAACAGTCTGCGCATCCCTCTTCTGAAGACTCTTCTTGACAGGGTTGGGGGCCTCAAACACTTCCGACAATTCCTCAAGAGTACGATCCTTAGTCTCCGGGAAGAAGAAGTAGATGAAGACAGCCTCAAACAGATCCCAAAAGACAAACACAAGGTAGAAGTAGTATCCGATGTCCTGGAAAGCCGGACCACTGCTGTACTGGATGATGGTCGAGGCAATTGAACTAGCAAGGTTACCGACGGCAGTGCCCTTGGCTCGAATGTCGGTGGACAAGCATTCGGCGATGTATGCTGACTGAAGAGGAGTCCAACCGAAAGAGAACACGATACCGAAGATGAAGATCATGGCAACGGTGGCATTGGCTGCAGAAGCATTGTCGGGTTGATCGAGGGAGAGCTTGCTCGTACCGGTGATGACGGCGAAACAGCAAGAGCAGAAGATGATTGAGTAGATCAGTAGAGGACGGCGACCAACGACATCAGTAAGACGAGCTCCTAGAATGGCACCGAAGAAGCAAAGCACAGGGTTGATGCCGTTCAGAGCCAGGACCTTCTTCTCGTTGGTGATGCCGGCTTGCTTCAGCATCACGGGGAGATAATAAGAGCTAGACACGGTTAGCGAAAGCGAGAAACTAAACAAGAACTTGGAGCGCACCTCAAACTGTTTCCACTGACTTGTCCAAAGACAGCCATACCCAAGACACCAATAAGTCGGCGTCGCGCACTGTGGGTGTTCCAGAGTCCACGGTAGTCCCACCAAGACTTATCGGTAGCATCAGCAGCAATCTGGTTCGACATCTCCTTGATCTGCAGCACGACCATAGGATGGTTCTCATCACCTTCACCATGGTATGTAGCAAGAACTTGAACAGCATCCTCAACTCTGTCTTGGGCAATGAGCCATCGTGGAGACTCGGGCAGCCACAGAACGCCGAGCGCAACGATACCAGAGGTAATCATCTGGCACCAAATGGGAACTCTCCAGGCAATGTCACCATCGATATAACTGCAGCCGTAGACGACCCAACTGGCGATGATGCTACCGATGTACCAGGTACAGTTGTACAGACCAGTAATGGTGCCTCGCCAGTTGGGGTGTGCCATCTCGCTAACGTAGCAAGGGGCAGAGACACAGCAGAAGCTGACGCCGAAGCCGAGGATGAAACGGCCGCCGAGGAACTGACCTCGTCCCGTGGATGTAGCTTGGACGCATGTTCCGATGATGACTACGATGGCGCCGGTGAACATGCCCCATCGTCGGCCGAAGAAATCGTTTACGGGGGCGGTGAAGAAAACGGCGGCGATGGAACCGATGTTGTACATAGCGAAGACGATACCGGTCGAAGAACCCTCTGAAGACCTGCGACTGTTAGTTCAGGTCTTTTGTTTTTCTTTCTTGATGGTTTTACACACATGTTGAAGTAGCGTTGGTATGCCTTCATGCCGTTGATACCACCGAGAAGACTGCCATCATATCCGTTCTTCTCACGTTAGCAACCAGCCCATTGTCCTCTCGTGGAAAACTTACCAAGCAACCGCAGAGGTATGCACAAGCCAAGACAAAGTACAGCCTGAACATACGAGGCGTCCATGGCGACAACTTCTGATTTTCAACATCATGCGCAAGCTGAACCGCGACATGAGCATCGTGAACCTCGTCACCATGGTCGACAGCGACCTTCTCATCAGCTTTGTAGTCCATATTGTCAAAAGGGTCAGTCAGTGGAGACTCGAGGCCAAGAATGAAGACTGTCGATCAAAAGGCCAAGCTCAATGGGTCTTTATATAAGTCAAGTTGCATGCATATTACCGTCGTGGTAGACCGGACTTTGGACCCCAGACGGCATGCAGCGCCCGTCCGACGTCGTCCCCAGATTTTGCAGGGCTGGTCCCCCCCTCATTCTGTGCGTGTTGGGTTTAGTTGGAGGGGGCAAGATGGTGTTCTGACTTTTTGTCGGGGCGAGGATTGGGTTAGACTGTTATCCACTCCGGCTCCGACTGCCCCGTGGCAAACCTGGGGTAGGTTTTGGTAGTACCGATTGGTTCGGGTACAGCATCTTGGAAACGAACCAGTTATGTCAAATCAGTCGTATGGTGTTTGCTTTGCTCGTGACATGAGATGAACATAGACGGAATGGCTTCGGAATTCACTGCAGTCAGCCCATGATCCAGGGTCACGAGTAGTCTGAGAAATGGCGACATTGGGATAGTCTCATGGGACGGCCTCCTTGCTCGTCTTTATGTAACATGCTTGTCAGCATCAATACAAGTCGATGGGTCTAGGCATTTGAGCTGAGTATACAGCAGAGGCCCCGCTGTCCCATACGTCAAATAGAAAAGGTATTGGCTATGGTGTAGTCGATATTGAACGAGCCCAGGGCCAATCTTCCTTCTATCAAGCTGCCTCCTTCTCCGGCTTCTGGCCATAGACCACGTATCTTCTGCTGTGAGTATAAAATCGACATAACTACAGGGGTGACTTACATCTTCCAGTATCCATGCACCTTCGGATTCCTCAATTCATTCCTCACATCCGCGCAAAGAGATAGCACCTCATCCTTTGACCAACCGAGCACCCTAGTGAACAGAGCCAGACTCACGCCCTCAAGACCTGACTCAAAGTTGATGAGGTTCCACTTCCCAAGTTCCTTGAGTTTCGGGTCTCGGGGCCAGCTGTTGGTGGGCCATATGTAAATAGTCTCAACAACATTTCGAAAGCCGGCCTCCTCGACGATCGCTTTGTACTTGTCAGACTCACCAAGTGGCCGACCGAGTTTACGAGAGCCTTCGATGAGACATTCTTGCCACTTCATTAGTGGGGACTTTTCTGGGTCGAGAGTCCCATCGTCGCAGAAGACGGGGAGTTGGATATCTTGAATCTCATACCAACCGCCGGGGCTTAGGCCACTACAGTGCGTTACTAGAACGTTCGTAGATCAAGACCCGTTTCTCAGTGAGCTTACTCATATGCTTTTTTGGCTATTGCTTCTGGGTCGGAGAAGCTTCCGGTCATCATGCGAGAGAAAATAAAGTCAAATGGTGTCGTCCATGTCCATTCTTTCTCGAGGTCGTCGATCTCGAAACTACAGTTTGGCGGTACGCTGTATGAAAAGTCAGACAATACTGTGAGGTTGAAGGCAATTTGGGACTAACAATGGAGGTTGAATGGGGCTCAGATCAACGCCGATCACCTGTCAAGACATTAGGCTAGTCAGTAGAGGGTTGTAAGCGGCATACTTCGGCGGCCGGGTGTTCCTCAGCTAGGATCTAGTAAGCTAACTTCGATCAAAAGTTTTTAGAAGAATCATACCAAATTCCAATGCCCAGATCCCTGTTCCGGTACCCAAATCTAAAACTCGTTTTGCTGTATCGGCTCCTGGATTCAAGGCTCTCTTCCCGTCAAGCGTAATGATGTACATGCCATCTTGTAGGTCTGTCCGCTATCAGTACTATATAGCAAATCTTGGAGCACTCTATTACCGAGTCTATCATTTTCAATCTCCGATACTGTTAGACCAAGCGCTCAGTTTGTTTTCATGATGAACTCACATCGTCATTTGGGTAGGCATACTCTATCTCAATCAGCCAGGGTCGATCAGAATCGAGACTTATTCTTACTCCCTTCACTTAACCTATGGTAGGTCCGTCCATTTTCTTGAGCGAAATGGAGCAGGCTGGATCGAAGTGATAAATTTAACGAATCGTCGAGTGGCTTTTTTTGTGAGAACCTTGACCTTGGTGGGGTCGGAATGGACCTACTATTCCGATAGCCGAGTCGTAATCCAGATCAACAGCCTGTCTTTCGATTAGCAAGTGCCTATTCAGATGGTTTTGCTCCTTACAATATGTTCTGACATGCTAGGCCGCTGTGAGGGAGGGTGCAATGTTCGCAAAATTTTGGGCGTCAGGGCGGGGAACAATGAGTTGATAATAAAAGCAAATAAAAGTTCTAGGCACATGATTTGCCGCAAGGGCGCGTTGCGCTACCCTGGAGCAGCTTTGTTCTTATCATGTCTTGAGCCATTTCTCTGCATATTCAGTGAAATAACCTCCTCTTATGAACAAAGGAAGATTTTCATGGGCAAAAAGTCTTTTCATCCGAGTTTCCCCCCCTGATAAGTTATTACTAAACGTAATGATAGCCATCTACAATCGATCACGCTCAATATTACAGGCAAGCAGCGCAACTATACCACGTGGGGGCCGTTCTCAACATGCCCATTAGTTACACGACCATCCAGGTAGCGCCGCCTCATCGGCAAAAACTAATAAACACACCTTTTTATGGATAATTTTAACGTGTGAAATAGCTTCTTCAAATTCTAGAAGTCTATTACTGAAAGTCTGCAAGGCATGTGAGGAGACACCATTCCGCTATCGGTATGTGGCCGTCTTAGCTTCAGATCATGCCCAAATCAGCCTAGTCGATGTTTTTCATTTCAGCTGAACTCTCAGAAAACCCCTTTCGCAATTTCGAAAATGTTTCGTGACAAAGAGACAATTATCGCGACTTCAGCATGGCAGACAACGGCAAGTCACCAACCGACATCATCACCTATATCGGTGTGCCGTTGGCGGTCTTGGGAGGTACCTATACCGCTATTCCTCATGTATACCGCATGCCAAGCGACTAACGACCCCGGCCGGCAGTTCTCCCAATTCTGTACAACACGCTCTCCACGCTCATCTCGCTCTCCAAGATAAAGCGTATGCTGCGTCATAGTCGTCTTACAGCACTTACACGGAGTGATATCGTCAATAGAGTCATCGAGATAGAGCTTCCGCGCTATGCTGTCATGCCGCTGGACAGATTCCAGGATCGTTCAGAGTATTGGACTCTGTCGCGCCATCCCAGCTCCATCCCTGGTGGTAGCTGGACCACCTTCAACTGGAAGACTCACTCGATCGGTATGAAGACTCAGCGGGTTGAGTACGCTGATCAGGTCCGACAACCTCAAGTTGAGGTAGCATTTGATGAGCTTGTTTGTTATCTGCTTGATCTTGGCGCTGTTCCGAATCCGCATGGATGGAAGTTGCTGAGATCGTCTGGGCTTTGGACACCTGTAGGATGTTGTTTGATGATGTCTCCCGAAGGTCGACAAGACGCACTGACAATCGCTCCGTCGAATGATTCCGATGGTAATCTCTCCTTGACTGTTGCCTGGTCTAGTTCTTGGATCACAAGAGACTATTCCAACTTGCCACCATACTGGGTCCGATTGCCGTCACCACCTCAGAAAGAAAATACCAACAATACTGGAAGCGTGTCGGAGGTTCCAGAGCACTCCGCTCGGAACTCAGAGGACGGGCTAACAACAGGGAAGGATCGGGAGGATGAATCGCGGCCAGGAACCAACCAAGCTTCCAGACAGTCGAGTGCGATCACTTGTCAGATTTCAATGTCAGGGCTTGTCACTGCCCTGACCGAGCAAGATCATTATGGTGCCCAGACGACTCTGAACCTAGAAAGCCTTTACATCGACCATCTGCGAATCCAGCCTGCCAAATCTGACGGTGTCTGGTTCTCCAGCGCAGCCACCGCTTTCGGAACATCTAGTCAGACCATTCTCTGGAACTACAAGATCCCTGACGATATCCTGTCCTTTGCACGAAAGGAGACAGTGCCCTGCGGAGTGTTGGTAGTTCTAGGCATTGTTGATGAAGCCGAGACACCAACATGGGCAACCAGGCACGATGATCATGGCACAGACATTCATAAGTTTGCGCGAAAGTCTCAGGAGCAACGGGCTGCGATAGCTGCAGAAGCACTGCTACCTCCTGCTCAGCGACAAGCGGCAGTACAAGCTCGGATGCAAAAGGAGACCCAGGAGCGGATGGATGAGAGTAAGTCAGCCTGATCGCTCACAAATCCGAGTTCATTACTGACATGGCATACCATAGTGCGCGAGAGACACAGAACAAGCCAGTTGAGACGCGATCAGCGCATGATGGAAGCCCTGCGCAGCCCCAAATGGGACACAAAGCTTGTTGCTGAGCATTGCCTACGATGGCTCCAAGGAAAGGGTCACTGGGATGACTCGCTCACTGTGAAGGATGTCGTCGGCTTCATGTTACATCGCATGGTTCTGAATGGGGAGTTCGCAGCTAAAATTTGCCGGATGCTGGACAAGTGGAAGGCTTGGGCTGATGTCGGTGGCATGAAACAGTCTGACTACCAGGCAGTTCAAGATGATCAAGTTGACTTTGCACATGCGTCGTTATTAGTGGCCATGATTCGAGATACATCCACAGCTTTGGAGGGAACTGTGTCTATGGATCTACAGGAATGTTTGAGGATGTGGAGAAAGGTTCGACTCGGATAGCTCGCTGTTTATAAACAATGTTTAGGAGAACACATTTCAGATCAAGTCTGAACCAGAGTCACATGACAATAGACAGTGATTAATCCCGGGAAAGATTATTGCAGACTAAGGAGCGAAACAGCTAGCTAAAAACAAAGATAAACTAAGGAAATGGGTTGAACTCAAGGCCAGGATCACCAGCTTCTGATCACAAGAGATCACATCGTACTGGAAAGTTCCAGTTCTACTCAGTAGTAGAGATGCTGCCAGTGAGGCGGACGGCAACGGGGGGGAACACGATGGGGATGTTCTGGAACCAGAAGGTGGCGACATGCTGCTGCTGACGGTAGACCTTGATATAGACATCGAGCTGTCATTTGTGTTAGCTCTTGGCCTCTATTCGCTTGGAAGGAGAGAGCTTCGGTTACTTACGCCTTTGACATGGAGCTCATAGCTTGCGGCTCCTTCACCCAACTGGTTGAAGTCCTCGTAATAGAAGGTTCCACTAAGAAGTTCTCGTCAGTATCTCCTCCCTTTCGCTTGGTACAGGAAGGGAGCTACTTACATTGGGATAGCCGCTTTGCCAGGGACGAAAACACCATAACCCTTTCAAGTGAACGATCGCTTGATGTTGGGAACACCAATGGCCAGCTCAATGGTAGTCTTGGTCACAGTGATCGTTCCGTTGGCATCCTCCTTGTTCTTCCAGGCTTTGTGGCCGATGGCGTCGCTGGACTGAAGGACGGACTCGAGATGGGCCCTACCACCGGGGGTGGAGATGGCCTGGGCAGCGATCTCCTGGACCTCCTGCTCAGTTGTACTGCGAGCATCGGGCCCGGTGGTGATGTAGGTTGCGAGAGCACTCAGCAGATTGCTGTCAACAGAGGCAGAGCTGGCAGACTGAATGGGCAGAGCCTGCTGCTGCTGTTGCTGCTGCTGAGGGAATCCGATGGAAGCCATTTTGATGGATTTGGAAGAATGAAGAAGTAAGGAAGTTGCTGCTGGCTGTTGTGAAAATGTGAGAGTTGAGCTGATGGTTTTAATCTCTTAATGACTGGGCGTTCACAGAGTTTATATAGATTCCGTCTCAGGTTGATGAGGAAGTTTCTCTGACCAATAACTTCTACACTATCGACAAATGAAAAGTTAAACCCAACTGATATCATGGCATTGCTTATGGGCAGCGCTTGGCCATCGGTGAAGAAAGCCTGAGATGGTTTAGTACGTCTGCTCTTCAACGCTGATCATGTCTGTCTCAGTTGTAGCTGGGTGTTCAGCTGTCCTCAATATTATAATCTAACTCTGAAGATTCTCAAATCATGCCATGGAAAGTCCGAGATCACATATTGCGCAGGTTTGGGCCACGCTCGCGACATTTCAGTTACCGTATCGAGAAGTAGGCATAGGTGATATTGGTTTTTAGCGCCGGTGAACAAAACTGCAGTGAGGGGCCTGTGATGCATCAAGGTGGTGGCAAGCTGAATACACCATGGAGTCCAAAGCTCTCAGGATGATTCCGGTATAGTCCACCGTCATCATGTACGTGACATAAAGCCTGGACTCGCAATCTATACTAAGGGAGAGGTTGAACGGCGCGGGCCGAGACCGCCACAACTGTTGGATTACGAATTGGAAACTGAAAGAGCAAATTGTAGTATATTATTCGCAATTGACCAGGGGTTCTCAGCTGGCGTTAAAGACCACCTATGCCGTTTTAGGGCGGGCATGTCTCAAACCGTAAGGCCATTTTCCAATTTGGATTGCGCCATCCTCAAGTATCGAATGGACTAAACCTGTATTGTATTGCATAATATGCTCATCGAATTCGGCATTTCAGTCGTCGGAGCAAATCACGCAAAAAAGCGCAGGCTCGTTGTTAGTTTTGAGGCCCCCCATGGAGTTAGGCTTACTATTGAACTATCTGCTGCGGTATCCTCGGACCTGGCGGCTAATGGGACTTCGGTAACGTTCCATACTCTGAGGGGAACCTGGTCAGCTATGTTCACTGGACCCTCGTGGTTATTATCCTGGGGATGGTATCCTGACCAATACGACATGGAAACCTCAGCTCTGGAACAGAGAGAAAGTCCGACAAGAAGTTCAGCTACGCTGCAGATTAACATAGGTCCAATGACCATCGATTGAAGCCTTTCCGTTGCGAAACTAAGGGCAGGACAAGGGGCGAGGCGATGGGCCCAAGTCCACGCGAGCTGGTACAGAGAGCTCCCTTTGTTCTTGTTTCTACTTCTTGTTATACCCAGAGTCCAGCTTTTCTTGCGTGTGCCATACTAAAACTAGTCTTGCCCCTTCCAGGTTTATATGCCTATAGTTGTCTTTGCGAATATTGCTTGAGATATTTCAGCTGCTCACTGTTCGAGGCATGGCGGGTAATGCACAAATCAGCTATCGAGTCTACCAACTCCAAGTAACACCCCATAATCACACTTCAGGAAGCATACCAACTACCCGTAAAATGACACTGGCTATTCATCTCCCACCTACCGGTGTGCTTTTCTGGCCTCAACTGCAGTTTGGGGGCTAGTATATATACCCTAGAGATACGCAACTGCGGTAACAGTGTCCAAGGTTACAGGTGTCGTCTAAATATTATGGCGGATTCCACATTTGCTATGCCTGGTGGTGTTTGCAATCTTTGCAACTCGAGGAAAATGTTCAAGTCAGCCAACATTCCCTTATAATTCTTTCTACTCCTTGATCCAAGGGAACTCGCATGCTAGAGATGGCCGAGAAGCATGATATTGTGTGTTATTGCATGTTCGACGTCCAAGTGTTACCAGGAGGTCTTGCATTTGGCATGAAGAAAAAGAACAACGTGAATGGCAAGCATAGTGTATCGAGCTTGAATCACAAGCTCTTTGTTCCAACTCGCCACCCTTGGTTAGTTGTTCCTGAAAAGCACCCACATAAACGGGCCAAGATGCGGAAGGCTGAAAGCCGTGAAGACTGGACGATGTCGAGCTTCTGGTTATATCTCGCTCCATAAATAGAGGGTCAATCAAGGATTACTCATAAGAAGAAGTACCGTAGTGTGTATTTAACCTGGTATGGCTCTTCGGTATTGTCAGCTGAACAACTCCAGCTGCCTGAACACCTCACCAGTGATGAGCCAACTACCCGGGATGCCCGAAGATTTGTTCTTTATTGGGATTTGCTGGTTGTAACGTAAGCAATTTAGCGATGTTGCAGCTGAAAGGCGACGCTATGCTTATTCTGTTGAGATATTCTGACATGTCGTTAATCTGGTAAGCTGAGGACGTTTAGTCGGCCAGAAGGGTGATGGGCCTCAACGGATGAACTGGACCATTCCAATAATGAAGAGACTGGTGCACCCTCAATCGAAAGAATGCGGCTTAAGATGGACTTGTCAGGGCATTCGATTCAGTTATGAGGGATCAGCAGGTTAAAATGCCAGGCATGGAAGCATCGGAACTTCTGGAAATTAAGCACGAGTGCCGAAGGACTTGGCGCGTTAAACCCGACAAATAATGTTTACACTAACAATGACCTTGGCCAATGCCACAGTCATAACAAAGTCAAAGCGTTTGGCCTTCGCCAGTAAAAACACAAACGGACAAACGTTGAAGCCCTCCCCGCACCGGCATCTCCTTTCCCCCGCGAACCGTTGCCTCCTAGCGCAACCAGGATAACATCATCGAGCCCATTAGCGCGTCCTAACTTGAATCATTCGCCCAAGCTGACTGGTTCAATGTGAGACAAAGTGCTCTTTCGTCTTTATCTCCCCTCCCCCATTCCCATCCCTTCCGTTCTCTTTTTCCTTCTAAACCTCTTCTTCTCTTCTTCTTTTGCGGCTCCCAAGTGAGCCTGCTGTCTTTGGCGATGCACGATGGAAGCGGATTATAGACCGAATGTCTATGCTTCTATCTTTATTACCCTGCCGCTTGCAGCGCTGGTGCTAGTGCTGAGACTCTTGGCGAGACGCACGACGAGGGCGGGTTATGGGATTGATGATTGGTTGGCGGTTGTTGCGTTTGTGCGTTATGCTTAACGATTTGCCACCGGAAGAATGATCGCTGACGATTGATGCGTAGATTGGGGCTCTCGCGTACTCGATTGACAACCTTGTCTGTAAGAACATAACCACTCGAACTGCATCAATTGCGATAACTAAATTCGTCTTTAGTTCTTTTCGGCTTCGGCCTCGGTCGCCCGTTGAAAGATGGCCCGTCGCATCTCACCGAAGAAGAACGGCTCGAACTATCATACCTCCTCATCTGGCTGAGCAGCCTGACGTATACCATCGGCATCGGCTTCGCCAAATTCGCCATCTTGACATTTTACTGGCGCCTCTTCAAATATTCTAGTTCGCGCATCGCAATCCAAGTTGTCTCTGTGCTTTGTGTCGCGTGGTTCATCGTCCGAATACTCCTGTTGACACTGTCATGTATGCCGACGTCTGCCTACTGGGATCTCGCCCGACGGACTACGCACTGCCATGTCACGAGCAATATTTATTTCTTCTCCACTGGTCTTACGCATGCTGTTCTGGATGTTGTCATTCTTGTTCTCCCGCTGATTGAAGTCATCAAAATGCATCTTCCGCTTGGTCAAAAACTTGCTGTCATGGCCCTCTTTGGCTTTGGTGCTCTGTGTGTAACCCGTGTGTGATACCTCGTCCACTGGACTAATATGTGAACAGTGTTTGTGTATTGTCGATTCTTGTCATCCATAATTCTTTCGAGTTCAATGGAAGTTCAAAGGAAATCGCCCTCAAGATCGGCTATCACGGGTCTTTGGCTGCAGCAGAATGCAATCTCGCCAATGTTTCGGGTATATCACACCGGCCCAAATTGCGAACCTCAATTGACTTGTTCCAGTTTCGCTGCCAATGCTGCGACCCATATTTCGCAAGATTGTGCCTTCTTCATTCCTCGCCTCTCACAGAAGTAAACGCGCAGTCGTCGACTCGGCCCTTTCACCAGAATACGGCATCAAGGGCAGTCGCGGCACCAAAGCATCAGTGCAAAACGGCTCAAGTTCCGTGTGTGAATTTGTGATGAACGATGATATCCCAGAGGGATACGACATTGAGGCTTCACATGCAGGGTGGAGTTACGGCACAGAGATCACAATCTCGAGTCCGTGGAGACATCAAACACCTCCACCGACAGTAAACGAGGGACTGGACGGGATACAAATATCAGAAGAAACAACAGTTCACGTTGAACGCATAGGGTCGTATCCATAATCGGCTCAGTAAACGAATACTATTAATATTGCTTAATTCATCTTAACTCTATGCACCGTGGGACAACTTCAACTAAAATCTCAGACTACAGCTTTGACGGAACACTCGATGTATCACATCCACAACTGTCGGAAACCTCTGCCTTCTTGTTCTCGATAAGAGTACTCTGGTTCACGCTCTGCTCACTGGGCGGTACATCCAGCGCAGGGTTCTTGGTGAAGAAGTTGACAGGCTTGAGGTGCACCTTCAGAATCTCAACCGGCATGACAGGGAAGTCTTCGATGCGTGGTATATGGTTGATACCGAATTGCACCCAGACCACAATATCAGACTCTGGTGTCAGTGATTCGTTCCTTTGTGCCCAAGTTCTAACGCCTGCGTCTCCACGAGACTGGTTGGTGTACCATCCTCCCGCGTACAGTTCGCGGTCGCGATGTGTGGTGACGTAAATATTATGGTCTGCGAACTCAGCGCGCTTGTGCAGGAAGCTGTCTTCGTCGCCCATAAGCTTTTGGAATGGCGGAGCCATAATCTTGTAGCCCACGGGCTTGCCGTTGATAGGGTTGAGGGAGTTGGGGTTGGTGATCTTATAGACCCTACTAAGGTCATAATCGATATCCAAACCAGTTGTCTTATTAACGGTCTTCTCGACAACCTTGTAGCCGGTACCATGAGGGTTCAGGTGGGGATCGCGAGGTATTCTGTGGGCTTCGCTGTATACCAACTGGTTTGTATGGCCGTCAATCATGGGATCGACTCGTAGGGAGAAGATATGTTGATGGACACCTGCCAGGACACCAGGGTGTACGACAGTTCCAAATGGCACTCCTATCTTGTCCAGCTCGTGGTCAATCGGCTGCGTAGACAGGATGCCCGTGGCGCGGACTTCATACGTGACCTCTCCTGCTTGGTTGAACAGGAACATGAGGATATACTCGTAGTTGGAGACTGTGATGATGGACTGCAGCACAAGCTCACGTGCTCGCACAACAGCAGCTCTTCCAGTTCTGTAGTTTGTGTGCTTCCATCCAATACCAGCATCTTGCTCATGGATACAAATGACGTTCTCCATTGGCAACGGCCTGCCTTGATCGTCGCAGATCACACCGCTGAGGTATTGGATGCTGCCTAAGCAATCACAGCCTAGTTTGAGGTTGTTTGCTGTCGCACCAGCTCCCGCATCACCCAAGTCAAATGCTGACTTCTTGTGGAATGGGTGTCGCGGATCGCCGTAGGGCACGCTCATGTCTGATAGAGATAGTCTGTAGAACAAGGGACGGTTGTCATACTTGACGTTGTACAACACCATGCCTTCACGCTGATTAAAGCCTACTTATGTCAGCCGGGAGATCGTTGGGGAACACAAAATAACAGACTTACCAACGAAGAAGGTCCACTTCTGCCATGAGATAACGTTTCCAGTCTCACCGACCGGGGTCACATTGAAGCTTGGCCCCTCTGGCTGGCTCACGTGCAGTGGCTTGAGATCCTTTCGCAGCTCCTGGGCTTCAGGGATATACTCATTTGCTGGCTTTGGTTGGTAAGGAGCCAATGGCTTGATAGTGTTATCAGCGCCAGTAGGAAGTACATCAATTCGAATGACTTTGTAGTTAACGCATTCGATGACCGGCGACACGGGCAATGGGAATGCGTAGTGGTTGGAATCAGCTTCACCAGAGTTTGAGGGGTCTCGCATGTATAGGAAGACCTGGTACATACGGACATCATCCTCGACTCCGTCGGACCCTACACATGTCAGTCATGAATTCATCTCACAATGAATAATAGTGCTTACCGTAGATCCATGGATCAGCACATACGACTGTCCCCTCTGGCAACTTTAGCTTTTCCAGCTCAGCCAAGACCTGTGGATCCTCAAGCGCAAGCTTCTCAACCCTCTGAGCCTCATCGTAATCCACGTTTCCATGAACATTCGGTCCAAGCTTCACATTGCTCTCGATTCTTCCAGTGGTCAGGTTGACTATAGCTTCATGGAAAATATCCTGTAACGGTCAGATCATGCATGATAATAGCCCAAGTGGGGTCAGCTCACCGTCCCACGGATATAATACGCAACAAAAGCCAAACGCTCAAGCGGCGAAGGGGAAGTTCCGTTGTCGAAGGCTTCCAAATACGGTGCAAGCTTTTCCTTTGGTGGCTCGCTGAGCGTTATAACCTTAAAAGATAGCGAGACAGACTGTGGCCAAACGCTCTCGATCAAGCGTGCGCTAGCCTGAATCTCATCGCCCGTCAGCGGGCATAGCGGGTGGGGAGCAGAAGACATTGGATGTGCAGAATCTCAGAGCCGTTGTTAGTCGGATGAAAATAATGAATTAATTGTTGACGAAGTTGCTGACTATTTATCATTGATGATGGACCTGAATTGTCTTGGTGCGGAGTCGGAGTTGATGATTCGCAAATTCCTCCCCACCACGATTCTCCAAAAATTGCTGCGTTAGGAAGTTGGATCCATTCAACGGCTGGGCTGCACTTTCTGTATGGAGGAAAGCGCAAAGCAGGAGTGAGAATGGCTGATGATAAGGTGCGTATTGGGAAAGGATCGTCTCTGTCTGTCCCGCTTATCTCAGTCTCGACATGCTCGGTTCCGACATCGTGGGGAAGAACATCTGCGATAAGCTGCGATCCCTCCAAGGGCGGAGCTAGAGCGCGTAATTACATCTTATTGGTGGTTGCAAAAGCCTATCAAAAGAGAAGTATGCTCATTCTAGCCCGTATTCTACTCCATTCCGCTTGACGGTTTGACTTCCGCCTACAGTGAGTCCGCTGGCCACGGAAACCCTGGCTTATACTTCTGCTGTAAAACAACACTCCCCTCGGGAAACTCTTTTTGGGCCAAATCAATAGGCTTTGCATCGCCGGGAATCGTCCAAGAGCTGACCAACCAAACAGACTCGGCAGCATCCTCTTTCAGCCTAAGCACCTTATCCGGACGAGGGGAGAAGCCATTCAGCAGCTCAGGATCGGTGCTCTCCTCGAATTCCCCAGGCTCAGCAACAACCCAGACTTCCTGCAGAGGTTGCTTGTACTCAAAGTCTGGGCCACCGCAATCTTGCGGGTCGGGCAGATAAAAGTCGTTGGTGAGGGGTAATTCCACCGAGCAGTTATCAAGAGAGTCCTCAATGCTAGATCTGGCAGTGATGTAGTTGATGTGGTTGATACCCAAATACTCGGTCTGGATAAGGATCTTCATAACAACATCTGTGCTCTCAGCCGTTCCATCTTCGACCTGGTGATCCTCGGCGAACTGGTCAATGTACCAGACTGCGCGTTTGCTCTTGGCTTCTTCGTCAACGACGATGAATGGACTCGTGTTGCCAGCTTCGGTTTCTTTTGTGCGCATATATTGATGTGATTTGCCTAGATAATCGTCCGGTGTGTGCATAATTTTGATTTGCATCATCGGTGCGGATTTGTAGTATGCGCCGCGCTCAAAGGCTGACTTGAAAGCTTTCAGCTCGTCATCTGTGAAAGGAGTGGCAAGATAGCATTTGAGGCAATCGCCATCTTGGTTGGGCGGTAGATAAACCATTTAAAAAGGGGGGAAAAAAACTTTAAAAATAAGTTATTATATAAGAGATAAAGGAAATGTGGCATTTTTATATGGCAACTGCGTTGAGTCCCGGGGATCTGAAACCAAGCCGTTGAAATACTGGTAGGCAGCTGAAGCGCTAAAGCGAGTTCTGCCTAGAAAACGGGTATGACAGCGTCGTTGGATCAGCGGCACAGCCACCTACTCAACATTGCCCGGGCGTTGCTAGTTTCATTTATCCTATTTGAGAATAGAAACATTCTCTATTTAATGGCTGATATATAGTTATCTATAAAATATCTAGGCAAAGGTTCCTGGCTGAGGACCAAAGAAGGTCCCATTGGGAACTTTCAGCCTGGTGCAAGTCTCGGCTTCACAACCACTGTCTGCACTGTTGCCAATCCAATTGATCGACGCGCCGTGGTAGCTCACAGCGAAAAAGATGACCACCGCAGCGAGAGCGATTCCAGTCTGCCAGGCCGCCGAAAGAACATAATTGTACTTTCCCCAGAACAGGAGATATCTCTTTTTGACGATGACCCAAGAGATCCATCCTGGAATGACAGCTGGCCAGACATAGGCCAGGTTATAGGGAGACCAAATATGGCCACCACTGAAGATGACGACGGGATGAAGCTTTGTAAGCCAGTGCGTCTTGGGCAGTTTGCGGGTCGCGTAGTAGTAGATGACCGGGAAGGCCAATCCTACTGGGAATGCAGCGAGCAGAGCGGTGTACAGGCCGCCTTCTCCAAAGACTCTTTGAGGTGCGAGAGAGCCGAAGAGTACGGCAGCAGTGAAGTAAGACTCGACACCAGGGCATGTGAAGCGATCCTTCTGGCCAGGCTGACAGATATCGGGTATGTTGAGGATCTGGAAGTTCATCACTGCCGTGCAAACAAACGCAGATACAATAGCTATTGACAGTCAGCTGAGGCGAACAAGTAATTGCTGAAATGTTACTTACTAGCAACTGTTTGACACCAGAAGGTCTGGCGCTGAGGAATCTTGAGGTAGTGACCCAGCTTCAGATCATTTGCGAAATCGAGAGCGTGAGCGACTGTCACATATCCAAAGCCTTTGAAGAAGTTCATCTACTAATGTTAGATGTGAACATCAGAGTCTTGGTGACAGCACACTTACAGCCAAGGCATTACCAGGTTGCCATGCTCCTCCAATGAATTCAGCAAGGACATTGAACTCAACCTCGATGCCCGTAGTAGCAAAAATGATTCCAGTAGGAATAGTGAAGAGTATGGCAAGAGCAAGACCGAAGAAGACGGTCCCGACACTGGTATTGGTGGGCCATCCTGCTACAGAGGCAATGCCGAAAGCAACTCCAACGAGCTATATCGCGTCAGTAAAAGCTACTATGCTTCTCAAAAGGACTTACGTTGAGTATCAAGTACCACCACTCTGGAACCTCTGTGTACTGCTCCATCAGTTTCGTATGAACATCCTTGAACTCGTTAATCTTGCTATTCTTCTTGAAGCTTTGCCAGAGCGACACGAAACCAAGCTTGATGTCGTTCCAGTGGTACAGAGCAGCATAAGAGATAATCGCGCTATAAACGGCGAAGAAGTAGATGCTGCCCTTGTCAGTTACATGCGAATTGCGAGTCAAAGAGAAGAGCTTACTAGTATGTGACAGATGACGCAGCAATGTAGACCTGGCTGTAAGCCTGATACTTCTCCGCGTCGAGCAGACCGCGATCATCCAGGATAGAAGATACGTTGTACTTGGCGCCGGTGTGATCGAACATGGTGTTTGTGTTGATAGGGAGGTATCCGGTACTGTACGTGTTGTTCCAGTACATCCCGATGATGGTAATACCGCCCAACAAAGCACCAAGGAACATGTTGACGGTGACATGGAAGGGGACCAGCAGAGGATCAATATAGTAAGTGGCAACGTTCCAGTCAAAGGTAGGCAGAGGGTTGAAACCAAGGCCTTTGGATACACCAGTGATAGCTGTGAGGGTGAAGTTGTTGGGCGAGATCCACGCAAGCCAGTTGAAGAGGGACAAAGCCGAAGCGATGAAGTCAGGGAACCAGAACCAGATAAACATGGCAGCGAAGGATAGCATAAAGAAGCGGTACCGCGACATGGTGTAATCCTTCTTGAAGGGACCACGCACGCTTGCATTTCCAGATTCTTCGACCGTCAGTCAGTCACCTTAAAACCCTAAATATGTGGCTTCTGCTTACCGTTATGCAAACTCTGGTTGAGAGCGATGGTTGCGAGAGAGCGGGGCCAGATACAGAATGACGGGTAGACGAGGAAACGTCGCGCCAGTCCAGCAAGACCGAAGCCCAACAGATTCATAGCCAGCTATTCCCGTTAGCAAAGCTCAGTGAGCCATCTCTCCGTCCTACTCACCGAAAGGCAGATCTGGAAGCCAAAATCGGCCGCAAATGGCAAGTCAAAGTACTTCTTCAACCAACTAGTGAAAATGATGTATCGCGAATGAGGCAAACTCGTCGAGACATTCGCCATGATCGAGATCAGCATATGCTCCTTCTGATTGAACTTTCCAGGATTGAGCTGCAACTTTTGACCAAACACTGTGAATTCGCCTTTTGGAAACCAATTCTCCCAAGCTTTGCCCAGCGGAAATGAGAGGAGTTGGATGACTGGCGCTTGAAGTCGGATAGTTGGCTGTCGCACTGAGAACAGCTGGTTCACGAAGCTCTGCACGACAACGAAAAACAAACCAATGGTCCAGGCTCGGATCGTTCCAGCTGGTGTCGATGGATCGTCCTTGTTGCTTACCACGGCGCGGACTTCTGCGTAGGGTGAGTTGATAGTGACGAGTGAAATCTCGGTTTTAATGTCTGTGATGAGAATCTCATGGTCATGAGGATTGGCGAAGATATCTTCATTGTTCAGGAATTGTTGAATACGCATGATGGACTCTGAGCTGAAGTTGGGGTCGTGCTCGTGGAGGTATATCAAGGTTTCAGCGCGCTGGGTCGAAGTCAGTAAACATCAACGGTCAACATTGAGTCTCCGCACCCTTCTCGTCTCATTCAGGTCCATCGTACGCGCATGCTCCTCTGCCTCGAGGATTTCTTCCTGTGTAGCACCCAAGATCTGGGCCCTCCCGCTCACGGACTCAATCTTGAGAGATCCCATAGAGGTGTCATCCTCTCGCTTGTCCGTCGCTTTGATGCCATTGTTCGTGACGGCCTTTTCCGGATTGGAAGCCATGTCTGTGTTTGATGGTGATGGATCGGCAGATGCGCCTTGAACGACAGAAGATTGGGAAGCCATCTTTATAAAAGAAAAGGCGTTTCTCAGATCCGTTCGGACGAGGCCGATCACGACCCAGTTGTCTTACAGCACGTTTCTTTCTTGGCGAGTCTCTCAATGGAGTAACCGCGCACGACAATCTTCTGTGTTCACGGGCTTAATGTCTATGTTTGTGTGTCGCATGGGGCTGTATGGGTTGTCGGGCCGGCGATGGAGCCCCTAAGAGATACGATTGATAAAAGTATCCAGTCGCTCAGGGTTTTTCTGCAAGGACTTCTTTCTTCTTAAGGGATTTTCCACGACAAGGTTTCCATTTACCTGATGATGATGCAATAAAAACAATTGAGGAAGCCACATAACTTTCGTGATGTTTGTTGACATCCAAAACAACAAAGTTTTGGTAACGATGGGCAAAACGTATCGTGGCGTGAACTCAAGGTCATGGGATACCAGCCACATGGAAGCTTTTCCCTGTGGAGTGCCTATCAGGGATCAATGCGAAACGACATGTACAACTCAAATTGCGTGCTTGCGAAGTGGATGTTTATCATTTTCGGGCCGCGATATTTCTCCATCGTATAAACTTTTTGAACTATCGCGCCTTTGCATCCTTGTTGTGAGCGATCGGTTTCAGTTTTTCCCTTACGTATATCCTTGCAGCGGGGTACAAAAGAATGCGTAACTGAGTGATGCTACTCGACATCCCATTCCTTCCAAATGGTACTCAACCACTCATTGATCTTGACTCTCTTGCCCCCGACATGTCGACCATCAACAATTTCACCTCCCATCATGGCAGTGCCATCCCTCAAACCGGTGCTCTCTGTTAAATTCCACCGCGGGGCATGAAGCCACTTATGACTTGCATCACAAGCCAACATTTTAGACGTGCCTTGCTGAAGCAGCGGTAAGCAGTTTTGGCAAAATGGAGTATCCCAGCAGTATTTACAAATGTTGATATCAGTCTTGAAATCCCATGTCCCTCCGTCATTCCCGTTGCAAAAGTATCGCCAGTTGATCACAATGTCCCTGTAAGTAATCTCATCCCGTGGGTCGCTTGAGATCTCTCTAGTAGGTCGTTCCGTAACCAGGAGTGAATAAATCCTTTAATAGGATTCATTTGTGGTGGTCTTCTCATCTTTGTCATTCCCCAGATGAATTCATCGTAGTACCACTCGTGACAGTCTTTGTCCATTGCCATGGGTAGAATTGAAGAACGACTTATACCGCCATTTGTAGACGTTTCATGACTCATGGATTCAACCAGGTCCAATGTACGGTCATTAGACTGTGTTGTAAGGCTGGCTTCCAGTATGCGGTGTTATGCCTTATTAGTGGACGGTAAGAGTGTGCTAGGCATCTTTGACACGCCCATGAAACTCCAGGCATCTCGGTAGCCTTCAAGAATATTGCAGAAGCATCGTCGAACTCATTGACGTTTCTGTCAGTTTCTCTAACTCTCTCGTACCATAAAGATTGCTTGTCTAAACTTGAAGTATACTCTTGCACCATCGTTCCGCTTTATCGAAGGCGAGAGGCTATTCATCGATACTCCAAATCACAAGCGGATCGTTAGACGGATCTGATGCTCCCTTGGAAACTTTCTTGTATAGGTTTTGTTATATATAAAGAAACATGTGCGTGCCCAGGGAATCATTCTAGACTTACAAAAGAAAGATACCGGTTCAGAGACAGATATCCTTCCCAGAAGTCATTCTTGCGGCTCTCCAGCCCTGTGTGGCCTCCTTAAACCTCTTTTCTCTTGATAATCTCGGTGAGATGAGCGCCCAGGTCGTCGAAGCCATGAACTTTGCTAAGATTTTCGTCCAGATGCTTCACATCGCGAAGCATGCTGTGCGTATCGGTCAGCCTAAATGCAGTCCGGATCCAAAGAAAACAAGCGTTAAGATGGTGTCTATTCTCACCAATCACGACCAACTTCTGTTTCCAGGACAGCTTCCTTGAATGCAGTCTCCAGATGTTCCCTGTAGCTTGCAAACACGGGCACCATGACCAACTGCACAGCCTCCTCAGGGAGGCGCTTACTGAGTGCTTTGTACAGTTTAGTCGTGTCTCTGATGAGATCCACCATGTATTTGCGGGTTTCGTCTGCGCTCTCCTTGTCCCAGTCGGTCTCAAGCGCGTTCTTAGAGAGCATGCGAGCTCGCGAGCTCATGATTTGGACCAGTTTCTGGCAGATACCATCCTGGTGCTCCTGAAAGTTGCGGCGCACCTTGTCAAACTCTGTCATCGGGTTTGCGGGCGCATAGCGACGGACAAACTCGAGGATATGGGGGATTATAGTGGAAATAAATGATAAAGCCTGAGATGTGAGTGCCAAATGAGTAGTTGTAATATTTTTTAAACCGGCTGAACGTAGAGCGCCAGCGCCGAGGATTAGCTGGCGACATCGAGAGTCAAATAGTTGCAGGTATGAGACCAATGAAGAGGCGATTGCTGGCGTCATAGATGGAATACAACATATCAGTCGGAGAAAATGAGAAATACCCTCTAAGCAGAGAATAGCGGATGCCGGGAGGAGGAAATTCTGTTGCTCAATTGTGGCGCCTCTCAGCTTGTCCTTTGATATGATCTCCTCAGCATTGTCTGTCAACTCGTCCTGATCTTGTGCTATCGGTGCCGAGACCTTGCTTGTCTTGGTCCACGCTGTCGGGTCTGTTGTGCTGCACTCAAGAATCTGCTGAAGAATTCCGTTATGCTTGGGTGTGAAATCCGTATCTTGCCACAGGTCAATACCCATCCCTTGAGCAAGAGCTTGATTTTCTCTGTCGCCGTGCGCCTGAATGAAGTCTTGAATGTGGCCCTTGATTACAGCCTTGAGAGACAGGCCGGGATGCCCCGAGATAGCCTCGCATTCATTGACAAAAAAGAGATTGAGAGTATAGTAACGTAAGAAGTATGGCAACGGGAGACTTTTTGCTTGTTCGGATCGGACCCGGAGGATCTTGATGATCTTGTCGTGACTGACGTCCACTCCATGATTCAAGAGATTAGGGAGATCAAGTGCGATATGCATTTCCTCCTGGGTGCCGAACATCGACACATTCCCAGCAGGATTTGTACTGCTGATTGGGGAGGTAATGTTGTGAGACTTGATAGGATCCGCGGAATCAGGGTCGCCGATTAGGCATGCGATATCCAAGAGGAGACTGGATTGAGTTTTTAGCCGTCGAAGCGTCTCTGCAACCGAAACGAATAAGCTAGAGAGCAGCTCCTCGGCATCTTCCGCTTCTAGAGAGCGGACGTTCTGAGCCAGGATGAAAGATTTCTCTTTGGTTGTGCGACTGCGGCCTCCATTGATAGTTGACGTTGACGTTACGGATTCAGTATCGTGGGTAGAACTAGGGAGTGGTCTCCGAACCACGTTGCGTATTTCTCGCAGTACCAGTTCTCGATAACCCTGAATAGCTGTCGAGATCGACCCACATCGATAGAGTCCGTGAATGTTGGGCATGAGTGCCGTACGTAGATTAGTAGTCTGAGTCATATAGGTTGGTAAGGCTGGAGGCATTTGTGCATATCCTCCCTTGGCCCTTAGCGACGCAGCTTCCCATCTAAGGAGAACTTCTTGCTTCGATACTGACTGGCTGTGGCGCTGTAGATCATCGATAAGCATAAAATGAATCCTTGACTCGAAAGTTTTGGCAACTCTAGACCGCAAGGCCATCAAGTCAGTAACCGCACCTTGCAATGCTGTGGCTCCACGTATATCTCGTAGCTCAATATTCATCAACGCTTCATCCTTGGATATCTCACCACGTTCACCAGCCATCAGCGACTCTATAATATCAAGTTCAACCAACGACTTCTCAACGTCTCCTGCATCGACAAGTGAATTGCAATAGGTAATTCTTTCCATGATGTACTTCAGCTGCAAGACTGCATCGCTTATGAGTTGGAGGTTATGGTGTACTTGACGCTTCTGCGAAAGCTCCAGACCCTTTATTACAAAATCTTGATTCAATGATGCCAGGTCCTTCCGCAGCGTGATTATCTTATCGACCGATTCAGCCGCTTCCGAGTGTAATTCTTTCAAGGAGCCGAGAGCTGAGAAAAACGTCGTTGAAGCCATAGAGATTGAATGTATCAGGTGCAGCTCTACAGTGTCCATGTACCAGGAAAGTTTCTCGGTGCCCGGGGATTGCTTGCCTTCCCCGTATCCTGGGACACAAGGTCTGATCGCTCGCTCACAACCTGGAAAGTTCGGGGGTTCTCAAGGCGAAAGTCTCCACGGAAATACATATCAGGGACGATTGATAGTGAAGGTGCACGGTGGCTCTTGGGATTAAAACCACTGCTTGCTTGCTCATAGGATGGGCCATCGAATGGAGCGGTGGCCGGCGTAAGCGAAGACAGTCTTGCAGTCTGGCGTGAATCCTCGAGCTCTCTGCCTTTCACAAAATTCCCAGTCTTACTTTCCGTCCATGGTTCGTCTTCGCTTTCTTTCAACCGTTGAAGCCGCTCGTATAGAGGGGCCATCAGTGATACGTACGAGTCAAACTGGGCGGAATCGATGTGTGGGATATTCGTCAAGGTAACTGGAGGAATATCTCGTCCAGTTGGCATCTTATAGGCGGAATGCATGGCCGACGTACCAGCGCTTGGCATGCCAAGAAGGGAAATCAGATGGAGGGTCAATATCACAATTCCCTTGCAATCGCGGATGGTTATCAATGACTTGCGCTGTGCTGTTGAACCTGGCTGATGACACGATGTGATGATCACAAAGGGATAGCTTTGCTGACGCTGACAGTTGTCACTTCTAATGACGCGCCATGGGGGTCGCCGAATTTCAGGGGACGTACTGTACGCAGAGGCCGTGTCAAATAGGCCGGCGATTACCCGTCGACAAAATGCTATTAATAGTTCCGGTACACGATTAATGGCAAAGTCTTTATCTCATCAAGCAATAACAGGTGCATAATAGTGACTGAGGTATCTGCGCTAAATCCAACATGATAACAAAAAACCGAGAACGCCATTTTGACCAAAAACTTCAGTAGCCAGCCGAGTCTCACAAAATGCCTTCCCAATCCTGCGCCGGGGTATAGTAACCATGCCTCATCACTCACAGATCCCGCGGGCATGTATAGCGTCGAGATCGAGCCCAATAAAACGAAACATTAAAAAAAAGTATCACTCGTAGAAAGAAAGTTTAGCTGAACGCATGCTCATGCATGGCGGGAACATGAACACGGTTCAACGTTTTAAGACAAATGCGAGATTCGCGCGATGTCTCTTTGAAGAAGAAAAGAACGGCTTCGGGCTTCGCGCTTGGCGTAGAGAAGACCGCAGACATTGCAGAGGGTATGAGACCCGAAAGGGCCTTCGCGCCACATTGGAGTCTCTTTGATGAAGCATGATGTACAGCATGGGGTTGGCTCATGTGTTCTTGGTGACTTCTGCTTATTTCGTTAGAATGAAGAAAAGACATTCTGGTGGAAATGAATGACATACCGAATGTCGCCTCAGCCTGTTACGCCACGTGCGGGCTTCATAGGTATCCTTGAGACTGGCTCTAGTAGACCTCGACCGGATTGAACGTGCCGATGCGGTGGGTGATCTGAGGGATGAAGTGCGCGAAGCAACCTTCAATTGGAGGTGAGTATCTCTCTCGGGCTTCGTGGCTAAGGGACTCGGAATAGCTGCATTTTGAAACAAAGCAACCTCGCAAAGCGGTAGACCATTCCGTTGGACGTCCTGAATGCTAGGTCGGATCTGGAAGAGGTTAGTCTGTGTCACGGGCGACGGGTAAACAAAGGCGCGTAGGAGGGGGGGACAGTGGACTCACGTGTCGAGGTGATTTTCTCAGCGAAAGTAAGGAACATCGTCGGGGCGGGAAAAGGCTAGATTCCGGGAGATCAACGGGACAAGGATGGTGAGCACGATCTCTGCGCCGACGAATTGGCTTTGCCGTCTTGGCGAGTGTCTGCTGTCGATGTTTCATGATGGAACAGGAAACGGCGGGACAGTTGAAGAGTAGTGTACTGTCGAGGGGAATTCCGATCTCGAAAATCAAGGGAGAGGTTAGGGATCGAGGCGGTACTAATACCCCTCTGAGGCGCTTGCTAAAGTTAGAGCGAAGATTGCCCCAGAGGAACCCTTGTAGATCACTGCGCGATTGGGTCTGGACTGTGCAGAGACCCTGAATCAGGGTCCATCCGCGGATCCGGAGGAAACCTACCGACTCCAGTGAGAATCAATCGCCAACAAGACAGCATTTTCACAACGGGGGAAAGGAAATCCGATGTCTCTCAACATCCCAATTCACTCAGCCCTCCATCTTGACTTTCTTTGCCCAACAGTTCGTCGCACAGTTATCGCAACTGTCCAGCCAAAAGTCCCTCACCTTACTCCCTTGTTTACTTTGCTTTTGGCTTTCAAACCTTTTGAGACGTCTCACCCGCTCGGACACTGTACTACTGTCCCTCGCAGCAGCCTGGCATGTGGATAAGTCCGTTTCCACAGTTCCTCACATGGCGGCTTGGCCTCTGTGCCGTGGTTGTCTACGATTGATAGATAAGACTGGTCCCCCGACCTGCTTGCAACACTGATTAGAATTGATTTCGCCTCAGAGAATGAGAGTTGCAACCCTCATCTACCGACGCGTAAGCCACGGCGCGTTACGCCTCGCCCCTTGTACAAGCTTAACACAGGGCAAAAGGGGCGGATGACTTGTTTGGTGTGTTGTACAGTGTAATTTTTGCTGCAACTCGCTTGCGCAGAGGATCAGATGGTTTGTTCTCACTGTGTCGACCTGCCCACTCCAGAGCCGGCATTTGAGCTGGTAGGAGCTCATATCAGCCAATTGAGGGGTAAAAAGTCAGATGTCAGAGTTACCCTGAACTCCGCACCTCTCCGGAATCCGCTAAGGTCAGGTAATCTAATGTCAAACGGGACAGGCGATGCGACGTCGTACTGTATGTAGGGCGGCAGCAAATGAACATTCGAAAGACCGGAGGACGAGTCCGGAAGCGACGTGAAGGGTGTGATTGGTCATGTTTTCTGATGCGATTTTGACATCACGGTTGCTGTCCAGGGACCTTTGTTAATGGGCTGCCAAACAGTTCGCGATTGGACACAATTAGCTCCTGGGCAACACTTTTCTTGTGCTGTTACCGGGACATTTTGCTGAAATGGGTTTAGTATTTTTTTTTAACTTAGTTATTTGCTCCGAATACTCCTGATATGTTGCCTGGTTTCCTGATCTCTAATGCGCCATCTCTTTCTTTCATGATTATGACGCTCGAACGCTGCAATAAAAAAAATGGGAATGCTTCCTCTCCTGTCCATGCATGGCAATGCACCTGCCAATAGTGAGGGGCTGTGGGGTATCCTTGGGGGCCGCTTGGCATGGTATCAAGTAAAGGTGATCGGGGGGTTTGAATGGTCATCACAGTCCCAAAGAATGTGAACCCTCGGTCGACACCTTTGTTGACCTTGACGATGCGTCAGAAACAGATTCACCACCATACTCCCTGACCAATAAGAACGACCGGGCCTTTTCCTCCCTCTTAGCGTATATCAATCCACAGACATTGCAGAGGGTGCGACGTCCTGACGGCCCAGACCTCCATTTCGGCGTCTCAGTTACATGACAGAACTCGCATGACCTTGTATGATCCGGCGCCTTGGGTGCTTTGTGTTCCCGCGCGCAGGGACACGAAATAGTAGCCTGTCGCGACGGTGATCGGCGCGCGGTGGAGTGGTGCTTATGCGAACTCCGCCAACCCTCAGGACTCTTGTACTTCCGCTTGGAGCTGCTGCTTTTCCGCGGGGGCTCTAAAAGCTCTGGCTCTGCGGTTTCAATACTACGCGCATATTGGCATGGCATGATCTTAAAGCTTGGCTTGAAAGCAGGCTTGTGATCCTTAGCGAGCGTGGACGGGATCGTCGCGGTCTGGAATAAGGGGACTTCGCAAAGCGGCCGGCCGAAACGCTCGGGATCGAATTGGAGATCCTGGGTCACGTGAGTAAAGACATTTTGCGCAGAACATGGAGATTACGCACGTCCTGCTCGATCGCAAGATTTGTTACGGAAATGGGAGGATTTACCAAAGAGCAGGACATTGTGGTGTTTTAATCGGTTGCACCGCCTTTTACGGCCCCAGGGGGAGGCTTTGTTGGAGTTTCGATCTCAAGGGGAAGCCCTTTTTGCAGGCATCGCGGATTTCTATATAATCTCTCCAGCGATCGGAAAACTGACGTTGCTATGATGTAATCTTTCATGCACAGCTTCCCATGAACCCTGACGGAGCATTTACCTTGAATGGATTAGAGATGCGGGTTACCAAGACTGCTTATTCGGAGCGAGCTGGCTTTAATGGCTTAGTGCTTTGTGACAGTGTTTCTTGTGTGTTCTTGGTGTCGTATGATGGGATTCCTGTATCATTCTTATCACAATCCTGTGACATGTTGAAGGAATTTGTAAATGCCCCTTGAGTTATCCCCATGGAGAACTTTTGCGCTAGGTATCCGGGGGCTTGAAGTGTTGTGATGTGCATTCGCGTGGGACGAAAATAGTGCCATTTTGCGGTGGACCGAGGGGTTGACTGACGATTGTCTCCATTCAGCTTCCTTCATGCATGCTTCACGCACATGATCAGCAATAAAAGATACAGAAATAGAAGCAGCCTTATGACTCAGAATTCCTTTCAATTTTAATTATTCCGATTATCGATCTCTTTCACATTTTCTACATTTCTTTCTTTCTTTTTGACCCTCGAAAAGCGAGGTCTGTTGTTGAAACTTGAACGGCGGGGGGCCCTGGAAGTCAAACTCTGTTTGCCTGTCTGTGTGTCACACTGTGGAGCAAATGCTCCGAGCCAACCAACAGCTTTTGTGTCGTGGTCTGTTTTCCGGAGGCAAATAATTGGTTTATCAGCCTGGCCCGCATTTCCACCCTACCCTGCATGATCAATTCGCGATGGCGGAAATTGATGTGAGCTCTTCTATAGTGAGAATAACATAAAAATGTAATCAACTGTCATTGTTCTTCCAGATGCGATCGAGGTAGAACTGGCCGACATAATCGAACTCAAGTTAGTTACCCACGACGACGCTTTTTGTCCCGTTGCACTCGATCTTGAAGACGGGGGGTTGAGACATCGCCAATTGATCCAAGTGATGGAAAGCTCAAAACTCGACTACGGTCTTGGTTCTGACTGCCAAAGGTTTGTAGAGACCAGATTTAGGCCCATATGATCTGGTGACGGCTCCAGCAGAATTTGAGTTGTGATTTATTGTATGGAAAATATTGTACAGCTTGGGAATAGCTTCAGCTTTGCCCCTGACCCATTAAACACTCGATTGAACTCGTCCAAACACTGCGCCCCGTCTCATAATTCATAGAGGCAGGCCATGCGACTGATATTAAGCAGGCATGCGCTTCTTCCCAATCTGATAACCCAGAAACACTTTTCCAAGCATCCACATAGCCAGTAAAAGCTCCTTGAAGGCCTTCGAGCAATGGGTCATGGGCTTTCGCTTGCTGTTTGGCAATGCTATACGCCCCCAGGAACGCTCGCCAGAACCAAAAGTCCGTAGAGTCGTTTAGTCCCAGGGTGCTAACCGACTGACTGAGATCTCGGTTCAAGATGCATAAGAACCTTCGAAAGAGACGAGCGTCGATAGACTTCCCACCGTTCCAGAGTTCCAGGACGCTGTGCATATACAAGCTCGATGCAGCGCACATACCAGACCAGGAAGTGCTATACTTTGAGGACTGTGCTGATGAGAACATATCGTCGTGGAACAGCGACGAGAAATGGGAGCCGATGGTAGCGCAAAGTAGTCGAGAATCCGAGCCCTCGATCCATTCCCAACTGGGATCACATTTGTAACGGTCCTCTCTGACTGTTTGAGTTGATGTAGTGACATGCTTCAGGCAGTCTATCAGAGGCGATGCGTCGATGCTGTGGAATTGCGTTGTCGAGGGAAGAGCTGCGAAAAAGAATGGTAAGAGTTTCATAGCGTTGAGGCGCATTTCGAGATGGCCGATGTTCTGCGTCTTCCAGAGGTAAATCTGTGATACGAACGTGGAGAACTCTGCGGTGTTGTTTTGTCGGAACAGGTTTTGCAACGAATCGCTTCCTAATATTCTGGCTTTGAACCCTTGGTAGGCATAATAGGTGCTAGAAAGGTAAGCATTGACGAAGGTACCCATTGCAAAGACTACTCACAGCAAGAGATAGCGATTGGCAAGCTCTTCTTCGATTTCTGATCGATGGCCGAAGTCGTCATCGAGGGGGCTCAGAAGGTGGACAGCGTTTACGAGGCCGTTGATATGAGCCTCGGTGTCATGTATGTTACCGTAAGATGCCTTTTCATGGTCAGCGATTGACAAGGCAACATCAGTAGGGGAAGCGTACTTCTATAAAGCAAAGAATTGAGACATGTCGAATGAAGGTCATCAGTCCTGGCTGGTGTATGTTCTGCAACCATCGGTTCAAAACTTGGATTGTAGAGACTTTATGAAACAAAAACGTCGGTTTATATGTTTCGAGATCACCGACAGTCCATGCATAGTGCAGGCCCGCCACCAGAAGGGTGTCCCGTAGAGCATCAGGATGCTGAGCGACAGAAGAAAAGCTATAAATATCCAAGGTAAGCCTGGTCTGGGTGAAGAATGACAAGTACGTACATGTTTCTAGAGGCTTTGCTAAGTACCAAATCGGCACTGTCGTGGCTGTTGTGGACTTAGATTATCAGTGGTGTTGTTGGTCTATGCTGCATGGCATGCGCTTACAGTAGTGAAGTAGCTCTCTGGAACGGAGAGTCATGTCCAAACCCAAACAGTCGAAAGGCTCCACTGACTTTCCAAATGGGGAATTCACAATTAAAGTTACTGGCGGTACGTCCTGGCTTATAATCCAAGGTTGCTGTTCGCCAGGAAGACAGATAGCCTTACGGTCTCGAAGTGGGATACTAGGATCAGCAAACTCGCATATCCGCCCTGCACTGACACATCGGGTACTACATTCGTCAGTTTGACAATCACTATAAATTAACAAACGTCTTGTGTAGTGCTTTCGACTATTTGTTGCAATTGGGCAGCAAACTCCGACTTACCAGGTTGGTTTTCCGCCATCACAACGCACGCGACGCTTTCGACACGTCAAACACCCAGTTTTACTCCTAGTGTGGGGCCTCCGAGTCCTTGTCGTTGTACTCATGCTGACCGGCTCAAGCTTGTTCTGAGGAAAGCTTCAAGGAAGATGATCGGCGATGGGCTAATGAGTTGTGACTTTCAGTGAATCGAGGGAGGAGTTTTGCTTCAAACACAGGCGTTGACGAGGTATCGGGAAGCCACTCACAGGATTGAAGATTGTGGCTACAGGATAAGCGATTTGGTTACGATGCTCTGGCGCACACTATAGCGCTAACATCTTGTCACCAAGATCCACGCGGAAGATGATAGATCACTAACATCTTGGCAACGAACTGCAGTCTCCACTACCAACGACAGAGTCACTTTTAAGTGGACGTGAATGGCGTCCAGCCTGTCAGCAACTAACCCTTTTCGAGGAGAATAAACGAGCTGAACGACAAACCCCGCTGCCTTTATCCAGCCACGATTTGGAAACAGATCGTAAGCCGACTACACATTCTCACTCCCTTATTCCCCTCCCTCACTCCATCCCGAGCCAATATCGTCCAATCAGTCTACAACAACATGGCTCAGAAGCCTAGCCTCATATTTGTGCCTGGTGCGTGGCATAGCCCTGAATGTTGGGGCAAGATCATGTCCGCCATGGAGGCTAAGGAGTTCAAGTGTATTCCCGTCGCACTTCCGACAAACCAATCAACAAGCACCGACGTCAATTACTCGCATGACGTTAAAGCCGTCGCCGATGCCATCGCTGGCGAGGTGTCGCAAGGACTTGATGTCGTTGTCATAGCCCACTCCTATAGTGGACCAGTCGGACAAAGTGCCATGAGAGGCTTCACCAACAAATCTGCCGACACAGACGGAAAAACTGGTCGCGTGATAGGGCTTTTCAATGTTGCGACCGGTTTCGTCCGCGAAGGCGCGTCTTTTCTGGACGCTCTCGGGGGCAAGCCCCTACCGACTTGCGAAGCTGATTACGAGAACAATCTAATGGTCATCAAAGTCGACCCAATCGACATGATGTACCACGATCTCCCGACAGAAGAGGCCAAGTACTGGGTTGCAAAGCTCAGCAAGCAGGCCTTGACCGGTTCGACGGAAGGCTATGAAGCGGTATACGAAGGATGGAGGGACGTGCCTGTCTGGCAGGTCATGACCAAGGATGATAGGGCCTACCCTTATGAAGCGCAGAAGATGCTTGTCCGAGGCGCGGAAAAGCTTGGTGCGGATATCACGAAAAGGATTATCGATAGTGCGCATTTGCCAATGTTGAGCAAACCTGACGAGTTTGTCGGGATTCTGGAAGAGGCGATCCAGGCATTCACTTCATGAGAGACATACTGATAGGCAGGGCTGGCCTGGTCCGTCTATGTTTTCTTCTATTTCGATAGCCTGCGGAGTTATTTGTCTAGAGCGACAATAGTTGGGGCACGACATGTTTCTGAGATTTTGATATTGGTAGCGATGATATATTGACTGGCTGTCTAGTCCACTCCCAACACGCAATCAACTCATATCACCAATAAGGTCCTTTGAATGTATTGATAGATAGTTAAAGCTCATGGTATCTCAACGAGACATATCAAGCCAACACACTGAAAAGGTCCAAACAACTTCACGTTTTGCAAGGCAATCTGCGCACATTTATATCTCTCACGCTCAAGAACACATTTATGTCTTCTATTCAAGCGTATCCATGGAGATGGAAACTTGAGGAGCTGTGACGTGCTCGTATTACTTTCTACACTTACGGAGCCCAAACATTCTTTGGTCACGAATACCGTCAGCCTATTGGCTCTTGCTACACTTGTTTTCGGCATCAACGACCTCGTTAAGATCAACACTGACTGTCAGATGAGGTTTTCGCAAGGATCTATCATTCGTTGGGAATCCCCAGCCCGAAAGTTAATAGCTGAGGAATTGCCCTCGTGAGCAGAAGCTTTTATCATTTAAAAAAAAAGCCGCCACTTTCTTTCTTTGCTTATAATTTCAACATGAGAATTTGTATGACTTGAAAGCTTTGTAAATTTGCTCTGAAGTTTGAGTAATTGGCGATGCATCTAATGGTTGAAATGTGACCCAAATTATCCTCAGGTGAGATTCGTGACTGAGAGACTTTATCACCGCAACTTTTTGTTTTATTTATGATAGATAAGTTCAGATAACCAACGTACGATCATACTTAAGCTTCGGATGGCCAGTTCAACCTAATAGCTTAAATTCACGGACGAAGTTTAAATTTCACAATTAAAAGAACCCCTCCATCCTCAAAATTTAGACATGACCTTGGACTTTCATCTTATTCCTTTCTTTACTTTATGTTATGTATGAAGGCCTGACTAGCGATCCTGAGCCACAAGGCGAGTCTTTATCAGATTTGTCCTCATTCCATCTATTTTCCCAAATGCCAGCGGAGCTCCAATGCATGATCTGGGAAGCGGCCTTTGATGGAACTTCTAGGTTTATCAATATTATCCTATTCATGTCACTCGGTTACGATGGTGTTTCCATTCTGCCCAGGCCGAATATGTGCATAACTGGCGGATTATTCATCACTCGGGGACGTGAGACGGATAAATTCAGGGAGTCGCACAGGCTGAGCTTGGCTTGTTGGACTGCTCGCGAAGTCTATCTCTTGAGATATCCACAAACTATCATCCTTTCAAATTCAGACCGACGAGCAGATGGTTATACAAGAATAAGATGCAATCCCGCATACGACATTTTGTGCCTCGAACAGATCTGTGGCATCTCTCATGAGCACGACGATAGGCGACTTTTTCCCCGTCAAGACGTCACGCGGGTGGCTCGGCCACCCTTAGTTTCGACCAGAAAGATCCTTTCCTCATTTCAACACGTTGCCGTTCGGCTTGACAGAGGCTACCCAAGTTTGGATTATCTTCAGACGGCTTTCGCAACCGCACGCCTACGTTTTACCATCCAACACGGAAAAATGTTGCTCTTTTCTTTTTTCGAGTCTATCAGACACCTTTACTTTTCCGTCAAGTCAGACAATTCAGCCACGGATGAGACAGAGTTCTTCCCGGGTCTGCCTGCCCAGGGCACACCGGCGCCAATTCAGTCTTTCCTTAATGTTTATGACCATGTCCAGCGTTCCTCTGAGCATGTTAATGACTACGAGTGCAATGCAGGTCATCGGAAATGGAAACCAAGGCCACTCCGCGACATACAGTGCTATTATGGCCGTGAGTGGCTAGAGAAAGCATAGTCTAGGTGTCCTACTTGACCACAAATAGTCCTCGAGCGAGATAGCTTATCCAACCCATGAATTCATGATGCTTCTATTTATGGCTTTTATCTCTTTATCCTATCGTATCTTATCCCACGCGGTCTCCAAATCGCGTATAGAGTGACCAATCACATATTTTACCCACAATGTCCAACCCCCACCATCTCAACGCCAACCATGCGAAGTAGGTTTAATTTCAGCATGTTGATCGTAAAAAAAGTTGTAAAAAATATGACAAATGGTCTTAATATATGCCATTACAAGAATATCCTTTCCGACTGTTGCCTAGAGTTGTCGCCTCAGGCAGTACTAAATACTTGGCCATATAAAAGGCATTTCAATTGCCATTTTTACCCCCATCATGAACCTGTTCGCATGATACACATATCGCATTATTGAATATCAGAATTGGCAAGCCAGTCTCGATCCCATAACCCATTATGGCTTCATCTCAAACCAATCCCAATGTCAGCCACGACGAACGCTTCAGACATGAAGTTTTGAAAGGCTTTGCAGAAGATCTTCAAGACATGGCAAGTGACACGGAGAAGCAAGACCTTCTCATATCTATCAAGAGCTTTGCTTTTCACTTTATCAAAGAGCCACTCAAAAGACATATGGGAGACTTTCCCACGGTACAGCAGAATCTTGACGTCTTGTGGTATATGTTCTTCAAAGCCAGCACCGCCATAGACAGTGACAGCTTGTTCCAAGATCGTCTTGTCCTGCTTCTATTGTGGACTAGACAGTTTGATCTTGTGTACAAAGATTTCTACTCTGGGCAAAATATAGCAGGGAACTGGGAATCTTATGGTTTTGCACAGAGTCTACAGACATTCTGGGAAGCGCTGATGAAAGACGGTTCAGAGGCTGAGCTGCAGAGCCTCGCCAATTTCTCTTCCAAGGCCCTGGCTGCTGGCATATGCGAGGAACAGATCTCCTCGACTGGGCTATGGTATATGCGCAAGACCCTTGAAGCCAATGATGACAACATTGCCAAGTTGCTACCTGGCGCAGTTGTATGGATGGAACTATGTCCTCACGCACTCCTCAAGGACTGCATTCTCAAAGGGAACGAGCAGCAGTTAGAACAACCGTCACTGGATCCTAGGACCGTTCCGCAGGATCAGCGCCTTGCTGATGTCAGTTTCAGCATAGCGCGGTGGTTGATTTGGAGACGTCGCTTCCAGAAGCTTAGCCATCACCCCGATACTTCACTTGCGCAGCTTGCTAAGAAAGGATTCATGGCTATGATCCACTGCGGCCGAGATGTCGACTACAATGTTCCAGGTGAAGATGTATTTGCCGAAAAGTTACAGGCTACCATGTGGGCTGAACTTGTCAAGAGTGGAAAGGAAAGCCTGGAGGGCGACGATGTCGATATCGACCCCGATTGGGTTGATGGGCAGATCGAGTGAGTATACATCAAACGAGCTTTGTAGGCTTGCCTTGGGTTATAAATTTTAGAGGCACTAAATATCATTCAGCTCGTGTACTCCGCTTGTAATAACAGGCTGGCTATAAAAGCAATACGCTCGTTCATCATTCAAATTCATTTCATCAACCCTAATCTATCAGAGTTTGGTCAACGGATAATCCTTATCCTTCCCAATAGCAGACTCGATATCCTCACTGCAGAATTCCTGTAGTGGTATAAACTCCTCCCCTGGCGCATCCGTAAAGACCCCTCCATACTCATCGAGATTGCGTTTCGGGTATTGCCGTGCAGCAACCCAAAGTCTTCCATCAATAGGTTCTGGGCTGATTGGATGGTGGTGCTGAATCGCTCTGACGGCGACTCGGAGAAGAGGTCGGATCAGAGGGTAGAACCATGCATCGTGGAAGGTATCGAGGAACCCGGCCTTGTCACATGTGTTGTGATAAAAGGCAAAGATCACCCGTGTACCGATGTTTGTGCCAAGTCTAAGACTGCGTATCCAGTTGTGTTCTGACATTGCTGGACGGTCTACAGCAGGAAGTGAATCATACACCCTGTGAAATGCCTGGTAGATCGATGTAGGCATTTGAATCTTGTATGGACGAAATCTTGATCCTTCTTCAAGCGCATCATGCTTAATAGTTGCCGTCCTGTCAAAGTTGTCGTACTGAAGTTTATGGATAAATCTGCTTACGTCAGTCAACAATAACAAGCATGCTGTTAGGGACAGACCTGTAGTTATGGCATTCTGTTTGCGTAAATGCGTAGTCAAAATCCACTGCAATGTGGTATTCAGTCACATCATCCTTGCCATCCTTCGGCCTCGGTACATCCCTTCCAGCAATATCTTCAGGAAACTCGCCCGCGTTCAAGTCTCGCATTCTCTGATATTCCTGACGCGCATATAACGCAGGGATACAAAACTGATCGGAGTCTCGGAAAAGGAAGCTCTGGTCCCAATCATCTTCTATCAATGATAATGCGGCATCGATGAACTTGCAAAGGTCGCCCAGTGGTCCCATCACTGTACCTGAGTTTAGAAATCTCGAGTCGCTGTACTGAAGATCCCCAGTGTCCGTTTTGAGTCCCCAGGTAAATCGAGGCTGTGCTGAGAATGGAACAAGCCAGCATCTTGGATCTGTTTCGCTCTCGGGTGAGCATCCCTTATCCGCTCCCCATAAAAGAGTCTGCCTTACTCCAGTTTGGTGAAGTTCCTTGACTGAAATTCCACGTTGATCAGCAAGCCTTTGATCTGCCTCAGCCATGAGAGCGAAGTATCGCTGTATCATGGCTTCTGCGGGTAGTTGAGCCAGCACATCGAATCCGTCAACAATAATGACAAGATCATCAGAGGCTCCTCCCGCATTGTGCAGATAATCCTTGATGGCGCGCAATTTCGCGATATGTGCCTTTTGTGTGTCCAAGAAGGTCTCCCCTCTGTAGCCTAGAACCGTCGGTATAGAGTATCTGTTGACGAGCGCCGAAGTCACAACTGCGCATACTTGGCGGTTAGCGACATTTGCGGGGACGAGGTAGTGAAGTCTGGAGATTCGGTGGGAAGATGCCAGTAAATGGGAAGGGTTGGATGCATTCTCAGTGTCCTGTATGCAAAGGTCCGTTAGCTTTCCTGCGTTGTTTGATGACCGGTCAACGTACCAGATTCCTGCAGTTGAAGATCAGAAATATCACCACCATTGCGATAAGAAATGCGCGGCCGCGGTTCTTCTGTTTCCGATGCCGTTGAAGCTCCCTGCCCGGTGCGAGTATCCGCACCCTCTCTGACCACTCGGCATGGGAATAAATTGATGGATTTAGGTTGTTAGTACTGAATAGCATCATCTTTCCTGGTTGGCCAGATTTGAATGATTGAGATGGGTCGGGAAGTGGCCGATCTGCAGGTGATGGGGTAGAGAGATCAGGGGGGATTTCGTGGCGTCTAATGACCAAGACAATTGCATTTCTCGACTCAAATCTGAATAGAGTGCCATATCCCCGCCCTTCCCTTGGCGCCGAGACCGACTTGGGGTACCTATATTTGTCCAACCGCAAATTCTGAGACAATTCCGCGTCATTGGTGCATCTGGCGGCCAAGTGACATTGAGACTCTGTGATGTATTGCAGGTGCAGCATCTGGTGCCGTAGACCTATCTTGTGTCTCTTCAAGTCAATAGATAAACAAAGTCAATTTCCCACTTGAACTCCGTTTTGAAGGTGTAACAGATCTTAAAACAGCGGTTCCAACGGCTGGCAGCCGTGCCATCGAGAATCACGCCCTGAATCCTCCCTTGACATGGCTATTCCTTCACCAATGGTGATCACATCCTTAAGACACGATAATCAAACGAACATCTTCTTCTTTTATGCTCCACAACCTACATGCAAATTCTGAGATGCCGTTAAGCTCGGGCCGAGGATCATTTGCACCAGAACTCTTGATGCAGTCCAGTTGACAGGATAAGTTTACCTGCAAGCCTGGGGGCTTACGGTTTAAACGACTCGGAAATGTGCCCTGAAGCGATGGTATGAGGCCCCTCATTTATGCATTACCGGCCACATTAAAGCATCGTCGGCTTGTGCCTGGCTAGGGCATTATCATGAAGCACGTTAGCGACAGGCTGTTCTCATCGAAGCACAACACATAGCGTCATTGGTCTAGGGGTTAGGATTCAACTCTTCCATTGAGAAAAGTTGAGGCTCGGATTCGAATTCCGGATGACGCACGCTTTTTTTTGGCAGTTTTTTGTTCGTGAGTGGATTTTTGTAAAACGGGGTCATTAAGCGAGATGGAGTCCCATTCTCCTTGGGATAGTTCAAGGGATCGGGAATAAGTACAAATAAATCCGTGAAGAGGCATGGTAAATAACTCATAGCCTCCAGATGTTAGGCCTGCGCTGTTAGACAGGTCTAGCAACCTCGGCCAGCCCTTGCGGCCTGTTAAATAAAGGGGATCCCTTCTACATTAGATGGTTACAGTCCTCGCAGCCTGCTTTAAGCCCACCTGCTCATTTGATCTGCTCGTGATTCTGAAAGCAACATCTCATAATATGGGTGCCTTAGAGCCTCTGCAGTCGTGAGTCGTTCCTAGGCACATAAATTAGTACAACCTACCACGTAATCTCACAGGATCAAACTCGCCTTCGGGTCAAACCGTAGAAGCTGGTCAATAAGACTTAGAGCTTCGTCAGATACAAGCATCTCGTTATCCGGGTTGATGAAATCGGTCCAAGCTTGTTCATGATGCTGGCCCAGAGCTTCAAGTTCCTCATCATTCAACTCAAGGTCGTATTCATTGACAAAGCGGTAGAGCTTGTCTGTGCCAAGGACTTCAGCTATTTTCCTCAGCTGATCAATCAACGAAGACCCGTGAAAGAAAGGTTCCTTTCTGAAGATCATGGCTGCGAGCATAGCACCGAAGCACCACATGTCTATGCTGAAGTCGTATCGTTCGTAGCTGAGAAGAAGCTCTGGTGGTTTCCAAAGGCCAACGCAGGTGTCCAAATCTTCGTCGGGTCGGTAGAAGTCTGATGAGCTCCAGCCTATCAGTCGGAGCTATAATACGTCAGTATGCGCCAGATAGTATAATTATGAGTCGCACTTTTCTGTTCTCGTGATCAATTACCACGTTTTGCGGTCTAATATCACGGTGCATGATACCTTGGCTATGGGTGAAGTCCAAAGCTCTCAGAAGCTCGCGAGTGTAATATCGAATGTCCAGGTCATTAAAACGAGGATACAGCGTTCGATAATCTGTGTTGTCTACGTATTCGAGAACGACGCCAATGTCGGATCCCTATGCCTCATAATGTCAGCACTGATTCAGGACTGGGTCATTGAAGGATATTGCGAACCTCCTCACCTTGGACGGCATCGATGAATTTGATGATATTTGGACCATTTGCGAGATATGGGAATATCTCGAGTTCGCGACGGATCCTATCTCTGCTATCCTGCTTGAACAGCTTCATGGCGTAAATGCGGCCGTTTGGATCACGACACTCGAAGACGATTGCATGCCTTCCTCGCCCTATGTCAATCGCGTCAGTAGTTATCAAGTGAAGCGCAGACTAAGGTTTGGAATTACCTAATCGTTTTGGGGGCGACATATCATAGAATTGCCCTGCCAGTTGTCAGCAACAAAGCCTGCAGCCAACTCTGGCCCAGACTTACCCGCCCCCGACTCCGGGTGGATTGGCGCCATCTTCAGGGCATTCAGACGCAGATCCGTTTTTTGTTCCTCAGAATCTGGGTACAGTATCATGATCGCCGAAGCTCGACATTTGATGCAAGGATGAGCTGTTGAAGCAGAAAAACCCCGCATAGGGCTGACATGCTTATTCAGCCAAAATACAGAAAATGTTGGAGGGGAGGGTTACACGAACAACCTTGATGTCTCGTACAAAAATGGTTATACCTATTTGTATTGGCTTCTATGTATTGATAGAACACATGCTTAGATTCATCAGCGCTGGGGTGAAGTTTGCTGGACTAACTTAGTCCAAGGATCAGCATGACTAACAAATGCGTCAGCGCAACTGGATGTTCGATACAATCAACAAGAGAAAGAAACAGAGTCCGGTTCAAGTGACAGTATAATCATATGGACTTGTTCTTTTCAGGAGTCATTTGTTAATTTCGCCAAAACCGTCAGCCATTAAAGAATTCTGCGATCGGTCAATTTAATTGTCTTGCCTACCCTGAAGCTTCACCCGCGCCGGCAGTTATTAGCACGGCAACCTTTGTTCGCCGAAGAGTCGCTCAACATTACGGCATCTCTTCATTTTAGGTTTATCGGGTTACGAGAGCGAAACAGCTCTTTCGGAACTCGCCTGAAGGAAAGCTGAAGGTTAGACTGCCAAGAGTGAATTTCTTGAGACTCTAACGTTGGGGACCGGAGCTCATTCTGGGGCAGACCCAGTCACTAAGAATAAGCTTATCTGCTATAGGAAAACAACCAGGTCCGCACAGAAAACCCGTCGAAACTTGTGCCTCCAATCACTCAAGACCAATGGAATTCAGCATGTGACACGAATGTTCAAAAACTGCAGTAGCATAAGGCGGATTAAATGAGCTGCTCCACATGTAAGAGGCGCAACGGCAAGTCTCTGCCGTTGGTGACTCGCGAAGCATTCTCAGTTAGGAGATCGCCGGATGATCTGGCGCGCGCTAAAGGGGCTGTAAGGGCCATGGGTGAAACTGCCTAACGCACGCAAGGTACAGCTATTCGATGAGCTGAAGACTTAACATGCAGGGGGGTTGCGACTGCCCTGATCCTTTGTTATGCGTTATGGTTCCGAGTGAGTCTGCATGTCCTCGATCTGATCCGGATGAAAGTTGCAGAGACAGTCAAGTTGAGACACTTCCTCCCGTCTTCTTACGGAACACAGTGAGTCACCAACGCACCCAGTCGTGCGGCTGAACACGAGCTAAAGAGATGGATGTCAGACCGATCGTGGCACTAAATGTTTGGTGTTTCGTGAGGGCATTCAGCCTTTTTACGAGGTGGGGGGCCGGGAAATAAGACACAGCCCAAACATTAACTACAATAGGAAGCCCCTTAATCCAGCCTAATGATTTCCTCGCCTTGAGACAATCTTAAATACAAAGCCCGTGGAATCCTTCTGTTGGTTCATCTGTTTTGAGTAAACTCTCGTTAATAGCTATCCGCTCGTTTTCTTTCTCCGCTTCAACAACCAACACCAACACCAACAACAACACCTATTTTTTAATAATACCCATTCATCCAATCACAATGCGCTCTGCCATCATCCTCGCTGTCGGCGCGACCGTCGTCGCTGCCTCGCATCCTGCTCTTGAGCGCCTCGAGAAGCGTGATGCTAAGGAGTGCGCTTCCGTCGCCTCCAGCATCCTCCCCGACCTCACCGACATCCCTACTCCCGACTCTTCGCTCCAGAGCTTCCTCGCCAAGCAGACCGATGCCATGACCATGACCGACCAGTGTGTCATCCCCGCCGTCACTGGCTCCATGGCCAAGGAGTACACTTCCTACGCCTCCAAGCTGAGCTCTTGGTACATGGACCAGAAGGATGGCATCTCCTCTCTTCTCGATGCCTGCAGCGACGTCCCTGAGGTCAGCTCTCGCATCGCCGAGCTCAAGGAGACTGCCACCATTTGCGACAAGGTCACTTGGGCCAAGGAGACTGGCTCTTCTTCTTCCAGCGGTGATGCTTCTCAGTCCAGCGACGCTGCTGCTTCAAGCTCCACCGCCGACAAGGGCAACACTGCTGGCGTCAACTCGGTCAAGGCTATTGGCGTTCTCGCCGTCGCTGGTCTTGCTGGTGTTATGATGCTGTAAAAGCTTCATGCCTGATGGGGGGATAATAACGGACAATACCCGTGGGTGACGGCGTCTTGGCTTTTCGATTCATTTGGCCTGGTGTACTGGTCTCTAGTTTTACTATAAAAACACTCAATACAAGCATTGTGGCTACTGCAGCCTTTTTGTAATTGCCTGACTCCCTTGACCTATACGCGCTCAAATGTTATTGATGCGCTGTTGTATTGAGTGACGTGCCTTTCGCCGAGCCCTATTCCATCAATGCGCAGCCGATTGAAGACAGTCTCGGCAGAAGCTCCGATTGTTTGCATTCCCCAGGTGCGTTGTTTGTAGATCCCCGTGCACCATTGACACCGAAGGTAGAAATCTTGGTGGGCCGGGGGTCCTTAGCCGGGATTAGACCTCAGCATGGCTGGCGCTGTCTGACCTGTAACTATCCAATGGCAATCGACGGAATGCTTCAGGACGAGATCAGAGTCCGAGCCATATCATTCATCATGACGACCGCAGATAATTAAAATTCTTTTGGTCGGACGTGATAACTAGTGCCGGTCCCGTCTCGGGGTTCGGTCCGTGCTTACGGGGTAAGTTACTCCTCATTGAGTTGAGTTTCTCAGCGAGAAGGCCATCAAATATGTCTCAAATTGTGAAATGGAAGTGACAGCAGACTGCTCATTAGATCATCGCCCATTCCTCCGCCAGCACACCAAACAATGGGGTCTGATTCTTGTTCTTTTGATATATCGCACGAAGCGGGAGATGATAGAGAAGTTGCGCTTGAGTATTTCCAGGCAACGCTGGAAGTCTGATCTGCAAGGCTGCTAGCATATTGCGAGCCGAAACAGTACTCGTCTTCAAGCTGTGAAATAGGCGTCAAAGGTGAAAGAATATAATCCATAGGAGGGTAGGATGTCTCAAAGTCTTATTTTGCCTATTAGTAAGAGCTTTACAATGATGCCAGGGAACAGCGCGACTTATGGGAAACTCGACTTACCTCTCGATTCTTCGTCCTTGATCTCGATATCCGACGACGTTGGAGAGTATGGGTAGCTTAAGCTATCGTGCGCGGCCTCAATGGAGACTTCTTCCTTTATGGGTTGCTTGGAAGCTTCGTTTTCTAGTTTATTCTTCTTGCAGCTATGTTTGTCAGTGATACCGTTGGTAGACTCTTGAAGTTGACTCACGGTGACCGACGGGGCCCTATCACTACACACTCGCACGAGCTCCATTGACAGTTACTGCAAGGTGACTTTTGCATTACATCGCATCGGACCTTTCGAGATCTGCATTTTAGGCATGCTCTGCGAGCTCTGCGTTTCCGTCGCCCGTTTGTATGCTGTGTATACTGCTGCACTTCTGTTGCTGCTGGGATATCTGACATGGTGACAAGAGACAGGAGATCAAGATTTGGAAATGCCAAAGCAACCGTTCATCACAAGTACGACACTTACTACGACATCTCACATATAAAGAAACTCAAAGTTTGGCTGATCTGCAAGTGATGGCGGGTATCGGACCGCAACACGGCATTACACAACCGTGTATAGCCGCGCCGCCCGCATCCCCGCAAACCGCACCTCAAGCCGTCCCTTAACCCATCCCGCATCTCCCTTGTCGAATCAGCAAACCCTCCAGTCCATAATTCTCGTCATAATGTCGGACTCCCACGACGACTCTGACGGGCCTGAGAGCCGTCGCAAGAGAATTCGCCAAGCCTGCCTCAATTGTAGGAAGAAGAAGGTTCGCTGCACGGGTGAGAAACCGATATGTCAGTTTTGCAATCGGCTTGGCCAGCCCTGTGTTTATGCGGAGGATGGGAGGAGTCTTAGAAGGACGAATTTGGCTGTTCAACCTGCTTTGGGGGATGTGCCTGAGGCTATCATGGTATGTGGTCCACTGTTGGGTGGATGATGCTGACCTTGGGTAGGATAACATCACGTCAAGGTTCGCTTCTTTAGAAGATCAGATATCAACGCTGCAAGCTACAGTTGAAAGGTCAGAACAAACACTATCTCGTATATACATATTGTGATCCCATTCTGATCCAGGCATAGACTGCTGCCGCTGGTCACAAATCAACAGCCACCCAACAAACGCACTCACTACCAAGCCAACACCCCGGCCCCCGTTCTTCTCCAGACCCCTTCAACGATACAATCTCACTCAAACGAACGCCCCCAACCAAGCTCCCTTCTCTTTGCTGCCGATGTCTACTTCCGCTACTGCCACAGCCAACCTTACTCCCTGTTTCACGAACCGACCTTCCGGCAGCGCTTGGCTGATGACACGCTGCAAACCTATCTTCTCTGGGGATTCTTGTCGGCGGCAAGACGATACTCTTCTCTACCAGTTACTCAAGTCAACTGTTCCGACGATGCATCTAGCTACGCCGCCAAGGCTTGGGAAACCATAGAACTTCCTTGGACTGGTAATGCGTCGCCCGAAAAGATTTTGACAGTCATCCAAACCATAATATTGATAGTAAGCACTGAGGTTCCAGGTGAGTCAACTCATCATAAAAGATGCTGTTCATAACCTGAAAGACCATTAACAAACCGAATCGTCTAGCCGGCCTCTGTACCCAAGCCCATATGAAGCAGGGTTTTGCTATCCGTCTTGCCCAGAATAACAAATTTCACCTGGAACCCGATCCATCACTACCACTAGCTGAGCGCGAGGAAAGAAAAAGAACCTTCTGGTCGTTATATCTTCAAGACAAACTCATTAGCCTTTCTCGTGGACGATTTTCCGCCATCCGGGACGAAGAATGCAAGGTGTCTTTACCATGCTCTGAGGATGCATTCAAGGAAGGCCGCGAAGAAAAGACACCCTTTCTCCACGAACTGACGGGCGATTGTGTGGAACAAGAAGCTATCGACGGATGCTGTGCACTTGGCCTGATCAATGTAATGGCATCTATCCTTGGCCGGGTCTCGCATTACGTTTTGCATGATACACAAACATCACAGATGGGACTTCCTTGGTCTTCAACAGCGCCTTACGCCACTCTATCATCGGCGTTGCTCCAAGCAGAACACTACTTTGGAATGAATGAAGACCCGACAGAAAGTCTCAAGCAACGATGCGCGGTTGATGGTGTCGTTGATCAACTACTCGCGAGCTCGTTCATCTTCGCCAAGGCTATGTTCCACTTGTCCCACTGTCTACTTCATCACCCATTCTTGATTCAACAACGGCTTCAGTCTAGTAAACAAAAGGCCCCGTCGGTGTTCATGAAAACGGCCTGGGAAAAATGTAGGACTCATGCGAAGAGCATCACGGATCTACTAGATATGAAGAGCCAGAACGTCCCTATACTTACCTCTATTTATGGATATTGTATCATGGTTGCTGGAACAATCCATGCTTTGTCTTTGAATGATGAGAGAGACCATATCCGGAAGGAGAGTCAGAGACACTACCGTGCGGCTATGGAATTATTACAAGACCTGTCATGCTACTGGAACCACGCTGCTCTAATGGTAAGACTATACTGCTTTATAACTTAGACCATGAAATCTAACGGTCAGCCTCATAGGTCAAACGGCTGGAAAGATTCCACAGTCAGTGCGAGACCCGTGGACAAGAGCTTTCCCCCTCAAACGCCGAGCGAACACCCGGAGACGTCAAAGCTCTATGGCAAAGTGTCGACTACACCTCATTGTCAACTCCAACGAGACCCGGAAGCCCGACGCTGGCAGGCCAAACCTCAGTTGAAGCCGACTGGGCTTTGTCAGTGGATATGTTTGACTTTAGTGGCTTTGGCGGATTTGCAGAAGGAGTTGATGTCTTTAGTATCTCGTTTGTTGATGGCGATATGACTCTCGGTGACGAAATTCCAAATATGGTGCAAAATTGGGTGGCTCCGGAAAAAGCAGATTGACACGGATATGGAAGATTGGATGCGAAAAAAGGAAATCGTGGAATTTCAATAAATGGCCGTCTGTCCCTCCTGACGCCAATACTCAATCACTACCAAACGCAATACCGTTCTTCTTCCTAATATCCTCCATCACTGTAAGAACACTTCGACTGAGTGCCCTCAAGTCAGCCTCAGCTTCTCGATCATTCTCCTTGATGATACGTCCAAGCTCCTTGGCCTCCCAAGTCAGGTTCAACATATCTGTATACTCAGGACTGGCATCCCCCAGCTCCTCGAACTCTTGTGATCCTCTTGGGACGAACTCCATAGTGCAAATGTCTGTGACGTTGGAAGCCTGGCCGCCAAAGATCTTGATGGTTCCCTTCTCACAATAGATCTCGGTTGGTGCATGTGAGTCATAAATCTTGCTCGTGTGGGCCGATAGTGTAAAGCCCTGCTGGTGCTTCGAAGACTCAGGCGTGTATTGGAACACAATGAGACCGCCGCCATCGACACCTGTTTCAAGAATGACTGGGAAGTATGTCTGAGATGAGGGCTTGCCAAAGAGTCTGACCGCGAATGTGACAGGATAGCAACCCATATCCCATAAACATCCGCCACTGAACTTGGGAGACGCAACATTTGGAACGTTGCCTTCTGTGATGTCTCCAAATAATGGCGAATACACTGCCATCGAGAGGCTTGCACCATAGATCCTCCCAAACTTCTCTGTCCTGGTCTTCTCATCATCAAGTAGTCTCTGAAGTGTCTTGAAGTTAGGCTCTTGAATGTGGCGATAAGCTTCTAGAATGAAGAGACCTCTGGAGTCGGCGAGCTCGTATAGAGCCTCGAGTTCCTTCATGTTGGACGCGAAGGGTTTTTCCATGATAACATGTTTGCCGGCATTCAGAGCTTTAATGCCTTGTTCATAATGCAACGAGTTGGGTGACGCAATGTACACAACATCGATATTGGAACCCTTGGACAGCATGGCGTCCAAATCATCGTAAGCTTGCACCCCGGAAACATCTTTGATTGAGGGAGTCTCGGAGATGAAACTATTCGCTGTCTCAAGTTTCCTTGAATAAACAGCGGTAAGGGTAAACAGTTTGCTCTCATGGCATGATTGCACGAAAGAGTTGGTGATCCAGTTCGTCCCCACAACAGCGAGACCAAATGGAGAAGACATGGCGACTGTGTTGATGCTGGACCTTTCTAGAAGTAAAAAATATTACTTTCAGAAATGCTGGACGTTCGAGAGCGAAGCCATCACTTTCTTATAGCTGTGACTCCGTGACATCATGGCGATGACAGTGAGAAGTCCGTAACCTGGAAATTGACATTGGTGAGGCCATTCGGCGGCACAGCAGTCAGAGTGTTGCCTGAATCTGGCAATTGTCGGCGAGCCTAAGGGAATAAGGGCGGAAGAGTGCATTAGCGGATTACCCGAGGTGAGTCTGTCACCTTCTGCCTTTTGCTTCCCTGCATAACATCAAAGACACGAAATATCGCAGCGACGTCGACGCAATGAAAGGTAATTACGGATGACCCTAGTGCATAACAATTCGGAATCTGTCAAAACCATGTGGAAATTGCCGAGACGTCGCTGATTGGCTCGTGGATTGAAATCTCGATAATGCCGTGACCGGGGTCGTATAAGAGCCCGAGATACCGAGTTTATCACGTCACGGAAATACCGACGCCTGGAGATTTCCAACTCTTACAATGCTTCAGCACATGCTCTCATAAGTCTCACACCCCGACATTGTTTGATCACCGAGGAATATTAGTCGATAATCATGAATGGTGGCTCGGATTTCCAGCAGCTTCAAGACTCGCCTTATCATTCCGATGCCTCCGCGCCAGCGCCTAAAACGCCTCGGGTTTTGGCGTGCAACCACTGTCAGCATCGCAAGGTGAAATGCAATCGCGTGTTTCCTTGCAACAATTGCATCAAGGTAAGCTCTAAAGATCCAGGAGATGATCTTGAAACTAACACGTCCAGGCCAATGTACCTTGCGTGCCATCAACGCCTGCTCCAGCTCGCAAGAGAAGAGCTCCAAATGCGCTACTGCAAGAGAGGATCAAGAACCTAGAAGCTCTTCTGGAGCAGTACACCTCCCAAGACTCACCCAAGCAAAGCTCTGACGCAAATGGATTGACCCCCCATGATCCGATGGAATTATCTGCCAGATCTTCGCCCGCTCAATCTCACGGACACGGCGCTCAGACACCAACAGGCCCTGGCAAATTGGTAGTTCGCAATGGAGGCTACAAATTCCTGGATAGCTACATCTGGGGCAGAATACATGAGAATGTCCGGGATCCTGTCTAAAATCCGATTTCACAGTCCTTGACTAACATTCAGTGCACAGATCTCGGAAATGCGTCATATTCTTGATGAGGACACGTCGGATGAGGAGAACTGCCATCCCACTGATTCACCCGCTCCCCACGAAGACGACGACCTTCTGTTAGCCAGGACTTCCGCTCTGAGTATCAATGACCAAGCTCCCTTGCCTTTCCAGATCCTTCGTTTATGGCAGGTGTTTCTCGAGAGAGTCAACCCTGTAACCAAAATGATACACACTCCAACTACAGAGCACCTGGTAATCGGCGCAATGACAAACCACTCTGATATATCGCATAAGAACAGAGCTCTTCTATATGCCATCTATCTTGTTTCTGCTGTCACCTTGACAGGCGAGGAATCAATGACGATGCTGGGTTTGCACAAGGATGAAGCCTTGCAGATCTTCACACAAGGCCTGAAGATGGCCCTGAACAAGGTCAACTTTCTTAGGAACTATGATATGGTCGTTCTGCAGGCTCTTGTATTATACCTGGTAAGACCGCAGAAACTGACTAGGTCATCATCCGAAGCTAATCGCTTTTCAGATCGCCTTGGGAGGCCGCAGTAATCATGACGCCGTATGGGTACTCAGCGGTGTAGTTATTCGCATTGCTCACAAAATGGGTGTCCACCGCGACGGAGAAACACTCGGCCTGACGCCTTTCGACACAGAAATGCGTCGGCGAGTATGGTGGCGGATCGTCATACTGGACTGTATGTACGCCGCAACATCTGGAATGAACCCAACACTGTTACCGCTGGGTTGCGACACCAAGCTTCCACATAATATCAACGACGCAGAGTTCTCCCCAGAGTCCAAGGTGATCCAGAGCAAGCAGGGTGCCACAGAAATGGCTTTTGCTCTGATCCTCTATGAGATCGTTCACTTTGTCAAAGATCATCATATGACCGATTTCGAACACCTTTTGCTAGGAGGTCAAGACGTGGAGCCTGGAACGCCCGAGTATGATCTCTATCACGAGTCGCTTGGAAAGTTGGAACATCTCGCTGATGAGTTCGACAAAAAGATGAGTGAAGTTGAGAAGCAGTACTGTGATCCGACAGGAGGTCCGCTTCATGTCTTTGCACTTGCGTTGAGGCCTCATATTCTGAGGGAAGTCAGAACCATGGCGACACCGATGGAAGAAACCCCAGAATGGGGCAATGAAGTAAAGAATTCTCATGATAACTTCTTTCGAATGTGGCTTGCTCACGAAGAGCATGAACACGAGCTCCATGATCTCATAGCGAATGGTCCTTTTGCGTACTCATCAAAGTCGCACTTTCACTTCGATTCACTCACCTTTCTCGCGGGTCAACTAGTCCATCGCTCACCAGTTGGGCCTTTTACAGAACGCACATGGAGCCTGTTCCATAGGTTTTACCGCGATCATGAGGAGCTTTGGAATCTGTCCCAGCACAAGAACTTCCAGCTCGCAAGATTGTTGCTCAAAGCTTGGGAACCCAGACAAAGGGCTCTTGAGCAGCTTGGGACTCCCTTCGAGGTTCCCGAATGTGTGCAGAAGCTCAAGATTGCTGTCTCGCAGACTGGATTATCATGGATGAGCCCTAGAGAGGTGCCCTTCCAACCCACGAATGGCGGCGGTCTAGGAGGTATGGATCAGATGCAGATGGGCACGAACGGGAGTGCCTCAACGGATATGTTTCAAAGCCCGACTATGACTGGGGACTGGCCCATGGCTGGTAATCTTCCTACCATGGACAGTATGGATACGCAGACACCAGTTCTTCCGATCTTTGGCTTCTTCAATAGTACGACATGGTAGAGTTTGCGTTTTTGGGCAATGCACGGCAAGGGTATGGGTATTTGGCAGTTGTGAGTCTTGCAATCAATAATATCTTTCTGTTATCCTGTGTCTAGAAACTCAAGCGCCATTATCACTTCACCCGTCAATCAAATTCACAAAATCTTGAGGAAGAGGCTTCTCCTCAACCCAAGCTATGATACCCTCGGCAAACAATTCTGGAAATTGTAAATTCCAGGCATGAATAGCCCCCTTGATAAGAACCGCGGTACTCCTCTTTCCATCCCCGCGGCCGTCATTGCGAAACGTCAGAGCCATTTCCTTTGCACCATCAAAATCATCACCTTGATCTCCAGCGGCTGCCAATATCCGCTTGTCCTGCTCAGCAACTGCTTTGACGTCTTCATCCTGCCACTTGGCAAGCCCGGCGTAAGCGTCATTGACCAAGTTCCAATCATTGTTGGCCGCGATCTCGCTCTTGAGCTGGGTGTGATCCTTGAGCCCCTTCATCCAGACGCTGAGAGTATAAAAACCACTGTTAAGAACGAGTTTGAGACCGTAGTGTAGGAGGCTGGGTCTCTCTGCTGCCCAGACTTGCCATGGTCGGAATGGAGTTGAGCCAGTGACGAAGGCTGATTGAACGAGGTCTGGATGTCGGCGGATTAATTCCATGGCTGTGAAGCCGCCCAGTGAAAGGCCAACAACGTGCGCTTGTCCACCGCGGGCATGCTTCCGGATAAGATGGGCGACCGAGTCCGCGGCGAGCTCCAGTGACCATGGCCCTATGTCTCTCGATTGGGAGTGTTTTGGAAGATCTGGGACGATGAGATGATAATCGCTGAGGTGGGGAATAACGTGCTCCCATTCGAGGTTGCAGCTGAAGAGGCCATGGAGCAGAACGATTGTCATTGATGACGACGTGTCATTGTACGACCTGAAGAAAAGGTCTTGTGGAGTTTCAGACGATAACGACATGATCGCAGAGATGAACCCTGAACAGCAGATTATCTGCAGAACGTTATTCAGTCAGATCACGGTGGTTGCTAGGACTTCAGTTGAACTGCGCCACTGAAATGAGTCGGCCAAGATTTATCCGAACTGGGCATCACGCTTGGTCTGCCCTAGATGGGCATAACTAGCTCAAAAACGCCAGATGAGAATGAGATAATGAACTATTGACTCTAATTATAACCGCGGGAGGATGAAGATCTGAAACTACAGGGATTAGGCGATGATAATTCAGTTGGACACTGTGGCCTCAGCACTGCCAGCCAGCGGCATCCATCCAATGTCATTCATATCTCGAAGGATTCATGGAGGGTCGCTTGCGCGTCTTCGCGTTTACAGTACCAGCATCCAGCTAATTAAAATTATCCGACCCATCTTCGCATCGCCTGGAAGAAAATGTTTTCATTCTCTGTTTGACTCGTTTGTTTCTGCAAGGAAAGTATTCGCAGTCTCTTTTTGACAATGCAGCGTCGTACAAGCCGCAGTTAACACCCGGGCTACGAAATGGATACAGCGCCTAAACCCACTGAAACAGCACTGGACAACAAAGGATCGACGCCAATTCTCCACAATGCGGCGGCCTCCTCCCCTGAAGCAGATCCCGCGGAAAACAACGACGATCGGAAATATCTGACGGGTTGGAAGCTTCATTCTCTGAGCGCAGCGTAAGTAAATTACCAAAACTGATATTCAGGCAGTTTTGAACTTATCGTGCTAGGCTCTGGATCAGTCTCTTCCTATCAACGCTCGAAACCACCATCGTCAGCACATCCTTGGTCTCAATCACGAACGCCCTCAATGGCTTCCTTCTTCGCGATTGGATCGTCACATCTTATTTGTTGACATACACCGGTGCGCATATCATCGCTGTCTCATGCGAAACATTTTGCTGACGGCTGCAGGCTTCTTGACTATCTACGCCAAGCTCAGCGATGTTTTCGGGAAGAAGACGATGCTGTTGCTTGCGCTACTCATTTTCACCTTGTTTTCTGGTCTTTGTGGTGCTGCAAACAATGTCGTTGACCTGTAGGCAATATGAACGTCCAGTCCGACGCCTTGCTGACATCCCCCAGTATCATTCTTCGAGCGTTCCAAGGCATTGGCGCATCGGGTATATACGCCATGATTCTCGCAATCGCTGCGAGCTTGGTGCCGATCGGCAAATACGCAAAGTACATGGGCATCATGTCGACAGTCTTCATCACCGCAAGCGTTCTCGGTCCTATTCTTGGTGGTGTCATCAGCCAGCACTCAACCTGGCGCTGGGTCTTTCTTCTCAAGTACGACCCTGCCTATTTGCTACATCATGACATTCTGACACAAGATCACAGTCTTCCTGGAGGAGCCATAGCTTTTGCCATGGTCTGCCTCTTTCTGCCGGCTTCCGAAGAGTCTTCCAACCTCTCACTTCTGAAAGTACTGCGATCAAAGGTCCGACGCTCAAATTGGGCTCGCATCGATGTCCTCGGTATAATTCTTCTCCTTGCAGCCTCTGTTCTTCTCGTGTTCGCTCTTGAGGAGGGAGGTACTCGATACTCATGGAGCAATGCGATCGTGATAGCCACTCTGGTTCTGGCAGTTGCACTCTTCATCGCCTTCGGGCTCTGGGAAGTCTACGTCGAAAAGTCGCCAGGCAAGCAAGAGCCCGTGTTTCCGCCGAGTATTTGCAAGGATAGGATCTCAAGCGCCATGCTACTGTAAGCCATGCACCCTTCGACCTCTCCCCACGCACTGACTGGTCGCACAGGACAACCTGTCTCGTTGGCTTCCCTTTCGTCTCGATGGTCGTCAACATTCCGTAAAGAGCGCAAGCAGTTTATGGAATGTCACCATCCCGCGCTGGTATCATCTTACTACCAATGATGCTGACTTCCCCTGCCGCAACTGTCCTCTCCGGCTACTTGACCGGCAACGCCAAGGTGCCGCCAGCATATCTGATAATCAGTGCAGCGGTACTACAGGTTTTAGGCGTTGGCTTGACATGCTCACTGTCCACAGATGCAACTCACATGCCAGATGCTCAGTACGGATATGAGGTGTTGATGGGAGTTGGGTTCGGTATGAGTCTGGCTACCGTCTTGACCTTTGCTAGGGTGGTGGTTTCTGAGGCAAATCTGCGTAGGTGGCCTTTTCCCTGTGGGACTTGGGAGTGCTAACTGAGTATATAAAGCTGTTATGATGGGTGCACTGACCCAGATCCGTGTACTCGGTGGCACAGTCTCGCTCGCAATCTGGTAATTTCCACATGTCATGTCTCTGCCAAACACGAATTACTGACGGGTCTGTAGCGCTACGCTTCTCAACAATCACCTGAAACCCAAGCTGAATGATCTTGTCTCTTCGGAGCAGGCAGCGGCTATCCTCGACTCTGTATCCGCGATAAATGATCTAGAACGGTCCCAGCAGCTGGCTGTGAGACAAGCATTTGCCGAGGGCTATAATCTGCAGAATGTCTTCATGAAAGCCATGTCTACCGCCGGCTTGATAGCTTCTTTATTCTTGTTGGAGAGACATCCACGTATCGCAAAGTAGACTGTCAGAAACTTCCATCTCCTGCGGCGGGATCTTTTCATAAGCATGTTACGTGGATAATTAGCTAATAGGCTGTAACTGGAGACCATTGGTCTTGTACTATAAGGATATAAGAAATTGAGCTGATATGCCGTCAATATCGAGGGCGGCGGGAACAATCATCATCTGATAGATCAGGTTTCGATTTCCACATTCAAGACGTCGGAGACATGAGGTCAACATCGCCGGACCTTCGCGCTGACGGCAAAGATTCTTACAGGCACGATGGGAGTAAAAACTCGACCAATGACCTTGCCTTTTTTATTACTCAACGTAGTCAATGGGACCATCCATCAGCCCAAACCATGAAATGACACACAAGGCAGAGGAATAGATGCAGCCCATCAAACAAACTTGAAAGTTTCGCTCATCTACATCGGATTGATTCATGCAAATGGCGTCGATCCAAAGGCAACGCGGCTAGACTCGTGTCTCAGATACATTAGGGCGTCTCTGAGGCAGACTAACTGCGTTGACCTTGTGCAACCAGTGAGTGACCAGGATAGAACGGCATTAGCGAGTTTATACGTAAAGAGACCTTATAACCTTTATAAAATATGAATATTACTATTAAACCATTTTATTGTACTATCTTAAACCACCTCTTGCATGGAAAATGGATCCTCAGAGTCGCTGGACAAACTATGTCTCTGTTCGTCTTTTCCTTGTATCACCACACGGTGTGTTCCTGGATTATGTCCTGGCTGCGGTCGACTTCTCTTTTGGTCGACATCGGTACGCACTACAATTGTTGACTCCAAGGGACGTAACTGATCCTTACTCTCAGACGAATGAAGCGTCCTGGGCAGATCATGCATTTCATGGCTGCGAGAGGTACCCGTTTGGCGAGCAGTGCCAATGGTCCTTGAGTTCTTATGTCTCGCATATTCGGATTGGTTGTGGCTAGAACCGCGGTCATGGCCTGATAACAGAGGCCGGAGAGTCGGAACACAAGCGCAGATGATACCACAGCACAACTCGCTGACTGACCAAGACGCTGATTCGACGTTATACCACGTGATATCCGTGCCAATATTGAGGAATTTGATACGAACGAGTGAGATAAGGCATGTGCTATTCCGTGTTAGTTGGACAAGACAAACTCAGATACACGAGAAACTCACAATATGCCAAGGCAGAAGACGGACATAAGAATCCACTTTTGTCGCCGACCAATCTTGAGACTGCGAAGAACTGGAATTGGGAGGACCATGATCAAGATATCGGTCAAAATATTGCCTGCCGCGCCGACATAGAATGAAGACTTGTTAAGGATACAGCTGCCCTTGATCGTGACATCCCAGAAAGATGCAATAGGCACGCACATAAAAACGTTGAGAAAGATTTGAGAAAGACTCCAGCAGGTGACGAGGACTACGGATGCAATGTATGTCTTCTTATACTGGCGTACAGGTATAGCTCGGTAGTACTGGAGGAGAAAGATTGTCTTGATGACTGCTAGGTTGAGGTTGTAGACGACGGTTGAGTAGTAAAACATCTGGCTGGTTTAGCTACCAAGGTTGCTAAGTGGGTGTAAGTCAAACCTACCCTCAAGAAATTACTAATCTGTTCGCCGGAAAGTGTAGCTATATGAGAGCCAAGGCCATTTCTGACGTCTATGGTATGTTAGTACACTGTAGACGAAAGTGTTTTTTTGGTAGGGCTCTTTTACTTGTTGCTATAATAGTAGCATCAGCGATCGTCAACGACTGTTTGTCGTTAGTAAGATGATTGCTCAGTGTTACTTGAGACACCCACGCAAGCAAGGATGGCACATGCGTCATCGACGCCAAAGTTTCTCAGCATGATGGCCCGGGCGTAAACTCGCAGGGATACCACGATAAAAGAGATCGCCGACAGGGTCGCCATAACAGCTATGGCGACCGCACCTCTAGACTCGGAGGCATAATCTGAAGAAGCCATGGCCAAAGCCGTCGTGAACAAAGGAGTGATTGCAAGCACAAAATGGAGCACTCACCAAGCTGTAGAACAGCGGCTTGGCAGAGAATTTAAGTCCGTAGAAGACACAACCGACGCGAGAAAGTGGCTAAAGGGCTAAAGAGTCGAGAAGCGAGCCCAGGTCAGACCACCAAATGGTGGGCTGCTTACTTGACGCCATTTCGTCCCAAGTTATGAACGATCGGAACATGCTGCCGCCAGCTAGAGCAATCGGTAACCGGAAACAGCCATGTGGCTTTGGGAGCAGAGTGATAAGGTTCGTTAGCCAGGGAGAAAGTGGCTGTTAGGTCTACAAGCAGCGAATCAAGGTAGAGAGCGGGTTCGTCTCACAATTTTAATTATGGGCCTGTTCCGAGTTACTGGATTTCGAGCCACTGAGTCAGTCATGGACGATTAACGCGCACAGACGCTAGTACGGGGAAGAAATCCGCGGGTTAGAAGCCTAAGGACTTAGGGTGAAACTCCAGGCCTGGCCGTTTCTTAACCTAAAGGAGCTATTATAAGCTACCATTACAGTAGTTGGGCGCTGTGAGTAAAAGAACAGGGAGGGAGGGAAAGTTCAGTAGTTCAGGAGAAAGACCGTGTGATGAGCTACTTTATAATGCAAGGGACTACCCAACTTTGGCATTGATGCTTATTTCAATAGTTCTGGGGGACAGTTTTAGTATTTCTGCTTGGTATGCTGATGTAAGTAGTGATTGCGGAACGGTTCCTGACATGACGAAATAACTCGAGGACAATCTAAGGAGACCAAGACTAGCCTTGGAGGCCGGTGAAAATGACGCACCGAGCACTAGCAGATCAAAGACCAATACGTCTGATAGAATGCTGTTTTTTAATGTTTATTTACTGGTTCTTCGGAGCTGGGAAGTCTTTACAGGGACCTGGGGAAGCTCTAAGGGTTCGGAACCAATATGCCGACAACCCGATACCGAACAGCATCATTTCCCCTTCCAGGCACTTTCCATGACCTCCAAGGGCGTTGTAACCTTCAAATCCGGAAACTTGTCATCCAACGGGGTAAGATCCCGAGGCACGAGATACCTGCCAATACCAGCTTGATAATGAATCATAGCGAAGAAAGCCTCATCGTCTTCACCGTGGCCGATCAAAGGATAATCGGGAAAGAATGAAATCTTACCAGACTTCAACTTTTCCAGGCTATCAACCGCAACATCAAATTTTGTGCCTTTTGAGAGTTAGTAACTAGTGGCTGATGATGGTGGATATGCTCTTCTCACCTCTGGCCTTCTCCGCAGCCGATACCAATTCGTTGAATGTCAAGGTGTTGGCCCGAATGGCACTTATTGTATCCCACGTCTCAAGATCCATCAAGCGCGCAACGAATCGAGACATGTCCTGAGATGTGAGGAAGCTGGCCTGTATATTTCCATCAGCTGGAATAATGGCCCATTTGCTTTGCATGTTGATGATATTGATCCATGGTTCGAGATTACACTTCCAGTGAGGCATGCCGTAGTAGTCAAGAAACCATCCATTGGCGATACGTGTGTAAGTAAGGTTGGTCTTTTCCAGCTCGTCAATGGCCTCAAATGTGTATCTGGTCAATGGTGAGAGTTCGATGTCCCTATATGATGGTCAGCCACGCTGGAGACATCCCAGGGCTACTTACTCTTTGACATGCAGCATATCAAAACTGCTAATGACAAAGCGCTCGGTAGTTGAAGACCTTTCAGCGGCCTGGATTAAATTCTTCTGTGCCTGGTTTGCCTCCGGTGATACAACACTAATAGCGCAAATGAGAATGTTGACTCCTGCATCCTCTAGGGGTTTCGTGATGGCATCTGAATCATTGTAATCCACTTTTAGGTAATTCACAGCGCATTGAGGTGGTCGTTCCTGTTACCGGTCAATACAAGCCACCAAGTAGACCGACCTGAAGAAACTTGCTTACCTTTCTGGACAAAGCATACACTTTATGCTTCCCGTACTCTGTGAGGCCATCAACGATGGTGCTACCCACGCTTCCAGTCCCCCCGGCGACTGCAACAACTTTCATGTTAATATATCAATCGGCTCAGTAGAGAACTGGGAAAGTTTATAATGCAAAGGCATGATCTTGTAGGTAAGGGGGGGTTCTGGATGAAGATTCTCCTACTCTCGGAGCCCAGCTGATTTTTTGCATGTTTTATAGAGGGGTAAGTAAGCAGAGTATTTGACGGTTGACAAATACGGAAGTTTTGCCAATCGTGAGAGCAGTTTCGCGGGGTGTATTACCCATTACGGTAGTAACCTCAACCTCGCCACCTCAGGTCTAACGACTGCTGACCGCCACTAAACATAGCAGCCCCATCTTTGATATAACATTCTCACTTAGGGAGAAGAGAAAGCCCGGGACCTTGATCCAAATTAAGAAAAGGACTTAGGAAACTTAATATATAAATTAAAGTCTTATTAGCTGCCTGAGCCTAATCTAAGGTTACTACCCTGCACTTTTTAATTTAATTTAATTTATTAATTTTATTTCCTTATATTATTAGCTATTTAACCTTATAAGTTAGGAAAATTAGGCTTTATTAATCTAGATTAATTATAGCTTTTTTTTATTTTTAGATTTATTATAACTAGCTTATTAATTAGTTATTATTAATAGATTCCTTATAATCTCTAGCTTTACTATTATTATATTAGATAATTAGTAATTATACCTTAGCCTTAATTAATATATTAGGCTACTTTTAGAAGGCCTGTCTTAATAAAAGAATTAAATCATAGCTTTTATAGGTTTTAAACCCACTGCCTTTTATATTACTGCAGGGCTTGCCTAGGTGCTTGACTATTATACTAAAGGGCAGGAAACTTAACTTTCTATACTAATGTCTAATAGTATTTTCTTACTCCCCGAGGCCTCAATATAAAGGAAGATAGTCAATGGAAAGAAGTTCAATTTATGGCTTTTCGACTATCATAAACCCGATAATGACAACTCCATGCGCCGTTCCGTCAGTAGCTGTTCATTACAACTGACTTCGCTCATAAACAACAGGTTCATCAACCTCGACAACCTCCTTCATGTTCTCCCATAGCTTCACTGATTCAAAAACGGTCTCGCTGGCTCCCTGTCCTTCAACAAACCAGCTCAAACCCGTGCAATCTCTCGTATCCGCATAAACCATAGTCGATAAAGCAAATCGATCGTTGGCAAAGACCTCAAGAACATCGCCGTCGCAGAAAATTCTCAGGTGCAGCTTCTCCAACTCCTCCGAACCATTTCTGTCAGAGTAGAAGAGAGTGAAAGGGCCGGAAACATCATTCTTTTCGATGTCGGCTTCGTGGTTGGATTTGCTTCGATCAACGGTGATCTTCTCGCTTTGGGGGGAGAAGTGAATTGCTGTTCCTTCAGACAAGTCTTCGTTGTGTCGAATCCAGAATCCAAGGCCTTGGTCGTTGGGGGAGACCTTGATTGTGGCTTCCAACTCCCAGCTTCCGGTCTGGGCATCTACAAGCTTTCCAAGATTGGCGCCGGTGTCAATTTTATTCCAGTAGCTGGGCTTGTCTCGCCTGAGTCCTTGTAGATCTGGCAGTGGCCGAATTCCCAATGTTTGAACGGTGTTGGATCCGCGCCCATTCTCAGTAGCCTTGATGCAACCAACATCGACCAACGATGAAGTTAGAGTCCTCGTTACGTTTTCGACCGTGTATAAAAACAACTCGCGAGGTATAGAGAAGTATCCAGTCCAACCCTTGGACTCGCGTCGGGCCAAAGTAAGCTCGTCCTCCTTCAGCCACCCCCAGACGATCCTGTTCTTTGTGATAGGATGCTCGTAAGAGTTGGGTGCGTATAAGCATCCGTGGTCGAGAATTCCGCTGTACTCGGGCTTTATCCTGGGTCCTTGTTCGGTCTGCTCAAGAGATCCAGCCATCCAAAGCGACCACTGATCACTGCCCTCCTTAGCACCAGGCTTAACTCCTCCTTCAGTTCCCATAAGCAAGAAAGGCCGCTCCTCGGACTCGTTATGAAGAGTCATGAAGTTAACGCACTCCCAATTGACACCGAAATCGCCGCCCCATCGACCAGAAGGGCTGTATCCTGTGGGTAAATCGATCAAAGGGCCGAGGTATGTCCACTGTGTCAAGTCGTTCGGTGAAATCGCGTAAAGAAACACTGTAGGTCCGCCGTCGACAACGCCTCCAGAAACGAAGCCATACAAGCTTGCCTTGCCTCTCAATTCATCCAAAGCCGGCCATTCCGCAAGAAATGGGTCTCTGAAACCAGTGACAGTGAGATCTTCGGGCTCGCCCTCCAAGATCGGGTTCTGTTCACTTTTCTGCCACGTCTTACCACCGTCTGTCGATGTTGCTACTGATAATCCAGCACAATTTCGAGTATACGGCAAAGTCCAGTGAATGGGGAGATTTGTGATGGATGAGTAGATGACGGTGAGTTGGCCTTCTTCTCCTTGAAGACCTGTAGGGTGAAGACAGCCAGTGAAGATGCCCTTGTCATCGTAAGGCTCAGATGGTTCTAGGATTGGGTTTTGTGTGTTCTGCTTCCAAGTAAGACCGTCTCTGCTTGTGTAATGACCCCAAGTGATATCACCCCAATCGCAGGATTTGGGGTTCCCTGGTGGCAAAGTCAGCATAAGAGTTGGCCGAGAGATGGAATGGGTGTACTGACACTGATAAGATAGGTGGTATGTGCCTGTTGAGGGGTCATATCCGGGTGCGCACGGATCATTTATCCAGCCCCGAGGTGCTTTGAGGTGGTATGTCGGCGAAGGATGCCATCGAGGGCGGGGTGTAGTGTTCTTGACCGTCATTGTAGTTCTTTTCTGCGTGCTCAAGTACGTTTTCGCCTCCGTCGTCACTTTGTATTTCTCAAACGCAGTCATTAAACTTCGAAGGAATGTCGAAAGATATAAAAATGGAAGCAAAATGAAGCAACGATCCAAGGTCGAGCCCGGGTTTTGCCTAATAAGTAGGTAATTCAGCCGACCTCTCTAGACCCCCAGATTACGCCCCAGCCGCTTCGGTTTGCCGATGTCGTCGGACCGACAAGACTGCAACTGCAGCTAATCAGCCGACGAGAAGGGATTTTTGGGTGGAGATGGTCGTAGATCGTCGAGGAGCCAAGAGAAAAGGCGTGTCTATCTAGAGTTGACGCTAGGATGTCCGTCTGAGCGGTCCCCGCGCCTCATGATTAACTTCCATTGCTATCTACTACTCGTTTTGGAAGTACCCGATTATTTCCCCTTCCAGAGCAATCGAAATGAACTGTTACTGAACAGTGTCTAGACTCTAGAGTGTGTCAGCTGCTTCACTCAGATGCGACTGCAGGGTGACGACAATGTCTAGGCTAGTTATTTGGTCTGCAGCTGTGATTCGGCCGCGAATGAAGCCACTGTGAGCCCAGATATGCAAATTGATTACAGGTTGACGCCAATCTAAAATCCGTGTCCCTTATATACCCATAGTTTACCCAGTGCAACCGTGAGTAATCTAGTTAGAATGCGCATCCACCTCAACAGCACCCGTCCTATCTCCAAATTGATCCACCCTCGCTTTGGCAAATTTGCGTGCGCTGACTCTATGTTCGAACAAAACATCCAACTCTCCATAAGTCCTGCCTTTTGGTTCTGGAAGACGAAAATATGCCCAAACCATGATAAGAAAGCAAAACGCCGCCCAAAAAAGACCTGTTTTTGCACCCCAGTTCCAGGCATGTACACCAAGCATTCTTGGCATCAGCGTATTATTTATCAGCCCGGCCATATTATTAAAGTTGCGCGCCAATACGATTGTTTTCGCCTTCAATCTTGTTGACGGGATTTCTGCGACGATGGTGTAGCAGACTGGTCCCACGGCTAGATCATAGACAAAGGTATAAAAGATGAGAAGGCTGCCGATCGCCCACGAAGGGCCTGTCTTGCTTTGAGGTGCAAACCCAAGGCCGCCGACTACTAAAAGGATTATGAAAAGCGATGTTGTACCGGCGATGTACAGCGCGCGACGTCCATATCTCGCCATGAGGAACCATGAAAGGACGACGCCGATTGCGCCTACTGAATACTGTACAATGTTAAGAGTAAACGCGCTATTTGATGAGAGCCCTGCGCGCTCATAAAATTGGACTGAATACCCCATGAGAACGCTGCCGCACATGGCTTGCGCGACGTATGTAATGGACGCAATCTCAGTCCGTCTCAAGTCAGCTCTCATGAAGCAGTGCCAATAGTTAGTGCCTGCAGACGTAGCTTTTTCAAGCTCATTCGTCTCGTGAATCATTGAGACTTGCGCATCAGCATCAAACTTGAGATCCGGCTGAGGCGTAACGAGGCCCAGGATAGCCTTCTTTGCATCTTCGTGACGGCCCATGCGAACCAACCACCAAGGCGATTCTGGAGCGAAGATCGTGCCGACGATGATGAACGGGGGCCACATCCATTGCAACGCAAATGGGACGCGATATGACCACTCATTATCCAAATTGAGAAGTCCACGAAGGACCCCCGCTGATATCAACTGCCCGATAACCCAGCAGAGATTCACATATGCTGTGAGATAAGGCCTGAGAATAACGGGAGCGATATCAGATGCATATGCCAACGTCAAGGTCTGAAAGACGCCCCATGGAATGCCCATCAGAATCTGACCTGCAAGGATCATTTCGATATTCTTGGCGAAGAAGACGATAAACGTGAAAGCGACCATGATGATCTGCGCCAGTATCATAGTCTTCTTGTATCCAATAGCATCAGAGACCCATCCATTGAGATATAGCCCGAAGATCTGCCCGCACATGCCGCCAACTTGGATGTACGTCTGCCAATCCGCAGAGATAGCCATGCCGCCATCGGGATCTGGTTGGTTGCCATACTTGTTGCGGAACCTAAAAGGTAAATTAGCGTTTTTGCCTGCCATGGGAACAGGGAATAGCGTACGATTCATATCCGTAAAACGAGCCAATGAGAGCCATGTCGTAGCCTTCCATGATAATCGCCATGGAGAACAGCAGTGAGAAGCCAATGGCCTTGGGGTAGAGACGCACGGCGTCGCGAAAGGTAAGCTCGTGCTCTAGCGCCGTGGCGGCGCTGGCTTCTGCATTGTGGGCTTGCCTCTTCGGTTCATCAGCGGGAATATGCTTGACCTTTGACGCCGGTTTGAAAGCCATTGTGATGGTGTTGGATGGTGACACGGTGTCCAGGGATGCGTTCTCGTCGCCTTGGCTCATGGTCGGGCTTAAAGTTCGAGACACAAACGGTGCCTCTTTGATGGACAGTTAAGCTAGGGTAGGATACAATTTTCCGAGTGGCAGTGTTCAACGGGAGAATCTCAGTCAGTTTCTCGGGGACTCCAAATCCGCGACCAGTGAGTGGGTCGAGGTCAGCTCATGAGGTCTTTAGGCTCGAATCGTCATCCCATTAACTCCAGATCTGGCTCGTTCGTCGGTCCGGGGAAGACAGAATCTCGTGTCGCGCGTCCCGGGATATGCTTTGAGGGGCGCTTGACGGGTCTGGGGATGGAGATGGCGATGCAGGCCAAGCAAAAGCTGGGGTTAAGGAGAGAGAATCTGGGGGCTGGGTGGCGAAACTAACGGGGTCGAGCTCGTCGGTCCGACCGCTTTTTCACAGAGTCAAGGGTGTCTGTCATTCATGGGCTTTGTGGTTCCCCAAAACTGTCGGTCCGAGGTGCCGTGTTAAACTGCATTTGGGGTCTGGGCTTCGTGGAGAAGTCCGCAGTGTTGCACATGACCAGTTCAGAAGAGCTGTGCTAATTGAATGGTTCCCTGAGGCGAGAGTAACCGGGTTTTGGATTGATTGCATTATATCTCATTGGAGGCTATGTGCAAATTTGAAGTCCATTGTTGAACTATGTTTGGATGATTGACGATTGAGCTCATGAGAGTTTCTCAATGTCTCAAAAAACACAAGTAACAGATAAGCAAATAATATATTTAATTTATATAAATACTGTTTTGTCTACCTTAGAAAGACTTGTATTTGTCTGAAAGCAATAGGATAACCCTAGTTCTTATAAGTGGTAAAAGAAGGGAATAATACAGGGCCAAGTAATCAAAATCCTAGGCTTAGGGTAAGTTATATATTTCATAAAACAAACAATAAAGTCAATAACTAAGATAGGTAAGTAAATAAAAGTATAAATAAATATTATTGCTATTTAATTCTCTCTTATAATCTTAATAAATAGATTAAATACTATATATAAAAGTTACTATATTACTTACTTAACTTTTTTCTTTAAGGGAATAATAGTCTTACTTATATTAATAAATAATAAATAAAATAATATTTATTTAAAGTAGCTAGAGGTAGCTATAATAATATTTATTTACTATATTATATAATAGCTATATATATATTATTTTTTAATAATATAATCTCCTTTTTATTAAAAAGTATAATTAATTTCTTTAATTAATTAATCTTATAATATCTCTCTTTTATTATTAAGTAATATTTATATGCCTTATATAATACTAATTAGGCTAATTATAGGATTTCCCTTTATTATATAGTAACTTTACCTTTACCTATTAATTAATATAATAGCTATATAACCTTATAATTAGGCATAATTATATATTATATATTATTTATAGCATTAAATAAGATCTACTTATAATACTTATATAATAAGTTATATAATATAATAACCATTACTTAGCTAGATTAATTACCAGGCTAATACTAATTTTATTATATTCTATTTAATACTCCCCCTTAAGCTAATAAATCCTAGTAAGGATTATTAAGCTTATATCTCTTTATATTAAGAAGTAAAATAAACTTTTTATATTATAATTTAGCAAGCAGTTTAGTTAAATTATTGGCCGCTATTTTATCTATAGCTATATATTCTATCTTAATCTAACCTTCTATAATAGCTTTACGAATATAGTAATATTTAATATAAATTTATTTAATATAAGCATAGAATTCTATATTATATATAAGTTTAATTATACTTTAGTTATTATAAAAGATAATAATTAGTCTATTAATAAGGCAGCTAAGTTCTTCTATAAATCCTTAAATCTAGATAGCCTTATATATTACTATAGAGAGGGCATAATATTTAGCTTCTATAGTTAATTTTATAATTATCTTCTATTTTCGCAATACCTATAAAATCAGGCCGCTATATATAAAGAAAATATATCTAGCAGTTAATCTTCTAGTATCTAGGTCTCCTATATAATTAAAGTTAGTATATCTATAGATTCTATAATTATTTCTAAAATGCTTTTTACTTAGTTTATTATAATAAATACCTAGATTATAATAACTATTTAAGTATTATATAATCTATTTAGCGTAAGTAAAGTAGTCTACTATTAGATTTATAATAAAATATACCTAGAGTCTATTTATAAATATAATATCTAGATAGGTCTATATTATAAGATAATTTATCTTATTAATAAAGCAGGCAAATAATATATATACCTTATTATTAATTAGTCCTGTTAATATCTTTGTAATTAGATATAATCCTATATTTATTAGTATATTAACTAGTCTATATACTTTAAGTCTAGTTATTATAAGGATATTATTAATATATACTCCCTGTAAGATTAAGATACTGGTGTTAGTCTTTTAGATTATAATGCTAAGGAAGTAACTAGGGAAATCTCCTTTCTTAAGTTTAAAAGTATTTTCTATAGTATTATAGAGTTTATTAGTACTTTTCTTGGAATTAGTAAGTAAGAGAATATTATTAATATATATTATAATAATTTAATCTTTTTTTTTCTTAAGATATACTAAAGTATTAGTCTTAAGCTACTTGAATCTAATATTGCCTATTTCCTTATTAAACTTAAGCTACTATTATCTTCTAGATTATTTAAGTCTATATAATACTTAGTTTAGTAGGATAATAGTATCTTTAAACTATTTAAGTTTCTTAGCCTATTTCTTACCTCTTAGTAATTTTATAAACTTAACAAGTATTAAAAACTGCTTAATATAGATAAGTTTATCTAGCATACTATTAAAATATACTGCCATAATGTCTACTTATAATAGATCTTTATTTTCCTAAATTAAGATATATATAATTATTCTCTATAAAATAGGTCTAATTATTAATAAGAATATCTTATTAAAATTAATGCCTTTTTTTTACTAGAAACCTTTTATAATAAGGTATATCTTATATTTAATAATTTAACTATACTTATTGTATTTATATTATATAACCTACTTTATAGTTAATAGTCTATATCCTTTTAGCAATTCTACTTTATTTATAAATTAAATTATATTTTTCTTAAATAGATTAATTAATTCCTTAATTATTATATCTTACTATAGTTTACTATCTAGTTACTTAAAAGCTACTTCTAGAGTCAGGGGATTAGGGAACTTATAACTTTAAGTAGCTATACTAAAAGTAAAGTTATTCTTCTTATAGCAGAATGCTCCTTTAGGGTATAATCTCTTAATCTTATTGCTATATTTATATCTGCTTTACTTATAAAATATAATATAAGAGGTATAATAGATCTTTTTTATAATTAGATTATAGACTTTATAGATAAATTATCTATTAAATCTAATTAAAATGCTTTCTTATATATATAGAGTTAACTTATCTAATATTATATAATCTTTTAGCTTAATATTTATAAAATACTTTATACTAATTACTTATAAGTAAGAGATATCTGGCTTATTATTTTTAGGTTTATAGTTATTCTAAAATGCCTTATATAAAGTTATCTAAATATCTTTATTATTTACTTAGATCTTTATAGTAATTATATTTATAATATTAATTATAAATAATAATATCTCTCTCTAAAGTTCTAAGAGGATCTTAAGATTATTAACTATAATTATATAGCCTTTATTAAGAATAATTCTATTAGCTTGCTTATAGAATCCTGCTTGCTTATAACTGTAAGGGGAAGTAATTTTATAATAAATTCTAGTATTTCTTGTAAACTCTTAAATTAGATAATTGTAGAATTCTCCTCCTATATCTCTATATAGAATAATAGGATATTTTCTAGTCTATAGGTATTACTATATAATAGTTATTTATATAAAAAGTAAGGCACTATCCTTGGTTAAGAGTATACTACCTTTCTTAAAGTAGGACTTATTATTAGTTATTAGGTAGAGATATTATATCTTTAAACTTATAAGAGGTTTAAAGAAGTAGAGATTAATATGTATATAATTAAGGGCCTAATTAAACTAAGGTTAAATAGTCTTAGATATAAATTTAATACTTTTAGCTAATTTATATATATTATATAAATTAATCTAGGGTTATTTTATATTACCTATGCCTTTTATATACTTTACTATATATACTATATTCTTATAGCTTATATATATAAGTTATTAATACTAAAGTTAAGTATCTTCTATATAGCTTAAAGCACTTATTACTATAAGACTGGCTTTAGATTATAGACTTCCCTTAATATTAAAAAAAAATCTATAAGCAGGAATATTTAATTTAGCAATTTTGTAATTATATGCATTAAAGATGTTATTTCTAATTATATAACTGCTATTATAATATATTCTTTTGCCTAAAAATATATTTAATAGGAATATCTTAATTAGTAATATAGCTTTTAGTTTTATATTAACTGGTTTTCTATTAACTAGAATCTATATATAGGCTTAATTAATTACAGTTAGGTATATAATGCCTCTGCCAGTAGTAATTAGGAATTTATAATTAAGTGGCTTCTATCTCTTATTATAGAATTACTTTATATTATTAACTATATATATATTAATACTAGTATCCTAGAGCTACTAGTTATAGTATATATCTGATTTTACGCTTAAAGACTAAATAATATAGATTAATACACCTCTTTTATTGGTATCCTCCTCCTATAATACAGGGCTTAATAAGTATAAAGGCTATATCTATATTTTATATAAAAGGCCTAAGTTTAAGTTAAAGTATATATTTATAATTAATCCTCTATACTTATAATTAGGTTTATTAGTTTCTTTATTATTTTAAAGAAATAAAGCTAAATAATTTAAGTTTAAAGGCTTTATTATAGATAAAGGGCCTAAGTTTAGGTTACTTTCTTTAGTATAAAATTTCTTATATTTTTTAGCGGTTATAAAAGTTTCCTAGTATCTTTACTTATAGTAATAAAGCTCTCTTATAACCTATAAAATAATAATCAGTATATAAGGCTTAATAGAATTAATTACTAACCCTCTATACTGGCAGTTAGGTAAATTAGGATCTTTATATATATTATTATTGTTTTCTTTAATATATAATTCCTTAAAGTTATTAATAAAAGTATATAATAAGTTATAATCTAATATATTAATATTATATAAATCTTTTATATTATTTATAGCTTTTATTATATTAGCCTTTAAATAATTATATATATCTAGGTACTTTTACTCCTTATAACCTTTTATATATATAAATATATTAGTAATGTTTATCTTTTAATTAGAGTTTATACTTATAAAATTATTCTTAGTAAATTTTTAATAGATTTACTTAAATTCTTTAAATATATATTACTTTAGATATATAGTAAAAAAGGTTAGTTTAAAAAGAAGGTCTTTAGAAGTAAGTTTAGTCTCTACTTCCTATATATTTAACTTAGCCTCTTTTTCCTTCTATTTAGGTTTACTATACTTTTTTTAACAGTTAGCCTCTTTATATCCTTTCTTCTTATAATAATTATATATTATATTAGACTTTATAGGCTTATTTTACTATTTATTATTAGAAGTTTAGTTTCCTAAAGAGTTAGAGTTTTATTTCTTTAATTTCTCTTTATTCTTTTCCTTACTCTATAGCTTAGATTAAAGCTATATTTTATTAATATATTAAATAAAATCCTTAAAATACTTATATAAGTTATATTAAATAAATCCTTTATAATAAAGTTATTAGATCTAGTAAAACCAGTTTTCTCTAAGTAGAAAAATAGCATACAAGAGATAATATAAAAGGATATTATTAGGAAGATTACCTTCTACTTCTATATAGAAAAAGATAATTAACTAGAATTTCTTAATTAAAGTAAGTATATATATTTAAGATTTAAGGTTAAGTAAGTTAAATTTAGCTAAGATATTATCTTTATAGAGTATAAGAGACTTAGAAAATCGTTCTTTAAGATATTTAAATACAGTTAATCTGCAGTTATTATACTAAATAATACTAAGTGCCTTTTCTTTATATATTATAATAATTACATTAAGTAAAGATATTTTTCTATAAGTAGTTAGGCTAAAGTTAAGTTCTTAGCCTATATTTATAAGAGTATTTTTAATTACTAGCTTCTAGATAGGCTATTAATCTGCCTTCTTAAGATATTAGTCTTTATTAATAAGAATCTTAAAGTCTTTAAGGTTAATAATCTCTTTATATTCCTTTATTTTAAGATTATATTTATCTATAAGGGCTTACTTCTTTTAATTAGATTATAGGATAATAAGGACTATCTTAAAAAGTAATGTTTAATATAATAGCCTTTAAGTAAAGGTAAAGTCTTATTAAAATATAATAAGAAATATAACCCTTTATAGAAAAGTCTTAAATATATTTAGTTTATTTATTTAATAAGGGAAGTATTAAGGTATTCTATATTAAAGGTATAATACTCTTACCTAAGGTAATCCTTTAAAATATATCTAATAGTATTAATTACTTAATCTTACCTTAAAGGCCTTTTATTATTAATAAAAGTTATTAAGGACTTAAGATATAATAGGGTTTTTTACTTCCTCTCTAGAGTCTTATTATAGAGAGCTTAATGCCTTAGGTAAATTAAATTCCTTTTTTATAATAGTTAAGAGAAAGGTAAGTATAGGAGAAATATATAGTTTAATCTAAGTAATCTTACTCTTAGCTCTAATACTCTTACAAGAAGTAGGAATTTACTGGTATTATACTTTTATAGAAGATATACTAGCTAAGGCTAAGGATATAAATTGTTAAAAAGTTCTGGTAGTAGGAGCCTTATCCTTTCTTAAATTAGAAGGCTTAGCTAATAATTACTTATTAACTATAATATTAATTAAGCAGGTTAGTATTATACTAATAGATAATAAGCTTAAAGACTTACTATACTTCTACAGTCTTATTAATATAGCTAAGAGAAATAAACTATCTTAAATATATATAAAAACTAAGAGTTTAATATAGCAGTCTAGGCTTATAACCTATAAAATAAATAATAAAGTTAATAACTAAGATAGGTAAGTAAATAAAAGTATAAATAAATATTATTACTATTTAATTCTCTTTTATAATCTTAATAAATAGACTAAATATTATATATAAAAGTTACTATATTACTTACTTAACTTTCTTCCTTAAGGGAATAATAGTCCTACTTATACTAATAAATAATAAATAAAATAATATTTATCTAAGGCAGCTAGAGGTAGCTATAATAATATTTATTTATTATATTATATAATAGCTATATATATATTATTCTTTAATAATATAACTTCCTTTTTATTAAAAGGTATAATTAATCTCTTTAATTAATTAATTTTATAATATCTTTTTTTTATTATTAAGTAATATCTATATACTTTATATAATACTAATTAGGCTAATTATAGGATTTCCTTTTATTATATAATAGCCTTATCTTTACCTATTAATTAATATAGTAGCTATATAACCTTATAATTAGGTATAATTATATATTATATATTACTTATAGTATTAAATAAGATCTACCTATAATACTTATGTAATAAGTTATATAATATAATAACCATTACTTGGCCGGATTAATTGCCAGGCCGATGCCAATCTTATTGTATTCTGTTTAATATATTTTGGGGGAGACTGCCCTGTAGGGGGCCCTTATCTTATTATAGATAAGATTTCTGTTATCTTATCTCCCTTATCTTACTATAGTGTTTCCCTAAACCCTCAGAGTAATATCTTAAGATATATAAAAAAAAGTTTAAATGCTTAGGTTATTATTATTTTTCTAATACTTTTAAAATAAAATTATAGAATAATAGTATAGGATTTATATAACCTACTAGAGAGTAGTTCTAAGTTCAGTAAGTATATTCTTATTTTTAGCTTAAGGTTTAGTAAACTTATTAATATATAAGTTTGAAATAACTATTAAGTAGAAGATATAACTTAAATTAGATGCAAGTTTCTATATTATAGGCAGTTAACCCTTTATTATATATATATTAATATTAATATATCCTTATATTAAACCTCATCGATAAGCAGTTTAATATACAGGAATGCGTAGTCAAAAAGGCAGCAAATATTCAGATAATAATCTTTTTTTCAGAACTCGCACATTAGCAACACAGGTTATTAGATAGCTGATATTGAATATCGGAGTTGCTCCCAGAAACGGGAAGTCGGCTACCAACGGAGTCAGTCTCTACAGTTCCACCAGAATCAACATGATGAGCTCTAGTCACTATGCTATGCAACCATCCAAGCATGAGATATTTCAGATGAATGCCAAAGTAAGACAAAAGAATCGACGAACTTAGATTTCTCATTCCAGGCAGTGCTTTTCGAATCGGTAACCAGTAGTGAATATCATCTATGCCTTCTTAATGCTTTTGGAGTCCACATTCGTGCCTTCCAGCAATACGCGATATCAAAGATACTCGTTATAGTTTGCATAGCATCGGGATTGGTCTGAATTCTATATTCTGCCAAGGCATGGCTGTCATCTGTGCTGTGAATGGTTGGTAGGCTTCACAGCCGTCTGCAAAAGTATACGTAACGTTACCAGCGATGAGATGCAAAGTCCATACCGCGGTGATATCCTGGTGAAGGAAAATGAAGTGCTGAAGCAGAAAACAGCCAGGCATAATTAATATCTCTTGGCAGCATTCCTGCGAACCATACTATATAGACATAGTGAACTATAAAGAGCATTTTTCATAGAGAATGAGATCGCATCTAGATCTTGACGCTAGCAGTGACATTCCGACAGGCATGTTGAGTCTGAAATGGGTCACCCAAAGTGTTAGTCTCTTAGTCGCTGGTGGCTAGTCTTTGGTGTAATTGGTCTGAGACATACCGGAACTTCAAGGACAATGCTGATTAGCTGGAAAGACTTCACGGCAAGGCCGAAGCTCAACGCTGATTTCGTCAAACAGAGTAGCGAAAAAAGAACTGAGTAGATCTATGGAATGAGTATAGGGCAGATATCATATATCATTTGAAAAGGTACCGCGGTTGCATCAGGATGGCCACGTTCTCGAGTTATTCCCGCATTGCTAGCCTAGAAATCACCGCTCTTCTTTGTTAATAGCAATTAACGAAACCCTAAAAAAGGGATAAAAAAGGATCCAGTGAACTGATCAATCAAGTAGCACCACGCTTGAGTGGCTGTATGCCGATCTCAACCCTGTGCCTGGTCCTTGCTGATCGGCAGCAGCCGTTGAGTTACCACGAGGAGACTATTGCATCGGGTCTTCTCCATAACAAGGTTCCACGTGGATGTCACGCTCTACATAGCCACACTTTAATTGCCTGCATACCGTCATCATTTCCTTGATGACTTTGGCGCGATGGAGTTTATCGGCATGTTCCCGTGGCTGGTTTTGTACTAGTCGACGGAGTTTTGTGGGCGGCACGATCGTTGGTCTCACTTTAATTACACTGGATTGCCCTCTTGTGGTTATGGCTTATTTTCTTAAGTTGAGATGATGGAATCTTCCGTAGATGAATGATATTAAATGTAACATACCAATTCGTTGTCCTGCCAAGACATGAGACGGAACCAGAGATGTGGCACGCTTGTGATATTGCATGGGGACCGAGAGATTGAGAGCATATAGAGAATAGTTCCTTGGTTGCCTAGGTACCGGAAGAAGTTAAGTCATGAGTTATACCGTCGAAGACCACGGAAGCAGAAGAGATCGGGGACTATCTAGATCGTGATCTACGATCGAAAACATATAGAAACAAGTATAAAGATCCCGTAAATCTCTCCTAAGAAAACAATTTTCGAGACCAACCAGTCACTACCACTCGACAATACCTACCCAGCACACTCTTCACTCCCGATCTACATAAATATTTGAACAGAACATGGCTGTGACCTTCACGGCAAGCTTGCTCCTCCTGTCCGCAGGCAAGGCCCTTGTCTCAAGCGGAATATCATGGGCCATCTCTGAGACAGGCAGCTGGGCAGCTGGTCGATTCCTCGACCATCTGACTTCGGATCCCAATGCCAAAGTCACCAGAGCCGACATCTACGGAGTTGTGCGAGAGATGCAACTCATCCAGTCATCTCTAGATGATCTCACTGACACTCTCTCCAACGGTATCATTTCGATACGTCTGGATACCTTGAATCAGCCAATGGCTCAGATTCAGGCTCACTACAAGACTGTGGCGGATATCTTAGATACTGCCTATGACATTGCTGAGCAAAACATCACCGACTCAGAGCGTGAGACTCGAATGAATAGCCTGCAGCAGCGGCTCGATAATAGGCTTCAGGCATGCGCCGATAGTATCCCTGGATGGCTCACCCAGATTCATAACTTTTTGAATGCCAACGGCGAAAGGGCTTTTATGCGACAGCTGTCTCAGCAAGCCTGGAACGAGTCCCCTGATCTGGTCGCCTACTACAGTAGATCAAAGACAGTTATAAGTATAAAAAGCCCAAACTGACGAAGTATAGCTAACATCTGTCAAGGTACTTGACTATTGGATCACCGTTTCTAAGGGAATTGATCTTCTTCAAATAGCCCATGGAGCACAGGGTGTCCGATTTGACGAAGGACAACGCGCCATTGATCGACATATCCGCCAACTGCTTGACCAGGAACGTAACTTCGCCCGATTCATCGGAAATGAAACCATCAGGCTCGCTGAGACCATCCTGCTCGATCCCGCAAGCCCCCACCCGTTCTTCTGGGAGACCAATCAGGATACCTATGCGGCTGCTGAGGATGTCGGTGCTACCCAAACCCGCATCAGTGTAAACACACGTAACCCTGTGGAATGGCGAATGGACCCCTGGCCCCCAGTCAATCTCGAGACATTCGACCCTCTCAGAGGTTACCCTGTCGCTATTAATCAGGTTGGACAGCGTGGTATTGTGTGCCCCGGTGGACGACATGGTTTGGCTCTTGAACCTTTCGCACGACCTACTTGCACTTGGTCCATCAAGCCTCGACAGCCTGGAAACAACCGTTACTCCTTCAAGTTCATCAGCGGTCTTGTTAGACAGGCCAATAACGGCTATTACATGATTACTCGGCCGTCTGCTGGCGTCCCAGGAAGGATCATGTCCCTTCTCACGCGTTTGCACCGCGAGGATGGAAGTCACTTCTTCTATGTCAAGCCTCAGGGACTTGCTGCCACATCCTAGGAGCCAAATGTGCCACGTTGGAGTGAAAGTCGATATCAGGTTTAGGCATCGATGACGATTGTCAAAAAGCTCTAGTTATACTAGTCTCTCTTAATTCTACTCATGTTTAGTACTACTTAAATATATACTCATATTCTAATCCCGCAAATATGCCTCAGTAAATTTACCCACGTTGGCGGGTTCTGAGTTCTTATTTCTAAAACAAAGTTCGGGGTTCAGCATTAGAATCCGTCAGGCTACAGAGTTAGTGTAGAGCTACAGCGTCACATTGAGATACTAGTTCTAATGACCAAGACTGAAACTAACAGACTCACTGATTGAAGCCACTGATGCCTTCAGTTTGTCAGCTGCCCTTTATAGTACTGTTTCCAGAGCTGGCGGTCTGCGGATCAATGTACTTAGCCGTTTGGAACAAGTTCAACGCATTGCGGTATTGCTCTAAACCGCTATCAGCCACGCTAGGAGATCATGTCCCAACACGTGTTGGTAGATAAGTCGGCTATCATTTCCCCAGGCTTGGCAAGATAGCAACCCCTCCGGATGAGATCCGGCCGAGATAGGATTCGGCGTATCACTAGCTTCATAGTGGTCTCTGATAGTCTGATAGTGGAAATGACAACGAAAGGTCAAATATATGACAGAGGGTAAATAAATATTGATCCATTGACCCATAACATGTTCACCGATCAATAAGTTACATCAGCAACGATGGCTACCGACAATTCTGACGAAAAGAAGAAGCTCAGTGTCGAGATGGAACAAATGAACCAAGACGACAAGATCACCATTGACATCCTCCCCGGAGAAGTCCTTGAGGCCGAAGATGAATTCTCAGACATATACTACCGCAAACTCCTCTGGAAGATCGACCTTTGGCTCCTCCCACTCATGTGGGTATGCTACGGCACGCAACAAACCGACAAAACATCCTTGAGCGTTCAAGCTGTCTTTGGTATCCGAGAAGACACAGGTGTTATCGGAGAACAATTCAACTGGCTCAGCACAGTCTTCTACCTATCCTATCTCGTCTGTGAAGCTCCAGGAAACTGGCTCATGCGGAAATGCCATACTGGCAAATTCTTGTCCATTATCATGGTGCTTTGGGGTGTCGTTGTTTTGTGCATTGCCTGTGCAAAAAACTTCGCGAAACTCATGGTCTTGAGAGCTATTCAGGGTGCACTGGAGTGTACCATATCTCCCACCTTCATGCTCATTACTGGTGCATTCTATACCTCCCAGGAACACACACTTCGATCTCTGATCTGGGGTACTCCTAACGCTGGAATGAACATCCTCGCCGGGTTGAGTATGTACGGAATTGGCCTTCATGCTGGGAAGCACCCTGGAGGACTGGCTGCTGTAAGTATGCCTCGTGTGTGAGGCGCGTGATGTAAGCCATCAGCTGTATGGTCTATCAACTTAAAATAACACTCTAATAAAAGTCGGTCCGGGCAGTATACCAGCTACCCAACACAATTTAAGTATGCCTCTATCTGGGCAGACAGGCCATATCGATGATCACAATATGTACCTTCAAATCAGTGCCATTTCGTCAAGTGGCGTGTCACCAGTTGTCAGAATTCCAGCTGGTGAGCCGTGGATGGTGAAGAGGGCACTTGATGCAGGAGCCCATGCGATCATGGTACCGATGTGCGAGACGAAGGAAGACGCGATACAGATCGTGGAATCCACCAAATACCCTTCAAGGAGATACCCCAATGGTTTCCGAGGCACCGGTGCCATGTTTGCTCCAGCAGCTTTCAACCTGACCGGCCGTGAGTATTTGCTCAACGCAAATAGTAATGTGATGGTATTCGTGCAAATCGAGTCTCGCAAAGGCGTGGAAAATGTTCAGGGGATTGCCAAGGTCGATGGCATTGGTATGTCGCTCGCCACGCTGAATCTCATACCGGATTTGTTGACCATACTGCGATAGATATGCTCTTCATTGGGCCAAATGACCTGGCATCTTCACTTGGATACGTTGCCTTCGATCATGCAACAACACCGGAAGTGCAACAGACGACTCAACGAATCCTAGACGCAACTTTGGCAGCTGGAAAGTATGCGGGGCATTTTGCTCTTGATGCAGAAACTGGCAAGTTACAGGGACCAAGATCTCTGAAAGACTGTTTCTGTTATGCTAATATTTACGTAGCTGCTCAGCGATATAAGCAAGTTTTCGATTTTGTGAACTGCGGTGCGGATATTGTGGCACTTACGTCTCAAATGTCAGCCGAAATTCGGAAGGTATAGGATTCAACGAAAAAGAGCTTGGTAGGCAGTGATGCCAATGGAAGCAGCTTGGAAAGCGGCGTGGAAGGGATAGAAAGTAGGGACAACGATGGTGTAGATGCGACGAAGCTCGACTCGGCGATTGCACATAATAAGCCGCTACCAACCCTGAATAGAAGTTCAACTCGGATCCCCGTTACATAAGAAATGTTTGGCCATGACTTATACTCCATAATGAACATATGGAACCCATTGCGGCAATTTAGAGACATCTTCATCCAAGGCTTCAATATCACGGGCTTCAAACATCTCTCCTCTATCATCTTCTAGAACGGGGCCTGCTTTTCTCTTACGACCACGAGTTGGAGTCTGTTCTTTGAACCATTGATCACGCAGCTCCAATGTCGCTTTATGTAAGCCTCGACATACCGACCAATCTGCCGAGTCACCTCGTTGAATGGACTCGTAGGTGATCCTTGCCATATGAACGCTGATATCGTCGCCAACTTCCCAAAGAGTACCAAGAACATGGCGAAATCCAGCTAGCTGAAAGGCACTGATAAGATGAATACTTTCATCGAGGAACTTTTCATGGGCAATTTGTCCAGTACCGCATGCCGAAAGGTATGCGAGGAATGGCGAATGTTGCTGGATGTTGGTTTCGAGAAGGGTTGACACAGTTAAAGGCTCATCATGCAACAAAAGGCTACTTTGGGAAGGGTCGCGCAGGTTGGTGGCCCCGTGGCCAGCGAAGTGGAAGATCTTACAACCTGGAAGCTGCGAAACAATGTCTTCTTTGAGTGACTTTGGTTCAACTACTTCAAACCCTTTGGATCTACAGACGGGACGTAGCTGAGCTATTTCTTTGCCAGCCGAAGGGAGTGTACTGTACCCTGGTGTTCGCTCCATGGATACAAGGATGGCCCGCTCGTTGCCCAGGGGAACCGGGTTAAGACCTGCACGACCTCGAGCCCGGATAATGGCTCTAATAGATGAACTATATGATGACATGGCTCTGTCAATCACTGTGTCTTGTGACCCTTCGTAATGTCGGCCAGCTGCATGAAGGGGGTATATGCTCAGTAGGCCTGTTGGGATCCACCAAATCCGTGGCAGGCGTTCTTCAGGAGAAACCTCATCGATACCCAGTGCACCTAGGACGGGCACAGCAATAGTAGACCACAACCACTCAAGTATCTTTGGACTCGAAGTATGGGCTTGTTGGGTATTGGACCTTATATCCTGGATCATAAGCTGAGGCAACGGGATGCTGTGGATCTTGCTGTACTCCACGAGGATAGCGTCACGTCGGAATTCGCTGACGTTGATGACAATAACTGCTCCCGGAATGGCAGCATCAAGAATGCTTGATTCACTTGGCGCAGAGAGAAAGTCTTCAAATCCGGGCTTTTGACGGATCTCGTCAAGTCCGTGGAGCTCCTCCAGGCCATGGCTCACTCTAGCATGCTCGCCCGTTGACGAAGGCCTGTGGATCTCACCGCTGGAAGAACCGATAGCTCCAAAAGAACTTGTTTGACCTTGCAATCGGTTCAAGCGCTCAGCGAGTTCGGGATGCTCAGCCCGCAGATCAAAGCTTACCATCCGCGATTCTTCAACGGAGGCTGCCATCATTCCACGTCCTTGCTCAAGAAACCGTAGTGCAGCAAGAGCTCCTTTATTTGCCGAGAGTGCCACAGCCGCTGCATCGGATGATAAACCATAAATCTGGACCAGTGCATCTTGCTTATCAGCATTGCTAGTAGTCTGTGCAATGAGATTGGGAACAAGATCCATCGCAGTCTTGACAGCCTCATAAGCCTTATCCCAGTCAGGTACAGCCGCGTAGTACTGGGCGAGCTCTTTTCCTGCACGGATGCGAGTATCATCGTAGGCGCTAGGGCTATTCAAGGCAGACTCTAGGTGTGAAATGGCGGCAGTTAGGTGTTCCTTTTCTTTCGTCCTCCAGAACAAATCGCCATAGCGACCACCTTGGTTGACTAACCGATTAGCACGCTCCGGGTGGTTTTCTTCAGTGACATCCAGTGCTTCTCGCCCATGAAGGATAGCTTCGTGTAAGTGGCTTGACAGTCCAGTCTTTTGGGACATGTCACTCAACTGCACTGCCAGGGTGTTGAGACAAGCAGCCCTATTGGCATGATCTTTCGGTGTCAGGTTGACAGCCTGCCGCCCAAGTCTCAAGACCTCTTCAAGGTCCTCCAACTTTTGTGTAAGTTTGTATTTCGTAGTGAGAAGAGTCGCAAGGTTATGCACGGTGGTAAATATGTCGGGGTGATTCTTATGGACGGCCTGTACAGACTTTCTCTGCACACTGATGGCTTCCTCGAGGACCTCTGGATCATCCGTTCTGAAGTATTCGTGCTTCAGAGCGATCGCTAGGTTGGAGAAATTCTTTGACTTGCTATCGTCATCTGGACTCAGTTCACAGGCCCTTCTTCCGACTTGTATCGCTTGCTTCAAATCAGCTACGGTCCCGATCCTTCTGTATCTTCGACTGAGCTGAATGCCAAAGTTGCTAAGACATTTGTGTCGATCCAAGTACACCTCTTCATCTACAACACGATCACAGACCATTTCGAATATGTGAATAGACTCTTCGAGATCGCTGGTGTTTCCCGTCCTGAGATATCGGTCACCAAAGAAATTAGCGTAATTGCTTAGCTGGGCCATGCGTTCCAGACTATCCTCTTCAGTGACTTCAATAGCCCGTTTCGCAACTTCTATGGCTTCGTCGAGATCGGTTTGGTCACCATGTGTATCATATCTTTCGCTTAAACCTAGCGAGAGGTTCCCGAGTCTCTCGAGAAGCTGAGGCGAGTTTGCATCCGTCTGTGCTATAACATCACGACATATTTGAATCGCTTCGTCGAGATCTTTCTTGTTTCCAAGAACTTGGTGTCGAGCTGTAAGAGGAGCAGCCAGGTTGGCGAGAAAAAGAAGACGCTTTGGATTGCTGATTGGCGTTACCTCTACAGCCTCTCGTTGGACTGCAATGTTTTCTTCGATGAGTCTCAACTCTCGCGTCTGCATGAAGAGCAATCCTAGCTTTGTGGATAGCTGGTTAAGGATTGTTCCTCGGTTTGGGTAGGTTTCTGGCAGAGCTGCGATTGCGTCTCGTGAAGCTTTAATGGAGTCTTGAAGTCCTTGAACATTTTGTGAATCACTTATTGGGTATTTCTCGTACCAGTAGACAGATAGGTTGATCAGACGTGAAGTTCGCTGTCCGTTACTCTCGGAAGTAAGATCAATAGCCTTAGTTGCCATGCTGATAGCCTTGTCAAGGTCGGCCATCAACCCGACTCTTCTGTATCGGGTGAAGTATCGATGAGCGACTTTGAACATCTGATCTGGGAGATCAACATGGTAATCAGAAATGGCCTCGAGGATTGCCTCCTCTTTAGAGATTTCTTCAGGGTCCGACATGATAGGCTTCAAGGGGGACAGATGAGCCTGCGGCTACAACTGCGTGTTTTTACCTGAACGAGCAAGATAGAGGCAAACAATTAGGTAGCAGGATTGAGAAGAGAAACGTAGGACGTTAATCTTGAGCTCATCAATTGCATGATTACTACCCCGCTCGAATGTATGCAAGGTGAGATAAGGCTGAAACAATATGTTGCGTTTGCACGGCCGCCTCTTTGGAGTTGGGGCCTATGAGAAGCCAGACAGCCTCTTTGAGCTCTCATTGAGCGTCGGTCACTTCCTGACGGGGCTGTTTGCAAGCGTGAACAACAAAATAAACAGGGAATTTTGAGAGACTTCAATGTCCCATTGACGGCCGATTGTCTCTTTAATAATACACTGACGGGTACAACTCCAGCTGCATGTTGGCTTTGCCGCATCGCAAATGTTTGCTCTTTCACTTTTAGAAATATCAAAGCTTATGATGGTCAGCAAAGAGTATTGGAAAAGACATGAGCGACAGCTACAGCTCCTTAACGGTTTCCAACACGGACTCCTCATGATGACGAGACGTTGCTAGTAATTTCATCTTGGTATAATGTCTAAGTTGCGAGCTCGAAGTGTTATTTGCCGCTGAGACCTGTGGCTGAGAGCTTGAATCAGCCGAGAGAACCTAACTGGTAATTTAGGTTGGAGCGCGTCTCAGGGACTAATGGTAAGATGCCAAATACCTTGAGTTGCCTTACTGCTGATGACCTACTGAAATTCGAACAGATAAACATCTGTTGTTATCCGTGAGCCTTATGGAATTTGGAAGAAAGGTAGTGAAGGGGAGCCTCAACTGAAGTGAGATATTCAGCGTAGTTGAGCGTGATGCCGCTGGGAGTGCTTATCTTCAGGTTCGGACTAAGGACGTTGATTGGCCCGGAATTGCATCTTCCTCATTTCAGTTAGCGGCGGATGAGACTCGGACTCTTTGCAATGGAACACTCAACTTCGGGGAACCCGATATCACATCATGCAGGACTTCGTCATTCCATGTCTATGAATGAGTCGCCTTATGTTACACCGAAATATAATTTCCAGGTATTTGAAATACTGAAATGTCGTTACTTGCGGTATCTCTCGACCGAGGCGGTTTTATTCCGCTTCTTGGTTGCAGTGTGACATAGATGGCTTTGATGGAATGTCATGGCATGTTTGTTCATCAGCCCGCAATGCAACCATCAATTATTACCGCGTATCACCGCAGCCCTAGCCTAGCCTAGCCTACAGTACCCCGCCGGCCCTGAAATTCTTCGAAATACCGTGCTGCCCCCGTGCTATTTTCACTTAAGGTACAGTATACGATAATTCTTGACATGGCCCTCACATACACTCATGGTCTCATTTTTCAACTTGGCTCTTGTATTTCTTATATCTCAAGACTGTAAAAGGCACTTAGTAAGTTTTAGAATCCTAATTACGGAGCTCGCTGAGATGTTTGTAGCTTCAACTTGTGAGGTCGATTGATCCAACGATGATTCAATTGTAAAACCGCTCGGTGAAGGATCGTGGGTGCAGCAATGACAGGAGGACGGTTTTGGGACCCCCATCTCAAGATCAATCCCTTATCAGCTTGAATGCATGTCAGATGCGAAAATTGCTAAGAACCAGGGTCATGGACCAGCGGATATTTTTGGCCATCACCGTTACCCCGACGGGCAAGCCACTAAATCTGCTGAACCTTGGCACGGTACTTGCGGCTCCCCATACAAACGGCTCAAAGCGGAACACAGCGCTTCAATACTACTTTCTATGACCGTGGCCGACATAGCAGTATCATATGTTGCATTCTATCCCTCTTGGAGGGTGGCTTCTAATTCCGCACCACCCTGTCTGCGGCATAAGCAGCCATGGTGTACAGAACGACCATCGTCATGCTTCTCGCCAGAAGGGCGGTTACAACGGCATGAGCCCTTCATACAAAGACATCCTTAATTGCGAGGCCTGAGTATAAATATGTCTCCTTGTTCCATCGGAAAGAACAGAACACCACATCCTCCGCAACAGTCTTCTCACTCAATCCATTTGCTATACTCAATCTTCGACTTCCAATCAAATCAGGAATCCACTACATCATCCACCATGCCTGAGATCAAAGTTGGTGACTACCTCTTCCGCCGTCTTCACGAGCTCGGCAACCGCTCAGTCTTTGGCGTTCCAGGAGACTACGAACTCGCCCTCCTGGATCTCGTCACCGACAATGACCTCGCCTGGAAAGGCAATCCCAATGAACTCATCTCCTCTTACGCTGCAGATGGCTACGCACGTGTCCGTGGTGCAGGCGCCTTTGTCACCACCTTTGGTCCTGGTGAACTCTCTGCCTACTGCGGTATGGCTGGTCACCACGCGGAATTTGTTCCTGTTGTGCATATCGTTGGCTACCCGGCTGTCGATGCAGTTCGCAACAAGAGAATCATGCACCACAGCCTTGGCAACGGAAAGTTCGACATGTATGAGAACATGGCTAAGCATATCACCGCTGCAACTGTCGTGATCAACTATGCACCTACTGCGGCCCGGGAGATCGATGAAACGCTTACTACCATGATGCGTGAGAGCCGACCCGTCTACATCGGCCTCAGCGTCGATATTGCGTACGAAATGATCGATGCCGAGGGGCTCAATGTTCCCATTCCTACCAAGGTGCTCCCGAACGATCCAGCACTCGTGGAGGGCGTTGTCGAAGAAATCAGAAAGCTGATGGAGTGATCGAATAACCCAGCTATCATTGTTGATGGAGGCAAGTCCGATAATACCCAGTTGCACAATAAACACACTAATCATCTATAGGTGCTGTGCGCCACGGCATACTCGGGGAATCGCATGGGCTGATCAAGTTGACCAACTTCCCAACTTTTACTACCGCCATGGGCAAAGGAGGCCTTGATGAAGCTATTCCCCAGTTCGCAGGTGTTCACTCTGGCGCTGGTACTCTGCCCGCCGTCAGAGAGGCACTGGAATCTGTAGATGTGGTCTTTTGGATCGGCAACTATCCATCTGATTTCAACACGGGAGAGTTTACCACTGTTGTTAACAAGGATGCCGTCATTATTGACCTCCAGCGACTCGCGGTTTGGATCGGGAAGACCCAGTACCCGGTCTCCATGAAGCCTGTGAGCATAGCCTGCAGTCATCTTTGGCGAAGCCAGCTAACCCTTTCAGGTTCTTCAACATCTCGTCGATTCGCTTCGTTCGAAGCCAGTTTCCATGGCTTCACGACAAGTCACTTGGGATCCATATCCAAAGTTCAGCTTCCAGGCTAGCGACGACCTTAAGCAAGATTTTCTCTGGGGTGTAGGTCACTCCGATACTTCTTCTAGGGAATACTGATACTGACGTACACAGGCACTCAGCTCCTTCTTCCGCTCTGGAGATGTGATCATTGGTGAGACCGGCACCTCCGCCTTTGGTCTGTGCGATACCAAACTCCCCAGCGGAGTGATGATGTTCAACCAAACCGTATATGGCAGCATTGGGTATGCTACTGGTGCTATTGTTGGAGTTGGTCAGGCTATCAAGGAAAGTGAAGGACAGTGGAAGAGGCCTATCCTGGTCACCGGAGAGGGGTCCATGCATCTCACTATTCTATCGTGTTTAAAAAAAATCATTTATATATTAATCTTATAAACTTAATTAGCTTATATTCTCTTAGCTTTTAAAGCTTTTAGTTACCTAAATATAACTTACCTTAATAAAAGTATTAATACTTTAACTTTTTAGCTAGCCTAAATAACTTAATTAATAAAACCTTTAATAGTTTAAACTTTTTACTATATATATAATCTTTCTTAAAGTTATTTAATAACTAGAAATACTTCTTAGGCTTTTAAAGCCCTCTATAAGGCCATAGTTTCTTTTATTTAGGCCTTATTTTTTCTTAACTTTTTTTAGCTTTTTATTAATATATTTTTAAAAATTTTTAATTTTTTAGGTAATTTACTTCTTTTTCTTAGGTTTTATTAGCTTTTTTAATAGCTAGGCCTTTTTATAAGTAAGAATAATATATTATTTTTTAATATATATATTTTCTATAATTACTTTAAATATATTATAAGTAAAAAAGGCAATCTTAATATAATAAATACTATTAATATCTTAATTAAGGTATTTCTTATCTAAAAATTAAATAATATATAAAAGCTATTTTCCTTTATATTTAAAATACCTCTTAATATAGTTAATAAAGGTATTATAGGTAATAAAAAACTAATATATATACTCTTAAGCCTTCTAGCTTATAAAGTTATTATAAATAATAATTTAGTTTATTAAAGTAATAAATATATTATTTATAAAGTAATATTATAATTAAAATATAAAGATATAAACCTAAGGTTATATCTTTTTATATATCTCTTAGTCTCTTTACCTTATAATACCCTAGGGCTTATAATAAGATATAATAGTTATTATAAAAGCTTATAGATAAAAGCTTATATTAAGGAAAAAAATACCATATTTTTATTTATTACCTATATTTATAGCCTAAAGGTTAACCTTATAGGTCGCATGTATCCCATAGGCATCTCACTATTCAGGCACTGGCAGATATGCTGCGGTGGGAGCTCAAGCCAATCATGTAAGTGCCGTCTTCTTGGTTCGATGACACTCTGGTGTTTGCTGACATGTTTCAGATTCGTGCTCAACAATGGAGGATACACAGTCGAGCGTCTCATTCATGGCAAGGAAGCCTTTTATAATGAGGTCGCAATTTTGGATTACTCCATGCTCGGTCAGACTTTCGGACCAGCATTCGACTCCAAGTACCACGGCCCTATCAAGACCTGTGGAGAGCTATCTTCGCTCCTTGAAGACCCCAATTTCGGCAATGCAGGCTGCCTTGAGGTAAGACTTCATCCAATTTCGACTTGATCGAGAGACGTTGCTGATGAAATGAAGTTGGTTGAACTTGTCTTGCCTCCTCTCGACGCACCCTCTGCTGTCATCAAGACCGGTGCTGCTATCGATGCTTTCAACAAGGCCAAGGCTGAGCAGGGGCCCAGTGGTCTCCAGAGTGCCTAATAATCAACCAAATCGCTGTATGATTTGCTCAAGTTGGAAGCTATGTTGATTTCAAATCCCTTGCTCTGTTCACTAGACTAGGTAGTTCAGCGTAGCCAATCTTCAACACATACCTACTTGACTTGACAGCCTTGACCCCATTGATGGGAATAAATTTTGAAGTGACGTCATTAGCTCTGTAGGCGCGCCCTGCAATTGATCGCATCCGTGTTTTCTAACTCCGCCATGTAAATACTTACATACAAATCTATGGGACGTCTGCTCTCGTGCATTGGAATACTCCGCCCGTTCTGTCTAATATTCAATCAATCGAGGTATCTCTCAAGTGCGTGACCATGTCGCTGATGGCCAACGATCCCGGCGAGCTCTCGCTCAGCAAGCTCCTCTCAACTCTGACCCATACGGTCCATCCAACCACCTACGTCTTCGCCACGTTCACCGAGACCTCCAATCTACCACCGCTGTCCGAAACGCAAATGATCTTCAAAGAATCTGAGGGCATTACAGTGATTGTCAGCAAGGACTACGCGGAATCAAACAAGATCGAATACTTCTTCCCATGCAAGATGATCACTCTAGACGTCACATCGAGCCTGGAAGCTGTCGGGTTCATGGCGGTCATCGCGACGAGACTAGCGGCAAAGGGTATCGGTTGCAACCCTGTTAGTGGTTTCTATCATGATCATGTCTTTGTGCCTCTTGGTCGGGAGGGGGAGTCATCGGAAGTATTGACCCGATTAGCGGCGGAGAAGAGGGAGGAGACCGAGAAGGCATAAGATCGAGCCCATGGAAGAAGAAGTATCAGCATTGGGAGATCATTCGAGATTCAATGACAAGATCATAACAGTCCATGGCGTACAGTTAAGATACTGCCACTCAGTATTAAGACCTGAATTACTAAGATATCTATCACTTCAAAAGCCACTTTATACCTTCAACAAGATCGACAGCTGCTTTCTTTCCCTGGCTCAGATGTGCGAAAGCGCCCTAGAAGATATGAGGCATACCAGGATAGATATCCAGCCGCGTCTTAATTCCATTATCCTCGCGCAACACTTGCTCGTAGATCGAAGCCTCGTCGCGAAATACTTTTTACTTTTATTATTACCTAAAATCTTATTTTTAATTAAAAGCTAAATATTTTAATAATTAACTTTAAAGATATATAAATAAGTAATTATTTATTATTTATTTATAAAAATAATTAAATTTAAAGTATATAAAATAATTAAAAATAAATTATTTAATATAAATAAGTTTATTAATTTAAAATAATACTTTTAAAATAACTTTTATTATATAATAAATAATTAATTATTAATTATTAATAAATATAAAAATTATAATTTTAATTTTAGTTTTTTTTTTTATTATTAATAATAAAATTTATAAAAAAAATTAAATAAATTAATAAAGTTTTAAAGTATTATAATTTTATAGGTTTTTATATATAATTTATATTTTTTATTAATTAATTATATTTTTATTAAAAATAATTAATATTAAAACTTTATAATTATAATTAATTTTATTTAATTAATAATAATTTATTTAAATTATTATTAATTTTATAATAACTTTATTAATTAATTAAATTACTTTTAATATATATATATATTTATTTAATATTAAATAAAACTTAACTTATTAATTATTAATAATATTTTATTATTTTAATAAGCCTTATTTATATTATTAATTATTAAAAAATATAATATTTATTAATATATTTAATTTAATATTTTATATATTTTATAAATATAAATTTAATATAAATTAATTTCTTAATTTAAAATTTTAATTATTATATATTAATAGCTTTTATTTAAAATATATTATATTAAATAATTAAATAATATTATATTATGAAAATATTTAATAATATTAATTTAATATTTTTTTATATTAAAAAATTACTTAATATTATAAAAATAATAAATAAAATTTATTAATTATAAAATATAATTTATAATTTATAAAATTAAATTAATAATTAAAAAATAGCTTTTATAATAAATATATATTTTATTCTTTTTAAAAAAATATTAAAAAAGCCTTTAAATTATTTAAATTAAAATTATTTAAAAATAAATTATAAATATAATTTTATTTTTAATTTAAATAAAAAAAGTATTTTATATATTTTTAATTAAATTAAATATTATTATTAAAAAGATATTTTTTATTATATTATTAATTTAAAATAATATTAAAAATTAATTTTAATTTATTTTTAAAAATTATTTAAAAAATAAAAAAATTATACAAAATTAAAATATTATTAATATTTTTCTTAATTAAAATAATTTTAAAATAATTAATAAAAAAAAAATATATTATAACCTAAATAGGCCTCTATATATAACCTATATTTTTTACTAATTAATAATATTCTTACTAAAGATAGTTAATACTAAGACTTTATAATTATAGTTAATTTTACTTAATTAGTAATAATCTATCTAAATTATTACTAATCTTATAATAACCTTACTAATTAACCTAAGTTACCCTTAATATATATATATATTTATTTAGTATTAAATAAAACTTAGCTTATTAGCTATTAATAAGACTTCTTTACTTTAATAAGCCTAACCTATACTATTAATTATTAAGAGATATAATAACCTAATATACTTAATATAATACCTTATATATTTTATAAATATAAACCTAATATAAATTAGTTTATTTATTTAAAAACCCTAATTATTATATATTAATAGCTTTTATTTAAAATATATTATATTAAAATAATTAAATAATATTATACTATTAAAATATCTAGTAATACTAGCTTAATATTACCTTATATTAAAAAACTACCTAGTACTATAGAAATAATAGTTAAAATCTATTAGTTATATAATATAATCTATAACCTATAAAACTAGGTTAATAATTAAAAAACAGTCTTTATAATAAATAATAATACTTATTTTTAAGGAGAAAAAGATATTAAAGAGGCCTTTAAATTATTTAAATTAAAACTATTTAAGGAATAAGCTATAGATATAGTTTTATTTTTAACCTAAATAAAAGGTTATTTCTATATGTTTTTAATTAAGCTAGATATTATTACTAAAAAAGTGCTCTTTATTATACTATTAATTTAAGAAAATACTAAAAACTAATTTAAACCTATTTTTAGGGATTACCTAGAAAATAAAGAAATTATATAAAATTAAAATACTATTAATATCTTTATTAATTAAAATAACTTTAAAACTATATTTAAAGATAATTTTAAAGTAATTAATAAAAAAAGATAAGTAACTATAGAAATTATAATATTTAAATAGATTTATTTATATATTATTTACTTTATAAAGTTTAAATAACTTATATTTAAAATATAGTAAAATAATAAAGTCTTTATAAAGATTTATTATAAAAGACTTAAGGAAAAAGTTAAAAATAAACTTTATAAGGCTAATAAACTAGATAATATTATTAAATATATTATAATAATAATTAAAATTAATAAAAAATAATATAAATATAAAAAAAAGAAAGTAATTAAAATAAAATAATTAAATAATTTTAATCTATATTACCTTAATTAATAATAAAATAATAATTAAAATAACTTTTAAAACTAAAAATAGTAATAAAAATATTAATAAAATAATACCTTATATAAAATATAATTAAGATTAATATCTTTAGGAGCTATATAACCTAAAAGAGGTAATTATAGCTTATAAGATATATTTAAATATAAATACTATAACTATAACTAAATAGGATATATAATATAATAATATCTAGAGCTATAAAAACCTAGAGATTTAAATTAAGGTAAGTAAACCTTAAGATTAACCTAATAATAAGAGCTATAAATAGCTATTAAGACTTAAACCTTAGGTATAATATAAAGCCTATATAATATAATAAATTTAAAGAATAAAGATATAATAAAATATAAATAATATTTATACTTTAAAAGTTTAATTTAAAAACTATAAGATAAATTTTTAATAGAAAAAGATATAAAGAATAAGAATATATTATATATCCCTATACTATATAATTATAAAGCTAAGGAATACTAAAAGAAGGTAAAAAAAGACCTTATATATAAAAAGAAAAAATAAAAGTAATAATAAAAGGCCTATTAAAGATATAAAAAAGAAAAAAAAGCTATTAAAATAAAAACTTAAATATTAAAAATAATAAAATAAAGTAGCCTAAGTATTTCTAATATAAATAAGTAAAAGTAAACCTTATAAACTATTAATAATATTTTTATTAAAATAATATTTTAAGGCAAGGAAGAATATTAAAAATAAAAAATTAAAGCTAAAAGCTAACTTTAATAAAAGAAATAATAATACTTATATAATATAGGATATAAAGGTAAGGTTATTAAAGCTATAATATAGTATTTTTAATATTAAAATAAGTAAATTATATAAAAATAAGAATAACTTTATAAAGTTAAGTATAATAAAAATAATATAAAAATCTATAAAATATAAAAAGAAATTTATATATAAGGTATTAGGAAATATAAAAATATTAAAATAAGAAATAAACTTTATATTAAAATATATTATATTAATAATATATTAAACCTCTTATATCTAGAACTTATATTTAATAATTAAAATAATATATAAATAATATTAATATATCCTAAATATAATAAAATATCTTAAGTATTATATAAAAACTATTAATATAATTAATATAAATTAAATAAACTAAATAATAATTATTTTTCTATAATTATACCTAAAATACCTAATAATAAACTTTATTTAATAAAGAAAATAAAAAAATACTTAATATATCTTTAATATAATTACTTTAAAGTAATAAAACTATAATTTAATATAATACTATATAGAAAAATATATTAAATTAATAAATTAACTTAAAGGATTAAAGAAAATATATAAATTATTAAAAAAGTAAAAAGAAAATTTAAAGTAATAACTTAAAAAAAATATTTATAAAAAGAAAATAAATTATTTATTAATAATATTAATTTAAAAGATATAAAAAAACTATAAAGATAATAAAAAGTAAATAAATTATATTTATTTAATAAAAAGTATTTTAAATAAAGAATTATAAAAATAAATATAAAATTAAAAGAATACTTTTAATAGATAATATTTAATAATAAATTTAATAATAATTATCTTAATAAAGAAAAATATAATAATAATAACTATAAATAAATATATTAAAATATATTAAAAAAAGTTATATATTATCTATAATTAAGCTATAAATATATTAAAATTATAAATAAAAATAACTTAAATTAATAAATATATTAAAAATATTATATATAATAAACTTAATAGATTATTTAATACTATAAGTTTAAATTAAAAGAAAATAGTTAAATATTTAAATTAATTATAAAATAAGAAAGAACTTTATTAACTTAAAAATAGTTATAAAGTTATAATTATTATAAAAATAAAAATTATTACCTTACCTATTAATTAATATAAAAAGATAGCTTTTTAATTATAATAATAATATTATAAATTAAAAGATTAATTACTTTAAGGTTTTTATTAAAAGAAAAAATTAAAAAATAGATTTTAATATTATATTTCTAGAAAAAAATATAAATATCTTATTAGGTATATAATAACTTAAATAATAAAACTTACTTATTAACTAAAAAAATAGCTAGGTTATATTTTCTAGTAACCTTAATAATAATAAAAAAGTAATTATAATAAATAATAAGAGATCTTAAACCTTAACTAAAGAGAATAATATAAGTAAATATAAAATAAAGTATTTATTATTTTTAAAAGGAATATAATATAAATATAAAAATAATATAAAAAATAAAAAAGAAATCTTAAATATTTTTAAAATATAAGACTTATATAAAAATAAAATACTTATAGAATTAAGCTAAAATTAATTTAAAAGTATTTTAAAGTAATATTAAATATATAATAAATTATTTAAAAAAAACTAAAAATAAAAGTATTTAAATATAATAAATAAGATTATAAAATTAATCTTATAAATAATAACTTACTATTTTAAAAGTTTTATTTATTTAATTAAAGAAAGCTATAAGTTTAAAAAAAATATATTAATAAGATATTTAAAAAAGGCTATATTAAGAAATCTAGCTTAATATTAATATTATTAATATTTTTTATATTAAAGAAAAATAAAAAAAATAAATTAATTATTAACTATTAACTAGTTAATATATATATTATTAAGAACTAAATCTTATTTTTATTTATTATAAAATTTAAAAATTAGTTATAAAGTAAAAAAATCTTTATAATTTTAAATCTAAAAGAAATATATAATCTTATTTATATTAAAGAAAGAGATAAATAAAAAATAGTATTTAGGACTAAATTTAAACTATTTAAATATATAATAATACCTTTTAATCTTATTAATATACTTATAATATTTTAATAGATAATTAATAGTATATTTTAATAATATTTTAATATTTTTATAATATATTACCTAGATAATATTTTAATTTTCTTAAATAATAAAAAAAAAATATATAGAATATATTTATAAGGTTTTAAAAATATTATAAAATACTAAATTATTAATAGAATTAAAAAAAAGTTTTTTTTATATTATAAAAATAGACTTTTTAAAATATATTAGTATATTTAATAAAATTAAAATAGAATTAAAGAAAGTTATAGTAATAATAAATTAAAAAGAATTTAATAATATAAAGAAAATATAGGCCTTTTTAAGACTTATTAATTATTACTAATAATTTATTAAAAACTTTAATAAGATTATTAACTTAATAATAAAACTTATAAAAAAAGGAAAGATATTTAAATAAAATAATAAAATATAAAAAGCCTTTATATAGCTTAAAAAAGCTATTTTTAGTAAACCTATTTTAATAATATTTAACTTAAAAAGAGAAATTAAACTAAAAATAAATATATTAAATTTTATATTAAAAAAATAAATTAATTAGTAAAATAATATAAAAAAACTATATTTTATTATATTTTATTTTTATAAATTATATAAAATAGAATTTAATTACTTAATTTATAATAAGGAATTTTTAGTAATTATTAACTATTTTAAGAAGTTTAGATATTACTTAATAGGAAATAAATACTAAATTAAAATATATATAAACTATTAGAATATCTTTTATTTTATTATAATATATAAACTTAATTAATAATAATTATATTATATTAAATACCTATATAAATTTAACTTTATAATTATTTATAAAAAAAGATTAAAAAAAAAAAAAGTAAATATAATAAATTAATAACTAAATTATAATATTAATATTATAAAAATAATAAAATAAATATTAGAAATAAATAATAAAAGGAAATATAAATTTACCTAATAAATATAAACTTTAAAATAAATATAAATAATAATAATTAAAGAAATACTAAGGAAACTAGAAAGATTTATATAAGAATTTTATAAATATCCTATATATAAATATTAAAAAGTAATAAAAACTTTTAAATAACTTCTATAATATAAATATAAGGTATAGTAAATAATAATAAAAAAGGTTATTAAATAATATAACTTATATATTAAAATAAAAGTATAATAATATAAACCTTATAAAGAACTTTAATTATTACCTATAATATAATAACTATAAGACTTAATTATAATAGATTTTATTATAAAGCTATTACTATTTAAAAAACCTTTAATAGAAATCTTTTATAATAGTATTATAATTATTATAAATTAATTTATTAAATTCTTATACTATTTACCTTATAAGGAAAATATAAATATAAAAGAACTTATATATATTATCTATAGGTATATTATAGGTATATATAGATTACTATTAAAGATTATATTAAATAAAGAATTAATATTTATATTATAGTTTTAAAATATACTTTTAGTATTATTAGGCCTAAATTATAAGCTTATAATAATATTTAAAGCCTAAGTAAATAGATAAATAAAATAAATAAATTAAATATTAAAATAATATTTATATTATTATATAAACTATAAGTAGAATAATTAGGTTAAAAAGCTATTATATGCCTAACTAGCCTATAATACTGCCTATAATAAAAATATAAAGCTTATATTAGTATATATTAATTTTAAATTTATACTAGAAGTCTATAGAAATCTATAAAAACCTAAAATAATTAATCTAATAATAATAATTAAAAGTAATAACTTAAAGAATTTATATAATAAACTATAAATAAAATTTAAATTTATTAGAAAATAGATATAATAATATTATAATCCTAAGAAGGTAAAAAGACCTATTTTTTTAAAAAGAGATATAGTCTATCTATTTATAAAAATTATTATAATTAAATAATTAAGCTATAAATTTAACTTTAAGTATATTAGACTATATAAAATTATTAAAAAGGTCTTTAAAAATAACTATAAACTAGACTTATTATTAAAGGTTAGGATTTATTTTATTTTTTATATATTATTACTTAAATTAATAATAAATATAATTTATATTAGAATAATTAATAAGCCTATAGAAATAAAAGGCCTAAAGTTATAAGAAGTAAAAAAGATTAAAGATATATAAGATATTAATAAATAAATATATTATCTAATTAAGTAGAAGAACTACCTAGAAAGTAAAAATATATAAAAACTACTTAAGTATCTTATTAATACCTAATAACTTTTAAAGAACTTTTACTAGAATTAATAAAAGCATTAAGATTTAATAATTTTTACTTAAATTATTTAATAATAGTAAACTAATTATAAAAAGTACTATTAATAATAGTACTTTTTATAGTAAATTACTTATTTTACTTTACTTTTTTAAGCTTATTTATTAAGCTTAAATTATATTAAATTATATCTAGATCTTTTATTTTAATTTAATAATATTATTGCCTTAAATAAGTAATTTTAATAAATTAAGTATTTATTTTATTATAAATATAAATAGACTTTACCTAAAGCTTAATTAGTTTATTTTTAATAGCTTTTCTTTTATATTTAAAATAATATTTTTTATTAATAATTTTTTAAGCTAATATTATATTAGCAGGACTATAAAATAATTATAAAGAAAAGATATATTAGCTATAATAAATAAGCTATAATTATTATAAAAAAATCTAGATTAAATATAAGGATTATAATAACTTAATTTTATAGGATTAAGGATATATAAATCTATTATCTTATAATAAATATAGTTAAAATAAGATATAATAAAATTACTGAATACTATAATAAAAAGATAAAGGGATTTTTAGTTATTAAAGGATATTTTCTTAGGCTTTACTATATAATTAGATATTTTAAGGGATTATAAGAGTAAGATTAAATATACTAATATAACTAATAATAAAAGATATTTTAACTAGGCCTTAAAGATAAGGCCTAGGAAAGGGAAAGATTATATTATAACCTAAATAGGCCTTTATATATAACCTATATTTTTTACTAATTAATAATATTCCTATTAAAGATAATTAGTATTAAGACTTTATAATTATAGTTAATTTTACTTAATTAGCAATAATCTATTTAAATTATTATTAATTTTATAATAACCTTACTAATTAACCTAAATTACCTTTAATATATATATATATTTATTTAGTATTAGATAGAACTTAGCTTATTAGCTATTAATAAGATTTCTTTACTTTAATAAGCCTAACCTATATTATTAACTATTAAGAGATATAATAACCTAATATACTTAGTATAATACCTTATATATTTTATAAATATAAATTTAATATAGACTAGTTTATTTATTTAAAAACCCTAATTATTATATAATAATTAAAATTATAATATTAAAATAAATATATTTATATATTAAATATTTTATTAAATTTAAATAATTTACTTTTAAAATTTAATAAATAATAAACTTTTTATAAAAATATATTATTAAAAATTAAAAAAAAAATTAAAATAAATTATATAAAATAAATTATTTTAAAAATATTATTAAATATATATTATAATAATAATTAAAATTAATAAATAATAATATAAATATAAAAAAATTTATTAAATAAATAAAAAATTTAATTTTTATTATTTTAATTAATAATATTATAATAATAATTTTTATAATTAATAATTAATATAAAATAATTATAAAAATAATATTTTATATAATATTAATTAAAATTAATAATTTTAAAAATTATTTAAAATAAATAAAATTAAAAATTATATAATATATTTAAATATAAATATTATAATTATAATTAAATAAAATATATAATATAATAATATTTAAAATTATAAAAATTATTAAATTTTTATTATAATAAATAAATATTAAAATTAATATAAAAATATAAAATATAAATAAAAATATAAATTTTAAATATAATATAAAATTTATATAATATAATAAATTTAAAAAAAAAATATTAAAATATAAATAATATTTATATTTAAAAAATTTAATTTAAAAATTATAAAATAAATTTTTAATAAAAAAAAATATAAAAAAATAAAAATATATTATATATTTTTATATTTTATAAATATAAAATTAAAAAATATTAAAAAAAAATAAAAAAAAAATTATTTATAAAAATAAAAAATAAAAATAATAATAAAAAATTTATTAAAAATATAAAAAAAAAAATTATTAAAATTAAAAATATAAAAATATTAAAAATAAAAAAAAATTAAATAATTTTAATTTAAAATAATAAAATAACTTTTTATAAATTATTAATAATATTTTTATTAAAATAATATTTTAAAATAAAAAAGAATTTTAAAAATTAAAAATTAAAATTAAAAATTAATTTTAATAAAAAAATAATAATAATATTTTTATAATATAAAATATAAAAATAAAATTATTAAAATTATAATATAGTATTTTTAATTTTAAAATAAGTAATTTTTATAAAAATAAAAATAATTTTTTAAAATTAAATATAATAAAAATAATTTAAAAATTTATAAAATATAAAAAAAATTTATATATAAAAATATTAAAAAATATAAAAATATAAAAATAAAAAATAATTTTTATATTAAAATATATTATACTAATAATATATTAAATTTTTTATATTTTAAATTTATATTTAATAATAAAAATAATATATAAATAATATTAATATATTTTAAATATAATAAAATATTTTAAATATTATATTAAAATTATTAATATAATTAATATAAATTAAATTAATTAAATAATAATAATTTTTTTATAATTATATTTAAAATATTTAATAATATTTTTATTTAATTAAAAAAATAAAAAAATATTAAATATATTTTTAATATAATTATTTTAAAATAATAAAATTATAATTTAATATAATATTATATAAGAAAATATATTAAATTAATAAATTAATTTAAAAAATTTAAAAAAATATATAAATTATTAAAAATATAAAAAAATATATTTATATAAAAAAATTATTAATTAATAATATTAATTTAAAAAATATAAAAAAATTATAAAAATAATAAAAAAATAAATAAATTATATTTATTTAATAATAAATATTTTAAATAAAAAATTATAAAAAAAATATAAAATTAAAAAAATATTTTTAATAAATAATTTTTATTAATAAATTTAATAATAATTATTTTAATAAAAAAAAATATAATAATAATAATTATAAATAAATATATTAAAATATAATAAAAAAAAATTATATATTATTTATAATTAAATTATAAATAAATTAAAATAATAAATAAAAATAATTTAAATTTATAAATATATTAAAAATATATATATAATAAATTTAATAATTATTTAATATTATAAATTTAAATTAAAAAAAAATAATTAAATATTTAAATTAATTATAAAATAAAAATAAATTTTATTAATTTAAAAATAATTATAAAATTATAATTATTATAAAAAAAACCTTATATATTATTTAATATAAAAAAATAACTTTTTTTTAATTATAATAATAATATTATAATTAAAAAATTAATTATTTTAGAATAAATATTTAAAAAAAATTAAAATTAAATTATAATATTATTTTATTAAAAAATAAATAAATATATTTTTTAATATATTATAATTTAAATAAAAAATTTATTTATTAATTAAAAAAAAATTAAATTATATTTTTTAATAATTTTAAAAGTAATATAATAATAATTATAATAAATAATAAATAATTTTATATTTTAATTAAAAAAAATAATATAAATAAATATAAAATAAAATATTTATTATTTTTAAAAAAAATATAAAAAAATATAAAATAAAAATTAAAAATTTTAAATATTTTTAAATAATAAAATTTATAAAAAAAAAATTAAATTAAAATTAATTAAAAAATATATTTAAATAATATTAAATATATATAAAAATTTTTAATAAAAAATTAAAAATAAAAATCTTTAAATATAATAAATAAAATTATAAAATTAATTTTATAAATAATAATTTATTATTTTAAAAACTTTATTCTATATTTAAGTCAGCAATATAAATTTATCTCCGACATCATTCTTTGACACAAGTGTGGCGGGCTGAAATCAGACCATGGAGTACTTACCGCGGGCTTCTTGCCAGCCATGCTATCGTAATGTCAGGGAACCAGAATGTTAACGACTTTGTCCACGAGAGTTGAATCTTACGTTGTAGTATTTCGGAAACTGCAGGAAGGATAAGTTAGCCAGGCACTTTGATAAGCTCAGTGACGTCTTTGAGTTGCAAGTCAGTCGAAGGAGGGAACTTACAAATCTCGTTGTTGTAATCGTCTATAAAAGTCAAGAATGTTAGCGAGCCACTCGTATTGTTCAAGTCAACACCGAATAGACCTACGGGCTTTGATATCAGAGAAACCTATCGCGAATCGCTACGCGTCAGCGGCCAAGGTCTATACCACAAGGGGGGACAAGAATAATAAGTTACGTACGCTGTTCTCATCAATTAGTAGGAGTTTATCGATATCTTGGTCATTCTGTTCGAAATGCCAGAAGGAAGGGGATACTTGCCGGCGGCGAAAGTTGGCGGTGGCGATATTGAGTGTTGTGCTTGTCAAGTGAAGTGCAAGAAGCAAATTCGTTCTTTGAATATGTTTGCTATTGATATGTTGTTGTGATATTGTACCCAAGTATGAACGGGTGATTGACTGCGACGGGCGAGATGCGGGTGAAGAAGAGGAAAGGTGACGGAGGAATAACATCGGAAGGATCAAAACAGTTTGTGGGCACGGACCAACTGGATGTTACGCAGGGAAGAGTATGAGGTGAACGCCTGCTCACTGCACTGTCAGATTCAGGTCAGATCAGCTGAATCTTGCATTGGTGTCAACCATTTTTCTTTCTTTCTTTTTTTTCGAAATGTATGATCCTAAGCAGATGGAGTTTAGGTAAGGTTAGGAAAGTTCAGGATAATTTGGGATAACTTATGATAAATTTAGGGAGCACTCTGTCAAGTCTTTACCCATTCCATCTGGTGTTGCACGAGACGCTAACCAAGTCTGTGTTTATTAAAAACAGACGTGCGTCGGTGGATCTTCATACCAACGAGTTTCAGGCTGTTTGCCTCATTCAAGCTGATCAACAGATGTCCACCTCAGATGCAGGATGAACAATTCTTCCAGATGAATATACTAACAATAGATATATCCGAGAAATTGGGGGAGCTTCTGTCAGATTCCTGTCTAAACTTTGATGGTTGGAACAAATAATTCATGCGCAACCAATATTCACCAGTCCATAACTACCTAAATGCTCCTCCAGGCCGTGCAGCCCCTTCATATCGGCCTCCAGAATCTCAAGCCTATCAACGCCTACGCGCTTAATTGTATCCTGCTGCTTTGAGAAGTATTATTGGAGCCCCCTTCTGGGTTCCGTACATAACTTTAAAGCCGCAGGACTTTTCCAAATTCTAGCACTTTTTTATGCCTTTAGAGAGAAAATCGGAAAGCGTGACTGCTGTGCACCATGTAAGGTTTTTTCAGCCATAACTCACGGCTCAAATGCAACACTAAGCAACGATATTCCGATATCAGCGACCGAAAGCTTGAATGAGTTATGTTGAGGAATAATTGAAGTAAAAGCCCTCCTTTTCTGATTGCGTTGCTATGAATAGATCCGGCTTGTCCGCGTTGAACTATGATGATGGTGAGTCTTTCAACTTATTCATGACGTTTGTAAAAAGACCGTCCTACCCTACAGAAGTAAGTATCTATTATATCTTGGCCGGATTAAGCTCTTAGCTATAGGTCTTAGCAGTAAATAATACTTTTAGCTTATAACTTAAATATTATATTAAGATATTTAACTAATTATTATAATATAAAGCTAAAAAAAGAAAAACCTAAATAATAACTCTTTAATTAGCCTTAAAAATATATAAAACTTATTTTTTATTTATTAATTAAAAAAAATTAATTTAATATTATTAATATTTTTTTTAATTTTTAAAATAATAATTTTAATAAAATTAATTTTTAATTAATAAAATCCTAATTAAATATATATTTAAAATTATATTAATAAAGTTATTATAATATTTTAAATAATAATAGCTTATAATATAATTTTTTTTAACGCTTTTAATTTATATTTTAATAAAATTTAAAATATAATTTATTTATAAAATTTTTATAAATTTAATAATAAATTCTTTATTAAATTTATTTTATTTAATTTATATAATTATTATTTATATAATAATTAATAATAAATTCTTTAAAAAAATTATTTAAGTTATTTAATAAAAAAAAAGTATTAAAAAAATTAAAATAATAAAAAAAATTTAATATAATTATATAATAAATTTATTAAAATAAAAATTAAATTATATTTATATTTAAAATATAAAAAATAATTTATTAAAATAGGCTTTTAAATATATTATATAATTATTAAATTTATTAAGAAATATTAATATATAAAAAAAGCTTAATTAAAAAAAGGTTTTATAATAATATATATATTGATATTATTAGGCTAAGGTAAAGGTTTAGGGAAATTAAAAGGTTATAGTAGTATTAAGTTTATAAGTTAGTTATAAGGTTAGAAAATACACTTTAGGTCTAATATAATAGAAGAAGTGAGTGTTATAAGTCGGCGATTTCTTGATTCAGGCTGCCTTGGTAGCCGACGCCAAGAACATCGCTTCAGCTAGGATCCGCAGCCCTGTCGTTTTAGCTCCCCAAGCCAAACACTCGTTGGCTGATTTCCATGATCCTAGCCAGCATTGAGGCACAGATCCTTGTATGATGCCTAAATCGTTCCATATTTAACCCAAGGGCAACCAACGAGAGTCTAGATTGTCCTCGTGTAAAATTAGACCGGCCGCTGATGACGGAAACATAAACACCACCTCATTCCCGGCCCCAACGGTTCCCTCTTGTTCTTTGACGCCATTCACTCTTTTCCCATGGCGACGTTCAGTTTATTACATGCCGCTCTTCTTTTTTGGGTGGCTCTGGCAGCTGCCCAGGGTTCCGACCTCAAGGCTCTCAAGCACAAGGGCTGCTATTGGTCAAGACCGACGAGTTTTGTGATTGGTGGATTTTCCAAGACCGACTCTCAGCGCCAGAAGTGTCTCGACACATGTACCCGACGCGGTCAGCAATGGATCGCGTTTGGTTCCGTCAACTGCCTCTGCGGTAAAACCGTCCCGAGATATCATCAGGTCGACAATAACCGCTGTAATGCGCAGTGTGTTGGTATCTTGGATGGTGACTGTATCAAGCAGCCAAAAAACAACTATGCCTTGGGGGAGGATGGCGAGCTTTACGCCGTTTTCTCCGTCCCTTCTATCGCTACTGAGTTAGTGAGTTCCGAGAGAACATCTCCCAAGCACACTGAGCCAAATGGGCATCTCGGACAAGCTTGCTACAGCAAAGTCCCTACAACCATTACACAATTGTTTGCCCGCAATAGTCCTATGCTATGTCACCGCTTCTGTCAGCAAAGGGGCCGTATGTATGCGTTCACTCGGGATCAGACCTGCTACTGCAGCAATGAGTACCCTGAAAAGAAAGACGAACTTCCAGATTCCCAATGCAACGCTCAGTGTCCCGGAACAAGTCTTTTCAACTGCGGTGGCTACAATGTCGCTTTCAGTGTTTACAACCTCGGCCCTGAGAGGAGACCTGTCATCGAGCCTAAGCCTATTAGACAGATTGAGCGATGCTTCTACGATATCCCCATGACCGCAAGCCGCATACCCCTAGATGCGGGTGCGGTATCAAGGCTCCCTTCATCCTGCATCGACTCGTGCAAAGCCGCAGGTAAAGGCGTTGCGTTCATCAAAGGCTCGCAATGTCACTGTGCCCAAGGCTACCCACGATCTAGCTCCACAACAGACCTTCGCGAATGCCAGATCCCTTGCGCCGGCGATTCCAAGTACTCTTGTGGAGGTTACGGTGTTACTGCGGACACTTTCTCCGCATACAGGACTGGCTACGCTGGTGCGAGGTACCCAATCCAGCAAGAATCGAACAACAAAGACCATATGCAGAAGCCTGCCCAGGAGCCGAGATTAGGCCGTGTCACATCGCATGGCTGTTATAATATGCAGTCTGCTACCTTGACTCACAAGAAGCTTGAGAGCATGAACAGTGTTGATCAATGTGCTCGCTACTGCCAACGTGAGGATAAGCCTGTCGCAGCTGTTCAACGGGGTTGGTGCCTGTGCTCTGATACATATCCTGCCAAGAGCGCACGGGTTGATGATTCTCAGTGTGCGAGCTGGTGTCCCGGTTGGTCCCGTGAAGCTTGCGGCGGAAGGAGAACATGGAGTGTTGTGAACACAGGAATTACCACTGACGTGGTGGATGATGAGCTCAAGACTGAAGAAGTCGAGCTACCGGCTAAGATCCCGAATCGTCCAACGGAGGCGGGTCTGTCTAAGCTAATACCCCATGGCTGCTTTTCTCTTCCTGATTTCACCTCTTCTTATCCTCCACGCGTCAATATCAGAGGACCTTATCGAAGTTCCAACGGAGATTCTTGCAATCGCCAGTGCACTATCAAGGGATATTCCGTTGCACTTCGCCATGGATCGAGATGCTTCTGTTCCAACAAGCTCCCAGAGGAATCTGCGCGAGTTGCCGACGACAAATGCTGGTTTACATCCATTTTTGACACACGCGAGCAGTGTGGCGGACCAGATGATGCTTACTCTGTGTACCGTCTTGGATCTGACTCATCGGATACAGAGGAAAATGATGTTGCTAAGGGCGATAACCCCAGCAACTCTCCTGTGAAGCGACCACAGTGTTTGCATCATGGGGTAGAGCGCATCTATGAGACTTCATCGTGGGCTATCACCAAGGTTGGTGAGTTTGCTCAGAACGCCCGAGACGGCTTGGCCGGATTCCTTGATAAAGCCCAAGATATCTTCGATGCCTGTCTTTGGAAGGTGATGGTCACTTTCTCAGATATTATGTATAGTTTGGGATGGAGGTCGAGCTCAGGCGATGTTGATCTATAGAATATGGCCTTGTATAATCTCTTATGTTGTTTCACGAATCTGAATAGTTTATAGGGTTTACCTGCAAATATCTGACTGGGGGTAACTTATTCCCGATAAGTGCAATACAGTTACTAATGACATTGGTTTACATCGAAACTAAGTACATGAATGTATGACATGTAGTGGATTGTGTGTAATGTATGGTGTCCAGTGACCCTTACGGCGGCACATAAACAACTCTTTCATCACCCCCTATAGTGAAGAAGAGAACGGTACATCCATCTGGAACTGCATTCTCCATATTGTAGGAAAATTGCTCAGACTTAGCATCATCAAGATTTTGCACAGCTATAGTGGCTGACTTCCCTCCGTTGGACTGGAAGTAACGCATGAAAACTGACTCGGGATTTGAAAGATCGTAAGCCCCGAGAATAACCATGAAGTGAGTAACGGCATCGTCGGCATCCACAACACACCAGTCGATGTTGACCGCGCGATAATCAGCATCATCATAAACTCTGTAGGTGATTTCGTAACCAGCATTTCCTTGGATGCGCAAGTCATCCCAGTACGCCGCGATAGCCGCCGATGGCAAGCCATTATCCGGAAATGGGTTGTTGGAAGATTGTGTGATGGAGTTGTCAAAGAGGCTTATCAGCCCATTAACCCCAACGTAGATAGTGTCGCTGAAATCGGTGTATAGTCCAACTGGGAACGGAAGAGTAAGCTCCTCGACTCCATCTTCGTTGTCTTGGTCACCGCTGAATAATACTGTTGGGTTGATGAGGTAGGACTCGCACGCGCGAGACGGTGGACTGGTGGTGGTAGTAGTCTCGGCAACTGAGGTTGTTGTCGGAATTTCTGTTGTTATCTCTGATGTGCTCACGGATTCCAACGCTGTCGTAGTGCTAGTTGTCTCCATGCCGACGGTAGTCTCCAAACTGATGGTAGTCTCCATGTCGGTGGTAGTGTCTATGTCAGTCGTAGTCTTTAGGTCAGTAGTGGTGTCTATTTCGATGGTAGTCCCCGTCCCGGAAGCGCTGACACTGAGTTCCGAGGTGGCCGTTTCTGTATCTGGCACTGTCGGTATTGTAACCTCCGGGAAGCTGGATATTGCGTCATCCGTGGTAAGTTGTGGTTCGGAAGACGATATGCTAGTGGGTAAGATATCAGCTGTCGTTGCTTCATCTGATGGTGTGAATGTAACACCAGGAATGTATGTGAAAGAAAGGTCTTGGGATGTTTCGATTGGAACCGTCGAAAACGCATTGATTGAAGTATTAGAAAAGCGAAAAGAACTCGTTTGCGCAGGTGGTGTCTGTGTAGGTTCCAGAGACGGAAACATGAGACTCGTAAAGTCCACAAGCGATGTGAAGTCGGGGGCATCTTCAGAAACAGAAGTAATGGCTGTCCTGAAAGGAATTGATGTGATCGCGGAGTTCATTGTAGGCTGCAGCGTCCGTAGATCGGTAGGGGAAGCGCTTGCAGAAGTTTGTCCATCCTCGCACTCATCAACTATAACCAAGGCTTAGCTTCTGGTCACACTTAGGATACATCGGATAGCATCATACCTCCAACAACGGGCAGCCTGACCGACATGCAGCTAGGTGGTGAAGACGTAAAGGTTATGTATACCTGACCAGTTCCTGGGCTCTGACAGAAGCCTGCTTCGCCGTTTGGCAGGTCAGGGCTACGAAACCGAAGAAATCCACCATCACTGGCAAAAGTGGTAGCGACAGCCCCACTAGGTGGTGTCGTTTGTTGACCTCGCAGTTCCTTGAAGGCTTCGCCGTTGTAGTAAATAGGTTTCCCGTCGTCGAGAAGGCGACCGTCAGAGAGACTAAACGCAGAGGCATCTTGACATATCTCCGAGGTAGAGCCTACAAAACCCCCAAGCGCTCTCTTGAGACGCCTCGGATTTGGGTTATCAGTGTCTGGAACGATGCGGAAGACAACGAGCTGGTCGTCAGGCCCGGGCGCTGTCGTAGGATCGGAGTCCGCTGAACCCGTATTGGTGGTAATTAATGTTGTGGTAAGCTCATTGGAGCCATCAGAAAGGGACTGAGATAGCTGCAAGACTTCGGTCAGGTCGAGGGACGGACCAATGCCAGACTCGAATGTCGTAGAAGCTGTCAAGGCATCACCAAGAGTCCGCGATATGTTGTTCATGTTATCTGTCGGCACAGAACTCGTAGCATTCGATGATACAGGGACAAGATATGTAGACATATACGTTACACAGACTGTATCTGGTTCCTTAATAACTATAGAGATACATATAACCTATAAGGTTAACCTTTAGGCTATAAATATAGATAATAAATAAAAATATAGGATTTTTTCCTTAATATAAACTTTTATTTATAAGCTTTTATAATAATTATTATATTTTATTATAAGCCTTAAAATATTATAAATTAAAAAGATTAAAAGATATATAAAAAAATATAACCTTAGATTTATATTTCTATATTTTAATTATAATATTACTTTATAAATAATATATCTATAGTAAGCTAAACTGTTATCTGCAATAACTCTATAAGCCAGGAGGCTTAAGAGTATATATACTAGTTCCCTATCACCTATAATACCCTTACCAGCCGCGCCAAGGGGCATCTTAAACATAAAGAAAAACAGCTTGGTTCCTTGATAATATTTTGAGCACCAGTCTGGGTGATGAGACCTGACAGAAGTAGTGAAATGAGTCGTCGTGACATTTTGCTGGGTACCAAGACAAGCAGCTTACCGACAGAAAGAAAAAGAGGCGGAGGATCACATATTTAATTACATTTCTTGAGTATCCGCCATCAAGGGAGGATATCCTCCGGCCTGTGATGCGGGGAATGGAAAACTCTGGTCGCTCAGGAGTTGAGAGTCGCTAGTCTGTATGTGTAGCTGCAAGGGAGCAACAACGGCCGATGTCTCAGCTTGGACCGACTCAAAGGAGTAGGCGTTATGGATCGCATCTGGATAAAATATGCTTGTATAACAACCGAGACATTGTCCTGTAGTTATTACAGGTTAATAAACGGGCTCCTTTTCGATCCTTCCAAGCTCATTCGCACTGCCTGGCTCCCTTCATATACGTAATCTCGAGACTCAAATGTGTCGAAGTGTATCACATAAGGTTCAATCTGGGGCATTCTTCACTAGATAATCAGTTTGAGTCGAAAGTCACATATATTAATTACATTCATTGCATGCTGTTATAGGGAAAATGGCGAGGCCGGACGTTTGCCTGTCTCGAGAAAGCTTCGGGGCGACACATTGGCCCGTGGGACTATCCAAGTCGCATTCACATCGTTGCCGCCGACTTCGCACCGAGTATATTGATTCAGAGAATCTTTTAGTATTTTTTAAGTTCTCCAGTTCTCATGTCTGTACAGCGCTTCGTGGGATTCAGTCCTGATTGAACACAACCAACCGAATATGTACTAATACTGATGTATTAACTTGAGTGTCTGTAACCAGCAAACTCCTGCACTGTTTATTTTTTTTATATTTTTTTTAAATCTCCATAATTTCGCGCGGTGAGAACTCATGTTAATGCACCACATTTCCGTAAGTACACATAATCCATGACAGATAACTATTAAACGGTTCCGGCATAACAGAAACGCAAGACAACCTTGTAAAGTGGCTTCCAAGATTGATCATAAAACATCGCATAGAGGAGCCATCAGTTATTCTTCAACTCCATGACCCGTTCCATATCCAGTCCGGGCATTTGACAAGAGTCGTTCCCTTTCACAGTTGGCCCATATCTCAACCTTCTTCTCGACAAAGACTCTACCCTTGACAGTAATGAAGATAGTCAAAATGAGACCCACTAGGGCTCCAGCGCCGCCCAAAATCGCGTTGACGGGCGTTGGGTCATTGTGAAGTGGACCATGAGTGAGCGCATCAAGTCCGGACTGGACGAGCTGCGTAATTCCAGAGATGCAAGTCACCGTTCCATAAATGCGCCCGAACGTGGCGAAACCAAAGACTTTGGTCGCGTAGTCACTGAGATGCAGGTCAGTAACTACTAGTAGTTGACGAGGCCATTGATATGGTACTTACGAGACAGCGGAATAATATAGCGGACGGAAGAAGACGAACACAACGACCGTGAAGTACCCAGCCATCATGTTCGGAATGCAGTTCAGGACGCCGATCACGATGATAAACACCGTCAAAACGGAAAATGTGGCGGGAACACTCAGGTTATTGAGCAAGATCCCAATGAATGGCGTCGCAGCAACGCCTCCAATGGGCAGAGCAGCATCGAAGAACTCATTGATGCGCTCGGCGGCTTTGTCGGAGCCCAACATGTATCGATACTGCGATCTGACACCAGCGATGAAGTAGTTCATTCGAATCATCTGGAGGATGGTCAAAACCAGAATGAGGATGAACCAAGGCGTCATCATCTGCTTGTGAGCTGGCATTCCGTGGAGAACACCCCAAACCCCGCTAGCTTCTTGACGGCCTTCCTCTTCTTTGACGCGTTCGCCTCGTTCTTGGCTATCACCAGCGAGTTCCTCGATCTTCACAAGCTTGGATTTTCTGTGGCCAGCTCGGGCACTTCGAACGCGAGCAAGTTCATTTGTATTTTCGAAGTCTATGTCCGATTCGTGAAGATCGTGGGTGCGGTCTTGGGCGTACTCGATCTCCTTCTCGAGTTGAGGAAAGGTATGGTACGAGTGCGCTGGCATCCACAGGAACTCAGCGAGGAAAATGGCTACCGGGACAGAGATATAGCCATAGAAGAATTTGTGGAGGGAGAATGATCCGCCGGATGCTTCATAGGCCATACGATAGAACAGAAACACTGCAGCCGAGGCATCAAATGCGCCGGTGACGAGCGCGACGATTAGCCCAGAATATTTCGGAAACGCGTTCGCGAGTTGGTAACTAGAGACGAAGATAAATGTACCACCGAAAGCGAGAAGGATGTTACCGATGAGGTATCCGTGGAAGGCGGGGTGCGAGAATGAGATGGCCATCATCAAGGAACCGAGGGTGAGCAGAACACTTGATACCAGCCAGCATACTCGTCGACCGAAGCGATCGAGGACGGCGCCAGCCAACAGAGAAGAAACATTGGCGGAGATTGAAGCAGATATGAACAAAAGATTCAGGCGCATGTCCTGATCGGCGCATGGGATCCTATAGTCCACCACTGGACAGAGCTCGGAGTAGATGCCCTCTTTGACGAGAATTGGCTTGAGGGCAGCGAAGCCAAAGACAATGCCTGCTGCAAACCAACAAGCAATTATACCAGTGGCGACTTGAACTGCAACAGGTTAGCGACGCCTCTCCATTGGGCCTTCTGATTGACTCACTGTAGCGTTTGAGGTTGGAGACCTTGTAAGCCGCAATATTGGGCAATTTCTTAGCAACCTCGACAGGCGCAAAACTTAATAGTCGCCATTCTGATCGGTCATTGGATTCATCCTCAGGGTCAAGTATGTTTCCCGTACCAGAACCAGGTAAAACGGTCGGAGGAGCCGGACCTTCATAGTTGGGATTCGCCGGGCCTTCATAGTCGAAGCCCTCAGTCTGGGTTACGTGCTGAGCAAGAGACATTTGCGCGTCTGTCAACAAAAGTCACTTTCCAAGCATACAGAAAACGAAGAATAAGTAAAGCAGAGCACGAACTGGTGGTAAATAAGTAATAAATCCGAAAGAGTATTATGGATCTCCAGGTGCCTGAGAAATCGCGGTCAGGATCACGATGTTTCGGTGACTTTCTTCAGTGAGTGCTACCGCCGTTGCATGTGACGTCAACCAGGTCTCATTGTCAGAGCATTGATAAGAGTATCCAACTCTTGGGAATACAAGCGAGGGTGATTGCATACCGTGAGACCGTGGAATCGCATCGAATTGGAGGGCCTCAGGCATTTGTTTTGTTGTTTGACGCAACAAGCAATTCCATGCTGTTTCGCGAAGCTTCCCTAGACCCACTTGAGGGATCATCGTGCCATTCATGCTACCCTACACCAGCCGCATCGTGATCGGGCAGTCAATCGTGAGTTCTGAATAGGTAGGTAGTCAGTCAATTCCATCCACGACATCTATAGCTTTTTGGCGCACATCAATCATAATTCTTTCGCAGTATCAGTATGAAAATATCAACATTTCGCAGCCCTGGAGTGTCTGTGCCATGTTGACGCACCACGATAGATAATGTCATGTTTGTTTAGAAAGAGAATTCTAGCATTTTATATAAAGCATTTCATTGGGAAGCCATGGCCACAAAAATAGCGCACTTTTTACACAGCTCTACCTTTTATCCTTCACCGTATTGAAGTGGCTTTCTTCAAAGTCATGAAATGAATTAATAGCAGCATCCGATTAGCCTAAATAGCTTCATCGCCTTCTCCATGACGATACAGTTTATTTTCTGGGTCGTTGAATCAGCCTATTTCGTGGAATTGGCAAGGTTGAGTTACATCAAGACCCCTCATTCTGCAGGTTCAATGCCCTCTTCGACAAGATCGTCAGGCTACCAACAAGGGTCAAGATCTAGCGCTCGAATCGGCTTCATCAATCGCCATCAATTTGTTTCCGGGGATCGTAATTCAGCCGTTTTCTCCCCCGCATTTGCCTGAATCTATCTCATGATCGACGGCTCGAATATGCCTATATAATGAGTAGTAGCTTCGATTGAAGCGATGTCTGGTGCGATCAGGACGATATCACTTGAGTGATTTCAAAATGCGCTTCTCCTGGTTATTGTGCCCGCTTCTAGCAATGGGAAGTGCTCTTCCCGAACCGAAGACGGATATTTCTACATACACCAACCCTGTACTTCCGGGATGGCACTCAGACCCGTCATGCATCCAGAAAGATGGCCTCTTTCTCTGTGTCACTTCAACTTTCATCTCTTTCCCAGGTCTTCCCGTCTATGCTTCGAGGGATCTAGTCAACTGGCGTCTCATCAGTCACGTCTGGAACCGTGAGAAACAGTTGCCTGGCATCAGCTGGAAGACAGCGGGACAGCAGCAAGGAATGTACGCGCCGACCATTCGATACCACAAGGGAACATACTACGTCATCTGCGAATACTTAGGTGTTGGAGATATCATTGGAGTCATCTTTAAGACCACCAATCCGTGGGACGAGAGTAGCTGGAGTGACCCCGTTACCTTCAAGCCAACACACATTGACCCCGACCTCTTTTGGGACGATGATGGAAAGGTTTATTGTGCAACCCATGGCATCACTCTGCAGGAGCTTAATTTGGAAACTGGAGAGCTTGGTCCGGAGCTCAATATCTGGAACGGTACAGGAGGCGTATGGCCTGAGGGTCCCCATATCTACAAGCGCGACGGCTACTACTATCTCATGATTGCCGAGGGTGGAACTGCCGAAGACCACGCTATCACTATCGCCCGAGCCCGCAAGATCACCGGTCCATATGAAGCTTACAAGAACAACCCAATTTTGACCAACCGCGGAACAGCTGAGTACTTCCAGACCGTTGGTCACGGTGATTTGTTTCAAGATACCAAGGGCAACTGGTGGGGTCTCTGTCTTGCTACTCGCATCACAGCACCTGGAGTCTCGCCCATGGGCCGAGAGGCCGTTCTCTTCAATGGCACATGGAACAAGGGCGAATGGCCCGAGCTGCAACCAGTGCGAGGCCGCATGCCTGGAAACCTCCTCCCAAAGCCGACACGAAACGTGCCCGGAGATGGACCCTTCAATGCTGACCCGGATAACTACAACTTCCAAAAAACTAGAAAGATTCCACCTCATTTCGTGCACCATAGAGTCCCAAGGGAGGGCGCCTTCTCTTTGTCCTCCAAGGGTCTCCATATTGTGCCTAGTCGCAACAATGTTACTGGCAGCGTGTTGGCTGGAGATGAGATTGAGCTTTCAGGACAGCGTGGTCTAGCCTTCATCGGACGTCGCCAAACTCACACTCTGTTCAAGTATAGTGTTGATATCGACTTCAAGCCCAAGTCCGACGACCAGGAAGCTGGAATCACCGTTTTCCGCACGCAGTTCGACCATATCGACCTTGGTATCGTTCGTCTTCCTACAAACCAAGGCAGCAACAAGAAATCCAAACTCGCGTTCCGATTCCGGGCCACAGGAGCTCAGAATGTTCCTGCACCAAAGATAGTACCGGTCCCTGATGGTTGGGAGAAGGGCGTAATTAGTCTGCATATCGAGGCAGCCAACGCGACGCACTACAACCTTGGAGCTTCAAGCCACGGAGGTAAGACTCTCAACATCGCGACAGCATCGGCAAGTCTTGTCAGTGGAGGAACGGGCCAATTTGTTGGTAGCTTGCTGGGACCTTATGCTACCTGTAACGGAAAAGGATCTGGGGTAGACTGTCCCAAGGGAGGTGATGTCTATGTGACACAATGGACTTACAAGCCCGTGGCTCAAGAGATCGATCACGGCGTGTTTGTGAAGTCGGACCTGTAGTTTAGGTTGTAGCTTATCAACTTGGAAGAACATTGGTCTCTGTCGAAGTACGATAGAAGCTCATCAACTGGAACTGGATGTGCTGTGCTATTATTAGTGACACGTGTGACGGGAACCAATCTCACTGGAGGGATTATCCCTAGGTAGCTTCCATGTGGCCCCCTCTCCACTCAGATCTTGGATGCAAGGGCGATGAACGGCTATTGGAATGCCGATTTAACGGGGCAACAAAATCGCCGAATGTCGACGTAAAAAGACATGGAGAAATATTTTCTTGCGGAAGCTTAACTGACTGATTGAAGTTTCTGACGTTTTTACTCCCCAACATGCGCAGGACCGTCCAAAAAGCTGACAACTATGGTTATGTGGCGTTGATGGTCACCTCAAGCTTTGAGCTTATCACAATGCACCTTCTTACAGTGACACAATGTCAAACCTCAAAATACATACCGCCTTTTCTGATACAGTGATGCAGCAATTGGCTTTAGGCCGCAAAAGGTTACGCCGAAATGATACCCTTATCTCTGTGGCGATGGTGTCTTAAGGGCCTCCTCATCTAACCGTATTCGACCGATCCGAGGGTCCAGAACACAAATGCTCGGTAGCGACTTGGCCTGCAAATTCTTTTTCCCATTCATTTAATTCCCATTTCCCTTGTCCTTCTCTTTATCGCAGCCAATCTCAACAACGATGGAGTTCCAAAAACCCCGACTGCCCCCCAAGGCACCAAGAAGTACGCTAAAACCTTCGAATGTCGTCACTCACGATCTAGACTTTTACGTGCATCCGAATCTGGTCCCTGATCAAGATCCCTGCAAGGGCAGATTACTTCGAGCCACGGGTCCTATTCGAGAAGGAACCGTTCTTCTCGTAGACATACCATATGCCATCGTCCCTTCTGTGACCTCCAACGAGCCGCTTATCTGCAGCAATTTGTCGTGCTCTCGCCGTGTCCCGCAGAATGGCCGCGCCGTCCGCTGTGAGCAGGCTTGTTTCAAGGATGTTGTATGGTGTAATGTCGCATGCCGAGCGACGGATAAGAGCCGACATGACTTTGAGTGCTCTTGGTTGAAGAAACACGCAGAAGGACTTCGCCAGAAAGAGGGAGAGTACAACTTCGCTACGGTCTGGCATGCTGTCCGACTTCTTGCCACGTGGAATGCCGAGTTACACAGCTGTAACGCCCTTACACAACAGCGGCGTCCATGGGAAGCCCATTTCCTACGTGGCTGGAAAGCCGTGGACATGTGCTGTGCGTACCTTGACTCATGGCCCGAGGTGCAGATTACACATTGGAAACGACTGGTCCATGAGTATCTGAGTGATGCGACTGTCCTACCGCCTCTATTAAATGCCGAGCAAATGCTTCTGTTGTTATGCAAGGAAGAAACCAATACCTTTGGCCTGTACCCGAGGGCTACTGGCTCTCAGCCCGTGAATGGCAACGCTGCACCAAGAGGTGAATCTTACGGGATGGCCCTGTATCCCCGCGCTGCCCAGTTTAACCATTCTTGCCTACCAAATGTGAGCGTATAGAGCTGATCAAACGCCCCGGTAATAGACTGACAGCTCTTATAGGTCACTCACAAACCCGACGGCCAAGCTCGAATGGTCTACACAGCAGCCCGCGACATCACAAAGGGTGAAGAATGCATGATCACATACTTCGATACCACAACGCATAAAGACCTCTCAAGTAGGCAAAACCATACGCAAGAACAGTTCCAGTTCAAATGTACCTGCGAAAGATGTCTGAAGGAAGAAGCCGAAGAAAATATTGAGAGTATGGACTCATTACCATTTGGCTTTTGAGACAGCGTGCATGGAAAGGCGTTTGGGACATGATTAGACAACAATTAGGGCTTCAAGACAGCTAAAAGAGTCTCATATGAAAGCATGATGCGTTATACAGGATTGATTGTCCCTCAGAGTCGAAACTGAAGCGTTTTGTCAGCGGTGTGTCGTAGCTACAACCTTGGTACATAGTCGGACATTGAGTGAACTCCGGTGCGAAAATGAGCGAAAATGATTCATTAATCATCAGCTGGGTGTTGTCTCCAGCCCGCAATATGATTCGTTGTGGAGTTTTGTTTCGTGGGGTTACGGGGCGGATCGAGTGATATGATAACGTTGTCTCGGGGTCTCGGACGAGAAGCGGACAAATTTAGTAAGAAACGTGATATTCCAGTCCTCTACCCATGATCAACCTATCAACCTCTAGCTGAACCTACAGACTATCCGGTGCGAAGTTGGCCCGTCTGAGCCATGATAGGCTGAACTCAACTCAATCGGACTCGTTTTTTATCCGATCATGTCATGATAGCTTTCTTAGCAGAAGATCTTTTGACTATAGTGGAAAGACTCGTCTATACATATATAAATCCCCGAAGACTAAGACAACATTGTATACTGAGCACGAATCATCACGTCTTTTCTTCAATATGAAGGTTCTCATCATGCCCATCCTGAGCCCCGATCCTTCAATGGCTCTCTGTTCCGAGTCTCTGTGGACGAGCTCAAAGCTCAAGGTCACCAAGTCAAGACCTCAGACCTATACTCAATGAAATGGGAAGCCAAGGTCGATCGCTCAGACTTCCCGAATCTGGGAATCGATGATCGTCTCAAGGTTGCATACGCATCAAGGGATTCATACACCGCGGGAAACCTTACCGAAGATGTCAAGGCCGAACAAGAAAAGCTCCTCTGGGCCGACATCGTCCTAATTCACTTTCCACTCTGGTGGTATACCATGCCGGCTATTCTGAAAGGTTGGGTCGAAAGAGTGTTTTCTATGGGGTTCGCATATGGATATGGCGAGCACAGCGATAAGCATTATGGTGATAGATATGGAGAGGGAGTCTTTGCAGGAAAGCGAGCGATGCTTATCGTTACTACCGGGGGCCAGAAAGAGCACTTCTCGACACGCGGAATTGCCGGACATATTGACGACTTACTATTCCCTATCAATCACGGGGTACTATACTATCCCGGATTTCAGGTTCTTCCATCTCACGTCGTTTACCAGACTGATAGGCTGGATCAAACTGGCTTTGAGAAAGAGGCCGAGATGCTTCGCGAAAGGCTGGGGCATTTGGATACCGTTGAACCAATTGCCTACAGATCACAAAATGGCGGTGACTATGAGATACCTAACTTGACTCTCAAGCCGGGTTTGGAGGGGAAGAATATGGAGGGATTCTCGATACATATTCGCGACAGTAGAACAGCTGAGGGTGAGTAATGGGAAGTCAGGACTTGCTCAGAACGAGACAGATATAGGCGTGGACAAGTAATGGAAAAAAAGAAGAATAGATAGATTATAATAGAAGCTGCTTGGAAGTCTCCGCCATGGCTTTTATCTAGGGATAGAGCAGGACCTGCTGACCCCAAGTCGTAGCCGTCTCTGCAACAGTGACCGCCTTCTCCCATTCTTCCATAGAAAACCCCTTCTCGACAATCTCATGTCCAGCTTCCTTGCCTAGCTTTAGAACTGCCGCCTCAATCAGCTTCACCAAAGACACCAACTCCTGGCGATTATACATGAACTGTGCTTTGATCGTGATGTTGCGAACCATAAGGCTGGCATAGTTGATCTTGATATCGAACATCATACCCAGAAAGACGACGCGACCAAAAGACGCCAGTGAGTTGATCGAAACGTTGAGGTGCTGATGTGACGCTGTCGCTGCAGGCGGAGAAACGTCGATGTAAGCATCCGCACCTCCCGGCACAAGTACACTGATGGCCTCGGTATCCCTCTTCTCATCACCAGTGAGCTCAACAGCGGTGACACGAGGGTAGCGAGACGTGAGAGGCTTCAACTTAGATGCCGAGCGCGAAAGCGCAATTACACGACAGCCAATCTGGGCAGCTAACTCGACTACAGCACCAGAAAAGTGACCTGTGGCTGGAGCAACAATGACAGTCTCGCCGGCTTGAAGATTGGCGGCTCTGATACCGCCGTATGCGACTGAAAGACGCTGGATGTAGCTCAGGTCTCCATAGGAGTAGCCCATCTCATCGATGAGAATCTTTTCATTGACAGGGATGACATTCTCCATGGCAACAACAGCGAAGTCTCTCCAGAAGCCCTTCCAAAGGTTGAAGAGCTTCAAGTCAGCTTCAGCACCGCCGCCATCATGAATACCGAGGAGGACTCGGGTGTTAGGATCATCTCGTGCTGTGATGAAGTTGTTCATGTACACAAGTTGACCAGGCTTGAGAGTGATAGCATCGGGCCCGACGGATACAACGCGACCGACACCACCATCACCAGGGTTATATGGGGAAGCAAAGGAGACTGTTTCCTTTGAAGCCTTGGCGTTGATGAGGGCGTACGGGGGTGCTGAGGACACGGACAATGACTGATCCCGGAGGAACATTCTTGGGAAGTGCAATCTTCTCGAACTTGAGAGGCTCGTTGAAGGCGGAAAGGACAAGAGAGGTTGAGAACTCAGGAATAGCTAGGTCACCCATTTCAACGATGTGTTGGTGGTAGATGGCTGAGTCGGAATGTGAGGGCTGGATGCAGAACAGTTGTTGAGGGAGGCAAACACTCCTCTTATACCCATCCAAATTAATGATCTGCTTCCTCTTCAAGGCGTGAGAAATGGGGAGGATCTCAATGGTAGCATTGTCTTCGGGGAAATCGACTGATGGGCGTCTTGGCGCAGCGTCGGATCTAAAGTCGGACATGTCAATTGCCCAAATCGGTAACTGTTATAACCGCCAACTCCGACACCCCACTACATCTCACCTCTCACGCAGAACAGGCAAGCAGCACAGCCCTATTCGCCGATGATTGACTCTTCTGTTATTGATCTGTCAAATTCATCATTATCAGTCAACAAGTTCACCGAGCCCTAGTTCTCGTCAGTGGCGCATCTCTGCATGTGAGCATGTGCACAAACCCAATCCGGTATTGCAGTGGTGCTCCATAGGAAGTTGTCGAAGTCACAGACATCCCCGTTTCTTGACCCGTAAGAGCCAAAGCATTGTAGTAGGGCACTTTCTTGGTTTGAGTCAGAGACGTTCGAGTATGTAGGACGCTCAATCGAGATTGACGAATAGATATCTGCCAGGATGACCTGGAGCAATCGGGAGCTTTCAAGGGCGTATGAAGAAACACACAATCTGGTGGGCCACATTTGCGTTGCTTTGACGAGAGTGTGGATGATATAGTCCTTTTGGCTCCCCCTGCAATCTTTCAGTATCGGCTACTGATCTCCCCTTCAAAGTAGACTTACGGCAAGTCGGGGCAGCCGAAAAACTCAAGCGGTGCCATTATCATTGTGATAAAGAATTCATTGACGGGTAAGTTAGCCTTGACTTGTAGATCGTTATAGAGTCCTCCGCCTCTTTGCATCTCCTGGCCAACCTCGATGTATACTTCAATGGACTTTAGTGCATTCTTGCGAGACAAGTCGAGCGCAGTTTTGCAATATCTATTCTCAAGGCTCATGATATTAAGGAAAGGACGATATATTAGTGCGATTCCTGTGTTGTATATGAGCTGAAATAGGACACGTTGTAAAGCTGTAGAGGTAGTGCTTGTCAAGCAAGTATCCTTGACCGAATGCGCGCGGAGGCAGGGTGGAATCGATCTGTACCATGTCTCAAGCTCCCATTTGAGTAAATGGGCATCCTTATAGTTGTAAGTCTTGAAACCAAGGGCGTGACAAATGATGCGTCTCAAAATTGGCAACAGTTGTGACATGTATACGCAAGGGAGCGCAGCATGGGCCTCTGTCGCCGGACTGGAGAAGACAATTTTCGATTCTTCATCGAACTCTTCATCTGTTACATTCGTTGGATGGCTGGTGGAGTATGTATCTTCGTGTATCAGAGGCGGTAGTCCATTCTCAAGAGAGAGCAAGACGTCGTAGTATTGGAGATAATACCAAACGCGCCGTCTCATCTCAACTTGGAAGGGCGTCAGGACCTGTAGGAAGACGCCTGCGTCCACGTGATAGTCCCGCTGTTGGGCGATACGAACAGTCAATGCATGAAGCTGGGAGATGTTGACGTTGCTGTCCTCTTGAAGGAAACATCGTGCATGAAGATGCATAGCCAAGGCTTCAACAGAGAATTCAGTTGCGCTGCTGTACTGTCCGGATACAAGACATCGGGCTGACATGGAAACAAATGCCGAAGACTGGCAGTGGCCTTCCCTGTCATCAGGTACGATGGTACCAACTGCGAGGACCGAGAATAGGATGCTTGCCCACAGAAGGTTCGCAGATTCAGGGTTGTTCCAAAAGTCTTCGTACTGTCTGCGGAATTGGTGAATATGAATGAACGGCACAGCAATATGTCTTGCGTTGAGGTATATCGAGAGTATCTTATCAGAATCCTGGCGGGATGGCAAAGCCGCTAGAACATCTTCTGAGGTAGCTTTGGCGAGAGATCCAAACACGAAGTCTGGAGGTTGGTCCACTTGCGGAGCTGTCACAGTCCTGGAAGTATTGTCACTGATAGCCTGCCGGATGCGATCCACACCTGCGGCTAGTGTATCGCAAGATATGGCCGCTTGGTCCTGGTGAGGCTGGCTGAGGAGACTCTGGAGAAGGCTCTGCATCTGCCTAAGCTCATTCTGGACTCGAGTATCTCCACGATTGGCCAGTGAAGCAGGCGGTGGTCGCGGAGTTGAGTCTAGGTGACATGAGTCCTCGACTCCACGCTTCAAACAAGGGCCGCATGGTTGTTGTCTGTCGCACTTCTGCTTGCGCGCGCGACACGTTGGGCAAGAAACCGCGGGTCTGTTCCGCTTGATCCGTGGGGTTTGGGATACCCGAAACTTGGTGATATGACCAGCCAGACTCTGATTTGTCATTTTTACGCGTCAATGTGGTCGGAAAGACAGTTTCGAGGATGTGATAGGCCAAAGAGATCGTGAAATGGTAAAAGTCGGTTGTTGGGGGATTATCTGGTCTGCTCGCACTTCACGAGATGGTGGGGTTTTGGCTAGTCCCTGCTATCCGGTTGGCTGTACGCATACACTAAACTGCTTGGAGAAAACGGACATGATCCCAGTCAGACTTCCCTGGGACCTCTAATCTAAGTACCAAGAAGATTTGGGTACATTCAGTAAGGCTGAGTGGGCTTTTAGACCATTTAATTCTCTAATTCTAGGCAAGAAAGTTTCTTGTTTCCTGATGATAGGCCCATCGTAATGTCTGTCTTAGGGAGCCTTGCACGAAATACCCAATACATCAGAGCTGATGTTCTCGCACAAAACCTGCCCATCACCAGTTCCCGACTTGACAGTCCAGTTCGTGAACTCAACATCGCAATTATTTCCCTTAACAGGGCAGTATACATGGCCGGTAGTAGGCGCATACTTGGTACTAGTCTTTCCCGAGAAGCTCTTGACGTAGATCTCTGTCACCTGCGCGGTGCTGGGATGCTGTTCGCAGTAGGATTCGTCTTCGTTGTAGCACGCATCGAACTCGAATGCAGCATCGCAGTTCTCCACGGTAACACCATCCCAGGTAACGTTGCGGACAATGGCTGTGCCGTGATCCGGACCGCCAGGGTAGATCTTGATACCAGCTGCTTTCGTAGCGTCTTTCATGGTGGCATTTCTTACATAGACGTTGGTGACTGTGTCGGTGTTTGTCTTGCCCAGAGAACCGACTGATAGACCGTGGGATCCTTGGCAGGTGATGTCGGTGATTGTCACTTGATCACAGCCCGCTTTGAATGCGACACAATCATCGTCGTTCTGGATGAAGATGTTCGAAAGAGTGGTGAACTTGGATGCTCCGATGTCAAATCCATCGGTGTTCTTTGGTGGATAGCTGGACTTGCTGATGGCAGTCAAATCCATGTTAAGGAACTTGACCCTGTCACTGTTGGATCCGATATCAACAAAAACATTCTGGGCATTCTTCATGAGAAAACCGTTGACCTCAACATCAGTAGAGCCCTCCACGGCAAACATGACTGGCCTCTTCAAATCCCCAACTGATCCAAAGCGATCCCACGCAGCTTGTCCATCGCCATCAATCTCCCCAGTACCAGAGGGACTATGAAACTTAAGCCCGTTAATACCACTGATATCAATCTGAGTACGGGAGTTGTTCCAAAATGTGTAATCGTCCGAGAGCTTGAGTCTGCCGTCAAGTTGGATTTCGCAGTTGGTGCAGCCATCGAGACTGAGTTTGCTTCTGATCATGTATGTAGTCCCTTGGGGGAACAGGATGAGTCCACCATTGCCGCATTGCTTCAGTGCTGCGACTATGGCGGGGACATCATCTGTTGAGGCTGAGCCCGCGGATTTGGGAGTACAAGTCGCTCGTTTGTGATGCGCTAGAGAATGGTCGTGTAAGGCTGAAGTGCCTGGGACTCCCTGCAAGGCCAGTGAAATGAGAGGAGTGAAGAAGATTGATTTGAAGAGCATTTTTGTGGTTGTCAGACGATGCGATCTCTGATTCTGTAATTTCTCGTCTTGTCCGATTACCATCCTTTAAATTCATTTCTGATATTAAGACCCATCGAGTAGTTCATTAGTGAATTAGAAAATACCACCTAATGACTTCATCCAAACAAATGTGTAAGCAAAGCTGAACCCCTTAATCTGTCTACCTAGTTAAGGACGATCCAAGGTAGCCAAGTTCGTATCACCCAGCTCAAAGTCAATGGTAGAGCCTATTCAACAAATTATCCACCAATTAATCTCACCGGCAGTTTGAAAATACGACCCTTCGTTTGATAACCAAACATATCGAACCGAAATGCAGTCTAGCGTCTCTGGAAATTGGGAAGGGTCATAGATTCGTCCAGTCCAAATGGGTAAGGAACCTGGACCCTGTCCTCTTGGGCTGACTTGTAAAGCGAATACGCGCCAAGTCACCTCATCCTATCCGACTGCTGGAGTTTCAGTTACCGGCAAACAATCGAGTAATTATCTGCACTGCACTTTTTTCTGGGTTGATCGGAGTCTAACTGTCAATAGTCAAGATGGCCATGTTTCTCAATTTAGCATCTGCATGTATTTAGCCTGATACCCCAAGGTCAACACAACCTGCCCCCAATCTCTAACAACACTAGACTCGTCACCCGGTTTCCGATTTTTATCTCATGCTTGGCCAAATTCGGATAGTTTCTGCATTTGACACTCCTGACTCGATAACTTACGGAGAAACAAGAAGCTGGGATGGCTTCCAGACGATGCCGATACTCTCGGATAGTACTCAACGGCAGAAACTTGCCGAATGTCTGCCTTACGATCCGATTAGTTGCATATTAAACGATTTAATTCAGCCTGATGTCGAGCTGTGATTTTCCATGAATAGGATATGCTTCTGGACAACCATAGTTCATCCAACTGGCAATCAAATCCATCTGAAAACACAATGACTGCCTTCAATATCCATGCCATCATCACTCGCTGAAACTGTTTAATCATACAGGTTCTTTATTCTCATGATCATTATGCCGTTCCCCAAGAACCTTTTCTACCTGGTCCAATTGGCCTTTTTTGTCGGTCAAGTTCCATCTTCCGTCCAAGCAGCCACCCTTCCAACCCGTGCAGACAATAGTCGCATTGTGCCTCCGGCGAACTGTATCGTAGTAAGGCCTAGTGGTGCTAGTGCGTCAGAGTTCACCAGTCTACAAGCTGCCGTTAACTCTATCGCCTCATCTACTAAACCTACCTGTATCTTCCTCAACTCGGGAACGTACAATGAGCGAGTCGAGATCAAGGTCAAAGCACCCTTGACTCTCTATGGGTCAACCGCCGAGTAAGAATCTATCCATTCAGACACCTCCAATTCACCAACACAGTGTATCAGTACTGGAAGCTATAGGAAGAATACAGTAGTTATCCAGAATACTCTGGGTTCACAGGATGCGGGCTCTTTAGACGCAAGCTCAACCGTGAATCTCAGGTCCAACGACTTCGCCGCGTACAACATTGACTTCGTCAACGGATATACAGCTGGACAGGTAATTACATTGCATATTATGAGAAGAACATGCTAATTACTGAAAGGCTGTTGCGTTGACGGCAAATGGTAACAAAACCGGATTTTACGGCTGCTCATTCAAATCATACCAGGATACTTTATATGTCAAAGCTGGCTGGATGTACTACTCCAACTGCTACATCGATGGTAAATCTATTCTTTTGTTGAAAAGGTTCGGGATTGTGGCTGACGACTGTAGGTGCGGTTGATTACATCTTTGGCAACGGCCATGTATGGATTGGAGAATGCAAGTACAGGATGAATCTCTTCCTACCAACAGTTTCTAACATGCACAAGCCACTATTGCTTCCAGTGGACCAGGTTATATCACGGCGTCATCTCGTACCGATCCAACGGACACCTCCCGTTACATCATCGATCACAGCACGGTAAGTGAGACAGCACCCCAAACGAGTAGCCATGATTTGACAAGGTATAGATCACATCTACCGGCACTCAAGATCTAAGCAATAAAGTCTACCTCGGACGCCCTTGGAGAGTCAACGCACGGGTCATGTACCAGTACAGCATTCTGACAAATGTTGTGAGACCAGAGGGCTACTCACCCATGGCCGAAGGCGCAACACCGTGAGTTCACGCTTCACAGAAGGATCCCATAGACGACCATAAGCTAACTTTCTTAGTGTCTTCCAAGAGTTCGGAAACACCGGTGCTGGTGCCGATACGTCACAGAGAAAGTACTTCACCCCGTCAGATAAGGCTCTGACGAAGCAAGATCTTTGGGGAGCTGATTTCAAGTGGTATGATACGAGCTACTAGGGCTTGAGGTTTACTCTCTGTGATAGAAAGAAATACTACTGCATAAGGGGGACCTCTTGGCTTCTTATGAATACAGAATAAGCCATTCAGCCGAACGTTGAGCATTCGCACCAACATTCCGTCATCGTGATATCTAACGGCACTCCATCAGCTGTTTTGACTCCACCCATACCATCAACCAAGGCTCCTCCTCCGGTCTTGCACTACTGAGGTGAAGATATGCGTCCTCTTCTAGCTTCCAGGTCAGGTCACCTGGAGAGACCTCCTTGACAACCACAACATCTGGCTCTTCTTCTTCCACCACTGGCTTACTGTTAAGTGCACATAACTCTTTAAACTCTTTCATAGCAAGCTCATTAGCCACTTGAAACCCCTTAGATGCTGCGGCGACGCTGAAGCCAGAATTAGCCTCTGTACCCTTCTGTTTGACAATGACAACGTAAATATTCTTGCCACTGCCATCGATCGCGGAATAGCTGACCTTGCCAACCGCTTCCAACAAATCAGTGGGGAATATGCAACTGGAGCCACCATCTTCGTCACGATTCTCTGCTCTAAGCTTCGATAGATCGATATGCCCAGAGAGGTCATCTTCCTTGACTGCAGATTCTGTAGGGAGGGCTACCAGAAAGTCAGATAGCCCAGGCATACGGTGACAACAAGGGCGAAAAACGCGTCAAAAATGGGATCAAGGCTGATCTTACCTTCTTGGTTCGTTTCCTCGTTCATATCCACGTCACTTGACTTTTTATCGCCCACTGGTTCTGGATTTTCCGTCACTTTGTTCTCAGCTGGGGGTATGTCGCCGAGCTGCTCTTTAGTTGGCTCTCCATTGACTATAGCCTGAGCTTCTGGCTCAGATTCCAGTTCCAGTAAATTGCTGGGCTGTTCGTCAGGGGTCTCTGCAGGCTTTCTCTCGGACAAATGCCAAATTTGCTCGGGGTCAAGGAACGGGACGATGTATTTGTTCACAAATAGTTTCGAAACCCCAAGTGATACTGCATCGTTGACGGCGTTTTGCATCCTCGCGATGTACTCCTCTCTGATGGAGCCATCGGTTACGTAGTCCTCACTGACATATACTAATGCTTTGACTAGCTCAGTGTGTGCATGGCGTCCTGAACCCTCCTCGCCGTCTATATAAGACACATGATCAATCTGAGATGGCGTATTGAATCTCACTTTGCGATTGGCATTATTGGGAAAATGATTCCCATCGCCGCTCATCGAGTCCCGGCGCTGCTCAAGTATGTGGGATAATCTACCAGTCTTGAAGTTCGCGTATTGCTGATGAGGCTCGAAAGAGACTCTCATTAGATACTTCTGGTAGAATCCCTTTGACACGCCTTCGGAGCGATCCAAGGTCCTTTCATCTTTAGGACCGATCATGTAGAGAAGGCCCTCGACTGAGTGATCGCTTCCAGATTCAACGACATTGGCCACTCCGCGCTCATTGATCTGCCAGCGATAGGACTCAAGAGTAGCCTTTCCTTTGAAAACGCTCCCAGGACAGCGATGAGCCATTTGCGCGAGGTGCAGGTTGCTCCCGTAGGCGAAGTATAGAGTGCTGGCTGCTCTGATCATCCTTGGCCCGGGCGCGTCAACTGTGGCAGACTGCTCGTAAGTTTGATTCGACGCATTGAAGGCATACATGACTCTTAGTTGTAGATACGCAAATGTTGTTTGGTGATGAAGGGTCAGAACATGAGAAGACGGAGAGTCTGGGAATTGGGATGGCGGGGCAGACCGGTCGCATGAACTCGCAGCCTGATAAGGGAAAAAGAGCCTCAATCAGGCTGCACTCCGACCACTGTATAATTCGGACTGTGAACATCGAGAAACAGGACTCATCAATATGCATCTGGCCTAAAACGTCACCACCCACACCGTTTCAATCATTCACTGACTCCCATGCGGCTCCTACAATGCAAAATCCATTTCAAAGTTCCTCCAGGACCGACCAACAAGACTTGCACTTTATGCCCGCCCGGTTCAGCGGGCGATTAATGATACGATTTGGTGATGATGACTGCATAATCGGTCTGATGGTGACTACCAATCAAGTTTGGCGAAAGGCTGGTTTGTGTTACCCTGCGTGTCTGTCTGACTCCCATGTGAAATTGCACTTTGTGGCATTTCTATTTTGATCTATCATGATGGAAAAGGGATTTCCGGACCGTTAGCCCAGGCCACCATCAGTTACGATGGATGACACTGTAAGCATCAGGAAGCATGATTACTGTCAAGGTATCGAACATGGGAGAGGGCGGCTGAGTCTTGCTGGAGGGAAGTGAAATGTCAAATATCTAGCCACAAAACGGACGACGATGGCTGCTCGTCATAGCGCCCGCTAACAATCTCAAAGTTACTACTTTTCGTCTCATCTAGTCATGGCTGATTATCATTTCGGCATCGAGATAGAGGTCATTGTCGAACCTCACAAGATTCGTACACCACTTAATACCAAGCATGCTTTGTACTATAGCAAACTGGCTGCATCTCTCCGAAAGCGAGGTCTCAAGGCCAAGGCCGATGATCTGCAACAAGGCTATACCAAGAGACCGGAACACTACGACAAATGGTGGATCACCAAGGACGGGTCTCTTGGGTCCCATACCGACAAGAGTAAGAAGACTCATCACTCTTAATCAGAGTCCAAGTTGACAAGTTATAGTTCCAATGGAAGCTGTATCCCCGGTCCTCAGCTTGAGGGCAAACTGGGAGCATAATTGGGAGCACGAAATCGATGTCTTCTGGACCGCGATGCGTGTTGTTTTCCATATGCCCGATCGATCACTCCTTTGTGGAAGTCACATCCACGTATCCAAGGGTCTCAACCAGACCTTCTCTCTTCCTCAATTCAAGAAGATCGCATTCGGCGTTGTCTACTACGAAGGTCTAATTCTGAAGCTTCTTATGCGAGAACGAGCAAACAATCGATACTGCAAGCAGAATACTCTGAACTCGACGCAGCTCATGCGCTGCAACGGCAACCATAACGCCGTAGCGGAACTCATCAAGAGTGCACAGAGTACCACGGCCTTGAAGAACATCATGCAGAATGATAGGTACGTTCTGTGGAATTTCGACAACATCGTTCCTGGGAGCTCTGGCACGATTGAGTTTAGAGGAGGGAGGTGCCTCAGAGGAGAGGTCAGAACTAAACGATGGATTGCTTTCACGATTGCCTTAATCCAAGCTCTACTCAACATGGTACGTCCTGTCAAATACTGCTAATGCTTCCCTCTACTGACTCATCAAGAATAACATCGCGAACCCCAATGTTACCACTCTGGAGTCGTGGACACCGGAAGGTTTATACACTGTGATCAAGAAAGCCGCCAGTCAGCTGTCCTTGAGGAACTCTTTGCCAGAGGACTGGAAGGTCTTGAACGAGTCGCAGAGATGAGAGACAGTTTTAGTCATTCATGTTTTCGTTTTACTTTAGGAGGCAGCCAATCAATTTGTTACTTTGACTTCATGCGACTTTGTAAGCCGGCTGTACCTGTTCACCCGTGACCAAGCATCCGCCCAACATTCGTAGCGAGTTGACCTTCACTTGCTGCATGGAACGGCACCACCCCAGAATACTCGACCTTCGCCATTGATTTCAGATTGGCAGTCGGCTAGTCAACAAATCATCTTTTTAAAGACACTCAAGAAGGCATTTGGAAAGGGGCAGCCTTACCATGCAGGCTCCGCCGCTTTGAGCTGCCGTGGTTTCGGACAAGTCCCCGTACAAGTGCTCGTACAATCGCAGTAATACTCGGGGCAAATCTCCTAGTTTGGGTGAGCCCCCTCAGCCTTCAAGCTGGGGGCCAGTCATGATCTCATCTCGAGCAACCACCATTGACCAAGACTGGAAGGTGTTTCAGACAAATCAGGCTCAGAATACCATTATGACGGTGACTCATATGTATGAACCATAAATAATTCTTGCTTTAGTGGTATTCATCTTTGAAAATGCACCCCTATGTCTACTGGGAACACCTCATTGGGTGGTTGCGTATTGAGATCAAGACAATTGTAACTGTGACTCAACCGTGAAGCAGCCACACTGCGTCGCCTGAGACCTGGCTTGCATGCGGCTGACCAGCAGCTTGTTACGGCTCACATTGAGAGGAGCAGCGGGGTTGAAAACGGTGTCTTGTTTGGATACGTAGGTATGTCTGATACATCACAAGTCCTTGTAGGCTGAAGTAAATCCGACGGGTCTAACATGAGACAGCTCCGTCACCACCCCCACGCCCATGAGCTTGATTGCGAGAATGGCCTTGAGACCCTCTGAGAAGTGCGTATGCCTCGTCCTAAGGTTGAGTCTTGGCGCTGAAATGCCGTGCCCCATGTTCTGCGCTGTGGAGATAAGCTCCGCCGCCTTCTTCGATGAGGCTCTTCGGGATCCGAACTGGTTCTGCGATGGCCGCTTTGGCGCGACTGTCTTCTCGTTTGGCCTTCCCTTTGGGACCTTCTTGAGACTGACCTCGGTGGAATAGACGGTCGGACCACGTTCTCGAAGAAGTCACTCGGGATACCCAAAGTGACAGCATCTCTTATGCCACAGTTCATGCGGTCAACGTATTCATCCCGTGCGGTCCCCCATTGACAGTAACGACTACTGAGATAAACCAACACGTTGCTCCTGATTCTGCCTTGCTGCTCGGGCTCTTGGGATCGCGATCCTGACCGCACCGCGTTGACAGCCTTATCTAGCCCACTATCTTGGATAAGGTATCGCGTCGGAAGCTGGAGGTCTTCAACCGCTTCATGTAGCACGACGCTATGATATGACTTGGTGTAAGCGCCGGAATGAACGCCTTCGTTTCTGTCAAGGCGAGCTTCATCGTCGACGCTGACTTGGTAGACCAATCCGTGCACATTGTAGCCGCTGCAAGGAATCACATTCGCGAAGCCCCGACTATTGATCTGCCATCGATGGTCCATCAGAACCGCCCTGCCAACGTAGTAACTTTCGGGGCAGCGGCTGGCCATTTGCTGCAGCCAAAGGTTGCTGCCATAGGCGAAGTAGAGCTGAGCCGGTAAGTCCGGCATGGCGTGAATGTGCATGCACGCAACACAGTACCCTGGCCGATTCGTTTTCGGGGCTGATACCCAGTGATTGGCAGAGTGAATGTCTAGAGTTGTATGCGGGTTCGAAAGAAGGATTCCCGTGGGAACCTGACATTTGATGGTCAATAGTTTGCATGCGTTAGGCCGCGACGAGCGAGGCAATTTATGGTGGCTTTCTAAATGAGATGATTAATTTCCTTGGTCACACTCGCTGCCATGCAACCTTAGGTGATGGTTGCGATACTCTCGTCTTCACGTTCGTCATTTTTATCTGCGCGTCAAGTAGTCAAAGCCACGTCCAGGGAAGCATGAGGTTCCAAATCCGGTACTAGAGGGTGTCCAGCTGCTACATATGTAAAAACATGGTCTTTATCAGAGCAGTCTCTCGTTATGCGGGCGTTTGCAGTCATAAAAGTGTGGTAATACAAGCCTCACACAAACTGGGATGGATGCGTGACGGTGCAACCCTCTTAGACAGTGCGAGCCTGATTCTGTACTTGAATAGATACACATCAACCCGTAGTCTGACTTGTGAGTTCAGAGCCTGATTCATTTTGATTACCCCTCTCAGTTTCAGATGTTGCGACTAATATGTTGATTATGAATATGGCTTCCCCAATTGCTTGCGATGGGCGACTCGGTCATCTTCCACTTGCTTCACGTGAGCCACCATGTCTTCGTATGGTTCATACAACTTTGGGGTCGAGCTGGAGCTCATTGCTGAGCCCAAACGAGTACGACACCCCTTATTGCGTGCTGTCTATTATGAGGAGTTGGCAACATCACTGAGATATGATGGCGCTGAAGCAGAAGCAGACAAGCTCAATCAGCGATATCGAAAGCGTCCAGAACACTACGATAAGTGGTGGATTACAAAGGATGGATCGCTAGGAGATCCTGAGCATCCGTGCAGTGAGTGTCTCTGTGACAAGGTCATGATCGTCTACTAATATTTGGACCTGCTCATAGTCCCACTCGAGGCTGTCTCACCTATATGTTCTACTGACTACACGTGGGAGAACGAGGTGACCACTTTCTGGAACTCATGGGATCGTGTATTCCACACGCCAGAGTCATCCATTGCTTGCGGTAGCCATGTTCATGTGTCTCCATCACCAGAGATGGAATTTGACCTGAGCCAACTTCGCAATATTGCTTTTGGTATCGTCTACTATGAACCGTTGGTCATTCGCCTGCTTCCATACCATCGTCAGAACAACAAGTACTGCAGACCTAACACGCTTCGTTCTGGTCCATTATACGACCTTATGTCGAGTTTCAACGAAGAAGCAGCACTCAGAGAACTTTGGGATGCGCTCGAAGATGACGTTGATGAAGAAGACATCAGAGATCTCATGCAGTCTGGCCCAGAGCGGAAGCAGGAGAGATATGTTCTCTGGAACTTTGACAACGTCTTTGGGGGCGGCTCCGGGAGCATTGAATTTCGAGGAGGACCAGGCTTAAGAGGCCCCGTCAAGACGAAGAGGTGGATATCATTTGTTGTCGCCTTCATCCACATGTGCACAAATCTGGTAGGCTTCTCATTCAGTTCCTCATCAGGTTCTAGTACAGGCACTAACCTCCATCACAGGATGTCGCGTCATGGAGCTACTTCACAAGGCCAAGTATGGACAAATTCTGGAGAGATTTACGGAGGTCTGCGCAGGCTCTTAGTGTTAAAGAGAACCTGCCATCGGACTGGAGAGTCATGGCAGGGCTAGTCAGGTCAGTATCCCCATGCCTTTTCGCGACCCTTGACTAACCATCTGCAGCGGTAATTCTTACGAAGAGTCTGTTGTTGATGACTTTAGTGATTCAGGCTATAGTGATGACTCATCTATCATGGGCAAGTCGGATTCTGAATATTCCGACTCTGAGTACAGTGACGGAGAATATGAAGCCATGCAGCAGGAGTTAATCCGGGAGAGAGAACATCGCTGCACAATTCTTTAGGTGGCAGGAAGATATCATAGTGGAGTTTTATGATTGGTAATAACGAATGCTGACTGCATATTTGCGGCTGTTATGAGTACCAATCAGGATGAATCGGCTTGATCGTGGTAGAATACTGTTGGTGAGGGTCAGCCCGTGCATGTTTAGGCTTGACTTCTCCAATGCGATCAGTCTTGGCAATCAGGCTCCGAGATAAGGATTTGATAGATAATACCTCAAACACATTCTGGCAATCTTTAGGCTGTGTCTTCGGGCAACAGATGCAATGAAAACCGGGAGCCTCGACACTTGCGCTTCATCATTACGCTCAGGACGTGTCGACTGCTCCTTTCTCTGTTTGTCCAAAGGATCAGAATATCAAGTTGACTTGAAAGAATGAACGCTTGGGTCATCCGAAAATAACAATGCCTTTATATTCAAAACCTTTATAACTTATTTAATGTAAAAGCTTTATTTAACTAAAAACTTAGTCCTAATTATAACTAAATCTCTAATAAGCTTTTCTATTAAACACTACTAGCCTATTTAACTTTTCCTTATATAACAGGTTAGTTCCTAACTATAAATAAACTAAGCTATACTAGGTTTATTATTAGCAGAGTATATAAGGTATTATATTAAGCAGTTATTGCAATATTATATCTCTTAATAATAGATTTAATATATATTAGGTTTAATTAATATAAAGAAGTTTTATTAATAGCTAGTAAGCTATTTTTATTTAGATAATAATTATAGTTTATATAATACTAGTTTAATAATACTTAATAGTATTTAATTTTAAATTAAATATATATTTAATTAATCTTAGACTATTATTATAATATTTTAATCTTAAGGTTATTAATTAAATCTAAAGGATTAAGAAGGAATTATTTAATTTTATTATAATTAATAATTAAAATAAGGAATTTTATAAGATATATATAATATAATTATTAGGGTTATAATATAATCTTTTCTTTCCTTTAAGTTTTATCTTTAAGGCTATACTTATCTTTATTTTATTAGTTTAGATTTTATAAGTATTAACTTAGACTTATTTTCTTTTCTATATATTTTACTAATTATTATATTAGGTTAAGTTCCTAAAAAGAAATATATAAAAACTTCTAAATTTAGTATTTTTATATAATATATTTATAACTTTAGAGATTCTATTATATTATATTTTTAATATTATTATTATAGTTTTAATTATAAGGCTAAAGATAAAAAGTTAAATTATTATAGAAATTATATAAATATAAAGGTAATTTATAATAATTCTAGTATTATAACCTTTTATAAGTTAATATTTTTATATTTTTTATTTAATTACTAATTTTCCTTATAATTTTTAAAAATATAAAAAAGTATAAAAAATTAAAAAAAAAATAAAAGGCTAAAAAGGCCCTTAAAGAGGCTATAGTTTACTTAGCCTATATTTATAAGATAAAATATTATCTTAAGAAATAAGGTAATATATTATTTTCTTATAGAATATAGTCCTTAGAAAAATAAGGTAATTTTTTTATTAATTAGGCTAAGTTTTTTATTATTTTTAAGGCTTAATTCTATAATATTATAAACTTAATTAACTAGAATTCTATTTTAATAAATATCCTTTTTTTTAATTTTTTTATTATTATTAATAAAAATTCTTCAAAAATTATTAGATATTAATAAGGTATTTTAATAGTTCTTATATATTATTATTCTTTAGGTAGTTTTTTTACTTAATTAAATAATATATTTATCTATTAATTTTTTATATATCTTTAATTTCCTTAATTTCCTATAAGTTTTCTAGTTTTATAATTTCTTATAATTTATTACCTATTTTAACTTATATTATATTTACTACTAATTTAAATAATAAAATATAAAAAATTAAATAAAGCCTAATTTTTAATAATAAGTCTAGTTTATAGTTATTTTTTAAGATTTTTTATAATATTTTATAAAATCTAATAAATTTATAGTTTAATTTATAACTTAATTAATTTATTTTAATATTTTTTATAGCTAGATAGACTATATCTTTCTCTAAAAAGGTTAATCCTTTTAACTATTTTAGATTATAATAATCTTTTATTCTTTTTCTAATAAATTTAAGTTCTATCTATAAATACTTATATAAATCTTTTAAATCTTTACTTTTTATAATAACTATTAAGTTAATTAATTTTTCTTATTATATATTATAATATATATTTAATATAAATCTAAAGTTAATATAAATAAGTATAAGTTTATATTTTTATAATAAGTAATATTATAAATAAATTAGGCTATTAAAAGTTTTTTTATTTAATTATTTTATTTATAATTAATATAATATTATAGGTATTATTTAAGTACTTAATTTATTTATTTTATTTATTTATTAACTTATAGTTTAAATATTATTATAAATTAATAGTTTAATTTAAGTTATATTATAAATAATTACTAAAAGTTTAATATAAATATAGGTTTTTTATTAAAAAGGATTTCTAAGGATAGGCTATATATATTAATAATATATTAGTAAAAAATATAAGAAAGTTCTTTTATATCTATAGATTTTTTATATAGTAAATAATATAAAAACTTTATAAATTAATTAATTATAATTATAATACTATTATAAAAGATTTTAATTAAAGGTTTTTTTAATAAAAATAACTTTATAATAAAGTCTATTATAATTAAGTCCTAAGGTTATTATATTACTAATAGTAATTAAAATTATCTATAAGGTTTATATTATTATATTTTAATTTTAAGGTATAAGTTATATTATTTTATAACTTTTTTAATATTCTTTCTTTTAACCTTATACCTTTATTCTTATAACTATTTAAGGGTTTTTATAACTCTTTAATATTTATATAATAGATATAAATAAAATTTATAAAGAAAGTTATATTCTTATTCTAGGGTTATATTTATTCTATAGATATATTATTTTAGGTAATATATTTTATAATATCTTTAATAATTAACTTTTTTTAGTTATTTTTTAAAGTAATTTTTATAAATATAAAGCTAGAAATCTTAGTTATTAAGCTTATCTTTATACTTAATAGTTTAATATAAATACTTAATATATTTTTTAATACCTTATTAAAGATATAAGGTTTATTATAAATAAAAAATATATATTATTATTATTTAATTTTTCCTAGTCTTTTTATTCCTTTTTACTATTTATATCTTATTATTAATAAATTAAATTTTTATTTCTAGTATTTATTAAATTTATTTAAGTATATTAGCTAGTTACTGCCTTTAGCAGTTATTTTTACTATAGTTTTAACTAATTATATAAACTAGTATTTTTCTTATTTATTAAGTTCTAGGAGTTATTTTTTTATTTTAATAGTTTCTATTTTAAAATTAACTTATTAGCTAATAGTATTTATATATCTATAATTAATGCCTTTATAGTATATTATAATAAAGTTAAATTTATATAAGTATTTAGTATATTATAATTATTATTAATTTAGTTTTTATATTATAGTAAAATAGGTTATATTTTTATAGTTAATAAATACCTTTATTAGGTATTTACTTTCTTAAGGTAATATCTAAACTTCTTAAAGTAATTAATAATTACTAGAAATTCTTTATTATAAATAAAATAATTAAGTTCTACTTTATATATTTTATAAAAATAAAATGTAATAAAATATAATATATTATTATTATCTTTTTATCTTATTTATTTTCCTAAGATAAAATTAAAAATATTAGTTTTAAGTTTAACTTATTATTTTAAGTTAAATATAATTAAAATAGGTTTATTTATAATAACTACTTTAAGCTATTTAAAAGCTTTTTAAGCCTTATTATTCTATTTAAAGATTTTATTTTTTTTTATAATCTTAGTAAGTAATATAATAATTTTACTAAAGTTTTTAATAAATTATTAATAATAAGTAGTAAATCTTAAAAAAGATTATATTTCTTTAATTAAAATAAATACTTTCTATTTAGTAATTATAGTAATTTTATATCTATTTATTTTAATTCTATTATATAAGATTTTATAGCCTAAATATATTACTTAGCTTTAATAAAAATAGCTTTTTATAGGTTTAATAAGTATATTAGTATCTTATAATACTTTTAAAACCTTATAAATATATTCTATATATTTTCTTTCTATATTAAAGAAGATAAAAATATTATCTAGGTAATAAACTATAAAGATATTAAAATACTTTTAAAGTATATTTATAATTATATATTAAAATACTATAAGTATATTAATTAAGCTAAAAGGTATTACTAAGTACTTAAATAATCTATATTTTATTTTAAAAGCTATTTTTTATTTATTACCTTTTTTAATTTAAATAAGATTATAAATAGATTTAAGATTTAAAGTAATAAACTATTTCTTATTAAATAGTTAATCTTTAAGTTTAGTAATAAGTAATAATAATATCTTATCTTTATTAGTAATTTTATTAAATTATCTATAATTTACTATAAGTTATAGTTTATTTAAATTAGGTTTTAATATAAATATAATAAAATATCTTATTAAAAATTTTAATAGTCTAATATATCCTTTTTATAATATATTATTTAATTATTCTTTAAATATATTAAGTTTATCTTAAAATAAGTTATAAATAGGGAAAAATTTTAAATTTTTTCCTTCTTTTAATATAATTTTAATATTATAGTTTATATATTAAGGTAACTATAATAGTTAAGGTTTCTAAACAAGTAAACTAGTCTATACTAGGTTTATATTTACAGAATATATAAGGCATTATATTAAGTATATTAAGTTATTATATCTCTTAATAGTTAATAATATAAGTTAGGCTTTATTAAGATAAAAAAGTCTTATTAATAGCTAGTAAGCTAGGTTCTATTTAATACTAAATAAATATATATATATTAGATATTAATCTAGATTAAATTAATAAAGTTTAAAGTTACTATTAGTCTTAAAGTAAAGTATTTCTAGATTACTATTAGTCTTATATTTAATTAGTCCTTTATTAATTAGTTTACTATATAGTAAATTATAATCTAATTATTTAAGGTATTATATTTTTACTAGGTAAAATTAATAGAGGTTTAGGTCTATATATAATATAGCTATTAAGGTTATAATATAATCTCTCTTTTTTAATAGTCTTACTTTTAAGGCCTTATTATTTTAATTAATAGTATTCTCTTTTAAGTAAAATCTAACTTAATTCTTTTATTATTATACTTTATAATATCTAACTATATCTTTAAAAAAAACTTCTTATAAGAATTATAAAATCTAAATATTTACTTTTTTTATTAAGTTTATTAATAAAAAAACTAATATATCTTATACTTATTATTTCTATACTAATAAAAGTAATAAATACTTTATATTTACTAATTCTACTTATTATAATAAGTATATTTAGGCTAAGAAATCTTATATCAGTATTTATATAGTATTATTATATAAGTTATTTTATAAACTATAAGTAGTTCTTTTATTAATTTTATATAATAATATCTTTAATAAAATAAAAAAAGAAATTAAAAGGTAATAAAGATTAAATAAATAAAGATCTTTTAAAACTTTATAAAAAAATAGCTATCTTATAGATATATCTTTCTAAGGCTATTAGTTATTTATTATATATTTATAAGATTTATAATAAGATAAGGGAAAAATACTTTAAGGCTACTTATTAAGGTCTATAAAAGGTAAAGTAATAAGATAACTTATTATTAATATTAAATACTTATAAGAATATATTAATTAAGGATTTATAAGTTAACTATATTCTTAATAATATTAATTAGTCTACTTTTAATTTAAGAGATAATTTTTTTAATGCCTTACCTTTATTTAATTTTAATAAAACTTTTTTAAAAGTTACTAGGTATTAATAAAATATTTTAATAGTTTTTATATATTTTTACTTTCTAGGTAATTTTTTTATTTAATTAGGTATTTTATTTTTTTATTAATTATTCTTATTTCTTAAATTACTTTTACTTTATAGGTTTTTAATCTTTTTATTTCTATAGGTTTATTAGTTATTTTAATATAAATTATATTTATTATTAATTTAAATAGTAAAATATAAAAGATAAGGTAGATCTTAACCTTTAATAATAAGTCTAGTTTATAGTTATTTCTTAAAACCTTTTTAATAATCTTATATAATTTAATATATTTAAAATTAAGTTTATAGTTTAGTTATTTTATTATAATATTTTTAATAGATAGGTAAACTATATTTTTCTTTAAAAAGGTAGGTCTTTTTACTTTCTTAGGATTATAATATTATTATATTTATTTTCTAATAAATTTAAGTTCTATTTAAAGTTTATTATATAAGTTTTTTAAGTTATTACTTTTAATTATTATTATTAGGTTAATTATTTTAGGTTTTTATAAATCTTTATAGGCTTTTAATATAAATCTAAAATTAATATATATTAATATAAGCTTTATACTTTTATTATAGGCAATATTATATACTAATTAGGCATATAGTAGCTTTTTAACTTAATTATCCTATTTATAGTTTATATAATATTATAAGTATTATTCTAATACTTAATTTATTTATTTTATTTATCTATTTATTTAGGCTTTAAATACTATTATGAGCTTATAATTTAGGCCTAATAATACTAAAAGTATATTTTAAAATTATAATATAAGTATTAATCCTTTATTTAAAATAATCTTAAATAGTAATTTATATATATTAATAATATATTTATAGATAATATATATAAGTTCTTTTATATTTATATCTTTTTTATAAGATAGGTAATATAAAAACTTAATAAATTAGTTTATAATAACTATAATATTATTATAGAAAATTCTTATTAAAGATTCCTTAAATAGTAATAATTTTATAATAAAGTTTTATTATAATTAAGTCTTATAGTTATTATATTATAAATAATAGTTAAAGTTCTTTATAAGGTTTATATTATTATACTTTTATTTTAATATAAAGATTATATTATTTAATAACTTTTTTTACTATTATTTACTATATTTTATATTTATATTATAGAAATTATTTAAGAGTTTTTATTACTTTTTAATATCTATATATAAGATATTTATAAAATTTCTATATAAACTTTTCTAGTTTTCTTAAAATTTCCTTAATTACTATTACTTATATTTATCCTAAAGTTTATATTTATTAGGTAAATCCATATTTTCTTTTATTATTTATTTCTAATATTTATTTTATTATTTTTATAGTATTAATATTATAATTTAGTTATTAACTTATTATATCTACTTTTTTATTTTTTAATTTTTTTTATAAATAATTATAAAGTTAAATTTATATAAATATTTAGTATAATATAGTTATTATTAGTTAAGTTTATATATTATAATAAAATAAGAGATATTTTAATAATCTATATATATCTTAATTTAGTGCTTATTTCTTATTAAGTAATATCTAAATTCCTTAAAATAGTTAATAATTACTAAAAATTCTTTATTATAAATTAGATAGTTAAATTTTATTTTATATAGTTTATAAAAGTAAAATATAATAAGATATAATTTCCTTATATTATTTTATTAATTAATTTATTTTTTTAATATAAAATTTAATATATTTATTTTTAATTTAATTTCTCTTTTTAAATTAAATATTATTAAAATAGATTTATTAAAAATAGCTTTTTTAAGCTATATAAAGGCTTTTTATATCTTATTATTTTATTTAAATATCTTTCCTTTTTTTATAAGTTTTATTATTAAGTTAGTAATCTTATTAAAGTCCTTAATAAATTATTAATAATAATTAATAAGTCTTAAAAAGGCCTATATTTCCTTTATATTATTAAATTCCTTTTAATTTATTATTATTATAATTTTTTTTAATTTTATTTTAATTTTATTAGGTATAATAATATATTTTAAAAAGTTTACTTTTATAATATAAAAGAAACTTTTCTTTAATTTTACTAATAGTTTAGTATTTTATAATATTTTTAAAACCTTATAAATATATTTTATATATTTTTTTTTATTATTTAAAAAAATTAAAATATTATCTAAATAATATACTATAAAGATATTAAAATATTATTAAAGTATACTATTAATTATCTATTAAAATATTATAGGTATATTAATAAGACTAAAAGGTATTATTATATATTTAAATAGTTTAAATTTAGTCTTAAATACTATTTTTTATTTATCTTTTTTCTTAATATAAATAAAGTTATATATTTCTTTTAAATCTAAAGCTATAAAAATCTTTTTACTTTATAACTAATCTTTAAGTTTTATAATAAATAAAAGTAAGGTTTAGTTTTTAATAATATATATATTAACTAGTTAATAATTAATAATTAGTTTATCTTTTTTATTTTTTTTTAATATAAAGAATATTAATAATATTAATATTAAGTTAAATTCCCTAATATAGCCCTTTTTAGATATCTTATTAATATATTCCTTTTAAACTTATAGCTCTTTTTAATTAAATAAATAAAGCTTTTAAAATAATAAGTTATTATTTATAAGATTAATTTTATAGTCCTATTTATTATATTTAAGTATTTCTATTTTTAATTCTTTTTTAAATAATTTATTATATATTTAATACTATTTTAAAATATTTTTAAGTTAATTTTAGCTTAATTCTATAAATATCTTATTTTTATATAAGTCTTATATCTTAAAGATATCTAGGATTTTTATTTTATTTCTTATACCTTTTTTATACTTATATTATACTCTTTTTAAAGGTAATAAATACTTTATTTTATATTTATTTATATTATTCTCTTTAATTAAGGTTTAAGATCTTTTATTATTTATTATAATTATTTCTTTATTACTATTAGGGTTACTAGGAAATATAACCTAGCTATTTTTCTAATTAATAAGTAAGTTTTATTATTTAAGCTATTATATATTTAATAAAATATTTATATCTTTTTCTAAAAATATAATATTAAAATTTACTTTTTAATTCTTTCTTTTAATAAAAATCTTAAAATAATTAATTTCTTAATTTATAATATTATTATTATAATTAAAAAGCTATTTTTTTATATTAATTAATAAATAAAATAATAATTTCTATTTTTATAGTAATTATAGCTTTATAACTATTTTTAGGTTAATAAAGTTCCTTTTTACTTTATAATTAATTTAAGTATTTAGCTATTTTCCTTTAATTTAAACTTATAATATTAGGTAATTTATTAAGTATACTATATATAATACTTTTAATATATTTATTAATTTAAGTTATTTTTATTTATAATTTTAGTATATTTATAGCTTAATTATAAATAATATATAACTTTTTTTTAATATATTTTAGTATATTTATTTATAGTTATTATTATTATATCTTTTTTTATTAAAGTAATTATTACTAAATTTATTATTAAATATTATTTATTAAAAGTATTTTTTTAATTTTATATTTATTTCTATAGTTTTTTATTTAAAATATTCTTTATTAAGTAAATATAATTTATTTACTTTTTATTATCTTTATAGTTTTTTTATATTCTTTAAATTAATATTATTAATAGATAATTTATTATTCTTTTTTTATAAATATTTTCCTTAAGTTATTACTTTAAATTCTCTTTTTACTTTTTTAATAATTTATATATTTTCTTTAATCCTTTAAATTAATTTATTAACTTAATATATTTTTTTATATAATATTATATTAAATTATAATTCTATTATTTTAAAGTAATTATATTAAAGGTATATTAAATATCTTTTTATTTCTTTTATTAAGTAAGGTTTATTATTAAGTATTTTAGGTATAATTATAAGAAAATAATTATTATTTAGCTTATTTAATTTATATTAATTATATTAATAGTTTTTTTATATAATACCTAAGATATTTTATTATATTTTAAGTATATTAATATTATTTATATATTATCTTAATTATTAAATATAGGCTTTAAATATAAAAGGTTTAATATATTATTAATATAATATATTTTAATATAAAGTTTACTTTTTATTTTAATATTTTTATATTCTTTAATACCTTATATATAAATTTCTTTTTATATTTTATAAATTTTTATACTATTTTTATTATATTTAGCTTTATAAGGTTATTTTTATTTTTATAAGATTTATTTATTATAGTATTAAAAGTCTTATATAATAGCTTTAGTAGCCTTACCTTTATATCCTATATTATAAAAGCTTTATTATTTTTTTTATTAAAGTTAGCTTTTTGCCTTAATTTCCTATTTTTATTATTCTTTTTTATTTTAAAGCGTTATTTTAATAAAAATATTATTAATAGTTTATAAGGCTTATTTATACTTATTTATATTAGGGATATTTAGGCTATTTTATCTTATTATTTTTAATATTTAAGTTTTTCTTTATTTAAGTTATTTTTTAAATTTTTTAAGCTTTTATTACTTTATTTTTTCTTTTTATTTTTTTTATTTTATTTTAAAGTATTTTTATTTCTTAAGATTTTCTATATACTTATAATAATTCTTATTTTACAGTTTATTTTATTAGTTTCTTTTTTATTTAAGCTTTTTTAAAATATATAATTTACTTTTTTTTTCTAATTTTTTATTATCTTTAGGTTTAATTTAGGTAATTCTTAGGTTTTTATTAAAGTATATATTATAGCTATTATATATTATTTCTAGTATTTAGGTATATATAACTATTTATAGATCTTACTATTAAATAAGTCCTAAGGCTTATCTATTTTAATTTAGGTTTTTATAGCTTTTATAGTTTTAGGTATTATTATATTATATATTCTATCTAGTTATAGTTATAGTATTTATATTTAAAAATATCTTATAGCTTATAGTTATTATTTCTTTTAGGTTATATAATACCTAAAAATATAGGTTTTAATTACATTTTATATAAGGTATTATTTTATTAATATCCTTATTATTATCTTTAGTTTTAAGAATTACCTTAATTATTATTTTATTATTAATTAAGGTAATATAAATTAAAATTATTTAATTACCTTATTTTAATTACTTTTTTTTTTTTATATTTATATTATCTTTTATTAATTTTAATTACTATTATAATATATTTAATAATATTATTTAATTTATTAGCCTTATAAAGTTTATTTTTAATTTCCTTTTTAAGTTCTTTATAATAAATTTCTATAAAAGCTTTATTATTTTACTAAGTTTTAAATATAAGTTATCTAAACTTTATAAAGTAAATAGTATATAAGTAAGTTTACTTAAGTACTATAATTTCTATAGTTACTTATCTCTTTTTATTAATTACTTTAAAGTTATTTTTAAATATAGTTTTAAAGTTATTTTAATTAATAAAAATATTAATAATATTTTAATTTTATATAATCTTTTTATTCTTTAAGTAATCCCTAAAAATAAGTTTAAATTAGTTTTTAGTATTTCCTTAAATTAATAATATAGTAAAAAGTACTTTCTTAATAGTAATATCTAGCTTAATTAAAAATATATAAAAATATCCTTTTATTTAAATAAAAAATAAAACTATATTTATAGCTTATCCCTTAAATAGTTCTAATTTAGGTAATTTAAAGGCTTTTCTAATATCTCTTTTTCCCTAAAGATAAATATTATTATTTATTATAAAAGCTATTTTTTAGTTATTAACTTAGTTTTATAGGTTATAGATTATATTATATAGCTAATAGATTTTAACTATTATTTCTATAGTATTAGGTAGTTTTTTAATATAAGGTAATATTAGGCTAATATTACTAGATATTTTAATAATATAATATTACTTAGTTATTTAATATAATATATTCTAAATAAAAGCTATTAATATATAATAATTAGGGTTTTTAAATAAGTAAACTAGTCTATATTAGGTTTATATTTATAAAATATATAAGGCATTATACTAAGTATATTAAGTTATTATATCTTTTAATAATTAATAATATAAATTAGGCTTTATTAAAATAAAGAAGTCTTATTAATAGCTAATAAACTAGGTTTTATTTAATATTAAATAAATATATATATATTAAATATTAATCTAGGTTAAGTTAATAAGGTTTAAAGTTACTATTAATTTTAAAGTAAAGTATTCCTAAACTGCTATTAGTCTTATATTTAGTTAGTCCTTTATTAATTAGTTTACTATATAGTAAATTATAGTCTAACTATCTAGGGTATTATATTTTTACTAGGTAAAATCAGTAAAGATCTAGGTCTATATATAATATAGCCACTAGGGTTATAATAGTAACTTTATATTTAGTTTTTTTTAAAATAATTTCTTATAAATATAATATTAAATAAATATATTTTTAAGTTATTTATTAAATTCCTTTTTAATAATTTATTTTATCTTTTAGAGATTATAGTCTAGTTATTTAAACTATCTTTTAAGAGTTACTATTATTTATTTAATATATTTTATTCTGCTTTTATAATACTTATATTAGGTTTTTTTTAAAATAAGTAATACTTTATTATTTCTAACTTTATTACTTTTTTTAATTAAAGTTTAAGATCTTATTTTATTATTATCTAAATTATTTTTATTATCTAAAGGGTAATCTTTATAGTTTACCTGGCTAGTTTTCTAGTTAAATTATAAGTTATAGTAATATAACTATAAATATCTTAAGACTAGGTTAAATCTATTTATAGATATAATATTAAAATTAATACCTTAATTTTTTCTATTTATAAAAGTCTTAAGGTAATTAATTTCTTAAGTAATTTATTTATTTTTATATTTATAGGCTTATTTTTCTTTATTTTATATAATATAAATTAATTATAAGTCTTTTTCTTTTTATAGAAATTAAAGTTTATTAATTATATTAAAGTTAATAAAGTTTATTATTATACTGCTATCTATAAGTATATTTAATTACTTACCTTTAATTTTAACTTTTAATTATAAATAGGTTTTTTAATTATTTTATTTTATAGCTATTCTTAGAGCTTTTATAGGAAGTTTATTTTTCTCTATTTTATTATTTATCTAGTATTTTATTATAAATAGTATATTTTTTTTCCCTATAGATAGTTATAGCTATATTTATTATTATAGTAGTTAATATTATCTAGGTATTTATATTAGGTAGTTAGTTTATATTAAAAGGCTACTTTTACTTCTATAGTAAGTTTATTAGCTTTTTTATTTTTATCTATAAAGGCAGGTAATTTATTATTTACTTAATTTATATTAGAAATATTACTTTATATTTTTTCTAGCCTATTTACCTTTAAGATAGCTTTATAGATTTCCTTATCTAGGTTTTTTTCTTTTATATTTTATTTTTATTAAATATATTTTTTTTATTTAATAATTTATTTATTATTTTAAATATAATTTAGGGCTTATTTTTATATTTTAATATATATTATATATTTAATTACCTAAGTCTTTTTATATTTTTTAGTAATTTAATATCCTAAGGTATTAATAATTAAATAGGGTTTTTATTTTCTATATTTCCTAATTTATATTAAAAAGCAGTTATTTACTTTCTTTTTTTATAAGTATTATAGGTAATAATATTATATATATAATATTTATAATATCTATTAATAATTTAGGTATTTTAGATATTTTTATAGATTTCTTTTTACTTATATCTTTTTCTTTAGTATTATAAGGTCTTTTATTTTATTCTTAATATATAATTAAATATAGATATTATTATCCTATTCTATAATAGCCCTTTTTTTAGTAAATTCTATATATTTAAATACTTTATTATACTAGATATAGTTTCTTTCCTTATTATATTATAATTTAATTTTAATATTTTAAATTATTTAATTTACTTTTTTTTTAATTTTTTTTATTTTAAGGTTTTAAATAGTTCCAGATACTAAAGTATAGTTTAGATCTTTATAATATTATCTTAATTATCTTATAGTAATTTTAATAGAGATATTATTTATAATTAAGTTAATACTAGATTTATTATTTAAATTAAGGTTAATTTCCTTTCCTTTTCTAACTATAGTAATAGTTTTTCTTTTTATATCTTTTACCTTTTATTTAAATATAAATATTTATTTAAATTAAATTATTCTTTTTTCTTTCTTTTTATAGTAGTTTTTTTTCTTACTTTTATTTACCTTTTCTTTCTTTTTTTTTAATATACTTTAATAAAAGTTCTTTAATACTATTATAATATATCCTAGAATTAATTATTAATTATTAAAAATACTTAAATAATACTTATTAAATATTTATTCCTTATTAAAAAATAGATTATATATATATAGTTTAATACTATTAACCCTTAAAATATTATATAGGTTATATCTATCTCTTTTTATTATATTAATAAATTAAATAGCTATTTAGGGTTTTTTATTTTTCTTAATATTATTAATTTATTTCTTATTTTTTAGCATTAAATAATACTTTTAATTAATCTTAATAGAGTTCTTATATTTTAAATTATAATATCCCTTTTTACTATAATTTTAATAGATAATTTTAAATTTATCTTTTTTTATAAATTTAATAATTATTAGTCTTAATTCTATATTATAAGATATATTATTATTTTATTATTTACCTTAATTAATATTATATTATAATTTATTATTTAATTATCTTTAATTATTTCTATTATAATACATTTTTTACTAGAATTATATATTATTAATCTTAATAACTTATTTAATATAATTAATTAATATCTTAAGTCTTATTTCTTTATAAAGTTTTACTTAAATAATTTCCTTAAGTCTATTAAAGAATAATAATATGAGTAGTTTTTAGTCTTATTTTAGCTTTATAGTAAGTTAAAAGAACTTAATTTTATACTCTAAAGCCAATTTAGTTTATTTAAATACCTTAATTTTCTATTTTACTTATCCTTTTTTATTAATTAATTTAAAAACTTATTATAAGGCTTTTTTAAATATTAAATAGCTTTTATAGATTTAGAATATTTAAGGTTATAGTTTATATTTAAATTTAGTAATTATTTCTTTTAATATAAGTTAAAACTACTAGGCTATATTGCCTTTAAGTTATTTTAAGGTATATATAACTTTATTATTATCTTTATTAAATTAGTTTAAGAAATAGCTTATAAAAGCTTAGTATTAAGTAAGAAATATAATTAATTTTATTAAATTACTATTAAATAGTTTAAATATATTAGGTTTAAATATTTTACTTACTTTTTTTTTACTTATAATAATAATAATAAGTTAATATATTTTTTAAATTATAGTTTAATAGTTAATAGCTTATTATACTTAAAAAGTAATTACTTTAGTTAAAACTTATTTAAGGTTATTTATTTTAGTAATTATATTAGTTATTTATTAATATAGCTATTTAATATTAGAGTTAATATTACTATTAAAATTATTCTCTATATTTATATTCTAGGTTATAAGGTTAATATAAGTATTAAATATAATATATTATTAAATAAGGTTAATTTAAATAGCTATTATATTTATATTACTTAGTATTATATAATATAATTTAAATAAAAGCTATTAATATATAATAGGTTAGTTCCTAATTATAAATAAACTAAGTTATATTAGGTTTATTATTAGTAGATTATATAGGGTATTATACTAAGTAGTTATTATAATATTATATCTCTTAATAGTAAATTTAATATATATTAGGCTTAATTAATATAAAAAAGTTTTATTAATAGCTAGTAAGTTATCTTTATTTAGGTAATAACTATAATTTATATAATACTAATTTAATAATACTTAGTAATATTTAATTTTAAATTAAATATATATTTAGTTAATTTTAGATTATTATTATAATATTTTAGTCTTAAGGTTATTAATTAAATCTAGAGGACTAAGAAGGAATTATTTAGTCTTATTATAATTAATAATTAAAGTAAGGAATTTTATAGGGTATATATAATATAACTGCCAGGGTTATAATACCTTATAGTTATTATTAAGGATAATAGGTATTTATTTTTTCTTATAAATTTACTATAATATATATTTAAGTTAAGTTATATAATGTTTTATTAATTATTACTATTTTATTATTTAATAGCTTTTTTAATTTATATTAAAAAATATTTTTTTAATATTATAAATTATTATAATATTACTTATAAATATTAAATATAAAGTAAATAAAGCTTATAAAAATAATATCTTTAATATTACCTTTTTAGATTTTCTTATAAAGCCTTTTATAGCTATTTTAGCTATTAAGCTATAGCTATAGCCTTTAAAGCAGGTTTATAATATTATAAAGTATAAAATATATTAAAAAGTAAAGAAATATTATAGATTATAGACTAATTAATTATTATATTAGCTTAATAAAAGTTATCTTAAAAGTATTATCTTAAGTTAATAGACTTACTTATATTAGATAATTTATCTCTAGGTATTTTATATATTTTAAATTTAATTATCTTTATAAATAAGTAATAGTTATTTATTTATATATCTTTAGAGTTAGTTATTAAAATATCTAGCTTTTAGCTAAAAATAAGATCCTAAGTAATAATAAAGGTATAGAGTATTTTATCCTATATATGTTTTTTTAGTGTTCTTTACCTTTATAGCCTTAAGGCTAAAGCCTCTTTTTGACCCCTCAACCCTATCACAGAAAATAACGATGCATCGACGAGGTCCAGAAACAGAGCTAGCCCAGCCGACAGCTTCAGCCTCAACGTGCATGCATATTTGGCCCCCAAGACCTCTTCTGATGCATGCTGATGATGGAGGGCGAGACGCAACTTCAAAGTTTTCTAAAACCTTTGACTGTGCAACGTATCCTCGTCTTACCAATGGTTGGGATTGGGGTATGTGTCATACGAATTGCTTCTGTGATAGAATGAGAACATATCGAGATGCATAAGTTTCGCAACCCCATTTATTTACAACAGGTTGGCCATGGCTGGCGAGACTTGTCCATACAGCCTTTATGGCATTGCGCAACGCAACGAAGTGATGTGGGATATCATTAGCCTTTAGAACGTATGCATAAGTGATAGCTTAAGCAACCTTCAAGACACAGCAAACAACCCCAACGATTGTGTGGCAAGATCCCAATTTGACAGGACTGGGGGCTGAGGACCGTCGTTGAGCCCGTTCCCATCCAAAGCAGCGAGGAGCTATTGTAGGCACCTTGGAAGTTTGCGAGTGTGTCTCAGCCGCTTGCCAGCCAGAGTGATCATCCCTCACCGGCATCCAGCTGCGTCATGCAAGCATCCCGTCTGGTGTTGTGGCTTGCTCACATCACCGCAGCCATATCACCCTGCAGTCAATTGAGCTCTTGAAGGGTAAAATGAGGCTCCCAGTTCACTTATTGCTGTACAGCTGCTTCTTTCCATTTTAATGTTCCCAACCCTCTATCGCGTCGTCTAGTTGCGTCTGTGTTTCTTGCAGACTCATTTTTCTGAAACAATATCATTGCTCAACATTGAAACAACCATGCTGTCGTGGCTGTCATTTCTGGCATTGGTTCATGCCAGCTACGCTTCAGCTCTGTATGCTTTCTTCACCGACCTCACCATACAGGTTGGCGCGCAAGACCATACTACGGGGAAGCTTCTCTACAGTACCTGCAACAGCCAGGATATCCCAATCTTCCCACTCGAAAAGCCGAATATCCTCGATACAAGAGAAACACCGCGCAATGGCACTGCGCTTACAGCCGTAGGCTGGGGGGACGTGAATTTTATCACTGTAAGTAGGACCTCTCCAAACTGATCGTGGTATACAGCTCACAGCATGTTCAGGCGCAAGTCTTCCGGCAGACCGAAGATAATACGATCGTGCAGGGGAAATACATCTGTAACATGACGACGGGGAAGCTTATACGTGACCGCGAGTTCCAGATCTCGGCGGCTGCGGGTGTCGACTCCATCCACAACGAAACGGGCCTCTCAATCGTCAACCTCGGAGTGAAAGATGGATATCGTTTGTTTTATCATGACGAAGACAGGAAAGTCAAGATGTTGTGGTATACTGATGATGACGGATGGAATGATGGTGGCGCTATCTCACAGGATACTGCCGGGGGCATTGCCTTAGGGTCAACGATACATGACTTGAAGAATATTACTGTGCCTTTCCCCAAGGACTCTGAGAATGTCGAGCTGTCGCGCCTGGACAAGTCTGGGCTATGGACGCTAGGTATGACCATCGTGCTGGCAGTACTGGCTGAAGCATTCGCTGACAAGTAACAGACGCGTTCCCGAACACCTTCCTCGGACCCTACACTAACAACACACTGCCATCAGATATGTACTGGAGCTTGGAAGACGAAGCTGACTTCTCTCTTCCCGCTTGGAACTCTTCCCTCGAAGGCATCGGTGCAGCAGTGGACCGATCACGAACACGGAGTGTGTTCTATATCGGCGACGACAAGAAAATACATGAAGTCAAATCGACGAAGAATGGTTGGCAGCTTGGCTCAAACCAAACAGAGCGCGCATGGCCTGTCGCCGATAACGCGAGCTCTGGTCTAGCGGTAGTCTCTCAACAGAGCGAGGGCAAAGCTTGGCTATACTACTGGGCCAATGAGACGATCGTGCAGGCATTCAAGGACTATGACGGCGACTGGGTGGATGCAGAAGCGCTGCCAGAAAAGCTCCCAATAAACGGAACCGATGACAAGAAGCCTAAGGATAGACCAGCACAAGAACCAGAGTCTGAGCCTGAAGAGTCCAAAGGCCTGAGCTCGGGGGCTAAGGCTGGTATTGGTGTTGGGGTCGGCGTTGGAGTCGGCGCGCTGCTGATCGGTGTTCTTGCTTGGCTGTGGATGAAGCGACGCAGAGAACGCGCTCAGCGGGAGAAGGTCTCGGGTATAGTGGAAGTGGGAGGAAGTCCTCGAGAGCCACGCTTATCGGTGTTCAAAGAGGACCTACCCAGGGAAAATGAGCATGTTGAGCCATCAGAGATGACCGGCCAAGGACGTCCAGCTGAGCTGAGCCACCACGATTCGGCGGTGTATGAGATGCCAGAGCATCATGCAAGGGAATAGCGGGCGGGCATCTGATTGAATGGACAAGGCGCGATAAGATTGACAATTTGAATATAAGCATGAATAGTATTGAATTCTTCTTGTCTACATTACCGCCAAAAATTAGGCGCAGACTGGAACCTTGATCTTGGAGTCACTTTGTCAACCCCAACCTGGAACTCACCGGTTCTCGCTCCCTGCTGGAAGTCGATAAGTACAGGGGCTCCAGAACGGTCTTCCAGTGGGGCAGTAGCCTATCAAATAGTGTAACCGCCCTCAAGAACTGGGCCGCTCGATTGAACGCACGAACCACGTCTGGACAGGACTCGACCGGTCGGGCCTCAAATTCTAGGCTGGTCTTTCTCTTGTGAGCTGAGTGCGATTGAGAGGTCGCATATTCTCAAAAGTGATCAAAGAGGCCACTCAGACAAGCTTTGGACTGGCGGTCCAAGACACACATAGTAAACAGAGTTCATTACATTCCCGCGACAGCCCAACACTAACATTAATGGCTACCTGAAAAGACAAAAATTGAAGCAAAGCCCGAAGAGAAACCAACTGTCGCCAACGCCGGGGCCGTGCGAAGGGGGCTTCCAACGCCAGCCACTTTAGCATCTCAGCCAGCCACTGCCTACGTTTTTGACCAGGGTAATCTGAAGCTATCGATTTCCCGGGGAGCGGCCCGTACCATTCCACGACCGAATCATAACTAATAAGGGGCAAGTCCGCTAACAGCCCCGACCAATTGGTCCATGAACAATCGATTTTGGAACATGCAATCTGAAGAGGGAATGCTGGAGGTAAGCCACAGCTGACCCCCAAAAGGCTATTGAATACTGAGGCTGCCTGGATGCAAACCTTGTCTCAGCTTGTGTATCTATTGACCAGGACACTCCCCAAAACGGCCCAGTCTTGAGGCACAAGACAAGGGCTGTTGCTATAGTTCGAATGAGCTGCAGTTAATTAGGAAACATGTTGAACTAGCGTATACATGATTAAAACGGTGGATTGGAATGGGAAAGGTGCCAACATCTGAAGCAGCAATATAAAATAAAGAGTCTGGCACCCGGCATTCAACTGTCTAAGTCTTTGAGACGCAGTTCCTACTCTTAACCATCACCATGATCTTCAACTCCTTTCTTATCTCATCACTTGTAGCCACTGGCCTGGCTTTATACATTCCCCAAGAGGACACCATAAGCAATGAGTGCATTTGCAACGGCGGCCATATTCGCAAGAATGACGCCCAGGAAAATAGCTACTTATGCGGTGATGAACGTCTTGGACCCAAAGAGCTCCCCAAGACTCTTCCTCTCAGCACATATGTCGCTAGCTACGACCGCTTCGGAGGCCTAACTCCAAACCAGTTTCTTGAGGAGTGGTGGAATAGCACGATCGAACCTGGTAAAGATAGGCCGCATGGCTGGAAGTATCCGCCACAGGACGGCTTCGCGTTAGATGATGACAAGCGGCCCATGAATGCAAGCCTGACTCTCAAAATAGGAACGCTGGTTGACAGATTTGGAAACCCAACAGGTGAGCCATATGCTATGGCATATCTCAGATTGAATACTAATAAGTGTCGCTCAAGGACGTTTTCTCTCTCCTGCTACAGCTCCCTTCTCACAACGGGCTCTACACCCTGGAAACCTCAATACTGGAAAGAACCAAGAGTTTCCCAGCAACTATCACTTGTACAACGTGACCCAATCATTCACTGTTCAGGCAGGGCCTATCAGGCCATGGTTCGGTCAGCCAGGCTACGGCGTACAGTTCGTCCTTGGTGAGGGCATGACGTTGAATGACTATCTGAGCAATGGCAGCTTAGAGCAGCTTAATGCATCGGCCTTGATCCGGGAGACAAAGCACTGCGCGACGAGTAAAGGAGATACCAGTTTAGACTCAGAGGAGCTTTAAATTTCTGACGGGAGCTACGGGAATTATAAGTCAACGCGAAGTACTTCTGGACGAAAGAATTTGGTTGTACCATAATAATGTTGCGATGAGAATTATGGCCCTGCATATAAGCAATCTCGTGGATCTTTAGTTGTGCACTTTATCACGTACTAAACCCCCTTAAGCCTTTTAAGATATCGAGGTCAGTTGCTCGATACAAACATAAGTTACCAAGTCTATCAACAGGTAATAACACTCTGAAAAAGACCTATCGGCAACGTACAGACTTTCTTTCAACAGCCGCTTGAAAATACTTAGAACCCCGGAAAAGCTCATGAAGTTGAACGTCGAAGTTTGGCGGTGAATTAACAATTAAATCTACCATTCCTGCTGTAGCTACTTATATGTATAAAATTGTTACTGGCCAAAAGGTGTCTTCATGCAGTAGGAGGTCGGCTTTAGCCGTTTCTCCCTTGCAGAGTACATAGGAGTCTCATCATATAGATTCAATCAATCGTCTTAAGGTCTAATATAGATATCTGACTTCACCAGCTTATATATGCCATGTCGATCCCGAATGGGCTTGCTCAGACACTGCAGCCCACTATCAGCACCAATCCCGTATAAGCGCGCTCGGTCCTACCCTTGTCCACGAAGTTCCGTGTTTTTCTTGTGCTCAAAGCGGCTCGGGACTGGTGTACTCCCAGTGCTCTGTCAGAGTGCTGCTATCAACTTTATACAGCCTTCCAAGCGAAGAATCATCGGCGGAAAATGCTTCATCATCGACCTGTCGCCTATTACCACATGTCTCGCAGTAAGTATCACTCATCCAGTTGATAGTGCCGCAAAGCTTTCCTGAGATGTTTCTGTTGCACTTCCACTTCTTGTGGTCTTTGCGTACAATTGTCGTAGTGGCCATAGTGTAATTTTCTTGTTTATAAGATCTTGTATTCTACTCTATAAAAATCTTTTAAGTGAGGTCTTGATAAACGCTTTATGTTGTAAAGTGAAGATTCTCAAGGTTTGTTTCGGGGTAGCAAACACCACATTTATACTTACCCTTCATTCAGGTTTATTCACGTCCAACAACAATTCCACTGTGATCCTGAAAGTCTTGCAGTTACGTGACGCTTTAGTGGTGACTGATCAAGTGTAACCTGTCATTATGCTCTATGGATGTAAGCATATACCTAATCACCATCAGCCTTGGTGCTGCGTCACATCTCCCAGCTCACCATTCATTCATGTGTGGCATCTCAATGTGTCAGATAGCGGACCCATAGTAACATCACGGTGGTAAAGGTTACAAGCCCACTGATGAGAAGGCATTGGCTTCTGTAGCGCATATCCTCCGATCCTTGAATCACCCTAAAGTACTTACTGAAACACAGGATAGATGTTAACTGTGATTTAATATCCTCTGGCCTCTGATCTCTGTGATACGTAGTCATATGGGAGATTCTAGGCTTCTCGGGAACTCTATATCAGTTCACTCAGCGGCGGCCATGTTCACTACAAGTCTCAGGCTGTCAGCAGCACAGTTCCCAGCGACCAACTTTCCTCATCTGCCACCATCGACTGCCAAAGTTAACCAATCTATCATATCCATCATGACAAAATTCGGTCGGGTTACGACAGAGGTCAGCAGCCATCATGTCTACTGGCAGTGCAACAAACAGGCAAAAGGTTGCGGTGAAATAAACGACATGGCGCTCAAGCAATGTAAGCAGTGCAGCAAAACACGTTGCGCAGGCGATGATGCCCTCTCTGCATTACCCCAAGACGGCCAAACATTCGTGATTGGATATTTGGACCATGTCGATGAGAATGGCGAGCACTGGTGTTACAAAAACCCAGACGCAAAGAAACAATCACAGATTATTTAATCTCCGAGACCTATGTGCGAAGGATAAAGGAGACGATGTCGTTCCTGGTTCATAATATCAATGTGGGCTACGCTAAGTACACTAGACAATTTCTCTATCATCAAATCCTAGTCGAGGTGCTTCACATCAGCCTTCTCAATCACTTGCTTCGTTTCCAGCTCATCTGAATAAAGTCCTTCTGGTGCATCGCCAAAAATGACCGAAATCTCTTCCAGTGTACGTCCACGTGTCTCGGGATAGAAGAAGAAAATCACGGAACCGTAGGAGACAAGAAGAGCAACATAAACGATGTAGTACTTCCAGCCAATGGCCGACAGGGCAATTGGGTTGACAAAGACGTTGAAGATGAGGGCCAGGATCATGATCATCCAAGCTGCAGAGATTCCGCGGCCACGTAGCTGGAAGGGCCAAAGCTCGAGAGGGTAAGCAACCTGAAGAGGAGTTCTGTGACGAGCTGTGTTAGTCATGTGATTCAGAATAGACGTGGGTAAAATAGAATTGACTAACATAGCAATGGCATAACCAGCATTGAATAGGAACACAAACGGAATCATTGCGACTCCAACCGATCGTGATCCAGTCTGCGCAAAGCTCCCTGACATGGCAGTGATAAGGATAAAGCTAACAAGCATGACTGCACAAGAGATCATGAGAAGAACTCGTCGTCCCAGTCTCTCAACGCATGAAGCACCACCAACTGCAGCCAAGAAACTCCAGATCTGGAGACATCCCATAATCAGAGTCTGGTCAGTGACGCTGGTGATGCCGACGGTGGCAAGGACTGTGGAGAGATAGTAGCTGACGACTCCGTTACCGACCCACTGACTGTAAATTGCCAGTGATGCCGTGATGAAGAGGCGGCGACGATGGGCGGGAGTGGATACCAGCGATGCATAGGAGCTTGACTTCTCGGCTTGTTTCTCAGACTCGATGGCGGTCGTAATTTCGTGAAGTTCGAAGTCGACAAGAGGGTGGTTCGCGTCACCGCCCTGTAAAGTAACACTTAGTTAACTGCTCGATAGAGGTCGATCATGGCTGTTTCACTTACCGCGTGCAGCTTTCCTAGCGTCTCGCGCGCTGCGTCTTCTCGTCCCACAGATACCAGCCATCGAGGACTCTCAGGCACCATGATCAAAGCAGGGAATGCAACCAGAGGCAAGGCGATCTGGAGAATGGTCGGTATCCTCCAGGCCCAATCAGTGTAATTCCTTGTACCATAGCACGTCCAAGCTGCAATGATACCGCCGATGAAATAGTTTGTGTTAGTCAAAGCAGTAATGACACTTCGGTGGCTAGGGTACGCAATCTCAGTAATGAGAAGAGGGATTGATGTCGCGAACATGGCAGTCGGGATACCGAGGATGAAACGGCCCGCGATCCATTCTGCCTCAGTCTTAGCACCTGTCTGGAGACCAGTACCAAGTGCCAGCGGAATGAATCCCAGCAAAGCCGGTAGACGACGGCCGTATTTGTTTGCGAGCCATGAGCTAGGAGGGCAAGCTACAAAGAAACCAATGAAATAGATGGCGTTGATGAAGCCGGACCATTCGCCGGAAGGATGGTCCATGAAGTCGCTCCATTGAGGGAGAGATTGAAGACCGTTGAGTAGACTTCCGTCGTATCCGATGGCAGATTCTAGTGCAAGTCAGTTCTCATGAACCATAATGATCACTCCTTGTGCAACTCACGGAAGCATACTAAGCCCAGGATCAAACCATTGAGCTTGACCAAGTGGGCTTGCTTGTACCATGGTATGTTCTGGTTCGGCAGAACAGCCTCAATACCCCCAGACGGAGGTTGGATCTTTGAGTCCACAGCCATGGTTCTCAATTGACTCGGTGGGTAGTTGGTTTGTGGAGTTGTTAATAGCCGCTATCTGGAGAGCCAGAGCGCAAAACGGGGGGCGATCATCGGCCATTATAAACTCCTACGGCATGATGCTGCACGGGCACCCAACAGGACGGAACTGTTCCCGCGCGGGTCGACACAAACCGTCGCGGGGTCTCCAGGTTTTTTCGCAATCCCCCCAGATCTCCAGATTATAGGATGATATGAACAAGGGATGGACAACTCGATACCACCTCGTTCCACTTAGCTGAGTTACTGGCCAGGGTCCATGACAGGAAGTGAGCTCGGCAACCCCGCAGTTGTCTAGTTGATCTCTCCATCTTTGTGAAGTTTGCCGGATATTGCCTGTTCAAAGCGTCACTTGCACGAGTCAGTGACTCATCCTGATATGATTCAAGGCCTGGATGAACTACGGTTAACTCGGTTGAGGTCCGGTTGAGCACTTTAGCGCCGGTAGATGCTGGAGAAACTTCGTTTATGAGTCGGATAGCAATTAAGTGACATCGTTATTTGTTCAAGATGAAGATCTGCAGCTGTCGGCACTTGAGCCGTCTAAAAATAACATAATATCGGGTCTATAAGCTGAAGAATATGCCGGAAACACGACCATCAGAATGCTTAAACATGATAATCTGATGTAAATTGACCTCTTTCTTCGTCTTGAAAGCCCTTCAACTTAACCTCTGTTGTTAGGGTGTGAAGCTGTTGAGCAAATTGGCCGGTAGTTTTTCTGATCCCGTGAGCAGTCTCGGGCCCGTGAAGTGGGATACAGCCCAGGGACCCCTGCATTCAACTCCTGCTTCGGACACGTAAACGACTGGCTCTCCAAGTTCTTCCCCTTCAATCCACCAATCCCCAGGCTTTCCGAAAACACTAGTCCCGCCTCCACGCGATACCCCAACCCGTCATATGAAGCCAAGGCCTTGAATAGGACCGAGTCGGCTCCGTCCAATCGGGCTCAGAACAAGACCATGGTAACAAGGTACGGCAGTTGCGTGAGTGTCGGATCATGATACCCAGAAGCAGGATAAGTATGTTTGTAATGATCATGTAATGGTCGATATGCATCAAGTTCTTGAACGGGCGAAAGGGTCGTTTCGTGGATGGTAACATGGAAGCAGAGGATCGATGAAAGGGCGGATGTGTTCTGCTGTAGATCGACTTGCTCCGCGGCTGTTGATCACCATAAGCACTTACTCCCGCTCCCGGGAACCCTTCTTAGTCCGTTTGTAGCCAAGTCCGTGCTATTTCCCCAGATTGATGTTCCCTCGACTCATGCACAAAGTGTAGGGTATTGCTCACGATCGTAACAGCTGACGGTATGCACCGTATATTATGGAAACTATGATGCGACTTTCTTATACTAGCGTTATGGTGGACTTTCGAGACTCATTTGAACTTATAAGCGCAGCACCTCCTCCAGACTCAGGCGAGGTCGCAACGAGGCCGAAGAAACTAGTATTGTCCAGGGAATCAAGGACGAAGAGACCAACTCGCTTGTAAATACTTCCAGCTCCTCCACCAACTGCTTGAAGAATGAGACCCTCAATTATCACAAAGGCTTCCCCACCTGGATTCCCGTCTGGATTATTTACCCGGAGCCGCAATGTCGGCCTCAGAGGCAGAAACGAAAGCGACTCCCCGCCCTGAAAAGTCGTCTCCAGAGTATCTGGGTAGGCGTAGATCGTTCCCAACATTTCCAAAAGCTTTAATCCGATACTTTGTGCACCTATCCTCCTACTGCTTTCACGGACAGTGCCTTCGCAGATACACCCTCGTAGCAGAATCGACCCCTTCACTTGCTGCGACCGGGAGGATGTTTCCACAAGATGACTTCTAACATCAATGACTTCTATCAGGTCTTCATCTCGCGGTAGATTTGTCCTTTGAGGCAAAACGCCAGAATCGACGGCAGCCCATGACCATGATGGAGCACGATCGGGATTTTGGGGTCGGGGGCTGGGTTCTAGTACCACCCAGATGAGTCCTTCAACTATCCTTGACTTCCAGAGACCTGCGAGATATTCATCGCCGGAATTCTTCTTGAACATCTCGGCTATACCAGCCATCGCCATCAACCGGTCATCGGGGTATGATAGACTACATTTGGAGTAGGTCTTGACCAGATTTGTCCACTGCTGATAGACATCCACGGTCATTGTCTTGTCTTCCTCTTTTGCCCAGACAGTTCGACGATGACCATCGTCAAAGAACGCATCAATAGCCTTCAGGTCAGGCGTGTACACTGCGTCGGTGGGTTGAGGCGACCAGCGAGGAAACATCTCGCTCTTGTTCATCTCAAAGCATTCCCATACAGCCTGGGTCTTGGTGAAATGGAGCACTCTCGGCGACAAAATACGTTCCTGGAATACCCATCCACGATCGGTTAGCGGACCTTGTGTTAGTCGCTGCATGTAATGCTCGTCCCAAACGTCAAATCTTCTAGGTTTGCCATCGGCGAACGGCACCTTGATGTGCCCTACAAGTGTTTCCTGAGAGGTGCGTGCGCGAAATAGCGCTTCCTCGGGTCCTTCGGAAGCTGTTGCAGAGATGGTACAGGCAGAGTTGGCATAGACCAAGTGCATCTGGAGTGACTCTCGGGCCCAATCCTCCGGCGAATCTTGAATGATACACAGCGAGTCGATCCAGAGATACCTGATAGAGAATCGACGCGCAACGGTGATAGCTTCCCTGAATGTCCTGGGAAGTTGAGATATATGTGCGCCACTGCGGAAGACTTCAAAATTCGAGCTCAAAAGACTAATCGAAGGGGTTTTAGCCCATCTATAGCTCAGAGTTATATATTCCGGAGGATCTATGATATCTTGTGGGTAAATACAAAGCTTCCAGATATCACCAGAGCCAATGTCGACGAGCCGTGATGGGGCAAACTTGGGTGAAGAACGCAGTCGTTGACACAATTCGTGCGAGTGGCTACATTCTTCGTACCACTCGGAAGCCAGCTGGTGGACTTTTTCTGATGAGGTACTGGCTTGGAAGTCCGCGCCCCATTTCTGCTGCATCGAAGACTCCTCGTCTGAACACCTTAGTGATTATACCAAGCTTGGTGGGAAGGGAAGTCAACAAACCCTCACACGGAAGGAAGCAAAACACGTTTCCTTTGTACTTGATATTAACTCTCGGCCCCATATCGAACTCTAGGTATCTTATGTGCCAATAGATAGCTCCGTACCAACCTGGTGCCCAAGCTCGTCGCCCCAGGCCGCAGTCAAACGGTACCCAGGTACCAGGTTCGTTGGACCAACCGTTGATGGAAGCATCTGCCACGGAGTCCCAAAGTTTCGCGCATACATAGCATCCATCGTCTACGGCCTGTTTGAAGCTGGAGAAAGTGCTGTGGTGCTGGCAATCTGCGAGAAGACTATTTTCGACTGCTTCCAAACCTGTTTGCAACATATTGAAACGTGGCTGAGAGCTTAATCCGGCCGAGACATGATAGAAACAGACGCTGCAAAGTTGGCTATAGTTCACCATCTTGCTCATGAATCTGATAGCAAGGATTCTCAAATTTGGACTGAAGTACTTTCAAAAGTTGAGAAAATAGAAGTCTTTTCCTCGAGCAGTAGAGTTTGGGCCAGACGGTCGCCTTATCGCGAGGCAGATTGAATTTGAAGCGGGGTTCAGGCTGATCTCAAGGCAGAATTGCCATAAAGTTGCCTTACTGGCAATGATATCGCCAATTTCTCCATGTGATAGATTGCCCTTCGATCCCGAAAGAGAACCCAGCACAATACCTCCCGAAGCTTATTGTGATAGGACTGGTATTGATGGTGCTTTGTTGTCGCACATGGAACAAACGACAGGTTTTCGCTACAAGCACACACAAGCACAAACATTGTAGACAAACGAGGAGGCTCTGGGGGAAGAGGAATTTACCATGATCTAACGCTTAAACCGGCATCTCCAATTTTTGTCTGGATATTTGATCTCCTGGCTAGATGAGAGCGTGAGGTTTAGTTTGGGCCTTTTGATGCGAACTACCCTGCGGCGCTGGGTCGTCAGCCAGAATAAGCCAGTAAGCCAAAAAATTCAGCACCCCAAAACAGCAGAAGCCACTGAAAAAATAAGCCAGTCGATAAGCCAGGCCTGTGACGTTTTCATGCAGTGTAACGCTTGAAAATATTAAACGCCGCTTATCTCCCGCCAAAGTTATGTCCGCGACCACGCAGCGGCCTTCAAAGGTGCACGCCAACACCCGGAGATAGGCTGCAATTGCCGGAGTGGATCACAACGTGCATACAATAGAGTTGACAACCTCCCGATCTCGTCAATGGTTCTTGTAAATCCCCATTCTCTACTGGACAGTCTAACGCGGACATGGGGCTGTGTAGGAATGGCGTGCCATAGTTTTCGTATCAAACTCCGCCGCTTGAACTGTAGTCTGTAGAGAAGAGCAAAATCGAATCTTATTTAAAGCATCTTCTTCTCCTTACCAGGACTTCTAAACCATTGACATCTCTCTGGTAATTACACAGCTACAATCTACCCTTTACCACTTGCAAAACATTTTGCTTTCAACATGGCCCGAGTCTGGTTCATCACTGGTTCTTCTCGAGGAGTTGGCCGCGCCTTGGTCGAAAAGATCCTCGAGTCTGGCGATGTCGTCGTCGCAACTGCTCGCAATCCATCTCAGCTCGATGACATTGTCGCCAAGTATGGGCCCGATAAGATCCTCGCAACTGCCCTTGACGTAACAGATTTTGACCAAGCCAACAAGGCAGCCAAGGAAGCTGTTGACAAGTTTGGCCGCATCGACGTTGTCGTCAATAACGCGGGTTACGCAGATATGGCATCCATCGAAGATGCAGACATCAAAGGCTTCCGTGAGCAGGTTGACGTCAACCTTTTCGGAGTCGTCAATGTTACAAAGGCCATCGTGCCTATAATGCGAAAGCAAAAGTCCGGCCACGTCATTCAAGTCTCAAGCGTAGGAGGCCGTGTCGGTACACCCGGAGCAGCAGCTTACCAAAGTGCGAAATGGGCTGTTGGAGGATTTTCAACTGTTTTATCACAAGAAGTGGCCCCCTTCGGTATCAAGGTCACCGTTGCCGAGCCTGGTGGCATCAAGACTGACTGGGCCACCACGGCCACTGAGACGGCCAAGGTCAGCGAGCCTTATGAGCAGACTGTCGGCCAGATGATCCAGCTGGTCAAGGGACACTCAACGTGGACGGAGGCATCTGAGATAGCTAGAGCTATCATTCACCTTTCGAATGTGGAGGACCCCCCATTGAGAATCATCCTGGGCAAGGATGCTCTCCAATATGCTCATATGGCGGCCAAGGCTCTTGCTGAATCTGACGAGAAGTGGGACAGTTTTTCGAAGCTGGAATTCTGATGTTGCAGTTGTGAGATACCGGTGCTTGGACAGACATCGCCGAAGTCTTTTGTACAATAGTGAATTGATGGTCTTAATCTTGATCTTAACTTACCTCATTTATTACTGAAATTACGAAGTATTCACACTTTCTCGCCCGGCTGCTTCACCAGACTATCGATCTTCTGAGGTACATGGCATTCAGTGTCGTCGCAAGGTGCTAGTGATATTCCAGGCAGGTCACATCTCCCAACAAGCAAGGAGATGTCCATGTCCAAATGCATAAGCGAATGATTTCGTTGGTTGGCTGATCGGTTGGTACGGAGTACATGTTCCACCACCAGACCCATACAATTATGCAGGAACATCGAGTTTCACTGACAATCGGAACAAAAATATTCGATCGCCTTCTGCAGAAGTTTTACTGGAATTATTGCACCGCAGATTCATTTCCATGAAGCCGGTTTCATCCGCTCAAGTCTCCTACAAGCTCGGTTATCAAAGTCCGCGAGGGTCTTATCTTAGCGTCTCGCTGACTTATCGGGCTTCTACGGTTCGCTAAATCAGATCCGCCAGCGAACTTAAACATTGCGTCACACAACATCAACAATTCAACTTCATCTCACAGCTCACATTCACCATGATGATTAGAAGTCGAGAAGCAAGAAGCATTGTCGCTTCACTGCGCAGGCCACACGTACTGCGATCATTCGGTCCTGCATTGGCGCGTCCCAATGCAAACAGCTTCCATACAACAACCCCGACAAAAACAGATGGCGTATTCCAGGGCCTCGAGGACAAGAGGCAGCCGATGCCGTGGATAGAGGCCTTCGAACGTCTGCAAAAAGGCCTGCCGGCTCACAAGTCCGATGATTATCCCAAGGAGCGCGATCTGACCCCCAAGAAAATGAGCGACAGCTATCATCGCGTCGTGCTTCCTCTCAAGAAAGACCCTTGGCTGTCAGACACTTATGTCAATTCTTCGGGTCACATAAGGTAGCGGCGCCGATTGACACAACCATACGCATTAAACTAATCAGATTTAAAGACTAGGGACATTATTCATGGACCTCGATGCACTCTCCGGAATCATCGTCTACAAACATACCGGCCCTGGAGTCACTACGGTGACCGCCGCTCTGGACCGTATCACAATAGCGCACCCCCTTACCGAAATTTGCGACCTCGAGTACAGCGGCCAGGTAACTTATGCCTCTGGTAGGAGTAGTGTTGAAATCACCTGTAAAGTCGCCAAGGCTCGAGAAGAAGGCGAGCCCAGCAAGCCCGAGGATGTCCTTCTGACATGCACCTTCACCATGGTCGCCTTAGATCCCAACACAAGAAAGCCAGTCAACATCCCCAAGCTGGTCCCCACCAATGCAGAGGAAGAGAAGATCTTCAAGGCTGGAGAGGCAAAGTCACTGTCCAAGAAGGAAAACTCCAAGGCCTCGCTCCTTCAGACTGAACCAAACGATGCAGAATCCGCTTTGATTCATCAGATTTGGTTGAGGCAACTTGCATACCATGACCCCAACAATGATCTTCGTCAACCGTCCAACGTTGTCGCCATGTCCAAGACCCAGCTTTCCACAGCTGCGATTATGCAACCCCAGTACCGCAATCGTCACCAGACCATGATCTTCGGTGGATTCCATTTGAAACAGACCTTTGAGCTTGCGTTCTGTTGTGCGGCCAGTTTTGCCCATGCCCGACCAACCTTTATCAGCGCTGATCCTTGCACGTTTCGAAATCCCGTTCCTGTTGGAAGCGTTCTGTACTTGACGGCCACTGTCGCATACACTGATCCTCCTCTGTTGGAGGAAGACGGCACTGAGCCTGGCTTCCCAGACCCCGAGAAGCCCATGACTCGTGTGCATGTTCGAGTGGACAGCAAGGTTCGTGATGTTGAGCATGGTGTTGCAAAGCCAACTGGTCAGTTCAACTACACATTTTCTGTGCCCAAGGATCTCAAGGTCTTGCCGCATACGTATGAGGAGTACATGGTGTATATTGATGCTAGGAGACGTGTTTTACTGGGTGACAGTCAGCGAAAGGAAGAATCAAAGGCCTTTTCGGAAAAGAGGCCTGAAGCCACGGATGATGTCAACCTGATCGGATAAACGATTGGTGCTTACGCGAGCTTTCAATGAGCGGGCCTAGATAATCTCGACGGCGGCCCTGGTATCCGAGGCAGAAGAAGGAAGGCGACACGTGCACAGGAACACCTAAGGGGAGGATGTAAGCATTATGTCCGAACCTTAATACCGATGTGAGACTTCCTAGCTGAGGGGAGGAAAAAAAAGCTCAGGACTTTGTGATCCTAAATGATAAAAAAGCTCAATTAATTAAGGTAATTTAGTAGAAGTTTAGGATAAGTTTAGTTAAATTTAGTATACTTTTTGATAAGTTTATTTTGTGACCTTATATCAAGATCTGAACTTCTCTTGCTCCCTGAGGTTAGCATAGTACCAAGCGCAATAGATTCAGTTGAGCCATTGTTCACTTACACATGTGATAAGACCGTTAACTCCGGGGCCGGAGCACTATTTCTGGTCAATGTGGACGTGTCATTCACCTTTCGCTCATACACTCTATATAATCTCTGATATATTGACCATGCTGGCGACCGCTAAGATGGCAATTTCGACAGAAGAACGACTGCAACTCGCGACTATCGATCCTGAGCTAGACGAAGTCAGTCTCCAGCATCCACATGAATGACCGCAAACTGATATGTCCCAGTACCTCAAAACAATAACTATTCCCCAGATTGACACCTCTGATCCAGCGAAGGCAATTGCGAGCTTGAGATGGTATATGAAAAGTCTGCATAAGCTGCCCGATCCCGAGAGCGGTGTTGTTGAGCGCGATATCTTTTACACTGCAAGAGATGGCCACAAGTTGCGCGCTCGTGTCTACGAGCCTGCAGAAAGATCCGAGTCCTCTCCGCCGTTGATTGTTTACATTCACGGTGGCGGATGGACTATTGGATCTCCGGAAGATGCTGAGCGCTCATGTCGTGATATTGTTCAAAAGCTGGGTGTCATTTGCCTGGCGCCTTCATGTCGGCAAGGACCTGAAGACCCGTTCCCGGCTAGTATCAACGATGTCTGGGATGGCTTGAAATGGATTGCTGCAAATGCAGAGTCTGAACTGAAGGTATCACTGTCGAAGGGGTTCGTCATTGGTGGTTCGTCAGCTGGAGGAAACATGGCTGCGATAGCCAGCCATCTGGCACGAGATGAGAAGTTGACTCCGGCGATAACTGGCGTCTTTCTGCTCGCCCCAATGATACTGCCGCCAGAGAAGAAAGGTGAACTGCCTGAGAAGTATAGGGACCTTTATCTGTCTCGGACTCAAGCTGAGTGTAAGGACGATCCTATTCTCACCCCAGCTTTGGACAAGATCTTCCACGACTCTGCGGCTGGTGATACATCCTCGCCGCTCTTTGTTCCGTTTATCTGGCCAACGGGTCACCACCACTTACCGAAAACCTATTTCCAAGTCTGTAGGATAGATGTCCTTCGCGACCTTTATATTTAAAACCTTTATAACTTATTTAATAAAGCTTTTTTTAACTAAAAACTTAATTCTAATTATAACTAAATCTCTAATAAGCTTTTCTATTAAATATTACTAGTTTATTTAACTTTTCCTTATATTTATAACTATAAAATTCTAGTATTTATTATTTTTTATAGGTTTAATATTATATATATTTAAACTAGATTTTACTTTATTAATATTACCTTTTTAACTTTATTATTTAATAATTCTTTAATTATTTTATAATATTTTTTTTTAATTTAATAAAAAAATCTTATTATTATAATATAATTATAATAATTAAATTTAATAATTTTTAAAAATATTTTATTATTAAAGTTATTTTTTTTAATAGTTATATTAAGACTTTATATAATAATTAAAGTTTTAAATAAAAAAAACTAATTTATATTAAATTTATATTTATAAGATATATAAAATATTAAATTAAATATATTAATAAATATTATATTTTTTAATAATTAATAATATAAATAAGGCTTATTAAAATAAAAAAGTATCATTAATAATTAATAAATTAAGTTTTATTTAATATTAAATAAATATATATTTATATATTAAAAGTAATTTAATTAATTAATAAAATTATTATAAAATTAATAATAATTTAAGTAAATTATTATTAATTAAATAAAATTAATTATAATTATAAAGTTTTTAATATTAATTATTTTTTAAAAATATAATTAATTAATAAAAAATAAATTATATATAAAAGCCTATTAAATTATAATATAATTTTTTTTAAATTTTTTTTTAAAATTTAATTAAAATATTTTTATTATTAATTATTTTAATATATTTTATTTTATTTTTATAATTTTTAAAAATATTTAATTATATAATAAAAATTAAAAAAATATTTTTTTAATAATTAAATTTTTTTTTATTTTTTTATTATAATATTTAAAAATTTTATTATATTTTATTTTAATTATATTTATTATAAAATAATAAATATATATATTTTTAATTTTATAAAATTAAATTATTATAATATTTATATTAAATTTAAATTTTTTTATAATAATTATAATTTATTTATAATATTAATATATTTTTTTTATATTTATATTAATAATTTTATTAATATATTATTAATTTAAAAAATTATTAATAAAAAATATTATTTTAAATATAAAAAAAAGCTATTAAAAATAAATTAATTAAATTTTAAATAAAATTTATTTATATTTATAATAAAATAAATATTTAATTTATTAAAATTATTTATTTATAATAATAATATTATTAAATTAAAATAAAAATTTAAATATAATTTAATATAATTTAAATTTAATAAATTTAAAAAAATAAAATAAAATAAATAATTTATTATAAAAAATATTATTATTAATAATACTTTTTATAATTAATTTATTATTATTAAATAATTTAAATAAAAATTATTAAATTTTAATAAAATATTTTAATAACTTTTATATATTTTTATTTTTTAAATAATTTTTTTATTTAATAAAATATTTTATTTTTTTATTAATTATTTTTATTTTTTTTATTATTTTTATTTTATAATTTTTTAATTTTTTTTATTTTTATAAATTTATTATATATTTTAAAATAAATTATATTTATTATTAATTTAAATAATAAAATATAAAAAATAAAATAAATTTTAATTTTTAATAATAAATTTAATTTATAATTATTTTTTAAAGTTTTTTTTTTATAATTTTATATAATTTAATATATTTAAAATTAAATTTATAATTTAATTATTTTATTATAATATTTTTAATAAATAAATAAAAAAAAAAAATTTTTAAAAAAAATAAATATTTTTTTTTTTTAAAATTATAATATTATTATATTTATTTTTTAATAAATTTAAAATTTATTTAAAATTTATTATATAAATTTTTTAAATTATTATTTTTAATTATTATTATTAAATTAATTATTTTTTTAATTTTTATAAATTTTTATAAATTTTTAAAATAAATTTAAAATTAATATAAATTAATATAAATTTTATATTTTTATTATAAATAATATTATAAATTAATTAAATATATAATAATTTTTTAATTTAATTATTTTATTTATAATTTATATAATATTATAAATATTATTTTAAAATTTAATTTATTTATTTTATTTATTTATTTATTTATTTATTTATTTAAATTTTAAATATTATTATAAATTTATAATTTAAATTTAATTATATTATAAATATATTTTAAAATTTTAATATAAATATTAATTTTTTATTAAAAAGGATTTTTATTAATAATTTATATATATTAATAATATATTTATAAATAATTTATATAAATTTTTTTATATTTATATTTTTTTTATAAAATAAATAATATAATAATTTAATAGATTAATTTATAATAATTATAATATTATTATAAAAGATTTTAATTAAAAGATTTTTAAATAATAATAATTTTATAATAAAATTTATTATAATTAAATTTTATAATTATTATATTATAAATAATAATTAAAATTTTTTATAAAATTTATATTATTATATCTTTATTTTTATATAAAAATTATATTATTTAATAATTTTTTTATTATTATTTATTATATTTTATATTTATATTATAAAAATTATTTAAAAGTTTTTATTTTTTTTTTTTAATTTATTTATTTATTTATTTTTATAATATTAATATTATAATTTAATTATTAATTAATTATATTTATTTTTTATTTTTTATTTTATTTATAAATAATTATAAAATAAAATTTATTTTAATATTTTATATAATATAATTATTATTAATTAAATTTATATATTATAATAAAATATAAAATATTTTAATAATTTATATATATTTTAATTTATTTTTAATTTTTTATAAAATAATATTTAAATTTTTTTAAAATAATTAATAATTATTAAAATTTTTTTATTATAAATAAAATAATATAATTTTATTTTATATAATTTATATAAATAAAATATAATAAAATATAATTATTTTTAATTATTTTATTAATTTATTTATTTTTTTATTATAAAATTTAATATATTTATTTTTAATTTAATTTTTTATTTAAAATTAAATATTTTTAAAATAAATTTATTAAAAATTAATTTTTTAAATTATATAAAAACTATTTAAATTTTATTATTTTATTTAAATAATTTTTTTTTAATAAATTTTATTAAAATTTTTAATAAATTATTAATAATAATTTATAAATTTTAAAAAAATTTATATTTTTTTAATATTATTAAAAGTTTTTTATTTTAATATTATTATAATTTTTTTTTATTTTAATTTTCTTTAATATAATAATATATTTTAAATAATTAATTTATTTAATATAAATAATTTTTTTAAAATTTTATAAATATATTTTATATATTTTTTATTATTATTTAAAAAAATTAATATATTATTAATTATTTATTAAAATATTATAAATATATTTATTTTATAATTAATTTTTAAATTTTATAATAAATAAAAATAAATTTTAATTTTTAATAATATATATATTAATTAATTAATAATTAATAATTAATTTATTTTTATTATTTATTTTTAATATAAAAAATATAAATATTATAAATATTAAATTAAACTTTTTAATATAATTTCTTTTTAATATTTTATTAATATATTTTTATTAAATTTATAATTTTTTTTAATTAAATAAATAAAAAGTCCTCGGTAAGCAATACCATTTATGAAGACCATCGACAATGTGCTGACGACTCTGCTCAAGAGCGAGGCAGCCCCTTCTTGGGGCCAGGTAAGTTTCCATGGAATCCCCTCACATGATGTCTAATGCTGACCTTATCTGTTCCGATAGAAACGCAAGACTAGGCAATATTATGAACAACAAGACTTGAATGCCAAGGGTGCCTCTTTGTCTCAGATGACAACTGATCCGGCCACGTATTCACTGTTCGTGGCCATGAGTTGCGAAATTGTCCTTCGCCGACCATTTGAGTAGGCACCAGGCTCTGCCTGCAACCTTTCGGCTGCGGCCCCTTCTTCTACCGAAACCGCCCCCTGGACCGAGGGCGCCATACCCACAAGCTCCAATGTGAGTGTCTACATAAGCCTCTCTCAAATGATGAAGACTGACGTCCTTTTAGACTTCCTTCTCCCAATAGCTTTTTAGACTCAGATATGAGTAAGATCCTTGATCCGCAGGAGCCCTCTGTTTGGTAACTAATGTCAGTACCAACAGATGAATGAGCGACACAAGGGTGCCACTCCTGGTCCAATGGGGGAACTTGAGGTAGCCTGATACCCAGCGACATCCTGTGAGCTCAACAGGTCGTGTCGAAATCGCAATCAGTTTGCAAGCTGAAGTGGATTTGAGGGACGAAACAGTCGAATCCATGGCTTCCCACGCCAAAAAGGTATGTAAGGAACCTTCCCAGTCCTCTGGGTAATTCAAGACTAACCACTGGTAGCCTCAACTCTAGTTCAGTACTCGGAACCGGTCCCGTCGCCGGACTACCTCCTGTCGAGTGTAACACACTCACTTGAAGAACGGCTGGGCGACCTCGGGTGATTTGCAATCAAGGATAAATATAAGATTTCAGCCAGGTATCTCAACTGGTAGTTATGCCGAAAGTCTAAGAGTGCCAGATACCCAAATTCGCCATGGAGAAACTCGTCTGAACTACGCCTTTTCCACTACAACCGTCTCGTCCGTGTCACTGTTTGCTTGTCCGTCCACTGTACCCAGCTGCCGGATCACCAACCAAGCAGGAAAGATCGCAACCGCCCAAATACCAAAGTTCATATACGTGCTTCCCACAGTTGCCATGATCGGAAGAGCATTAAGACCGTAGCTGAGGGCCTGCCATGCCGACTCCGTACCTCTCAACAACGCAGACAACCGCACCGTCTCTTGCGAATTGTTCGAGATCTGACCGATGATGAAGAAGGCAAAGTTGTAATTGAGCTGGAACCCAGTGACAAGGAAGACGAAAACACCGAATGCAGCACCAAAACCAGGATCACTCCAGTCGTAGACCGGTCCATCACGCTTGAACTTGGTGACGTTGATGGTGAGCCAGATCCACCATCCTCCTTGGAGAGTCATGATGACCGCGTAAGCATATCGGGCGCGCTTTTTGAGAGCGATTTGGTTCTGATCAAGCCAGACACCCAGAAGGTTTCCCGCAATGACCGCGACGATGCCAGACACGAACGAACCGAGAGCGCGAGCTCGTACGCTAAACCAGAGAGCGATGTAGGTGAAGAAGACCGACTCAGAGTAGACTCCTTGGCCGATCCAGAAGATAAGGAGCAAAAATTCCTTCTTGAGGAATGTTCGGGTGGTGGCCTTGAATTCTTTCCATGGATGGTCGAGGATGCTCATGTCAACCTTCTCCCCGTCGGCGCGCTGGACCTGGGAGGGTTTATTGAGTAGGAACGCAACAAACGGACCCAGTGCTTGGAGAGCGATGAAGATGAGATAGACCTTGTACGAGACCTTGCCCGCCTCGCTCCGATCAGCATTGAGACCGAGGTTGATCGCGCCACCCAAAATCTGTCCCAATCTTGTGAACGAGAGCCAATACGCCACCAACCGCCCTCGATTTCGGGGTTCTGGATATCCAATCGCGATCGCTGCCTCGGCCGCCCAAAAGATACCCGCCGAAACACCACAGCACGCAGCGCCAAAGATGACGAGCCACTCAACGCCGTAACGGTTGTTCAGATAGAGACCTGCGCTGTAGGGAGCAAAGCCGATGGTTCCAATGACGAGAGCGCCCTTGATCCCAACGTATTTGACGATGCCGCTGGTGAACCAGCATGAGATGATCATGAGGCAGAAAGTGAGGGCGTTGCCGGTGTTGACGAGATAGGGCTTCTGAGCGCCGCCTGCACCGAGAGAATTCATTGCACCCCAGAGACCGGGGGCTGCGAAACTGCAGAGGCCGAGAATGGTTGCATTGTAAATTGGCGAGCGATTCCATTTCGCTGCTAAACATTAGCATAAGCACCGATTTAGAGATGGCGAACTCACGCTTAATCGGAGCCTCATTGAGCGCCTCAGCATTTGCGGCATCGGGCGTGTGCTTTTCCACTGATTCCGACATTTTGGTGAATGTTTCAACTGCCGGGCAAGTCAAGAGATTTGCCGAATTTTGTGCGACTTGAATGCAGCTGGAGAGGAGATGATAAATGATGCTGAAGAGCGGCGAAGCGTCGAGATAAAGTATTTGGAATTAAAAGAATGACACCACTCAACCCCAGCAATGATGACAGGGACCAAGATAGACTATGCAAATCAACCCCTCGATCGGTGATGGTGGTTGTTTCTATCAAGTTAGATCGCCGAACATTGATAAGGGTACATGCGGTTGCGTGATATTCGTCTCCGGCCTCGTCATCGGCCCGTGGCTGTACCACGAATTATGAACCGCCAAATTCGGCTGGTGTCTGTGTCTCATGTATTACGGAGGTCGGCATAAAACATTTCGGAGCATTTATAACAAAATTAATAGTCATTCATTGATCATGGCTTGTATCGAGCAACCGCAACGTTGCCTTGACCTGTCTTTGGGAGGCCATCGATGATAGCTACACAAACCCAGCACTTTACTCAAGAATAGGCACCATAAACTTAGGCCTAATCTTGCCTTAATAAAGTAAATCTATTGTTGATTCCATACTAATAAAATCATAAACCAGTCCATCTTGATTTCTATCTCTATGTAGAATAAAATGTAGAAGCTTGTCGTATATGTTGACGTCTTTCACAGGCTTCATAGAGCTTGGTCTGTTCAATCTTAACCATCATTTGGCCCCCTTTGCCCATCCAAGAAATTATGTAACGATATTCAGATTGTCTAAGACAGTGGCTCGAAAGTGACTCTGATCCTCGTCCTGGCATACTGTCTACAGTATTCGATCGAATTTGGGACATCTTCCCAACGGGGTCTTTTAAAGCCCAAGCTTTCCAGTCGTTCGAGCAGCCATGGCTTATACGCCTCCTGAGACAGAGACAAAGGAAAAGATCCCCGTAAACCATTGCATTCCCGCGCATACTCCGGCCCGACACATAGGGGGCAAATCACAAATCCTGGGCCAATCAACGGCTGAAACCAGGAATATTGGGCTACAGGTCCAAAATCGGACCCAACCACGTGTTTTCCAGAGCAGCAGTTACAATAGCCGTACTCGAGATGCCTAATGATATCTGGAACCGTAAGTTCCACATGAAGAACCTTGGTTTTTGATTCTAGGAAAGCCGTGGGGAACAGGGAGGGCGACCTCTTGGTAGGTGGTGGCCAGGAAAAAGGGTTGGGGCAAACTGAATCCATGGTGGGATGAGACAATCTGTCAGGGTGCGCCAAGAAGAACCGATACATTTCGATATCCTCGACTTTTCGGAGGTTACCGAAGGGAGACCAGCGTTGATACCTCTCGCAGACAAGTTTGTCGCCTTGCACGCTTTTCTGTAACAACTTGGGCCGCACCAGAGAAAACCGGTGATCCTCTGGATGGCGTCTCGAGAAGTCGATGATCATGTCCCAGATCTCGAGTGGAAGTCTTTTGCCTCCTTGGGAGGCGATAAGTGCTGGCGAGCAAGACACGACACTTTCGACATAGGCAGGTCCCAAGAGTGTCCTGTTAAGAAGCATGAGTGGCCGCCACTTCAGCAAATCGCCGACTTCGTCTGGCACTACCGGCCTCATTTTGAACTTGTTATAGGGATTCGCTTGAGCACAGGACTAGGTAATTGGGACTGTGTTGCAAGAGGTGAGTAATGAAGAGTATCAAAGAAAGGGTACCATTCAAATATTTATACTTGTAATCAATATGTGACTTTGTGGTCCAAACTCTCTCATTAAAGTTTTGTGTTCAGGGACAAGCGAAGCCACCATAAACATATCGCCAACTGGATAATTTTCATTGAAGCTTGCGCAGACTAGCAAGCATTATATTTGCAGCGTCATGCCTATCGAGGCAAAGTAGTGAGGGGAGTTAGCTTTGCACGTCTATAGCAACGAGGAAATAGAGGAGTTGGGGATGAAGAAGATGCAGTTCGAGAAGTACAGAAGCAATCTGGTTTTTGTATTGGCCAAAGCCAGATTGCTCCAATCTTGTGACCAAGAGTAGGCTTGGCCATGGAGCTGTGGCGGATTGGCTGGAGCACATGCTGATTCATTGATAGCATGATAGTTAAAGCTTATGACATCTCAAGGAGACATATCAAGCCAACACACCAAAAATTCCAGTTAACTTCAGTCTTTGGAAGTCAATATGCGCAGAGTGGCTGGAACACATGACCAGGGCATTTTAAAATTCCGAGACGTGTAATCTATCTGGCATTTTTCTTATCCAGTTATATAGTTTGACTAGCCACGGCAGGCTCAGAATATGGAATGCCTGAACTTAGTGTCTAGCATTTTCGCGATGAGGGCTTTACATTAGGGCTTAGAACAATGCAATCCTTCTGATAGATGGAGAAGGCTGAAGTGAGGAATCAAATGAACAGAGACAGGATTGATCATGCCTATATGTATGGCACAAGTTTAACTTCTGAGTGGAGCAACAGTTCGAAGGCTAGGTGAATGTAAGGCGGGAGTGACAAGACCATCAATTACAGCCAAAAGATACAGAGTATTCAATGCAATATTCCTAAATTACTACGTGGCAAGAGCTTGTCGGGGATACAGTCCACAAACCTCAATACCGTCCCCAATTCTCTGGCAAAATGACAACGGAGCATCCTCTAGGGTACGACACAACCTTCAGCAGCGAAAAAACAGTCAAAACAAATCTCGCCTGCAGAGTCACCTTACCCTACTACCCTTACAGCTACCCTCCAGTACGGCCCGTATAAACAAGCTTAAACCCATCTCCCCCAACCCGAAAAATACCTGATCTCTGGGGTGCAGTGCGGGTGAACTCGCCGTCAAACCGGAATGTATTGTTTGAGGCCAACGACTGTTTCTGGGGTACAGGTCAAGACCCCGGAACAATTCACGCAAACTTATTATTCATATTAGTCAACGAGGTGAATAACCCCACAGATAAGCGATTGATGGCGGAGATGAGGGTGTCGTGGAGTAAAATTTGATGCAGAATTTTATGAGGCTGACTCGATGTATAAAAGAGCTTTTCCCCCCAGATTTTTTCGGTGGAGATTGCTGCAAGCCAAGACGGCAGTCAGCTCGACCAAGACAAACAACGTCTCTTGGATTATGTCCTGAAACTGGTCACAGCAGAATGTCCCTTGAGAAAGAAAGTTTGGGGCCCCGGAGTAATCTCGTTGTCCGGGTCGGTCGAGATTTGATCTCGACGCTTGAGAGTTATTGTTAGGATATCATAACGTGATGATATCCACACGCGCCTTTTCGGTGACGGAGCCTCACGGGACTTCTCACCAATGACACGTTTCATGCACGTAAAAATAACATCAGGGGTCTCATGTCATACAGACCCACAACCGGCAGATTCTTTCCACCACCTTACGACTTTGGGTCAAGCGTCTTCCTTTTGGAAGCTTTTTACGGGTTTTTCGTACGCCACTCGGAGCGCGGCTCGCAAACTCCCTTCGGGCCTTTTCTCCCAGAAGCTGGAATTCTCACCAGGAACGATGGAGTTTCTGAGACCAGTTGGTACAAGGGACCGTTAACTCCGGAGTCGGCTTGACATGAATGAATTACGAGTTTAAATGGAATAAAAACCTGGAGAAAGATGCTGACTGTTATCTAATCGTCACGTTAACCGCGACATGGTGCCGGGTCCGATCTCTCGGAGGTGGATACCCCGGATACACCGAGCATGCGCCATGGCTCGCCTTGCGCCGTTTTTCCCGTCTCAAAGCTCTTCTAGCCGGTTGTTTTCGTTCTTCTTAAATACTTTTATCCTGTCTCACGTCCCCCGAAGACCTTGTTTGATCTCTTGTCATCCCTCCCCATCGTTCGTCGGTTACCTATTCCGCACATTTCTCGACTCTTCTACCCTGGTGCTCGCAGCCTAAAGCCTAACCTTATAGGCGGCAGTCATCCCCATAGACCCTCCCTTGGTCATATGAGTAGCCACTCTTCTACCCATCCTCCCACCGAACATACTCCTCTACTCACTCACGACACAATGGCTACCACCTCGCCCAAGGCCAAGTCTGCCAAACCCGCCAACATGATGGATGATCCTGAGACGGCGGATGACATCCAAGTCTCCCAGCAGAAGCAGCTCGCTACCCAAGGAAATGCTCACTTCCACCGCCTGGGATGGAAGCGTCTCGCCGTCGTCACGATCGTCGAGGCTATTGCCCTCGGTGCTCTCAGCCTTCCTTCAGCCTATCACACGCTTGGCATGTTCCCCGGTGTCTTCCTCACCATCACTCTCGGTCTTGTCTCCATCTTTACCAGCTACATCGTCGGCCAGGTCAAGCTGAAATTCCCCCACGTGGCGCACTATGCTGATGCAGGACGCCTTCTGCTCGGTCGCTTTGGCTACGAGATTTTCGGTGCTGCCCTTGTTCTCGAGCTTGTTATGGTTGTTGGTTCGCATGCTTTGACCGGCAGCATTGCGCTCATCGACATCAACGGTGGACATGTCTGCTCCATCGTCTTCTCTGCTGTTTCGGCTATCATTCTTCTCATCCTCGCCATCCCCCCGTCTTTCACTGAAGTCGCCATTCTTGGATACATCGATTTCGTGTCTATCGTTGCTGCCATTGGCATCACTGTCATTGCTACCGGTATTCAGGCTAGCGATTCGGCTGGTGGACTCTCTGGCGTTGAGTGGTCTGCTTGGCCCAAGGAGGACCTGAACTTCGCTGAGGCATTCGTCGCAGTCAGCAACATCATCTTCGCCTTCAGTTTCGCAATCGGTCAATTCTCCTTCATGGACGAGATGCACACACCGACCGATTACATGAAGTCCATCTACGCCTCGTGCTTCATCCAAATTGCGATCTACACTCTGACCGGAGCCCTGTGCTACGCTTTTATCGGACCCTCAGTGCAATCGCCTGCGCTGCTCTCCGCCGGACCACTTATTTCCAAGATCGCTTTTGGAGTCGCGTTACCTGTCATCTTTATCTCCGGTTCGATCAATTCTACCGTTGCCCTCCGATATCTTCATGGCCGTATGTTCAAAGACTCAATTCTGCGATATGTCAACACCCCCATGGGCTGGGTCAGCTGGATCACCCTTGTGACCATCTTCACCATCATCGCTTGGGTCATCGCTGAGGCTATCCCCATTTTCTCCGACCTGCTCTCTCTGGCCTCGGCTCTCTTTGTCTCAGGTTTCTCTTTTTGGATTCCCGGTGTCATGTGGTTTGTCTTGCTCTGCGAGGGCAAGTGGTTTTCCAAGAAGAACATGTTGATGAGCCTGGGAAGCATCCTGGCCTTCATCATCGGAATTGTTACACTTGGTGCTGGCACATATGCCACCATTAAGGACATCGTGAGTTACCTCTACCATGGATCTTCTGCTCAACAAACTAACATTGTATCAGATCGACATTACTTCCGATGGCTCTGCTCATGCTCCTTTCACTTGCCGATCAGCCTAAACTGATTTGGCATGATGATAGGTGTTCAGAAGCGAAATGCATTTAGATATATGATGTACATTAATACAATCTCGATTCTTGGTTATATAATAATCCAATAATTCCTATATGTACAGTAATTTCATTACCTTTAGCCGTCATCGTGATCAATTGTCTCGTGACAAATGAAAGAACATTGTCGCGTAGCCCATCCAATATTAAGTGCAATTTGGTTCCCACCGGAGGTGATAAAATTCCAATGAACCTTCTGAAAAAGGGACACAGCTCTGAAGCATATTACAGACCTAAGCAGTAGAAGACATACATGAAAGAAACGACAGCATCATTACGTATCACGCAAACATATATCATAAACATTATTAACGAGCTGAAGGATATAACCACTCTTGGAAGCTTGACCTGCGGCGAACAGGTGATCCAGTTGAACCTTCGCTTCCAACACTGGCCCGACGATCGTTACTATTTCGTCGGACCCAGGTGTTGGTCCAGTCCGATCCGGTCGCAGGAGTCGTGGTAGTCATTACTCTCTGCTTATAGGCTGTTGATTCAAATTGTCAGGAGTGTTCAAAGGGAGAAGCATCCAGATGCGAGCACGTACACGACGAATCGTTCCTGTTAGGGTCCTCTAGAACAGCCTGGAGCTTGGCCTTGGCTTTCTCCGCAAGGGTTTGAGGTGCCATATTGACTTATTTTTAGTTGAGTTTATTATCCTGAAAGATCTGGGAGTTTGAGATGGTGAGAAAGTAGGGAATACAAATGAAATAGAGGGGAAACAACCTCACAATCACAAAAGAGGGGAAACGGCTTCTTATGTTACAGCAAGCACACGACCTCGTGACCACCGTCATCTTGAGGACATGATACAGATTGTTTGTCAGCTCTCCATTAGAGCACATTGTGTATTGCCTATTCCGGTATAAGATAAACTATCACCAACTGCTTTGCTGTGCCATCAACGTCAGAAACGCGGGGTAGCTCAACACCAACCAATTATCCAACGACTGATGTTGCGTTGGTTCAAACCATGTCACCCTCCTTTGTAAGACAGACCGGACTATTGGTTGCTAAAATGATTTGTAAGAAGGGGTGTTTGGATTCGGCTCGGCAGTGTCGAGTGCGAGGTGATGATCTGGATGTCTCTGCTTAAGCAGTGAGGGGGAGGCAAGAAAACTCGAGACCTTTATCCTAAATGATGAAAATATTTAGACAATTTAGTCTAAGTTTAGGGGAGTCTTTACTAAATTTATTTTAGCGTCTTCTTCTAAAGTCTCTTATTTTCTTAGTCCCTGAGGTTAGGTTGATCCCAGTACTGCGTGTTGAGCTTGGTAAGATGGGCTGCTGGATTATGTTAACTCTCTGAAGAAGCCAGTCAGAAGCGGGCCATCGTACTCAACTTTGAATGCCGCCATTCCTAAGTCGACGCCGATCAAGTAAAGACTTAATTCTGCTTCCATAAACCTCCACTCTGTAAGCATCGCACATAAGGTCCTGCATAAAAATTCGCGCATTTTCCTTTTCTTTAGTCGAGATGGGGAAGTTGGGCTTGCAAGCGACGATATCCTGTCCCTTTAATCCCATGTGTTGCTCACAGTATTGCCGACGGGAAGCTTCATGCTCGTATATGTATGGGTTTCCCGCCATATGTACCGCAATCAAGAAGAAAAAGACCTGCCCCTTCTTGGCGTCTGTTGCATCATGCAGTGATATCGGAAATCTTTCTCCGTTTCTCCCGAACGCCGCCGCAGCGTAGTGAGCAAATACGCTGTAAGGTAACTTTTTGATAAACCACGGGACAATTTTGGGGCCAAAGTTGAAACAGTCCATCAGGCGGTGGTATAGAGCGTTCATTCGGAACACGATGTCCTGTCGGCTTGAGAACAGCGGATGGGGCCGCTTCCTCTTCTTCCAGAGCGAGAAGTTCTCGTCGGACAGTCCATCTTTGTAAAGTAACGAGTAAATATGAGCCTCAATGAAAGCGCCGTCATGTGTGCCGCCGAAGCTTTGTTCCAAGTATTCTGATGTTAAAAGCAGTGTACTTGTCCGCCGTTCCTTTCTCATGACAGGCGAAGCTAGACACAGACTGTCGAAGTTTTCGTAGCAATCAAGATAGGTGACAATCATTTCTCGTATCTCGGAAGCGAGGTGTTGGAAAGGGTCCCCGACGCCCTGAGACACGGGCACCACCTGGGACATGCTGGGCCTTTGATTTTGCGAGCCCGAAAATGAAGAGTTTGGAACAAGGAAATTTTCTCTTGGGGAACTTATTTATACTTGTTCTTTCAAGAACTTTATATCGTGACAAATATCCTTGTTCCAATTACAAGCCGATACTGCCTGAAGTTTAACTCTATGACATTCATCCGTGGGTAGCTCACTCGCCAACGTCAAAGTGATGCTTTGCGGGTTCCAAACAGACACTTTATTAAGGACCAACCTGCAGATGCATAGCTCTCGGTCGTCTAGGGAATTGTATATGACGAGATCTTTATTGAGCGACAGCCGACGGGTGGATCCGATACATCAGACGAATCTTGGGCCCAAGGCTATGATTAAACAAACACCCACTCTTCTTCTCCCTTCTCCCCTGTTGCCTGCTCTGATCCGTAACCAAGCATCCCGCCAGCTATATCTGCTTTCGTTGACTGTTGCCACTTTTGGGGCTCTTCTCCCCCCCATCTTCTCAAGTCTTCCTCTCGCTGTACTGATATTTCAATTTCCAAGGCCAGGAACCATGCAAAGTCCAAGGCACTTCTATTTCCTCCGCTGGAATGCCTTTGATAACTGTAAGATACGTTCGGATTGGGAGGACCAGAGAGCTCCAGAATGTCCATCACGTCGACAAGAATAAGAAAGGTCGTTACATGATCATGCTCGCTTGCAGTCAAGGGATATGCCTTTGGATATCTTTCCCCATACCATCCGTACGCCTTGGCGATGAAGTGGGCGACATCTCGATCCACATGTCTTTCGATAAATGCACGGACAATTGCGGGACCTAGGCTCAAGTAGTCTCCTAAACGTCCATAAAGTGCATCCAGCTCGTAAACTATTTCCGGTTTTGTCGAAAGCAAGGGATCGGCGAGTTTCAACTTGTAGTAGTCCCCGTTGATATAGTCATCCACATCTTGTCCCGACAAGTGGCCGTCAGAAAGGCGACAGCACAAATGAGCGGCTTGAACATGCCAGGAATAATTCCAGTGATCAAACCTGCCAAGGATGCAATCCGCACAAACTGTCAACTTGTTTGTATGCCGCTCGTGGTTCATAACTACTGAAGCTTCGCAAAGTAAGTCATACGATAGATAGAAATTAAGGCTTGTTATGATCTCTTCGCGGACTTTGGAGGGGAGGAGAAAAAAGGGGTCTTTGGCGGAAATATCCTTCATGATGGTGGTGGAGGGTGCCATCTTGGGCTGAGGAGGAGCAGGGTCAAAATGTAAAGAATCAAGTTTGACGTGAATTCTATGAGACAGGATAACTATTTATATATTGGACGAGAGTGTACCGTCATACGTAACAATTTTCTTAGAGTTTGGTTGCCTTGTTTCATGAGGCAGACATTGCCAAGTCTGGAACTCTTCACCTTGCAATGCCCTAGGGCTTGCAGCAAGATGTAATGGTCATCGTGAAAGCTTATAGGTAAAAGCTTATATTGAGGCAAAAATTGCCGTGTTTTTATTTGTTACCTGTGTTTGCAGCCTAAAGGTTAACCTTATAGGTCGCATGTATCCCCGTAGCCAAGTCTGGAAAGGTTCAGCGACGTGATAGCCATTGGTCAGACATTTTGGTATAGTGTCTAAGTTGTGAGCTAGATGTGTTATTTGCAGTTGAGACTTGTGGCGGAGAGCTTATTCCTGCAGACAGAACCTGGTGATAGCCATTGGTTTACCCAGCCTAGACTTCTATTCGACCATCAAAACCAAACCTTACAGATAAACCTTGAAAATAGTAAAGCCTGCTGTATGTTCCAGAGGGCCAGAGGAGCCTCGGCACGTGAAGTTAAAGTGTTCTTTTGAAATGAACCTTCGGGAAGTACTTTTGTCGCCAAATTCTGTTTCCTGGTTTAGGCCCTCGGCCACATGCCTCAACTGCAAATGACACATTTACCGTAATCAAATCCATAGAACAAGCAGCACGCATCACTACCATATCAGAATGCACCTTTTGACAAACAACCCATAGTCCCAACTCCCAAGTCATCCTAGATCGCGCCCAGTCCCCTCGTCAAATGACCCATTCTGATCACATCGTCTATTGCCTATTTCGCCTGTGACTTGCCCCGGACTTTGTTTCACAGTACTTCAGAATATTTCTTCTTTAATTGATTGTGACTTTAAATTATCATGACAGTTGATAACTATCGACTCATCGTCTCGATGAACGTACTAGCATAAGACTTTTGGAACTTTCGAGCCAGAAATTCAGGCATACTTGCGTTCAACAGCGAAACTAGCATTGGATAAAAACCATTTCTTCTGCTTCTTTCTGTTCCTCCTCCTCCTGCTGCTGCTGCTGCTGCTGCTGCTCCTCATTATCATAACCATCCTGTTCTTCCATTAAGTTCCCAGGTAGTCCAAGTGATCTCCAGAAATCACTTAGAACTGCTCCAGGGACGTTCCTTAACCAACCCTCAACAAGCTTAAGAGCACGCTCTTCCTTAACAGATCGTTGTTTCGGAGGCTGTCCCAAGCTAGTCATGAAGGCTGATGGACATTGTTCCATCATCTCGATGGCAAGGAGGAAAAATATAATCCGGTATCCCATTCCCACCATGTCAATCGGAGGCATCACAGCAGGAAGGTTTTCCCCGTGTTCTCCAAAATATGTAACAAGGTACTCGCTGAACCTGCCATCGCAGACATCAGGGTATTTATTCCTGTAGAGAGGCACCAATTCAGGACCCAACGCAAAGCAGTTAAGCATTCTCTGGTACCTGTCATACATCTCGAAGATCAAATGTTGCTGTGGCGTACATAGTGGGTCCGGTAAGTAGATCTTAGGCATCATCCAAAGATCCTCTTGTTCGTACTTCGGAATAGGTTCCTCGATCTTCGGGTATTGTACAAGCAACAAGAGTTGCCGAAACATTTCATTGCCCAGTTCCTTTTTAAGGGTGTCCCAAGCTCTTAATAATTTGCTTGTCTGGAATTGGCGCCAGAAAACGGGAGATGCTCGACGAAGGTACCAGAAATAATGATCGGTATCTAAATGGGATATGATCATTTCCCGAATTTCCAAATGGAGGCTTCCGAATGGATCCATTATGAGGATTGGAGGTTGGTGTTGAGTATAAACGGTTGATCGAACGTGGTAATGGATGTTTGAGGGGAGACTTTTGGTCGAGATTTGGGGGTCAAAGGGTGGGGGGCGGCGTTTTTTTATACCCCAGCTGATTACTGCCTAAAGTACCTAGGTACAGAGCATAAGGTTAAACTTTACCCTGTGATTTGTAGGCTCCACTGTTGCCACGCGAGGAAGACGAATCCTTTCAACGCTATGCTTCCAAGAGAGCAATCCCTGGGATCAGAGTACCTTTACATCCTGAATTATCCCAAGCGCCACTGCGGCCGAACGTCGTAGGTCAACTTTCCAAAAGCTAGTCTAAGGACCCACTAAGTTTACTCTAGGTTTACCTAAATCTTTCTGCATCTTAGGGTATAGTACATCAATTTATTGCTCGAGTCTTGATCCTTTCTGACGAGTAGCAACAATTCTACCGTCCGGCAATATTGGGTTCTCTCCTCATGAATCCCAATCCAATCCTCCACCAACCTCCATCGATGTAGCCTCGGTTGTTTCCAGATCAAATTCAACCTTGCCAAGTAACTGCAGCTCTACGGCCTGCGCCAGGCCATCCACGTAACCATCCGTGGTGAAGCGGATCTTGGTTCTGAAGACCAACTCGCTTGTATCCGGTGCGGTAGCAATCTCTGAGAGCTGTCTCCCGTCGCTCAAGCGACACAGTGACGCTACAGTGCCTAGCAAGTTTCTGGGGTAGGCTTGGTTGGACCGATCCTCCAATACTTGAAGGTTGTCTATGAAGACATGCACCAATCTCGGGCCTAACTCACGCATCGCGGTCCAGCTGGAGTGTCTCACCCACATTTAAGGTCCCTTGCGCAAGGGCAGTAAACCGTGCAGGACCTAGGTCTGCTCGGGAATAACCCTTTCTGGGATTAATTGGACCAGTTGCATGATAATGGAAGCCATGAATTGTTGGGTAGCTGGTATACTGCCCGGACCGACTTTGATAAGAGTGTTATTTTGAGTTGATAGACCGTACAGCTGATGGGTTCACATCACGCGCCTCACACACGGAAGCCATGAATGCGTCAAGGCCAGCTCTCGCAGGCATCCCCAAGGCATCATGATCTGTGAACATGCAAAAGTAGGCGACAGAAAGGATGTTATGGGTGCGTGCCAGCGTTGTAAGAGATACAGCGGACATAGAATTCTGGCTGGGTCGTGAGACGTCATAAGGGCCCTGAGTCCAGAAATTGGTGGTGCTCAGATCTCGCAGCCAGGTTTGCAAGCGATGGTGAACCTTGCTATCAAGCTGGAGAAGCGATGCTTGCTTGGCAGCCTCTGTTAGATGTTCAATTTGATCCTTCCATTGAGTGGTAAATATGGTGAGCTTGGCCTGGATGTCTGCACGGTTGTACCTTTAATGCGCTTGTGAGCTCTGAGGAGCGTCCATTTCTGGGAATTGCAGTATGATCTGATCAGCGACCGCCACCTCCAAGCGTCCTTCAACTGTTCTCTCAACCATGCTTGTGACCAAGGTTGGCTGGAGTCTATCAAGAATGAAGATTTAGTGTTGTTCTAGTAATTGTTGAAGCAATTCGCCGAGCAATAATCTTTGCTCGTTCAGTTGGTTTGGCAAGCGATACAAGGGTTCCCTTTGGCTCTGAATCACCATCTCCAAACTCTCAGCGGTTCGGTGTCGAAAGTCGAGGTTGACGTGGCGCTCCATACGTCGTTCGATAACCAACATTCGTTCTTTTTTCGCAGGTAAGAGCGTGTTGAATGCGCCATCATCAAAGCTGGTAAGGAAACGATTCCAGCGAGACTTGGACCAATTGTTGAAGACCTCCGTTAAGAACTCAAATACAACAACTTAAAGCTCTCGGATATACTGCCGAAGTGATGGAATATTTCCATGCTTCATCATTTGCCGGTTCCAGACATCAATATCATGGCAAAGATCGTTGAGGGTATCTGCTACCCTACCCCCTCAGCGATTTTCTGGTGGTTGATGGTCGCCAGAGCGATGGCCGACAGGGACCCCGTTAGTAGAGTGACATATTTATTATCTTTGAGAATAATGGCTAGCAGTGAGCTGCGGTCGTGGCAGGTCTCGCAAAGGCCGTGAAATTGGGACTTGAGCTTTCCCAGCTTACTTTCGTCACGATCCGCCTGCCATGAGGCCGAAGCTTTGCTGTTGGGAAATCCACAGGTCAGATCCACTTAACTATACATATGTTAGCTTAAAATCCCTTATCTAGTGCAAGGCTAATATAAATTAGCCTTGACCTAACTAATTTAACTTAACCTAAATAAAGTCTCTTAAACCTTATTTATTTACTTATTTTAATATAAATTAACTAGTTATTATAATTATAAGCCTAGGTAGAAAGTTATTTTAGTAACTTTTATTATATCTATTTTATTTTACTTTAAAGTTTTTTTATTATAACCTTTATATTATTTTTTAATTCCTATATATAAAAAAGGCTATATAAGAAATTTTTTATATATTATAATTAGCTTATATTATTATTTTAAAATTTCCTTACTTTATATTTAGTATAACTATTATAGTATTTATTAATATAAATTAGCTAATTTAGTTATATTAAATTTATTAAAAAAGTAATTTAAATAGATTTAAATCTTAAAAATATAAATTAAAATAGTTAATATCTAGAAATTTATTAATCTTAAGTTACTAGATATTAATAATAATATTCCTATTATACCTAAACCTTAATCTTTTAAAATATATAGAATTACTAAACTTATATAATATTATAAAAATTAACTTAAATTAATTAAAAAGTATAAAAAACTAAAAAATAATACTATTTAATTAATAATTTTCCTAGTATTATATACTATATTTAATAATAATATTTTATATAAGTAATTTAAATTAAATTAAATATACTTATAATAAAAAAGCAAGATTATAGAAATATATATAAATTAGTTATAAATAGTTATAATATATATCTTTAAAATAGTTAATTTAGGTATTATAACTGTAATAAAAATATAATTATAATAAGATTAAAAAAATTAATACTTTATTTATTAACTACTTTATAGTATTAAGTATAACTATAGGCTAATAAGTATTAAAAATATAATAAAAATAACTATTAAATATATAAAAATCCTAAATAAAGTAAAAAAAGCTAGGGTTAATTAATAAGACTGGCTTAATTACTAATATTTAGTATTTATATATATAAAAGTATTTAATATTAATAAAGTTAATAGACTATTAATAATAATTAATTTTATTAATACTATTAGTATAAAAATAGCTTTAAGCTAGATAGCTTATATAAGGCTAATTATAAATATTAATTAGGCAGATAATAAACTATATTATAATATAATAAAGGTTATAAAATAATTTAGATTTTAAGTTTATAAAAATAATTATATAAAAATTTCTATAATTAATATAATACTTATAAGAAAAGCTAATTATAGTAAGTCTTAAGATTACTTAAGATCTAATAATTATAAGGAATTTAAAACCTACTTATATAAAAAAAAATACTATTAAAAACCTAAAAGCTATAACTTTATTAAAGTTATCTTAGGTAAGGCTTATAAAAGCTAAACTATAGAAATAATTAAACTTAAAATTATAATAATTAAAATAAACTTAAAAAATTAAATTAATTAAAGCTTAAATAAAAGCTTATAGCTAAAGGATTATTTTCTAAAACTAATACTAAAAATAAATTAAAAAATAAAAATTAAAGCCTTATTAATTTTAATATAGCTAAAATTAACCCTAAATTAATTATATAAAGCAAGCACTTTTTAATAATATTTACTAATAATAAGCTAAAATACTTTTTATTTAATTTAACTCTTTTTAATAACTATAATATAAGCTACCTAGTAAATAATATAAGCTTCTTAGAAAAAGGGTTATTTATAGTAATATATAATAAATAAATAAAGGCTAGTAATATATATTTTTTTATTATAAGCTATAAAACTAAAGTTATTAAAAACTTATTAAATAAACTAAAGAAAAAAAACTTATTTATTTATATTAAATAAAATAGCTATTATTTATAGTTTTTATATTAATATTATATTAAAAGTATTATTAATAAATACTAGTATTTAATATATAGGTTATAACTATATGTTTTACTATAAATAGCCTAATTAAAGTATAATTATTACTTAAATATTATGCTATTATAACCTTATCTTCCTTTAATATAAGCCAATTTTTTACTATATTACTTATCTAAACCTAATAATTTAAGGTATAATACCCTTATCCTCTTTTATAATATATTTTATAATAATAACTTCTTAAAGCTTTTATAAGTAATATTACCTATTAAGAGATAAGTCTTATAATAAACTAAATTTAAAGTAAATATAGTATCTATAAGCTAGGTACTTTAAAAGTTAAAAAATAAAAAAGCTTATAAAAAAGATATAAAAAGTAAAAGTAAATAAAATAAAGTAAATTAAATATAAAATCTATATATAAACCTATACTTATAGTATTATTAATAAAAAACTATCTAAATACTATATACCTTGCCTATTCTAGTATATTTATTAAGATTTTTAAAACTATAAAAATAAATATAATAAAGTAAAGTAATTATTAATTATTAAAAATAAATTTACTAAATTTATTTATATAAAGCTACTTACTAATAAAATAAAAAAGAAATTTTAATATAATATATTATTATAATTAATAAGTAAAATAATAGTTTAGATTTATAATATATAAGATATAAAGTAATAATAAATATATAGCTATTTATAAATCTAAGACTTTACCTTATTAAATCTATTACTATAATAAAGATATAAAAATTAAAATAATACTACTAAATATATATAAACTAAATAAAGTAAGTAAATAAGTAAAGAAAAAAATAATAAAAAAGTTAAATATAATATTAAATAAAATATACTTACCTAAGGATTTATAGCCTAAATCTATATAAATTATTATTTATTTACTAAATAAAAGCCTAAAAAAAGATTTTTAAATGCCTTTTTACTTAAAATACTTAATTTATAATTTTAAGAATATATATTATTATAAATATATAAATATAATACTAACCTATAACCTAATTAATCTAGTATTTATATATATAAATACTAAGTATATTTCCTTAAAGATAAATAAAAATAAAAGTAATAATAAAAAGTATTTAAAATAAACCCTAGAGTATATATTAAATACTTAATAAGCTATATAGCTAGAAATATATATTAAATTTAAATGCCTTACCTAGGAAAGGTAATTATTATAAGAAATATTTAATTTAATAAAAAAACTTTCTTTAATTTAGCTAAAAAAAGCAATACTTTACTTAAAATAGGCATTTTAAATAATTAAATCTTAAGATTTAAAATAATAAATTAAAGTATTAATAAAAGCCTTTTTTTAATATAATTTATCTTAATAGGTTTAAACTTAAAGATAAAGGTAGCTATTAATATTAAGTTAAGTATTAAGCTAATAGCACTAGTAAATATAATAAGTATAAATAATAGCTTAAAAAAAATATATCTAGTAATTATTTAAATAATAAATAGTAACTATTAATAAGACTTTAAATTCTATATATAACTTTAAAGCCTAGTATATAGCCTAAAGATAGTAATCTAGCTTACTTAAGTATACTATAAGACTTAATTTATAATAAGCTTTTATTAAGAATTAACTTATAAAATACTTAAAGCCTAGTACCTTTTAAGACTTTACTAAAAAAATAATAACTTATTAGTAAATATATTAAAACTATTATTTAATATAAATAATATCTATAAATTAACTTTAATTAAGTTAACTTTAATATCTAGTAATAAATATAAAAAGAAAATTAAAAAGATCTTTTTAATAATTATTATAAATATAAGTTAAAGTAATAATACTTAAAAAAAGTTTTATAATATAAATTAAAACTATAAAAATATAATATTAATAAGAAATAATAATATAAAACCTAGTAATATAGGCCTTAAAGTAAAAAATAAATTAGAATATAATAAGCCTTTAAACTAAATAGCCTTTAATATAGCTATTATTACCTTTATATAATCTAGGACTATAATAATACTTTATATAATATAATAAGTAATATAAACTAAATAACCCTATTAATAAAAAAAGATATTAAATAAGATATATAATAAAATATATATAAAATAAGCTTAATAATAAGAAATCTCTTTATATAATATATCTAAAGAGATAGGTAGTCTATAACTTAGTAAATAATAAAAGCGCCTTGCTATTAAAGCTTATAATAAAGCTATATAGCTAATAAGATTTAGCTTATAAATATAAATAAAAAAGTAAAAGGTAGGTAATACTGCTAATAAAAAGCTACTTAATTTTATTAATTTCCTTTTATTACCTAATTAATATTAATATAATAAGTTAGTTTCTAATTATAAATAAACTAAACTATACTAGGTTTATTATTAGCAGATTATATAAGGTATTATATTAAGCAGTTATTATAATATTATATCTCTTAATAGTAGATTTAATATATATTAGGCTTAATTAATATAAAAAAGTTTTATTAATAGCTAATAAGCTATCTCTATTTAAATAATAACTATAGTTTATATAATATTAATTTACTAATACTTAATAATACTTAGTCTTAAATTAAGTATATATTTAATTAGTCCTAAACTATTATTATAATACTTTAATCCTAAGGTTATTAATTAAATCTAAAAAACTAAAAAAAAATTATTTAGTTTTATTATAATTAGTAATTAAAGTAAGGAATTTTATAAGATATATATAATATAACTACTAGGGTTATAATATAATCTCTTCCCTCCTTTAAGTCTTATCCTTAAGGCTATACTTATCTTTATTCTATTAATTTAGATTTTATAAGTATTAATTTAGACTTATTTTCTTTTCTATATATCTTACTAATTATTATATTAAGTTAAGTTTATAAAAAAAAGCATATAAAAACCTTTAAATTTAGTACTTTTATATAATATATCTATAACTTTAGAGATTCTATTATATTATATTCTTAGTATTATTATTATAATTTTAATTATAAAATTAAAGATAAAAAGTTAAATTATTATAAGAATTATATAAATATAAAAGTAATTTATAATAATTTTAATATTATAACCTTTTATAAGTTAATATTTTTATATTTCTTATTTAATTACTAATTTTTCTTATAGTTTCTAAAAAATATAAAAAAGCATAAAAAATTAAAAGAAAATAAATAAAAGGCTAAAAAGGCCCTTAAAAAGGCTATGGCTTACTTAGCCTATATTTATAAGATAAAATATTATCTTAAAAAACAGGATAATATATTATTTTCTTATAAAATATAATTATTAAAGAAATAAGGTAATTTTTCTATTAATTAGGCTAAATTCTTTATTATTTTTAAAGCTTAATCCTATAATACTATAGACTTAATTAACTAGAATTTTATTTTAATAAATATCCCTTTTTTTAATTTTTTTATTATTATTAATAAAAATTCTTTAAAAGTTATTAGGTATTAATAAGGTATTTTAGTAGTTTCTATATATTATTATTCTCTAGGTAATTTTTCTACTTAATTAAATAATATATTTATCTATTAATTTTTTATATATCTTTAATTTCCTTAATTTCTTATAAGTTTTTTTAGTCCTATAATTTCCTATAGTTTATTACCTATTTTAACTTATATTATATTTACTACTAATTTAAGTAATAAAATATAAAAAATTAAATAAAGCCTAACTTTTAATAGTAAGTCTAGTTTATAGTTATTTTCTAAGATTTTTTATAGTATTTTATAAGGTTTAATAAATTTATAGTCTAATTTATAACTTAATTAATCTATTTTAATATTTTTTATAGCTAGGTAGATTATATCTCTTTTCAAAAAGGTTAATCTTTTTAATTATTTTAAATTATAATAGTTTTTTATTCTTTTTTTAATAAATTTAAGTTCTATCTATAGATACTTATATAAGTCTTTTAAATCTTTACTTTTAATAATAGCTATTAAATTAATTAATTTTTCTTATTATATATTATAATATATATTTAATATAAATCTAAAGTTAATATAAGTAAATATAAGCTTTATATTTTTATAATAGGTAATATTATAGGCAAATTAGGCTACTAGGAGTTTTTTTACCTAATTATTTTATTTATAATTAATATAATACTATAGGTATTATTTAAGTACTTAATTTATTTATTTTATCTATTTATTAACTTATAATTTAAATATTATTATAAATTAATAATTTAATTTAAGTTATACTATAAGTAATTACTAAAAATTTAATATAAATATAAGTCTTTTATTAAAAAGGATTTCTAAAAATAGGCTATATATATTAATAATATATTAGTAAAAAATATAAGAAAGTTCTTTTATATCTATAGATTCTTTATATAATAAATAATATAAGAATTTTATAAGTTAGTTAATTATAACTATAATACTATTATAAAAGATTCTAATTAAAGGTTTTTCTAATAAAGGTAACTTTATAATAAAATCTATTATAATTAAATCCTAAGGTTATTATATTATTAATAATAATTAGAATTATCTATAAAGTTTATATTATTATATTTTAATCTTAAGATATAAATTATATTATTTTATAACTTTCTTAATATTTTTTCTTTTAACCTTATATCCTTATTCTTATAATTATTTAAAGGTTTTTATAACTCCTTAATATCTATATAATAAATATAAATAAAATTTATAAAAAAAATTATATTTTTATTTTAAAGTTATATTTATTTTATAAATATATTATTTTAAGTAATATATTTTATAATATCCTTAGTAATTAACTTTTTTTAATTATCTTTTAAAATAATTCTTATAAATATAAAGCTAGAAATCTTAGTTATTAAGCTTATCTTTATATTTAATAGTTTAATATAAGTATTTAATATATTTTTTTAATACTTTATTAGAAATATAAGGTTTATTATAAATAAAAGATATATATTATTATTATTAATTTCTTTTAGTTTTTTTTACTTTTCTTTATTATTTATATTTTATTATTAATAAGTTAAACTTTTATTTCTAGTATTTATTAAGTTTATTTAGGCATATTAGCCAGTTATTACCTTTAGTAGTTATTCTTACTATAATTTTAACTAGTTATATAAACTAATATTCTTCTTATTTATTAAGTTCTAGAAGTTATTTTTTTATTTTAATAGTTTTTATTTTAAAATTAACTTATTAGCTAATAGTATTTATATATCTATTATTAATGCCTTTATAGTATATTATAATAAAGTTAAATTTATATAAGTATTTAGTATATTATAATTATTATTAATTTAGTTTTTATATTATAGTAAAATAGGTTATATTTTTATAGTTAATAAATACCTTTATTGGGTATTTACTTCCTTTAAGGTAATATCTAAACTTCTTAAAGTAATTAATAATTACTAGAAATTCTTTATTATAAATAAAATAATTAAGTTCTACTTTATATATTTTATAAAAAATAAAATATAATAAAATATAATATATTATTATTATCTTTTTATCTTATTTATTTCCTAAGATAAAATTAAAAATATTAGTTTTAAGTTTAACTTATTATTTTAAGTTAAATATAATTAAAATAGGTTTATTTATAATAACTACTTTAAGCTATTTAAAAGCTTTTTAAGCCTTATTATTCTATTTAAAGATTTTATTTTTTTTATAATCTTAGTAAGTAATATAATAATTTTACTAAAGTTTTTAATAAATTATTAATAATAATTAGTAAATCTTAAAAAAGATTATATTTCTTTAATTAAAATAAATACTTTCTATTTAGTAATTATAGTAATTTTATATCTATTTATTTTAATTTTATTATATAAGATTTTATAGCCTAAGTATATTACTTAGCTCTAGTAAAAATAACTTTTTATAGATTTAATAAGTATATTAATATCTTATAATACTTTTAAAACCTTATAGATATATTTTATATATTTTTCTTTTATATTAAAGAAAATAAAGATATTATCTAGGTAATAAACTAAAAAAATATTAAGATACTCTTAAAGTATATTTATAATTATATATTAAAATATTATAGGTATATTAATTAAGCTAAAAGGCATTACTAAGTATTTAAATAATTTATATTTTATTCTAAAAGCTATTTTTTATTTATTACCTTCTTTAATTTAAATAAGGTTATAAATAGATTTAAAATCTAAAGTAATAAATTATTTCTTATTAAATAATTAATCCTTAAGTTTAGTAATAAATAATAATAATATTTTATCTTTATTAATAATTTTATTAAATTATCTATAATTTACTATAAGTTATAGTTTATTTAAATTAGGTTTTAATATAAATATAATAAAGTATTTTATTAAGGATTTTAATAGTCTAATATATCCTTTTTATAGTATATTATTTAACTATTTTTTAAGTATATTATTATAACCTAAACGAAGAAGCGCTTACATCACGTATGCCCTATATTTTTCTTTTAATTATCTATAATTACTAGATACTAGGAAATTCTATAGGTAACTGCTAAGCTATAGTTATTAGTAACTAAATAAAAATACTAGTAATTTTAGGTAATTACCAGTAATTCCTAAGAATTACTTTATAGTTATTAACTTTAATTATAATTTTATTAAGTATATATATATATTTATTTAATATTAAATAGAATTTAGCTTACTAGCTATTAATAAGACTTCTTTACCTTAATAAGCCTAACTTATATTATTAACTATTAAAAGATATAATAACCTAATATACTTAGTATAATACCTTATATATTCTATAAATATAAACCTAATATAGATTAGTTTATTTATTTAGAAACCTTAACTATTATATATTAATAGCTTTTTATTTAGAATATATTATATTAAATAACTAAGTAATATTATATTATTAAAATATCTAGTAATACTAGCCTAGTATTACCTTATATTAAAGAATTACCTAATACTATAAAAATAATAGCTAAAATCTATTAGCTATATAATATAATTTATAATTTATAGAACTAGGTTAATAACTAAAAAATAGCCTTTATAGTAAATAATAATACTTATCTTTAGGAAAAAAAAGATATTAAAAAAGCCTTTAAATTACTTAAATTAAAAACTATTTAAGGAATAAGCTATAAATATAGTTCTATTTCTTACTTAAATAAAAAGATATTTCTATATATTTCTAATTAAGCTAGATATTACTATTAAAAAAGTACTCTTTATTATATTATTAATTTAAGGAAATACTAAAAACTAGTTTAAACCTATTCTTAAAGATTACCTAGAAAATAAAGAGATTATATAAGACTAAGATACTATTAATATCTTTACTAACTAAAATAACTTTAAAACTATACTTAAAGATAACTTTAAAGTAATTAATAAAAAGAGATAAGTAGCTATAGAAATTATAGTACTTAAATAAACCTATTTATATATTATTTACTTATAAAGTTTAGATAACTTATATTTAAAATATAATAAGATAATAAAGCCTTATAGAGGTCTATTATAAAAAACTTAAAGAAAAAGTTAAGAATAAACTCTATAAGGCTAATAAACTAAATAATATTACTAAATATATTATAATAGTAATTAAAATTAATAAAAAATAATATAAATATAAAAAAAAAAAAGTAATTAAAATAAGATAATTAAATAATTTTAATCTATATTACCCTAATTAATAATAAAATAATAATTAAAGTAATTTTTAAAACTAAGGATAGCAATAAGGATATTAATAAAGTAATACTTTATATAGAATATAGTTAAGACCTATATCCCTAGGCACTATATAACCTAAAAGAAATAATAACTATAAGCTATAAGATATATCTAAATATAAATACTATAATTATAACTAAATAAGATATATAATATAATAATACCTAGAATTATAAAAGCTATAAAACCTAAATTAAGGTAAGTAAGCCCTAAGACTTACCTAATAGTAAGATTTATAAATAGTTATATATACCTAAATACTAAAAGTAATATATAATAGCTATAATATATACTTTAATAAAGACCTAAAAATTACTTAAATTAAACCTAAAGATAATAAAAAACCAGAAAAAAAAAGTAAATTATATACTTTAAAAGAACTTAAATAAAAAAGAAACTAATAAAATAAACTGCAAAATAAGAACTATTATAGGTATATAGAGGATCCTAAGAAGCAGGAATACTTTAAAATAAAGCAAAAGAAATAAAAAAAAAAAAAATAATAATAAAAGCTTAAGAAATTTAAAAAATAATTTAAATAAAAGAAAACTTAAATATTAAAAATAATAAAATAAGATAGCTTAAGTATCCCTAATATAGATAAGTATAAGTAAGCCTTATAAACTATTAATAATATCCTTACTAGAATAATACTTTAAAATAAAGAAAAATAATAAAAATAAGAAATTAAAATAAAAAGCTAACTTTAATAAAAGAAATAATAAAGCTTTTATAGTATAGGATATAGAGATAAGGCTACTAAAGCTACTATATAAAACCTTTAATACTATAATAAATAGATCTTATAAAAATAGAAATAACCCTATAAAGCTAAATATAATAAAAATAACATAAAGATCTATAAAATATAAAAAGAAATTTATATATAAGGCGCCAGGAAATATAAAAATATAAAAATAAAAATAAATTTTATATTAAAATATATTATATTAATAATATATTAAACCTATTATACTTAGAATTAATATTTAATAAATAAAATAATATATAAATAATATTAATATATCCTAAGTATAATATAATATCCTAGGTATTATACTAAAACTATTAATATAAATAATATAAATTAAATAAACTAAATAATAATTATTTCCTTATAACTATATTTAGAATACCTAATAATAACTTTTACCTAATAAAGAAAATAAAAGGATATTTAATATACCTTTAGTATAATTACCTTGAAGTAATAAAACTATAATTTAATATAATATTATATAAAAAGATATATTAAGTTAATAAATTAACTTAAGGAATTAAAGAAAATATATAAATTATTAAAGAAATAGAGAGAGAATTTAAGATAGTAACTTAAAGAAAATATTTATAAGAAAAGAATAAACTATCTATTAATAATATTAATTTAGAGGATATAGAAAAACTATAAAGATAATAAGAAGTAAATAAATTATACCTACTTAATAAAGAATATTCTAAATAAAAAGCTATAGAAATAGATATAGAACTAGAAGAATACTTTTAATAGATAATATTTAATAATAAATTTAGTAATAACTGCCTTAATAGAGAAAGGTATAATAATAGTAATTATAAGTAAATATATTAAGATATATTAGGAAAAGTTTATATACTATTTATAACTAAGCTATAAATAAGCTAGAATTATAAATAAGAATAACTTAAATTAATAAATATATTAAAAGTATTATAAATAATAGACTTAATAGATAGCCTAATGCTATAAGTTTAGATTAAAAGGAGATAGCTAAATACTTAGATTAATTATAAGGTAAGAAAGAACTTTATTAACTTAAAAATAGTTATAAAGCTATAATTACTATAGAAATAGAAATTATTACCTTACCTGCTAGTTAATATAAAAAAATAGCTTTTTAATTATAATAATAGTATTATAGATTAAGAGATTAATTACCTTAAGGTTTTTATTAAAAAAAGAAATTAAAAAGTAAATTTTAATATTATATCTTTAAAAAAGAATATAAATATCTTACTAAATATATAATAACTTAAATAATAAAACCTACTTATTAATTAAAGAAATAGCCAGGTTATATTTTCTAATAACCTTAATAGTAATAAAAAAATAATTATAATAAATAATAAGAAATCTTAAACCTTAACTAAAGAGGATAATATAGGTAAATATAAAATAAAGTATCTATTACCTTTAAAAGGAATATAATATAAATATAAAAAAGGTATAAAAAATAAAATAAAAATCCTAGGTATTTTTAAAATATAAGACTTATATAAAGATAAAATACCTATAGAATTAAGCTAAAATTAACTTAAAAATATTCTAAAATAGTATTAAATATATAATAAATTATTTAAAAAAAAACTAAAAATAAGAATACTTAAATATAGTAAATAAGACTATAAAATTAACCTTATAGATAATAACTTATTATTTTAAAAGCTTTACTTATTTAACTAAAAAAAGCTATAAGTTTTAAGAAAATATATAAATAAGATATCTAAAAAAGGCTATATTAAAGAATTTAGCTTAATATTAATATTATTAATATTTTTTATATTAAAGAAAAATAAAAAAGATAAACTAATTATTAATTACTAATTAGTTAATATATATACTATTAAGGACTAAACTTTACTTTTACTTATTATAAAACTTAAGGATTAGTTATAAAGTAAAAAGATCTTTATAGCTTTAAATCTAAAAAAAGCATATAACCTTATTTATATTAAGGAAAAAGATAAATAGAAAATAGCATTTAAGACTAAATTTAAATTATTTAAATATATAGTAATGCCTTTTAGTCTTATTAATATACCTATAATATTTTAATAGATAATTAATAATATACTTTAATAATACCTTAATATCTTTATAGTATATTACCTAAATAATATCTTAATCTTCTTAGATAATAAAAAAGAATATATAAAATATATTTATAAGGTTTTAAAAATATTATAAGATATTAAACTATTAATAGAATTAAAGAAAAGTTTTTTTATATTATAAAAGTAAACTTTTTAAATATATTATTATATTTAATAAAATTAAAATAAAATTAAAAAAAATTATAATAATAATAAATTAAATTAAAAAAAACCTAATAATATAAAGAGAATATAGGCCTTCTTAAGACTTACTAACTATTACTAATAATTTATTAAAGACTTTAATAAGATTACTAACTTAATAATAGAACTTATAAAAAAAGAAAAGATATTTAAATAAAATAATAAGGCATAAAAAGCCTTTATATAGCTTAAGAAAGCTATTTCTAGTAAACTTATTTTAATAATATTTAACCTAAAAAAAGAAATTAAACTAAAAATAAATATATTAGACTTTATATTAAAAAGATAGATTAGTTAATAAAATAATACAGAGAAATTATACCTTATTGCATTTTACTCTTATAAACTATATAAAATAAAACTTAATTACCTAATCTATAATAAGGAATTTTTAGTAATTATTAATTATTTTAAGGAGTTTAAATATTACCTAATAAGAAATAAGTACTAGATTAAGGTATATATAAATTATTAAAATATTTCTTACTTTATTATAATATATAAACTTAACTAATAATAACTATACTATACTAAATACCTATATAAATTTAACTTTATAATTATTTATAGGAAAAGATTAAAAAATAAAAAAGTAAATATAATAAGTTAATAACTAGATTATAATATTAATACTATAAAAATAATAAAATAAGTATTAAAGATAAATAATAAAGGAAAATATAAATTTACTTAATAGATATAAACTTTAGGATAAATATAAGTAATAGTAATTAAAGAAATTCTAAAGAAACTAAAAAAGTTTATATAGGAATTCTATAAATATCCTATATATAGATATTAAGAAGTAATAAAAACTCTTAAATAACTTCTATAATATAGATATAAGGTATAATAAATAATAGTAAAAAGGTTATTAAATAATATAATCTTTATATTAAAATAAAAGTATAATAATATAAACCTTATAAAGAACTTTAACTATTACCTATAGTATAATAACTATAGGACTTAATTATAATAGACTTTATTATAAAGCTATTACTATCTAAAGAACCCTTAATAGGAATCTTTTATAATAGTATTATAGTTATTATAAACTAACTTATTAAGTTCTTATATTACCTACCTTACAGAGAAGATATAAATATAAAAGAACTTATATATATTATCTATAGATATATTATTAGTATATATAGATTACTATTTAAGATTATCTTAAATAAAAGACTAATACTTATATTATAGTTTTAAAATACACTTTTAGTATTACTAGGCCTAAACTATAAGCTTATAATAGTATTTAAAGCCTAAGTAAATAGATAAATAAAATAAATAAATTAAATATTAAAATAATACTTATAATATTATATAAACTATAAATAGGATAATTAAGTTAAAAAGCTACTATATGCCTAATTAATATATAATATTGCTTATAATAAAAGTATAAAACTTATACTAGTATATACTAATTTTAGATTTATATTAGAAATCTATAGAGATTTATAAAAACCTAAAATAATTAACCTAGTAATAATAATTAAAAGTAATAACTTAAAAAACCTATATAATAAACTTTAAATAGAACTTAAATTTATTAGAAAATAAATATAATAATATTATAATCCTAAGAAGGTAAAGAGACCTACCTTTTTAAAGGGAGATATAGTTTACCTATTTACTAAAAACATTATAATAAAATAACTAAGCTATAAACTTAATTTTAAATATATTAAACTATATAAAATTATTAAGAAGGTTTCTAGAAATAACTATAAATTAGACCTATTACTAAAGGTTAGGATTTACCTTATTTTTTATATTTTACTACTTAAATTAGCAGTAAATATAATTTATATTAAAATAATTAATAAACCTATAAAAGTAAAAGGACTAAAATCCTATAAAGTAAAGGTAATTTAAGAAATAAAGATAGTTAATAAGAAAATAGAATATTTAATTAAGTAAAAAAATTACTTAAAAAGTAAAAATATATAAGAACTATTAAAATACCTTATTAATACCTAGTAACTCCTAAAGGACTTCTATTAAGGGCTAAAGAAAGGTCCTAAATAGCAGACTAGTTAATAAGGTTTACTATATCTGCCTTAATTAACTTTACTATAGCATTAGAATTAGAAAATATAACTAGATTTTCTGCCTTTTTATTATTATTTATTGCTTTAAAATTATACTTAAAAGCCTTTAATTCTTTAAATTAAATTAGATACTTTTAATAGTAAAGATATATTAATTTTAATAAATACTTATTTAATTAACACTATAACTAAATAAGTTTCTCCTTAATAGCCTTTTTATTAGCCTTAATATAATTCTTTTTTTAAATTAAATAATTTATTATAATAATTAATATAAAAATACCTTATAAATAAAATAAGAAGTAAACCTTTAAATAATATTATATCTTTTTTATTATAAAAATAACTATAATAAGTATACTTAGAATAATTCTTTTACCTATTTTTTATTATATATTTAGTATAATATTTAATATATAAAGAATAAGATATAATTTTATATCTAGTAAAGGCAATAAGTTTTATATAGGTAAGATAATACTAGGTCTTTATAGAAGATATTATATTAATAATAAAGCAGTAAATATAAATTTAAGTTAAACTTATTAAAGATAATATAAAAGAAAAATAAATATATAAGTCTTAAGAATAAGACTAATAAAAAAGGGAGATTATATTATAATTTAAATAAAAAAAGCACTTATATTATATATACCTTATATTTTTCTTTTAATTATCTATAATTACTAGATATTAAGAAATTCTATAGGTAACTGCTAAGCTATAGTTACTAGTAACTAAGTAAAAACACTAGTAATTCTAGGTAATTACTAGTAATTCCTAAGAATTACTTTATAGTTATTAACTTTAACTATAACTTTACTAAGTATATATATATATTTATTTAGTATTAAATAAAACTTAGCTTATTAGTTATTAATAAGACTTCTTTATCTTAATAAGTCTAACTTATATTATTAATTATTAAGAGATATAATAACTTAATATACTTAGTATAATGCCTTATATATTCTGTAAATATAAACCTAATATAGACTAGTTTACTTATTTAGAAACCCTAATTATTATATATATTAAGTTTATCTTAAAATAGATTATAAATAAAAAAGAATTTTAAATTCTTTTTTTCTTTTAATATAATTTTAATATTATAATCTATATATTAAGATAACTTTATATTTAATTTCTTTTAAAATAATTTCTTATAAATATAATATTAAATAAATATATTTTTAAGTTATTTATTAGATTTTTTCTTAATAATCTATTTTATCTTTTAAAGATTATAGTTTAGTTACTTAAACTATCTTTTAAAAGTTACTATTATTTATTTAATATATTTTATTTTACTTTTATAATACTTATATTAAGTTCCTTTTAAAATAAGTAATATTTTATTACTTTTAACTTTACTACTTTCTTTAATTAAAGTTTAAAATCTTATTTTATTATTATTTAAATTATTTTTATTATCTAAAAGGTAATCTTTATAGTTTACCTGGCTAATTCTCTAGTTAAATTATAAGTTATAGCAATATAACTATAAGTATCCTAAAACTAGATTAAATCTATTTATAGATATAATATTAAAATTAATACCTTAATTTTTTCTATTTATAAAAATCTTAAAGTAATTAATCTCTTAAGTAATTTATCTATTTTTATATTTATAAGCTTATTTTTCTTTACTTTATATAATATAAATTAATTATAAGTCCTTTTCTCTTTATAAGAATTAAAGTTTATTAACTATATTAAGGTTAATAAAGTTTATTACTATATTGCTATTTATAAATATATTTAGCTACTTACCTTTAATTCTAACTTTTAATTATAGGCAGGTTTTCTAGTTATTTTATTTTATAGCTATTCTTAGAGCTTTTATAAGAAGTTTATTTTTCTCTATTTTATTACTTATTTAATACTTTATTATAAATAGTATATTCCTTTTCCTTATAAATAGTTATAACTATATTTACTATTATAGTAATTAATATTATCTAGATATTTATATTAAGTAGTTAGTTTATATTAAAAAGCTACTTTTATTTCTATAATAAGTTTATTAGCTTTTCTATTTTTATTTATAAAGGCAGGTAATTTATTATTTACTTAACTTATATTAAAAGTATTACTTTATATTTTTTCTAGCCTATTTACCTTTAAAATAGTTTTATAAATTTCCTTATTTAGGTTTTCTTTTTTTATATCTTATTTTTATTAAATATATTTTCTTTATTTAGTAATTTATTTATTATTCTAAATATATTTTAAGGCTTATTCTTATATTTTAGTATATACTATAAGTTTAATTACCTAAGTCCCTTTATACCTTCTAGTAATTTAATATCTTAAGGTATTAATAATTAAATAAGGTTTTTACTCTTTATATTTTCTAATTTATATTAAAAAGTAGTTATTTACTTCCTTTTTTTATAAGTATTATAGGCAATAGTATTATATATATAATATCTATAATATCTATTAATAATTTAAGTATTTTAAATACCTTTATAGATCTTTTTTTACTTATATCTCTTTTTCTAGTATTATAAGGTCTTTTACTTTATTTTTAGTATATAACTAAATATAAATATTATTATCTTATTCTATAATAGCCCTTTCTCTAGTAAATTTTATATATTTAAGCACCTTACTATATTAGATATAATTTCTTTTTTTATTATATTATAGTTTAATCCTAATATTTTAGATTATTTAATTTACTTTTTTTCTAATCTTTTTTACTTTAAAGTCTTAAATAGTTTTAAATACTAAGATATAGTTTAAATCTCTATAATATTATTTTAGTTATCTTATAATAGTTTTAATAGAGATATTATTTATAGTTAAGTTAATATTAGGTTTATTATCTAGGTTAAGGTTAACTTTCTTTCCTTTTTTAACTATAATAATAGTTTTTCTTTTTATATTCTTTACCTTTTACTTAAATATAAATATCTATTTAAATCAAATTATTGTTTTTTTTTTTCTTTTTATAATAATTCTTTTTTTTACTTTTATTTACCCTTTCTTTCTTTTTTTTTAATATATTTTAATAAAGGTTTTCTAATATTATTATAATATATCCTAGAATTAATTATTAATTATTAGGGATACTTAAATAATACTTATTAAGTATTTATTCCTTACTAAGAAATAAGTTATATATATATAATTTAATACTATTAACCCTTAAGGTATTATATAAATTATATTTATCTCTTTTTATTATATTAATAAATTAAATAGTTATTTAAGATTTTTTATTTTTTTTAATATTATTAATTTATTTTTTATTTTCTAGTATTAGGCAGTACTTTTAATTAATCTTAATAAGGTTCTTATATTCTAAATTATAATATCCCTTTTTATTATAATTTTAATAGGTAATTTTAAATTTATCTTTTTTTATAAATCTAATAGTTATTAATCTTAATTCTATATTATAGGATATATTATTATTTTATTATCTGCCCTAATTAGTATTATATTATAGTTTATTACTTAATTATCCTTAATTATTTCTATTATAGTAAATTCTTTACTAAAATTATATATTATTAATCTTAATAGCTTATTTAATATAATTAACTAGTATTTTAGGTCTTACTTTTTTATAAAGTTCTATTTAAATAGTTTCTTTAAGTCTATTAAAAAATAATAATATAAATAGTTTTTAATCCTATTTTAGCTTTATAGTAAATTAAAGAAACTTAATTCTATACTTTAAAGCTAATTTAATTTATTTAAATACCTTAATTTTCTATTTTACTTATCCTTTCTTATTAATTAATTTAAAAGCTTATTATAAGGCTTCTTTAAATGCTATATAATTTTTATAAATTTAAAATATCTAAGATTATAGTTTATATTTAGATTTAATAATTATTTTTTCTAATATAAGTTAAAATTACTAGGCTATATTACCTTTAAATTATCTTAAGATATATATAACTCTATTACTATCTTTACTAAACTAGTTTAAAAAGTAGTTTATAAAAACTTAATATTAAATAAGAAATATAGCTAATTTTACTAGGTTATTATTAAATAGTTTAAATATATTAGGTTTAAATATTTTACTTACTTTTTTTCTACTTATAGTAATAATAGTAAGTTAATATATTTTTTAAATTATAGTTTAATAATTAATAGCTTATTATATTTAAAAGGCAATTACTTTAATAAAAGCTTATTTAAGGTTATTTATTTTAGTAATTATATTAGTTATCTATTAATATAGCTATTTAATATTAAAGTTAATATTACTATTAAAATTATTCTCTATATTTATATCTTAGGTTATAGGGTTAATATAAATATTAAATATAATATATTACTAAATAAAATTAACTTAAGTAGCTATTATATTTATATTACTTAATATTATATAATATAGTTTAAATAAAAGTTATTAATATATAATAAGTTAATTCTTAACTATAAATAAACTAAACTATATTAAATTTATTATTAATAGATTATATAAGGTATTATATTAAATAATTATTATAATATTATATTATATTTCTTAATAGTAAATTTAATATATATTAGGCTTAATTAATATAAAGAAGTTTTATTAATAGCTAATAAGCTATTTTTATTTAAATAATAACTATAGTTTATATAATATTAATTTACTAATATTTAGTAATATTTAGTCTTAAATTAAGTATATATTTAATTAGTCCTAGACTATTATTATAATACTTTAGTCCTAAGGTTATTAATTAAATCTAAAAAACTAAAAAGAAATTATTCAGTCTTATTATAATTAATAATTAAAGTAGGGAATTTTATAAGGTATATATAATATAACCGCCAGGGTTATAATAATTAAATAGATTTTAAAAAGTAAAATAAGCTTATAATAGTATTTTTTATAATATTAAATATAATAATAAAAAGCTTATAAGTAAAGAATAAGTTATTAAATTTAAGTTTATTAAACTTAGGTATAAAAGCTTTTATAAAGGTTATTATAAAGCCTAGTTTAATCTATTAAAATAACTTAAAACTGCTATTAATATTATAAAATTAAATACTAAGATATTTATATAAAGCTAGCTTTATAAAAGTAATATACTTTAAAATAAAATCTTTATATAATATATATATATAAATTAAAATATATAAATTAAAAACTATAAAAAAGCTATTATTAATAAAATAAGTCTTTATATATAAATTTAATAAAAAAGGTTACTTTATTAAATATAAGGTATATATTATTATATATAATAACTTCTAGAAAAAGACCTTAAAAAGTATATATATTATAATACTTATAGTATACTTTTTCTAGATTATAATAGCCCTAGTAGTAAAATTTAACCTTAAGATTATATAAATTAATATTAAAAATATATTTATTAATATATTAAAAGGCTAAAATAATAAGCTAGTTATATACTAATTCTTACTAAGGTTTAAGATTATAAAAAAAGTATTACTTTTATAGTATATTTTATATAAACTATATAACTTACCTAAGCTTTAATTTAAAACCTTTATAGTAAAATTAAAGTTATTAAGTCTTATACCTAATATAGAAAAACTATATTTCTTTTACTTAAAAAAAAAGATATTTACCTTATATTCTTTATAAATAATATATTAATTTTTTATTACTAAAATAACCTACTTACTATATATTATCTTATTAAAGGCCTTAAATAATACTTTAAATTTATAAAAAAGAAAAAAGTAAAATAATTCCTTAATATAAAAATTATTTATAACTAAGCTAAATAAATAATTAGCTTATATTATAACTTATATATTAAGAAAATTACTATAAAATTTAATTAGGCTATAAAAAATACCTTCCTAGCTATTTTAATAGCTTTAATTAAATATAAGAAAAGAAAAGACTAAGTAATTAAAAAAAAATTATATTAAGAGAAAATTAGTTTAATTTTATATATAGTAATTATAATTAGGCTAGATATAGCTTTTATTATAGACTATTTCTTAAGATTTTTTACTAACCTAAGTAGATAATATTATCTTATAGGAAATCAGGTTATATATTACCTTTACCTTATATAATTTTTCTATATTATATATAAAAGATATACTAAGTCTTAAGTAATAATAATTATATTAAATACTTTATTTATAAATAATTAAAAAACCTAGAAATTATTATAAAGATATCTAATTAATCTATTTAAAGGTCTTATTATTTAAAAAGCCTTAAAATAAGTAATAGTTATAACTTTAATAACTAAAGTAAAGTTACTTATACTTAAATAAGCAGTAAAAGAAATAATAAAAAAAAAATACCTCTTTAAGGATATTTAATTTAACTTTAAAACTCCTTAAAATATTTACTATAATAATTAATAAACTATCTATCTAGTAATAAATAGTATAAAAATAGTTATAAAATTAAAATATATTAATATATATAATATATAGCTTAAGTAAAAGTTTAAAAAGAAATTATTTACTATAATATATCTTAAAATAAGTAAAATATTTACTAATAGGCTTATAAAGGCTTTTATAAAATAGCAGTTTAAATACTTTTATTTACTACTAAATATATTATAATAAATTATAAAAATAAAAAATAATAAATTAATAATATAATTATATTATAATTATAATTAAATTTATTTAACTAAGCCTATATATTAATAAAAAATAGCCTAGATATTTATTTCTATTTTTATAATAAAACTAATAACTAAGTAATTATATAAATTATATTATAATAGCTATTTATTACTACTAACTATCTATTTATTTCCTTATCCTTATTATTATTAATAATAATAACCTTTTCCTTTAAAAATATATAAAAAGACTTTTTATAGACTATATAATAGTTAGTAGTATAACCCTTATCCTCCTACTTAATCTATAAAGGCTTATAAGATAAGAGACTTTTAGCTAAAGTAATCTTTATATATAGCTTTTAAGATAAGCTATAAGAAAGTAAGATATAGCCAGGAAAATATCTCTTATTTTAAGTAATATTATAAAGATTAAAGTACTTTAGTCCCTTTAGGTAGGCTATATTTATATTAAGAGTTATAATTATCTTATAAATAGTATACTTATTTAAATATAATTATTAATTAAAAAGAATTAGCTTAAGTTAATTAATTAAATATAAAAGATATATTTATAGTTTTAAAGGTATTAATCTTTTTCTTAATAAGCCTTTTATTTATTAACTTAAGGTTAATATAAAGATTAATTATATAATTAATTAATAAAAAAATAATATTATAGCTATATAATAGTTAGTTAATTAAATAAAAGTAGGTTATAAGAAATAAAATATATATAGGCTAATAAGGATATTTAAAGCCCTAATAATACTTATACTTATTAAAGTTAAATATAGTCTTATACTTATTTAATATAGACTTCCTAGTAAGATAACTTAAAATATAACCTTTATATAGAGATAAAAGGTATATAATAAGGTAATAATTTAGCAGGAGATTTTTAGCTAAATATTACTTTTTATTACTAAAGTAAGGATATATAGTCTTAAAGAAACCTAAATAATAAGAAGTATTAAATAAGTAGCTTAAAAAAAAGTTATACCTAAAAGTAAAGGTCTTTTTATATATAATTATAAAGATATAAATAATTAAGTTATTAGGTTTAAAGTCTTTATTTTCCTTATTATTATTATTATTTTTATTATCTTTAAAGTTATTCTTATTATAAAAAAAATAACTAATATAAGCTTAGGTAATATAAGCTATAGTAATATAAGCCTAATAAGCTTATTTAAAGTTTTAAATAGTTAATTTAAAAAGTTAGTGCTTTAATTAATTAAAAGATAATATAAAAAATTAAAAAATTAAAATAACTTACCTTATAAGGTATAAAGGTCTAAGGAATAATAGGTTTATTCTTATAAAAAGAGATAGTAAAGTACTTAAAAAAAAAAGCCTATATAATATAATTAATATATAAAAATAAATAATTAAAATATATAATAACTTTAATTAAAAAGAAAAGGTAAGGTATAAGGCCTAAAGGTAAGATTAACTATTATAATTATATTATAATATATAAAAAAAAAAAAAGAAAAAAAAATTTTATAAAAAAAGAAAATAATAAAACCTTATAGTTTATATACCTTAAGTTTAAAATAAGTCTTATAAAGTAATTTATAGTAATTTATAAGGCTTTCTTTAATTTCTAAGAAATTTAAAGTTTTTTATATACTTTAGTTATAAGATTTTTTCTATTATATTCTTTATAAATAGGGATTTTATTAAGATTATAATTTAAATTACTTATTATAATAACTTACTTAATACTTAATTATAACTAATTAAGCCTTAAGTAAAAGATATATTAGGAAATTTATAGATTAAATTTACTTAATTATATATATCTTAGCTTAAAATCCCTTATCTAGTATAAGGCTAATATAAATTAGCCTTAATCTAACTAATTTAACTTAACCTAAATAAGGTCTCTTAAACCTTATTTATTTGCTTACTTTAGTGCGAATTAGCTGGTCGTCACATTTGCTGATTGCGGCCACGAGTTAATTGATATCTGGCCTGTCGCGTCCTTCGAGTTGTATCTGCTGGTCCTTGGGAACCTCGTGTCGGAATTTTTCCCATGCTGCATAAAGCCTCCGACTCTGCTTGAAACCAGGCGAAAGGTCTGGAGTGGCTTTTTCCGCAAGCTGGTGCGCGAACGCGCTGGCAAGGTACCGATCGCACCAGACGCGAAGAAATGGGTTCTTGACACCGCTGGCGGGACGAATCTCAACGGGAGAGACGTTCGCAACGCATTACAGACAGCCATCACTCTGGCAGAGTTTGAAAGCGAAGAGGACCCGAACTATGATGTCACTTCCGATACAAAACAGTATTGGCTCATGAGTTGGTGGATTCTCAGAAGCCAGTCTCTGTACCTCTGGTATATGAAGACCTTTGGAAAGGCACCCTGAGAATCTGAAGACAAGAAGTTTTATGGTGAAGAAGAGTGTTCAGGTGCTTATGCTGGTGTTGGCGAGTGGAGGCATATGTGACTAACAAAACATACGACGCGCCTGGACGGCAACATAGTCACGATGAGATCTATTTGGCTATGAATGGGGCGCGGTGGGTCATGGACCTTCAATTTGTAGAATTAGCGGCCGGGGTCCCATCGACAACCAACAAAGCCGTCATCGTATAGGGGTCAGTACATCAGTTTGTGGCTGTTGAAAGCACTGAAAACGCAAGTTCGAGTCTTGCTGACGGCAAATCTCTTCTTTTTGTTTCTCTTCACCTGGAATGGATTCGCATCGAGTTTGTGTTAACTTTTTATCTTTGCCCAGAAATACCTCAGCATGTCTTATTCTAGGCAGAGGGAAGATTGATTGCCGAAGACATGGTAAAAAGCAGCTGATTGAGTTTTTGGCCGAGCTCGTATCGCGCATGCTGGACTTGGTCAACAGGCCGCTTTTGTTAGTGTCTCAACCCACGCGTTTGTCGAATCAGTACGCCGGCGCTCTCTTGAAGTGCAGTTGCGAGAGAAATGAGCCACTGTTTCTAAGTCCCGGAGAAAATGTATTCTCAGAAACCTTTGGAGCAAAATGTCTCACAGCATCTGGCAATACATTGTCGAATTGACTTTTGAGAACAACATTCTCATCATGGTGCCGGGTAAGTAATGATAATAATGCTGGCGATCTGTCTCCTATGTTGAAACAAATCTCTGTGCAAGCGACCTAACTAAACCAAGAAAGAAGTAAAGGAAAGAAGTTTTATCTTCGATAGATGTTTATTCCTTCTAATAGATCTTGTGTAATTCTTCAGACTTGAGATGTGGATAGTGATAGCACCAGAGCTGTGCATCAGCTGCAGTCCCTGGCGCCTCCAAGTCTCCAAGAGCACCGATTCCGCCGTCTCAAAACAAGTCAGCTAAGCGTAATTGGTTTAGTGGTAAAATTCTCCGTTGCCATTCGAGCAGCGTCGGGGAGCCCAGGGTTCGATTCCCTGATTACGCATTTCTTTTGCTGTTTCTGCATCTTTTTGCAATTTATTGTAACTGCCGACATCTCCCCTCGTTCTATCGAGTTGTTTTGAACTTTGTTGACAACGCGTCGTGAAGTCTAAATTGTCGCGTGGCAGCTTACCCTACAAGAGTCAACCGTGCTGTGGCTGCTGTGGCGCAACTTTCTTGTGGCGCCTTCACCATAATGGGCTAGGCCGTTTGTAGATCTTACCTCACTTTAGTCATCGCGAACATGGATCGTATCAAGGACACTCTGTACGACTTCAGCCTCCCTTGATTCACCTCGTCATTTCAAACTCTCACTCAACGTTCCCCCTCATCCCGCGCCAATTGAAGCCAGTCTCATTGCGCGCGCATGAATGCTTCCAATCGCTAGATCACGACAATCCGTCAGCATGGGCGGGCAACAGCCGGATCTGCTGCCTCGCTCCGAGCACGAAGATAAGCCCTCATCGTCAGCCCCAGCCTCGCGCTTCAACAGAGACAAGATCAGATGCCTCGACGGCTTGCGCGGAATCGCATGTCTTCTTGTCTTCAATTATCATTTCTTCTGGCCATGGACGCCTGCTATCATGCTAGGCTATGGCGCATTCCCTCCGCGTGCGCCTGAGCCGTATTGGGGATTGCAGTCGTTACCAATTATTTGCCTTTTGCATCGTGGACGTGCTATGGTTGCCATTTTCTTCGCCATCTCGGGTTATGTTATTTGTCGCCATATTCTCCGCTTGATCCATGAGCGCAAGCTCGATACTGCTTATCAGAAGCTTGCCTCATCTGTTTTCCGACGTGTCTTTCGCCTCTACATTCCACCCACCATTAGCATGTTCCTTGTCGCTGTGCTAGCTCAAATCGGTGTCTTCAAGTCCGAGTTCGCCATTTACAAGGGTCCTGACTCTCACTACATCAATGCGACAATTACTCATGCCGATTTGGCTGAGGGTAGCTTCTGTGCTAATGGAACTGCTGTGAGAGGAGCTACAGGTATTGCGAATTACTTGGGAATAGAAACCACTGCGTATCTCCGCAATACCACCGGATACCCTGAAGGAAACACCACAGAATGGACGGACATGCTCCTCTGCGTCAATCATACAACGCGATCGTATGGACCTTCTCAACTCTATACCTTGGAATCCGAGTATGAGGCCCAGTTCCCCAAGAACGACACCAATTCCACCAAGCTTGTCAAAGACACCACCAGTATGGAGAGACTCTCAGCTCTCAGCTACCTCGATGACGAAGACGATCTGGATCTCACCTTCGGTAATGCCACCAACGCCACCAACCCACTGAACCTTACTTGGGTTCAGATGGGAGGCTCATGGGAAGAGCATCCCTTCATCCACCCGAACTTGACATACGCGATGAAGAACTTTACCAGATCCTACGCCGAGTGGGCCAACCCCTTCAACTTCGGTCACTACCATACACGCTATGATCCGCATACTTTCACAATCCCGATGGAGTTCCGTGGCTCGATGGTCATCTACATCTTCCTCCTCGGTACAGCTGCCATCAAGGCCAAGTGGCGAACGAGAATCGGCTGCTTCCTCTCTGCGTACAGTCTCTTCATCGGACGATGGGACATGGCGACTTTCTTGGGAGGTATGTTGCTGTCAGAGCATGATGTTCGACGTTCATCAGATCTGCCACCATCGGCTGCTGGCGCGAAGGGCCGGGGAGGGGATTTCCAACGGACGACAAAGGGAACGGCGCTACGGTGGGCTGGTATCGTCTTGGCGTTGTATTTCTTGTCGTATCCCGACTCTGGTGCTGAGTACACGCCGGGTTTCGCCTATCTTTCGACCTGGGTACCCAAGTACTACACACCGCTGTCTGGATGGATGTTCTACGAGGCGATGGGCGCCGTGCTCCTCGTTGCGTGCATCCTGCGAAGTCCGGTACTCGTTCGCTTGCTTGAAAGTCGCCTCCCTCAGTATCTCGGCAAGGTCAGCTTCTCACTGTATCTCGTCCACGGACCTGTCTTGCATAGCTTGGGTTTTTGGATTATGCCGAGACTGTTCGACAGCTTCGGAAAGACGGGCGGGTACGCGATCGGTTGGGTTGTTCTGCTGACCATCACGTTTTACTTGACGGATCTGTGGAACAAGAAGATTGATGGTTGGAGTGTGACGGTTGGAAGAAGAGTGGAGAAGATGCTTTCTGAGGACTGAGCTTAGGTGACGTTACTATGAAGTTTGGTGGTAAACAAAAGAAGGGGCGTGTGAAGGGAATCACAGGGCCGTCGGGTGATTGACGGCGGTGACATGTAGAGTATTGCATTTATGCGTTTTGCATCTGGAGAGTGCTTTCTTGGGTTTTATATCAGTTCAAAAATGCGAATAACAAACTTGTAAAGCATGTACCTCGAACGTGGCCGTTGGGCGGGCGCATGTTGCACCGCATTTGAAGTTTCGAAGTTAATCCAGGCCCCGGTTTCGGCAACGGTTGAGGTGCAAGCAAAACCTCAAGGTCGGCAGTTGAGCTTATCCGATCCGTCTTTGACATGAGGCAGTTGATCTGGGCGTCAATGGTGACGAGTATCCATCGCACGTACGTTCGTGTGACAAGCAAGCCCGGCTCTCGTTAAGGCAAGATCGTATCATCAGCATCGCATCATGGATAACTAGCAATAAAGTTGAAGCAACCCTTCTTCTTTTTGGAATGTCCTGGGCCCAAGTTCGCGATTCTGACGATGCGACGTCGTTGTTCTTACGTCACCCCCACTGATGGACCCAGCGATGTCGGCCCCATCAATTTCTTCAGATCGCAACGCACTGACATCATCACCATCTCAGATTCTCGCTTCCTTCATCAACCAAAAGTTCTGCAAAAAATGGCGCCTCAGCCCTCACTTCTCGCGGCCACGGCCAAGGTGCGATCTATCCAATCGTGCAATGCGCTCGCTAACATTCGCAGCTCAACAATGGCCTCATCATTCCCCGCATCCAACTCGGTCTCTATATGATGTCTACCAAAGAAGCCACCGACGCAGTTCGCCAGGGCCTTCTCATCGGCTACCGCGGGTTTGACTGCGCTCAGATGTACCACAATGAGCGCCAAGCCGGCAAAGCCATCAGCGACTTTCTCGCCAGTAGTGAGAACACGGCTGGTCTGAAGCGCGAGGATATTTGGTACACCTCCAAGCTCGCCAGCTGCGACGAGTCGTATGATGCTGTGCGGCGATCTGTCAAGAAATCTGTTGAGGCTTCGGGTTTGGGATACATTGACTTGTTCCTCCTCCACAGTCCATATGGTGGAAAGAGAGCCAGGCTGACGAGCTGGAAGGCACTGGAGGATGCTGTTGATGCGGGTGAGATTCGTGCTGCTGGTGTGAGCAACTTTGGCTCCGCTCATGTTAGTCTCATTTCTCTTGCCGCGCAATGAAGATACTGACACTCTCAAGATCGAGGAACTCATGGCTTCCAACCCTCGCATCCCTCCCGTGATCAACCAGATCGAAGTTCACCCTTTCAACACCCAGGAAAGAATCCGCGCCACCTGCGCCAAACACAACATCGCCATCGAGGCCTACGCTCCTCTCGCGCGCGCTGAGCGCATGGATCACCCTGCCATTATCGACATGGCCAAGAAGTACTCCGTCACACCTGCTCAAATATTTGTCAAGTATGGCTTCCGACCTGTACCGCGTTTTGTGTACTGACGTTGTCTAGGTGGGGTCTTCAGCATGACTTCATCACTCTACCCAAGAGTACCAAGCAGAAGCGTATGATCGAGAACGCAAGCGTTGATGGGTTTGAGATTTCGGAGGCTGATATGAAGGAGCTGGATGGTTTGGATGAGCATTTAGTTACAGACTGGTGAGTATCCCCATGTTCGAAATTGCTTGAGTTGAAGACTAACAACTGTACAGGGACCCAACTGACGCGCCCTGAGTTCCTTTCCACATGACCTCTTCCATCTTTACATATATATACAATTGGTAATCTCATGTTCTGACATCGAAGTGGAAGTTTCCAGTATCTTTCCTTTTGCCCTGGTTCTTGAACTGAGTGATTGGGGTCCCGGCAAAGTACGAACAAACACGCAATAAAACAACTGGTCAACCCCAGGACTTGGTCACGAAGCGGCAAGGTTAAATAGAGAAGTCGCAGTCTGTCGAAGAAAGTCTAAATACAATATGGATTCCGCCTCGTAAAAAAACGGCACCAGATCTCATCCGATGGTCGACCACTACAAATAATGAGTAAACAATCTAAACCGACTTTTACGAAGACACGAACTTCCTCACAGCATTTCATTAATATCTCTCCGTATCTTGAGTCAAGACCAATGGCTGAGGGCTCAACCTCGGATTTAGATACATCTCAAGATTGTAAGTCTTCAGCTCCCACTACATCTAATCCATGACAAGTTTCGTAATCGAAAGGTAGAACATAGTATACCAAGGGATAAGCATACCTCATTGACTATGGTTCGTCTGGAAGCAGTATGATGTCGTTGGGTTCAGTAGGTACGTCTTCGAGATGGTGACATGAGGGGAGGTCGGGGTCGACGCTGGAGGGACTGTGTTGACGAGGGGAGGCTACGAGAGGTGGCTATCCAAGTATGTCAGCAAGTCTCGGTATTGTCTAGACAATATTCCACTCACAGCGACGGCCGGGCCACTCCAACGGCAGTCGTCTCGTCTTCTTTCCATACCAGTATTAGCAACCTAACATGGGATATCGGTCATCCCCGAGGTGAATATGAAGAGGCCTCATAGAGTAAGGATTGGATACTTATGGGCTTGGTTGATTAGACATGCTGTTTGCCGACGGCTCGATCGACTACGGCGATGTTGACCGTCGTGCTTCTTGCACGTGCAACAGAGAATTCGGTTGCTTTCTCTGAAAGTGTTGGCGATATGCATGTCTCTGAGAGATCTTTGGTATCAATAGATGATAAATGTGGTGACGGAGTTGTTGCAGGAGAAGAGGAGGAAGGTGGACGAGGGCACTCTCGACATGGAACTGTGATCAAAATATTCCGTGAGCACGGACCAACTGGACGTCGCGGATCCCAGCTCCAGGTGTGATGCATCGTCGAGGTTCAGCATTCAAGGCAGCTCTTCCATTCTCGGCGATTAAAAGAAGTTTGAAGTCATCTCGACCCTCAGCTACAAAAGTCCTTGGGTAAGTTTACGGTAGTTTTGTAAAACTAGGGATAATTTGGTGTAGTTGAGTATCTTAGGATTCACACTTTATCACAATATGTCATTAACTCAGGGCCTTTTTGTCAAGTCTTGCTTCAACCACACCAAGGAAAAAGGACAAAAATTGCAACTTGAAGTAGGGAAAAAGAATGAAACACAATCGAATCAAGCTTGTTGTGTATCCAGATGAAAAGTGACGAAGACCTCTGAGAGATTTTGCAGTTGAATGCCTCGACCCCGACTCGAACTCTGTCCCATATTGTAAGAAACGGGAACCAGTGTGCAGCTATTGTGGTTTCTGATAAGTTGGCCCGTGCGTACGCGTTTATTTCAAGAAATACCGTGAAGCTCTTCTCTTCTCTTCTCTTCTTTCCTCCTCCTACAACATCGCCGCCACCGTCTTCCGCCGGTAAGTACCCCTTTTCCTGGGACATTTCGCCTCGAAATGCCCAAACCATTCGTATTACGCTACTGACTAGTGTGAGCAGCGTACGTATCTAATGATGCTCATCTCTCCTTTACCCCAAAGTTTGGCCGCTGACGTGTAGTTCTTCGCGATAGGTGTTTTTTCAGCCACAAGCTGTGAGTTGATTTCGCGTTGGGAAGAGATGAAAAGCCTGCTAACATTCTTGCCTGTGGTAGCTCGATTTTCTTCCCCAATTTGTGAGTTCCTCCCCTCGATCGACTTTCAACTCCTGGGAGTCCCTCAGAAGTGTTCAAGCTGACTCTTCTTCTAGCCAAACAATCGCCAAGTATGTTTAGATTTAAACTTTGAAGCAGTTGACATTCTCGTTTGCTTACATTTTGTTAGCATGGCCAAAAAAAAGCCCGTAAGTGTCCAAATGCCTGCTCTCTCTCTTCATAACTGTCCCAGAGAGGACCGGAGATCTCAGGTTAGGTTGCTAATACTGATATAGACTCAGACCGAGAAGACTGCCGTAGGAGATTTCAATCAACAGATCCTCGGCCAACATACTGACAACGATTCAGAACACCAAGGCAGCCCCCGAGAAGGGGGGAAAGGTAAGCGGTCATCACTCAACTCTTACAAGTTCTTGATGCTTACCAGAATTGTTTGTTTAGAAGCGCAAGGCTGTATGTTATCCCTAATGACCGACAGATCAGTGTTATATATGCTTGGCTATTGACACGATTCAGTCTGAAATCACCCAAGATGCTGGCCCGGCCGCCCCCGTAAGTTGCAAGATTGTCTTGACAGTATTTAAGACTTACTGACATGCTTGGGTAGCCGCCTCTTGTTGCCTCAGTCCCCTCGGCTGAGGCCCCCTCCGCCCACCCCTCCACCCCTTGGGTTGGGCTCCCAATGCCCAAGGGCAGAGTAAGTCATCCTCCTTGTTCCCTGCATGTTGGCAAGACAGCCTTGGTCCACGCTCAGAATGCGGTAGGGAATTGCGCTAACATTTCATAGCCCCAGCGCCAGGTCCGTACCATAAGCTTATGTCTTACAGTTTCTCTAATGACCATTGGCCACTAAACGTCTTCCAGCACTACCACAGCGAGTTGGCCGTACGTCTCACGCAACACCCCACTTTTGTCAAGTCAAGCTTACTAATCGTTCTTATTCCATAGTACCAGGAGGCTCTCGCCGAGGTAAGAAGTCCCAGCGTTCCTATGAGTTGATACGATGTCTGACAAAAGCACAGTTCACTCAAATCCGCCTGGATGTAAAGTATCCTGCAAGTCGTTATTTGAAAGAGATCTGACACATAGACTTTCACAGTTCAATGACGCCGATGTCTCCGTACGTTTACAACTCACTTTTGCCACCCTTACTTCTCAAAAGTTGAACTACTAGTGACATTTTATATAGTGGATCAAGAAGGAACAGGTGCGCCTTGAGAAGCGCCTTGCGAAGGTCACCGAATGGTGCGAAGTAAGTACTATGACACTAGTTTCGGAAATTGTTATATATATTGACGTATTGATAGAAGGACGCCGATCTCCTCGTCGTGAGTACATCGACCCCCTCACCCTTATATTGATCTGACCTAGCCGTTTCCCTTACTTAGGAAGCCCAGGAGAAGATCGAGGTCTGTACTCATCTTGATATACATACTGAACGAACCACTGACAAAACTCAGGAGCTCAAGGATGAGGCCGCGGCCGAGGCCGTCGCCAACCAAGTAAGTTGCAACACCAATTTGATCGATTCATACTAACTGTGTTCAGGACTGGGTCGGACAAGCTCGCGTAAGTAACAGTTTGTCTAGTGTCGTTTTTGACAGTGATTGACAGGTTGGAACTGTAGCGAAAGAGAGCTGCTGAGAGACCTGTCGCTGTAAGTAGTATTGCTGCTAGGTAGTCGTATTATACTAACATCAAAGAAGGGTGGTGCTGAGGCCGAGGGCGTCGCGCCCGCTTCTGAAGTGAGTAACTGCATGACTGGCTTTGGAATGACGAAGACTGACATCCTTCTAGTAAATCTTCTCTATCAAGTGTGAATTGACCTGCTGCCCTTCTCTTGAATCCATGCTGACATGTTTCAAGTGAGGCAAGCACCAGTACTGATACCACTACCGCATTTGACAACCCGGTTTAGGACTGACTCCATCTTTCTAGTGATCAAAATCCCGTAGGTGAGTCAGACACTATGCCCAATGGTCATGAACTTATTGCTAACCTTCTTCCAGTAGTTTTTTACGTATGAGTAAGATTCTTGGGCCGGAACAGTTTTCTGTCCGGTAGCTAATCTCGGTACAGATCAATAAGCGCCACGGGGGCACAGCCCCGCGCGCAATGGGGAAACCTCAGGCAGCCTGATGCCCAGTGACATGCTGTGAACTCACAAAACAGGTCGTGCCGTAATCGCAATCAGTTTACAGACTGAAGTGGATTTGATGGCTGAAACGGTCAATTCCATGGTAAGTACGCTTTGTCCTTTGTTGTCGCTTGACTAACCAAGTTTATTAGGCTACCGGTTCATCTTGCAAGTGCGATCTCCCTCCTCATTTATCCGTATCAACAACTCTACAACGGTCGGTCTGCCCCCCTTCCTTTGAATGGTCTTGTATCAAATGCTAACGATTGTCTCACTGTGTCATTCCTGACGAACGGATCACGAACCGGCGCTCGAGTGTAAGAGTACGTTGCGAGCAGGGGTCAAGCACAAACATGGGGGCAGTCAAGGTGAGGGCTCATCACTACATCTTGTGACGATCATGGGCTAACAGGCTTTAGGTGTGGAAACGATTTTAATCGCGAATCGTGGATGCATAGATACGCGGTAATGCCAGATTGGCAAGACTCTTCCGGCGATCAAGGCCGTGGAGGGTTTTGTCTCAATAGGTCATCTGACCGCCTCGACTAGTCAACACGGGACTACAGTCATATAACCAAGCCCTTTTCGCCATCTTCGAAGTTCACATCGGCAGGTGATCTGCAAGACAACACTTGGTATTTTTTCTGGGTGGTGCGGGTTTACTGGCGGAAAGAAGCGGACGTCAGGTGTGGGTTCAGGGGTAGGAAATGGACAGGATTTGAAGTTATCAGGTGGAAGCTCATCATCGAGAATTGGGAGAGATCAAATTGAGGGAAACTCCTATTGATTTTGGAGGATGGAGATCAAGTCTGATTGTGATGTTTTGTTTGGCAGGGACATGTCTTGCAACCCTCGTTGAGGCATCATAAGCTTTAGGTATTAATCAATACGCATGGTCAGGTTGATCCGACCCAAGGACTTTCCGACAGACTTGGTGCCACCTAGTTTGAGAAAAGAGCTGGCCTAAGCGATTTCCCAGAAGAGCCAAAGTGAGAGATACTTGGTAATAGTACCCAGAATAGGTCTATAAAGATACTCAATCGGCCGGACCCTCTTCTCGTGCCTGTTGGCTACCTCTCGTGTGTCGTCGTTCGTCTTAACGACAACCTTGACCTTCTCACAACAATATCGAAGTTGCGATGAATGGTAAGGCCTCGGGTATTGGAGATTGATAAGCAATCTGTAAAAAAAACTGATCACACGCGCCAGTGTGCTTTCGAGACTTCCCGTGAGGACGAATACATAAGTAGTCACAGTCATAAAATCATCTGCCATATTCGTTTTCTTATCTATAAAGACGGTTATATAAGCTCTAAATCTGCTTTCTTTCGTTTATGATACTGTTTTGAGCCTTTAATACAGAACTAAAAGGCCCACGGAAGGTTGTAAGAACACACCTAGTGTGTGGGAATGGGGGCACACAGCACCAAAAGTTGGAACCATGCCTTTTCGTCCTAGGAGGTCCCGCATAGTATAGTGACAAGAATAACCTTTGCGAAGAGCTTGTTACACTAGATCTGATTGCTTTCCACCTTTCAGTCCCTAGATATCATGTTTGAAGCAGTTGCGATTCGTGTAAAGATGGAATGCATAAATAGTAATTTCCTTCAGGAACGGGAATAGGGGATATATTATGAGGCCAATTTTACATCGCCACGCCTCGTGAGAGTACACAACACATTTCGCACTGTAGCAGCCCGTCTTGACATCTATGTTGACCTTTTGTATATATCAAAAGCCTAGTAGCCCTGCGCAGCTGTTGACAGCTGGCAAACCTCTGCCTCCCTCCCAAAATGCCCCTGACCGCACGACACTCGCGGGAGGTGAGCTCCTATTGTGAAAATTCCTTTTCGTAAGAAGATTTTCTTTTCTTCCCCTTCTCACAGCATTCATTTCATCACATTTGCATTCATTCTACCACATTTCTGATAATTACACTCTTATCAAAACATCATGGATGCCACGAATGCACAGCGACGCGACGAGCTCAAAGCCCTGATTGACCAACGCTTCCGGGGTGCTGTCAGCTACCGCGCTTACAGACGCTTGAAGGATGCGGTGGGAAATCACCAAGAGCAGCCTTTCGAGGTGCCCGATCCTTGGCTTCAATTTTCTCCAATCGACGCAGGGAAAAGGCGGAAGAACATGTCGAATATACGGGCAATGATTCGAACGCTTGACCCGAACTTCGAATTACAACATCGCCATGCTGTTGCCATTATGATGGCGCACCCTGACATGCTTGGCTCCCTGGGATTACTGTCACATGGAAGACCGCCTAAACTCCTGCTGGATACTCTCGATACTGTCTATAAATTTCAAAGGCACTGTGAGTAGTGATACCGGACTTCTTCAGTTTCATCCTGTTAATGAGTTCTCAGTTTTACAACAGAATGCGCCAGAAGAAGGCGAAGGCAATTCAGGCGACGTCCAGCAGGCAGATGGGCAAGCAGACAGCTCCTCGACAACCCGAAAGTCACGCAGCAAGGGGGAAAGGGAGGAATGCTACCAGTACGATGGGGGCATGTGCATAGTAACAAAGACGGCTCACCCACATGTCTGCCACATCGTTCCGTTTTCCTTCAATTCCTCCCAAGCCAACGCTGAGAAGACCAAATCCTACATTGACGCCATCGGTGTAATGTTTGGACAGAGGTTTCAGGATCGGTGGATGGGTGTAATCGCCAACCCCCATCCCCATGGAAGAGGTTACTCTGATAAGCACTGGAACATGCTTTGTCTGAGCCCTCAGTTGCACGACTGGTGGTCAAGAGGTTACTTTGCGTTCAAGTTTATCAAGTCTGTACAATACGAATTGAATGCCATGATTGTGCTAGAGTTTGAGTGGATGCCCATAACTACCTTCAGCTATCATGATCGAAAAGGTGTAACCGCGCATTGGGATGGCATTCAAGATGCGCTTCGACATCATCATGCCACCCAGGCCGACGACCCTACCACCCCTTCCCCGTTCCCTGGAGACCATCGTCAAAGGGCTCCTGGACTTGTAAAGGCTTTTCTCGATAATGGGGAACCACTTGCAACGGGGCACAGACTCATCGTCTGGAGATCGCAGGAAGTTGTGGGGGCTTTCAGGGCAATGATTGATTTGCAGTATGCTGCTATCAAGATGTTAGCTCTCTGTGGTGGTGCAGGCAACCCTGACCTGCTTGGAAAGGACGATGACGACGATGACGTGGCTGGTGCGTCGGTCAGTAGCTTCAATGCTTTCGTCCAGACTGCGAACAGCACGGAAGAACCGGATGTCCAGCTTGATGGTCTCCGAATCTAGACGTGCTTCGGAATGCTCCGTTCATTCGGTTCAACGCGTACCTGAGCGTCCAACAAAGGAGCCGGGTCAGTAGGATCTTGGCTGACTAGCAAGATCCGGTTGAAATGGTCTTGTACCTACAGCATTAAACCCCATTGTCATCTTGTGCAGAAAAGACTTTTGGGGCTGGCCCTCTCTCCTGGTTCGGAAGGGAGAGGTGCTGGCGGGCGGAGAAGTCGGACTCTACAACCTCCACGTGGTGCCGCCTGGGAACCTGTTGATTACCAGAGCCAATGTAGAGACGCATTCTAAGACAGCCAAGGTGAGTTGCAAGTTCCCTGTACCCTGAGGCAATTCACATCCAATGGATAGCTAAGTCGCCACCCCATCATCGTTATCGCAGGAACACTCTCGGAAAGTCTCTTATACAGTGCCCCTCACTCAGGAGGTCTACCATTTCTATCACGACCGAATCATTACAATAAGGGTCTGAAGTCCACCACGGGTCTAAAGCAAGCGCGCATCATGAATCGATTATCAAACATGTCATTCAATAAGGAAGGGCCCCCATGGTCGCATTGGTATAAGGTATGGCACCCAGTTCAAGTTACGGTAGAATCACTGGCGACAGATTGGCGGTGGTAGAAACGATATGCTGACAATTGGGACACGGCTCTCCGTATAATTTCACCTCTCAATGAGACGAACTCACCTTTGATACGACCACACCACGACTCTGCCTTGTTGCTGAGCTCACCGGAGTATCCCAAACAACGGTATTTTCAGGGTTATTGGAAGGACTTTGGGTGCACCAAGACCAGGATGAAACTTCGGTGGTCGCGTTGTCCAATGGAAGTTAGATGCCGGCATCGCCGGCAAAGATTGCTCTCAGGTTTCTGCCAACATGAAAGTACACTCACGTTTGAGGCGTGCTAGGTGAGCCGTCGGCTGTGAGGTCTATCAAATGTGAAGAAATTCCAAACACCTTGGACTCGATGGTTATTTGAAACGGCAAACGCCATGTGCCTGTGGATATTTGCCGATGACCGACCGCTCTGCTTGATTCCCTCTAAGCAGTTTTGATCTCCATAAATGTAGTAATCAATTCAAAATATCATCGTATAAGAGAGTCACAGGCGCATCTGATCTTTGAAATTCATATTCAACTTCAATTGGTAGGGCCACGGTTGGTTATAAAGCCAACATACTGAAAACCCCCAATTAGCTTCTAGTTTTTGGAAGGCTGGCCGTGAGTGTCTTTGCTTGATCTATCCAAGGCTAATTAAATTGGCGAGCACTTAACCAAACTAACTTGACCTTTTCAAGGTCTCTTGAACCTCATTTATTAGCTCACTTTGGTGCGAAGCTGGTCGTCACGTAGAAATTGGTTATTTATTACGGTATCATGTCAAAAATGTTCGCTGAATGTGTCATTTGCAGCTGAGGCTTGTGGCTGAAAGCTTGAATCAGCAGACAGAACTTAGCTGGTCGTCACCAAGTCAAATATCGAGATTAGGCTTCAGTTATAGGCTTAACTCGGAGTGAGTTATTCAAGTATTGCCGAGCTGAACTGCGTGGCAACAGGGATTGCTCTCTTGGAAGCATAGCGTTGAAAGGATTCGTCTTCCTCGCGTGCGGAGAATTGGGCTCTATTAAAGACTGCGTCGACAGCGATTCGTGACTTCGGCATCAGACATTGGCAGGGAGAACGAGCAGTGTCTTTGTTCTATACTAGGTACACATCGTTTATAAACATCTGGAACAGACACGGTCATGTCCAGAAACGAAAATCCACGCATCACGTACCATCCACCAGGACCACCACCCATCCCTACTGAGTCAATTTCACCATCGTTATTGGATGAGCTCGCCCTTTGAAGCTTCACGGGCATAGCGCAACTTGAGCCCTTCATAACAGCCCAAGAACAATCCGTTCCCCACAGCAGCTGCTACGCAAGTGACAGTTGCACCTCTGAACAGCCCTGAAATCCCATCTCTTATCAAGATGCCTTTGGCAATGGTAATAGGGCCTCTCGCAGCGGGCTTTCTAGCTCTCTCGCGGCTTAGCGAAGACGTGAACAATGCTTCTGGCTGCAAATGATGACTCGGAGGACCGACTTCTGGCAACCGCATCCTGGTTTTCACGACGTCAACAGGAACAAATAGAAGCGAGGCTATTGAGCCGCCGATGCCAGCAGTGATTCCGCTGACTTTGACTTGTTCCGCTATGCTATCGGAGTTCTTCGATCTCCAGAGCCAGGCGCCTTTCAGATACTCGTAAATAGAGAATGTGAGGCTGGTACGTGGCAGATTTCCAGCTACCAAGACCGTATAGCCTGTCCATAGCTTCAGGGGATGCCTTGCGAAGTGCTTGAGCGAGGCCAACATGGGATTGCGCTGGACACCGCCTTCTGAGAATCTGGCGACTTGCGCGTTCTGCTTGAGGACTTCTGACGGGTTGATGATGGCGCAGGCGACCATATCAGCCAGCGCGCTGCTGGCGGCATGAACAGCTGTCTGAGACAGACTCCCGGGCTTGAGACCCTCCTCTGGCTGAAGAGCAGTCTTGGACGTTTCGTAGATGGTGAAGAAAGTGACAGAGGCAGGGATGGTCGTGACGACAGTTGGTGTCAAGCCGCGATAAAGGCCTCGGAACAGCGCCGGCTGGAGTTTGCCCTCGTGGCTCCGGTATTTGGGCACATATTCGGGGGATTGGATGCGTGTGATGAGAGTATCAAATGGGTGCACTACAAATTCAACGCTCAGTGCAGCGAAAGCAGCGGCCTGTCATAGTCAGTATTGCTGTGCCGCTCAGTATATGGGATGCTCACCAAAGATATGTCCGTAGCATCCGCGTTGGTTGGGGCGGACATCAATCAGAACGTCTGAGATGATTGACCAAGAAAACGCTCAAGTGGGCTGAACCTGACGACGAGGAACTGTTGGTTTGGGAGCGATGAGCAGATTTCCAAGCCCCGACCATTGCTCAGTCAGGCCTGGCGTTCGGCGCAAGATCAACGACGTCAACATCGAAGGTTGGAGGAACGGAACGCGCTAGGGTATCGCCCCAACAGCGGAAATGGCCAAGCAAAACATCAGCATTCTTTCTTGGCCCATAACACATAAAGTGTCTTCCGCAAAGCGATATCTCGCGAGTAGCAGTTCAAAGCTGGCTTTTGAAGAATCTAGAAGATGCTGGCCTCGAATGAGCATCCCATGCTCTCGGGCTCTCAATTGTTACAGGCCAGGTCCAGGCTCCAGGCGTTCAGTGCTCAGCAGTCGCAATCGGGTTAGCTAATCACAACGCCCCGCAATAAGCAGCATGCAGAACTCTTGACTTCAATTCATCTCACGCTCACCATGACTCGATCTCAGTGAAATTAGAGCGCGCCGCTCTCTGACGATCGCATTTCCTCTTTGCACTCATACCAACACCTCTCAAGTCTTTTGCGCTTCAGTTTTTCCTGCTGATGAGTGAACCAGACCCTCGCCGAGCCTTTGTGAGGCGGAAGAGACAACAAGTTGGCAGAGCCTGTGACGGTTGTCGACTCCAACGAATAAAATGCGACAATAGCATTCCGTGCCTCAACTGTCGCACGCGTGGTCGCGAGTGCAGTAACAAGAATGCGTCTACTGTGTCGACTCTTCCTCAAGCGCAAGATGAGATCGATAAACTGAGGCGTCGGGTGAAAGAGCTTGAAGCTCAACTTTTGCAGGCGCGTAGTAGCGACACGCCCGCTTCACAGCAACAAGAACCGACACCGCCTGGCGGATCACCAGCTCTCACCAGACCAGCGACCCAGGAAAGCACCAAGACGAAATTTTGGGATGGCGTGTACCTTCGCCCAGCACGATCGCCGCACAGCGCGTGGTTCGGACCTTCGTCACTTTACTTCTTCATTCACCGACTCAGCACATTTCTCAGCGCCCAAGCCGACCACATGCTCATTCACCTAGCCAGCAACCTCGAACAGTTGGGCCAGTCAACCGCACCACAAGATTCTTCACGGCTGCTGGCTCCACTCTCGCGTGCCAACGAGGAAGGCTTTTATCTCACCCCGGTCCAGGAAGGGTTCTTCATCGACCTGTATTGGGAGACCTACCATGCATGCATCTATGCCGTGGTCGATGAGGCAAGCTTCAAGGCGCAGTATCAATCGCTCTACGTTGACGTGCCAGCCGGATCACCGAGAAGACCGTCCGCATTGGTGGACATCATACTCGCTATGTGTATGCAGTATCACACATCGGCGCTCCCATCCGGCCAGCAAGGCAATATCCTCGAAGACAACGATGCAACAATGGCCGGTCGATGGTACTACCGAAGAGCGCAGACACTCTTGGCTTGTGAAGTCGAGAGCCCATCCATCTCAACTCTTCAATGCCATTTGCTCTGCGCTTTGTACGTCTGCGGGGGATCCTTTCACAACATGGCCGACACAACCATTTCCCTTGCTATCCGGACAGCCTACATGTTGGGCTTGCACCTGGATCCGCCGCCCACAATGCCACGACACGAGCGCGAATTCCGACGACGACTATGGTGGTCCGTCTTCGAGGCTGATTCCAAAGTCGGTATGAAAGTCGGCCGCCCGTTCCTCATTCGCGACTCATACATCATGCCTGAACTACCCAGCGATACTCTTGAGGCAGCGATTGAGTCAGGCTCGGCATTTCCTCCCATCGGAGATAATGCGACGTGGCTCAGCCTGAACTTGCAGCGGACGAAGCTGTACCAAACCGCAAGAGCTCTCAATCAAGCATTTTACGGGCACGCGCTCAACATTGCCGATGGGAACTCCGTCTATGATGACCCAAGAACAATGGAAGATCTTGCAAATGTCTGGGGCCCGCGAACAGTAGCTCTCACTGAGTGGACAAAGCAGATTCCCCGAGCCCTCAAGACAAACCGGGAAACCGGCACCTCCTACTCCCTTGACGACTCTATTCTCGATATCGAGCAGTTTGCGCCTCAGTGGCTTCAGAGACAGCGCTTACAATTGGAACTTGAGTATCATCACCTCTGTATCGGTCTCCATCGTCCGTTCCTCTCTTTCGCTCTACAACAGGGAAGTTCGGCAACCGCAATGGCAGCCAAGTGCGCACAACATGCCATGCAGCTCACAAACATAACTCAACAAGTCTTGTCTGAGACATCAATACTCAACGGCTGGCATGAAGCTTTCCAGTGGCAGTGGAGCGCTGCGATGACCTTGGTCGGATTTGCTGTTGCGTATCTGACTCACCCACTTGCGCCAACCGTACGTTCGTCCATAGAGGTTGCTGTCTCTGTTCTCGACACATTCGCTCGTAGCTTTGATGCTGCTTCCAAAGCCGCTGTCATCGTCCGTACCCTGCACACGAACATCGAGTCCGTCATGGCCCAGCTTCAGATGCAATCAAGCCCGACGGCCTTGGCAACCATGGATAATCCTCTCTTGTATAATCTTCCTGTTCAAGGAGGAATGGCCAACACAGTCCCCAATCAATTTGATGCACTCGGTGGAGATTTCGATCTTCTAGATATGGCGATGAACGTGGACTTTTGGGCTGATCTCGACATGCTTCTACCGGGGATTTCGGGCTCTACAACTGATATAACTGCGACTTAATGTTTGGGCCCCCATCGATGAAAATCAGACGCTTTTGCACAGACGACGACGCATGAGCCAATTAATGACACACCGATTTTATTCGTTGTTGAAACTGTTCTCTTTGATGATCGAGTAAATACTTGATACTAGCCACGCGAGTCATCTCTATCGACAAACTTCGACGACCCGCATATCCTTCCCTCCTCACGTCCGGCGCACTTCTGGAGTTCAAAGCTTCTCGAACACAGCTACAGCTGCCTCAGCAGTCGAAGCAGCGCTGGCTGGATTCTGACCAGTGACCAAGCGACCATCAACAATATGGAAGTCATCCCAGATACCGGGGGCACGTTCATCTCCAAACTGTTAGTAAAGCTTCAGCTATTGCCCGAAAGAAAGAACTTACAGGTTGCGCCGAGGCGAGCGGCGGTTTCCTCGACCAACTCGGAGCCCCAGCTTCGAAGCTCGCCCATGATCTTCATCGTGTCCTCAGCCTCAGTGGTAAAGCCGGTGATCTTCTTTCCCTTGATCAAAGGCTCGTTGGTGGTAGGGTCAATGAGATTGGCAAAGATAGCCGGGCCGTGACAAACAGTCGAGACGACTCCGCCGCTAGCCCAGACCTGAGCAGCAATGTTCTGGAGAGAAGATGCAGTGGGGTAGTCAATCAGAGCTGCATGTCCAGCTGAGGCGTAGAACAGCCCATACTTGGATGGGTCAAGCTCAGAGGCCTTGGGCATATTGTCGAGCTTCTTGCGAAACTCGCTGTTGGTGTCGTTCCAGATGGCCAGGTCATCGCCGTTGAGGAAGTCAGGCTGCTGGGAGAGCCAGTCGGGTGTATAAGTGCCGGTCTCTGAGGCAAGGTCAACCTCAAATCCGGCAGCTCTCAAGACCTTGTAGGGATGGAGAGCTTCGCTGATGAAGAGGCCGGTGGTCTCTTTACCGTCAAAGAGGGGGGCAGAAGCGGAGGTGACGCTGATGAGGGCACGGCGAGCAGGAGACATCTTGTGTAGGTGTTCTTGTAGAGTGGGAACAGAGGATGTATTGGTTGTTGTTTGTTTGAAAGCTGTTTCGAGTTGTTGTTGGATTACTGAATTGTTTGGATTGATCTTCTATTTACTGACGGAACCATCTCAGTTATATATACCCGTGATGATTGAGTACATGCGAGATGCTTACGAAGGCCGTGACCATGCATTCTGCGCTTACGGCCTCACATTCTGGCGTTGTCTCACGATGCTGCTGTCGAAGAATGAGCCAATCCTATTGGTCCGGGCTGCATCCCAGGAAGCAAGAGTCCAATTCGGGATGGTGTTGACCCTACCGCGCATGAGCAACCCCAGCTTCGTCATACCCTTGGGTCCCGAGAATAGCTCTTGATAAGCCAAAAGATTATCGCCTCGAATCGGAGTTTCCCATCAGCGATTGTCGACACTCCGTGATTCCTGAAGGATCGAAACGAGGTGGGGAGCGATTTGTCTGGAGATGTTCCCATTTGCCACATCATTAGTGCTCCAGGAGAGCTTGACCCATTGGATCGGAGATCGCCGACTGGGTCTGCTAGCACCGGGGTCTCGGAGTTGGAAATCAACGAGTCAGTGAGAAAATGACATAATCTCATGTCGCAACCGCCGTCAAGGTGACCAAGATAATTAACGTTGATCGTCAGTCTAGTTTTTACTTCATCAGAGTATAAGAAGACGCCATGGCTCCTACTAGCTCCTCCACCATGTTCAAGACTCTAAATCATAGAACTTGTTATTCAAGCGTCGCTTTTGCCTTTTCTACATTTCTCTGTCCTTGATCGACCAACGGTCCCATACAAAATGACAGTCACAAAGACAACGACCACAATCTCTCCCAACAGCAGGCTGTTCAAGCCAATCCAAGTCGGCAATGTCCAACTCGAACACCGCATGGTCATGGCCCCTCTGACCCGTTACCGCAATGACGACAACCACGTTGCAAAGCCCTTTGTGGAGCGATACTACTCCGAGCGAGGCTCAGCGCCCGGCACCCTCATCATCTCAGAAGCCACAGGCGTCTCAATGCAAGACACTGGTATGCGCCAAGGTCCCGCCTTCGTCATAGATGAACAAGTCGCCGCTTGGAAAAAGGTCATTGGCGGTGTTCACGCAAACAAATCGCTCTGGTCGCAGCAAATTTGGGGTCAAGGCCGAGCTGCTGATCCTGAGTACCAGAAGGAGCGCGGCTTCAAGTATCGCTCTTCTAGCGCTGTGCCTATTGAGGAGGGTGCACCCGCGCCCGAGGCTATGACCGAGGAAGAGATCCAGGGCTTCATCAAGGACTTTGTCGCTACTGCTCGACGTGTCATCGATGCTGGTGGTGACATGATTGAGATCCATGGCGCCCATGGATATCTGATCGACCAGTTCACATCCGACTCAGTCAACAAGCGAACCGACAAGTGGGGTGGCTCTGTTGAGAACCGAGCGCGTCTTCTGCTTGAGATCGTCAAGGCTGTCTCGGCCGAGATTGGCTCCAAGCGTGTTGCTCTTCGTCTTTCACCATATGCTTCCTTCCAAGGAGCCGAATCATCTGATATCAAGGAGCAATACTCTTACATCGTCAACGAAGTTAAGAAGATTGGCCCTCTGGCTTACCTCTCTCTCGTCGAAGCGCGTGGTGACCCCGCCAAGCTGCTTGCTCCCGACACTGACTCTTCACTTGACGCGCAAACCCTCGACTTCATCCTCGACATCTGGGACAATAACTCGCCTGTAATTGTTGCCGGTAACTACAGCCCTGCCTCGGCGGCTGAGGTCCTTGATGGACATTACAGCAAGTGGGATGTTCTCGTTGCCTTCGGACGCCATTTCATTGCGAACCCCGATTTCGTCTGGAGGGTCAAGCATGGTGTTGAGTTGACAAAGTACGACCGCACTACCTTTTACGTCCGAGGATCAGAGATCGGATACAATGATTATCCTTTCTCTCAGGAATATGTTGATGCACAGCGGGCTTGGGCTGTAGAGAACCTCCCAATGCATCCTAAATAAAGACATACAGCACAAATTTGATGAATGACGAAACGATAGAGTAGAACATACAATTAGATCTCGATAGAAAAATACCATTTCATTTTACAACCAGCAATTGTATCATCAGTAAAGTCAAGGCTTCTATCAATATCAGTGTGACGTGGCACGCCGAAGGAGAAGGGCGCTGTTGACATGCCCTCCACCTTACATGTCGTCATGGTTGCGAGCAGTCACTTCTAAACGCAACCACTTTTTATCATCAACTTCAGCGCTCAGTACTCAAGGTCTTTTTACTATTAGCAGCTCACAAAGAAGTCGTCATGGCATCGTCAGCAAACTCATCATCCAAGATCCTCGAGGGCGGGTGTCTGTGCGAAGCCGTCCGCTACAAGATCTCCTTCCCCGAAGATCACGACCTTTCCAAAGACTCTTTAGGGTGTATTTGCCAATGCACCCAATGTCGCAAACAAACGGGAAGCTTTTTCCTCGCCACTTTGACAGTCTCCGTCTCCGCCCTCGAGTGGCAGGGCAACTCGGAGGATAACATCAAGAGATATCGCAAGTCCGAAAATATCGCGCGGGGCTTCTGCGGCGATTGTGGCTCTTTTTTGTTCTGGCATCCCGACGGGAAAGATATCACCATCGCGACTGGAAGTTTGGATGCTTTGTATCTTTTTGGAGAAGGGGTTGAGGACGACAAGAGTGACGTTCCCTCGGATGGGTTTGCAAAAGAGATATTCAGTGGTCATTTCAACGTTGAGTTTTGTGAGAGCGAGATCAAGGGCATCACGGACGATATGCCGATCCTTCACAAGGGAAAGCGATGTCAAGGCGATAGCTCCAATTCTTGAGTGCCAAGGGGACCGCAAACATTTCCAAGGCCTTGTAGCTAGTCCCTGTCTCTATAATTATTCTCATCGGCATCCTCCCTCATCGGTGGCGACAAAGAGCGCGGGCGACGCTGCGGTAGCGGAATGCCGCCCTGTGCATTGATGCGACGTATCATATCGCCGACCTCGGGGTAATCAGGCTCGTCTTTCGGTCTTCTGTCAAATATTCTCATCTCTACGATAGTCAATGGTCTTCTTTCCCAGATATCTCTGTAAATATGATGGTGCGTGAGTGCTCTCGGTGCGTCGACTCTCACGCGATTCTGTTTGTCGCCAAGAATCGGTAGAGGTGATGGTAATGAGCCCGGCTCCTCCTGGAGAAGAAAGTCAAAGAGAGCCTGTTGTTGCTCATCTCGTAGTTGGTACACCCTGATCGTCTGACTTTTACGGCATGGGTGAAAGTAGATGTTGGGAATCTCATCTGGATTTTCGGGGCGCCGATCGAACACAGCTACGCCGCCCAGAATGCGATCCTCAGCCCAGTAGCCCACCATATCTGCCACTCCTTCTGGGTATATATCGTCGTCAAGATAGTCGTGGTGACTGAAAAGCGTCGGTCCTGGTGGAGACCGAGCCATCGTCTCAGATAGCGGCATCTCCCAGAATGTGACGGCGTCGATATCACCCTGGTGAAGGTGAGGGTCGAACTTATGTAGCCAGACTGCTATTTGATGCAGAGCAACAGCAACCAACTCAACTAGGCGTATTTTGAATGATTTGGAGCCAGGCTCGGCTATTGCAAAGGCTTTTAAAGTCTAAAAAAGCTGTTAGTGAGTAACGTCAAGATGATCAAGCTGATGATGATAACGTAGCAAGACCTGTGTGATCGAATGTGGTAAGACTTACTTCAGGGTCAAACTTGAGACCTGAAGGGTCCCACTCTTTGTAGTACTCGTGCGCTTTCTCCAAAGCCCCAGGACACAATGTCTCATGGTCATCAATGATGTGTTCTCCCATGATACCGGGAAGTCGACGGTCCCAGGCAACGTCCGCAATTGGGAGGCCATCTATAATTTGGGCGTATGTGAACTGCGCTAGTTCGGTTGACAGAACGTTTCTGATGGCGCGGTCTAATATTTGGCGATGACGGTCGGAGTTGATACTTTGGAACGGCAGACGGCAGTCATAGGCGGTGCGCGCAATATCTCGGAGCTTTGTCTTGTGCGCTTCTAACTGGTCGGGATCCATGGATAGATGATCAAGTGTGTCGCTTGAGAATAGCGATTTAAAAGTTGGGATCGCGTATGTGACTGAAGTTTTGAGGGAAACGTGCAGACCGAAATATGGGAGAAGCTGACTGAATCTGAGAGACGCGGGCAACAACAGCGATGGCAAAAGTAAATGCCTGACTTCCAAGGCCTCAACTGTTTCCTTCGATCGTATGCTTATGGGTTTCATGTTCGAAAGATTCTTAAAGGCTCACGCCTCCTGTCATAAATCATACACCCGGCAGTCCGCGAGGTCCAAGAGCTGGTGAGCCTGGACGGTACTGGGAAGCGAAGCTATTCGGCTGCGTTGTTGAACCTGCGCCAATCGAGCATATGAGCAGATTTCGATGTTTTGATTCCGCCAGCTTCAATCGCATTTCCAACTCTTCAGCAAAAGTGTTTATCTGAGACAATTGATCTTGTATCGCGACTTGTTGTGGCTCTTAGCCTCTTCTTCAGCATCTCCCGCTTGTCTGGTTTGATCAGTTCCATCATGACCGACGTGATTGTGATCCTCAACGCAGAGGTTAAACGATGGATGGTGTAAGGCGGTGACTGAATAAGCCCAAAATTCACACGTAACCCCTCGAGGCAGCAATCAGGCTGGGGATTTTCTTTGGTACCTTGAACAGTGACCAAATCTTCCCAATGCAACACCAAATTATCATGAGACATGTCCACCTACCGTACCAGGGGAGACGCGAGATATTTCATGTTGTTCTCAGCTAACAAAATTCTCTTCCAGGTTTCGACGTTCCAATTTGCAGTTCCAACATTGCTACATCTAGAATATCCACTCGTGCGATCGCCATGCAAGATATGCGGTAACCTTCTAGATTTCCCGATATAGGTGGTGACCTGACACCATATTTCGAAATGATCAACTCTTTGCCGCGACAAAGGGTTAACCGTGATGGACTTGAGTAAATCATGCGCATGGCAATTAGACCTGAATTTGTTCGGCCGGTTTCAGTACGGGCTTAGTTGGTAGTATCCAAGATTTTGTTCCTCTGATTGACAGACTGTTGTTGCTGGGTTCTATTCATAGAGGCTTTTAATGTGTTGTCGCTTGTCCTCCTTATTTTCCATCGCTTAGTTATTATTTATCATCCACCACTTACAGAGAATCGTTCATGGATGCTTAAGCGAACAATGTCTGAGTACCATGTGCCTCGCAAGCGGCCATTGCCTATGTGCTGGTATCTCAACTATTCATACACTACTGTCCGTCCTGATCGCCCGTCGTGAGTGCACTGAGCCTTCATCTTGCAATCTCAAAGGGGCGCGGTCAAGGTCAGCCTCGACACTGGATTTTGATGCTTGCAGAAGAGAACGCCACTGATGCAATCTTCCACCATATCACTGGCGGACCCATGCACGGTAAGCCATATTAAGTTACTATTGAGCCTAAGCGCGTTGAAAGTCATGGTATTGAGAGACGTCATTTGATTGCTCAGGTCCTTGGAAAAAGACTGCTGTCCGCCAAGCCCCTCCGTTGTTCTGTCAGCGCTGGATCTTGTACGTCTTTGAGGACTTGGAGAAGCAGGGTGTTTTTCCTGAAGGAGCTTGTTCCAAGTGGAATGAAGCCTTGGAAACTGATCCGTTCTCGAATGATGGTGCTCCCTCGAAGAAGTCTTCGGGTGATGGCGATACCACTGACGCTTAGCGCTACATGGGTACGTAGAATCTTATCTGGTCCATTCAGCAGCTAGTGTATACTATTTGTGATTGAGTATGTGGTAGAGTGGTGTGTGTTTCTATGAGGATGAAGAACCCGACACAGATATCTCTGAGCAAAATACTTCTAACGAAGAAAATAACCATGCTTGAAGTCGGTCTGGAGCGATGTACAGCTTTGCCCATTTTAGGGAATAGCACGCGTGCAGAAGTGAGAGTGGGGTTGCGAGACCAACGGTCTGCCTCGCACATGGACGAATCTTATACGCGCTAATAATCCAACGACAGACTTTTGAAGATAACTTGGAGGGATAGGCCTTCTTTCATCTTAAAACCGGTTTTAAATAGTGAAAATAGCCTATAATCTGTTCTTGAGGTCTACTAGTCTTGCAAAACGCAGAGCAGGGCTCATAACAAGCATGGTTAGCTTTCAAACCGTTAACGACAATATCAACTCTGTCGCAAACCTCGCACATGGCACCAATGATTATTGAGCAAGTCTAACCGGTATCTGTCCCATGCGCACTAAGTATTGCCCAGAACGAGATAAGAGCCAATCGACCCCCGCCGACTCATTTCCTATTGATACCCTCAACCTCCAGTCCTTGGATTTTGGCCAGAACTCATTTATCTCATCACCGTTACATCAACCTCGAAGAAAGAAGTATCCGCAATCCAATTTGCATGGCCAGAAGCCTTCTTGAAATCAAGACTTCCTTCTCACCCATAACATGGTTGACATGAAGTAAAGTATGACATTCATTTTATAAAGTCTCCAGCTGACAAAGTCAAGAACAGTCCTACCTGAGCCGGTGATAGAAGGCGTGGATGAGCCGGAAAAGGAGAGCCATGTATGCACGAAAAATTCACCGACAGAGAACCGAACAATTAGTGGCAATAAAGCACTATGGCCTCTCAAAAAGCTGGATGCTTTCATTTCACGGGTCAATCGATTGATGCATACCCGGGAGAGCCATGATGCCCTCATCCTATTCCTGGCCTACGCAGCACATTTTGTGGCCACGGCACTCGAAACACCAATTCCTGACAGGCTCAAACGTTGGCTCTTCAAACTTGGCCAAATCATAATGAGGATTGTACCGCCAAGACTTTGGTCACTTTTATCAGCTTCCAGGATTTCTCCGGTCAAAGGGTCGTTGTCCGCCAGCACAAATCTTATCGCCGAACGGTTCAGGGCGTTATCAAATATTTTGGACGACTGGCAGATCATCACCAGATTGTGGGGTTTACTGGCGACATGGGCGGATGCAAAAGAATTCCTAGTCAGTTTGACATCCGAAGACGAGAGCGAGGAAAAGAAAAGCAACCCACGGAGGTACGTTGCTCTGACAGCCATAAAAGCGACATACATCCTTGGACTATTTGGCTACTATGGGGCGGAGAACCTAGCATGGCTTACAAGACGCGGCGTCTTCAAATGGTCAGAGAAGACTGAGTCAAGGCTCATGGTCTGGTCTCTCAAGTCTTGGGGTGTTTATGTTATGTCTGGGATGGTACAACTGCTATACGACCGATATGAAAGCAAACGTACCGGAGAAGAGCTAGATGAAGAGGCAAGGAGAGAATGGCGGAGGAAATTTGTTCACCTTTTCCTTTATGGCCCACTGACGGTTCATTGGATACGAGAGGGGGGCCTGTTTCCGGAGACGATGGCTTCGTTCTTGGCGGCTTATACAGAGTTCATAACGGTCAGGGGACTATGGAAAGAAACAGCAGAGGCTTGAAGAGAGGGGGTCAATTTACAGCTAGGTTTGAGGAATCAAGAATGATAATGCGCAGCATTTGGTGGTTCAGAAGGGGGGCTGTGAGATGGCCACTGTCAAAGTAGCCATAAGTGACAGCCTGTGAGTAGTCGAAAGGGTTCTGCTATCTTGGACGATTCAATGGATATGGAATAACACACAGCTGTCCAAGATTGGTCCGGTCAGCTAAGACGTGCCCATGCAACTAATGATCTGCAGCCACCCCGATCAAGGCCTTGTCCCAGTCAACTGCCATCGTCAACGCCACGTTCATCACCGCCGAGATCACCAGGGTTCGGTCAGTCTGAAAGTAGGAAGTGCCAATCGTTGGCCACATCTTATTCTAAGACTTTTGAGAAAGCGGCTGAGGATTGTCACAAGGAACACGTCTTCTGCATACGCCACATGCAGGTTGGTTCTGTCCTACTGGAAGAAATTTGCTTGGCATCATCCCGACTACATTAGTCCATCTTTTGTAAAATCAGGCTGCGAGGAAACTTCAACCATTGGTCGGAGACATCATATCAACAGAGAAAAGAGATATCTCATCACCCAGAGCTTTGTTCTGACTGGTCACAGCAGGCCTCGAAGACAGACCAGATACACATTTTTCAGCTTGCAGATCAGGCTCTGGCATATAACCAATCGCGTCCCCCTCTGCTACAACCACATACTGCAGTATGCCTCCGACCAATATTCTCATTGGCTCATCTGGGCACGGAGTGTGTTCTTCTGCTTGTAAATCTCATGCACGTTTGTAATTTCTTGAAACGCCACCTATATCTATTTATGGATGAAGCCCAAAGAAGAGTCTGAAAACGAGGGCCGCCTCAGGTTCCCTCTATCACGACCCTTCTCCTGATCTCTCACTTCCTGACTGCATTCCGGGTCTCACCGCCGTCTCCTGAGCCCTCTCGAGGCTTTCGTTCACGGATGCTTTATGTATCAAACTCAGGTACAATAGAAGTCTACCAGTAATTTCACTCATCATCAATTAGATGGCTGACGTCTATTACGCATTGAATGGCGGCGGTTTGACAGGCTCCCCTCCCGACCCCGCAATCACAGAGCCACCAGAAGCTTACGACAGAGACATCCTCAAGCGTCAGAATGTAGGCACTTATGATGTTTGTGGCTACTATTCTATCCCAGGGCAGTGTAAGTACTCAAATCTCTTTAAAAGGAAGCCTGGCTGATTGTGAGACTAAAGTCTGGGTCGTCAACTACTGCTATTACTCTGGCGTATCAACGACGACCTGTGCAACCAGCAGTAGTCACATTGGATGTGATGGGTACATCAAGACAAGATGCTTCACTTCACTGACTTGCACTTCGACATCATCGGATGAGCTATGCTGGTGGGTGATTGTCACTAGATTTGTCGTGTCCTTACCAACTAACGCTTGACCAGCGCTTCGGGATGTGTCACTGCGATTTCGACAGATAGTGACGGTGACGAGCTCACCCTATACCCATTTTGTACGACGAAAGATATGGAAGTGGCCATGTACAAAAATCTGGAGGGCGTCTCGGCCAGCATTGAGACGTCGATAGAGTCTACTTCCGAGTCTACGACTTCAGACGGTGAGTTGACCGCAAAGACAGCAACAAAAGGAGAGAGCAAGACCAAAGAGATTACCTCATCTGCCGAATCGAGTTCGCCATCTGGTCCGGATTCCTCCTCAAAGTCCTCTGCCCCCGTAGGAGCCATTGTCGGCGGTGTTCTTGGGGGGCTTGCCCTACTCGCCTTGGTTGGCTTTGGTCTCTGGTTCATACGCCACAAAAAGCGTCAAGCAGGTAATGAATCCCACGTGGTTGCAGCGACTGATCAACCACCAGTCATCCCCTATTACCAGCAGCAGCCTGTCACTCACGCCCAAGGCGAGGTGAACTATCAGCCTCTGTCATCGGGTATGTCCCCTGAGCCAAAGGCTTACTCGCCTTCTTTCAACATGGGACATTCAGCCTTCAATGAACTTCAATCGTTCCATCATGACAGCACAAATCCAGCTGTGTATCGCTGAGATAGGAAACAAATGGCAGTGAAAGTGTACAAAGATTTAGTATGATATGATGAGATCCTGTTTGGCGAAACTTGAGGCGACGCTGGCGGGACGCAAACGGGTGGAAGTAGTGATAGCATCGTGGTGCATGGGTTCAACAGGTGAATATACGGGAACCTGCATTAAAACAGAATCGATGATATAGCGCACGCTGGTACAAATCATGACTCAGTTTTGCTCCAACCTATACGCCTCTTTTCCATTGAGTTACAGGTCGTGCTTTCAAAATCTGCCAAAACCTTACAAGATCTGGTCATCTGACTGGCTTAAACTTGAGCGACATCTGCCCGAATATCCACGCACAAGTGATAACATGATTGTACAACTTGTAGCCAAGATCTGAGTAGTCTTCTGTCAGTCGGAGCGACACCTCTCAATTATAAATAGGCTAGGGGAGGAAAGAAAACACAGGACCTTGACCCTAAGTGATAGAAATACTTAGGTAAATCTAGCCTAAACTTAGAGGACTCTTTACTAAGTTTATTTTAATACCCTATAGTAAGGTTTGCTGTTTTCTTGCTTCCCGAGGATAGGAAATCCGATCTATAACTTACCAGTGATACTGTGAGGTTAAAAGTTTGCAAAGTTTGCTCATTCTCATATTACAAATTCTGTTACAAAACCTAGATTATGATTTTTAGCTTTTCGACCCCCAGGAATATAGGATAAATCTAATTCCTCAGCCAAAACAATCCCGCTCAAAACTGAGTGATCCAACTAAAGTTTGGATTTGTCATGATTAGAAATTGCACTGGTTACAATGCGTCTCATTCTTCTCCTTTCTGCTCTGCAGTGCGCTGTCCTCACCCAAAAGCCTCAAACGCATACCAAAGAATTCTGCGAAACCAGAATGAACAGAACCCAAGTTTCTGATACACCTAGAGTCACTATCAGCACGAAGATCAAACTGACCGCGAGCAAACCATACTGCAAGAGGAAGCGTTTGCATGAAACCTTCAAGGTCAAGCTAGGTCCTGTCACTAGCACCATTGTTACCAGGTCTACCTCTACCAGTACGGTTACCGCTCCCCAAAAGTTTAAGACACTCACCATCACAAAGACCTGTGAGTCAGATGTGGTCATTATCTTTATATCTCATCCTGACGGCCCGCAGTCACCGAAACGGCCGTGACCACTCCCACTTTCATCACAAGTGCTACCTTGTCATTGGTACAGCCTGCCGTCCAGACCATACATTTGACACAAGCTTTACCACATCAAAAAAAGTACACCCGGACAATGGACCTACGCTGAGTAATGGCCATTGTGGCCGTATCCGGAACGCTGGCGATGCTGGGTGAGCTACTCAAGAGATTTATTACTTGAGAGAAACATGGTGCAATTAGAATGTAATTACCCGTGCATGGCCAAGTCCCGTCTCTTACTGTCTTTGAACATGATAAACAAGCTGGGTGTCATGAGTGCCTCAGATGGACGGAATGTTGGGCTATCAGGATATCTGTAGTAAAGGCAATCAGGAGACTATTATCAACATCTCGCTTCCGTAATCAATCGTCGCCGGCGGCCAAGTCCGAGAATGTTCTCCTAATATACTGATATCTGTACTCCGTAGAAAAATCATTATCAATTTCCACGGGACTTCGGCACGTAGTCCCCACCAGCCGGCTACTAACCGGCCGTAACCTCTCCATTCGCCTCCGTTGAACTAAACTGTACTTGGAAAGACCAGGCGACATCTACCGAGTCATCGAGTAAGAGTCTCAGACTTGATAACAAGGGCGGTTCTAAAATGAGAGTGAACCATGTCCTCGGCTCTGACAAGGTTCGCCTAATCTTTGCGCGCGCTCCAGGTTCCCCAGAAACCCCGGAAGTTAGAGATAAGACGAGCGGGAAGGGAAGAGATATGACTGAGAAATTGGAATTGTCGATTGTCATATAGTTTGACTAAAGTTTGGAGGGGCCACGCGACAACGGAGGTCGTGCCGCGCCCTATCCTGGTGGTGCAGATCAAGACTAGGCCACGGGAGCGCGTTTGTTCTTAAGAATGCGACTGCACCCAAGCAGTATCGCCTCCTCTCACTCTGGCAACGTGTTTCAATCCCCGATTTTCTTTCTCCAGACTCCCTTTCTTTTCGTGGCCGCCGGATATCGACGGAGTCACTGACAGTAGCGAATGACCACCAAAAGCCCCCAGCAATACACAAACATCCTCCTCAAACAGGAGCACCGGACCTTCATCCTCGCGTCCCGTCTTGATCTTCGAGCTTGAGCATCGAAAAAATGACTGAGAAGCACGATATTCTCGATAATGCGTCCTTGACGCCATCCCAAGCTGCTGGCAAGACATTCGCCACCCATCACCTCCACGGCGGTGAGCAGCTTGAGAAGCGATACAGTCCTCTTTCTGTCCTCGCTTTTGCCTTTACCACCACCAATTCTTGGATGGCCTTTGCATCAGGCATTGCCATACCGCTTGCTTGTGGTGGAGGACCCTCGATCATCTATGGCTTGATCGCCGGTGGCATCATCATGGCGACCATCAACATTGGCTTCGCTGAATTGGCTTCAGCATTCCCTTCGGCTGGTGGACAGTATCACATTGTGTTCATGGCCTTTCCCGCGTCTACTCGACGCGTTGCTGCTTTCTATACTGGTTGGATTTCCATTATCTACTTGATGGCTGCGACAGCGTCTTGCAACTTCTTCGCTGCTAGCTCTGTTCTGGACCTTGTTCAATTGTGGCACCCATCATATACCATTGAAGCATGGCATACGTACTTGATGCATATCTTGTTGTGCATCATTGCCTTTGCCGCCACTTCCCGGTTCCCTGCTGCCATCGGCCGGCTAACTACTACCATCTTCTGGCTGTCCTTAGTCGGTTTCATTGCTTCCATGGTCACTCTTCTTGCTGTCAGTGATCACAAGCAGTCGGCTTCTACTGTCTTCAAGGAGTACAAGAATGTCAGTGGCTGGGGAGATGGCTGGGCCATGATCACCTCCATCACTGCCTGCTTATGGGCATACAGCGGTGTAGATGGTCCTACCCATCTGGCAGAAGAGGTGCCGAACCCAAGCAAGAATGTTCCTCGGGCTATTTTCTTGACCATCGGCCTCGGTATCTCCACTGTCCTTGCCTGGACTATTGCCCTTATGTTCTCCATCAAGGATGTCGATGCCATCATTGAGTCGACAGTACCTATCCTCGAGGTCTACAACCAAGCTCTCAACAATAGAGTTGCCACCACTATATGGTCTGTTTACTACATCGTTATGTTCTACGATATTGTTCTAAACTTATTCATCTTCTCTGGTCGAACCATATGGTCCTTCTCCAGAGACGGAGGTGTCCCATTCTCAGCATTCCTGTCGCATCTCAACTGGGCCAGTCCTGTTCGAGCCACTGCAGTCATGCTTGCCCTGCAGATCATTATTGGGGTTCTTTACGTTGCTTCAAGCACTGCCTACAACAGCTTTATTGGTCTTACACTGTTCGCGCTCAACATTACTGTCACTCTTCCCCAGGCCGCGCTACTTGTTCGTGGGCGTAGCTGCCTTCCCGAGAGGTCTTTCTCACTTGGTAAAGCCGGATATGCCGTAAACGCTGCGGCTACACTATTTGTTGCATTGTTCTCTGTCAGCTTTTGCTTTCCTGCCTTCATGCCTGTGACTGCATCTTCAATGAACTACCTTATCGTAGTTATGGCAGTTGGCCTGGTATTTACTACTGCACTTTGGTTTGGTGGTCTACGGAAGACATTCACTGGACCCCAGATAAGTTTAGATGCTGAGGAGGATCAGTAGAAGAAATATTATCTATATGAATGAAAGTGGACTTGATCTCCCCGAGCGGCGTTATTTCTAGCTAGCTGTACTTAGTCTATAAGAACGTTTGAGTTTGTGACGTTCGCTCCGAAACCCTTTTCTCGACTGTGACGAATAAGACCTGCGATCAAAGATCAAATATCTCGATGATTTGCAGTCGCTGAACAGATACTTCTATCTTTCTGGGATCGTCATCGCTCTTACATAAATACAATAATTTGGTTACTTGTGTATTCATTTACTTGCACAGAGCGACCTTCAATTCTTTCTACAAACCACAAACATGAATTCTCAGCTCTCCCCAACTCCGCACTCCGCCTCCGACTCTACAACTTCATGACATATTTTCCTTCCAACTAAATTCGTGTTAGCTATTTGTATTTAATTTTATGATTCTGAACTTACCTGTCCTTTGGACATCTGCTCCATCAGACCCTCAATATCTTCGAGATCGGCCCATTTGATCTTGGGAATAACGAGTCTTCGCTTGACAAATTGCAAAGCTTCGAGGATATCAGCCCTCGTCCCCACCGCCGAACCTTTCACAGTCCAGCCATTGTCAATAAACCAGAGTGGGTGGAAGGAAATCTTGGCCTCTTCTGGTAAAATTGACACGCACATTAATGTGCCGAATGGTCCCAGCATGTCGAACGCCTTTTGATACGCAGCAGCAGCAGTTGCGGTGACGACGACGGCTTTAGCTCCTTGACCATCGGTCAGATCCTTGACTTGCTTTCCTGGGTCTACACCAGACAAAGCATCGACATAATGCTCAGCACCTTGAGACTTGCAGTATTCTTCTTTCCCAGGACCTGCGTCAACGGCAATGACTCTATAGCCCATTGCATGAGCATACGCAACACCTAGAGCTCCTACACCGCCACCTGCGCCGGAAATGACAACCCATTGGCCTGGTGTAAGGTTGCAGTTCTTGATAGCCTTGTAAGCAGTAACGCCTCCGCAAAGAATAGGCGCGATCTCTTCGTCGGGAATATCATCAAAGGTTGGTGGGATACGAGCTAGGTAACGCAATGGCACAAGGGTATACTCAGCAAAAGTGCCATCGTATGCTTTGGCAGAGTGCAAGGCCTCAACGCATCGCGTCTCGCCCTCGTTAGCAATGTCAACACACATGTTGCAGGTTCCGCAAATATCTCTGATCCATGCTATTCCGACTCTCTGGCCAGTCTGAACACTGGGATCCAAGTTGGCAATATTGGAGCCAAGCTCTGCGACCTTGCCAACGCCCTCATGACCGAGGATCTTCCCCACAGGTCCCATATGACCTAGGGCCATACCTAGATCGGAGCCGCATAGACTGGTGAGCGAAAGGCGGATGAGAACTTCATTTGGACCGGGAACAGGCCTCGGGAGTTGCTTGATCTCAAACGTGGGCTTGGCATTGTGCTCCTGTGATGACTATTGGGGTTAGTGTTCAAGGCCAGCCATAATGATTCCTACGGTAACATACGGTAAGAAACGCAACTTTATAAGTATCCGTCGTCATTTTAGTGATGAACAAAGGGCAAATGAGTAAGGTTACGATAAGGTTTGTTGAATGCGGAGGCCCCAGATCTTAAGGGACAGCATAAAGCGAGTGTCTCCGGGAGGCTTATCCTGGCTTGGTAAATCACCCCGCGTCTCCGATATCGTAGAATCATGAGAATTGTCAATCAGGTTCTTCTGGATACGGCAAACCTCGCTTTGGCCGGCGGCCACGTCGGGACCGGGTCGTTTCAACATTCCCAACTCGGCAAAGTGTGCGGAGATGACGTCCCGGGATATCGTCATGGCACTTGTGGGGTAAGCCGCTTCCTACGCAACGTTATCGAGCGGAAGTACACCGCAGGTTACGGACACTCTTGATTGGAGTACATCCAGAGTCACGGAGCTTGGTTGGATATTACGTGTGAGAAGTACTTGGGCTTTCATCTCATCACCCCACATTACTATGTACGTCGCCGTCCCACATGGGGCATTTAGGCCTACGTAACTTTAACCTTGACCAAGCATCAATGTCGCTGACCAAGTTCCTCAATTTCTTTTGGTATCCTGCGATAAAGAGGGTACACAAGACATATGGTGACTGACTCGGGACTTGTCTTCAACGAATAAGGAGCTCCATCCACTGAGGTTCGTCAGTACACTCGGGACCTAATAGTTCTCCTTCCATCACTCCAGAGCAGTAGGTCTCTCCAAGACACTGGTATGTATCGTTTGCAGCTTTGCGAAATACCATAGGGACATCCATGCCTTGGACAATGCAACAAACATCGTTGGCCTCAGCGATCAAGGGAACCAATGCCATTCTTCCCTGGGTTGTCATCGCGAGGCGCCGATCCCTCGATCGCGGGAGTGAGCGCTCAGCATTTGACAGAACCTCCAATATAGAACCACTTGGAGGGAAAGGAGAATTTGTCTCTGTTCCTGCCTTGGTTCGAAGTCTCTCGCAGTAGAGCAACAAATCATTAACATGATCGTCAGAAGCTGGACGTCCTCGTGCAAGGGTCAAGCTGAATTGTCCAATCAACTCTTCCGGGGGCATCGAAGTCTTTTCGAGGAGCTGGAGCCAGACTGATTCAATGGGAAGGGTATTCTTTTCTCCTAAGTAAGGCTTCCAGTCATCGAGATCCCCTTCCAGATCGACAAATTCAAGCCTCGAGGATACCCAGGCGACGGTATCGTATTTCCACCCCGTTATGGAAAGAGTATCTGGTGATGGAAAGGTCATGTCGAAATGGGGGCTTCCAAGACTCGCTCGGAAAGGCTTTTGACGATATTCATATGTCGAAATGAGAGGCACTGGGCGAATGCTCGTCTGGTCGAAAGTGTTCCACCGAGGTACCCAAGATGGAATCCCGTCATCTAGAAGCTCCGCCTTGGAGTCATAGACTATCATTGAAAGGACGTGAGGTCCTTCGCGTGGATTTCTCAAAAGCGCCCTTGCCGCCCTGATCTGCTGTTGCTTCCATGGCTCAGTGTAATCTGGCGCGACCATCACCTCCCCGTTGATAAAACGAGCCAGGGGGCTTCCTAGGGAAGAGTAAATCACGTCCCGCTGGTCCGTAACCTGAAGAGACCTTGCACAGAACAAAAGGTCCACATATAGCTGTTTCTTGGCTGGGTGAAGATCTTCCAGGATCTTGTCGAACAAAATCATGTCTCTCCAAGTTGGTCGGTTGTCAAACGTATGCATGATGTCTATGAAAACATCACTGATGAGTTTAACAACTCTAGAGCCCTTCCTCATAGGCGGTGCGTGGATGGAATACGCCAACCAGCTAGCAATGCTTAGCGCTTCGTAGAAATGGACTTGGTGAGTACCCCAGCACAAATAGCATTCTCTTGCAAGTGCTACTTCTTGCACAATCCTATTATTGCAAGTTCATTAACATCTCCTGGATAATAGGCCATATTCTGTGTTGGTACTCACCAGACACGTTGGAACCAAGAGATCTCGAAGAGTTGAGCAACAAGATCCCATTCTCTGGCAGAATTTGACACTCCAAGTAGCTTTGTGTCACTTATCAGATTACCCATGGTCCATTCTGGCTGAAACTCCCGTTCCATCGCTATTCTGGTATCGTGAATAAAGCGGAAGCAGTCTTCGGCCACGGTATCGTCATCTCTACCAAGCCAGCACAGAACATGATCTGCTTCACGAAAGATCTTGTCCATTTTTCTAACTTGCTGGCTTTTCTCTCTCTCATCCTTTTGGTTGATACATACTGCGTCAGCCCATAGAGATCTAGATCTGTCTCTCAAGCGGAACGTTCGGAGTCCCAGCTCGAGATTGGTCGTTACCGGAAGTGCGGCACCATCGCAAATAATCGTAGAATTGATGTCTGAATGGCCCCAAACATAAGAAACTGCCTCATATTTACCTTTTGCCTCACTCAACAGCACTTCTTTCAAGGTACAGCGGATTAAGTCATTGCCAGATCCCGGCTGGAGGTGCAAAATACGGATCGAATCATGCGATGCCAAGGGCTGATGCTTGTGAATATTTAGATCTAGATCCATGTCGCTTGGTTTCTTGGTTAATGAAGCTAGAGAATACCAGCTCTAGTAGGGTCAAGACAGCAGAATCGCGATGGCGCACTGGCACTTAAAAGAAACGCCTTTAATAAGTGATATCGAGATGTAAGCGCTACTCTGAGACCTGCTCGACTGTAAGCTCCAGGTTTGCTGGCTTGCAGCTTTGTGGCATGAAACGTCATAGTGCAGCACTAAGTGGTAAAAATATGCCGCTGGCCATTTCCGGAGCATATGCAATGTGATAAAGTAAATTAGCTTCGTGGAAAAAGCAAGGATAGATCACTAATCTACTCGTTGTGTGACAACATTATTGCTAAGCACAAAACAAAACAGCTGAGCGGCTTTAAAACGGTGCCTCGAAACGCCATGATTCTCCACCATGATCAGCCTTCTTGTCAGACTCACGAGGGTCCCCCTCCTCCTGATCATCATCTTTCTCGTCGGATTGAGCGACCTTGTCTACACTCTCTGGTGTTCTTGGACGAGGGTACCAATCAGGTTGTAGCTCATCCCGGAATGATCTCCCATAGGTATCCGAATCCCCGTAGTAAGTTCCAGGGCTTGAGGAGACAGACTCACGCCCTCGGTCAGCAGATCTCTCAACCTTATCGTTAGTCGGCTTCTCCAGGGGCATTTGGATACCCAATACCGATGAAATCAGGGCGCTTTCTTCATCTAGTTCCGTAGGTTGATCGGTCAGGCCCTCACGCATTGCATCTGCAATGCTCTTGTATTCTATTCCCGGGTCAGTATAGTCGAAGACCCTTGTGATCTGAGATACTGCGAATGGTCGGTGGCTGGTGGCAGAGTTGATGGGGAACTTGGTCATCCTCTTGACAGATGCTGCATGACCTATACGGAGGGCAAGGTCCTCTGCAAATGTGTGGCAATTATTGAAGGCAATGTTGTAGCCAATTCCCGAATCTACCTGGTGTTGCACCAGCTCATTTGCTGCCAATAGATGTTAGCCACGCGCATAGCCTGCAGCGATAGACTGTGGTTCGGTTCGTACCAATCTTTTCGATTTCTTCAAAGGAATGATCGGTGAAACCGTAGTATACTGATTGCCACCCATTGGGTAAGCCTTCGTATTTCTGAGGGTCCTTTTGTGCCAAGACCTTGTCCTTGGTAGTTGTGCCAATGACCACGCCGTCATGTCTGTCGTACACGAAACCTGAGGATTGCGCATTGAGAGGTTCTTTGTTTAGATGCTGGCCCACTTCCGTCACTACCACCCGTCCGTGATGGAATGGACGTCGTCGGCTGCTCGTGTCTTTGGTTGGCTGGTACTCGACGAATACTGCACGAAGCTGCATTTTCACCTGCATGTCAGCCGCACCGAGAGTTGGCGGTGGATCCGATACTTTACTTACTCTACCCTGAATCTGCTCTGGTGACCGGCCCCCGCTGGGTCCTTGGTTGACGTTTCCCATCTTTGATGAATGGCCGTTGTTTTCTTGATGTAGGTATTTCGATGATGGTGTGCGGAGCCTGTTTGATGCTTTTGGTTTGGTGAGGCATAAGCTTCTTATAAGCATGACGAGGCTTCGTGGCTGCCAGGAGCTCTGAGTGAAATATTTGTGGCAGTTTCAATCCCCCGGCTCCCTCGCGGCCTGTTTAGCCCAATATCTTGTTTTTTCTGCATCTGCATCAAATTCCGTTCTTAGGCGGACTTGGCCCTGGTTAGCCTGCTGGGCCTGCGTTCAGGTCTGGTCATTGTCTCGACACGGATTGCGAATGGCCTGCGCAAACCCAGTCGCCATCCAACAGGCCGCATCAAGTCAAACCAATACCTGCATCGTACAACCCCAAAAGCTATCATTAGATACGAGTGGCCTCCTCTACAAATGATAGGCCCCGGGCGACTTCCATGGCCCCCAAGAAGCGTCTACCGGGACCTACGAATGCCGCCCTTGTTCAACCTGCAGGATTGTGATGTGGCGTGCTTCAGCTGAAACTTAGCGCCAGCCTGATTCTTTCCCTCACTTACTCACCGGTCTGTGGTGGGCATCGGGATCGGATGAAGTCCCAGTACGATCTCTAAATAACCAAAGCCGTAAAAGCTGTCAGACTCAGTTTCAGTCCTCTCACTGTTCTCATTCCTTACCAAGGCATTAGGCGCCGAGGCAGTCAGGACTAGGGCCCCCTCCTTGGCCTCAACTTCTCATGCGAGGACTCTCACTCCTTGGCACTTGTTCTCATGCAGCTATACCACATCTATCACATTGGCCTGCCCTTATTGTGAACGCTGCATGCTGCGCTCGAAATAGATGTCTGACACTCACGTGTCGTTAGCCCATTGGTGCCCGCTCGGTGTTTCGGAAGAGATCAAGTTCAACAGTCTTACGGTAATCTATACAGCGGCTCGCAGATCGATCTGATGGCTTGCGTCAATTCTTCTTCTCCAAATCAATCAACATGGGCGACGTTTGCGAATCCTATTACCCGTCTGATGAACACCACAGGCGGTTTTGGGACGGCCAAAGCAACAAGGACGAGTGGGCAGCGAATGTCCCTGATGGTTTCCCGAAGGCCTTGAACTCAACACTTGCTTGGAGAGGCGAAGATATCCAAGACAAAGAGGCTCAGTGGAAGGTGAAGCTCTCTGACCAAGATATCTCTTCTATTTGCGACGCCGTGAGAACCTTTGACGGTTGGTTTCCATCAAATCAATGATTGTCGAATTGATCTGAGCTGACTCTACCGAAGAGAACTCCCATGATCTTACCCAGATTTCTACCACCACCTTCCCACTCCCCATCGATCTGTCGCAACGTTTAAGGCATCTCTCGGATAATATCTATAACGGAACCGGGTTCCAGATACTCAGTGGCCTAGACCCGTCAAAGTATTCTGCCAGACAAAACGTTCTTCTACATGCGGGCATCAGTGCTCATATCTGTCCAGAGCGAGGTTACGTGGACGTCTTTGCGAAGCGGCCCGTTGGTACGGCCTCCTAAGTCTAGACGTCGTTGGATGCTAAGTGACCACAGGTCATGTAGTCAATCTTCTAAATGGCAGTGATGGGCCAGCATCCATGGCTCCAGCATTTAGTGATGGCCCCCTGGTAAGTTGCGTCGCCCGCTCATCCATCGAGTCGAGAGCTGTACTTACCCTCGTTAGTCATTTCATACGGACCATTGCGAGATACTCTCATTTTACTACCAAGAGATGTCTCCAAAAGGTGGGCAAACAATCTTGAGTAGCTCATGGCAAGTCTACAATGAGCTAGCTGCCAACTCACCCGAGGTACTCCATACGCTCGCTGAGCCATGGGTGCTAGACTCGTAAGTTTTTCCAATTCTATTGCGAACTATAGATACGCGATACTAAGATATTAGATTCAAATCTTATTCCTTGCAGCCGCCGCGAAAGGTGTGCTTCCTCTCCAATCTAGGCCCCGAGAATATGCCGCCGGTGCTCTTCCGATATTCTCGCTATCCTATCCTCGGCTGGCAGCGTAAGCGGAACTCAGAGCTACCGGCACCAAGCCAGAAGCAGATGAGAGCTTTGGACGCAGTCCAGTTCATCGCTCAAAAGAACGCCATGTCCTTGTCAATTGCGCGGGGTGATATGATCTTCATAAACGACTTAGCAGTCTTTCATGCTCGTGGCGAGTTTCAGGATGGTGGCTCCAGTATGAAAAGGCACCTCCTCAAAATGTACCTTCGTGATCCCGAACAGGGCTGGACAGTGCCTCAGTCTCTTCAGGAGACTTTCGGGGCGAGATACACCCGTAAGCCTGGCGACCTGAGTCCAGAGGTCTGGGACATTGACCACGAACCGGGTTTGGAAGAACTTTCATTTGTCAACGGTTAGGAGCAAAGCGATTCATTAGAGTCCGTAGTAGCAAGTTCTCATTTCCATTTGTCTCAGAACACCGTTATCTTTGGCCGAATGGCTTAGCACAATCAGCCTCAGATCTTCTATGACTATTAGCAGTGCTTGTCTTGCATAAGAGCTGTTTCTAGAAAGTTTAACGCCTCTCGCTTGCGTCTAGAACCTAGCTTCCAGCGTCATCGCACAGTAGCTTTATCGGCTGCCCCTCACGAAGATGCATGAGGCAGGGTGGTGAATGATCCCAGGATGATCTCCAAAGTGTCTGTCTGACTTTATCTGGTCGCTGATGTTATACCTCATTTGGAGCTCCTAATGACTTGTGTCATATAACAAACCTCAATGTTATAAGCCTCCGATTCTTATCATCTCGAAAGTCCACCACTCCACCATGACGAGCTTTCAGCTGCTTCAGCCACCAGACCCCGCTTAGAGTTAAAATCTTTTCAAGCATCCCATTCGAGGAAAGCAACGTGGCTCTTGAGGCTTCTCAGCCCTAATCTCCCAACAATAGGGTCCTAAACTAAGCCTCCATAGCGATTCGAGACGTTACAATCTTAAGCTCGAATGGCTTCACTGAAAGGAGACTGTGATTCGATGTGGTTGCATACCACGTAACAACTGGCCAGTGACGTCTGTCTCTAGAGAGAGCGCCACATATGACTGGCTTCGTTGGTGCTCTGCAACTCAGCGCCTGATTGGGTGCTAGCTACCAGCCATGGCGTCGGACGCACGAACGCGGATTCTCAGCGTGGCTTATTCGTTGCGTTTTGACGCGTTTGTAAGGCATTGCTACGGTGCTAAAATTCCAGTTGTGCAGATGTGGCTTATCGGCTAGAGCTTGATTTGAAGCCATCACGGCGTTTGCCGTTGCAGTGTCTGGAAGAACTTGGGTTTATATAAGGTCTGCATACAGATGATGTTTGAGACGATTCACACAATCACATCTCAGTTATCCAGCGACAAACATCATCTAGGATAGTCCGCTATCATGGACGCACCTAAGTCTTACTATCTCTACAATCCTTCCGAGCCATTGGCAGGAGTCGTCGCGGGCCTTTACGGAGTGAGCTTCTGCATCACTCTCTGGCAAATCATCCGGAAGAAGGCCTGGGTATGGCTCTTCATGCTGCTTGCTATTGCGAGTAAGTCAACCTTTCGACAAGTGCGCGGCCTATCATTTAACCATTGATTCAGTGGAGGTCATCGGCTATTCAGCTCGAGTCGTGTCCGCCACCAAGCCGACAGAAAAAGGACCTTATGTGCTTCAATTCACACTTGTGATCTTACCCCCAGTCTTGATGGCCGGTGTCATCTATGTCGTCTTCGCTAGAATTGTCTTCTGGGTTGTTCCTCCGGAGTCGAGAACTCTTCGATTTCTCTGGGTTCCTGGTAAGTATTCGCCGCAGCGAAAGTGGGATACACACTAATGCTTCATAATAGCTCGTTTCATCACTCTTCTCTTTGTTGGCTTCGATATCATCTCGCTTCTCCTCCAACTCGTCGCTGCCGTTCTCATTGCAGGCACCGATCCAACCGATCCTGATGCGAAGAACAAACTCAATCTTGGCAAAACTCTTGGTCTTGTCGGTGTGAGCACTCAAATTGCCGGCTTTGGTCTTTTTACTGTTTCCGCTATCCGATTCCACTTCGCTGCTAGACGACTTAGCCCCGACTTTGCCAAGGACAATGAGGAGAAGCATGGTATTGTGAAGAAGTGGCAGACTCTACTCATTGTGGTCAACGTCTCATGCCTTCTCATCCTTTTAAGTCAAAATCTCCGTGTATTTGTTAGTCACTTACTTACCACTACTAGGTTCGTTCAATCTATCGTGAGATTGACTTCGCTGGTGGCAAGGACGGCACTACTCATCAGAAGGAGTGGTAGTAAGTAAAACTTGTCCTATATCCTCGAATAAACTGACGATTATACCACAGTTTATATGTCTTTGACACTCTTCCCATCTTGCTCGTGGTCTTCCTCTACAATGTCTTCTTTCCGGGGAGCTATCTCAAGCACCTTGGTTTCAAAGTGCCCAAAGATAACCAGGGCGCAGTCTTGGACTCGGAGGCTGCTAGCAAGCAGGTCTCGACAGCTGCCGAGTCTGTATGACATGCCCCGTCCGTGCCACGGGCAGCTCAGTTACCCAGCCGCTTCTGGTTGGTATGGAGAATTTTATCCCTACTTTTCATCAGATGTCTTCTTCGAGTTTGTCACTACATCACCATATGCTTTGAGTTTTAGCAAAAGATTTGTTTTCATGCATGCAGATAGAATTAGTAATATACATTTCGATCATCAATGATACTCAATTCGCCGGCAGCCTGTCATAATCCCGATTACGAATACGCTTTATGACGAACTGAGTTCTTGTTAAGGTAGTTGAAGCAAACTACAGGGGTCTAGCCAAGATATGGACAAGCAATGGTTAGCAACAACTGAGCTAATAAATTGACGATGAACTGTACTGGGCAGCAAAGATCCATTGCCGGTATGATATGGCTTTCGGGGATAGAACCTGGGTACTCTCCTCCAGATTACTTGATGCAGCTAGATGGGATAGATCACCAACAGGGCTGATATACCCACCACGGGAAACATCGGCTATGCCACCCATTGACCTATACTATGATGGACGTTGGAGCGGGCGCTGGTCTCCAACGTGTTCATTGTATAACCCGTCCAAAGCCGAGCTACAGAACTCATGAGGGGGATAACATTGGCCAAAAGGCAAGCGTCGCGGAAGGAGACCCAGTCCTCAAGGATATAGGCCATGTTGAAGGCGAGAAGAATAACGCACTGGGAGTGGTATAGTATCCCCGAAAGGCTTTGAACTTCATCGCGGGTGGAAATGACCCTCTCCACTTTGCTCTAGATTTTTGTACATATTCTACTTTTCTTTGATCTTCACTTCGAGTGCGCAAGCACCAGAGACCGTAGGTAGCTGATCAACGTTGGTGAACAGGGCTGACAACAAGGTCCGTGCCCAGCCCCTGAAGATGAATCCGGGGTTAGCTCTAGCGCTTCAACAAGTCAACTCAACTCAATTCCTATGCCGACGTGGGGAAACGCAGAGTCATCCAGAAGCCGAATAAGAGCAGAAGCCGAATAAGAGCAGAATGTCGGTCTAGAGACACCAACTAACCGTGCATTACCACGGTCTTCTCAACAAATCCCGAGCGTAGCCGAATTCCTGCCGCGTAATTGTCACCTAGGTGAGCTTGGTAAGTCAACCAAGACCTCCTGGTTAAACCGACGCAAGACGGCTGGGTTTAGCGCAGCCGCATCCCTCACCGCGACGACCCACAAGGTGAGCTTACGCAAGGTCTTATTGGACCTGCGACTTGATTGTTTTCGTGATGATCGCAAGCATTGGGTGATTTTGTTGAGGAATGCCTTGTCGGATGATGACGGGCTGGGTGCTACTACGCCATATCACCTACAGCGGTAGTTCAGCGCTTGTGCACGCCAAAGTGTTGTGATAGGTCGCCCTGCATGGCTGGTTTCACGGTGGTTCGGTGTCTCGGTATCAACTCTACCGTAGACTATAATAAGAGTCATAACCTAGAACTCAATTGTCTTTTGATCTGATTCTTTAGCTTTTCCATCGTTCTCAATTGATTCAGTTTGACTTCAGAGTATCAAAATGACGGATGTTATGAGTATTAGGGAGCAGCAGCGCTGTACACTACAGTACTTTGCTGTTGACATTGCAGCTGCAGCTTTCGCTTCTGCTTTGGTCACTCCCTGGGTGACAGCCATTGATAAGTGAGCATCCTCTCAGCGGATATCTCAGTCCATCTTGCTATCCTCGAGATTCTAAGAGTACTAACAAATGTCGTTAGGCTCGTCTTCAACAAAGCAACTAGCAACACGTCCATCAAATCATCCATGCGAAAGTGGGCATCTAAGCCCAAGGCAACCTTTGCTTCTCTCTTTATACCATTCCTCGTCTACTTCGGAACCTACGCAACCGCCAACATGTTCGATTCCTTCAACGCCGTCCAATACGACTGTGACCCCTCCATCGTCTGCTCATCTCCCGCCAAGTTCGCCGCTACCACGACCGTCAGTTCAGGGCTGAGTATATTCAAAGACGCGTACTTTTCGAGAATGTCCTGTGGCATGTCGACTCCTCTGCTGAGCTATGCACTGTTTACCCTGCGAGATGCGGTGACTATATACGCTTCGTTCAACCTGCCTACCATGATTGCTCCCAAACTTGCCGAGTTCCCCTTCGCGTCGATTACCCCTTTTGCCAACATTTTTCAGTCTGATGATGCCAGGCTCAAGATGGCTCAGCTGTTTATGCCAGCTGCCTCGCAGATAGTCAGTACTCCGATTCATCTTCTCGGTCTGGACGTCCATGCTCGCCAAGTTCGCATGACGGTCAGAGAGCGGATCAGTGTCATTCGGCGCTACACCGGCTTTGCTACACCTTTGCGTATGATACGAGTCTTACCTTCGTTTGGTATTGGTAGCGTGGCCAATACTGGTTTTAGAAGGAACATGATGACTCGAGTGGTTTGATTTGACTTGCGGTTTGAGATGCTATAGTTTCAACACGGGAACTCCAAGAAAGCCTCAACGCGGAGAAGTTTTATTTTGCTTTCATAAAAGTCTACTATGAATTGAGAATATCTTTTTTCAAGTGAAAACTTACACCGCAGTGAAATCGAGAATGCTCTTCTCAGTTGATTGGCCATGATGCCTGCAGCCAGCGCCTTACCTCGTCCGGTGAAATCATCTGCTTGGTAGTCGCCATTCAAGCATCACCCTTGACCCGTTCCCTTCATTTGCGGCTGGGCATATTGAAAGTATATGATCACAAATCTAAGAGGGGAGATTTTTATGGAAAGCCAATGGTTTTATAATGCAGTAATTTTCATCTCTTACTATTTAGTGCCATAGTAGTCATCGAATACATGAATCAAACGCTAAAGTCCACTCATTCAATGCTATGTTTATACATCCTCATGCCTAGATCTTTTTTCCCCTTCTCTTTCTATTTTTTTAATTTGCTTAGAACTTGTCTTGGTTGGCGTTCTGCATCAACATGGTGTTATCAGGCTTGTACTTCTTGGAAGCAAGGTTGACGTTGTACTCGACATCGAGAACAGCGCCCTTGGGCTCATCCTTGACAGGCTTGAAATCAAGGAGGAGATCGTCCTTGACAGCGCAAGCAGTGTCGGTCTCAAGATAAGGATCGTCGTTAGGGTACAGCTGAGCAGTGACACCAAGGTAATCATCGTGGGTGACCATGATGTGAATGTGAGCAGGGCGGTAAGGATGACGGCCCATGATCTTGAGGAGCTCGGCCGAGGGACCAGATGTGTCGATGGCGTACTCTGTGGGCTTGAGGCAGTAGAACCAGAACTTTCCGTCAGCATCAGTGCGGAACTTGCCGCGAAGGTTGTGGCGCGATTGGTTCTCGGGGTCGTGGGCGTCGTATTTGCCGTTGGTGCTGGCTTGCCACATGTCGAAAACGGCGTTGGGGATTCCCTTTCCGGTATCAACGTCTCGGATGACGCCGTGGAAGAATGTGAGTTGACCATCCTTGGGCATGTCTTGGACGACGCTAGCGCCGAGATCGCGGAAGGGGGTCTCAGGAGACCAGAAGGGACCGAGAATGCTGGAGGATGTAGGGGCCTTGCCGCCATCGGTGACGACCTTGTGGTTGATCTCATCGACGAGGCTGCGATTGTGAGCGATTGGTCTTGCGGGTGCAGTTAATTGGGGAACTTACGACTCAATTCCGAGAATGTCGCATACGCGCCATGTCTCGTTGCGGTTCTTCTTGTAGGCCTGGCCAAGAGAGTTGATGTAGTTGACGCCGACAATCCACTCGTCCTGCGTGAGCTCGACCTCTCTGCAGAAGTCGTGCATGTGACGAATGAGAGAAGTGAGGATGACGCGCTGGCGGGGGTCGGTCTCGGGGCTCATGAGGCCGATGACATGGTCTGTGAAGTTGGGGTCGAACTTTGATTGCGCCGTGGCGCCGTTGGTGCCGTTTGTACCGTTGGAGGCCATTGTTGATGATGGATGATGAGTGGAGGGAAGTGTCTAGGGATCTAGGGATCTGGGGTATCTGGGGATGAGTGATGATGAGGGAAAAGACGTTTGGGACCGAACGTGGAGGTTGCGCCGTTAAGTATGAAAATGAATCGTCGTTTGCCGTTTTCGTAGCCGGGAGACTTGGAGGGGGCGGGGCCGTGGACCATGAGCGCCAACGGTAGCGGCAATTCAAGTCGGCTCTCCACGCCAGAATGACCATTGCAAATACTGCCTCTCGATTGGTCCGTCTCCTCTAGCACAATCTTGGGGTAAGAGATCCGAACCGGGGGAAATATTCTTACCCGCAGGTGCCGTACCAAGATGCCGATTCCTCACCAAGCGGATCTTTGTTTCTCCAACTTTTCCCACCTTCTGGATGAATAGATTGCCGACTCTTCTTACCGGATATGGTTCTCGTACGATTTATTACCGTTTTCTGCCTGGTTTGCTGTCGCGAACCATTTCACGTGCATATCTGATTACATCAACCTTGACGAGGCCATTCTAGAGCTCACGGCAAAGATTCACGGTATGTTCAGCTAGACAAGACAATATCCAGTTTACCTCGATCCGAAAACATCAGGTCATATTGCATCACAAGAAATATCACCTTCAGGAGCGACAATGACTGCGACAGCTCAATCACAGCAGAAGCTCTAGGGTACCTCATCAATTGACTCCGGGAGTCCCCGGCCGGTTAACCTGGGGTAGCGGCAATCATACCAGGGTCCTGGGACTTACATTAGTCAACGCATCAGCCTTAATTAACCCGCCGGGAATAATGTCATTGCGACCCTGGATTGAGGAGACCTATCGCGTTGTTCACATTGGGAAACAGTGCTGTATTGGCGATGCCGAGGGCAACGTGACAGGGCCCCAGTCATGCTTGGATGCGGGGGGGCACCGGATGACCCGCCAAAAACCACCCAGCCACAAGTACATAGGTGTCTTGGAGGAGTCTACCTACGAGGAGCCGTCGCATCAACCTTTCCTCTACGACTCTGCATTATACAGCATTGGTCACTGCCTCCAGGCTTGATCTTATACAATACAGATTGATACCTCACATCGACTCATCCCATATACTCCTCGCAATGGCCATCTTGCCCTGACTCGGCTGGTTTCTTCCTGTATTGCGAAAGCTGCCATTGTTTCTCGAGGGAACCACCAGTCACAGTCGTTCCACCCGGGACAGAAATACACAATCTGGCATCGAGTAGGTTGCAAACATGCTTGAAAGAGTCTGCAGCGTAAGACCCCGTCCATGAACGATAAGTTGAGCATAGCACAACATGTACTGGGCCTGCACCGGAGACGACATCAGGCATCAGTCCCTGACTTCGTTCCCAGTCTTGTAGGTGGAACGTGGTCGTATACTGCGATACTTGATTAACTTATGTGAATCGGTATACACAAGGAGTGTTTCTCACCTCATTCAGATTCAATTTTACCTCTTTACCGAGGATCTTTCGGGTGGCTTTGTGAGCATCGTCGTAGAATTGGCCATTGGCCTTTTTACTGTCACTCAGAGGCACGCAGGAAGGAATATCCCACATGAAGCTGATGCCGGTCTGGCGCAGCCATGGAACATCTTTCAAGCGATCTTGATGGATCAAGATGCAAACAACAATGCCAGATAGCGGCGAGCCGTTGCATCTTTCGTTAAACTCCCGCGAGAACGAATGTGTGCGTAGTACTTCTAAGATGCTACCAAGAGACTTTATAAGCTCGGCATTGATGACCTCGCGCTTGAAAGTTGACTCGTTATGCAAATTCAAGCCGATGACAAGCTCGGTACGACCCCTTTGGCGGAGGGAATACTCTAGCTTCTGGAGATCTGCAGGTTGACCCGCAAGGGCGGTATGTCTGATGTATGACGTCTCATATTGATCAGATGGTAGCTTTTGATAGATATCGGGTGTTACGGGAACATCTGATACCCAGCATGCCGTCTTCCCCTTTGCGGGATATAGATAAGGGTTGAGCAATTGTCGCGGTCTTTGAGGATAAGGGTTGGAATAGTTGTTCAGCTTGACGCGACTTTGTTGCGAATTGCTCACGATTGTTGTAGCCTCCGACTGCATGCTCACAGATGAGCGTTTATCAGAATAGGGCATGCTGGACAAGGTACTCGTTGTACTCAGGGATACAGACTTTCTTGCGCTGAAAGACTGAGTCCTCTGCCCCGATTTAAGCTCTGCGCCGACAGACTGATAAGACGGCAGAGTTGGCTCAGCAGGCGGTGGTCGTTCCCACGATGTCGTTTGTGTATTGTGGTCGACATAGTAGGGTATGCCATCTGGCGTGCGCATTTCCTGCCAACCAGGTGGCAGCGGAGCGAGTACAGGAATGACAGGTTTAGTCCATGATGTGGTTTGGTCGGTGTGATTGACATAGTAAATCTGTCCATCAGGAGTGAGTCGGGACTCCCATCCTTTCGGAAGAGAAGTGAATGGATCCGAGGTAGTATTATGTGGTATAGAAACATGGGGACTGATTGGTGTCGTTGGCGTAGAGTCGACCCAAGGTAACGTGGGTTGGGCCTCGGGTTCTTGGTGAAACTGGGTCTGGGCTGGTTTTTCTGGCATTGAAAATGGGGACATGGTAGACTGTGATTGCGGCGATGTAGGCGAGGGGCTGAATACCCTTGGTGATTGGGGAGAGCTAGGAGTAGGAGACGATGGTGCTTGTGAAGTCGTAGCCTGTTCCTTCGCTTTGGTAAAAGGCACTGATGCAGATACCATGTGAAGCGTATCAAGCCTTGTAGCCAAAAGCGCAGTTGGGTCAGGGTTCCGTACAATAACATCGGGGATACCTGTGATATTGTACTCATTCCCAGATTGTGCCATGAAGTATTTCTTCGTTGAAGACTTGAGCTTGAGCTTAGACCAGTCAAGGTCTGAATCCAAGAGCACCTTGAAAGTGATTCCATTCAACCCCTCGAGCCACGATGCCAACGCTCCAATATGTTCATCCTGCAGCAAAACTGCTTCTCCAGGTCGTAGGTCAGCACGCTCACCGACAGTCCATGCGTAGAGAAACCGCCCAGGGTCAAGCTGCCAAGTCAGGAGGAGTGAAGTGTCATGGCCAACGTTGGCGTACATGACTGAACCTCCGTATGTAGCAAAGGGCATACTCCATGTATTGATGCGAATGTTGTCGTTCGGCGGTAGTGGCTGTGGATATCCGACCTTCTCAATTTGTTTCAACACATCTGTAACGGCCGCAGCATCGGCTTTCAAGGCCTTTTTGTCATACTTCTCGTAGTATGGTACGCTGTGTCCAATGCGAGATGGTGATTTCTTGAACAGTTGAAAAGGGTGCGGGACACTCTTCAGATAGGCTATGGCCTGGTCGATGTCTATATTCCAAATGGTAGGGTTCTCAGGGTTGCTCCAGTTTGTGGCGTTCATAACTCCGCAGCCATATCCGTAGTAGATGGGCATTGGATGGCAAGCTGCACAGAACATGAAGCCGCAAGCGATGAGATACTGAAGAATGGGATCAAGGCGCTCCAACTCGTGAGTCAGAGCATCCTCTGAAATGTCCATGGCAACTTTGACAGCAGCGAGGGCCTGCGGGAGAGCATCGTAGTTGACGACGTCGAGTGCCATCAAGCGTTGGCCCAAGGAGGCAAAGACCAAGTAGTTGTCATCAAGGCCAGCGCCGCTTCCACTCGAGGTTGAGCCTTGTCCTTCTTCACGTTTGTTCCTCTGGCGTAGTTCCCACCATGTCGCGATACTTGCGCCGGCTTTTACGGCTGAGATGCCGATCTGTATTGAAGCGGTGATAGGGTCCGACATGGCGCATCAGAGTGGAGGATGCTTTCACTGCTATGTTGCGAGTCCATCGGGGTTGTGTTTCCTTATAATATTTCAGTAAGTCTCCAGCTCAGGTAGCGATCGATAATGCACTCTACCTCATCAGATGATTCTGTTTAGCTGCTGGTCTAGTTGGCTCGATTGTAACCCTCCAAACCAACATGGCGTTCAATAGCGCCAGCGCTAGATGTGGCTGGAACAGCCGCCCATGGATTTGGAGTACACTGATTGATGCTGATAAGATCTTTAGCCTATCAGACGCTGCACATCGAATGAACCCTGTATTCAGCTTCAATGATGTAAACAAAAAATTATGCCTCGTGTGCCGGTTGAGCCGGAAGTGGTGAGTCTGACGAGAAGATTACTGGTTGTTGTAGAGATCAAAACGCCTGTGCATGATAATTTGAGTTTCGCTAGTCAGAGGCAGCGTCTGGGTCCAAGGTATCATTGAAACAAGAAATGAGCTTGTTTATGCTTATTTGAACAAGGCCAAAATCCAGAAATGTATCCAGAGAGTAATAAAATCTGTGCATGGAGTGAAAGACTGCTGATGGATAAGTAAAAGAGAAAAACCTCTAACATACTCCTTTCATGCAAAAACAATTGGAGTTGCCCTCCAAGTAATTGAAGTGCTTTCCCCGAGGCGAGGCCTGTAGTCAGTGTAGAAGCGGGGGTCGGTGTTCTGAACTTGGCTGGAGTGAATAAACACCATTTCTTATATCAGTAGTGCAGGAGTGTCAAGAATCATATTGTTCAAGTTTCGGACGGTAGCCGTTTCTGACAGATACCATGTATTGTAGACAAGTAGTGGTCCCCCCTAATTCCTGTGATTACAGTGTCGGGATCGAGATGACTGTACTCCAGATACTGCTCAGCAGTCTACCTGGGGGCATTGATTCTAATGCTAAAACAGTCTCCCGACTTTTCAGACGGCGAGGAACATGCTCCAATTGCCCAAGAGAAGCCCTTACTTCCAGCGCTATAAGTCTCCGTGGATATGGGCCATTAATGTTGAACTTGATGCTTCCACCTGGTCTGGCAGGTACCGTCGTGGCCTGGATAATGGCTATTCCAACCCCAATCGTTCAAGTCACCAGCTGCATCACCGTCTTCGTTCCGGTGACGATCTGCCTGCGAGCAAATTGAAATTTTCTTGGTGCCCCAGCCCAGAGCAGACAAGTTCGTGAGTAGCTCTGATGTCGAAGTTTTCCGCAAACGCCTCGTTGCAAGCGTAGTGCCAGCCGTCCCGCTTGGCAGCATAACTATCAAGATTGCGAGCTGCTTGTTTAAAGCCACCGTTGAGCCTACAGGAACGAGTCCCATGTCCAAAGGATCGGCAGCGAGGGTCTCTCGGCCAGAGGGATCATTAAGGTCAAACTTGCCCGGTTACAATACTCTGTCGGTGTCAGATTGGGCTGGTGTAGGAATATGAGAGTTACTGTCGAAGTTTCTGTCGACGTTGTGAAGGAGTAAAGGTTTGACATGGTAGGATCAGGAGTGAGGTTGGTAACGGTCAACTCGGATGCGAAAGCACTGGTCTCTAGAGCTGTAGACGCTCACAATCCAGAAGTAGTTGATCCCAGCGCTCTAGAAGTTGTTGAACCTGATGTCAGAGATGACTTTGAGGCGAGAGGCGGTCCACATATCGACAGAAGTTGACGTTCAAGACACCGAGCTCGCTGGCACGGTGCTAGATGACGTACGTAGTTGAATCTGAGTTTACCATGGACGACGACCTGGAGGCAATGTTTGAGGGCTCTCTGGTGTTTATCTTGGTCTCGGTAGACAGGATGGATATCGTAGGTTCGGTGGAGGGAGCTAAATTCGAGGTAGCTAATGGCTTAGTTAGATAATGCAACCTCGGAAGCACATTGCAACTCAATTTTCCTAGGTTTCGCTTGAGTTGACCCCAAAGAGACGATAACGCCGGCCGTTTGCTGTGCCAGAATGGTGGCCTTTGGGTTTATCTTGGCCCTGCCAAGGTCACAAAGTCCAATGCCACCCGACATGAGCATCTGATCGACCAATATCTGGGCCGGGGTCTCTGCAGCATTGGATTCGATCCTAAGATGGGAACTGAGTGCTGCCAAAGTAGGCATGCCAGAAATAGGGCTCCAGTCGACTACAACTTAGAAGGAATCAGAATTGAGATACAGATGGCTGGCGGCTCCAGCAAACAAGGTCACAAAATAATTTGTTTCCGACACGGCTGCTGCCTGATCCCCTAATAGGGGTAGCAAACAGCCCCTAAAGGCTTGCAACATTGCACAAAGCTTCCCCTCCCACTCCGTGTAACCCCCCTGCAAAGTACCAGATTCACCGCGTCAAAAAATCTGCGACCAATGAGCAATTTCTGAATTCCTACCGAGTTTGCGCACTTGCGCAGAACTCACACTCGCTAAGCAACCCCTGGTCACAAACGTGGCTACATGGATGGCAATCCCTTATCTCCTCTCCGAGCGCATTTGCGCGCAATCATAATATGCCAAGTAGCTGCAAGGGCGTTTTCACGTAGCTCAGAGCGGCCAAGGGAGAATGCGGACTCCTTGTCACCTGATGGACCCTGGACGCATTGGCTAGTGCTTTGCGTCGCACTCAGTACCTTGTTTCCGTTGAGTATCAAGGCGAATGGATGTCTTCAGGGTCTTTGAGCTAACGTCTCACGATTTCAGGACCTAGGCACCTCGGTGTACGATCCGGCCAACCTTGCGAAACCGACTCGCGCTCGACTGTTGACTTGGGCTTGAACTGCTCTTGCGATAACGATCCCCGAACCGAGGGCTGTTGGGGTTACCACTTGACTACAGCAACGAAGGCGAGGGGCTAACTGATGTCTTCTGTCCAACAATGCGCCAGGCGCCTAGAGACCAGTGATGGCGGACAAGCAGCGCTACGTGGCGAACTTTGGACTGAGTCGTCTAACATTGTTTTGTTCGAAACCCGAGTTAATCACGTTAGAGATAGCGAGCTCTGTTTGGCCTCGCTGCATCTCATTATGGATTTCCTCACAGGAATTCGGTTTCTATGGTGTTGAGCGGATGTCTGGGTTCTACTGATTACAGCCTCTCGTCCGAGGAGCCTCTAACAGCAACCAGGCTATGAGAACGAGGCCTCACTTTCTATTCACATGACTTCTAGGCTGCTCACTTCCCTCGTGGAAAGATAACAATCCGCTGGTACAAAAAAGCACAGAATAGTTGGGCCGTAAGAAGGCACCTCACTCGCAAGCGGCTACTTACGGAATGGCATCGGCTGCTTGCAAAGCTATTTAAGAGAGTTTAAAATGTCTTCATAATTTCACATGATCACTCATGCTAACCATCTTGAGAAGTACTGGTGTATGTATCAGCGAACATGGCAATGCCCCCTAACCACCAGCTGCTTCCCAAGATTTCGTGATTTGTTCGACCTGGACCACTCAAGGGCGTTTTTCAATCAATGTAGCCCCTGCCTTAGCTCGAAGAAGTACTTCGTTCTTGAACCCTGGTTAGAAACCCTTCTCGTGCTTTCCGTCGTCTCCTGAAGACCATAACATCTACTCGCTTTGTAGAGAAATATCGGATTCTGGCCACAACCAGTGAATATCACCAGCCGCGCCGTAAAGGGAGCTACAAATTGGGCAGTTTACGGGCTCAGTGTCGGGGAGTTGTTGACCCCGAGATGCCTGAAATGTGTGAAACGTCAAACGGAGGATTACTTTAGTACTGTTGCCATGTCAGGATTTAGTTTGGTACGAGTTATACGGGCCCACCTCGATTGTCGCTAAAAAAAGAGTGGAGCTCGTAAAACGTCCCGAACAGGAAATCGTCTCTTACGAGGGAGCGAGGATGCGCAGAACTCGATGAGATTGAGACAGGGGTTCTTCAGGACGAGATGCGCTGGCTGGCTACCTACATAAGATATTACGCGTGACGGAAGATGACTCGACATTGTTGCGTTTGTCTATGTCCCATCTCATTCTTATCTTCAACTTTATTTTATTCCACTTCACTGCAATTGTTACCTTTCTTTCTCAGTCCATCCTTCATCTACTCTCTTCTACCAAGCGACCGCATGCAGTTGTTGACTGCTTGGCAAACACACCCCAATCCCCGTGTTACAGCAGTGGAAATTTGCGAATTAACAGTAACGACCTCAATGATCTCCTTTCAACACAGTGTTTGGATGTCGTGCTAATACCTTTCTGTCAACAGGCCACTTCCTTGCTCCCCTTCCTCGATCATGGCCGCCGACGCCAAACCCCCCAACGATGCCGAGCACGATGACGAGAAATCCCCCGCCACGACCCAAGATACACAAAGACCCCAACGAACACCAAAAGTTGCCGACTACATACGAGTCTTCAGTTACGCTACAAAATGGGACTTCTTCATCTACGCCCTGGCCTCCTTCGCATCCATTGGCGCTGGAATAACCATGCCGTTGATGAACATCATCTTTGGCCAGCTCGTCAATCAGTTCACAGACTACTTCAGAGACACCTCGAGCTTCCCGACCGATAAGTTTCAGTCCATCTTGAACCGACAGGCGCTTTACATCATGGCCCTATTCTTGGGGCGCTGGGGCCTCAACACTATCAACAAATACTGCTTTCGAATGATTGGCATCCGACTCTCGTCCGCTATTCGTCTTCACTACCTTCAATCTCTCTTTTCACAGTCCATTCATGTCATCGACTCCATGCCTGCAGGAGCACCTGCTACTGCCATCACTGCGACCTCTAATACCCTTCAAGTAGGAATCTCAGAGCGGTTGGGCACGTTCCTGGAGTTCAACGGCACCATCTGGGCCGCTATCATCGTCGCCTTCGTCTGGAGTTGGGACATCACCCTGGTCACTGCATCTTTGATCCTTTACATGATGGTCATCCTGTCCATCTCCATGCCAATTCTCGTCAAGGGCCAGACCGCGACTGGGCAGGCGGACGCTCAAGGTACCGCAATTGCTAGCGAAGCTCTCCAAGGCATTCGGCTCGTCACTGCCTGTGGTGCACAATCCCGCGTGATGGCTAGATACAGAGTCTGGGTCGAGAAGGCTATCGAGGAAGGTCAAAAGATGGCGCCCTTCATGGGTCTTCATCTCGGCATGATTGTATGACCCTATATGCCCCTTGGACATCAGATACTAATAGACCTCTAGTTCTTTGGAGTCTTCGGCACTTTCGGTCTTGCCTTCTGGTATGGGACGCGACGTTACATCTCTGGAGCCATTGACAGTCCCGGAGTCATTGTCATTGTCCTCATGTCCGTCATGTTGATCCTCACCTCTCTCGAGCGCATCGCCACTCCTCTCATGGCTGTTAGCAAAGCCATGGTTGCTGCATGCGAGTTCTTCACCGTCATCGATGCTCCCATCCCCTCCTCTGGCTCCCTTAAACCTGACATTACCTTTTGCGATATCGTCCTTGACGACGTGACCTTCGAGTATCCCAGTCGTCCTGGAGTCCGTATTCTTGACGGACTCAGCTTCTCCATTCGATCTGGACAGAACACAGCGATAGTTGGCCCCTCAGGCTCCGGAAAGAGCACCATCGTTGGCTTGCTTGAGCGCTGGTACTCATTGAGGGAACACCATGTCTTGCCTCAAGTCGTTGAACCCAAACCTCAAAAGAAGACCGGCGGGGAGCCTGATGACCAGTCTGAGGAAGAGGCTCCTGTAGCCAACCCGACCCTGGCTGGCTCGGTTTCCATCGGCGGGAACGACCTCGAAGACCTTGATCTCAAATGGTGGCGTTCACATATCGGTTTGGTGCAACAGGAGCCCTTTCTCTTCAACGATACTATCTTCAACAACGTCGCCCATGGTCTTATCGGCTCCCAATGGCAAGATCAGCCTGAAGAGCAGAAGCGCCAGATGGTTAGAGACGCCTGCCAAGAATGCTACGCCGATGAGTTCATCAACCGCCTTCCCGATGTAAGTCTCTCCATCTCCTCACTTTCCCAGACATAGCCATCCTAACCAATTCATGCAGGGCTACGATACGCGAGTCGGTGATGGCGGCGCAAAGCTGTCAGGCGGCCAGAAACAACGCCTAGCGATCGCAAGAAGCATCATCAAGAAGCCCAACATCATCATCCTCGACGAAGCCACCAGCGCCATCGATGCGAAGAGTGAGAAGATCGTCCAAGCTGCCCTCGATAGAGCCACGCAAAACCGCACAACCATCACCATCGCGCATCGGCTATCTACCATCAAGAAGGCTGACAACATCATCGTGCTGCAGAGTGGGAAAGCGGTTGAGCAAGGCACACACGCGGATCTCATGATGAAGGCCCATGGAGTTTATGCCTCTCTTGTCAGAGCGCAGGCTCTGAAGGTTGCTGATGATCAAGAAGAGAAGGGCGCTCTTGTGTCGGACGATGAGTCTCACAAACATTATCCTGATGCCAAGCTGGCTGATGTCACTGCGACTTCCACCCAAAAAGAATCCCCCAGGAAGCCTCGAGGTCTCTTCAAGAGTTTCGGAAAGCTACTGTACGAACGAAGACAGAAGTGGCCCAACTTCCTTGGTATTCTCCTCTCTTCTATGGCCGTCGCAGCTGGTACTCCCATCCAAGCTTGGCTCTTCGCAAAGGCCCTTGGGGTCTTCCTGCTTCAGGGCAGTGACTTGAAGAGCGAGAGCCAGTTCTGGGGCTTCATGTGGTTTGCCCTCGCTGGAGGCGTTGGTCTTGCGTATCTCTGTGAGGGCTGGATCGGATTGCGAGTCCAGTACTACGTCAGTGGAGTGTACAAGTCCCAGTACCTCAATGACATGCTGTATCAGAAACTTTCCTTCTTTGATCAGGAAGACAACTCCCATGGATCTCTGAGTTCTCGCGTTTCGAGTGACGCAAAACAGCTTGAGGAACTTCTTGGCATCAACCTCGCGCTCATGCTCTCGGCCATCTTCAAAATCACAGGTTGTGTCATCATTTCACTCGTCTTCGGTTGGAAACTCGGCTTGATCTCCATGTCTGTCGCTCTGCCGCTGATGATTGCCGGTGGATGCTGGAAGTACAAGCATGAAGTTCACTTTGACAAAATGAACGCGGCCGTCTTCCAAGAAAGCTCCGCATTCGCCACCGAAGCCATTGAGGCTATCAGAACAGTTTCTTCACTTACCATGGAAGACTCGATCAACAGTCGGTACCGCGACCTCTTGGATGGGCATGTGAAGGCGGCCAATCGAAAGGCTCAGTGGACATCGGCGATCTTTGGCTTCGCAGACAGTGTCGGCCTCGGATGTCAAGCGTTGCTGTTCTGGTACGGCGGCGGTCTCCTCATTAGCGGAGAATACTCAATGGAAGCCTTCTTCGTCTGCTTCATGGCTGTCATCCAGGGAGCTGAGGCCGGTAGTCAAGGGTTCGGACTGGCGCCAAGTGCTGCCCAAGTGACTGCTTCCGCGAACCGTATTCTCGACGTGCGGCAGTCTGTTCATCCAGATCGACAGACGCACGTCAAGCATGGGGAGGGTATCAAGGACACTGACGGCGGAGTCAAGATTGAGTTGCGTGACGTCTCCTTCAGATACCCCACAAGAGACGTTCCCGTCTTTGACAAGCTGAACCTTACCATTGAGAAGGGTCAGTATGCCGCATTTGTCGGAGCATCAGGCTGTGGCAAGACAACCGTTATCTCGCTTCTCGAACGCTTCTATGACTTGGAACCTGGCAATGGTGCAATCCTGTGCAACGGTCAGGACATCAAGGATACGAATGTCTACGATTACCGTCAAGTTCTGTCTCTAGTATCTCAAGAACCCGCCATGTTTAGAGGCTCCATCCGCGATAACATTCTCTTCGGAATCGACAATCCAGAGTCTGTGACCGATGACAAGATCCACCAAGTCTGTCGCGATGCCTTCATCCACGACTTCATCGTCTCACTTCCCGAAGGCTACAACACCGACATGGGTCACAAAGGGATATCCATGTCCGGGGGGCAAAAGCAACGAATTGCAATCGCCCGCGCCCTGATTCGAGACCCGAAGATTCTTCTTCTTGACGAAGCGACATCAGCCCTTGACTCAGAGTCCGAGAAGGTTGTTGCGGCAGCGATTGACACAGCTCGCAGCGGACGAACTGTCATCTCGGTAGCTCACCGACTCTCAACGATTCAGAATGCAGATATCATCTTTGTCTTTGATGATGGAAAGATCATTGAGAAGGGCTCACATACTGAACTCGTCAACAAGCAGGGCATCTACTGGGAAATGGTGCAGAACCAAGCTCTGGACCAATAACACATTGTCAACTTCTCGGCCAACTTTATGCTTTATTTTCCGTCTTTATTATTATTCCTTTGTAAACTTCACTGCTTAGATACAGCGTGCTGTTATTGTTTCTTCCTTCTCCACTAGATTTCGTTGCACGACCATTGCCCTCGCATAAATCGAAGCATCTTGCAACCATACCTTGAAAGACTAGATGTTCATAGTATACATAGCTTATTATACAAGTTTCACTACTAATTACATCACTTGAAGCCAACCCCTCGTTTTCCATTACGTCGCTTTCATTCTACCAACTCAGGCCAGAGGGTAATTATATCTCCCAATAAAGGTCTTCCAGCTGCTGAAGGCGGTCTCCTCTTCCACTCAGTAGCATCAAGCTCCCCCTTCACTTCGGTCGTCTCCTCCACAAGCTGCCACTCCCCTGTAGTCTCATCCTTCTCCAGATAGCAGAAAATAACCCGGTCACCTCCTTCTTCGAACAGATATTCCCTGCGCAGTAACCTGTGCCATTGCTCTATGGCTGTGCCTTCGGATGCATTTATCCTCTCCACGACCTTATTTCTATGAGATAGCAGGTACAGCGAGCGGGCGTTCCAAATTCCGTCTTGGCCAGGATAGTCTTTTAGCAACCATGTGGCTTCATCACGAAGGAGCGCGTCTCGACAGAATAAGGCGATGAGAAAGAGATGCGATGCCATGTTGCATTGTAAAGAAAGCTGCTGCGCCGGGTTCTTCAAGTCTCTCTTCGCGATGCGTATACTGATCTCGGCTAGGGAGAGGTACTCGCGAAATAGGGGAGTCTTGGCTTGGATCGGTTCAACGTCGTAGAAATGCGTGAGGTCATCGAAGGTACAAGTACCGAGATAATGCAAGCGAAGATGGACAGCTCTGATATAGTCCGTTGACTTCGCATCCGACATAATTGCACGGTTGAAGAGAGGCATAAATGCAGCTTCGAGTGCTCTTAATTCCTTCGTGGAGGCTTCACATATTTCTTTGATACGTGGATCAGTCGTGATTTCCCTCCAAACTCTGGAAATAATGTCAGGACCCGAAGAGACCAAAACGCCAGTATTCTGGACAGCCTCCATGAGGAGGGGAACCACAGCAAGTTTGGCATTTCGACCAGTAAGCCAATATTTCTCAAAGTCGTCCAGGTTGTCAAGAACAGGCGGTAATTCCTCAGTCGGTGGGTAGTCACGAGGTATTTGGTTTACCATGGACATGAAAGACTCGACTGTATGCTTCTTGGCGCGTAGGCCTCTGGTGAAGTTTGGTACAGCGGGGCTACGGCCGATATTTCCGCGTAGGATGAGTCTTGTTTGTGGAAGCAGTTGGGAGAAGATGTCGGATACCACGGCGATGAGCGGCTTTGGGTTTGGAGCGATGGACGTCATCAGAGTAGAATCTGCATCAGTCAAGAGCGCAAGCAACATTGCCAATCCATGGTTTATGTGATCCAGCGCAGCCTTCCTGTTTCCTCGCAGTGTCTCGAAACATAGAAATAGAACCGAAAGGAATACGGCGTCGTGTATCGAGACCTGTTGGCTCTGTAGTTTGAGCGCATGGCAGTAGTGCGAGACGGCGTTCAAATAGTCCGGGTCCCCTTGCGCGGCTTCATTATCCGCCGATAACAACGAACCAAGTGAATCATGTTCTAACTTGGCGAGCCATTTGCTCAATGCGCCGATTGCTATCGCGGCATGCCGTACAATATCGTTGGTGCGTGCAACTTGGGGTAACGTCACGGACCATAAATCGCTGTTGAACCCAGCGGAGATCCACGGGCTCTGCACAACTTGGATAAACTCATCAAAATAAAGAACACTCTGAGCGTCTCGAAAGTCGAGAGAATCCTGAACAAGATGAAGCTGTGTCTTCAAGGGAGCTGTCCAGGTGACTCGTTTCGAGTCCCATTGGAACTGGCCTGGCCCCTTGTTCCGCTTTCTGTCCGGAATGGCGTAACCTTCACATTGTCGGTTATTCCTCACACAATTTCGACAGTGAGGCCTTGCTTCGTCACATTTGACATGACGCTTTTTGCAGGTGACACAGCCTGTTCTGACTTTGCTTGTACTTGTGCGAGTCAGCTTTGGCTTGGTGGACCTGAATCAATTGTCAGCTTCCGAACACGGTTCAAAGAGTTCGCAAAAGTGTTCTTACGTTGTAGAAAGTTCAAAGGATATAGGCAGTTGATCTGTCTGGGGATCCATGGCGGTCTAGTGGAGAGATGAGGTGCATCAAAGTTAGCCATGCTGACATGTTGCTATTGCATTTCGCGGGGTCCGGCTAAAGCCCGAATCGCGCCGATTATTATTCCGCGATGCCGTTGGTTGTTGGTCGTTTACTTTTTGTCGTCATGAATGCTTGGCATTCATCGGAGTAGGTGAGACATTGTGCTTTCACGTCATCTCACGAAGGAGACGAAGATATACGTAGTTTTGTTTCTCAGAAATTCACTCGGGGGGCCATCTCAGGCGGCTAAGCGGTATCGCGAAAAGGGCAACGGGTCTGTGAACTGTTAGTCTGTTAGTACTGGTGTTTGCGTGCAAATAATGCGGCGACCAATGGAGCGCGGAACAGAAACCTTGATACAATTTTTGAGAAGCATATTTCCAGTCGGATGACGTCTTTTTGAGAACAAGTTAAACATGGTCACGTAGATACAAAATCCCATCTTTGGCAAGCTTCAACTCTCAACCAGGGCTATGTCTCCCAAGACATTTGTACTGTATACGGTGACATTAGCTTCGTTGCAAGTGAAGTCACGACACATTTACATCCAGCTTCGACAGGAAGACAAGTAAAAAGAAGCTCCAGTGTGTCGCTTGACATGCGATCAGTAGCTGACTGCTTAAAAATTCTTTATTTATTATAACACTAAGTGGCTACCTGTATCTGAAAGTCACCACGCCAATTAAACCAGCAACATTCATGACTTTAAAAGTCATCATCCGGCTAGGATGCGTTCACAGCCTCGCAATGCAAGAGCCGATCAATCTGTTCAGAGCTGGGGGGTTAGCCCCGAATAATTGATCCATACGCTCTCCATTTTCCGTAACGAAGAACTCAGGAATTGACCGAATTCCGAGTTCGGCATCAAGGGCAGGAATCTCGTCGGTGTCGAACTGGGCAAAAACAAGTTTCTCGGTGTCATAATTAGAGGCGTGGTTGGCATGTTTTTCAACGAATGGTTTGATGCTTTGACAAGGATTGCACCATGTTGCCGTTGCAAAGAGGATGACGAAGCGGTGACTTTTGATAAGGTCCTGGTACTCGGACTGACTGTGAATCGTAGTGATGGGCATCTTAATAGTGATATTTAATGTCAGATTTAAACGTGGTAGTACATGTATCATATGGGGGAATGGGAAAATATCTGCGGATTTGCGGTTGATTTATGTTCAGTGGCAGAGACGCTCAGGCGGCGGTCAAAGCGTTGTAGGGGTTGCGGTGCTGCATGAGACTATCGATTCAGCTACTGTCACTTTCTATTCAGCTCTGCTCTATAACCAATCGAAGGTTCATTTCAGCACCTGACGTGGCAGCTAACGTCTTACGAGCCTCTGTCTTGTGCGCAGGGAGATAACCACGAGCTTTGCCATGTAAATTTAGAGATATCTATTGGATACCTTACCTTTTAGAGTCTGCTAAGTCTTGGCCACCTGGGAGACTATGGTTGGGTCTGAGAGGTGGAGACAATTCGTGACAGCATGATCAATGAATGGCATATAGATGCCGCCATTGATCGCCGTCGTCATGAGAGGATGGAAATTCAGAACAGCTTGAAGTTCAGACAAAAGAAAAGAACTACCACATGCGCATAAAGTTCACAAGTGAGAACCTAATCTCGCTCCGTATTACGAAATCTTCCAAGTATAGTGACATCTAACCCCAAAGGCAGTGTTCCGGGAGCCGCGGGTCGAAGAACTGTACAAAGTTTCGAGTGGTAGCGAAATCTTAGCACGCAGGCAGGATGGCTGACCAAGAAGATCAACTCATTAACCTTTGATCTTATTATTTTTCACAGATGACACATAAATCCAATTACCGACAGCTGTTCTCGGGCTCCGCGGGGAGGTTTGTTCGGTCTTGCAACGGCCTACCCTATTCTGAGGTCTTGAAAATGACGCAAGGAGCTGCTGGTTTGAACCAGACTGATTGGTTCTCTCGAGTGAGTTGCAAAATTGCTTAGCTTTAGCATTAAATTCTGAATCTTACGATATGTCTTCTCGAATAAGCGTTGGATGACATGCTCAATAGCGTCTCGCAAATGCATGTTTCGTGGCTGTGAGCCGGTTTCTCACGGCTGATGTGATCACGGTAGTGGATTTCCCGCATCCTTCGGGCCCCTAGCTCCAGACTCTACCCTGTTTTGCATTGAATCCTCCGGCTATCAGATTGGTAGCGAATGGTGATCATTGTTTTAGCATCAAATCCTTCTGTTTTGGTTTGGGGGCTGAAGTGAATGGCAGCGGTAAAGCGAAAATTGACTGTCTGAGGTGGGCAGTGGCGTAATTGGCCAGGTTAAATGCTCGCGAATTGACACGATTGCTGATTGAGGGAATGCCCGACGGGACACGTGCAAAGTTGCATCACCGATTCACAATTACAATGAGCAGAAACGGCCTTGACTTCCAGGAAATAGGGCTGAAGAGGGTGGCAGAGTCGAGCCAGCCAAGGCAGAATGACTGCTCTTCTAGACTTTTCCTCCCCCTTGAAGATCACGACACATGCCAATCAGAAGCAGGACATCAGCCTGGACCAAGCCTCTGCCCCTCCAAATTTAACACGCGACTAGCCCGGCTGTTTTCCCTGCACAAGGGGGCACAGATCAGCAGGATTCACTCCACATTGATTGGCGATAAATGGGGCTGTGTAGGTTTGGACTCACTGGCTAAGGTAACTGGCTGGTCCGTAAAACGACAAATGCAGCGCTGGATGCACAGGCTAACAGGGCACAAACAGTTATGAGTGACTGTACCTCGTATTACCTACAACATGCAATTCGGCGCATACCCGTTACGGCCACTGAATGTTGGCTGCAAACACACCCAAGAGTCATGATATTTTCGTGGGCTGTTTGAGGCGTTTGGAGACTTCATGATCACAGAATCTTGAACTGCATCAGCAAAGCTGTAGACAACAACAACTGTGAAGTGTGAAGGACCATTTTGCATTCTGAGCCGTGTTACCGAGCCCCTTTGCCCCTTGCAGCTAAGCTTCAGAGGAAATTACAGGTGAGGGCCAATCAATTCGATTGCTGTTAGCGAACCGAGCCCTGGAATGGCCCCTGTGTTTGGGGGACCCATCTTCTTCATAACTAAAATCTCCATGCGAAATCTGACGGCACGCATGGATCTTGACGTCCATTTCAAACGTCGAGTTTCTATGCAACTTGTCGGTCAATCACTGAATCGACCGCCATTATTATTACCTTGTTGCACTTTCAGATTATGGCGATGATTGCAATTTGTGGGAAATGCAAAACTGTATCCCTTGAACTCTACGTTTGGGCTACACCATCTTCATGTCGACGGTGACAACGGCACTCTCAGCCCGTTCTGGTCTGGTGCGTGCCGAAGATCCGGGGCCAGCCGGCCCAAAAAGCCAAAGGCACACGAGCCATCTCCTTTTCCGTGCCCCGTTGTAACTATTTTGATCACCGACGGGAGCCCTGATTGGAGCCAGACACATGCAAATTGTCAGCGCTGGCAGAAGCTGACCCCCCCAGAGGACAAGAGGGCTGAGGCTGTGAGGCTCCCTCCACATCCAGTCCAGGTACTCCGCAGCTCCGTACGGCACAGGCAGTTCAGGCAGTAAGAGTAAGAAAACCCCTTAATAACGGTCTTGCCCGTGGTCCCAGCTCGGCGCACTCTGTTTCAAGCTTTTGCCTTTGTGTTGTATCTTTTTGCCATGCGATGCTTTTCTGTAATAACATACTTTTTCCTATGAGAGCTTATTCGGAGGCTCAATAACGTGGCATCTTTTTTTTTTGTAGCGTGTTTCTTTTCTTCTTCCTCTCTTTTTAGACCACCATCCGTCCAATGATGCAGAATACGACACCGTCTCAGGCGGCCTTGGCGCTCGCACGCGCTGTCCTAAAACGAGTACCCAACCGCCAATTCTTCTTCACCTTCACAGCTCTCGCAGTTTGGGGCGCCAAGATAATACATATCTACGCACACATCAACGCCGTGCACCAAAGTCTATTACATCGTTGGGGCTATTCTTTCGTTACACAAGATGTCGTTGTCCTCACCCTCATTCGACTTCTCCTTGACCAATGGTCTACGAACCTACCCACGCCGTCGCAAATCGCCGTCCTCGTCAGCACCGCGATATTCATGTTCATCAACGCGCTGCTCAGCGTCGTCTCCATATCCTTTTACCTCGTTGCCGGCTCCGAAATACATTACAGCAACATCTCTCTGCCAAACGACCCCTCCTCCAAATCGTTGATGCTGTCGGGCAGCGTCGCGTTCACAAGTGTCCTCTGCGCCAACATCTTGTTGAGCTGGCTCCTCAAAACACCTTGCTACAACATCCATGGCTATGTCGCCAACGTTGTTCATCGGTTGATTGCCAATGCTTGGCAATTGCTTCGTCGCATTCTTCCCCGCCAAAATCGCTACGTCCCTGTCCCGAAAGCCGATCTCGAGGGCCAGACCGAATCCTTCGATGACGAAAGCTCCGACGACGACCTCCAGGAACAAAAGACCCAGCACCTGAGCCCGTTCCAATTCCGACTCAGAACTGCTTTGAGATCCGTGCCATTTGCTTTGGCCGGCATCTTCTTGCTCACGCTTCTTTACGCGGCCTTCGCACGACCCTCCGATCGATCCCTCATATTTCTCTCTTATACTGCAGCACTGTCACCATTCGTGGACTTTTCCTCGTCCTCGGGACCGTCTTTCTTACAAGACTTGCCCAGTGTTTTCGGCACTGGTATTCAGCATAGCTGGGACAATCTTACTGCGCTCGCGACGGCCGAGCCATTCGATTGGCTTCCCAACGATCAAGCATTGGCCGGGTTCGAGGATTGGCACTTCAAGCGCCCGCATTACAATGCTGATGTCGACCCATTGAAGATATCGAATCTCGGGCAAGATCTTGTTCCAACGTTGAAGGACAAGCTGCAAGACGTTCCCATCCGACATGTCGTTCTGTGCTTCCTCGAAAGCACACGAAATGACGTTTTCCCTATCAAGAAGGATGGAAATATTTGGGACCTCTTAGCATCATCCTTCCCCGACAACACGATTCCTCAAGAGGCTCAAGAGAAATTGGCCAATCTCACTCCCACCGCCAACTATATCACAGGCGACTACGACGACGGCTTCGACCACAAAGGCTCCAAGCCCAAGCGCGGCGGTGTTCACTTTACTAATGCCCATACCACCGGCACCTTTACCTTCAAGAGCTTGGTCGGTACCTTGTGCGGTATCGGCCCATTGCTAGCCGACTTTAATCTCGACTATGCGCACCATATCTACCAGCCTTGCTTGGCTCATATCTTTGAAGCTCTGAACCAAGTGTCCAACGCTACCGACGCCGGATCGCGCCCCTTCAACGACTTCAAGTGGCAGTCATACTTCTACTCAGCTGCGACTTTGGGATACAACAATCAGCAAGAGTTGATGGAGGCAACAGGCTTTCCGGAGGAGCATCTTATTGGACTTGAATGGCTAAGGTCTGAGAAAGCGACACACGGGCCGGTGACACTACCACGAATTAACGGCTTTGCCTTTGAAGAAGACCCTCTGGAGGATTACTTCCGTGACGTGTTTGTCCAGGCCAAGGAGAAGGAGGAGCGAGTTTTCTTGTCGCACATAACATCGACAAGTCACCACGCCTACAAGTTGCCTGAGGGGGAGGAGTACGTTCCGGTTGCTAATGGCCATGATATGCTTTCGCATTATCTCAATACAGAAGGCTATGATGATCGATGGCTACGCAAGATCTTGGATCTACTAGACGAGCAGGGTGTTGCTAATGAGACCCTGATTGTCTTTGTCGGCGACCATGGAATCTCGATGCCTGAGAACGGCGCCGTATCGCCCTATTATAACCCTAGCATCGGCATCGACCACGTTCCTCTCGTCCTGTCTCATCCTCTCCTGCCCGCTTTCGACATCCACGATGCAGTCCATTCGTCCCAAATCCTACCAACCATCCTTGATCTTCTCCTCGAGACAGGCTCCCTAAACAACGCCAGCCGACAAGTGGCTTCCGACCTCGTCCGCAATTACGAAGGCCAGTCCCTCATCCGACCACTCCTCACAAAGAACGAGACAACCGGCCAAGGGAACTGGCAGTTCGTCGTGGTAAATCCAGGTCGCGCTGTTGTAACTGCCCGAGATGCTCGTCACCCAGAGCGCCATCTTGCCATTCCTCTCATCGACAATGTCGAATGGCGGTTAAGCAACTTGGACGAAGATCCCATGGAACACGACTCGGTGCAGAGTTTTGACTTTACTTCTTTCACAGATGTTGTTTCACGGAGATTTGGCAATGACGTTGCGCAATGGGTCGAAGAGGGGGCTTTCATAGCGAGATGGTGGGCGGAGGAAAACCACAAACGGTGGCAGTATGGGGAATATGATGAGGGAAAAATAGCCTAAAGGCTCTGCATAGAATAGAAATAATTGCATCACATTTTAAATGTTCAACCTACGGCGAAAACTGTGTGTGAAATCCACCTATGTGCGTTTTCTCGTCCAAGAATCGGTTTCATGGAAGTCTTGTCTCGATACATGGAAGTCGTCGAGAACCCCCTGGCCTTGGAGACTTTGACAAGCCGATCCAACGATGGATTCATCTCATTATCACTTTGGAAATTCCCTTTTGAACACTCACTGAACTCTTGCCCCTTCATATCTTGTGGGGGCTTGAGTGATACTCAAAGCTTATGACGTCTCAATGAGACATGTCAAGCCAACACACTGGAAAATCCCAATCAGCCTTCTTGGCTGCTTATTTTGTGAAACTGATTGATTGATTTGAAGCCATAATCTTCACGCCACTCTGTGAGTTATGTTGTAAAAAACAACGTGTGTCCTCGTAATGTGCTGCGAAAAGCTTAACCTTATTGCCAGCAATCTGCTGTGTAGCTACGCCTTCATGACCAGACACTGTGTGCTTGGTCAGCGGCTGAACTTTATGGCCTTGCAGATTCAAAGTTTGTACTGGCTTCTTCCATGTTACGCAGACTATTGCGATTTGTAGGCTTGAGTGTGCAAGAAAAGTTAAGATAGGGAGTGAGCAAGGGGCCGTTTTGTATGACCTACACTCGGAGACTCGAGAGTACAGCCATCTATGTCGATAATGGTCGAAATTGAAAAAGTCACCAAGGCTCTATGAACCTTGATAACATCTAATCTATCTAGATCGGGGCAGCTCATATGAGATCCTTCTCCATAACTTACCTGAGAGATGCAGCCTCTGTGCTGCTCCATGTTGATTAGAACTGTCATAAACGCTGTATTTCATGAGACTTAAGCTTATGCACTGAATTATACTTGGCTGATCCTCAGAAGCTTGCTAATAGAGTGTGTTGTATGGCCACTTGAAAGAATGTCCAGGATTGGTCTGAGTTGTGATATCTATTGTTGAGATTCAGTTTCATCTGTCCGTCACTTGGACCTTGAGAAATGATACCTCTTAGTATTCGTGGAGTAGGTGCTAGCTATGATTCAAGACCAAAGTGATTACGGTCAGCGATCTCATGCATGATGGGACGTCGAAGATAATATACAGTCCCGAAAGAAACATCCTGCGTGTATTTCTGTAACTGGATAGCAATGACCTTCTGTCAGAATATAAAGTTTCAGCCCTGAGTAGGTTGTACATATTTCAAGTTTTGTCCGATATAAACCAACGAATGTATACCCTCCAAGAAGTACTCAAGTAAGTGGCCGTGTTTCCATCTTAGAACAGCTCATCGTGAAGGTGTTGAGCTTAGCAGCCGCAACCACACTGCTTGCAGTCACCCTTGGCGCAGTACTTGTCGTCAGAAGGACAGTCACTGGCAGTAGAGCAGCTCATCCAAGCACCCTTTCCATCGTTTTTGGCAGACCAGCACCACGCACCCCATTCCTCCTCCTTGCGACTGCCGCAGTTCTGCCAGCACCAATGCTTGTCGCAGCCAACCTTGGGCTTGTTTATGGACGAAGTGCACTTTCTCTTCTGAAGCACGTTGACCTTGGTAGCGTCAGGGTTGCGGCTGTGGATTTTGAGCGAGAGGGGATGCTCCTTGCACTTGCGGAGCTCAGAGACGTCCATGCCTGCGGGAAGGGCATCGAGATCCCATTCCGCGACGCCGAGGGCACCGCACTCAGCAGCGGCGTTGGGGGCCGAGTACATGTTGACGGCGAGGGACTGAGAGGCGAAGAGGCCGAAGAGAGTAGTGGTGAACTGCATTTTGAATAAAAGAGGAGTGTAAATTTGTGGTGATGGTTGTGTTTGAATAGATAGTCAAGTGAAGGAGATTTCTCTGGACTTACCCAGCTTCTTATACCTATCTGTGGACTCGGTCTTTTAATGGATTTCTCTATATCAGCACTTGTACTTCCATAAGAGGAAAGCTCCGAAGGATCTTGGATATTCTAGAGGACGATGTTTCGCTCCAATCATGTGGCCATTGATATCATGATGCCCGATGGACCGTGAGTCGATGGGCGGTGTTTGTATAACTCGAACCCTGCAACTTTACATCAGTGTAACACAGTAAGGCTTCTGAAAGGGAAGGAAGCCAATGAGGAGATAACCTCCCCATGATCCACACTGTGGAGAAGCATTGAGCCAAAGCGCACTTCACTGCACGGTTCAAGGTCTTGGATGGCTGGTCAGTTGCCATGTCATCGGGCCACCGATACAGCCACAGCCCTAGACTGTGGCCAGGTGGAAACATTATCGTTTCAAGTGGAACCTAAGATCCCTACGGCAGAAGTTATCTTCGATGTAAGGCAAAAAAGCCATGCTAACTAGTACGATATAATTACTTCGAGAGCCTCATTTTCCCCTGGCTTGCCCGCTCTTGTCTGCTTCTGGCTAAATCAAGTTGACCGTAATAGCCTTGGGCCACGGAGAACTCTGCACGATTCGGCCCTGTTGGTTTTGCATTGTTGGCTGTGAGTTATTAGGTAAATCGCATCACTACCTTAGTTTAAGCTGTTGGTTGTCCCCTGTAAATTCTCGGAAATGCCCCACCCTATGGGACATACCATGAGTCGAGATGGCTCATAATGGAGGCCCAAACCACCCTGGACCTATCACGAACAGCCGCTTCGTCCACACCATCGTAATCAGACGCAAAAGTCCGATGTCCTGAGGGCTCACCAAGCCCCGACTTTGAGTGTTGGTTGTGTAAAACCATCCTGGCCACTGAGCCCCTGTACCTTGGCGGCCCGTTCCTGGTCCCCGGCGGATACGAGATCGACAACACCACTACGGAACAAAGAGTTTTCCCCCCACAAGCGAAAGGCACAGCGAATGTCGACCCAATGTCATGACGGCCGGTGTGATAGTATTGATTAGCGATTGGCTATCTGAATGCAGTCCGGAAGTCGCTATTTGATGCCATAGGCTACGCGATTTGCGGATCAGTGATATTCCTTGGCTTGAATTATTGGCTCTTGTGCTACGTGGTACGCTGAAGTCGATGACTAGGCACAGCCCTTCCTGTTTGCTTGACCATCGTGTAGTGGGATTCAGCTGGTCAACCTGGTCAAGACATGGCTTAGGTTGCTTTTAGGCTGCGATTCCGGTGTGACAAGCCCCAATATGGACTCAACCAACAAAGATTATGCTTCTTTCAGCGATACACCGACGCTCTCGCCACTCTAATGCTTTGACTGGGGGCTGGCGCATGATTTCTGGGGAAACGGCGTCTAACACATGTATTCACATCATCCGAGAATATGAGAGAGCGGACAAGGGTATCGGGGAAACGCACGCCTAATCTTCGTCTTGCCGTCCGTCTTCTCGGCCAACACAATGGCCGACAAGGTCTAAGAGAACGACGCTGGCCCTGAAAGAGCCAACCACGGCATTTTCGCCAAGATGGAATATGGAGAAAGGTGACACGGATCAGTTATAATCGATAGGCAAAGATGTGTTCGTGGAGACATTAGTCCTAACCGCAAGATAGGTCGAATGGTGATCATTTCTTTTTCAAGTCTCTTGACTGAGGGTATCGTGAGCAAAGGACTTCAATGTTTGTTTCTGTATGAAGTGCTATCTTTGCCACAGAGATTGGAAGAACACTCAGCGCCAACAAGCATCCCCACAATACCATGCATTGTTTCCCTTTTGTCCCATTGGCTTCCATGAATGCCCTCTCGGAAATTCGAGAGAATAAACCCCATAATCCGCAGTATTTGTATTAATCCCATCAGACCCTTTCAGTCACACTCTCTGCAAACCTAGGTAACATACACTTCCCGGAAGGCTTGCGACCTTAATTTATTGAGGACAGCACTATAGCTCCTATTACTGGTCTTATGTATAATTCTCCTTCCAGTTCCTTGGTTTGATTTCAGCTCAAGCTAACCCTGCTTATCTTGAACTTCATTGCGGCCCTCTTCAAGCTGGCACTATACCCTGCAGTATTTACTAAGTTCATATATCAAGAAACAGGATTGGGCGTATACTGAAACCTCAAAGACAGCCTGGAGAATCGTATCGTATATTGTTTAGCCAAATGTCTTGCCATCAAGTACAACAGGCTGTAAGGTACATCTCGCCTTCAGCTGATAAAGTTACCCTAGTGAAGAAATAGGGCTTGAATACTTGCTTTTCTCCCTCGGTCTTGAAAGTATAAATGGACTTGTCACTCAACTTTCAGTGCTCTGTTCATCGTGGTAGTTCCTTAACTTGTCTTTGTTAAAGTTTAATATCAGAACTGCCCATTTACCTGAACCTGATCGATTTATCTTCCTGCCTGCCAACTGGTCGGAAGATTTTACCAAGGATACAGGCCGAAGGGTAAAATTGTTCTCATTCTTAAACAGAACTAGTACATGAGAAGAGGCACTTCTGTTTGAAACCTGAATCAATGGCCTCATTAGGGACCACAAGAGCTATCAGACTAATGTTGGATTTCGTGGTAGGTTGGTGCAATTCGGCGTGAGCCAGTCTCATGTATTGTCCCATTGAGCACTGGCTCTTTGCGCTGGCGGTGCTACTGCTGTTGCGTGTCCCGTATTCGCGCTGGACCCAATTCATTAATAAATGGCTGTGCTATATCCTTAGCCTCCATACAAGAGACCAGCTTACTTTTAGCCTCCCGCTTCACGGAATGACGCTATTTCCAGCAAGGCACCGATCTGCCTGCGGCGTTAAACGCTTTGACTTCACGATAGGCTACTTCATCCGTGCGTTCCGTTTTTACCAATGAGAATGCTCAAGGTATTCTAAGCAGCGAGCTTAAAGCTGGGGATGAAATATGATTAGACAAACTGCGTAGTAGATCGTCGCATTTCGCGTTTCCTGGCCTCTTCGGTGCCGAAGAAGGCGAAGAATCAAGTTTCTCCTTCAATTGGAGTACTCTTCGAACCCAGGATCGCGGATAGCAAGTGCCGGCCTTTCCAGTCAGTCCCTTGCATCTGAGCAATGTTTCAACGAGATGGAACCTCAAAGACCCGCTTCTGAGATTATGTGAATTTTTTGTCTTGAACAGACAACTTGACCATGGAGCTGGAATACCCAACAGAGATACTATGTATGAACGTTTTGGAGGGTTTGTTAATTAAACAGCACATGGGATCTATTGGTGGCGTTCATTTTGAGAGGCAATGCGATACAAGAGCAGTGTATACGTTAAAATTAGGTTGTAAGCCTCGAAGGATGAGTAATGCAAGTGCCGAACATCCGTCGGCTTCTGATGCCAAGATAAACCCGGGCCCCTCGTGCCGTTCCGTGCGACTCTGAGAGCATAATTCGACGGATTCTACTGGCTCGGGGATATCTTGATCATTACTAAGAAGCATGGATATCATTAACAATTTCGCGATTCGGGTATAACGAGCATCGACACTCATGCATGTCAGTTCTTATGTCCACCATCGACTCTGGCAACTGGGCAGTGTTGACGGAACTTTTGTCTTGTGTTACACGTACTGCTTATCCGAATGCTCCGTCGGGACCGAATGCTTCCATGATGACTTCGGGATCTCGGTGATCTCGGAGTTAACCCTACATCACAGTCAATGCAGGTGATCAGCCATGAGAGGCTTTTGATCGTCCATTATAGGCAATAGTATCGACCATGATATCCCATGCTTACACTGTACAGAACCATTGAAACGGGTTGAGAGAAAATGCTATAAGAGGCAACAGCCTGCTACTGTCTCGGACTTCTCGATTCACACTGCATCTTTACATGTAAATCAATAAGACGAGCAGCGACTTCTGATTCTCGAAGAAATATTCAACATGGTACACCGCAGCGCCTTCTTCAAAGCCTTGGTGGCTTCTCTTTCGATCTCCCCAGGCTCAGCCCTCCCTGCTCCTCAGTGAGTACTCACTTCATCCTGATGCCAAACCAAAAGCTAATAATTATCAGAATGGGCGATTACGGTGAGAATAAAGGGCCCGTAGGGGGAGTCAAGCCTCCAACACCAACAGTCACTTCGACCAGCGGTTCGCTATATGGGGACTCTAGCTTGCTCGGCGGCAACGCTCCTCTTCCAGACCCTGAGCAGGATTCTGCCATCGTTAAGGACCCCAAACTTGTCAATAGTCAGGAAGCTAACCCGAAGCTTGGGCTCTATCTCGATTTTGATGGTGTAGATGTCCCCCAGCCAATCCGTGGCGAGCTCGGTGCCACAGACCCAGGCCCCCGAACTTACGACTATGAGAGACTTAACCCGGATCTTTTTGCTCCTCCTGGTACCGATGCGGGAGATGTCCCCAATGCCATGTGGCCGCTTGGTCTTTCTCACAATCGTCTGGGTAGTGAAGCTGGCGCCGGATGGGCTCGACAGCAGAACCAGGATGTCCTTCCTGCTGCTACAGCCATGGCCGGAGTCGATATGCGTCTTGCTCCGAATGCGTACCGCGAGCTGCACTGGCACACTGCTAATGAGTGGGCACTGGTCACAAAAGGCTGTCTGCGTGTCGCTGCTGTCAACGACGAGGGCAAAAGCTTTGTCGATGATCTTTGCGAGGGTGACGTCTGGTTCTTCCCTGCTGGCATACCTCACAGTCTTCAAGCTTTTGATAAAGGCGTTGAGTTTCTGCTGGTCTTTGATCAAGGCACCTTCTCAGAAGATGAGACATTCCTTGTATCTGAGTTGTTCCTGCGAAACCCTGTCTCCGTTCTGGCAAAGAACTTTGAAACCGAGACAACGGCCTTTGATAACATCCCCAAGGATGAGCTCTATGTAAGTACATGACCACAGCATCTATCCATAGCATAGCTTATGAAGTTTCAGATTTTCAACGGAACGCCAGCACCGAAGGATATCGAGAAACAGAACGTGACGGGTTCAGCCGGAGCGCTGACAGGCAATGGTTCATACACATATCATTGGTCTCAGCAGAAACCCCATACCGTACCTGGAGGCTCTGTTAAGATCATTGACCCCACGACCTTCCCAATCGCTAAAGGTTTCTCAGCCGCGCTTGTTGTCGTACAGCCTGGTGCGCTCCGCGAGATCCACTGGCATACTACGTCTGATGAATGGAGTTACTTCCTCCAGGGCAGCGGTAGAATCACTGTTTTCAAAGCAGCCTCATCCGCCCGTACCTTCGACTTCACTGCCGGCGGTGTTGGGTATATCCCTGCTGCAAACTCTCACTACGTTGAGAATACTGGGACGGAGGACTTGATCTTTCTCGAGGTTCTTCAAGCACCCAAGTTCTCAGATGTTTCGGTGGCACAATGGTTGGCTTTGACACCCAAACAGATTGTCAAGGATCACCTGAAGGTTTCGGATAAGTTTTTGGATTCGTTGCCCAAGGAGAAGCAGTTCATCAAGACGGGGGATGTGAATATGACGGCCATTGCAGACGAAGCCTAGAGTCCATCAGTTGGAGCTAAGGCTGCGGGTATTGGGGTCGAATTCCACACAAACCTATCAAATTCGACGTAGTTCTGATAGTTAGCAGTGATTTAGAACCATGAGCTCCGCACGATGTCGTTATTGAAAAAAGTGAATGGTGGTGAAAACAAATCTTCCCCGACATCAAGATCGCTTTTGAGTTTTAGTGAGACCTGATATATTCTTAGTAGGCCAACCGTACTATGTAATTAACTGGGGCAAGCAACTTCTTCATTCTATTGAAACTAGTTCTATTCTTGGTTACAGTCAATGGGAGTATAAGCACTCAAGAAAAGGAGTTTGTTGAATACTTGATGCTACCGTCATCGAGAAATTAGGCTGCCCTACACCTACTGGCAGTTCAATGGACCAGGACGAGGCTAAAAGCTCGGTAATCTCTTCTTCATGCCTCTAACAACTAATCAGGTCAATTTTAGCATCTGAATGAGAGAAAACAAGCTCATGCCCGGCTCCTGTCTGCCCAATGACGTGCGGTCGAGCCCTGGATCATCAAAGCCCGCCAAGTTTGAAGAGCACACCTCATGCTTGCCCCACCAATTTCCAGGGAGTTTTGGGCTTCATTGGTGGACAATCAGTGGCAGCCGAGGTTGGTCTCGCGATGACAAGTACATGTTGTCCCCCATAATTTCAACTGCGAAACAGGTATTCCTGATCTAACAGTTCCTCAAACTAAACCCAACAGAGGAGCTCAGAGTGAAATTCTGCGCCACAAAAGTGATCGACGTCCTGAATTACCTTATCGACTGCACCGGAATATCGCGACTGCATAAAAAACCTGGGTTCTGGTGGCACTAGCTACGTAGTCGATACATCACTGTGGCGTAAGCTCCCCACTATGACCACTCAAAAGTCGAGAATGACAGGGCATCTGAGATTTAAAGTGACAGAATTAGAGGACGGCTAAGGATCAAAACCATCGATAGATCTGGCAGATCCAGGCACGTAAAAGAAGTAAATTGATTCCGTGTTTAAATTCATCGTCATCGATCTCACATCGCAGAAAATCGTGCAAATGATGACGAACGATGACCGCATTAGTCACATACGCTGCCAAGGACTGGCATGAGCTCATTGATCTGACAGTGCTCTTAAGAGACAGCTCTACACCTTATTTGAACCACAGATATTCTGACAACCGACTTTGAATCTACTCACACCTCAATCAAATCACAACCAAATCCTCACGTATTTGCATATTCACAATGGCTTCTGAGCTCCCTCCCAACGCCCTCGGCAAACTGGCCTCATCCGTCAAGAACATCGTTACTGGTGTTCCACTAGAAGACCAAAACGAAACCAAGGCGCCAGCCACCAAGCAAGTCGACAAGAGCCTCGACAAGACTGTTGACAAGACCGTCGAGACTACCGACGATGCCACCATTCACAAGGAGAAGCAAGCTCCTGTTGTGCACGAAGACGTCAAATCTCACGAGCATGAGAGGGTCGATACTGAAATTGATCACGAGGTCCACCAGGACCATTACCATACCACCATCCAACCGGTCAAGGACAAGAATGTCCTGCCCACCAAGCATGTCTACAAGGAGAATGAAGTCGAAGAGGAGATCGACCATCGCAACAACGAGGCCAAGATGAAGGCCAAGGAAGAAGCTGCCAGGATCAAGAACGAGAAGAACGTCGAGGACACTACTCACTCAAGAGAGTATGCTCCCGCCAAGGAGAATGAGCACATCCACCAGTAAGTACCAAGTTCTCTCTCGTTCATGTACTAGAATCTCACATGTTGCCCCAGCCATCTCCACGAGAAAATCCAGCCCGTCATCGAGAGAGAAACAGTCCAACAGAAGGTCATTCACACTACAAATCATATTCACGAAAAGGAGCAACTCAACGACGAGTTCCATGAGGCCACTGTTGCTCCTGCAATCTCCATGGACGAGTTCAAGAACGGCGGTGCCAAGACTGGAACTGCTGTCACCAAAGACATTGAGATGCCAGTTTCCGGTGTCAAGGCAGCAGCAAAGAAGAGGGAAGCTCTCGGAGACGTTGATGTCGAGGAAGGTTCCAAAGTTGGTTAGTCAAGAGCCTCCCCCCAGCCAAAAGCCTGCGAAATAACAAGTTACTTAGAATCAATCTAGTGAAAAGGAAGAGAGGGTCTTCATGTACAGTACTTGACTGCAAATGCTCATGCCATCGATGAATAGGGCATGACGAAGAAGATGTATTGATAGGATGGAGTTGGGATATCTGTTTAAAGTAATTTAGTAGCGAATGAACAGTGCCTGTGCGTTCAATTAAAAACCTAGTTCATGTACAAATACTTTTCCTTCTCGAGCAGCACCTTGGGGATCAAATATGCTAGACCGAGCTTCGCGCTTCTTTCGTACGCGTATCGCAGTTCAGGTTGAGGTCATTTTCCAAAGAGAACACCTCATAGCGGACATTAATTACAAAACTAGGAAGGCCTACGTCAGCTGAAGCCCGAGCTTCTAGCTTCGAGCGGTGAGTTTATTTGTGCAAAGAATATAATGACTTCTCAGTTCTTTGACGTGGACCGCTGTGTTTTGTGTTTTTTCTGCTTCACTGGCTCGTACACCAATACCATGTTCAGAGCGGTCTACATATACAATGGGACATTGAATTGCGCTAATATGCGTCACTGAATTAGAATCTAGATTTCTTGATGTTGATGTAAGGGCGTGGAGATCGACCAGAAACTCAAGACTCGGGCATTCTTATGTCAAACAGCCCGAGGCACCCGCGCGTCAAGCGTGAATGACAAGGCGTTCAGCACCACAGCTTCTAAAGTGAGCCACTCTCCAGGAACTCTAGGCCAACTAATTCTGTACCCTTGCTGACAGGAAGCGAGGGGTCATTTTCAACTTCATCTGGAAAAAACCCTACTTCGACTTCTGGTCCAGAATCATCATCCTCGGGCGTAAGCAACTTTTCATTGGGAAAAAATAACGGGCATAAGTGTCGGAGCAGTGCTCGGTGTCATTGCTCTGGCTATCTCCATGGCAGCCTTATTTTTATGGAGGGCCAGACACAGGAGGAGTGGAAAAGGCTCGTGCCCAGGTAATGTGACGGAAAGCGCTAAAGGACAACGTGAAGACAGCTCCGTGGTTCCACCGCATCAGCATTTCAGTCCCGAGGACGTGGGGACGTTTCCAAAATGTATCGAGCGCGACGGAGATCCTCCTCTTGGTGCTAATCGTCCTTCGAATCAGAGATATGAGCTTCCCTGAGCAACGCGATCCGTTGGGCTCTACAAGAGGTGAAATCTGATCCTTGTTGTCCGTCGACATGTGCTGCCCCAAAGAAAGACGAGGCGCAGTATAAGAAAATTGAACATTACAGGGCTGTTCAAGGAGAAGCTGGGCAAGATACTCAAATATATGCTCAGGCACCGCTACTTAGTCTAGTAACAAAGCGATGGTTCCATATTGGCCATACTGGGCCTTCCTGGGTTGATCTTCCTCGTAATCACAGACTGTTCAATAGCCCCTCTCAATGCCTGCCTTGGAAAGCCAGGGCCCTTCATCAAGCATACCGCTATGTTCGTCAAGTTCTTGATAAGCAGATTCAGGCTGACTCGTACCCTCGGCGCGTCTATGTGCGGTCGTAGATCTTTTGACGGGAACAGGTTGACAAAACTCCAGCTGTCTGGCTGCGCGCAGCTGGGCTCTAGGCGATTGCCAGACAATATCTCCAAGGCACTCGCGTCCAGCTCGATGGTCTCATTATCCACAAAGCGAGCGCCAAGTGCCATGAGCTGTTTCTCGACACCAAGGACACTGAGGAACTGGGGGGCAGATGAGTCAACCATGGCAGCATTCGTGGCATAATTCGCAAGGTCGCTACCGGAGAACTCTTGATCCCACCATCTCCCTCCCCAGGGTAGTTCAGCCAAGGTCTGGAGTTCAAGCTTTCCGGGGCCGAGTAGCCATCGCATCCTCAAAGTCATTTCATCCCGATCGCGGTAGCGAAGGGTCGAGCCAAACATACGACTTTCTTCTGATAGGGGAAGTGGTGCATCGATCGATCGGCTGAGAACAAGGCATCCAACCTTGAAGCATGAGTATGTGAGACGACAAATGAAGGAATTGAGTGACAGGGGGGGCAATGACGATGTCCACAAAAGAGGGCTGAGAGGTGACGGTATAGTGGATGGTGGGTAGTTTGTTTGGGCGTAGACAGTGGGAAAAACTGGTAACGGAACCGATATGTCTTCAAACAAGGGCATATCTGGGGGGAAATGGCAGTCTTTGGGTCATCGGGAGTGGCGGTAACTTTAATACTGTGGTCTGAACTGGGAGGCTCACGCTCGGAGTCTTTGGAGGAATGATATTTGCTTTCAGTGGCTTCCCCTCGAGCCTTACGAGCCTTGGGTTCCTGTTCGGGGTCTCCGGCTTCATTGGCCAGTGTAAGGATATCGGCGATAACGCCTTGAATACTCGCCATCATGCTAGGGCTCTGTTGGACTAATTCTTGCTGTAAAAGACCGTCTGTAAAATCCACCAATACAGTGCTCATTCTCTCCACCACGCTCTCGAGGTGCTTGATTCGGTTGCAGCGTGTCTCATCGACTTCTTGTTTCTTCTTCCGGAACTTTAGCTGTGCTGCCCTATTACGTGCGCGACGTTCCTAAATCTATTGTTAGGGACACGGAAAATTTGACATAAGAGACCCGAGTACGCTTTTACCTTGGCCTCTGGGCTGGGTGGCTCATTAGAGCGAGGAGACATTGCGGCAGAAGAGCTGCGCGCTTGTAAGCTGGCTTGTTTTGGCTTGTTCAGAGAAAAGAGTGATTATAAGCTGTGACAAATTATAATTCCTGTTTCAGAAAAGATGATGAGAAAAGACCTTGGGTGGGTTTGAACAGAAGGGTTCCACGATACTGGGCGCAAGGCATGAAATGATGTTTAGTGAAAAGACGGGGAGATAATCTGGGTGATCGGACTTTACACTGAGGAAATGACATAAACTGGTCCGACTGGACCCGCTTTTGATGCCAGAGTCAAGGAGCTAACTCAACTAGGACAAGTTTCAACGATTCCATCAATGTCAGCGATGATCAACCTCAACAGAAATTGATAACTAAGGTACTTGTATCAAAGAACCTGAACCTCGGCTGGATCGTTTCAATGCGGGCATCAGTTTGTAGCACAGAAAATTAAAACATGACATCTCGTCCGTTGATCACCCTCCTTGATATTCCAAGTACAACACGAAAGTCGTGGTCTCCAAATGTCTGGAAAGGTTTGATCCCAACACATCGACACTGCGCGTTAGACTGACCGTGCAACGGTAGCCCGACTTGTCCTCAATTACAAGGCATTGCCATATACAACTGAATGGCTTGATTTCTCCAACCTCAGTACCTATATGCAGCCTCAGTAGGTCTTAGTGTTCCCAAAACTCATTTGCATCAACCATTGACACCAGCTCAGTGTGAAGCCGAATGAGCCGCCTTTGAGCCCACATACCATACCCTGCATTCTTTTGCAGGAGGGCGAGACCACAAGAGGTATCATGGGCTCAAGATCTATTGCCAAGGAACTAGACAAGCATTGTAGCTCGCCATCACTTCAATTTGACTCAGAAGAATCCGCCGGGATCGAAGAATTGGCAGAGAAGCTGCTGATAAGCAGCAGACCGTTATGGGCACATTTGTTACCCAAGAATGTTCTTGTGCCCTCAGATCGGCAGTATTATGCAGACACAAGATCAAGAAGATTTGGAATGAGTCTCGAGTTGTATTACAGTGAGCACGTCAGCCAGCAGCTTTGGTACCAGCTTGATGCCATCTGTCACGAGATCGGTGAGGCACTGGCCCAGACCCCAGGACCGTTTCTGATGAATTACCATCGTAAGAGCAAGATCAGCCTCAGACACATTGATGATGACGTTGCTAACATGTGAAGCATCGTACGCCGACTTTACTGTCGTTGCTCTTCTTCGATTCTTCAGCTGTGTCGATCAGACCTTGTCGGATCACTTCTACAAGGCCGAACCGCAGCTTCTCAAGCTGTATGAGGCCTGCCACCAGTGGCTTGAACGTGATTATTGATTGATTGTATCTATCGAACTGTATGAGAACAAATTCTAGAGTCAATTTTCAGGAAAAACCAATTAAGTCGGTCCAGGTGACCCTGGCTTTGGCTTCGCACCCATATTGTGATTTTGTAAACAGGCAAGGGGCGGCAAGAATCTGGCCTGAGACGCAGGACCTCTGTTCTTAAGTGACAAAAAGATTAATAAAAGTCTAGCAAGTTTTGTTGTAGTTTCCTGGGCCTCAGATGACATCTTTCTGGCCCCTGAGTCCAATGTCTGATGGTCCTTTATACTGGCAGCTGCTTCAGGCTGGTGATCAAGGCCAGTGACTCATGGTCCCCCCCTCCCCTCACACAGGCGGGGAAGGCAGGTGCGCTCAGTCCAGAGCAAACAACACCTCGACATCGCACCTCATCCTCCGCTCAAGCTGATTTTGCATCCTCAACCATCTCGAATGCAAAATGTCGGCAACAAAGAGAACCGCACCCCCAACCGCACAGGCGGCTTCCGCGTCGTCGAAGAGACTCCGACAGGAAACCGACGAGCCCGGCGTTCATGTCATCTATGTTGCCATCACCCACCACAAGGATATCGGTGAAGAAGGCCCCGACTGCAGAATCCCCTGCGACCCAGCTCTTGGCTCATTTGAAGCGGGCGACGTCCTGGGCACTTTGACCCCTCAGAGACTTCAGGATCTGGAAGTCGATCTGGGTCCTGGACTTGTCAGCAACATCGGTCCCAAAGAGAAACAGAAACATGGTGTATTTGACTTGGCTGGTCGTATCGCGAGATCACAAAAGCTCAAGCCAAAGCTGATCCAGCCCTCTTGGAACGAACGCGTTGTCCTTCTCCATCAGCAGGTTGTCACTATGCTGTGGGCCGAGAGATCTGAACGCGTCACGGTTGAATACTGCACTCTCGAATGGATCATGAAGCTCATCAAGCAAGGAGGCAATGCTCTCGCTAATCAGTTTTGCGATAACAACCGGCCCATCATCTTCTACATCCCACTTCACCCACGTGATTGGAGCCTGCATCCCGAAGTTCGTGGCCTCTATGAAGCCATAGATGCACTCCAGCATTTGTTCGACAACATCAGTGTTTTCCCGGCCTACCACGAGAGCTGGAATTACGGACACAAAGTTGCTGATGTCAAGGCATTGGACGCCATCGCAGTCAAAGAGTCCACGCCGGAACCATACCGCTACAGGTCCAAGACATGCTTGGCCACCGGACCCTGCCAACTTGATGGCATGCAGGGGTCACAATTCGTCAGGTTCGCGTTTAGTGATCGCGACGACTACATGCATCACAGCACAGACCCGAGCTATAACACCTTCATTCACAGCCAACCTTATACGCAGGGTTCTTCTATGAGAGTCATTCACCAACAGTGCTTGTCTTCAGTTTCCGAATGGGGATACATCCGCGTTTTCATGGTCGGCGATCAGATCATTGCCCGCAGCTTCACCTCAAGCGACCAACGAACAAAAGTACACAGCACATCGACTCTTCGTCACGACTGCCACTTCGACTTTCGCGCCGACGGTCTTCGATATCCCGATCCGGACCCAGAAGTGACTGAGCTACAGGAAGCAAAGCTGAAAGAACTCGACAGCTTTTGCAAGTGGTGGAAGCATCAACTCATGACGTATGACCCTGAACTCTTTGAGTCTCTCAAGGTTGGGTGTATTTTGAGAATTGGCCTCTCGGAAGCAAGTCTCGATGGAAAGTTCTTCATACTCTCGGTTCAGCGATGGTATGCTTCTCATTTTTTCAGTATGGACTTGACAGCCAAGCCATTCGATCAGCTATGCAAGGCATTTGGTGAGCAGTTTGCACGAGTTTATGGGTCCTTTTCTGCGACGGATAATTGAAGGCACTGAAGGAATTGATGGAGAGGTGGTAGATGGTTATCCAGGGTTGTTTTCTGTACCTTCTGGCATGGCATGTTCGACGCCAGTACTGTTTGAGACCTTTGCTTTGACGCGTTCTATTAACCTGAAGGGGGTATTACTTCAGGCTGGGCATTGTACTTCAGGCTGGGCCCCATTTGAACGGAGTAGTTTCATCACATGAGATCAATAGCCTCAATTTCCTTGCAACGGTCAATTGTGATATCACGACGGCGTGCTTCGATGTCTAATCTCTCTCTTGATACATTACATAAAACGAAAAGACATGACGCCCCAAAAGAAAGGACAGATCCACGATCATCAAACACCATGGTATCTCCAACACGGGCCCAAAAGAAAAACTGCAGAAGCTAGATACTATGCTCACTCATTGCTTTAGCGTCTTTGACTTCCGACTCAACTTCCATGATGACAGCTTGTTCGACCATTTCGACCCCGAGGAGTCAGATTTACTTCTCGTCGCCAGTGGCGGCACTTCCAACGAGTCTTGTCTCACGTCAGTGACCTCACCCGGCGCATTGCCCTCAAGTTCAGGCGGTTGAACGTGAAGCTCGACAAGTTTGTTTGCAAGTGAAGGACCAATCTGTGCGGTAGGTCCAGAAGTATTCGACGCCATCGAAGCATGTCCTTCTTTTGCGCCGACTTCAGTTGAATCGAGCTCGAGAAGTGGCAGCTTATCAGACTTCTCGTCGGACTTCTGCAATTGTGAATAGTCCACTTCGTCGCCAGGCAGCTCTGAGATAGTAGGCGCGGCATCCATCTCGACGGGCCCTCCTGGCTGTAGGTCGAGGCCGACGCTGGAAGGGCTTCGTAAAGAAGTGTAGTCGGGAGGATTGCCAAAACGATTGCTGTAGATGATCTCTTCGACAGATGATCTGAGTTTGTTAAACTTGAAGCCAATGTTGACCTTCTTCAGTGGAATGAGGTGGTCCAGTTCATCGTGAACTTGCTGCTGCAGCCGCTTCTCCTTTCCATTGAACGTCGTGATTGTTGTTTTCGAGTAGTACTTTGCTGCATCTTCGATCTGCTTGATAGAAACATATTTTCCGTCGTATCTAAACGACCGCTCGAGAATAAGGATCATATCGCACGAGCATTTGAGCAACATCCTTGCTGTAGGAGGAAGTCCCAAAAGACAGCCCGCAGCACCAACAATAATACCGATTCCCATAGTCGGCACCGCAGCACCGATCGAAATAGCACTAACAGCCGCAAACTGTGACAGAGAAACCCGGAGGTACTGCTTAAAGTTGCTCATGACGATGTCCGACATGATCTGCTCGATCTCTGCAGGCGCAGCTTTGGGAAAGCCGAAGCATTGGAGTACATGCTCACAGATGAGGCGTGAGACCGTCGGTGTGCCGACCAAGCCTGTGCAGGGGAGGGGAACGGCGGCAGTGCGGATTGCATGGGTTCCTAGTCTCATACACTCTGTTATCGCTGAGTTGATCTTCTGTTCTACATCAACGACTTGAGCGGCAACACAGAAGAGACGTACGCGTTCGTCGACGATCAGGCCGAGGGTTTGGGAGAGGAGGTCTTTGACGCCGGCGTCATCATCTAGCACAGTTAGCGCCAACTCAAGAATCCGAAAATAGGATGCTACCGACTCTTTGAAAGACAGCAGAAGCCGTCAGCTTTGTAGTGCTCAATCTGCGAGAGCTGGTTTCTCAGCTCGGCGAACTGTTCCTCGGCAACAGCATTGGCTTTCTCTTCCGCTAGTCGCTTGGCTTCTCTATAGTCGTCTGTCTTCTCCATGAGTTCTTCTAGGTATTGCATCTTTCGATAGCCAGTGAGTTTATCCTTCTTTGTTCCAACCACGAAAACGGGGACTTGGTGGGAGTATTGGGCAATCGTGGCAAAGGTTCGCTTGTCGGCTTCTTCGATACGTGCAACATCGGCGTCAACGCAGAACCTAAGATCGCGTTAGCTTAATGTGCCGAAATAAAGAATAGTAACCTACCAAATGACATGGAGAGCTTCGGCGGGATCCTCTTGGAACGCTCGGTGTCGAAGGAACTTTGCGATCAAGTCAAGCTCAGTATCGCTACCGGCCTGCCAACCCCTTGAGTCATGGATCAAGAGTCCAGGGTGCTTCGGGGACTCAAAGGCGACGTTGATGTCATGAACTCCTTGGTCATATGAGAGAGATTCGTCAGTCATCTCGACACCAAAGACCTTGTTGATCAATGTCGATTTCCCGACGCCAGTCTTGCCGCACACTAGAATCCGGAAGGCTTTGACGCCGCTTGCTTCGAGCTGCATCCCTTGAAGCCATGGAGCCAGTCCATCTTCGGTGGCAACGAGGTATGAGTCCTGAAAGTCTGAGATTGGCTTCTTGAGGGGTTGGAAATTCTTGAGGTCGTTGTATCGGGGGTATCTGTCGAGAATGCAGAATAGGGAGGGGTGAATCATGTTTCCATACGGTCCTAGGTTTGTTAGCGGGGTACAGACTGGCAAACTCGGAGTACTTACCAACGTCACACCATCCTTTCAAGCTCCCATCTGCAGAAAACACCTTCCGGTTTGCTGCATGTTTGTAGCAATCTGTATCAAGTTTGATGGAGTGAGTCTCGACGCCGCCTGCCGATTTCTTCGCATGCACACTCTGAAGATCAAACATGCTTGTTCGTAGTCCATTGGTGTACTGGAGGCGCCATTCAATCTCTTCCGATCCATCCAGTGGCGGAAGATTGCCAGCGTACTGCGGGAAGATCAAAGCCATGGGATTGTCGCTAACTTTGGAGTCACCCATATTGTTGACACGGAGGCCAGAGTAGAGGCTCTCCAGAACCATCCACTGCAGCGGGTACAATGAAAGGCCGTCATGAGCCGTTCCGCCGATCATATCTTCGTGTGTACCGAGGAACCATGCTTGACTAAGTGATCTGTGAGTCATGTCCGCATCGTCAGGAATGTTGACCACTTCCGGTGTCTTGTTGGACTTGTTCTCATTGATGGCAAGCGCTTGTCGAAGGGTTTCGATGGAAGGGTTGAATGAGATGTCAAAAGATGTCTTTGAGTTATGAATGATCGTGTCAAAAAGGCCAACAAACGGTATCCGAGGAGGATCTTGCGCCTCGCTCTTGATCTTCTGCAGTAGTACAGGGCCTCGCTTGAAATCATCCTCAAGTTGGGCCTTGATCAAGCCAAGAGCCGTGTCGAACAGATCATCGAAACTTGCAGTTGTTGGTAGGCCCATTCGATGCACGATGCCAGCAACTGCGCGGACGATGAAGGCTCCGTGTCCAGAACCGTACAGCCAGAGCTCATCTTCTGGCCGCTCAAGTGTAAGACAGATGTCCCTGACAATGGTCTTGGTGAGGTTCGTCGAGTCATCACTTGTCGTGCTCCGTGATCGGAACACGTCGCTCAACTTGACAACATTGCTGGGTGCAACATAATACTTGGGAATCTGCGCAACAGAAACTCCATTCGACTCGACTAGCCCATCGTGTACTAATTGGCTGATCCTCTGAATCGTGGAAGGGTTCGTCTCCTCTGTCATCGATCAGCAATGATCCCTGACGCCAAGGCAAATGCTCACTCTTGGTTTCCCGGGCCTCAACTCCGTCTACCAACACAACGAGTCGCTTGATGGGTCTCTTTTCCGACATATTCGTACTTCAACGTCTGCTCGCGCGCCTGCATCTAAGAAGAAGGGAATAAAGTTATTATAATGACACCACATCAACAGAAAAGAGAGGGATTGAACGTGAAATAAATTGGGCGGGGAAACGGGTGCTTACATCGACATGGGCGCTCCATTGGACTGTTTCGGGCTATAAGCGCGATTTCCAAATGTGTATAAGATAGCTGGGCGTAAGCGAGGCTGCATATCAGCCTTGCAGGATCAGTGGATCTTGAGGTTGATGAAGCCAGTCAAAGATGCTGGTTAATCCGCAGCGGACCTCCGTTTCCGACGGAGTTGCCTTGGCTGACGGGCTAAGCCTGCAATATTTCCGAACGAGACAACCTGCTTCGTTGATCTCTCTTGTGGTGTGATGTAGCCCAAGGCTGAGTATTTGCTGTGTCGTGCATCGCCACGCAAAGGGGCAGAAGGGGGAAGCAGATTGACGACATTACAGGGGTCATGCCAGGTTTGGCGATACAGCCACATACGTCGATGTTGTTTGGGGGCAATCAGCAGAGCCGCATGCTTTGAAATCTAATGTTTCCAGTAGCCAATCATTCAGTGTCGAAGTCGGAAAGGCGTTTAGATATCCAAACACGACAGTTAAGCAATCGGCGCATCCCCAGAATCAGGCCAGCGGAGAATTACCAAGCACCATGTCAGCTCAGCGATGCATTACGCAACAAACTTCATTTCAATCATCATCAGGATGTTTTAAGTAGCATCCTTCTCCAATTATCATTAATACAAAAAGCCATATCGGCCTTGATCCAGACTAGTCTCATCCCAATGCCTCATCCTCCCCAACTCGAAGCCATACGAATCCGCAACAACCGAGTTCATTATGACTCTAACGTTTCGGAGATCCTCTTCACTATTCTGTACGCAGAACCATGCTATTTGAAGCGGGTAAACCAACAGCAAGGCGTAGCTCGCCGAAGATTGACCCCGAAGCGCCCAGTTCGCGAAGCGACAGATCTCCAGGGCCAAGAACTTGTTTTTCGAATTTTGGTCGACATTGCTTGTAGCTCCCATACTGTTTTCCGGAAAGAGTGATATACCCAGGTATTCACAAGGCTGGACAAGACACAAGAGCATGGCGTAGCTGATTGCGAGGGCGACACATTCCATTGGGTCATCCGGAAGAGGGATACCGCAGTTCTCTCTCATGATTGGATCGGTGGTACATACCCATGGCATATTACGATACCATTCATGCAATTTGTCGATGAGTGATTGTGTCCTGTTTCGCAAACCTTCAACTGCAACAGGGTCTGTTACACTTGCTGTCCGTATATTGTCGTAATCCGCAATGATCCCAGGGGGCTGGGCAAAGATATCATACAATATATCGATCTTATCTGGGGTTTCACCTTCCGGGAGACATCTTGTACTCTCCCATTGAGGCTGGTCGAGGAAACAATGGCGGCGTTGATGACCAGCGGAGAGGGTCTGCATCCAGTCAGTAACTCTTCGCCAATGCCCTATCGAGGTGACAAGAACTTACGATGTAGTACCGTGCCGCTTGCAGTATTTGTCTCTCTGCTGGCGTTCTCCACGGTTTGGGACCTCGTGCTTGCATCTAGAGTCCGTGTGAGCAAAAGGTCAAAGTCCCGCCGTGAAAGGGCTTACCAGTCTTCCTAGGCCATCATAATGTAGGAGCCAAGCAGTCGGCTGAGAGAAGACGACGTTTTCGTACACACAAAGACACATGACACTCATCAGGGTGCCCATTTCGGTATTTGAGTTGCTGATGTCCGTCCGGAGCTGAGTCAATGCATGAGAGTACAGTCGCAGCCCTTGTTCGCAGGCATTTCTATCCCGGTTCGTTCTTCCAAAGTACATCGCGGCCAATGCCTGTACACATGATTGATGTAGTTTCGAGTGCTGGCCCGTTAATAGTTCGGAAAGTATTCCTGGACCGAGTCCTGGCCCGCAGCGCAAGTCTTCTGGTGATAGCTTTGACAAAGTGTAGGGGAAGAACAGAGTATTCCTCTGCGGTACTAAGCTGACAATTTGAGGCTTGGGGTTCCTTGGGCACTTTGTTGAAGCTCTGTCATTGGCGAGACGAATGCGCTGTGATGTCGCAGATTTCGAAGCAGCCTGAGAAGGACAAGCAGTAGTCGAAACGAAGCGAGTCCCCTCGTCGACAAACTTTAGTTGACTATGATACCCCGAACATGCAAGACCTGCATTTTTACATCGCTGGCAATAGGGTTGCTGCTCATCTATCAATAGTCAGTCCCATAAAACCACTCAACTCTCATTACCGACATACCGCATTTGACCTTTCGCTCAACACAAGTACCGCACCGTTTTATACGTCTTCCGTGTCGAGTCATGTGGAGACTTGTAACAGATGAAGCAGAGCAGGTATAAAATTATTAATAAACAAGAATAGAAAACAGGTTAGATCGGAACCGAAACCACAGAGTCGGGTTCGTAGGGCTGCGAAAGACAAAGCTTGGCTGCAGGAAGGGTAAAGGTTTGGACGGGGGCAAGGTCTTGAAATACCCCGTAGGGAAAGCGATCAGACGCTAGGACGCCATGCTACGGATGCAGTTAGTTTGGGGGGGATGTGGCTTCTGAACGCGTGGACCATTCGAGGGATTCGCTTGGCGATGTGGAGGCGCCATTGACAAATCTCAATTGGTACTCTGCTTCTCAGCTGAATACCTATCGTAGGTTATCCGAGAGTGCCGACATCCCAGTAAAGATCTTGTTCTGTTCCAGTGTCGATCAACAGCCATAACATCAGGGTAATCAGGACCCTTTATTGCTCTTCAGGGCCTTTTCGCAATCAACTAGCCCCCAAGAGTGTGAGACATTTACGTCACGATACCTGTCCCTTACCCTTCTGAGCATGCCGAGCTGGCCTCTGTTAAGGTTTGCTCCATTGAAGGATCGCAGGGGTGTCTCTCTGAAATACCAAATCTGGCTAGATTCATCGTTGGGGGGATATCGGCTGGCAGATGCCGGGACTTGCCTCAATTTGATGTACAAAAAGGTCAATTCGTCTACATCTTTGGCCCGAACAAAGTAAAAGCGTCGCATCATAAGATTTTAGAACGAGGATCATCATCGAAGTGTAAATACGAGTTCCTTGGTCCAGACAAAACAACGATTATGCGGGGCAACGACACTGAGTTGCGCTGATTGGGACGTTGCTGACAAGATGGCCTCAAGCCACAAGCCTCACTCCAGAGTCCAGACGTATATAAATAACGATGGCGTCCGGATTCCGAAAATGACAAATTTATCATACCCAAGTTCTCAAACAGCGTTGAGCATTCCACTCCGATTTCAATTAAAGCATCATCTGCCAACTCCGTATCTGAACTCCTGAATCCACCATGCTTCTCTCTTCGATCAGCCTCGCATGCCTGATCCATGGGATCCTGGCACAGACTACCATCATTACTTGTGAAAACAACAAGAACTGTCCTGGTGTACTCAACAATCCCTCTGACAACAAAGCGTATTGCTGCGTTGGTGGCAAGCTCGACCTCAGCACCTGTGAAGGATGGCCTATCTGCACAGGCAGTTCTTGGGAACCGAAGTCAATGAGCTGCTACACCACAATCCCTGTCTCGGCATCAGACTATGACTCGCGGGTCAAGAGTGCAAGCTCGAGGTACCTGAATGGTGCGGAGGCATCGGCTACTGACGATTCGTCGTCCACAACTTCAACTGGTGATAGTGCCAAGGACACGGCTTCCAAGACAACTACCAGGGGAAGCGCAGAACAGACGGCTTCGGAAACCAGTGCTGCGGCGAGTTCTTCTCAAACGGGTAATGATTCGAGCATGAAGACACCGGGTCAGATCGGTGGGCTATTGGGGGGTATCATGGCAGTTTGGATGGTCCTGTGAAGCGCTTGAGTCAACAAGAAGTCTGGTATATCCGAAAGAGCAATTTTGAGGGGTATGAAATCAAGTACTTCTTACGGAGGGCTTGAGAGATTCACGAGAAGTTGTGACAAGTTGTGAGAACCGAGCCTATCCGTTTGTTGAATTTCTTCCACCAGACCATACAGATACAAGTATCTCGAAGCAGTATCAAACTACCTGCTTGTTTTAAAAATGGTCTAAGGTTTTGCCAGTATGCATCTTAGCCTTTCTTACCTGCTGATCTTGAAAAGACTCTTCTTGTGTTGATGCTGGTTTGTAGTTTGTTGCTGAAGTGGAGCCCCACCGCCTTGTCCTCCTCTCTAATGTCTTTTGCAAACAACCACGCAGGCACCAACTTAAGCCCCATTCACGATACCTTTAACCACATACGACCATACCTGCGGTAAAGTACGGGATCCCGTCTGCTCTCCCTTAGTCAAGCCCGCAAGGGGTAGATTAGTAGTTGGGTCGGAGACGACCAGCGAATACCTGCTGTTGTATGTTTTTTGTCTCGTGAACAGAGTTGAAGAGACATGCAACTATACTGTAATTTCACCTTTGACATGGCTCATTTTAGGCCAATTATTCTTTTGCAAAAAGGTAGTGTCGGCAATGGATATGTTTATTGTGGTGTCAGAGAAACCACGGTGCTAGCTATAGGATCAATGGATCATAAAAGCTCGATTTTTTTGCAAGACACCATCCTAAAACATTCACCCATCTCCTGCCAAAATCCATCTCAATCCGCATCCATGTTCTTCCCTATGAGCGATCTCGCCAATGTCTTACTCCAGCATGCCATTCTCCGTGAACACGGAGCTCATAAGGGGTCTCGCCTTGAGTTTGCCCGAGGACTCTGTCCACGACGATGGACCACATGAGCTCGATCTCTCCAGTATAGCGAGGATCTCCGGGCTGGTCGCTCTTGACCTTGACCCATCGATGGTGGGGCTGAGCGGGAGGCAGATCCTGGTCTCCACGAATGATCCAGACACGAGCGACAAAGTCTGAATGGGTGCCTTCAAAGAGCTTGCGCTCCGGCTTGTCTGCAACCGGCACTGTCGTTGCGTCAAGGACCTCGTGGGCAGAAAGCGGCGAGAACCATACTTCTTTTTTCATCTGGTAGTAGAGAAAGCCGGCCCAGAAACCGCCGCGGGTCGTCTCTGTCTTGTCGTAACCGTATAGGCCGACTAGGGGCCGAGCTGGAGGTTCAAAAGGCACCATAACACCGCTGGTAGGGCAGAGATACTCGTTTGGACCAGGAGGGGGGAAGGTGGCACCGTTGTTCCAGACCTCGCCGATGTGCTGTCCAGGAGCAATGTCGTTGGTAGGAGGGTCTCCGGTCACTCGGAAGCGCTCATCGAAGCAAAAGCCCGGAATTCACTAGTCACTTGGGACTTTCTTTGCAACAATGTAGAGCTCTTTGAGGAAGGCTAGCTTGCCGAGGGAGAGGTCGGGGAGAAGGCTGTCCTGGTCCGACAACTCATAATCAGGACGACGAGTACGAGGCTCATCAGATTTGGTTCGGCCCTGGAACTTCTGTCGCCATAGCTGCAGAGAGTCTCCAGGATAGTCTGCCCTATCGAACTTTGAGGAATACTGGTGGATGGGCTTGTCGCACCAAACAGAGAGAAGTCTCCCGACGAGAATGTTGTCAGACAAGGGTTGAAAGTGAGGGAGCTTCATGTCCCAAACTCGCAGTATATCGCGGAATGGGTCGATGGTGAAAGCCTTGCGAGAAGGCGGAAAGATGATAGCGCCTTGCGAGGGATGCCAATCATGCCGCTGCGGCTGAGGCTGAACCATCGTGAAAGCTTCGACGAACCGCTTCTCTTTGATGGCATTGTAGATCATGCGGCATGAGAGCTTGAGGTTCAGAAGACTCTGTTCACCGGCAGAAGTGATAGGGCCGTACTTTGTCTTTGCATCGCAGGGAACGGTGAGAGGGCAGATGCTGAGGATGAGGAATTCCATGATCATCGACTGCAGCTCTGGAGCGAGATCCACGAAAGATTTCTTTCCGGGAACCAGCTAGAAAGGAATCTGTCAATATGGTTGGATCGAGTCCAGAGACGAGAGAACTTACTCATGTGCCTCTGACAGGAGGATCCATGGTGAGACTGTGAGCTGGACACTGAGGGATGGTGGTGAAGAAGGAAGAGATTGGGGAGGAATTTTGGAAGACATAGATAAATATTTGAACCACAGACACCTATCCACAGGAGTGGGCCCTGCTGCAGCCACCATACTCAGTGACGTCCACTTAATGCAGCTGCAAAGTATTCAGGAACGTGCACGAGCAAGATTCTCTAGAACGCAATATGAATAGTTGATAAGCGTGGTATTACCATACCATGGGCTGTACGAAAATTAATACATATAATAGGCAAGGTTTAGATCCTCTTTACTGATATAGTCTCTGTGCCTGAAGGCTGTTCTTGAAGAATGCCGCCAGTGTTGATGAACCTACGAATGACGCTCAATCACTTCGTTTTCTAGGTGCGAAATCTCCCTCGCATGCTCTCACTAGACCATCTTGTAGATATTCTATTTTAGAAATTGAGGATGTAGACACAAATTGGAACAAAATACACCTGCTTGCGCCATTGAAAACATCTCAACAACTAATCGCCTGTACACCAATGGCTGTGGACAATGGCATTGGACAAAACACATAGTCGTTGGCGTGACTGTTGAGACCATCTTCTATATTCTGAAGAGTGCCAAATTGCTTCAGACTGTGGATAAGTAAAATGCTGTTGACGATGAAAAATCTTGACCTGATGAGATGATGTCAAGCATCATGGGGAACAAGGTTACTGCAGCCAAAGGTCAGGAGCCTACCGTCTCAGTGGCAGAATCTAGACCTCGGTTGAAGTCAGTCTGGCATCCATTCGGGCGAATGGTTTAGTGGTATAATACTCCCTTAGCATGTTCTTGACGAGCGTTATTTGGGAGTGGTCCAGGGTTCGATTCCCTGTTCGTCCAGAGTTGGTGGTTTGATTCCACTGTTATCCACATTTTTTGTCGTTCACCGCTTTATATGATGACTGCCCGTCTTTTTGCGCGCGTAGCCTACCCGGGACAACAACAGATTGCCCTGAGGGATTGGATGCTAGGCTTTAATTATCAATGCAAATGTTTATGCCCAGTGCGGTGTTTGAGTTTTGCAATCTTTCTCCCGTTTTAAAGTCAATTAATTGGTGACCTCCAGTGTGTCACTGAGTTTCACTTAGAAATTCACACGCTGCTAATGCCATTGAACTTTCAGGCGCATTTGCAGTTGGCGGGGCACTCCCCTCTCGGTCATCAGCCTCGGACCCCGCTGAAGCAGAATCATGAACTTGTCATGGAAATTGGCGATGCCAAGCGTACAAATGTTTTAGCAGCACGAATTGATGGAGCAATTGCCTTAAATATGCCGTGCAACCCCAAGGAACGAAGATAATACCAGTCCCAGTGCCCTCCAGTCTCAGCCCCTGCTGAAATTGAATGCTACGTGACCCACAAAAGGGACAGCTGTTCTCATTCGTCAAATTTCAGGGGGGACCTTGCACCTTGCACAAGCCAGGCTGTCACTAATCATCTTTGGTCCATCTCTCCCGCTTCTCCAGATCAGATCCAATACATACATATACACACCAACATCCACCACCATCGTCAGCCTTGTCCCTGTCCCCGCCTCACTTATCCATTCACTCGTTTGTCCCTCTCGCTCATGACTACGTAATAAGCCCCCTTTCTTTGTCCCCAGGGCCATCGCACCATGGTCCGCCGCGCCCTCAATCTCCGCCTCGCCCTTCAGGCAACAGCTATCAAGGTCTCGGCAAACCTGGTCACCCAGATCATCATCCACTACAGAACACCAGGCGTATCGACCTTTGATGCCCAGCAGGTTCTGGAGTTTGCTATCTATGGGTTCGTAGGCTCCCAGGTCGGCAACATCATCCAATTCCTTCTGGAGGACTGCTTCCCCACTGGCCACGCAATCAGGGCCAACGAGATCCTGCCGCAGGTCCAGGCGGATGCGAAGCAGGTTGAGGAGAAGAAGGACGATGACACGAGAGGAGCGACTAGGAGATGGTTTAATATCAGCCCGGATCTTATTTGGCGCAGCGTTTTGGCGAAGCTGATTCTTGATCAAACAATTGGTCTTGCCATCAGCGGGTCCGTCTTTCTCATCTGCACAAACATCGCACGTGTTTCACATCCCTTTCTCGTTCTGGAAGTAATCCGTAATCGACTTTGGCCACTCATCAAAGCTGGCTGGCACATCTGGCCATTAGTCGCCATCTGCAACTTCCTATGGGTTCCCGTGCGCTCTCGAGTTTTGGTGGCAGTTTGTGTTGGGTTCGGCTGGAGTATCTTCTTGAGCGTCTTTGCCATGCGGAAAGGACATTGATGGGGTTAAGACTGGGTGTTTTTGGTCTTGGTCTTTGCGTTGATGAATGGGTGTTTAGAGGAATTCCCCTGCGGAGCACTTTTCTTTGTATCTTGGAGTTAGAGCTTTAAAGTTATATGGGATTTGAATTTTGACGTCAAGTTTCTGTATTTGGAGTTTTGAATCATGAAGACTTCCCCCCAAGAAGAAAGCCATGGGCTCGCCAGGTTTTTGAGTCCTATCTTGGGCTAATACGTAGACAAGGCTAGTATTGCTGTCTACGGATTGGATGCTATAGTGCGGGCTGAGTAAAGACCAATATAAAACATAACGCAACAAATACCCAACCTTTGCAGATAAGATACAGCCTGCCTTGGGCCTCGAGGCTAGAATAGGTGCATCCTGGCGCCAGAAGCTCAGCTGACCAAGTCCACCACCTTCGCCAATGAAACTCGAATAAATTCGGGACATAAATCTACCAGCCTCGACCATTCTCAATAAGCTGAAACAAATTTGATTTTAAAGGCATCAGAAGCCATGTACCCAAGATGGTAAGTGCGCTCAGGGAATGGCCACTTGTGAAGAATGAGATAATTTAGAGTGCCTAGCAGAAATTTGATGAAACACAGGTTAAAGGTTAACCTTATAGGTCGCATGTATCCCCATAGCTCAGCATTCAAATTTCTGCTAGGCACTCTTTTAGTGACAATTCAGGAAACTTTTGAAAGTCCGGCCTTCGTCCTTCTGCGAGGTGGATATCTGGATGTTTGCCATGCGTATACATTAATCATGCGGTTATACCAATACAGTGCACTTCTCCAGGTTGTAGTCATGAGAAAGCCGATCAATCTAGGCATGTGAAGTCACATCCGAAGCCGAAGTAGATCCTAAAGGGGAACCTGGAAGCGACAAAACCGCTCATCCAGAGATTTTGTTGCGCCATGAATACAGACAAGCACCATGCCTTCGGAACGGCATGACGGAAGTTCAGCTCAGGGAGGCCGGTGGCTTGTTCGGGGGTTCCTCAGTGATGGGGATGAAGGGACTCGAGTTCACTGGTCTGTTGATCTTCGCTCGAATGTTTTGCAATTGGGGCTTACCACAATCGGTTGACAAACCATACAACCCAGTAGATAAAGATGAGTCTTCGTGGGCATTTATCAATCGTTATCTCCAAAAGGGGTTGGCATTAGTAGGGTAAGAATTGACTGATCTTAGGCCACGACCGATCGGCTAGATCATCATCAACACCGGGATCGGCTTTCCAGTACTGTTCGAGTATTTCCAATGCTCGCTGCGTATTCAACAATCCAAGCGCAGTTGAGACGCCTTGCAACGAGGTCTTTATCCTCGGCCTATCATCGCCAAGGGCGTCGCATCCTGCAAAGAACAAGGGCGGAGTAAGCAGAGTGACTGGTGTGAGTCCGTCTCGGAGTGTCAGGCGCTCTGCGCACTCGAGAATCTGCTTGACAAGGTTTTGAACGAGAAGTGACGACCTTCTTTCATGGCGTAAGCGCCGGTGGATGAGGAGCAGACCGGTGAGTTGCCATATCTGATTCGATATCCGGTATTCGTGAACTTCGGCAACAGATAGAACGCGACCGCGTATTGACATGACTGGCGGAGGATTCGCTTGATCTCGGTCGATTATAGACTGTAGATAGTTGAGTAGCCACCACACCTCGGCCTCGACTTGACCGCCTTGCGACGAAGTCTCAGACGCTGTTGCATCATTGGTGATCCGGCGTAGTCGTGCAATCTCTTTGAATACTTCAAGGAGGTCCTTTGTACGCGATAGATACATATCGATATATACAGGCTCGTCATCTTTGTCTGATGCGAGCGTAGTTGGCGAGGGGATAGTCGACTGTTGTGGAGCGAGCTCAGTCATCGAGTGACAGACCAGCGATTCGGTCATGTCGAACCATCGTAGTAAAAATCGCAATTCGTCCGTCGGGTTCTGGGAAAGACCTTTATCGTGGATTCGAGAAATGAGCCCACGCGCTCCGCGGAAGTGAACGCTCCATCGGTCTGGGCTGGGCTCACTGGCGAAGACTTCGCAAACGAAGAGCGCTCTCGATGTGGCCAGCAGGGGAATGAGTTGTTGATCTTCATCACATTCAGAGAGCTTCTGACAAAGGGATCTGGAGCTGAGAGCTTGAAAGCCAGCAACGATGAGCGCTTGTGAGGATTGCTCCTCGCTGGTTTTGCAAGTCGCAAGTCGGTGAGTGGCGGCCAGCGCAACAATGCCCTGTAGTAAAGGTTCATTGAAGACTGCCATTGGTAAGATGAGTTCACATAGCTCATCAAAGATCTGTGGATGTGGCGCAAGAACTTTGACAGTCCTCTCGGTGAAGTACTGCAGGCCCGATCGATGCAAGGGTGATAGGTGACCGAAGAACTCAACGGATGGGGTTAGAGGAGACATTGGCATTTGCCTCTGACTGACAACGAGTTGAGAAGACTCCGAGTCCCCTGATGGAGAAGTTTGTATCCATTCTGGCTCATCGACGCTCTGATCTGGAGGAGGCGATGTAGCTTTTGACGGGCCAGGTCTAGGAGAGGAAGGGGAAACATAGATGAAGTTTTTCTTGTTTATATCTGAGGGATTGTTAGTATGTGTCCTGTGTAGTAAACGATCGACATGCCTAGTCTTTGAACGTTGCCTTCATTCTGTGACAAACAGTCCCCAAAAGGCGACCGATTGAATGGTCTCCCTCCCCAGCGGAGCTTCACCCCGTATTCACATTTAACCCCGGCAGTCTGACATCTCTGACACGACGGTCTCTCTTCACTGCACTTCTTTTTAAAGCTCTTACACCTCGCACAACCAACCCATGATCGACGCTGCGGTGGCATCACAGGGGCTTTGAGTTTGCGGCACAAAGCAAAGCATGCTGCTTTGGGGTTATGTCATTTGCTTGGTAACAAATGAGGGCGGGGGAAAGTTAAGTTGGTGATGGATGGAACGGTTCGAGGCGGCGAATGGAGATAAGGCTAGAGACTGCGCTAGTACGGACTGGGAAGGATCAGGCGACCGATTGCTTATCTGTGTCACCTGCACTGATTGTCTTTGAATCTGAGTGGCTGCTCTTATCAGCAGGTAATGATAAGAAATGGTTGGGTACGCCATCATAGACTGGACGGACATCTTTAATTTCTCGACCATCATGAACTTGAGTATGTATTGTCCAAATATTCAATTGAATGTCTATCGAGATTGCTAAGCTGCCTTTCAATGCTGGGTACAACAGCACTGAAGCAATCGCTCTTGTTTGCCACCAAACACCTTCACCATTGAAACAAACATCCTCTGTTACCTGAGTCGGCAGGATGCCTGGATCAACTAGTAGGCAAATCGAAAGTCCAGTCGCTTATTGCCCTCGTCCTTTGTGGTGTCAAGATAATGCTTCTTCTGTTCATCATCCATTGCATCCCAAATCTTATCTCGGCTCTTGTTTCTCCAGATGTAGTAGGTTCTGGTCAACAGATACAACATGATGTTGAGCGCAATGATCGCCAAAAGATTCTTATTTCCTTCCCGGTATCTCGGCGCGTCGTCTTTGCGGTAAACATTGGATGCGATAATACCGGCAGATTGAACGGACATGTTGTAAACAGCTGCCGAGACTGTCCTTAGACGAACGGTATTGGAGTTGCGCGAGTTCCAACTCACTTGAATTGGATGGGCTAGAAAGATCATGTCAGTCAGTAATAGCTAAGTCAAGGGAGGAGAAAACTCACCAGTCGGAGAACCAAGCAACAGTGTCAACACCGCGAACGAGACCCATCTGTTGACGGTGCTTATGTCCACAACGTATAGATAGATCATGAACGGCAACTTCCAGATCTGAACAGCTAGACCAAGTAGAGATCTTTCTTCCCACTTCTCAGCAAGGTACGATATCAGTAGCAGGCCGCCAATGGAGAGAATCGTATGCGGGATGGTCAAAAGATTGGTGACAAGGACATTGAAGCCAAGGCCTCGGAGGGTTAAGGTGAAGTACTGAGCGGGCGGTGTGGCTGGGATCAAGAAGGTCAAACCGATGGCATAGATCGGCCAGAGGTCATAGTCCTTAAGCGACGCCCATAGCAACTTCGGAGTAATGGGTTGGCGGTTATGCATGTCGCCCTTGCTGGGATCGTCACGGATAACTCGGTTCACCATAATGCGCTCTTCCCTGCACGCCGGGTCAGTCTCGAAGGTCTATCCATCTCTGGTCCAACACTTACCGCTCAGTGAACCAACCATTCTTACCACGGAGAATGCCTGAGGTTTGAGTGGGCCCAGCGGGCATCAGAAACCAGGCGGAAATGCCAACCGCAAGCGTTAGCAGACCCTGTTTGGTACCAGCAATCAGTACAGTAGGTGAAGCAAAAGGTTCGAACAACAAACCTCAAACAGGAACAGCCATCTCCAGCCCTCGTACCCGTGCCAGCCTCGCAGTTGTAGGAAGCCTGCTCCAAGAAAACCACTAATGATATCGGCGACATTGTACGCCGTCCAGAAGAAGGCCAGACGAACAGTGAGTTCACTCGCGGTGTAGAAATAACTCAGATACAGGATCGTCTAAATCATTACATTACAACGATTAGTCGCGGCTACTAACACTTGGACAGGACAACGTCATTAGCTACTCACATCCGGGATAAATCCGCCCTGGAAGATGGCCAGTAAGGAACGGCATGCAAGAAACGAAGCCCTTCCGTCCAACCAGAACTGGCCCTGAGCAGATAGTCAGTATCAACAAGGACTCTAGGTATCCATTACCTACCGCAGAGACGAGACTCCAGAGGCACAACTGCATCGGAATCCAACGGTCAGGTCCGAGGTACTTGCTGACAAGCTGAGAGGGAAGCTCTGCACACAAGAAAGATAACTTGAAGACGGTATTTCCAAGATTGTAATCTAAAAACACAAAGTCAAAATTATGAAGCAATCCAGTATGAAAAAGACTAACCGTTGGTGTCCATCTTCAGGTCTGGCAGAAAGTTATCGGACACAGCTTGAGATAAATTCGATCGATCCAGCTCAAGAGCCATAAACATGACGCAAGTGAAGATCATGATCCGTTTATCAATCTTTCGAATGACTTTACGTTCTTCATTGAATGTCCATCTCTCGGAAGGGTCAAATCGATGCAGATTCTCCCAGTCGGATCGGGGCTGGTAGCGCCTCGCCATGTCTGGGTCGTCAAAGACGGACCGACGGGTTGCAACAGCCTCTCCATCTTGTTTCGGCCGTCGCTGCCACCAACTTCGAGGTTCCTCTGGTGCAGCGAGAGGAAGTGTAGCGAGGAGAGGGGTTACCTTTGTGGAGGGAATAGACTTGGAGGAATCCGAGTCGGTTGGGTCAATGCGGAGGTCAACAGCATTCTTAACGTCTGACTGATGAACATCATCAGAATGTGCCATTGTGAAGATCAAGTTGTTATTTGGTCTTCTCCAGCAGTCTTTTCGTAATCGTCTTGGATGTGATGCCGCCTTTTGTATACATCAACGTTGGCACATGCGATGGCGAAATCCATGTTCCTGATCTCGAAAGACTCAACTTCGTGGGGTTACTGAAGTATCTATGGCGTCAGACATGGATACAATAGCGAGATGTCGGGGTTTGTTTTCATGGTATCATTTGACTTCTTTTCTGAGTATTGTTCCATGGTCCCCCTGAAATGGTTGTTGAGACATGTGTGTCTCGATGGTGCACACTTCAAGCTTGCAAGTCAAAGACTAGCACAAACGAATGGTCCAATAGACGATAGCGTCTTTCTGGGTCTGTTGCACCTACTCGGTACTCGGCCTAAGCTGTATTTCAGTCGTCCTTGGCAAGGATCTTCACTTCACGACAGAACTGAGAACTATTGCACCATTGCTCGATCAACCACTCGACAGCATGGGATCCTACTGCCAAGCCAATTTCTCAACATTACGCCATTCCATCCTCCCCGAAAATAAGCATAAGTTTATAGCCTCTGGTCAAATTTCACCTCACCGGAGCTATAATGGTTGGCCTATCTCCGGCGCTTCGTCGCATCGCATCTCGGGTCGGATCTCGCCCCCCACGAGCCCCGAAGTGCAGAGGCGAATCAGGGCATTGCAAATGAAGGAAGGTAGTAACAGATAGGCCCTTAGGAGTCTATCTCCGCGGAGCACTGTATTTGCACTTCGGAGACAAGATGGCGTGCTTCCTGTTAAGGTCTGAATTCTGCCTGTTCAGATACTCGAGGTTCTGGGCAGCGTTTTGGACGACACGGAGTCCTGCTTGGCCGAAAACATAAATGGAAACCATCAGCCAGGGTGAAGTACTGCATTCTGAAATCGAATCAATTTTTAAGTTTACATGATTGCGAAACGTCTAGGCTACACTACTCGATACGACTGGTTGGCACGCCGGCGTCGAGAACAGCGTCAATGAGTTGTTGTTGACTACCGGGGAAGCCCAAGCTGGCATGTGTGAAGAACTCGCCATCCGTACGCTCGCCGGCATTTGAATCCAGAGTGTATACGGAGACAGAAAGCCAACGGCCACAATCGCTAAGCCGACCTCCTTTGCGGCAGCGACGGCAGCTTGGATACCCTCAGTATCAATATCACGTACGAAAGCAATGTCAACACCCTTGACGTACTTGACGTTCTTGGCTCCGAGCGCTGCCTCGAGGCTCCCTTTCAGCGTGCGTCCATGCAAGGGTTTCTCGCTTGTACTGGGAGCGTAGCTTCCGGGATTCGAAATGTCGGCTATGGGACCGAGGAGCGCAACTTTGGAGATCTTGGACTTTAGAAGAATCTTGTTGTTGTTCTGTAGGAGGACGATGGATTCGCGTGAAGCCTTTCGATTGATGTCGAAACACTTAAAAGCTCTCTGGAAAAGCTCCGTCCCTATGTAATAGTGAATTACGAGGAGAAGGGCCTGGAGTTTGGTGATACTCGGCGATTCTAGACTTGTGCAGATGCTCTCCTCAGCCATCCTGGTCCACGTGCCCGTATCCTCAGCGGAGGCAATGATGTTTTTGAGCGGTCTTGGACTCGAGTCCTTTCGATGATTGAGATTGAGATCAACTTCCCGGCGCAGGTACAGCGTTGCAACCGCACAAATTGAAGCAGGAAGGGCGCGATGCACATCAAAAGAACGGCATTTTCTCCTGGTGGTTTCTGGATGTAGAAATCTGTATGATGGCATGGGATAGATGAACTTGAAGAAGACGTCAAGGAGGCTGTCTAGTTGATCACGTCTTGGGCCACAATGCCTGAGCCTTTTATTACAGACTCTGTCGATGATGGATGCCACGATACAGATGAGTCTGCGGGCGAAGACAGCTGTATTGTTGCTGGTTCTTTTGGCGCATTGAAGGATGTACCGCAGATTGTTGCTGCCGGGGTAGTGCTGTTCGTTGCAGCTGATGCAGTTGATGCTGGTCGTCCTCATACTGTCGCCGAGGCTCGTGCTCTAGTTCATGTTCCTGGTCAATCAGCAAGTCGGGTTCATCATTGTGTTCAAGCTCCTCCTGCTACTCTGCTTCTTTTTGCTATTACTAGTGCTACTCGGCTTATTCGGCAGCGGAAGGACTGGCTGAGTTTTCGGAGATAGATTGTAAGCCTCGTTCTCTCTCCATAAAGGAGGATTCGGGTTGCTGAGGTGCCTCTTCCTCCTCCAATGTGGTTTCGTCAAGCAAATATCCTTCTGGAGCGTGTCGATAACGCTTAAGTGGCGGATAAGTGCATCTGTTGTCTTTCTGCTGACATGCGAAACATGCTGGAAGCGTCGCCGAGCACTTGGCCTTCTTGAGGCGACGGGAAGAGCAGGCACGAGCCCCTCTGAGGTGTTTTCTTGACGGCGATGGCCTCTCGTGAAGCTGGTTTTCATCAATGCTGAGAGAGCAAGCCAAGTTCAGTCGCCGACACGTCCCTGGCTGTTTGTCACAACGTACCTTGCGCTGTTTGCATCGAAAATAAGTTTGAGGGGTGTGTGCAGTGACCTATATGCTGTTCGCAATCCATTGGATGCCATCCTTCTCGCGACCGATGCTTGTCGGCTTGTGAATAGACTCACCCAGTTTGTGAGATGTGAATGATTTGGATGACAATCAAACTGCGCCGACCCGTGTTTGCGGGGAAGTGGAGAGTTTCCAAGGGGCCATGGCGTGCTATTCTTCAGTTGACGAAACCAACTGAATTTAATTTAGGGCGTGTCAGCGTCTTTTTAGTGCCTTCTGGCCCCGCACCAGCAGAGGCACAGCGCCTTCAGAGGCTAACCATTGGGGATAAAGAGGTGGTCAAAGGCCCATTCTTACAAACCCTTATAGGTCGCATTTATCCCATAGTTACAAACCCTTTATAGGGGCATGAATGAGCACAATAGCTTCATCTCAGCTCCTTTCCAGCTCCTTTTCACAGTGGATGCTAAGAGGCTTGACTTGACGAGTACGTTTTCATTAGAATCTTGGTGCTTCTAGACTGCGTTATGTACATGTCTCGTTTATCCAACCTCTGCTTCAGTGCATCCTCGGGTCGCATGCCGTTCTGTTCTGCATACTTGTTGGGCCACTCAGCCGAAGATGGATCGGATCATCGCCAATAAGCTCCATCTTGGCCTCGAGCAGAGCCGTCATGTGCTTAACCACGTCACTATGCGCACTATCATGGTAAAAGTTGAAGAGCTCGAGGGGATCCTTCTCGCAATCAAATAGCTCCCACTCCTTTTCCTCTGGCTCATTGATATTGTTTGCCCTTCCTGGCCGCGCGCCTACAACTCCAAGGTCCTCATTGTACCAGTAGATGAGCTTATATCGTTGATTGCGACAGCCGTAGTGAGCATAAGCCTGGTGAATCACATCGTTGTGCATCCAATAACGGTGATACGCGACGTTCTCCCATTCAGGACCTGTCGCAGATCCTCCACGCATCAAAGGTAGTGCTGACTTGCCTTGCATATAGTTCGGGATCTTGATGCCCGCCAGCTCGAGGAAGGTCTGGGCAAAGCCGACGTTGCAGAAAATCTCGTTGCTGATAGAGCCGGCTGGAATCTGCTTCGGGAACTGCGCTAGGAAGGGCATCTGGAAAGATTCCTCGTACATAAAGCGCTTGTCGAACCATCCATGCTCCCCCAAGAAGAAGCCCTGGTCCGAAGTGTAAATAAAAAGAGTATCCTCGGTAAGGCCCTTCTGGTCAAGATAGTCCAGCATGCGCCCTACGTTATCATCCACAGATTGGATCACGCGCAGGTAACGCTGCATGTAGCGTTGGAACTTGAAGGCAGACAGCTCGGCAGGTGTAGTGGAGGTGAAAACGGTGCCATCATCTTTGTCAATCAGCTTAATGCCTGGGTCCGTTGGGATCTTACGTTGGGCCGAGCCAGACTCTTGAGTCATCGCCTACCGACCGACCGCCATCTGGCTGAACGAGCCCAAGATCCTGATATGTCAAGTCTTCAGCCACGCGCATTTTGGCCACTCTGGCAGCTTTAGCTCTATTCTTGTAGTCATCGTCGTACGTCTCTGGAACCTTGATCGGCTTGTCGGCTTGTCGGCATACAGGCTCTTGTGCTTTGCATCGCATTCCCAAGATCGGTGAGGAGCTTTGTGATGGCACATCACAAAGAATGGCTCGCCAGAGCTCTCAGTGGCAGTTGTCCACTCGAGGCACTTGTCGGTGATGATGTCCGTGACATAGCTTGTTTCGTGACGCTCGACGCCTGCGTCTTTGCCGTCCGGGGGCATTTCGATGAACTCAGGGTCCCAATAGTCCCCTTGGCCTGGCAGAACGCTCCAGTAGTCGAAACCCGTCGGCTCGTGCGGTTCACCTTCGCCCAAATGCCACTTGCCTATCATTGCCCTACGGCAGCCGCCTGTGCGCATGTGCTTCGCCACGTTGGGCATATGTTTGTCGATGTGGTTGTCGAGCGTCATTACTCCGTTCACGTGGGTGCGTTGTAGCAGTGATTGAGGAGCATGCCATTTTTGGCAATCCGATCGAGGTTTGGCGTATTGTTTATGCCAGCGCCGTAAGCACTGATGGCTTTGGATGCATGGTCATCTGCCATGATGAAGAGAATATTCGGCCGCGAGTCCATCTTGACCCCAATGACTGAGTGATCCGTCTGGTGAAGAATTGAATGAGGCAGAACATAGAAAGGGACACGCTTTGAGACCCAAGGAACGGAGGTAGAATATGTCAGTCAGCGCTTGGGATGACCAGGTAGCCACAAGCTACGAAGTGCTTACTATGTATGTGAAGCAGGCTGTAGATACCTGCACTTTTTCATCGCATGTGAGAATTTGAGCAACCGATGCAACGGCCCACAGGCCATTGTTTTCTCTTCCTTGCGCTCTTTTTTCCAAGAATGGCCTATCAGTAGCTCGCAGCCCCAGCTTGACTCTATTGCAACCAGAAGCAGAAACGAAGGCCGTCGGTAGTCGGTCGGATGCTACAATCGGGCATAGTGTAACTGACACCAACTTGGTTGCGGAGAATCAGTCGACTCATCCCCGCGTCCGGGTATCGGCAACGAGCACCCTTTGGGGTTAGTCTTCTCGGCTGCCAGCCTACAGATCCATGACAGGACTCCAGTTCATGATCCTCCCAAGATGGGTGTCCACCAAACCTCACAGCTGTCCCAATCTTCCGGGATCTCTGCCCACCAGTCTCGATTTCAGCCCATTTACGGTGCATCTCACCATTGCCCTTCCACAGCACGCCATGCTTTAACACCAATTTGCCCGTCTACGTTCCTCGTGGATGGTGTATTTCTCTATAAAGCTTTTCGTCGTGTCACAAGACAGTCGGCTTCTTAACAGCCATTTCAGTCGGAGACGCTCATGACCCCTTCTATTTTGTTTCATATTCGAAAGTCACGTCCGTATTCCCATTGCTGAACAAGTGCCAGAATGACGAAGGCTCTCGGAACCTTTAGAGCATTCTACCTCGTAGCGTTATGCTGCGTTGGTTCTTTTCTTTTTGCCTATGACACCGGTATTGTTGGCGGAATTCTGACCTTCCCGAGCTTCCAACGGGATTTCCGGTATACCACCAAGGACAAAGCCAATGTCGGTTCACTATCCACGAGTCTTTTGCAAGCTGGTGGTGAGTATATCTATCTATCTATCTGTTTGTTGCAGTTGTTTGTTAAATGCCATGCACTTCTGCATGGCGACAGTGCTGTTATCTCGTCTTCCCTGGCTCTATGAAAAGAAATATATAACTAATTTGGAACTCGTCCTCCCCAGCTTTCTTCTCCTGCTTCTTCATCTGGCCTTTCACTGCTCGATTTGGCCGCTGCTGGTCTCTTGTCCTAGCCTCGGCTATTTTCAATGTCGGCGCCGTGGCGTAAACCATCAACACTCATCATCGGGTTTTATATTGCTCGATTTGTCTCGGGAGTCGGCGTTGGCATGGCCACTGCGATAGCGCCCATGTACTCAGCTGAGATAGCACCGAAAAATATCCGTGGCATGCTTGGTAGCATGTTCCAGTTCTTCTTTACCTTGGGAGTCGTGGCTTCGTACTGGGTTGATTATGCAGCGAGCATCCACATCCCCGACGACAGCAGCGCCCAGTGGCAACTACCGGTCGGCTTACAGCTTGTTCCCGGCACTATGCTTGGCTTAGGAATGCTCTTCACAAAGGAGAGTACTCGTTGGTTGGCCAAGACAAGTCGCCGTGAGGAGGCTTTGCGATCCTTGATCTGGGTACGCGGTGGAGATTCTCCAGAAGTCCAAGAAGAACAAGTCACCCTCAAGCATGAAAATTCACATATCCCTATACTGTTGGTCAAATGCTTGCTTCTGACACACATTTCCCCCACAGATTCGGCGAGATTGTTCGCAGCGCTGACGAAGAGAACCGTATCAAGGCTGGCTTGACTTGGAAAGAGCTTATTGAACCCGTCAACCGTTACCGTCTCGGCCTCATCATTGCTTTGCAAATCGGTGAGCACTACTCTAGGATCCTCCATATTCGGAGACCTGTCTCTAGCTAATGAACTACGTGTCAAGGCGTTCAACTCACCGGAAACACCTCCATGGCGTACTATAAGTAATTTCTGTGCAGCTTAGTGCATTTCCAAGTATTTCTAACATGATTGTTCAGACGCTCCTCAGATTTTTGGTCTCGTTGGTGCTGGCCAGGACAAGCATCTGCTTACTGGCTTCTTCGGTCTTGTCAAAGTCGTGGCGTGTCTTTTCTTCCTTCTATTCCTCGTTGAATGAATCGGTCGTCGTGGCTCTCTTCTAGGAGGTGCAGGCCTCATGAGTACTTGCATGCTCATCGTGGCAATCTTGACAGTCAAATTCCCTCCGAACCCCAATACTGGACTGACCCCTCCTTCTATTGCCTCTCTGACTATGATATATCTCGAAGCCATGAGCTATATACTGGAGAGCTCTTCAGCAGCCGGACTCGCGAGGCTGGTATTGCCATCAGCACTTCAACGCAATGGCTGTTCAACTTCGTCTCTTCTCAAGCCACTCCCCACGCTGTCAAGAACCTTGGCTGGAGGACCTTTCTCATGTTCTCAATCTTCACTTTTGCGCTTGTTGTATTTGTCTGGTTCTTCATCACGGAGACCAAAGGTAAGCTTTTAGAGGAAACGGAAGACCGTAAGTCTAATGTCTCACCCAATTACCTAGCCCGAATAATGACTGATACATGCCCTAGTCTTTGCCCGTCGGGCTGGCATCACTATCGCAAGACCAGGAGAAGACGGAGTAGCAAGCAAGAAGGAGTTGGAGAGACAGGTTGTAATGCAGTCTGCCGAGTCAAACTAGCTTCTTTTAAGCTCAAAGGGGAATTCACTTCTCTAGTTATGATTCACATAAAGCTAGCACAACATGGACGCTATAACTAAAGCATTACGGCAAATGTTCACCTAGCATAATGTCTCACGTACTGGTGCCTACTGGTGTCTTTTAGAGACTGAATACTCTACTTTTAATAGTAATAAGCCCTTACTGTTCACGAGAGAGAATTATTAGGCAGTTCAAATAGGATTAAATAACTAGGAAAATAAAGCGAGCCCTGATCAATCTGTTCTGGGGTAAAGAGAAGGGAAATACAGTCTGTAGTGTCAAGACACCTAAGCTTTCTTGACATTGTACTCGGAGGCACCGAAGTTGTGAATCTTCTTGTCCTTTGTTCCGACAGCAATGAACTCGGGGCCAGTGTTGAAGATGTAGAAGGGCTGATCATCTCCAGGATAGAGAGGCTGGCGCAGGGTAACAGCATAAACTGCCTGCTTGTATCCCGCCTTTCGGAGGATAGTGAACGCATCATGGATATCAAGAGCGACAGGCCAGGAGATGACCTGATCACCCAGGAAGGGAGAGTTGATGGTCTGGACCTTTCCAAACTCACCCCATCCGGGGACTGGATGATAGCAGTCTTGTTATCGCTGAGACCACAGACAATACGGTTGTTGACTAGACCCCACTCATTCTGGACAGGCTTGCGAGTCAGGGGAGTGGCGTCAACTTCGAGAAGGTTGGCATTGGGATACTGCTTCTCGATGAGGTTGAGACCAACGTTGATGAACCCATCCCAAGACAGAGGAAGGCCAACTTTCTGGTTGCCGTTGCCATTCTTATGTCCGTTGGATGCAGCGCCGTACGTTCCGCTACTGCCTTGCCCGTTGTTGCTCACGCTGAAAGAGGCTGTAGTCTGAGTTGGGACAGATTTATCATCGAGGAGGACATGACTCTCCACGACATAGGGGATGCGATACAAGAATGGAGGCTGGGTCTGGCCCACGTAGACAACGATTTCGGTAGTTCCAGTCTGTTGAGCAGTGAAAGTCCATACGATCTTTCCATCGTCAATGCGAGCATCGTTCAGAGTGAGGAAAGTCTTATCGAAATCAATGTTGACTGAGCCACCCTTGCCCGTGAAAGAGTCACTCTGTTGGATGGTGAAGGGCTCATCGGCAAGAACAACAATCTTGTTGTCCCCGGAGACCTGCTTAATCTCAGGCAGCTCAACCTCAGCCTTGCCATTAGTGGCAGCCTGTCCGTTTGAATTGTTGTACTGAATAGGGACAACCCAATGATTCTTGTTCTCGGTGTTGACAACAACAGTGTTGGATGGGAAAACGATGCTAGGAAGATCGATGTTGAAGCTGTCTGTGATCTCATAGGGAGACTCTCGATCAATGATTGGGCCCACCCAACCGATCAGTTCGAAGAGAAGACCACCAGCGAAAGGAAGACGACGGAATTTGATGTCTTTAGTAAGGTCAACATGGGTGCCGGATGCCTTGAGAATCAGAAGCTTGGCCTCATCATCGTAAGATGCAGTGATGTTGTCTGCAGGGATGAGTTGTTGATGCACAAGACCTCCGTTTTGTGAAGCAGCCATGGTGGAAGATATAGGATGAGATAGATTGAAGGGATGGATGATGTGATTGGTTTGAATGTGGTAGAAAACTGAGTGAGTGATGAGTGTCTGGAGATGAAATGAACTGTCCGGGAGACACTTCCCTTCTTATAGATGAAGTCTGGTCGCGGAATGATCTATTGTCTCTTTTCTTTCCTCCTACGTATCGACATCTTCATGTCTCTCTCCTGTTGAGAATGAATTTCCTAAATCATCTAAACTTTCCCCAGCACGCGACAACTTGATCAATTTCTTTTCAGCTTGGCTTGTCACATTCCTCCGTTGACTGGCCACCAAAGGTTTACAATTCCTGCTTGCATAAGTTTCATCACACAGGCTGAGATTTTCAATGGTAATTGGCGAAATTAATCTTCCCAATTCAAGCCTCTTATCACACAATGGTGCTACCTGCTTACGCATCAGCACATCGAACGTTCGTGGCGTCTCAGCTATCAGCCGAGTCTCTGAACCCCGCGCGAAGACGTGGCCTAGACTTGAGCCTCATTCCAGTACCCTCGGAACTTAAATCATCACATTTGCTCCGAGCTGCATATTGTGGCTGTCGAAGAGCACATGGTTGGTTGCAATGCATACCTAGCTTGAGCGGCATGGACCGAGCCGGTGATGGAACGGCCAGTGTTGTCACATGGCTAGGACCCTTAGGTCCGGCCAACCTCGCTCTAGTCTCCCACGTTGCAGGCCCTCCTTCTTGATAATATCAACTATCCGCGTTGGCCTTGTCAAGATCGTTTGTCGCGCTAGTGTCTGCATTGAACTCAAGTATCGATGAGCAGTGCTTCATCAACTGCGAGCATTAAGACCTTGTGCTGGGTTTGAAAGAGAACTTTGCAACCCCAAGATGCCAATCGTCTCTTTTCTTTGGTAACACCGGATTATCCGTCTGGAGGTCTTCCCTTTTTGGTTCCAATAGTACTCCGTAGCTATAGAGTGACCAATTAGTGCTGACGCGCAGATTGTCTGTATCTACATAATCGCTTCCTTGTTTCATTCCGCAAAGGATCTCGGGCCACTAAGCTCCAGTAGGACGATACATGACAGAAGAGGTAATAAAGGATTCTTTAAATATGAATTGTCGTGAGTGGTCCGGTTTGGAGGCCACGAAGAATAAAGAGACCGACCCACGGCTATCTGGGTTATGAATAGGCTCTGGATATCTGATGCGAATACTACTGTGCAAAGCCTGGCAACGATGATCATAATAAAACACAAGGTTACGCTTAGGTATGACTTGCACAAATCTCATCACAATGGTACACTGAGCAAGGGCTCTACTTGACCTGCACGGATTCTGGTGATCTTAAATTGCAGGGGTTTAGCGTCTAGATAAGACAATCTACACGCATTGGTCCTAGTGTCGACAATACGAAATGAGCGCCTGAAGGCGTGACTAAATAAGCGCCACTCCCGCTTCACGCTGGCATGGCGATCCCCAAATGCAATGCCATTTCTTCAAACTCTAAAAACATCGCCCAAAACAACACCAAAACAATCGCCGGTTCACTCGGACTGTGTGAGATATGAGGCTGAAACGGTCGAAAACGAAAGAGGAGCCCTCAATTGGAGATGACGAGGCGTCTTTTCATGCTTTCAACAGCCCCAAGCGACTCCCGGCTTGGCTGGACCACTTCAATGCCAAGGACCTCAAGATTTTGTTCAAGTGCTCTTTGGCTGTTTGGATCCTCACCTTGTTTATCTACATCAGTGACACGCTGAGAGTGCTCGGTCAGTCGGCATTCTTCGGATGGTAGGTCCATCATGAAGATTTCATATTATCAGGCATTAACGCGTCTTCAGTGTTGTCCTATTCATCATGCCGCCTTCGGGCGTTGTCTTCATCCACTTCGCAGCCGGAGTTATGATCTGCGTTGGTCTCGCGCTCGGCTGGGCCTGGGGAGTCATCACCATGAAAGCTGCTTTGGCGACAAGGCCTCAAGCTGATCTACAACAACGCTACGTGGAGCTCCAGCAATCAATGCCCCAAAACACGACCAATGTTGATCAGGCGTCGGGTCAGGCAACCTATCAACAAATAGCCATCTATGAAGGCTTCATGTTGGATACTCGCGTATCAGTCACGTACTTCTGCATGATGGGCTTGTTTGTCTATCTCATGGTAAGTTGATTGTGTAGCCAAGCATGTTTTCAGCTAACAAACCTTGGCCAGGCGCGTTTGCGAGTTTCTGCTCCCAACCTGATGCTTGTGTCCATGTTTTCCATGATTGTTGCCGACATCTACTTCACGACAGCACCGCTCATTCCTACTTTCAACGGCACCATACCCAAAGTCTTGATTCTTCCGAGTGCCATCGCAGTCGGTGTTGGAGTTGTTTGCAACTTGTTGTTTTTCCCGCAATCAACGTCTCAGATCACTCTTGGAAGCATGGCAGACCTTCTCCGCCCCATGAATGGGTACGTGAAGGCTCTGACATGGCACTTCAAGACGAGAACCAGGTTCGAGCCTGAGCAGCTACAAGCCCTGAAGAGTACCTTGACCGTGTCCTTCAAGAGCGTTGAAAGTGCTGTCAAATTTCTCCCTTTGGACTTTTCTTATCGGCGATGGAGCCCTGAAGACATCAAGTCTTTTCAAGAGCCACTGCGGCAGGTGCTTGTGTCTTTTGGGGAGTTACTACAACTGTCAATCTCTCGTGAAGAGCTCTTTGCGAAGGATGAAGCCCTGACGAAAGCGGCAGAGGAGCTTGAGAAGTCTGACAACGAGAAGCATCCATTGGCTTATCACATTGCGAAAGCGGCCGATCTACGTGAGATCACGAGACACCCTGATACCGAAGAGATGATTATCAAAAGCATCGATACACTGTCCTTGTGCGCTACTCCCCTGCTGCAGACACTCGAGCAAAGCGTCAATGCCATCATCGAAGCATTCTCGGGAGCTTCTCAAAACGACACAATCAGTCAACATGAGCACATTCTTGCATCGCTACAAGAAGCGCTCGAAGACTTCGAAGACACGGCCGCAGAGCAACTCATCTCCCCCCATGCTCATCTCTTCGACGCCAACGGCAAGGTTATCTACAACGATCACCGTGCACCTCCTCTACTTGGCTTGATGTCTGGTCTTCTATACCAGGAGCGACTCATCAACCTGACAAAGAATATTGGAGGGGTTCTCGAAAGAGCCATCGAGGTTGAGAGGGTGCGAACATCGAAGCGAGTATGGCTACCCAAAGGCCTTCAGCACATTTTCTCGCTCGGCCTGTCCCAAGATGCCCCGCCTTCCACGATTCCCAACTCAAACGACCTCACTCGAACGATGTCCGCCATTTCCAAACCCGAGAGGAAACGAGGTCTCTTCAGCAAGAAGCGAAAGGAAATGGAAGACCCGGAAGGAGCAAGAACAACAGCCACCATTCTGGAAAGTATGGAACAGCCAACGAGCCGCCGACGAAGCAAATCGAGTCTGGTCTTCTTGGCGCTCATCAACTTCTTTACGGGTGTAGAGGGTCTTCACGCTCTTCGTGCACTCGTCTTGACTATTGCCCTCGCCGTTCCTGCAGTTATACCGTCGTCAGCTGGCTTCTACTATCGCGAAAAGGGACTGTGGGCTCTGATCATGTCGCAGATGGCTCTCGAACCGTATATGTCTGACTTTACATCAGGAATCCTCATTCGTACCCTCGGCACTGTGGCTGGAGGTATCCTGGGTCTTCTGTGCTGGTACATTGGTTCTGGAAATGGCCCCGGAAATCCATACGGCTTAGCTGCCATCATGGCGGTCGCTATCATCGGTATGATGTGGTGGAGACTGTTTGCTCCGCCACAACATATGGCTGCAGGTATCATGCTTACATCAACGATGTACATGGTCATGTCGTACAGTTGGGTGGATACGCATATTCCCAGTTATGGTAATCCTGGAGTCGGATACGAGGTCTTCTGGCGGCGAATCCTTCTTGTCCTTATCGGTTTCGGCGCAGCCGTACTTGTTGCGCTTCTTCCCCGACCCCTTTCTGGAAACAGACATTATCGACAAATCTTATCCAGCCAGTTGTCGAGCATCAGAGACCGCTATGCCCTTCTGATCTCAGTCTGGCGCTCGCCTCCTGATGATTTCGTCGAGGTCATCGAGAAGCAGGCTACCACGACCGAAGAGCTGCTCAACTCCATTGCCCTTCCAATCCTAAAGACCAAATTTGAGTTCTCAACCTCAAACATCGACACCGAAACGCTCAGCCGCGCCAACCACCTTTGCAATAACCTCAACGTCTTCCTGGCACAGTTCAGCATGACCGCGACGAAGCTACCACTCCCAGTCCGCGAGAGATTCTTCTATCGCGTGAGCGCAGGCGACGAAAACTTGATCGCAGACCTGATGTCAACCATGACCCTTCTCCAGCATTCGTTGATGTCTGGAGAGCCACTTCCAGCAATTTTGCCAACGCCTTTGGTGGGCCGGGCCATCCAGTTCAGGAGGTTGCGGGGAGACTTTCAAGATGAGGGCAACTCTAAGGAGTACCTAGCGAAGCAAGAAGGAAGACAGTGGTCAGCAGCCGTTTATTCGTTTGTAAGATTTCTGGGCACGCTTGACGAGCTTGTCATAGTCGTGAAAAAGTCTGTTGGTGAAAGATCACATATCAATGCTGAAGCATTAGGAGGGAGTGCGTACTAGAAACATGAGCAGCGTCGGTTCTAAACATAAATATAAATATGTTTATACGTGAACATAAACAACGACTAAAAAACCCAAGCTGGTGCAATGGTCAACACGTCTACCGGTCACTGATGAATGCCTCTGCATGGAATTCCGAAAGGGGGGGGAAGTTCCTGGTTCAATTCCTGGGCTTGGGAATCCTTTTTGCCCTCTTTGGGGAAACTAAATGTGACTTTAACTGTGTTTCTTTATGCCACGTGTAACTTCGTGAATGGCTGCATCCAGGAGGATAAGCTTCTAGATCAGAGTCTGAGACAGATTTAAACTTGAGACGTATCTCTATTAAGAATATTTATATATAACCTTGTAAAATGTAAAGGCTTAACACGTCAACGTGAAAATTTCTGAGTGAGAGTATATATATTTAGGGGAATGGGTAAGCATTGTGTTCTCATTCCTTACATGTGCTTGCAGCCTAAAGCTTAACTATATATACAGGAGTCAATTCCGTAGCTCTGGCTTAATATATCTTGTTGGGTAGGATATTATAAGATTTAATTAGAAATGGCACTAAAGCCTCCGTGCTGATATTACCAATAAGAATCCGGTAGCTGGTTCCGTTTCCTCCTTAACCCGATCAAAACACATGGTGTCCAGCCTATAACTCACTGGCTTCCCTCTTCTTCGTGGCTTCGCTTTGCTTCCACATGTTCATGATGCTTGAAGAGTCCGAGGAACCCCAAGTCATAGCATACTTTGAGAGATCCAGCCATGATAAAAGAGACCCAGAAATAGTTTGAATCCGCAAGCAGTCCTGTGATGAGAGGTCCAAGGCTCTGAGAAGTTGTCTTTGCTACGTTGATAAGACCAATGACAACTGTTCGCTCCTTTGGTTTGATTATAGCGGCGAGGAAGGCTGAGCGGGGTGCAACATCCATTGACTGAGTGCAAGATCGTAGAATGAGGAAGAGAACCGATAGGTGGACGTCGTTGGGGATGGGTACCAGAGCCAAGAAGACTGCTGATGGGAGGTGAGTAAATACCATAGTCTGCGAGTCAGGTCAGTCAGATAATTCGGGCTGTTATCGGCATTGGATTCTTACTCTAACATTGCCGAACCGCTTGGCAAGAGAAGATGCTACCAGCATCGATGCAGCGGCGATGATGCTTGTGGTGAAGAATATGGAACCTAGCTTCCCTTCCTCGATATGGTAGTAGGATTTGAAGTAGTAAGTAATCCATGAGCTATGGTAATTGTTAGCTCTCGTATAAGGATGGTCTCTTGTATCAAAGTACTTACAGAGGAGCGAGTCCTGAAGCAAAGCTATCCAAAGCTAAGAGAGTGCAAAGGGTCACGACAGTCGGGATACTGTCACGAGAAATTCGAGCTCGAAGTTGTTTCTTGGGCTGAGGCTGATCGGCGCCTTGAGCTTGAGCGTTGTCGGGAAGCAGAGGTGCTTGTTCGCTGTTGTCCGCTGGAGATCCTTGCTCAGGCTCATGGTGGACTTCAACTGCAGAGCTTAAGATCATGGCCGAGATCAACTTCAGCACTCCCATCACAGAGTATCCATAGAAGACATCGCGATACACCTCAACAACATCCATGCCGAGGTTGACGCGCATGTGATGAATAATCCAACCGCAGGTCAAAAGACCAAAGGCGCCGCCAGCCGTGCCGGAGAGACTGTACCAAGCATAGACATCGCCTCGCCGAGCTGCATCAGTAAGATGAGCGATGATGCTCTCTTCAACACCGCGGAAGGGTCCGATTTCGTTGCCACTATCGACTGTCAGCATCAACATCATCAAGGCATTTCTCTTTGACTTGCCCAGGACTAATCACACCCAAGATTGCTGCAGCCAGCAAAATCCAGTAATTGCTAGAGGTGGCAAACACAATCCCACTAGCAGTCATCAAGATTGCTCCCAGGGCTAATACCGCGCGTCGACCAACACCATCGGCGAATAGTGCAAGCAGGAAGCTTATGATGATATCACCAACCAAGGTCAAGGTCATGAACAAGCCGACGCGGGTTGTCGATACGCCGAGTTCTCGCAGGTAGGCTACAAGAACTAATGTAGATCCACCATAAGCAAAAAGACGGATGAATCTCTGTGCACAAAGTATTTTGACATCTTTGCTGGATCGATAGAGCGAAACGAGACCAAGTTCTTCAAGGACTCGATGGGCAGGATGACGCCTCGAATCGGGCTCCATCGGTTCCGACATGATGATAAAAGAGGAAAATATTATTTGAACAGGTCATTCAATGTACTGGGACATTAACAAAGAGAATCCCTCTTCCTTGAATCTCAGCACCGCCAAAAGTTTATATATATGTCTACCTCCGAAGTTCCGAGCCGATTCTGACCCAGTATAAAATCCAGGGTAGCTGAAGCGAGCATAAATCAGCTTGGAGTTGCGTCATCCCCAGTCTCGGAAGAGAGTTTACCAGGGAAAACATTGTGATTGGTGGCTTGACTTTGTCAGCGTCGGTTTTCCGAGCGTGGCGTGCCAAAACGGCGCTATTTTGTTGATGGGCATATAAGCGTCAAAGTTGCTCCACGTGATACCGAACTCACTACAGCAGGCCTTAGCCTGTTTCGTCTTCCGTAGTATAGTGGTCAGTATGCAAGCTTGTCACGCTTGAGACCCGGGTTCAATTCCCGGCGGGAGAGTTCCAGCCAGCTGCTAAAAGCAGCATTTCTTATTTTTTACAATTTTCACAATTATAGATTTATTTCATATAGTAATTCACGGGACTCTACCTGGGTTTTGAATAAAATTGGGACGCGATTTAGTGGTGGACGGGTTTGTCTCATTTTTATGGCGAATTTTCATTAATAACTTTATGGCTTCAACAAGATGCCAGCAATCATTACCTATAATACAGATGGCACAAAGAGTCGTGGTAGAGAGTGTCGGTGTCAAAGTGCTGTCGACGGCGCTCACTTATACAATGGCTTGGAGCGCTTTCTCAATACAGAGCAGTACTTCTCAACAGCTTGCTCGGCCGGTTTCGCTCTTGAATCCTTTTCGCAATTGACGTAGCAACTTTAATGTGATGCGTATCAGTAACATAGAATCGTGTAAAAAGAAGCGACTCACTTGGCAATCTCTTTATGTGTTCCGCAAAGGCATCGCTCGTTATCGCCGCAAGCATCGGTCTAGAGATACAGATTAGCTTGCCTCCTTCCACCATCAAGAAAAGACGTGCGTTTTTCGGACCAGCTTTGAGGCAGGCCTCTACTTCACTGCAGTTTGCTGCTTGGGCAGTGACTCCAACAGCGGCAAAAAGGAAAACAAAAACAGAATATTTCATGTTTGCTTCGGTGTGTGTTTGCTCTACTCGCTAGGCAAGACAATCGCGAGGGAAGAACGTAGTACTTAAGTAGTCAGGAACAAAAGCCCTACGACGCCATCGATCGCCAGAGGCTTGAGAACCCTGGCTCTATCACCCGATCGAGAGACGGTAACCTTCAGCCGCTGCTCTCATTTTGAGATGATCATTTGAGAAGCCATCATATTGAATGAACTCAGTGGAAAGTCTGAAGTCACTACATTCCTGAGCCCCTGGAAGCCAACGAATTGAGCAGTGGCTGGCGATCGAGCCCCAGGTGCTTGGCATCTTGTCCGCATTCTTCAGAAGCACCTTTCCGCATGCGTTCAGCCTCATGCATTGACACAATGGCCAACTTCAATGCTAATAATCCGAGTATTTTTATTGGAAGGGCCATCGCTTGGCTGTAGTGTTTAAAGAAGATTTGGGGCTCTCGTTCCCGACCGTTCAAATTCATGATAGAAGATGGCGAATAATCTGGAATCAAAATACAGAGTATAATATTGCGACCTGACACATATTTCCAGAATAATTCCAACTTCGACAGTGTTCGATCACGACTATTGACAAAGATGGTAAGGAGAAGAGCAATACCTACCCTAGAGCCATGTGGCGAGTCTCGAGGCTGTGCCACGCCACGTTTTCTCCTGTTTTTCATGACACCATGCGTCGTTCATGACACCGGGCGTCGATGTCCTTGAAGGCTTTCATATCACCACCAGAACCATGCTCCGCCTTATATCAACCCCGTCAGTCCTAAAGACTTTCAATGCACAAACTTGCTCTCTCCCCATCTCCCGCAAACATGGGCCATCCCTCACAATATATCGACAATTTCAAAAGTCGATCGTGGCCAGAAAGAAGTTCCAGTACCCCATTACGAGGCCGATGCCTCCTGCAAAGGATTATCACAAAGCTGAACAGCGGAGGGATCAGGACGGAAACGTGATCTGGCCTGCCCCCAAGAGTCAAATTGAGAAAGCAAAGGATTTCCTCCGTGAATGGTCAGCTGCCCCTTCTTGTTACCACGCCAATTGCTTGGATGAGAACAACATGTCTAAAGGACACTTGAGCTAATCATCCTATAGTGCTGCCGCTGGCAAAAAGACTCTTATCGTCCCTGATAAAGATGCCGATGGTCTTGCTGCTGGAGCTATCATAAGAAAAACCCTCATCTTGCTCGGCCTCGATTCCAAGCTGATATCGTGTTACACGATGAACAAAAACAGCTTCCTACACTACGGGGATTCTCGTGCAAACATGGAAGCTTATAATCCATCTTACATCATTGTCCTCGACCAAGGCTCTTGGAAATCAGAGCCTGTAATCAACTCACCCCATCGTGCCTTAGTCATTGACCACCATCTGGCAGAGGACGATGACCACCCCGAGGGCGCGATATTAGTGACGGCAAACAAATGCCCACCGATAGCTACAAGTTCGCTGCTGACGTATCTCATCTGCCGCGACTTACACGAAGGAGTCGAGGAATCATGCGGGTGGTTATGTGTCATGGGAACGCATGGGGATCTGGGTAAGGCGACCAAATGGCGCTCGCCCTTTCCGAACATGCAAGAGACGTTTCGGAAGCATACCAGAACGACGATAAACAATAGTGCAAAGCTCATCAATTCTCCTCGTCGAACTACATCCTACGACGTCCCAAGAGCCTGGAAAATATTGATCAAGGCCTCATCGCCCGTAGAGCTTGTCAAGAATCCGTTCTTAAAGGAAGCAAGGGCCAAAGTGTTACATGAGATGAAGAGGGTCGATCGCGTGGTGCCCTTGTTTTCCGCTGATAAAAAAATCGCAGTGATCCGCATGAAATCGAAAGCACAGATCCATGCTCTCGTCGCAGAACGCCAAGCTCGCCAATTGTCTTCAAGAGAACTCCAGGTCGTGATGGTAGCGAATGAAGGCTACGCACGAGGCGTCGTCAACTATTCGTGTCGCGTTCCAACGTGCGCCAGGGGCAGAGATCCTCCTGTCAACATCCCGGAAATTCTTAGTCGAGCAGCAGATGGGGCGGACGATGATACGCTGAGAGAGCGATTGGGACCTAGGTTCGCTGTTGGGCACAAGAACGCAAGTGGCGGAATGATAACCCAAGCTGCATTCGAGGATTTCTTGGAGGCCATCGGAGTTTCCAGCGATAATAAGCCATCGCCTTCGCCGAAGAAGTCAGGATAAATTCACCATTCACAGCTAGGAACCCTTGTATCCAAGCATTGGCGCCCCGTCCTACCAATTGAGCGCAATTTAATTCCAAGAATTCCTCCCTGCGATAAGCAGCATTCGGAGCCCCAATGCTGGCAAGCTTAAACCTTGAACCCCCTGTTAGCTGGCCGTTAGTGGTTTAGAAAACGCCCTGGGACCGCTTCCAGGGTTACATCATTGGAGTAAAAGCCTAAAAGGGTTCTTGGCTTGGAGCCTTGAACTAATGCCGAATGCCGTTCTTGCTCCTCGTGTCAATGACGCAGATCTTGACCGTTTATTGAACTGTACAACCCTCCCCTGCTCTGGCAAACTTGACCTAGACAGGAAAGTGGCTGACATCACCACCTTCAGCTGCGAGATACGGGCATGGTTTAGATCGATCTGATGTCGAACAGAAGCCTTAATAGTATTAGATTGACGATACAGTCTGCGACATTAAATAATCGAGACCTCTACCGACAGAAACAAGCTCCTGTCGCCGTTATCTCGACAGCGACTAAAACCCCTCAAGAAACGTGTAAGCGGGGTAGCGTGACCAAATAGTCCAAGATCGTCCAGTTAGACCAACCACCGGATATTACCTCTTGTAACACTATCAGCGACTTCGTATGGATTAATTGTCGGGCCGCTAAACCTTGACGGCCATCGACTTCTTTAATTACTCTGTGAATCCCCTCCCAGCCTGAAGCTGAAAAAGCAGGTTTCTCACGCTTTTCACTTCTCACCTCACTTCAAGCCTTTCATCATGAGACCCAGCATCAATCTCGTTGTCAATGCCCTTTGGCTGGCAAGCCTGAGCACTCCCTCTGCTGCCGCTCCTTCCAATGGCAACTATGGTCTCAAGGGCCCCGAGCTCAAGCATTGGCCTGCCCAAGCTGCCAAAGCTCTCAACAAGATGATTGCTCGCAATGCCAACAATGGTCGCTATGCTGTCTTCGACATGGACAACACTAGCTATCAATTCGACTTGGAGGAATCGCTTCTTCCTTACCTTGAGAACAAGGGTGTTCTTACACGAGAGACCATGGACCCTGCTCTCAAGCTGGTCCCTTTCAAGGACACCAAGAAGCACAAGGAGTCGCTGTACAGCTATTACTTGCGCCTCTGTGAGATTGAGGATGCTGTCTGCTACCCTTGGGCTGCGCAGATCTTCAGTGGATTCCCTCTCGGTGAGCTCAAGGGCTACGTCGATGAGCTGATGGCCTACAACAAGACCATCCCCACCACCTATTTCGAGGACGACAAGGTTACAGCTACCGAAGTCTCCCCTCCCAAGATCTTCGAGGGCCAGGTCGAGCTGTACAACCGCCTGATGGCCAACGGCATTAAGGTCTACGTTGTCAGCGCTGCTTCCGAAGAGCTTGTCCGCATGGTTGCTAGCGATCCTAAATACGGCTACAACGTCCCTCCCCAGAACGTCATCGGTGTATCTCTCTTCCTCAAGACCAAGAAGGGCGAGATCACTACTGCTCGCAAACAGATTGAGGATGGTGACTACACTAAAAAGACACAGAAGCAGAACCTTGAGGCTGAGATGACTCCCTGGCTCTGGGCCCCAGCTACTTGGAAGTCTGGAAAGTGGGCTGCTATCCTCACCTACATCGATGAGTGGAACAGGCCTATTCTTGCTGGTGGTGATACTCCTGATAGTGACGGTCCCATGATTTTCCAGGGTGTTGATGTTGCGCGTGGTGGTATTCATCTTTGGGTTGATCGTAAGCCTGCTTACAGAGAGCAGATTGACGGCATGATCAAGAACAACACCATTGCTCAGAAGAAGGAAGGACTACCCGTTACAGCTGACAAGAACTGGGTCTTCGTGACGCCAACCGAGCTTCACTAAATTATGTTCTAGCTAACATGACTGATGTCTTAATAACTAACATGTTTTATTCTCAACCACCACTTTTTAACCCGACTAATTTCCTATGCGTACTGTAGTCTCTCTTTGGTCCAGTCTGGGCGGAGATACTTGCTGTCAAACTTAACATCGAAGCTGGATGTATGAGCATAGTCTACCTCCCACTCGACCTTGACCTCACCGCCCTGAGCGCTCTGGCTCCAGACCGTAACGGCGATGGTGTTTTCTCCATTGTAGTTCAGAACACCAGGAGGAACAGGGAAGGAGATTTGGTTGCCGATGTAAGGGTTGAAACGTCCGTACTGGTAGCCGTTGACAAACAGAAGAACTCTGACTTGGTTGCTGTAGCCCTTCTTCGTGGCAGAGAAGGTTGTGTTGGAAGGTGCCGTAAGCTTGAACGAAACACCGACGTCAAGACCATCGGGAATATCAAGATCGACAGTCGTTCTGTAGGCACGGACTCCAGCCGACGGGTTGACGAGGGTTCCTTGTTTGGAAGAGTATGACTTCCACTTCTTGTCAGAGAAACCGGGCAAGTGAGCGCCGATACGCTCGGCGTAGAGACCACCTTCATTGAGGGGACCGCGGATGGGATCGATGACCTCACCCTCAACGCTTCCAGCATGACCAGCAATCTTCCACTCAGAGAACTTGTAACCGCCCTTGGCCGGGCCAACAAGAGTGGCGTTGGTGATACCTCGAGGATCAAGAGCGCCGTCACGTAGATCGTGGCCAGAGTTATCCATCAGAACAACTAGAACGTTCTCCTTCTTGGTCAGAGTGGCGTTCTTGAAGGAGAACTCTTGGCCTGCATGGCCGGTGGTGGCTTCGCCGAGATAAGATCCGATATAATCCGAGTTCAGCCAGACGGAATAGCCAAAGGCCATGCCACCTGTGAGGTCAAGATAGACGCCAGTTGGGGCAGAGCTAGTGGTGGGGAAAGTCGCTCTGTAAATATGGTTTCCGTAGTGGATCTTGTACTCGTCGACGTACAGCACGGGGTTCTTCGGATCTGGGACGAGGACCGCGTTGGTGGTGTTCTTCTTATCGGCAACTGTTCAAGGTCAATACATCAAGTCACCTTAGGTACCACTGTAATACGTACCAACCCAAGCCGAGGATGAAGTCTTGTAGTCGGTCTTGATCTCGGGCAAGCTGTCGGCATACTTCCAGGAGTCAAGCTTGGGCAACGTGACTTTTGAAGGACCGTTGAGCTTGATGGTATACTTATGGCCTCGCTTCGACGAAACTTTGACCTTCTCACCGTTCCAAGCGATGGACTTGAGAGACTCGGGAGCAAAGACAGTGATTTCGGTGGCGCTGTCGAGATCGCCCTGGATATTGAGTTGTCCGTTCTTGATGGTTGCATGGCGGACGAGGTAGGGGCCATGAACAAGAACTGCGAAAGTCAACATGTATCTCTCACGTGTGTTGATTCATTTGCAGAACTCACCAGTCTTGTTGACGGGCGCGAAGGGGTTGTTATCCAGTGTAGGAGCCCAGAACTTGTAAGCAGTCTTTCGGTCAGCCAAAACAATGGTGGAACCATCCTTTAGGTCGAGAGTGAAAAGACCCTTCTGCTGAGTGTAGTTGACAATAACGCTCTTCTTGCCCGCCTTCACCTTGATGCCCTTGTGAGTCTTGCCATGCTTGATCTCGGTGTGTCCCTTGAGGGTGAACTCTCCTTGCTCGCCCTCGGGAAGCCAGAGGACAACGACTTCCTTGTTGTCGATGATGGAGTAAGTGAGGACTTCGGCGGTTGAGTAGAGGAGTGTCTTCTTGCCGAAGTGGAAGTCAGTTGGGATGACCTTGGATTGATGGCCATTGATAGTGACTGCGCCCTCATTCTGAGGGATAGTGACTAGAAGTCGTTAGTATATGCGGCTTAAGGAAGAATCTCGAAACGTACGCTTGCCCTCGGAGGTCTTGACATGAATCTTGAAGGTCTCTTTGGTACCGGAAGGTGAGTGGTCGTGTCGGGCAACGTAGAAAGCAGCATCATTCTCCTCATGTCGAAGCTCGGAGATCAAGATGGCATCGTTTGTGGAAAGAGAAGTACTGTTGGCAACCCGAATGGTCTTGGTAAGATCATGCGCAACCCGCGTGAAGAGAGTCAACGACTTGGTCTCGTAGTACTTATCCCAGATAGCGCGGTTCTCAGAGATGGGCGAAGAGTAATCGTAGCTAGTTGCAACAACAGGGCAAGCAAACCAACCCCAATTGGTTCCACCGTACATCATGTACAGAGAAATGGCGGTGGCTTGCTGTGCGAGCAAGTCACGGTAGAAGATATTGGCAAAGTCAGGGCCGATATCGCCGGGGCAACCGCCCTCTGGACCGCCCCATGGGTTGTAAGAACCGCCCTGGAACTCAGGCAAGAAGTGAGGTTGACGGGGAGATTGCTTGTTGAAGTAGGTGACATAGTCTTGGATGTTGTAAGGGACATATTCGCCGTTGGTGCCGGTGCACTCATCGAGGTTGCAGCTCCAGCAGGAGGGGTAACTGTCGACACCAGTAACATCGACGTTGCCGGTTGCATTGCGCTCGAAGTCGTTGGACCAAGAGAATGTGCGCTGCCGACCTGTCAATATCTATCCACAGTTTGTATCTGGAGAGTCAGAACTCACAGTGTTGGGCGCGTTGTGGAATACAGGAACATCGATGCCGGCCTTTCTGGCAGACTCCTTGAGAAGTTGCATGTAGTTGGCAGTAGGCTTGTTCAGGATTCTCTTGTCGTCATTCGTCCACTGACCGCCCAACTCGTTTTCAATCTGCACTTATCAGCTTGCTCTACGACTCACAACACTACAGCCCTCACCTGGAACATGGCAACATTGCCGCCATTGGTAATGAGATGCGGCTCAATGATCTTGGAAATCTCAGTCCAATACTTAGACCAAGCCTTAGTGTATCTAGGATCATCGTTTCGAAGCTTGCCGTACTCTCCGGTGGTGACCCACAGAGGAAAACCTCCGGCGTTAGCCTCGGCATTGACGTAGGGACCAGGACGGATCAGGAGGTAGAGGCCGAGCTCCTTGGCAAGGGTCATGATGGACACAAAATCGTGGGCGCCATTTTCGAAGTCGAGGACGCCGGGGGTCGCTTCGTGGTAGCCCCAGCTGTTGTAGATGCTGAAGGCTGTGAAGCCGGCGGCTTTGATCTTTTCGAGCAAGTCGCGCCAGAGTTCGGGTCTGACAACTGTTAGATTCGTGCTTGGTTTGCGGAGGGGGTAAAGCGTACACAGGCAGACGCCAGTAATGGAATTCACCCGAGAAGACAAAGATCCTCTCGCCATTGATCAGGTAACTATGGTCGTCCCTGAGTTGTTTGTCAGCTGGAGGTCTCAAAGGCGACAACCGAGTGAATCACCATTCAACAATGTTTGTGAATCCATTGTCTTGGATTGGAACATCTTTTGTCTCTTGTCCAATTGACAAACCAGCCAAGGCAAGCAGCCCGACAGTTGAAAGCGAAAGCAACTTCATCGTGACTTGCTATGCCGATCAATCTCAAGCTCGCGTGCACAGCATCACCCAGAACTTATATACGCGCATTCAGTGCCACCAAAAAAAGTCATCTCGGTCACTGATGACCCGCATTACATGACATGACATAGCTCCCCCACGGCTCTCACTCCCGAATCGTGTCGATCAAAAAGTCTGGGGGCTCGGTTGTGCGCTTGACCGATGAATTGAACTGAGGGGTATGATGGATCAGCCGGAGAATATAACGCGTCAATGGGAATTTCGCCATGGGACGGTAGCGTTGCAATGTCAATTCTTAGACGAGAGTTTATTGCGTCTGATGACATTTACTCCATGTTTTCTCCACATTCACCCGCATTTCTATTGACGCGGCTCTGGCTGTCCAAGTGTCATTTTACGTGCATCGGCCCTATTAGCCCTGTTGGTCAACGCCTTGCTTCCCGACCAATGCCATCGTCTCATACCTAGACTGATCAAGCAACCCATAGCCAGAATTGCCGTTATTCCATGTGATGGCATCTTTCGATGCTGGAAAATCCGGGGGGTAGCCGGTAAGTGCGCAAACTCTTCCTAACGGCTTTCGTGGCTGCATCTAAGCTTGTTGTTGTACTGATCTGCTGCAGTTGTGATGGTCCAGACGCCTGGCAATCGATACGCCCAGAAATCACCATGATCGACAACACGCTTGATGGTGTAAGAATCCTCCATCGAGATCATCTATCGACAAGATCTAAGCTTAATCAACTGGCACGTTGCGCTGCAACCCATCATCTCCATATCAAGGCAGCTGCAGGCACGCATAGTAACGTCAAGGGCGGATTGGGCCTCATGTGTCACCAAACCTTGCATCCTTTCGCATGCCATGGGACGATCTTATACGCCCAGGTGTGGCTATTGAAATCCTAAGAATGGCACCGGACTACTACATTGCCTAGGTAATGGATTTATGCTCCTTACAATGTTCGTTGCATCAACTGACAATCACATCCTTTTCAGGGCACTTATTCGACTCTCCTGACACCTCGCAAACCAGCTGATATCTCTCATTCCATCGAATCCATGGGGCAGCCCCGGCCAAAGATGAAACTCGACTTCGACATGCTCATTAGCCAATCTCTTTACATACTCCAGATTCTCATCCCTAAATAGATCGAGACTTCCCACATCGATATAAGTGGATGGCAAACCTCGCAACGTTCCAGCTCGAGCTGGTATCGCGTAAGATAGAGCTTGTAGATCACCCTTCTGTCGAGCCTCAGAGGCGTACACGTCCCATACAAGTTTGGCGCCATCAGGCTTCCATACCATGAGGTCAAGGATTGGATCATCTTTCTCAACATGATCTCTGTCGTCTAACATCGGATAAACGAGCAGCTGCTTCGCTATCGGAGGATCAAGCTGTCGATCTCTCGCCATCAAAGCAAGACCCGCGGCGAGTCCTCCTCCAGCGCTATCACCGTGCAGAGCGATCTTCGTGGGATCGATGTTGAGCTCTACCGCAGACTTCGATACAAATTGAAGAGCCGCGTATCCGTCTTCGACACCAGCGGGAGCAGGATGTTCTGGCGCCAGCCGGTAAGACACCGCGAAGTATGGAAGCTTTGAATCATTCGCGAAACGGGCGATTTGAGGCGCAAACAGCTCCACGTAACAAGAGACATAACCACCGCCGTGGAAGTACATCACAGCCGGCGTGGGCTTATCCGAAGCCAAAGTCTCCTCAGAGGCAAACCGGGTGATTTGAATCTCGACTCCATCATAGCTTTTGACTTTGAACACGGTCTCCTTCATGCCATCAGGGTACGGAGAATTCGTGACGACTCGCCGGATGACATCCTCAGTACTCTTCCTGATCTCAAAAACAGATCTGGATGGCTCGGGCTTGGGTCCTTTGGTGACGGGCCCGAGAGCCTTGAGGTATTCAGGATCATATTTCAAGCCAGTCATAATAGGCGAGCCAGATTTGAAGTTAACTGTCAGAGACCAACGAGGGCGAAGTAAGACGATTGTGTTCAATTATAGGCAAATTTAGGCTATATGTATATATCCCGCAAGTGGCTGGTAAATTGACTCCGCAGTCTCGACCGAACCACTTGTTCAAAACAATGTCCGTGGTCTGATATTTTTGATCGAAAGTATCACTCAATATGCGGAATAGGAGGCTACAACCATTGGTCGTGTCGACAGATCCAATTGGCAAAGATTCCCTCAACCTTTTGCAATCTGCATTCTTGATCGATCAAAGATGTAAGACCGGCTAAAAGAACCAGCGACGACTAGCCAATAAGCCAAGCTGCTTCAACAGGGAGATGACTCCGAGTACTACCAATCAGGTAATAATCTGTCAACATCAAGCAAGTCCAGGCTTTCCTCATCGAAATCATGCCAGTCGTCCCAAAACACTGCTGCATTATGCTTGCCCCTTTCGCCGATACCCCGACCTTTCCGGGCCACGAGCTCGAGCTTCAACTTATCAAAAGAAATCTCGATCTTTCCATCCCCGAGAAACTTCGCCCAGCCATAGTTTCTGTCCCCTCGGAATATTTTGAACTTGTTGGACGTTCTCTTGCCGCGCCATCTGAAATGTACCTTGCGAGTCGAAGCCTCCGTTGGACCCTTATCGAAAATGAAGAGTGCAGTGTAATTCATCCGGCCCAAACTGAGATAACCACGCAGCGTCCCACCGTCTCCTGGGGAGAGGACTATGCTGCAGAATTCGTCATGGTTCCGTTGCGACTCGTCATCGCAGCAGGGGTAAAACGTTTCGATGGCGTACTTTCCTTTCAAGTTTCCCAAGGGCTTTGGAGGCGGCATTGCAACTTGTGAATTCTCTGACTTGACTGTCGTTGATGTCTTCGCTATCTTGGATGCAGGCTGCTTGGGGGTTCCGTCCGATGATTTTCTTTTCTTGGTGGTGGCTGTCTCGGCCTTTTTCTTGTTCTCTCTCAACCATGCTCGATGAAGCTGGGGACGAATACCGTGGAAATGATCTGGCAGCGCTCTCATGGAGTTGAAGTGATCAAAAGCCTCAAGGACCCATGCTTGTGCCCGCACAGGGGTTGGTGGAATCTTCCATAATCTCATATGCGCTTGAAGCCACGTTGGAACTTGGAAGTCAGCACCCGGGATGGCCGCGGGTGCTACAGAACTTGGTGCTGATTGAGATGTACGACTTGGTCCAGGGGTCGCAGACGCGTTGGACTGTGTCTCAATGGAGGGATGCAGCGCTGCAGTAGCTGTCGGCCGGGCAGATGTGGATGCCATGATTCTCAATATGCAGGCTTGAGTGACTACGTAGTTGGATTGGTGCTCATTTGAGTCGATCGCGGGAGAAGACAGATGTCGATGAAGTTGCGATCAATTAAAAAGAATGACGACAGTAACAGAAACGCGTTTTCTGTTCCTCACCGACAGCACCAGCCTATCCCATTGAGGTTAGCGGTTACTCACCCCTTGCTCGGTTAGCTCAAGATGTCAACGCGAGACTGGCCCGCAAGACATTTGCACCATCACGCATAGAGCAAAAGCATATCCACCATCACGATCGAAACTCCAAAAATACATACAACAGCGGGGATTCGCTGGTCGTCACCGACCCAACTACTAACCCGCCCCTTACAGGCTTGACGATGGGAGAGCGGACGGGATCCCGTATTTTCCTATAGGTATGGTCGTATGTGACATCTACAGCCGGCATCACGGTCCATACGCTTTCCCATTGTTAGAAGTGCTGAGGCTGTTATACATCCATGGATGCTTATGAACATGTATGCGGGTCTCATTATGGCCTACGAGCCCCATAAAGATCCTAGGGAAGAGGCTGAGAAGAGCCGTTGGATACATCAAGAGATGGCTTCTAAGTTTTTCATAGTTGGTATAACGAGAGTAAAAGAAGTGACACATTTATAGAACGTAGACTTGAGTATTGAGATGATGCTGCTGAGTCTATGAATTTCAGAGACGTGTTTCTCGAAAAAGAGTCTCCAATAACGCCTGCCTCAACAGTCTGTCAATCAACACCTCCTTAGAAGGACATGAGGCGAATCTGCATACGCTGGGTCTCGCCTGCAAAAATCGTGTCAGTCCTCGTGCATATGAGGACAGGAGAAACATACCTGGCATAATAGGGGAATAAAGCTTGTCCTCGATGAATGCCAGACCAGCACCTATTACTTGTTGTCAACCTCAAAACCGCTGAGGCCACCGTGTGATATATCATACCTGAGAACTTGAGCTCGGGAGGGCCGCCAGACTCCTCGACTTGAACAGGCTGAAGGTCATAAGCCTCCTCTCTCCTGCGCCACAAGACCCGCTTGGGCATCATGGATCGGTCCTCATAGTTGAGACGGCCCAGAGCCCAATCGCCAGAGAATAAGCGACCGTCTCGAAGCTCAAAGATGGCAGGAGGGTCGCCCTTTTGAGCTTGGATCATGGGCTCGCCGTTATCTTGAGGATTGCCAACGGCCTTTCCGTCGACAATGATCATGAATCTTCCGGGCAGAGACATGTTGGATAGATGTTGAGTTGTAGTTGAGCTGCAATTGAGTAGAATGAAAAATGGATTGAGAGAGGATGATCCTACCTGAACAACTGGGGTAATGATGTGATATTTATACTCCTTCGAAACTTCATTATATTTCAAGTTCTCTGCGTTGTTCCCACCAGCTTCTCCGAGTATATCACAAGGTCCGATCTTTTTCGGGGGATCTACATGCCGTGAAAGGATGTCCTGGTAGACTTGCATTCAAGGGTCACTTTACGGGCAACATTGCGATCAATGAGACTCAAACCACAAGTAACGCATGGTTCGGGTGAGGGGATGTAAGACTGTTGACTCAAATGAAACAGAGACTAGGCGTTGATTCGATGTCAGCCTCCCGCCATTCCATCGCCGAAGCCAATGAAGCTCCCAGAGGTTTGAACGTATATGTCATTTGGTGTATTTTGACGACAATCTATGAGTTCTTATAACAGCACTGCTGACTTGATGTGTGATGTTGAATCATAGCCACATTTTTGCGTTGATTTAGAAGGTTCGATATTGGCCTGATAGTAAGCCCTCGGCCGCAACCATGGCAATCTATGATCTGATTCATTTCTTCAGATCTCCGCCCCATCTCAGACAATTCCCTTGCTTCACCAAGACAAGGCTTCCTTGCGGAAACTCACAGCTCAACAAGCTCATTGCCATAAATAGACATGATCTACTAAGACTGATTGATCGACCGGTTTTCCAAGACACATCTCAGTTCAGCTTCGAATGCAAAAGCACTCCGGCTCCCCGGCCGATCACGTATTGGACGAGCGCGAGCCGGCACGGCACGAAGGCGGGTCTTCCCATTAGAGTTAAGATGATATTTCCAGTGAAGACTTTATCAAGGTGTTCAAGAAAGACAAAGAAATACGACAGGAAGAGTCAAGTAAGTCCAATACGGATTCCGTGGGAAATATGCCAGATATATTCACCTGTCCATTCGAAGTTCTCTTGCTCCATGGGGGCACATAGATGCAGGTCTGTCTGAAACAATGATCTTCACACTTGAGATCTTGGATGTCTCTTGGGGCCATGGGTACAAATGAGATGCTCCAATGAGTGGTTGTTCGTGATCCCGTGTCTCATAATCTTGGCACATAAGAGAGTCTTTGACGTCATAGATGAGGTGTATACTCAGTAGCTGATACTTGATTTACTTGAAGTCCAGACCTCGAACTGATGCCGTGTCTCAGACATGTCTTAACGGTACGTCAAGATATCCAGCGAATGGCTTCGCATATGATTGGAGATGCATCCGTCCCCGGCACCGCACTCAAAAGACCTAGTAACAAGGGAACGCTGAGATGGGGTACTACATGGTAATCCCTTTATGGTCACGGACAAGCTCTATCCGAAATATCGAAGGGTTGGCACTCGCGTGATGCCCGTAGCGATGCCGAACTTTTCTCCGGGACGCAGAGCTACCATTTTTCTACATACGGCCTTGAGTACTTGAAACAGGTCTACAAAAGTTTAAGCTGAGCTCTTACTGTGAAGATCGTAGTCACGTTCGCATTTCGAGCCAATGGCCAAGAAGCGATTCTCCGAAAGTATCTCCGTTACTTTCCAGAACAAGATACACCTCCGATGACAGAATCTACTACCAAAATGAGCGATGCGACTATAATTTTATATAAAAGAATTAAATTGAGATAGTAATCAGTAAAGAAAATCTTCGGTATAGTATCCTATTCTCAATCATCTGCCCATCATGCTCGGCTCTCTTGTTGTCCTGCTTCTTGCCAGCCTGTCCATCGCCTCGCCAACTTTGGAGAAGCGAGCTATTACATGTCTCAAAGTTGGCCAAACAGCCACTGCCTCGTGGACCAACAGTGCAGGGAAGAAATGTACTTTTACGGGCGTTGTTGGTAGCAACTATGGCTCCAATCCTTCTGGATCAGGAGAGTGAGTTCTGCAGCTACCCTCTTCTTTAAGAACACAAAACTAATTCAGAAAGTTATTCTTGTAACGGAAGATGTGGAGCCGGGTGCAGCGGCACTGCCGTTGGTAACGTCTATACACAAGATTGCTTCTCTCACGATATCTGCTCGTACTTCAACTCTGCTTCCGGAGGTGCCAGGCAAGTTTTGTTTTGAAAGGATAAAGAGTTGATGTTAACCTCATTCGACAGTGACCCCAACTGCGGAGCTGCTTACAATGCCGCTGTCGATGATACTGCTCTAGGTTTCGCGAATGGTTGCAGCCAGACCAACCCAAGCAACAGTGTTGCCAAACCCAATAGTGCTCCGGTTTGCAATTAGGACAGCTCAGATTTTTGCTCGGAGGGCCAGCAATAACCTCCAAACAAGAGCCCTGCTGTGCGAGTCAGTTTTTGCCCATAACACATATTATAATTTTTTCATAAACTTGTCCCCAGGCTGCTGAAACTGTTACATCTGGTTGCATGCCACAAATCTTTGCCGATTTTTCTTTTCTGATTATACGGCCTCGTCCATAAAGCGCCGCGCTTTCATTTCTTCGTTTCTAACCCATATTGGCCTTCTAGAGGTGCCATGCAAGTTATGCCATTGGCTTCCTCATCCAAGGTTTCGCTTGTGAACTGAGATCCAGCCATTGCTACGACTTCCTCCGTTTAGTTTTATGTTTCAAAACGACTTCGTGATGACCATCGAGAGAATCAAGAGTTTCCCATCAGTCAAATGCAACTAATGTGAGCTTGAAGAACGGTAACTGCGTTACTCTGAAATTCGAGACGGTGGATGACATCTTTATGCTGACTTGGCCTGGCATCGATCCGATAGACTGATTCGTTCGCTGGCCGAAGTTGTTCATACCCATGCATCTGACCCCAGGAAGGACAATAACCCTGCAACTGAGGATGGCACCAAAGTCCTTGAAAGAAGCTGACCCAGCAAAACAGATTCCAATATTTAAATCAACATCTTGGTCACAACTAATTTTCTTAGACTTCTTTCATTAAAACACCAAGTCTCAGAAAACGCGGCGCTTTCAAAATGTCTTCAGCTCAGTGCGATGCCCAAGGACAAGCTCAGAATTCCGATGCCAGTCACAGAGCTCAATGGGCAGCCATCAGCAAACATCAAGCTGAGCTCAGCGATATTTGGGGGAAATTGGAGCACCATCCCTCCTACAATTGGGTCTTCTCCCTCGGCAAAGACGGCATTCTGCGCTCGCTAGGCCCCGACCGCGATGTTCATGATGCAGTCCCCTTATCGCCTCATTTGATCAAGGCGCTTCTTGACCGGCTGCCTTTCCGCCCCGAGAAGGAGATCGATTTTCGTGGTGTCGATGGCAGAAACACGCCTAAAGAGCAGTGGTATCATCCCGACAAGGGCTTGTTGCCTCCACCTCTCGTACAGACGGACGAACAGAGGAAGATGATTGGGTCGAAGAGGGATGAGACAAGGAGAAAGCTGGAGGAGGCCAAGAAGAGGCCGCGTTGCCCGCCCCAGATCATGCCGGACCACGATCAAGGGCTGAGAGAGACAGCGTCTGAAGACGTACCTTGAGCCTCCAATCCAACACAGTTCCTCGGAGCCGTCTCCAAATGAATAACCATAGTCAAAGTACTGCTTGTCGTCGGAGAATATAATTGCCATTTTGTCGGAAGATACCGAAACATACATGGCTTGTTCCGTTTCTGGAACTCCAATTGAATGGGATAACAATCTTGACTGGGCAACGAAAAGGCATGACTGCTCAGCCGCAATCGTCAATTTTCGATCAGTGACATACATTGACCGCTAGGGCTGAAATAAGAACGGAATGTGCCATGACTAACTAAAATACTTAGCCCTTCAGCTGGTCTCGTGGCGGCCTCTTGTGGCGTGAACTATTGAAGCTATTCTCAACACGAAGCAAGGCATAATTTCGGTAGTCGAAATGGAAACATTTAAGCTTAACCTGCAAGCAAAAAATGGTCACAAATCCTCCACGGTCCATCGTAAATTTTAAGTGGAATGGCGACTGGTTATGTTGCTGACGTCTCTATACGAGAGCTGGAGACACGTCAGGTCTCCCATGGTGTACTGACGAAGTGAAGAAGCTATTTCTGTACACGACAGTTGTTTCTAGCGCTAAACACAGCCCCCAGATGGTCAAGCTGGCGTCTGAGTGGCTGGCCTAGCAGCCCAGCTGCAGGGCTCCGATGGTCTGGACCAGCAAAGCCACTGACAGTGCCACCACCTGAACCAGCAGCAAGGTTCAGAGATCAAGGGAGGGAGCTTAGCTCAGGTATAATAAACAAGCTTCTTTCAGCTCGAGCTGGAATCTTCGTTTTCTGCAGATCTCTTACGATACCTCCTTGACCATTTGCAAGAATTTGAAGTTGAAGATATCTTGAACACGACACGGACGTAAAGGTTACACCCGCTAATAACCGCCGACATGCGTTTCGCTGGCAGCCTCATCCTTGGCCTTTTGGCAGTAAACGGCCTGGCTCAAACAGTCGTTCCTGGTCAAGATGCAGAGCCTTCGGCCATCGCTCAACCAGAACCATCAGCGCCTGCTGCTGAGCCCTCGAATCCTGCCCAAGACCAACCCTCAGATGCTGCCGATGGCGGAGACGCACAACCGACAGATGCGGATAGCGTTCCATCTGCCACAAACGGTCCAGAGCCAACAGCCGTTGAGCCATCAAATGAAGCTTCCCAAGCTTCGGGCGATGCGCAACCAACCGCGACGGCGAGCGATGACGAAGAGGATGCCTCCACAGCTGAGGGTACTGCGACAGCAGATTGTGAGACGAAAGCCAATGATCTTTGCAGACACGCAAGCTAACATGGAGTGATTGAAGCTACCGCCACAGATGCCGATGCGACAGCTACAGCGTCCGAGACCGACGATGATGACTCGACCGACACAGCCACTGCAACAGCTACATCCAGCTCTGCCCCTACAAGCACAGGCACCGTAGTCGAAGTCGATCTCAAGAACGCTACAATTGGCGAAAACGCGGAACTCGTCAAGGTTGATGGCAAGGACGCCATGCAAGTCCCCAAAGCTTCCCTGTCCCCTAATTCCACTAACTTTTGCCCCAGTAAATTGAGCGCCCCCGCCAACGGTCAGGCAACCTTCAGCGTCGCCGTCGACAGCGACGATGAATTGAACACGGACGAGCTCATCTACATTGTCGCATCGATCCTCGTCGGCGAGCCAAGCAGCGCAAAACTCCGACGACGAGCCGACAAGACCGATTGTACACTGCAGATCCAGGCTGACGGGCAGAACGTCTATGAGGAACCGCTGTACACCAACAATGGCCAGTTCCAGGACGTCACCAGTAGCGGCATCCAGTCTTCGGACAAGCCCGAGGTGCAGGTCACGCAGAAGTGTGGCGACAAGCCATCGCCTCTGACTGTGAACAACGTCCGTGTTGGAAACGAGAGTGGCGTCAAGTCAAGCGCTGGCTCTGGTGGCTCGGGCAGTGGTGGAAGCGGAAGCGGAAGCGGAAGCGGTAGCGGTAGCGGTAGCGGAAGTGGAAGTGGAAGTGGCAGCGGTGACAAGACTTCCACGGCGACAGGTGCTTCAGCGAGCGAAACTGGCGACTCCGGTAATATCGGTGCTAGGACCAAGGCCAGCGTTGGAGCTCTTGCTGCTGCTATCCTGGCTCTCGCCGCCATGGTTTAAATGGCGGGACGCATCTATTTGATTGACATCAAGATTGCTTAGCGGGCGTGGGACGCGGACATTGGGAACTAGATTATACGAATCATTATTCACGACAATACTAATTACACATAATTGACTAATCGTATATACGGCCAATTCTCGTTGTTCAACTGTGCGCGTAGCCAAACCCTCCATCATGTAGCAATTCCTGCGACCCTCTTGTCGTCATCGACCAATTCTTTGTACCGGGGGGCACTTCGCTTTCGAAGCGATTTACCAAACTTGATCATAACGAAGCAAGCAGAACAAGCGGCCAAAGCGATGAACGCAGCTGAGATGAAGCAATTCTGATAGCCCATGTTGGTGATCCAAGGTGTGATGCTGTTGGCTGTTAGTGGCTGCTGATCTCCTCGGTGGACGGAAACTTACCCATAACTAATGGCAAAAGACATGGTGTTGCGAACCAAAATAATCGTGACCATCGCATCGCCGCTGAGTTCATAGTAGCTATCAATCAAGTAATTTATACTGATGATGAGCCCCATGACACTCGTCACAGACAAAGTGCACATGGCGAAAATGAGGCCGAACCAGCGAACGCCGTGCTGCGCGCCAACGCCCCAAAGGATCAAAGACGCCGGAACGCCAATGACACAAATCGCGAGCGGCCACAAACGATGCTCAGCTTCCATGATACCATTGTTTCGGCGAGCAAGTTTGATAGTGAGCCAGTCGCTCAATCGTCCTGCGAGAATGGCAGCGATAATGGTGCCAAGACAGCAGGAGAGATAGCTCAGTCCGACCATTGAGGGCTTGAAGCCATACCCAGGACCTGACAGAATGATGGATGCTGTCGCATTGAGGACGTTGAACCAAATGAGATACGAACCGTATGAGAAGCCAGCAAAAAAGATGACAGGCCAACCAAGGTACTGAAGCGAGCGTCCAGCGTGACGAGCCATACTCTGGCTTGGTGTAGGTTGCCAAAGCGACAACTTCTGCAGGTACGTTCTCGGTTTGGCATATTGGGCGTTCGCCTCATCAGCCTCTCTGACCTGAGATCTCCCAGCATCAGCAGCCTTTTCTCCAGTCTTGACGTTGTGCTCATGGCTCAGTCGCGACGGACTGATGGGTCGATGGTTAGCACGTCGGGGGGCACGATAGTAATTGGTTTCTTCCATGAAGAAGAAAAGAAACACGAAGACAAAGGAGAGGAAGATAGCAGGCCAGTAGAACACCCATTGCCAGCCTTGATACTCGGCGATAAAGCCACAGATGACGGGCGCGAAGTAGTTGCTGCCGGCCAGGGCGAGAGCGTAGATACCCATGTAGGTTCCACGTTGGTGAGTGAAGTACTGGACAGAGTCAGTCGCGCGCTTACAATGATAACCAGAGGCAATACTTACGATGTCAGTGATAGAGATCTCAGGCAGGGCTTCAATTGGTGCGATGAAGAAGCCTTGGATGATGCATTTGGCGATCCATTCTCCGTTGCTTGAGACGTATGCGCTGCGACCAGTCAGTAGAGTCACACAGCAGCATCGCATCACTGATAATCCCTACCTCCAAACACTTGTACCCTGATAATATTTGTTAGCTATTGCTCGTGATGAATGCTTGGAGATTGACTTACGATGGCTCCGAGGACAGATAAGAGGTAGGTCAAACGCTTGCCATATCGCAGCGAGAAGGGTTGCCAAAACAACAAACCCCAGCCCAACAAAAGGTACATATATCCAGTCCCCTCATTGAGTGTCTTAATTGAGACCTTGGACTGCTGTGCGAGGGGGACAAGGACAGAGTAAACAGTGGCAACAGACATACCCGTGAACCAGGTGTACCTTTCCGAGTCAACAAAGACACTCGAATTGGGAGGGAACAGACTTACAGGTTCTGACAGATCAGCGCAAGAAGTTTTCGACGAGGAGTCCAATTGAGAGGATCTTCGGGATCGTCACTTGGGACAGGATCAAGGACGATGTCGCCGTCACCACCACCTGCATGACGGACTCGCAGGTTGCGATTGAGGTCGACGAGAAAGATAGTCCCAGGAATGGGGGGTATCACCTCCGAGTTCACCATCTTGTGCTCTGTCGGTTCGGGCGAAGGCAATCGAAGTGTACAAAAAGTGGGTGGCCTGAGGGGAGGGTCGTACACCTTGTTCAATTCGGGTACCAATGGACGGTGCGGCTCTATGCGACGTCTTATATGCTCATCCCACGTCTCTATGTCACCAGATGAAGACGGTGGAATCAGCAACAGCATCGGTGCCACACGGCGTTCACCTCCCGGTAAGTAGATTATGTCGGACATGGTCGCTGGTGCTGTTGTTGTTGGTGGTCGAAGCTAGAAGAACAATGGAAACGCCGCTAAGGATTGTTCTACGAAGCCAAGGGTCCTTGGGACATGTTGGTGGACGTCTCGCAGATTATCCCAACTGGTCACCTGAAGCTTCTGGAAGCCAAGGGTGATAGCTTTGGTACAGTTGGATGTTAACAATGGGAATTTGGAGGATGTTTGTGTCGGATTGGTTTGTTTGGGTGGTCAGAAGTCAGGTATCGTGAGCCAACGACAAGCTTGCAAGACAGCTGTCGGCTGTAGTTTGTTTTGACCCATGGTCCGAGCTTTGCTTTTGCTGGGCGATAAGCAATGCAAACAGCTGAAGAATAGGGTATTGACCAAAAACCAAGGAGCCCGCGGTTCGAGAACCCCTAGGCCAAGACTTTGACATATATCAGCTGGCTCATCAGAACTTCACCACCTCCTCATTGTCCTTCTCGCCATGCTTTCCTGGCGAATTTGCTATCACACAAGCACATCCTTCGAACATGACATTTGCCTCTTCTTCTTCAGTCCCTCCATCAGGGTCTTCCAAAGACTCCTCAAGTGTCACCACCCACAGCTTGAATTCCCTCGTATCTAGACCCTTGGCCCCAGGGATGCTTCCAGGGCTTCCTGTTGTACAGGTAAAGCCCGTACCTCTCGGCACTCCCGAGTTCGAAGCGAAGAGGGCTGCGTTGCTTGCAGCTTTTGCAGCGAAGGTTCCAAAAGACCTGCGGCTGCCTTTGGAGGTCATACAGAACCCTCCAACCGATGTCACTTCGATCCTATCAACCTGTGGCATTTTATCGCCGGAAGAGATCATTATCACTGAACATTATGATGCCGTTGGCCTTGTTGGGGCAATTGCAAGTCGAAAGCACACTGCAGTCGCCGTTGCACGAGCATTCTGCAAGCGTTCCATCATTGCGCATCAGCTTACATGCTGCCTGACACAATGGTTCATGGACGAGGCCATCGAACAAGCTCAAAGGCTCGATGCATATTTCGAATCTCATGGGAAGCCCATAGGACCCCTTCATGGCTTGCCAATAAGCATCAAAGATCACATCCAAGTTGCCGGGACCTCTTCCTCTCAGGGCTGTTTCATCAGTATTAGCGACGACGACCAAGATGCCGACATCGTGTCAATCTTGCGTGCCCAAGGTGCCATCATTTACTGCAAAACCAATCAGCCTCAGTCGCTGATGCATCTTGAAAGTGACTCCCACTGGGGAAGAGTCCTGAACCCTTTCAACATTCGTCTGTCTGCTGGCGGTTCGACAGGAGGCGAATCTGCGCTGATCGCGATGAAAGGCTCGATCTTGGGGATAGGGACGGACATTGGTGGGAGTATCCGTGGCCCATCTGCCTTTTGTGGTATCTATGGCTTCAAAACCACATCGAATGTCTTGCCGACAAGGGGGTACATCAAAGGCGCTCCGCCTCCAGCCGTGCTAAACATCCCTCTGTCGACGGGACCTATGTGTCGCTCCTTGAGAGATATGGACCTTTTTATGAAATGTGTCCTTTCTTCGAAGCCTTATCTTTCGGATCCCAACGTCGTTCCGATTCCGTGGACTGGTCTTGAAACACGGTTCAATCGGCGCCTCAAAGTCGGCATCATTGGCAACGATGGCTTCATCGAACCTCAACCGCCAGTGAAGAGGGCAATTTCGTGGGCCAGAAGCCTTCTGTCCTACAGCAAGTTTGCCAACCTCATCGAATTAAAAGAGTTCAAAGTTTTCGGCGCAGAAGAAGCATGGAAGCAAGTCCGAAGACTGTACTGGCCCGACGGCGGGCATCTCACCAAAAACGGCATAATCTCATCCGGAGAACCTCTTCACCCTCTTACAGAATGGATCTGCAGAGACGCCGAGCCCCTGGGCATGCACACCGCCGTAGATCTTACAGCCGCCCACAAAGAGCGAGACGATTTCCGACTTGCTTTTGCCAAAAGCTGGAGTGACCAAGATGTGGATGTCATTATCGGCCCGTCGTTCGTAGGGCCAGCGTGTGCGCACGATACGGCCTTCTACTGGACATACACCTCGCTCTACAACCTGGTCGACTACCCGGGAGCGGTTATTCCCACGCCAATTAGGGCTGAATCTGGGGAAGTCTACGATACGGGCTATGTTCCGCTAAGCGATGCTTGTCGACATGTTAGAGATTTGTGGGAGGAGGGTGATTTTGGGGGTGCGCCCGTTAATTTGCAGGTGGTGGCGAGGCGATATCACGATAATGAGCTCTTTGGGGCGCTGCGTGTGCTGAAAGACGTACTGGACTTATCTTGATTGATCTGTGGCTTGAATCAAAGAGAAAGTTACAAATATCTAATTTTAATGCGTATTTCAATATATCGCTTCATGAAATGCTGCAGAAACTCGCCATGATACGAAATGTTCATTAAGTCCATGGCTTGGGAGTGAGATCAAAACAGATGACGAATGTGGCCGCGCGTAATAAACTTCGAGGGGATGCTGCAAAGTAATCGTCGCGAACGCCAAAAGAGTTATTTACAGCGATAAGACGATGCAAGACATCTAGTGCCATCTCAAAACGGCCAAAAGAGAGCCGTTATCTTTTGAATTGAGTTAGAGGTCTCATAACGACTCGTGATGAGGGATTGCCATTGCTGACTGTACTCAGCGTCACAAGGTGCCATCTGCAACCAAACCCAACCCGACCCGACCTACCCTGAATACGACCATTTTCGTCAACCTCGGACGCGTCTATTTTGACTTTTTAGATCCCGCCCTCCATAATCTCATTCTTAAAACTCTTTCCCAACCTCGGCACCTCGGTAATGAGATACAGTTTTACGGTTTTTCAAGGCTTGTTGAGGCTCTCTCTCCAACAGCCAAAACTGTGCTAGCCCGCCATCATCCAGCTGAACCCCGTGAAACCCCAGGAAAAAACAACGCGTTCACGGAAATACGGCGAGGGGCGTGATTGGCCTCCATGCAGCCTCTGAAGTTTACTAGACATGGGGGGTTGCAATCGGTCGTCTTCCTTGATTTTGTTGACACACAGTGAACTGCTACCCCATGCATTAGCCACAAGCCTCCCTCCGTTGAGAAATGGAGATGGAGATGAGGAAAACATGGGGTGCAGTTGACAGGAATGGAGAATGGGGTTAGGAGATAAGCGGCGTCGCGACGATCTCTTGATTTTAGGTAATAGTGGTGTCGCCGCCTGGAGTTTGACAACGTTACAAGTTGAGATGGCGATAGCAACACCATCGGGAGACAAGATGGCAATTGAAATCAGCTGAGGCGAAATGCGGCACAAAAAAAGGGAATCAATCGCCAAGGGAAAATGGCGGTTGCTGCCGGCTTGGCCTTGGGAATGACCGGAGATAAGATGCGATGGATGCGATGTGATGCACCATGTCACTCGCTTACCCATCATGATTGATGAACTTTTGAAGCCAATCCTGCGACAACAAGGTCAATCCAATATCACAAAAGACCATATCATTCCGTATCGAGAAGCTGGCTAGCACATCATCACGGTATTGTCAAATCAACTGACGCTCTAGATAACCCTATTTCACTCGTCGAGTTTCCTCTAAAGGGAATGGGCTCACGTTCTTACTTGAGGGTTGTACGTCATATGACAATTTGTAGCGCGCTGTTTGGACGAGCTTCTTGTCTGAGATAAACCCTGCACAGATGATTTGCGGGGAGGGCCTGGATGATTGAGTAATGACCTTCCTGTTGGGTAAAGATTACTGACGGTGCCTGAGATAGCCAGCCGTCATTCCCGACTCATGCGCCCTTTGTCTCGTCGATTGGCCCGTCCGTACGTACGTGCTACTGGTACAGTATTATCAGTGGCGGGTGGATTCAGGGTTCTGAGTCTCCCTCTCCCCTATAACGTTAGTCGCCGACGGACACTGCGATTGTTACGTTACCACGCGCTTGGGAGAGAAGTTGCCGCGGAACTTTTTTTCATTTAGCCTGTGGGTGTTTGGGAGAAATTGGTCTTTACCTGTTGTGGTAAGCTTCATACGAGGTTATGCCGATCTTTAATGATAAGTGAAGTTCTGTTGATCCTTCGATATCACACGGTACAACACAAGATAGTCACTTGGCTTTGCGATATCGACAAGTATAACGTGATCGTGTAATATATAAAAGAGTCACACAAGCGGACTCGCCGTGTCCGGAGAGCGACATCGCGATAGTGACAGTCACAGTCACAGTCGCGGCGGTTAATTAATTCTGGCAGAGGATTATTTTGAATGGAGCACAAATCCGGACAATTCCCTCGCGCCACTAGACTCGGCTGTTTGTGTGGGGTGCTTTTCTTTGCGGCCGGAGCCTCCACTTGAGGTGTCACCTTGGCTCGTACGAGACAGGGGATGACTCGGATCTTCGGCATTTTAGACATGGCTCATGTTTCTCGAAATTTTGCAGAAGCACTCGGAGCACGCCACACGGTCATAGCCATTGGCCACATCGAGGTGCCCGTTGCTTCGATGCTCCATAACCATATCCGGGCCGTTACAAAGGTTCCTTACTCTGATGGTCGGATGTTTTACAGCAACGGGCATGGCTTCGGTCGAGGTGTGGCATCTCGTGGCGTACAATATGGAGTCGACCGTGTTTCCATGACAGAATATTTATTAAACGTCTCCAGATCTTGGTATTTTTATTACTCTTCGTTTGCTCCCATCCTCTCCTCCCTTTCATCATCAATCGACCTCGCCTTGTCCCTTGTTGCATCCGTGACAGTGAAAACTTTTTCAGTTCACCTCGAGTCTCATCGACGTCGTCTGCAACATGGCCCAGAATCACGAGGATTTGGCCGCCGAGTATGTCGCAAACTCTATTCAAGCTTATTTCGCACCCTTGCTAATCTCATGCAATGTAGGCTCCACGAGGAGTTAGGTGAGCGCGTGCCCGTCGCCGAGAAGAAGACTGATCTCGCCGGTGGTTATATCGCCCCTTCTATTGATGAGAAGAAGTCTCTCGACAAGCAGCACTATGCTTCTGATCCTGAGTTTGGCACCACTCCCGATGGCGAGGAGCCCAATGATCATGAGAAGGCGACTCTTCGACGTGTAGGAGAGAACCTCCCCGCTTCAGCTTTCCTCATCGCTGTTGTGGAGTTGACGGAACGATTCACCTACTATGGTGCTCAGGGTCTTTTCCAGAACTACATCTCCAACAGCCCAACAGGTGCAGATGGTGCCAAGGGTCTTGGAATGGGCCACCAGGCTGCTACTGGTCTCAACCTCTTCTTCCAATGGTTCTGCTACGTGACTCCCATTCTCGGTGCCATCATCGCCGATCAGTACCTCGGAAAGTACAGAACTATCTTGGTCTTCTGCGGTTTCTACTGGGTTGGTCTCATCATCCTCTGGACAACATCACTACCTGTTGCTATGGAACATGGTGCTGGAAAGGCTGGATACATCGTTGCTATTATCGTAATTGGTCTTGGAACTGGTGGTATCAAGTCCAATATTGCACCTCTCATCGCCGATCAGTACCAGCGACGCAGAATGGCTATCCGAACTGAGAAGACCGGCGAACGCGTTGTCATCGATCCGGCTATCACTTACCAGCGCATCTACATGATCTTCTATTGGTGCATCAACCTGGGTGCTCTCTCACTGCTCGCTACGCCCTTCATGGAGAAGTACAAGGGTTTCTGGACTGCCTACCTCATGTGTTTCTGCATGTTCAACGTCGGTATCGCCACTCTGGTCCTCCGCCGAAAGACTTTTGTCAACCGCCCTCCTCAGGGCTCCGTTATCACCGATGCCTTCAAGGCTCTTGGTATGATGATTGCCGCACGCAACACCGATGCCGCTAAGCCCTCGTGGCGCGAGGCCAACGGAAAGACCAAGGTTGTCCCCTGGAACGACCACTTTGTCGACGAGCTTAAGCGTGCTCTCCGTGCCTGCAAGGTCTTCATCTTCTACCCCATCTTCTGGGTTTGCTACGGACAGTTCTCCACCAACTTTGTCACTCAAGCTGGCCAGATGCAGGGTCACGGTGTTCCCAACGATCTGATGCAAAACTTTGATCCCATCTCCATTTTGGTTTTCACTCCCATCATTGAGAAGGTCTTGTACCCCATCCTTCGCCGCGCTGGTATTGAGCTTCGACCTATTGCCCGAATCACCATTGGTTTCTGGCTCGCTGCTCTCTGCCTTGCCTACGCTGCTATCGTTCAGCACATCATCTACTCTGCCGGACCTTGTTACGAGCACCCTGGTGAATGCCCTGCTGGTAAAGACGGTGACACCACGCTTCCCAACAACGTGCACATCGCCATCCAGACACCCGCCTACATCTTCATCGGTATTTCCGAGATTTTCATCTCCGTTACTGGTCTCGAGTATGCTTACACCAAGGCCCCTCCTAGCATGAAGTCCTTCGTGCAGTCCATCTACCTCTTTACCAACGCTTTTGGATCTGCCATCGCCGAGGCTCTTGTTTCCGAGGCCAAGGACCCCAACTTCTTGTGGCTCTACACTGGTGTTGGTGTCTCTTCTTTCGTCACTGGCTGCATCTTTTATGCTATCTTCCGACACTACGATGCTCAAGAAGATGCCATGTATGATCTGGACAGAGATGAGCCAACTCTTACCCACAACGGCATTGAGCCCAAGACTGTGGATCACCAGTAAAGATTTATAAAAGACTGTAATATAGCTAAATAGTGTCATTGAACATATTATTTCAAACAATCGTGTTATGCGTGCAGCGCGTAGTTGTGAAGGGCCAAATCCCACAAAGAAAAACGGTTCGCATTATTTTGTCACGCCCCATTCGAATCTGCGACCTCCAAAAAAAAGCGGGCAGGGGAGACATCATCGGCTAGCTCAGGGGAGGGTGTACCTATGGGTCAGTAAGTCTTTAACGAACGGGCCAAACGGATATCAGTGTTGTCCCGAGGCCAGCCTAGCCTCACCCCACCCTGGGAAAGTGTTGAACAATTCGGGCTTAAGTAGGGTGACAATCAGTTATGGATCTGGCCTTGACGAAAAGGATACGACACTGCCTACTCACTGGCCAAGTGCAAGTGTCGTTTCCCACCATGTTTCCGCGTCAATGTCCAACCACGCATGATAGCACACGCTTGCTTTGTTACAGCAGGCTATGCCAGGGGATTTACTACTTCTTTACAGCCTGTGACTCCCCTCGGCCACAGCTTGATGCGTTTACTTCATCACAATCAACGCAAACTCACCTGGTTCTCATCAGGAACTCCTCGTCAACTTCAGCTGAGTCCCCCATTCACTGAAGTATTCAACTTGATCCGTTGCCCACTGTGGAATACACTACTGATCCCATATTCAGGGGATATTAAGCTGGAAAGCTTCCGGTTTCCAATCCACGAGGATTTGTTCAACGGTTTGGCTTTCTGATGCATATACTCATGAAAGATGAATAGGGGCAAGGAGACGGATATCTACTGTAAAAAATAGGGCCAAGGACTTTCTTCCATCACAGCTTGAGATGATAAGCCACGTGTGAGCATCTATCTTCTTGCTGAACTAATGCGAATTTTAGACTACGCCTCACTTTGACCATTTTGAATTCCGAGAATGAATTTCCGACACCCCAATCATGTCCCTCGTACTCATAAGCTCAATGAGAAGCCAAATTCCGCGACAGGAAACAGTTCCAATATGAGAAGACGACTCATCTACAAAGGCACTTTTGCTCCGAGTCGAACATATACAGTGGATCATTGGCCATAACTGCTCCGAAGATGCAGTTGCGGTTCCGTCAAAAAAAACAAGTTTCACACGCTGACTCGGTGAACTTCTGGGATATCATTGTCGAAGAAGTTGATAGACACTTTGACTGCAAAAGCGAAGCTGGCTCGGAACCTTGGAAAGGGGACTTGGAGCATGAACTCGAATCGACGACCTCAAAAAACAAAGGGAGGGTGCAGGGAGAGAGTTTTAGGATTTTAGGTTCGGAGTTTAGAAGGTTTGTAGGTTTTAGGAGAGATACCACTGCACCACTGCCCTTTGCCGACGATATACAGAGTGAAATTGAAATATAAGGGTAGCTGAGTGGATGCATATTGAGTCTGAAGTTCCTCGCCCATGTTGACAGTCAGGCAAGCAACAGCCCTCACACTCATCCACCACGTTGGCCACCGCCAACAAACAAACTTGTAACCTTGGATAATGCGGCGGTCACAAGCAGTTTGTCGAAAGGCAGGCGGTATTCACGCCAAGTCTGCCTAGGCCTCTTTGTTATTAGAACTTAAAGAACAAACTTCGAATCTTCCTGAGCTTGGCTCTAAGGATGAGAGAAACATTATCACCTTCTGTTGAGTTGTTGATATCTAGACCAAGAATGATTAGTAATTGGAGCCGCATGATTTGATACAAATCTATGCACCCCTGGCCGCTCATTCGTTCCTTATTCTTTGGTTTGCCTCAGGTTGAAGTCCGCTGCGTTCAGCCTAGGCTGGGACTCCTTCCCCGCATCAACATTTCTTTGATATCAATGGCAAAGCGCAACCAGATCCAGGGGCAAGCTTTTCAACCCAACCTACCTCCTCACCCGACCAACAGTCTGCAGCAGAGATGCTTGAATACACAGCGCACATGGCTACAATTGAAGCAATGGGAACACGGCATGGCCAAGCTTTCGTGCAAGCCCTGATGAGAGTGATGGGAACAGATGTAGCAGAAAGGACCTTCGCCGAGATCATTGATGGGCTTCCTACGATCGACTCCTATCAAGATTTCCACTGGCCGCAGAACGGACATCCTGCTACCCAACATCTTGAGGTTTGCCCAGGAATGATCGAGAAAGCTCGTCTGCTAAGTTCTGACCATCCTCCCACAAGATTGAGATTCCACCTACAAGTAAGCTCTCTTCATTGGCTCCTTCGCGTATCCCACCTGATATTCTGTCTCAGTTACTGCGTGCTTTTGAAGAGGCCAAGATCGACTCACGGCCCTTCCACTTACGACTATTTGAGCTGTTGGCTGTCTCCGTTCACCAGATCGCTGTATACTTGTATCAACAAGATGGTGCCAACCATACACATCAAGACTATCAAAAGTGGATAGACTCGCCACGCGATACCAGAAAATGGGATGGGTATCGACACCCGACAGCTTTCTGCCATAGCTTCTATGTCGCGGTTGAGCGGTATCCCCACGGGGATGCTGATACCGTTGGATACTGGGCTGAAGCAAAGATCTTTGGTGGGGTCTTAGTTTTTGACCGTGGAGAATCAGAATCAGAGGTAAGATGAACCACAAGCAGGCCAAGCATAAGCTGACATCTGGGGAGTGTAATGAACTGTACCTACATGCAAGCAGACGAGTAGGCCCTTTTACTTTATTCCCCCTCACAACGAACCAGTTCGAGAGATTCATCGACTTCCTTCTCGGTGATACAGAGGAGCCTTCTGCATCGCGGTGTCCTCTCCCATTTCGAGCAACGTCAGAGAATCGTTGGCGGTGGCATAACTGGGATACCATAACCCAATATCACATATTCCGTGACAAGTACGAGCGAACAGTCCAACCGACCAAGCCAGTTGGCGGTGTCAAGTCGTCAGTAGACTGGCCAGAGATAGGTGATGAGCTGTATCTGATTGGGGCCATGCACGATTATTGGGATGGCCAGCCGGTAGATAAAGACAAGGTTCGGGAGGCTTTGGAGCATTTACAACAGGTCACTCCATCTTCGCCAGTTTGGTCAACTAGGAACGCACATACGTGGACCAAGAAACTTTTTGAATAGACTTTGTATGGTGTCTAGGTTCCACTAAGTATCAGACTGCCAGTTTCCAGTAAACTGGGGATAGCTTGGTGTTTTGACTTCTCTGTCAGGATATACGCCGCCTCTCTGCGACTGCATGTCTTCCCATCTCGCCTTCGCCAATTCTCTCTTCTCCTCCGTCTCAGAGCTGTCAGAAGTTTTCTCCTGAATTACTTCCTTCTTATCGCCCTCACCCAAGCCATCAGGTCGAGTGTCTTCCTTGTCTACAATCTGCCATTCGTCCTCGATGTCTGGGTTCGACACTGGGTTGAAGTCAGCGATAAGGACAAAAATGAGAAGATTTTGCGTTTTGGAGTCGTTATCGGCTGTCAACTTCTCGTTGTGATTGTCTGACATTGCTAGGCCTTTCAAACTTGAGGTTTAGTAGTCTTGGTTTGCGATACGTAGTTTCCGCTTCAAGTGCCTACAGTTCGATGGAGATGGATGATTGAAGCAGGTGACGTGTCCCAGCAGGCAGCGGTGGCGAGAAGGATTGCCCGCCACTTTGTTGACTAATCCACATTGGCCTTCATTCAATGCAATGAAATATTGACATCGCTAACAAGAATTGTTTGCTACTGAATGGTACGTTGTGAATGAACAACAGTTGTTACGAGGTCAATGAAAAGAAGATCTTCATCTGCTATATTGAAGCATGATTGACGGCCAAGTTGACAGTTGTGACTAAAACACTACAAGTCCAACAAGGACCCTACTGCTCTCTTCCCATTATCGTCCGACTCACGCCCGCCGCGAGAGGCTGCAGCCTTGTATACACTGGCAATCTCACTCTGCCATTTCTCGACATCTGGTCTTACAAACCGTCGATCGTAAGTGATCAAACCATTCACCTCGCCTTCAACATCGCTCGTCTGGGTATATACGGCACCGCTGCAAGCAAACCGTTGAGTCTGCTCGCGAATATCTCGGAACAAGACACCGGATCGATAATTGTATGAGTCGAGGCTCTCGTTGATTTCGTATGTCTCGGGGATACTATCGATCGCTTGTTTGACATTCCAAAGGCTGCAAGAGCAATTAGTGGTGAAGTTGAACACGGTAATTTGAACTTACTGGTCAATCGAGACGTTATGACCAATACCACCGTACTCGCCTGCAATTCCGATACGCTCAGGGTCGTATGGAGTCTTGGGCTGCGAGTAGAATGGTGTGCCGCATTGAGGTGCCGCATAGTTGTGATTATCCTACAACGAGTCAGTGAAATGTTCGATGAGGACCTGAAGTGACCTACGTGGAAGTCGCCAAATCCGTGGTCATTCCATCCGCTGATGGAGTTGATAAGTCTCGACTTGTCCAGCTTTCGTAGCAGCTCAGTCAGGCTCTTCTCAGGAGAACCGTCTCGCTGACCCCAGCCCTCGTTGTAGATGACCTGTCATGGTTAGCAAGCGAATCACCCTGATTATTCTCTGTTCATACCCATGTGACGATTGAGGTGTAGCTCTTGTGCTGCTTCACAAGAATCTCGAACTGTCGCTGAAACTCGGCTTGCTCTGCGTCGTTGGGCTTGCGATTGCCGTCTGCAGGGAGACTGGGCATATCCTGGATGACCAACAGGCCAAGCTCGTCGCATGCTTGGTAAAACAAATGAGGCTCGTATTTGATCTCCTCAAGTCAGTGAGAGCGGTTGAGATCACAAGGGGATACCCACATGTTTGCGAACCATGTTGAAGCCAAACTTCTTCAGGAGCTTTAGATCAGAGACCATGGCCTCTCTGTTCGGTGGCGTGTACAATCCATCGGGCCAGAAACCTTGGTCAAGAGTTCCAAATTGGAACACAAACTCGCCGTTGAGGAGTGGTCGTGTGACGTTCTCAACTTTACCTTTGGATATGGTTCGAAAGCCGGTGTAACTTTGTACCTTGTCTCCGCTGTCGAGTATCACGGTGATGTTGTAAAGCGTTGGGGAGTCGGGCCACCATAATTTTGGCGACTTGGCGGTAAACGTGAACTCTTCATCGGTCGTTCCTTCGTGGGAGGCCAGTTCCGTGCCATCGCTGCCTTCGATAACCACTTTGGCGGATTTGCCAGACTCTTGAGAGGTGTGGACTGTTACGGTAACTAGGTAGAGTAGAATAGTCAGCGGTCTGATGAGACACTGGGGATGGAGAGTTACTAACCTTCACCATCTGCACCCGCAGCGAGGTCGAGATCCGTGATGTAGTCTTTCGGAACAGCTTCAAGCCAGACTTGCTGCCAGATGCCTGAGCATGAACGGTAGAAAATGTGACTCGGTCGTAAGGTCTGTTTGCCAATGGGGATAACCTGATCGTCTGTCGGGTCGTTGACAAAGACGAGCCTGACAAGATGTTAGAGCGCATTTCAGCTTGGAAGCTCAATCATGGACTTACAGCTCGTTCGATTCTCCAAACTTGATGTCTTCGGTCAGGTCGACAGTGAAACGGTCGTAGCCCCCAATGTGCGTCGTCTTCTCTTTCCCGTTTACAAACACAGTTGAGTTGTAGTCGACGGCCTCGAAGTGAAGCAGAACAGTCTGATTCTTCCAGTCGTTCGATACCTCGAAGGACCTCTGGTACCAGAACTCGCGCTCGTCGAGGACCTGCAACCCTGACAGAGCGCTCTCGATGCAAGCTGGGACCAGCACTTCACGGTCGAGAGGGCCTTCTTTGGGCGGGTTGCTGAGATCGCCATCGCCTCTCCATGTCCAGATGCCGTTCAGGCTCTTCCAAGCATCGCGCTTGAGCTGCGGTCGCGGATGTTCCGGCCAAGGATTGGTGCCGACCTTGTAAGTCCAGTCGGTGTCAAGTGGAGGTTTTTGAACCTCGTACTTTGTCTGTGCTGAAGCGACGTCGAGGAACAGAGAGCAAAGCCCCGTGAAGGAGACAAGATTTAACCAGAACATTCTGAAAAGTGATGGTTGTGATGAGTGAAATTGCGCACGAGGATGAAGGAGCTTTTGTACTGCCTTAGCATGCCATTCCGTGTTCCCCGCCTGCATAGTTACCACGTTGAGTTTGTGTGAACCTTATGACGTCTGCATCGTCAGCGCTTAAGGAAGAGCTCCAGGGGATCATCATGTTATTCCCCCCCCTTTCCCCGCATCAATCAACGCTGATCATCACACGTTATTATCCCTACTGCATTAGAAAATATGCATGATTTTCCTGTAATTTGCTTCCGGCAGGTGGAATAAACCTCGAAGGATGAGGCTTTGCTTGTTTACCTACCAAGATTAACTTTGCCGATGTGGTATTGGGGGTCTCGATCCAGTATTAGCGTGTCTGATCACCATTTTACAGGAGGCTTTGCACGCATCACAAGGTGCCCGCTGGTGTCTGGTTGTTACAGTGGCACGGATCCTCTGTAACCCAAACACAATCAGCGCATGAAAGAAGCGGAAGACTGGATCCATGGATGGAACCTAAACGTCGCGCCGTTTGGCTCCAGCAAACAAGGTTACAAACATGCTTTAAATTATTACTCTCAAACGTGTTTTTTTAAACTTCTCATTCTGAACTCTCGGGTATGACCGGATGCAAAAGGTCTGGCCTCGCAGTCCTTGCAGGCTACTGAGGTCCAAACGTCTGCCCTTTCGCTAACGGCTTGTAAGGACAACTCTTCCAATCGCAGGTTTCCTGTTACATGCACCATTAGCCGACAGCACATCTCGATGAGTCTCATCAACTGACCTGGTACACGTTGGTTCCCCACCAACTGAAATTATCCGCAGCGCCGGTATAGAAAATGGCGAAGAAGATGACGATGCCAGCGATAGCGACAGAACAATCCAGAGCGGAGCTCAGAACAAAATTAAATCGATGCCACCAGCTGGCCTTGCGCTTCTTAATAAGAGCGCCAAACAAGAGGCCGAACAAAGCCCAGCTGCCATAGTTGACACCGGACGCAGGCGGGATATAGTTCAAGCCGCCCAAGAATAACGGCACATGGATCTTCTTCAGCCAATTTACATGAGGGAAGGCCTTGGTTCGGAGTAGGTATACGACGACAGGAAGAAGAGCTCCGACCAGGAAGAACCAGAGCAATGGCCTGTACAGGGCACCTGGCTCGAAGAAACGACGGGGACCAAGGGCGCCCCAGACCATGCTTGTGTTGAAATGAGTTCTAGAGAAGGGACAAGTGAATCCGTTCGGAGCAAGTTTGGCATTGCAGACGTTGGGTATGTTTCCGAGTGCCCAGTTGAGGACGGACACTTGACCAAGAGTTCCGACGATAAGGCCGACTACTTGGACCAGGAAGAGGCTTCGGGGAGGGATCTGAAATATGTCAGCTTGAGGTATCAGTAGCGTTTTTACAAGGACCACTTACACCGCAGTAGATGCCAAGCTTCAAATCTTGTGAGAAGGCAAGTCCCTTGATACCCGAGATGTATCCAACGTTGAAGAACCAGATGTTGGCCAGGACCTTGCCTTCCCAGACATAACCAGCGATGATGCGACAGAAGATATCGATTTGGATCTTGATGTTGCTCGTAGCGTACACCCAAGCGAGCTTCAAAAGTCAGGAGAATGCTTATGAATGGAGGCCCAGGTACTCACAGGGATGAAGAAGACAAAAGACACTAGCATGCCGAATATCACACCGTACCAACGCAGCTGAACCGGGTAGTACTCATAGGTGAAGATACCGATACCCAATGCTACAAGGGCAGCGATCATGTACCACCAAAGCGGAACTGCATCATATTGGGGCTGTAGTCTGTCGCGGGTAGAAGTGTTCTTCGACGTCAACGATCTGCATGCATCACGGAATGTCCTCACTAAATCCCGGCGCTTCTCGAGAAAGAGCCAGACAAAAAGAGACGAGATGGTGGCGAACGACAGACCGAAAGTGTTAAGCGCATATGTTACAGGGAGATAGATCTGGGGGAGGGCATTAGCAACTCTCATCTTTAGGGAGCGTGATGGGACGAGACTTGCGTCAGAGTACTGCGCATACAGATCCTGATCAAAGGTGAAGCCATCTTTCTTATTGACAACCTTCGAGACATTGAAGACTTCTCCGGTATTGTCGAAGATTGAATTGCTTTGTAGCGGCAGGTGGGCCGAGAACCAGGTGTTCGAGTAGTAGAGCGCAGGGCTGATGATGTAGATCCAGAAGACAAGCGAGGCAAGAACGTTGAGGATAGCCCAGACTGGGACAACAAGGGGTGATCCGATGTAGGCGATTTGACTCCCTGAAGAAACAGCTTGTGAGCGGCCGAAGCATCGAATCATAGAACGGCGAGTACATACAGTCGAAAGTGAAGGGCAACAACCCCAGTCCACTCTTCATACCAAACACCTGGTTGACGACAGGGTTCTTGGGGGCGATCCAGCAGATCCATGTGAAGTATCCCAAGGCAGGGAAGATGAAGTCGGGGAACCAATACCAACAGAAAGAGGCGAAGAAGGCGAGGATGAAGAAATGGTAACGAGAGATCTTGCTGCACCCAAGTTAGTGAAACCCGGTTCCGAGAGCTCTTGGAGAAGTGCTCACCCAGCGATCACCTCCTTTCGTGGAGTATGCAAGGCTGCATTAAGAGCTGTGTTTCCAAGCACGCCTGGCCATACGAGGCTCTTCGGTTCGACAACTACTGATCGAGTCAAGCCGGACAGAGCAAAGCCGAACAGGATGGATGTGAGCGTTGCGAGCATTTCGAAACCCCATCCTGCCTTGAGGCCGTAGAAGACGCGCTGTTCGGTGAGGACATCGGCACTCAATCGGGTCAAGAAGCTGAGGTTGGCCAAGATGTAGATCAGTATGTTCTCCTGAGCCAGGTTTAGTGGGTGTCTCTTTGAGGATTATAGGTGGCAAATACCTTATGGTTAAAGGGTCCAGGGTTCAGGCTATGTCGTTTGCCGAACAAGGTGATACCCCAGTCCGGTATCGCATACTCCCATGCCTTGCCGACGGGATAGGCGAGGAACTGGATAGCAGACTGCGAAAGACTGATGGATGGGAATCTGAGGGTGTACAAAGTGTTTACTCCGCTACCGATAAGACAGAAGGCAATGCCGATTGTCCACATGCGAAGAGTGAGACATGGCAGAGTTGGGTCATCATCCTTGAAGCCCACGCCAGCCGCTGACAGGACTTCCTCGACAGATTCGCCTTGGAATTCATAAGCACTGAAGAATTACTGAATCAACAGCTTGGGACGTACCTGAAGATGTCTCTGGTCGGACCAGACCCTGGTTCGGAGCGATCACTTCCGCTTCAGCGTGGCCTTTCTCAACGGACGCACTCATGTCGAGGTTTGCATATGTAGCAGAGCTCACGATGATCACATCAAGCCGGATCAGATAAGATGGAAGTGATTACCGATTGATCATCTTATAACAAGATCTGCCAAGCCGTCACGACGGCAAAGTCGGTTCGGCGACCTTGGCGAGGACTCCACTGTGGAAAATAGTTCATGTTGGCATGAGTTAATTCTGTGGTTCCTAGCGTGCCGTATGCCGAGATGTCTCAGCATCTTTGAGTACCGAAACTCGCTTGTCAAGAACGATAATTTCAAGAATCTGACAATTAACTATTCCCCTCCTCAGACTATCTCAAAAAATTCTTTCTGGGCGCCACGAGACTCTTTCACCAACCATTACTGGTAGATATTTGACATTATCACATCAGTTTTCATGTTTCTCGGCTATTCTCAGCTGTAGCAGAGCTTGGGCCACTATCACGGCACTCGGCACGTCTGCCGAGAAACTACGCGGCACTGCCTCGAGAATTTTTACATGGCATGATGACCATCATTACCCAAGGATTACCAATTCTACGCTCCATCAAATAGAATAAGCATACCGAGTAACGGTTCCTTGGCACAATGTCTTGCGTGGTACCAGGACCCTGAAGTTCAAGGATGCTTTATCAATCGACCAGGATCGGCCGTCCACGCGCTCTGGGTCGTGTGGGGAGTGCAATACCTCAATTGTATGAGTTCCAATCAGCTTACCACGGAAGCGAGTGCAACGAGGCTTAAAATGTCAATTAGGTGTTGATTTCTACTTAGACCTAGCCTTGTAACCCATTCTCCCAAGCCGAACTTAGTACAGCCATATGGCACCAGTGACAAAGCAAATAAACAATCAAGCATAACTACTGATAACACAGCTCTACCTCCTCCCACGGTACTCTACCTCCTCCACACGGTACTAACTTCACCCATCTTTCTTCTACGCCACCGGAATAAGTTTGGGCGACTGAAGAGTCACCTCAGATGTGTCTGCAATCCTCAGTCTCTCTATTCCACGAATTACATCATCTGGGATTTGACTCGATGGCGAAGTCGCTGGTGGGCTGGATGATGGTGAGCCAGGCCGCTTTCGTAATCTGGGTTTGAGCTTGGGTCTCTGGCTTATAGACGCGTATCGGGGTTTGTATACGCCCTCGTTCCCTCTAGGAACTGGCTCGTCCTTTGACGGCGTCTTTATGTCAATGGACGAGGGTTCGGCGTGTCTCCCTGAGGTTGACTGAAGCTGTTCTGCTTGGGGCGTCGTCTCTTGTGATCCCCTTGCACTGCTGGGGCCTGCAGCTGATTGTGGTGGTTGTTGGCTGGATTTGACTGGGGTTGCCGGCTGCTTTGCAAGCGCTTTCTCCGATGTCTTTGTGGGACTGTTGGTTGGTGGTGCATCCTCGGATCTGTTACTGTGAGCTTCAGCCTCAAAGAGAACCTTTAAGTACGGATTGAAATCATACCTGGACTGGGATGGCTGATCAGCAGGCCCTTTTGAAGTTGTGTTCTGAGGAGCAACCGCTTGGCGTATCGTCGTCAGATTGACCTCGATGACTCGAACACGCCCAACTCCCTCGCGTGTGAGTATGGCATCAATGACGTTTGGTGGAGCAGTCAGTACACTCTTCAAGAGACTCACACCCAGCAAGGTTGCCGTTCCCCATGCTTGAGTTTTCGGATCTGCCATGAGCCATTTCATCAAGCAGCGCGGGAGTGATGTAAAGAGTGCTAGATCTCGTTCTTCCTTGTCAGATGAGACGTGTACGACGAGTCTATCCAGGGCATTTCCTGCTTCATCCACGGCAATAGCGAGCTTAGGATGGGTGCTCGGAGCCGTCAATCCATGTTTGTGATTGGGCCCAGTGCCCAGGCACTTGGAACCCTTTTGACGGGTAAGCACCACTTTCTCAGACTGCATGCCTTCGACCGCAAGCATTTCGCCCTTCTTCAAGATGTTCAGAAGTGTTCCCCTGTCCACATCTGTTGTTGTTCGGGGGCTACCACAATGCATGGCGATTCTGGCTGACATATTAGCCCCGTCCAGTAATTCAGGGGTTATGAAACCTACCGAAGAATGCCTTCCGCCCTCTGCGCTATATCCCATTCAACCTTCTGTTTCTGTGCAGTTGGGGGAGAACAGCACATGCGGTAGACGTGCTTTGACAAGTAGCGATCCTTGAAACCTAGCCATGTGAACAGTGGATCTAGAAGCGCGATCTCTTCCGCAGTAACATCAAGTAGAGGGAGATTGTCCTTGAAAGTGTTTGCAAACTCCTCATCATCGGGAATAAAAAACTCTTCCGTGGTACCAACAAAGCGGTATTTTTCGCCGTTCCATTTTCCAAGAAAGATCCGGTGGGTCAAGAGTTTGTCAGGCTTCATCGATACTTTGGACGTTGCAATTAGGCCATTGAGAAGGCTAAAAAGGTCTCGAATCTCGAATTCTGGTGTCCAGTAAGACATGCGTGACAAGACGGTTTTCTCTGTAGCCTCTTCAACCTTGAGGAGGCCCACGAAGAAGTCCTTCAGGTATGGATAAGGTCTACTCAACTCGGCCAAGTTCCTAATCCTGTTGAGCGGCGACCAAATACATGTGAGAGGAGTTTGCCACACGATGACGCTACCCTGCTCGATGGCGATCAAGCTGTGCTGTAGGAATAGTTTCCTGTTGCTCCAAGTCAGCAAACTGGTGCGTGGATGTCGCGACATACTAACCGTATGGTGACTCTCTCTGGTTCCGATACCTGAAGCTCATTCAAAGCACGATAGAGTTCAGTCACTTGTTGAATGGATGTTTGACCAGTAGCACTCTGAATGCCTCTCAGCTCATCGATTATGGCAGCCCAGGTGTCAGGAAAGTTCGGAATACAGAGAACCAGTTGATAGAAATGACGTATCGCCGGTGGTCCAACGGAGGCGTCAGTTCCAGCTGCTGGCATGAGGACTCTCTTCGAACGCACATAATCTGGCGCACGGCGAAAGCATGAACTGGGTTTTATCCATTCGCCCTTATAGTAGAGGAGTTCGCAAGCATTGAAATTGTCCCTACAAGGTCAGAATATGACGGGGATAAAAGGGAGAACACCTTTACCAGAGTTTGTCGTCGGGTAGACGCTTGTAATAGGTGCCATCGGGGTATGGCTGCGTACAATTCAGACGACGAAGGAAGTAGGTGTAGATCACAAGGACATGTCCCGGAGCTTTGACATTTGTTGGCCATGTTTTCTTGACAGTAAGCAAAAGATCAGTGAGGAACTGGTCGCCGGCTTCGTATTGGCAACCGATCTCCTTGAGGAAGTTCCATGAGGAAGGATCCGCTTGATCCAGTTTCTAGTCTTTAAGGATAAGGAAATGGAAGCGTTCCAAAGGGTAAAGGAGTAATGACCAAATACTGAGGAGGTTATCTGTAGGAACCCATGCTTCGGAAAGAGGATGAAGACGTTGGTCGCGACAAGAGACCTTGACCTGCCTCAATTGATGCAACAACTTGGTCGAATCAAGGACTTGCTGTCTGTTTGTGTCCCAGACGCGACGAAGGTATAGAACAAACTCATCAGGCTGGTCATGTGCAAGGCGAAGTGCGGCTGGTGAGAGACGCTCTGGATCGCCTTTGTCGATAAGGGGCGGATCCGATTCCAAGGGCCTGAACATTGTGAAAGATGTCAAATATGATATGATGAATGAGCTTGAATCGTAGGTAGAAATTCAATTGTAGGAGAACGCGTCTCGCAAGGTTCTCGATGGCGTGTTTTAAGTTTATGATAGCACGTAGACCAGCCTCGACTCACAGTGTGAATACGTTAGGTACCGTGTTTCGGGCTTGAATGGGCATCCACCAAAACGCGCCATCTATGGCGGGGCTGGGCCCCCGCCGTTATCGAGCAAGGTTCGGGCCCCTCAACCGTCACGATAAGGCCTGAATCATAAGCAAAATGGCAGCGCGTACAGTGTGAGAATTCAATGCCTCCAATCGGTAAAGATGCGCCAATGTGTGACGTGAATTTGGTTCCTTTCAGCCACCGCTCACGGAAGCATACCTACCCTGAACAAGCAAGGAAAAATTGGGCACACAGGTCCGAAAGATCATGCTCCCACTAATTGAAGCCATTGGAGAATGGTTTCTAGAGTGATCTACTGTGATAAGATTGAGGGGTTAAATGAGGCCCCATGATATCAAGTGATAGAACACCAATAAACACATACGAGCAAAGTACTCGTTGCCCTTACTGTTGCCTGGGTAATATTTTGCTTTTGGATGAAAAGCCAGATACCCTGATGAGATTCTCAACGGCTTGTTGGAGATTCGGTCGTATTCGGGGCTAAGCTTTCGGTTATATTAATAAATAAAGCCTCGTTGAATGATTCGCACGCAAATGGTTTGAACACAAAGTTAACGTGATCTACAGGCGGGTTCAACTTTACATCACGAAGACGATAAGACACAGCCCATCAAGCTGAGATCATCAGTGGACAATTATTTGACCCGGACCAGTTCGAGCTCTTTATCCCGCTGCCGATAGCTACAATGTTCAACAGACGCGGAGCTTCAACTTTTGCTCAAATTCACTGTCATAATAACTGGTTTAACTAAATCGAAACAAATTTGGAACCACACGTAGAATGATAAGAAACGAACCGCGGGAATACATGGCAAGAACGAGCAAATCCCTTTAAACTCACAGTCATTTCGCATCAGCACTCAAAAACACGGACAAGGTGCGTAAGCCAGATTGCGAAGCAGAGAATGTTTGGAAACGACTGCCTTGACTTATCCCACTTAAACTTGAGCCCTCGCAAAGCTCATTGGCTTCAACAACTGACATTTTGAGAAGCCCGAGGCTGTGGGTTGGGGCATCGATGGTGGACGCACCAGGAGGAACAGAGGGAACAGTGTGGAGGACGAGGCATGGTCCTTCTCTGTGACTTAGACGTGGGGATATGTCGGGGCCTTTCTTCAATGCTAAGGTTGAATTCCATGTGAAAGGCATCGTTGCCAGTGGGTACAAATACCCGACTCTCTTCAGACTCCGTCTTGGGCATGGCGGCCGTGCCCTTAGGAGAAGAGTGTGGCTGTCCCTGGTCCGAGGGATAAGCTGCTGCTGTTGGGTTGAGAGGGACCGTGGATCTCTTGTTCGAAACGTCGGTAGTTGTGGTTTCACTGTTTGTCCTGCATACCATCAGTTCCTGAAGACAGAATCGATTCACGGCAATACAACTCACTTCTGCCTCCTCACCAAAGTCGAAGGGAAGAAGTCCCTAAGACGCTTAAGGTTTTGTCCTTCGAGGATGGCATCGACCAGACAAGGCGGGGTGGACAGGACGCTCTTCAAGATGTCCTGGGCCCGTTCACAGACCTTCTGATCCAGCTCCATGGTCTCTGGGCGTACCATGAGCCATTCCATCAAGAGCTTTGGGAGTGCATCAACACATGCTCGCTGTTGCTCGGTCTTATCAGCCGAGACATTAATAAAAAGCTTGTCCAAATCCATGCCAAAGTCAGTGACGCTGACCGACAGAGGGAGCCTTGGGCTTGAGGCCACGAAGCCCTGTTGATTTTTAAAGAAAGGACCCATGGCGTAGCTCCCTGGGAGAGTTGTGGGCAACCCAAACTTGGACTCTGCCCCCTCGATAGCGAACATCTCGCCCTCTGTCAGAAGCTTGTGTAGTTTTCGCCTAGATGAAATGGTCTGAGTACGGGGACTGTTGAAGTGAGTAGCAATGCTGATGTCGCATGTTAGATATTGGCCAGCGTCGAGAAAGGAGTACGAACCGGACAATGTCCTTGGCCTTCTCAGCTATGTCCCATTCCAATTTTGTACGTTTCGCTCCTGTAGGCCAAACAAGCCGCTGGATAACATTTTTGGATAGTCACTTGCTCTCCATGTGTAGGTATTCAAACAAAACCTTGAGCTTTTCCATGTTGCTGGGAACTAGTATCGGGACCTTGTTCCAAAACGTCGTCGCCAGCAGCTTATCATCAGCAAGGAAGAAAGATCCGTCAGCAGGCATCAGCTCAAAGCTGCCAGCTGTGGTGTATACAGGAAAGTACGGCGAAGTCGCAATCCCACAGTGATTTAGTGGTAAGGTCGTTCCGTCAAGATGAATGAGAGTCGCAAGCGGATCTTGTAAAAGGATCGGACTGGAGGGAGTAATACTGAAATCAAGACCCTCCCTTGGGTTTGGCAGCCATTCCACATTAAGGATATTGATGAAGAAGTAGGCCAGTTTGGGATATCGCCGACTCAACTCAACCTTTTTGGTATTGCTGGTATGAGGTGCCCAGATACAATCAGCTTGCCGAAGCCATTTGACACCAGTGTCGTTCTTGACGGCAATCCAAGACTGGGAGCGGAAAGCGGCCCTGTTCCTTGTCAGTACCCGCTTCTCATGACTTTTTAATTACTTACTTCACGGACTCAAGTTCTTCGTCGGATAACATCGTTTCGTTTTCCAAACGGGGAGCAATCATGTCATCTAGAGCGTGATACAACATCACGACATCATCGAGAGATGCAGAAGCCTCACGAGCTCTTTGGTACTTCAGTTCGTGAACGGCCGTACGCCATGTAGATTCAGGCTGCCAAACCAATAGAACATTCTCATAGAAGTCCTTGAAGCCCTTGTCTGCCGAGCTCTGCCTGTATCCCAAGCTCGACGAACTCCACTCAGGTAGCGAGAATGGCAAGGACTCTTTTGAACGTACCCAAGCCGGGGCATTGATGCAACACTTGCTAGGTGAAGTCCAGCCGTGGTTCCAGAGGAGTGAGTGCTCCTCAAATTGGTCCCTTGGCTGGGTGATTAGTTTGTAGCTAAGCAGTCAACAATGAACGATATCACATACCTAATGTATTTTGCTGTGGGATCTAAAACATCTTTGCCGAGGACCAGTCTTCTCAACATACGGCTAAGCTGCAATGGCTGATAGAAGAGGCCTAATTCTAAGAGTTCTGGGGGATGGATAATTTCAGGTGAATTTGCTTTTAGCCGAATGATGCCACAGATCGCCCTTTGGGCAGCCTCGTGCGAGTCCCACGCCATTTTTTCAGCGAAGCAGAGTAAATACGTTATCAGAAACAGAAAGATTATAGCTCTGTGTAAGTATTGAGTTGAAAGGGAGACACGCGACGCGGACGCGTTCATTCATTCAATGGATGTAAGGGGGTTGCTTATCTAAAGTGCCTAACCAAGCGAGGGTGGTGTCAGTTGATTATCAAGAGTGATTGGCCACAATGCTAAGGTGGTTTCACATTGATAAAACGACATGGGCCTGCGTGTGAGTTCTTTGGTGCGGCTGACGCGAATGATAGAGGTACTTGGTCTATACTTGGGCAATTGTCTGACAGAACCCCCGCACCACCAAAGTTGTCTGCGGTAGATGGTACTCCAATGTCCAAGACTCCAAGATAACCTATGAAATGCGCAGCTCGACACGTACAGTGTCCAAAGTCACCGGGCATTTTACACCAACTGTGTTACCGATCCGTGGCAGCGGTCACCATATCTGAAGGCTATTCCAGGGTTCAGTTCAACGCCTTGAATTCCATCAATTAATTATATGCTTGCTACTGCCCAAAGTAACATTTGAGTTTACAAATCGATAGTCAAATTGCGTAACCATCTGTTACTCGCTACCAGCTAATGCATCTCACGAGCTGTTGACTCTAAAAACGGAGAGGGTTCTGTAGATGCCGAAACCTCGGCGCTTGGCCGCTGTTTTCTTGTATGGGGTATCAGGATCTTTCGCCTCGACACTGTTTCGGTGACGGGACCTTTGCCTGCAAGCTCATACAAATGCCCATCCTCATCAGGTTCGGGCGCTTGAGTAGCAGGAACCTGTTCCGAGGGGATCTCGACTTGAGGCACTTGTACTGGTGATGCCGGTGCCGGCACCCGTGTCGTTTGGGGTGGCGCTTTCGCCTCCTGGGTCTCCATCTGATCTAAGCATTCTTCAATGTCGGGTGCACTGTAACCTATTAGCTTCCCCTTGTACAACCTGTAAGTGAGATGACTCACTATCGATCCTCTTGGATTGGGAGAGGCTGTTCAATGCCTTCGGCCTCGAGTAGGGCTATGCTGATTATCCTTCATGTCTATGCCAATTAGCTTTGTCTCAGACCACATATCTTCCACTTCCACCATCTCAGCCTGTCGCAAAGCCTGGAGAAGCTCCTTTCTGTCACAGTTGCCTTCCGTTCGACAACTTCTGAAGTAAGCAGCGATCCTGACGCAACTTTTAGTCTCACATACGAGAATGAGTTGTTTGGCTCGGAAGAGCTTACCGTAGGAGCGCCTCGGCCTTCTGGCCAATATCCCATCCAATCACGCGTGGCTTGCTCTCACAAGGCCAGTAAGCAGCGTACTTAGCCTGAACTGTTAAATACTTCTTTTGCATGCCAAGCCACTTGAACAGAGGTTCGAGCCGCATAACTTGACTGCGTGTAAAAGCAAGCATATTGGCCCTGTCCCTAAACAAGCTGAAAAGGCGCATATCGTCAACAACGAAGAAAGCCGCGTCACCACAGACACGCTTTAGCTCTCCCGTAGGAGTAAGAATGGGGAAGATGGGCTTAGAGATGAACTCGCTAGGATCTATGAGTTCATCCAAGTTCTGAACCAAAGTGTTAAGATAAGACATCAGGGTGAGGGTCTTGTGTGAGGGGGCGTCGTCTGCGACCTCAAGAAGTTGTTTCTGGAGGACATTCATCGTTAAATCTGGTATCTCAAGGCGATCAACGAAAAAGGATTTCAGATGAGGGTATCGTTGGCTGAGGTCCGTTTGGTCAGGTAGCGTCACGCCATGCGACCAAACAGAGTCTCTATGGTAGTACCATCTAAAAGAGCAGAAGATATAGGGATCGTTTTTGAATTCCTGTCTGTTGTTGACAGTCAGCAGACTCCTTGCATATCTGTTGTTTTCTTTCCGGGGAATACAGACATCATATTTTCTCTATCTCGGCCACACACATCAAGGTCTTCAAGACCTTGATACAGGTTAGGCATGTCTTTGAAGGGGTTCCCTTTATCTTTGCTCTCGTATTTGCGAAACTTAGTTCGGTGGAGCTTGAGCTCCTCAAGGATGACAGGGTATCTGGTCACGTCTTCTAAACGAAGAACTTCTTTATAGAATCTTGCGATCAGGTCGCTCTCGGATGGTGTTGCGTTCCACTCAGCTGGCAGTGGCATTGAGCACTTCTTCGAAAACATGCCCTGGGGTCCATAGCGAAATGAAAGATCAGGGTTACTCCAGCCTTCTGGCTGTAGGAGGAGCGAGCCTCTCGTGAAATGATGCCTATTTTTACCATCAGCCAAACACCGTAAGCGCATATACAATCAATATTGGCCATACCTGATGTAATTTGCGACCTTCCTTTCACCTTCGTTACCGTCCATGGCTTCTAGATAAAACTCATACAGTACTAGATACAAATCCTTGACTCGCTGCGGGGATGTGATCGTGTACTTTGAATTGAACTTGATGTTCGACAAGGTATTGACCCAGAAGTTCAGATCAGGCGCGGTTTGACATCCAAGCTGGGGAAGAAACTCCCATTCTCCCAGTGTACCATCTTCTGGGAGAGGGGGGTCAAGACGAGGGAAGGAGGCCTTTTCTCCGGGCAACAAGTAACGACCTCGAAGGCGCCGCAGTTCCGGGAGCGGAATCCAGGTCCTGTCGATCTTGCGCGTTTCTCCATTCTCGAGGAGAACCTTGAACCCGCCAAGAAACCTCAAACAGCCCGAATTCTCAACTAGTCTCTCTCTTTGTTCTGGCCAGACCCGACGCAGATATGACAAAAAGTCTCCTGGATGCTGTGTAGCGTATCTGATAGCATACCGGGAGATTTTCGAGCGCGTGCCCGGTTCGAATAGCGGTGGATCGGGGCTCGTAGAAGCAGCCATTTTCAATAGGAAACAACGTGTCCAATAACTAGTCCAGGAGACGCGTGTTCAATCGGTTGTTTTACACATCGAGTTTGTGAGAGATGTAAGGCGGGGTATCTTCCGAGGTTGGTGATGTTAGCCTCAAATGGCTGAACTTTAACTCATCAAGGCAGCGATTGGCTGACATGAAACATTCCTAAGACTGTCTCAGATGCCCAACCAATTACTCAAGCCGCGTCTTGTCGCGTACAACAAAATGGAGTTGGACACCATACACGCAATGAACAATATCTTATTCCATTGATGCAATCTACCGCCGGCATGTGAGGTTGCTGGAAACTGACATCAATTTCAGAGAAATAAAGGCAAACGAGAGGGTTTAGGTGAGGCCGTTTCAAGGAAACGAGTAGAATAAAACGCTTACAACCCGTTTAATTAGGCACATTTAAATAGAAAGAAACCAAAATGAATGCCAGTGTTTGGTAAAAAAAAGTCTTAAAGTTTCAGAGCCTGGTGTGCTTTGTGTGAATTGTGATTTATTGTTCGTCTAGGACCCAAAGATTGTAACTGTCTGTTTCTTACAAGTACTAACAATGCCAAAGAAATGGAAACAAAAACCAGTCGTGATCAATCATATTCTCAGTCCAGCTGCAGAACCCAATCTTAGTCAAACTTGCTCTCCTGGAATGTGCTTCGCATCGGCATCTCAGAGTCATAGCTACCGGCCTCCTTCTTCATGTGCCGGTCAAAGCTCTGCGTCGACATCTGAACCTTCTCGAACCAAGTCCTGTCTAGAACAGGCGCCGCAGGAGGGCTCTGACCGCGAGATCGGGCTGCCTCGGCTTGGTTGGCATAGTTATGAATGGCAAGACTTGAGGCGATCTGGAATGCACTTCGGATCTGTCGACCGTTCCAGCATCCAGTTGATCGGGCAAGCTCTTCGTAGTGCTTAGCGGCGAAGTCAATGATCTCGTTCTCTTTGATGACGAGGGCGGGTTCCCCGGTCATGCGGTGGCGCTCAGCCTCGATCTGCTTGAGCTTGCCGATGTTGAGGCGGAAGATGTCGCGTGTCTGGGTCTTGTCCAGAGGAGGGTAGTACAGAGAGAGGTGGATACGAGACTTGAAGGCCTCGTCGATTGTGCCGACTCGGTTGGTAGTCAGGAAGAGAAGACCGTTGTAGTACTCCAGAACTCGGAGGAAGACGGAGACAAGAGCGTTGCGCTTCATGTCCTGCTTGGATCGCTGAGAGAGGAACACGTCCGCCTCGTCAAGCAGCAGAACACAGTCCCAGAGATGAGCGAGGCGGAAAACGTTCTTCAGCGAAGATTCGACTTCATGGGGTGTGAGTCCGAGATCACCGCAAGTGATGACAAACAACGGCTTGCGGTTCTCCATAGCGACAGCCTCAGCAGTAGCAGTCTTTCCGACACCGGGAACACCATGCAGAAGCACAACAAGACCACGACCCTTGCCCTGGATCAAATCCTGGCTAGGTCCCTCAGTGGCGGCATCAGCGTACTTTCGCTCGAGAACCTTTCGCTGGAAGTGCGACATGACAAGTCCGCGCACGACATCCTTGTAGTCGCTCTGAATGCGGAGGTTCTCAAAGACGCCAGGCTCGCGTCGCACGGGCTTGAGAACGTTGAGATCAATAGGCAAGAAGCGACGCTCACGGAGAGCATAAGCAAACATACGCTTAGGAAGAAGAACAAGATCCTCATCGCGAAGCTCAAGGGCATTGGGGTTGGTCTCAAAGGTTCGGCTGCCCTTGACACGAACACGGAGGAAAGCGTCAACGGCAAGGTTGTCCCTTCGCTGACGGGCCTCGACACCATCGGCGTGCTGGATGATCTCGTTCTGGGAGTATGCCAGGCTCTGGCGGGTGCCGTTGAACCAATGCTGGATAGGCATCTCGTCGTCCTTGATCTCGCATCGTGAAGACTTGTTGATTGTGAGCTGATGGAATCGTGGGCGCCAGTCAGGCATCTTCTGGTAAGCCTCTGTCAGATCGACGATGACATCACTCTCAACGAACTCAGGGTGTCGCATCTTCTCGTAGTCCTCGTTGTCAAGGATCTCCTCCTCAGGCTCGGTGCGATGAGAAGGAGGATTCCTTGTCAAAGTCCAAGCGCTGTACTGCTGGTGGCGATCATCCAAGTAGTTGATGAACTTGCGGCCCTGATCTTGCATTGAGCTGAGAAGCTGCTTGTAGTCGTGGCGGTATCGGATGGGGAAGGCCTCGAGGGAGTCAATTGATCGCTCTCCAATGAACGACTCGATCTCAAACTTGCGTCGGACAGCGCCAAAGGTGTTGCCGTCGTGATCGATGTAATAAGCGGAGATCTTGAACTTGGAGTTCTCGTCGATCTGCTGCTCATCTGCGAAGAAGTCCCAGCCAGAGGTGGGATAGGATGTCTCGGGCTCGGGGCTCCGGACCTTGTAGACACGCCAGATCTCGTGGTAACGGCCGCCCGTCTCGCCAGACGCAGGCATGTAGATGAGATCACCGACGCGGAAGAGGGACCAGAGATCGTCGAACTTGACGCGGTCGGCGGTAGAGCCCTCGAAGCGGTTGTAAAGAGGAAGCACTTCCTTGTCGACAAAGTCAACGTAGCATCGCATGTCGCGAAGCGCCTCGGGGCTGTCCATCAAGTTGTCGTAGTCTTCATCGGCGTCGGAGTCAACCGACTCGATGCTGGAAGCCTCAGATGTTTGAGAAGCGACATCATCACCATCTTCAGCAGCCTCCTCTTCGTCAACAACCTCTGCTTCAGTCTCTTCAGCGACATCGACAACCTCGGAGCTTTCGCTACCAATGTCCTCGAAGTCAGCCCACTTTTCCTCAAGAGTCGCGAGGATCTCTCGCATCTTGGGCTGGAAGTGGACCAGAGTCTTGAAAGGTCGCATGAATGTTCGGGGAGACGATCGCTTCTCGGTGTCGTTCATTAGAGCTGTCAAGTGGCCCAAGATGGGCTGAGACTGGATACGAATGCGCTGGATTTCTGAGTCGGAAGATGGTTGACTGTCCTTCTCGCGACGGGCCTTCTCATAGGCATCGGTCTTGCGATGAGGCGTCTCAATAACACCACCGCCAGGGTAATACATGTACTTCTGACGGAGACGAGCCATCTCCTCACGTCGACGAAGACCATGCTCACGACGGATCTGAGCCTGGGTACCAGTACCCGACATCAGAACGTCGATGGCATAATCAGGCTCATCGATGTCTTGGAATCTGTTCTTGAAGTTCTCAAAGTTGACCTTTCGGACTTCGGGAATCTTGGGGCGCCATTTGGCAGCAGTTCGGCGTCGGTCGGCGAGGATTCGCTCGCGTCGCTCTGCCTCTTGCTTGAGGGCCATGTATTCGAGATCATTCTCTTTGTGATTGCGTGTGTTGCGCGTGTTGTTTGTGGTGTTGCGACGGCCGCCACGCTTGGCCCTTGTTTGTGCGGTACGCGCCATTGTGAATGAAGGAAGGGAGAGATGATTGGGGTTGGTGTGAATGTAGGATGATGATGTTGAGGCCTGGAGATGATGGATGTGTCTTATAGCAAAATGCACATTGAAAAGGCCTCTGGCCTAATCAGGCAGCTCACACATGCCTGTATGCATTATCATCGCCGTGAGTTCGATACGAAGATTGATTGCCAAGATGCCTTGCCGGGCTGAGTCACTTCCCGTGCTGCGTTGCACAGAAACCCCCTGTACTCCCGTAGGACTACAGGCAGCAATGCCGCTGAGAGTTGTGGCGTAGCGCCCAAGCGTCGTCTGCGTGCCAGAAAAGAATTGGCTCGCCTGTACATATATTCGCCGTTCACCGTTGGGGTGTTTTTGTCATGCCCTGTCTCCGCTAAAGGGCCTCCCGCCAGCTCAGTCTCACCTCAGCGACCCCCCGCTAACGAGCCAATGGTTTCTTAGATGGCGTTTGAGGATTCACAGCTAGCAGATCCCTCAAGGCAGCAAGCGGGGTGGCTTGGAATACGGTGTATCGTGAATAGGATGGAGGAGCCAGGGAGCCTATCAGGCCGCCACATAATTGAACCTTCAATGGCTTATCGAATGTGGTAATCATGCAGTCATTGGTCATTGCAGGCCGGTTTCACCAGGCCCGAAGGAGAAATTTTGTTGTGACTGGAGGTGAAGTCCTACTTGGTCGAACGGCACTTCGGGTACCAGCCTGCCAGCCCCCTCGATCTTTTTCATGTGAGATCTCGGCAATTACCGATGGATACATAGCGCAGTGGTGGATTTTCCGCTTGAGGGTAGAGGTATCGGTGCATCCTCCATCTTGAAGAGTGATCGGCGCAGTATTGTAAGAAACCCTAGCCGGAATGAGGTCTCAATTCTAACGAGCCCAGGGCTGGCTGGAAGACTCTTACATATACACAAAATACTGTGGGATTTGTGGAATAGCACCAGGAAAGCTTTTAGAACTTTATATTTAATGTATCTTGTCGTGCGATCCAAGACCTTGTTCTAATTCGTGGTCGGAAAGTTACTCAAGCGACCACCATCGACGACTATAACTGTGCCATTACAATATCCACCCGCTCGAGATGCAAGATATAGGAAGGTTCCCGACATATCCTTCTCGTCTCCCATTCTTCGAAGTGGTGCCATAGATGTTGGTACGGCCCCAGGCTGTCCCGACTCATCGGTATACATCTTGACGATAGGCTCTGACATTTCGCTGGGGAATACTGTAAAACGTTAGAATACCACTTTTCAATTGACTTATGAAGAGACTCACATCCAGGAGCGATGCAGTTGGCTCTGATATTCCACTGGGGAAGGGCAACGGCCAGCTGCTTGGCTGCTAGAACAGCTCCAGCCTTGGACTGTCCGTATGCCCATCCGCCGGGGGCTTTCTTGTTGAATGCGGCGATTGAGCTGGTAACAATTACTTGTGAAGTCTGCTCGATGTTTCCCTTCTCATTGCCCTTCTTCAGAAGCGGGAGAAAGGCCATGCTGGTGAACCAAACCGACGCGGTATTGATGGCGAACGTGTTGACATAGTCACCGAAATCAGTGTCAAAGTTGGACTTGGCCCATTCTTCCAAGGTTGTTTCGGGAGTGATTGGCTTGACTTGGGGTCCTCCGATACCAGAGTTGCACACCAACAGGTTGACGTAACCAATGTCCTTCTCAATCTGAGAGACCATGTTCTGCAGATCTGACTTGGAGGTGACGTCGCACTGAACCCCAACGACCTTGTCGCCCAATGAGCTGGCGACTTCGTCCAGTTTTTCCTTCCTTCTGCCAGCGATGTAGACCTTTGCGGCACCGTTTTGGAGCAACGCCTTGACGAACATGAGGCCGATGCCTGTAATCCATACGATCAGTTGTGATCCGTGCTTTGGGGGCCTCACTAACCTGAACCTCCGCCTGTCACGACCGCGACAAGGCCATTGAGGCTGAAGAGTGAGCCGGCGCTGAGTTGTTCTGAAGGCATGACCGGTATGTGATTCGAGAATGGTTTCTGTAGAGAGTTGAGTCGTTAGTCGTGTATCTCGAAAGTTGAGGCAATTCATTGATCCCCGAGCCCCGCTTACGCAGTCAAGGAGTCATATCGTCGTTATCAATGCAACCCCGCTCTCGTGTCGACCAGCAGCACCTACAGTTTTTTACTATCCTTGCCGCACGCAATTTTCTGCTCTCATTAAATATTTTTTAATCACAGCCTCTGATTTGAATTTATATGAACATTCCTATGGAGTTGGACCTCCGCGCAGGCTAGAATGGCAGCCATAGCCTCGGTTCGGCTCGGCCGAGAACTCCACTAGATAGATCTCTTGCACTCCATTCCGAGCCTCGAAATTTCTACCGTCTGAAACGTATACTGGAAAGGGAAGCATAGGCTACTCAAAATAGGGTACCGAGAAAGGCTAGATATGACTCATGCAAACAAATATCAGCAACAGAAGTTTGGCGTGTTTTGCTGGCAGCAACTGACTACGGACTACGCGGAAGCTGCGGAACGACAAGACCTCCCGGTATCTTAGCTATCAAAAGCTTAAATCAACACGTGTAACTGATAGCTGATAATCTATTTGCTATGTTCTGATATTAGTGGCATGATGGCATCCAAAATCATACGGTTGTTATAAGCGAAAGCACTAGGCAAGTCAGAAAAGTCTGAATAACGATGAATCGCAGCTGGGCGTACATAATACGACGATTTATAAATGCCAAAGGGCAAGCCAACATGCATTCTTACCATCAATCAACTCAATTCTGAACATATCTTTCCTTTCACTGCAGAGTTTCCAATAGACTCGAAGCAAACATACCTACCAATGGCTGAATCCGCACACGGACGCCTTCTCACTGATGACCAGAGCTTGCAAAAGCTCGGGTTAGACAGATCTCAACCTGTGAGCTGGGAGGACGGCCTACGCAGTCCCGGCGTCGAAAGCGGGGAGTGGGAGTGGTGGTACGCCGACGCACATCTTCAAGATGGATGGTTCCTCCAGGTGGCCTTCTTCTATACAACAGAAGACGGTTCCAAGACGGGACTTATTGATCTGAACATTGCCAAGGATGGCTAGAAGCTATGTGACTTGCATAAGCGTATTGGAAATCTCCCTTCCGAAATTGTTGTGGCAAAAGATCACTGTGATCTCCAGTATCGTAAGAATTACTTCCGCAGTGTCAATGGTCTCAGCGAGTATCACATTTTTGTCGACCCTGATGAGATGGAAGGATTCGGTTTCGACGTGGTGATCAAGAGAACTACTCCATCGTATCGACCGGGTTCAGGCCGATGGGACATGGAGGGTCGTCACTTCTCATGGTTTGTAGCTGTCCCTGGTGGCCAACTGACCGGAGAGGTCACTATCAACGGCAAAAGGACAAAGGTTGAAGGCAATGCGTACCATGATCACAACTGGGGCAACGTCCCGATGGAGACGATCCTGGATAACTGGCTCTGGGGACGCGCTGATGTTGGGGGGCTCTCTATAGTGTCCGCATCAGTGCGGTTCCGCCAAGATTGTGGGGGCCGAGAAGTACCTCTACTCTTCGTCGTCCGTGGGAACGAGATCCTGGTGGACGTGAGCGACGATCAACTTGTGTGCTTGGAGGGATTCAAGATAGCACAGCCAGACACAGGCAAGCTGACCAGCTCTGACTGTATCTACCTTGTCAAATCAACAGGTGACAACCTTGCGCAGGTTCGCTTTGATGGGCAGCAGAAGGTGATTGCGTCTTTCCCATACCCGACTACGAGTCAGGAGTGGGAGACTTGGTATACACGCTATGCTGGGATGGTAACGATCAATATCACAGATGGAGACAAGCAGGTTTATGTCTCTGATCATGGCAGCTTGGAGGTTATGGACTTCTTTGGACGAAAGAAGGTATAAAGGGGACCATGCGCAAAAACCATCGTTTCATCCTTATCCCAACTCAGTGCTGTTGGTTTACTGCGTTATAGATCTAGACATAGCTTGGAATTAGGAATAACACGTCTCATCTCTTATATCTAACTGTTGGTTTTCATCGCAAGAGGTTCAAAATGAAAGCTTATGGCATGACCATTTCGTTTTGACTTTCGATTTCCTGGTACAACTCGTCTACATGCTGGCCAGACCAGTATATGCATAAGCAACTCCTACTTACACACTTAAGCTCTCCATGGGCACGGCTATATTTGAAGCTTACAGAACTGCGAATTTATTCGCCCAGACTAACAGTCATAGCCACGGCTTGGCTCGGCTCGGCTCGGCCGAGAACCGGCGGTCAATTTCGATTCCGAGACTTGATAACGTCGGATCTCCAATCTCTTCGGACACCAGAGAAATGGTTCATTAAAGGAAGCAGAAGACACGAGATATTCATAGACGAGAAATATAGTGAACAGTACAGTATCTGAGGCTGCGGCGTGGCACAGGCCAGGCCAAGCCACCTAAGATTGAGGCTGGTTGCACAATCACAAATCTGCCTTAGCTGAGGCCTAGGCAGACACGATCACTACCTATTTATGAAATAAATATGACGTGGATGAGAGAACTTCACATCTCTACACATGTAAATAGCCATTAGAGAGATACCCATTCAATTACCTGCCCATTCCGTCGTGAATCCCAACTCTTCCTTCACGACCAAGGTCACCAATTCGACGCAATGTCACAGAATCAGAAATCGGGGCATGCAGTACCGTTACAACAGCTAAGCGAAAGAAATGAACAGAGATCGGAAGCCGACGTGCTGGCCATGATCGAGAGAATCCGGAACAGATCAGGCGAAGATATCGCTGCCAACTCAGAGAGGCTTGCTGCCGAAGCAAGGCGGATTTATGAAGAACAAATGCGCATTCGGTCACAAAAGCAAAGAGAGCAGATGATCTTCATTGCGAAACTGGCTCTGCCCGTCGCTTTCATTGTTGGGGCATGGTACTGGCTCTGGTAGATGAGTTTCGGATTCGAGGCTTTGTGGAACCTTCAATTCCGTCATCTACTCAAATCTCACTTTAAAAAACTGAGGCGGTGGACACGAGAGGATCGTGAGCCTCGGCTGGCAGCGAAAATGGATCATAAGGGAGCCCAAATGTTAGTTGCGCTGATCACGCCATCTCGACCCCGCCCAAGCTCAAATGAGGTCATTTTGTCTCTTATCAACTTATTTATTGCCTCAAGAAAATCTTTGCAAACTTCAGGAGCAGACCCAAGACCACCCGTGATTATACCAATCAATACGAAGCATCATGAGTGCACAGAACTCAGCGGCGCAAGGGATCCAAGCCCAGCAGCCAGCAGACGCTAAAATATCGCCCAAAGTCCTGCTTATCGCCATGGTAGGTACAACTCAGTTGTGGTGATAACATCGAACTAATGGCGACAAGTTCTACGAGGAATCAAGGAATTGGCTTTCTCCTGAGAGTACCCTTCAGTTCTCTCGTAAAGTGCGCGTTCCGGGCTTGGCTAGGGGCTACGAAGATATCCATGTCACAGAGAATGGCGAAGTCGCACTTCTGGTAGTCGGAACTGCCCGTAAGAATCCACCCCCCTTCAAATGCCTTTCTCTGACCCAAAGTAGTTATCAACGCATCTTTATCGATCAGTGCTCTCCTGACATCGCCACTCTTCGACCTCACAAAGTCATACTTTGTCCTGACTGGTATTGCAGGCGTTAATCCCAAGCGAGCTACTATTGGATCGGTTGCCTTTGCCAAATTCGCCATTCAGGTTGACACACAGCTTGAGTTTGATGCGAGAGAAGTCCCCGAGGAATGGGGGTCCGGGTTTGTTCCTATGGGAGCAGACAGGCCGGACCAGTTTCCCGGTATCGTGCATGGCTCTGAAGTATTCGAGCTTAATGCAAATTTGAGAGACTATGCTCTTTCCGTAGCTAAGACTGTGGAACTTACAGACTCACCAAAGGCCGCTGAGAATCGAGCTTTGTGGAAGAACTCTCCCGGTGGAGTTTTTGACGCAGCGGCTCAGCATCCAGCTGTTCTTGAAGGAGATGTTCTGTCTTCCAATACATTCTGGCATGGCCATAGAATCTCTGAGGCTATGGAAAAAGTTGCCAGAGTCTATACTTCAGGACAGGGAGAGTACACAATGACAGCTCAGGAGGATAATGCCCTTCTGGCTGGTCTCTTGAATGCAGCACTTCAAGGGAAGGTTGACTTTTCCCGAATCCTTCTGATTCGATCTGCTTCCAACTTCGACAGAGGACACGAGGATAAGCCCCATCAACTGCCTTTCGTTATGGACAAAGGTGGTCTGGGGCCATCTACTCGCAACCTCTATCTTACTGCTCTCAGGGTAATTGAGGGGATCTTGGAGGAGTGGTCCACCAGATTCGAGGCTGGTATCCCTGCTCACGGTTATATCGGTGATATCTTTGGCTCACTTGGTGGAACACCTGGCTTTGGAGATAAGCACAATGTTGAGCAAATAAGATCTCACTAAATATGTCGATGGGCTCGCTTTTCATCTTCCATAGATTTCAATATAACAGCATAGACTTGAGATAGCCACCTGGCGCTAGAAGACGAATAGATATTTAAAATGGAGATATAAATGAGTATCCCGTCACATGTCTATCATACTTGTTTGAGCGGTCTACTATTACTTGCGCCTAGCAAATTCAATCAAGAATTTAGATATCTCGAAGCAAGCAAGATTTCAGTCCATCTATAACGCTTCGTGGGATGGTTTAGGGCAACGTCCCAGAGGCCTCTATGGCAGCGGAAAACTGAGCGTTCGAATAGAAACAGGCGCAGGATCTATTGAGAAAGCCGTTATACACAGTTTTGCTACAGTCCTTTACCCCACTCATTCATCAATAAGAAATCAATACTTTGCCAGTCCTTGGAACCGAATCATAAGCTTCTGATATATCTGTTTAAGAGAGCTTAGCAAGAAAGAAAATTCAAGACCTCGATCCTAAGTGACAAAAAGACTTAGGTAAGTTGGTATAAGTTTAGGATAAATTTAGGACAAATTTAGGATACATTCAGGGTACCTTTTGTCGAGTTCGGAATCGCACTCAACGGACCAAATTTGCGAGAGGTTGTACGTTTTTAGGACTCGAGGCTAATCACTCCGTCCCATTATGTGTCAGTAACAGCTGTCATATTACTAAGCACTCAAACATAGATCTCCGCGCTCCAGGCTTATTTATTTATCCATATTATGACCTGCTGATGGCAGTATAAAGATCGACCAGGTCTACTTACTGCTTGGGCTTAGAAAATCTGACTTAACAATTATCCAATCCCTGCAACCACATCCGCTTTATCCTATTTCTCTATGTCTCGCATGGTGGCAACATGATGTACCCTCTCTCCAGTAACCAGTCAGCTCCTTCCTATTGTCAGTAGAGCTGCTGCTTCTACTGCCTTTGTCAGAAACCTCTCACCTCCAGCCATGAGGGGTCCGGTGATCGGAGCCAGGTCCTTTTCATCGAACACTAGGTCCAACAGTCGAGTCAGTCATTCTCGTCTTGCTTCAGCACTGGCCGTGTCCACAGGCCTTGCGTTCAGTTATTACCTTTACCAACGAGGCTCCCAGCCAGTGAAGTTGGGCCTAGTGCCAGAAAAGCCAAAATGTTCTCAATGGGTTGACGAGAAGCCAGAGGTGATCCATGAGAAACCAGTTGGATGTTGTGAAGACGAACAAGTCACTACATATCAGGAGAAACCTCTTTCATGCTGCATCGATGATGAGCTAAGTTACATCACTGACTCAGGTTCGGGTATAGCTGACCATCCCAGGCATCTGTAGCCATGGCGCCTGCTATTGGAGATCACAAGCACAAGATATTCGAGACAGTTGACGACGAAACATTACTGATCTCGAAACTCCCTGAAGAAGACGCTACCCTCACGACTGCACCAAATGTCCCTCCATCTATCACAAGAGACCATCTAGCTCTTGTCAGAGTTCCACTGGTTACTACAACGAAGTTAGCACAGTTGACCAGCCAGTATAAGTACAAACAGTGGACCTTCAACGGCACTGTCCCTGGCCCCTTCATTCGGGCCAAAGTCGGAGACGTCGTGGAGTTGAGCTTCACAAACAAAGACTCTGCAGGTAATCCTCACAATATCAACTGCCACTGTCCTGGTGGTGGTGCCGCTGTTACTACCGCTGAAGAGGGCGAAACCAAGGTCGGTCGCTTCAAGCTCCTTTACCCTGGTCTCTATGTATATCGTTGTGCCGCCGCGCCTGTTCTGGTTCATATTGCCAACGGCATGTGCGGCCTCATGTACGTGCAGCCAGAAGGTAATGACCTGCCATCCGTGGACAAATAGTATTACGTTATGCAGAGCGAGTTTTACCATGAACCACCAGAGGTTGACGATGACGGCCGCCGGTCCGAAATAGTCGAGTTTTCATACCCCAACGGTCTTCGTGAACCTCAAGTCGTTGCCTTCAACGGCAGTGAGTCTGCCTTAACAAGAGATCATCCTCTAAAGGCTCATGTCGGTGACGATGTGGATCTTATCGTTTAGTGACTTCTGCCTCGTGATTTTCCCAGCCAGAGGCTTTGTTGACGTGAGGGAATGGTTCATCGGGAACTCCCTTATCCAAGAACCTGCACAAAGGTTCCCATCCATTCTCTACAGTCCATTCGAGGAGTTTTTCTTTCCGAACGAGGCCACGGATCATGCTGTAGTGCTCTGTGTTTTGGTCAGACGTGGTGTTTGGCTGGCTAAGCTGGGTAAATGCGATGTTTCCGGCAACGCCTTGGCATCATTGTATGAATGGTAGGTACATATCCATGCTCTTCGTTGAGCAGCTGGAACCTCTTTGAATGGGTCATTCTAGTCTCTGTCTTCCCACTGAGCCTGCAAGTCTCGTTGCAAACTCAATGTTGGCCAGGCATCTTCTCGGTCCACCTTCCTCAAGACATTTATCGCCGCGTCTCGTTCCGTGTGGTCAGTAATCCATGACCCGACTATTATGAACGTGATTAGTGCTCGATTCATATCTCAGCCTGCATTCTCTTACACAGCGAAAGGGCCAGGCACGTCATTCCTCTGGCAGGTGGTACTGGACTTGAAGAGGCGAGACCACACAGTAATCTCAAGAAATGTAGTATTTTTATCTAAAGGCAATCAGTCGTAGAACTATAGCCGTGAAGCCAGTAGACTGACTCTGATTTCCTTCTGGCATTCTAGGTATTGAGTACCAATTTTCGGCATGCGGGGATCGTGAACAAGCATCATGAGCATGGCGAAATAGTAGTGGCTCAAGCCGAATACTACACATGGTTAGAGACAGTGAAGCTACTGATGCACGCCTGGGGAGATTGACCACAGCTATCCAATAGCACACAAACGATAGGAAACGAAACTCCTTGAGATGGGTCACGCTCTTGGTAAAAGACTGGCGTAAAAGTTTGTGGTTTCTGACGGTCCCAATCCTCCAAGCGAGCTTCGAGGGCTTTATATTGCTCGATTGACGATCCTTCGTGTCCAAAACAGTATTCAACGACCTCAGCCTCAAGACAGAGTACTCGCTTAGCCCAAGTTGTTTCATCTGCGGGCGAGGCACCGCGATCGATTCCCAGTCGGTTAACATTAGTTCTGGGTACCCTCTGGTTAATGACAGCGTTGAAAATATCCTGACGCAAGTGAATCCATAGTGCTGCCCGTCGGAACCCCTCCCAAGGCAGATCTTGTTTGAAAGATTCAGCGACCGATGCGTAACCTCCCAACAAATGTCTTGCGTCATCTCTCCCGTGGATAGGTGCTTTAAAATTTAAGCAATGGTCATCCATAGTACCAGTTACTTACCACTGAGCTCCTCATACCATCGGAGGATAGTAGAGCATGCTAAAAATGCACCGTCTGTAATGCTTTCACTGTCATTGAGCATGGGCAGCAACAAACTGATGCATTTACCGTGATATTCTTCTCCATATCTCGCATAGTCCTGAGCGATGTCAGGGTCGTCCAAGAACCGACTCTTGTGGCTGCTGGAGACGGCGAGTAATGAGTAGAGAAGGAGAGGACATCTCGGGGCTCGTCGAAGAGCTTCGTTGGTAAAATCTGGATCTGTCACTTCGAACTACATAACCACGATTAAAGATGAAAAGAGGCTTGAAGGGGCTAACTTGGGGGTCTTACCCACGGTTTCGCTATGACTGTCTTGAAGTGGAGTAAGAGCTCCGCTGCGCGGTAGTCAATGGCTTGTACGATCGGACGATCAACATAGAGGGAACCGGGCTTCACTCTGAAAGGCGGTGTAGTGCAGTCTCCACTGGGCAGGGTACCATCAGTGTCGCTACAAAGAAGTTCGTTGATGCTAAGTGGGTTATTGCTCGGACTCGGGTAAGTTTGGTCATTGTCGATCGAGTTTGGCAAAGATGCTTGCTCTTGGATCAGTCCCAAAGCTCGTGAAACTCCTGATGAAGTGGACACATGATACAAGTCAATGTCTGAGGGTGAGGATATCTCTACAGTATCAGAGTTCTTCTCCGCAGTTGGCAACGTTGCACCTCGATCTCGACGACTTTGATCTCTTCTTTTGGAGGTCTTGGGGGTCTTGGACCTGATGCCTGGGCGAAATAAGAAGAATGATCCGGCTTTGCATTCTCTCTTAGACTTGGTGCAGTTCGAGCAGGGTATGCTAGTCGAGTCGCCTATGGGAAACAGTATTAGAAGGGTTACACTATATTCCCCTAACATTAAGCCTATGCTCACATTTCAGGTGACGATCTTGACATGTTTGGCTGTCACTTACGTCAGCCCAACACAAACCCCAGGAACGCTCGGAGATGGGATGCAGTGTACCAGGCTGTGTACTGTGATCTTCTACCCATGCTACCGCTTCGATTCCTTACGGAACTTGGAGTAACAAGAGAAACGCGTTATTGTGAGAAGAAGTGGGAAAATATGATCGAGAACTAAGTATCCCATTAAGGAAAATCTGGTCGAGGCGACTTTTATGTGGCTGCCTACCTACAGTGCTCACTCCACGCTAAAGGGCGGGGTGCAGCACTCCATGCTAAATTGCCTCTTTGGGTGTTTCTGTCCGAGCTTCTTTGGCAGTTGGGCCGATGCTGCAGCTTCACTACGCCGCAAAGTATAATTTGACAACATCAGAGAGTGATATCATACTCCATTCTCAAATAGGTAATTTTGATCGAATGTCGGCGACTGGTTAACCATCAGCCACACTCTGATGGAATTGTAGGCTAGAACTTCACACGAGTAATTCTGTCCGAAACGTGCTCTCATACGTCTATAAGTATCGAGGATAATCTATTGCAAAAATTGTATCAGGTCCATTCCAATGCCTAATGATCTCTCGATATGTTCTCGTTACCAATAAGCGCGGCAGGGCTGTTCCTTATCCCTCTAGCTTCAGGAGCGTTCCTCGTCTTGAAGCCTCTTCTTCACTATCTTCTTGATCCTCTCGACTTGAGAAAGTATCCGGCCCCAAGCTTCCTTGCAGCAACGACCCATTTCTGGATCCTAAAAGAGACATGGCTCCAGCGGCGGTCCAGAAGCATTCATCGTCAGCATGAAAGACTTGGTGATGTCATCCGAATTGCGCCTAGTCTGCTCATCTTCAACATCCCGGAAGCCGTGCCCGACATATATGGCCATGCTGCAGCTCGAAAGGTTGTGAAGGATACGTTCTATGACAATATCGCTGGCGAAGAGCGCGACATTGTCAACGTCATTGACCATGGTGATCATTCTCGACGGAGAAAATATCTTTCCAACTCATTCGCTCTAAAAACAGTTACGGACATGGAGCCTGTCATTAGACACAATCTCCAGAGCTTGATTGATTACTTAGATGAATTTACAAACCATAGAACTACGAGTCAGACGTTGGATATTCGACGATGGTGAGTAACTTTTCCGATCAGGTTAAACACCACTGAACAGATAAAGGTTCAACTACTTCACTTTCGACGTCATTGGGGACATGGCTTTTGGCCTCCCTATGGGCTTCCTAGCAGGAAGATGCGACACCACAAGAGTGAAGTCTCCTGCAGGGCATGAATATTGTATCTCTAGTACTATTGATGCACTACATCGAGGGACAAGATTGTCCACGACTTTAGCTCAGCTATCTGGCAGTCGATGCGTCAAAATCATCAAACGACTCTGCAGTTCCACAAACTGGTTGAAACATTTAACTGGAGCTCAGGGTATAAATGATTTCGATAATGTCTGCATCAGCCAGCTAAATAGGGTAAGCATCATAAAAGCTGTGATATTCACAAATCAACTGACACTCTATTTAGAGATTGGACAACGGCTCACCAGATCGTCCTCAACCAGACTTCATGAACAAGATTCTGGAGGACCGCGAGGGAGTAACTCGAGGGCTTTCGTTTGAAAGACTTTTAGCTGAGTCCATCGTCTTCATGAATGCTGGTAGTGAAACTACTGCTGCCGCTCTTTCAAGTACTCTATACTTTTTGCTCTCGAATCCAAAATGCTTGGAGAAGCTACGAGCTGAGATCGACACCAGACTAGAGCCCAATCATGACGGGATTGTCTCATACGATTCTACTAGAGACCTTCCGTATTTGAGAGCATGTATTGACGAGTCATTGAGACTTCGACCCCCAATTGCCTACGCTCTTCAACGTCTCGTGGTCTCTCCCCAAGGCGCAATTATTGCGGGCCATCACATCAAACAAGGGACGACTGTCGCAGTTTCACCATGGACCATCCACCGGAACAGGAAACTGTATAAGAACCCCGATGAATTCGATCCGGAGCGATGGTTTGACCCAGAGCAATTGTCCAATCTCAGAAGGTACTACATCGTGTTCAGCCAGGGACCGCGTCAATGCCTTGGCAGGCACATTGCGATTGTTGAACTGCAGATATTGATTTCAACCCTGGTACGGAGATACGACATGTACTTGGCGGACCAAGAGATGGACTTCGTCATCTTTGATCGATTCAACTCGAACCCTGGACCCCTTCCTGTCAGGGTGGAGCGGCGGGTAGTTGTGGACTAGCCAGGTTTGGGTATTGGGTATTGAGATGGGAGAGATGCATGCATGGCTGGCTGCAGGAGAAAAAGAGGCATCCAATGTATCTGTACTGTCTTTATAGGATGTCTGTAGTCTGTAGATAGACTCAATCGTGAGACTGGAAATCCCCTCGCTGACCAGATGAGATCGGCATCGACGCTATCCTGATCGGTTTCGTACTATCTTGAGTCACACTTCACTAGTAGGTCAAAGCGGTGAATGCCAAGTTGCGCCAACGACTCCCGGTCCGACGATCTCTCTCGTATCAAGTCCTCACATATACCCGATTTAAGAAGCTCGCTAGAAGCCAAGACCATAGTCATGCTTATCTGACACTCCAATTAAAGCCCCCATTGCCAACACTTTATTTGCACCTCCGTGGTCGACATCGCACTAGTCGTCAATACCGAGATACTGAAGGGGTTTCAGGCCTTGATTCGCGGAATCGGCGATACCCCTGTCTGCTAGCTGAGCGCTAAGCCAGGTATCTCGCATGCATAAACTAAGCATACTCTCTAGTGCAAACATAAGAACCTTGGGATATTCCCGTATGGGTAATGTGTCCGAATCACGCGAGCTCATTAGAAAGAGGATTGGGTCCAGGGGTATCAGGGTCACACGAGGCCTCTACTGCCGATCAACTCAGCGCTTTATCGCTTTCATCCCATCATATTGCGCTATATCCCCCCTTTGCCGGATCGACTCTATGGTTTTCCCTAACAAGAGGGTTCATCCCGCCCAAGGAAGTCGGCGCACCTTTCCCTTTGCGAGGAGCGGCCCCGAACGAGATAGCGGTCATGGCAGAGCAAATGGCGGGGGAGGCCGATGTTCGCTAGGAGAAAAGGTACGGGAAGGATTAAAGCAGGTCCATGCATTTGAGGTGATAAGGAATTGATGACAGCATATAACCCCGCGGCTGCACCTGAACCCCAGCATTGGCAGCCTTCATGCCCTGGCATACCGTTGGACCCTTAAATACAAACATCTTTGCAACGTCTATGAGTTATTTTCGTCTCCATGACTCGTTCTGAACAGGAATGATATCTCGAGAGTTAGATTTATGGACCTTGATACCCAACTCCAATCATCAGCGACATAATCAAGGAGCAGCATAGTCTTGCAAGGTAGCTAGCCAAGAGATTTAGAGGCTAACTCCGCTACAAGTCTGTCTTGGCAGTGGCACTTTTGCTCGATCCTATTCATCCACTATCACTTTCCTTACTTGGACACCTCGGCCGCCGTGACGGTTTAGGAAGCTGAATTGTCTCTATCCAAACTCAACGCTATCACGCAAGACTTGGTGTTGATGATATGGATGATTGGATCTAATTGTATTATCAATCAGCTAAGCGTGTATTCATGCTGATCTGTGTATAAATACACTTGACGATCACCACGATAATCACTTTTACTATCCTCATCCTCACAACCTCATCTCCTCTTGTATCTCTCTGTTCACCATGACTAGCTTCCGCCGCCTCGCTCTGGCTCTTGGAGCTCTGCTCCCCGCAGTCCTTGCTGCCCCTGCCGATATCCTCTCCAAGCGACAGGCTGTTCCCGACAAGTACATCATCACCCTCAAGCCTGATGCCTCCGACTCCTCTGTTGCAGCTCACTTGAACTGGGTTGGCGATGTCCACCGCCGCAGCCTCAACAAGCGTGACACTTCTGGTGTTGAGAAGACTTTCAACATCAGCAGCTGGAGCGCTTACTCTGGCGAGTTCGACAAGTCCACCATTGCTGAGATCAAGAAGAGCCCTGAGGTTTGTTTAAACATTTGTTCTTAGTCATTCAATCGCTAACATGCTATAGGTTGCCTTCGTTGAGCCTGACTACACTATGTACCTCAGCTACGAGGAGTCTGAGCCCGAGCTTGCTGACCGGGCTCTGACCACCCAGTCTGGTGCCCCATGGGGTCTCGGTACAATTTCTCACCGAACCTCCGGTTCTACCAGCTACATCTACGACACCACTGCCGGCCAAGGATCTTACGCCTACGTCGTTGACAGCGGTGTCCAGGTCAGCCACACCAACTTCGGTGGCCGTGCTACTCTTGGTTACAACGCTGTTGGTGGTGCTCACGAGGATACCCTCGGTCACGGTACTCACGTCGCCGGTACTATCGCTGGTTCTACCTACGGTGTCGCCAAGCGGGTAAGTCAAATATCATACAATATTACCATTCAAAAACTAACCAGATTTCCAGGCCAACATCATCTCTGTCAAGGTCTTCGCTGGCCGTGAGGGATCTACCTCCACCATCCTTGCTGGTTTCAACTGGGCTGTTAACGACATCACCTCCAAGAGCCGTGCTGGACGCTCTGTCATCAACCTGTCTCTCGGCGGTCCCGCTTCTCAAACTTGGACCTCTGCCATCAACGCTGCCTACAACTCTGGTGTCCTCTCTGTTGTTGCTGCCGGTAACGGTGACGACGCCGGCCGACCTCTTCCCGTCTCTGGCCAGTCTCCTGCCAACGCTCCCAACGCTCTGACTGTTGCTGCCATCGACTCCAGCTGGCGCCCTGCTTCTTTCACCAACTACGGTGCTGGTGTCGACGTCTTTGGCCCTGGTGTCAACATCCTTTCCACCTGGATCGGCTCCAACTCTGCTACCAACACCATCAGCGGCACCTCCATGGCCTGCCCTCACGTTGCCGGTCTTGCTCTGTACCTCCAGGTTCTTGAGGGTCTCTCCACCCCTGCCTCCGTTACCAACCGTATCAAGTCTCTTGCCACTACTGGCAGAATCACTGGTACTCTTAGCGGCTCTCCTAACAGTGTTGCCTACAACGGTAACGGTGCTTAGATGAGACGGAATTATACTGGGTAATATGGATAGAATATATCACTAGTGTAAAATAAATACTACCGTTATCTTGAACTTAATCTTGGGAGACCCCCTTGCATTTGCATCTAGTTTGACCCAGGGTTGTCATTATGGAATCACTATCAATTGAGGGAGATTCAGAAAAAGAAAGTTGTCAATTTGTGAGTTGAGGCTCATACTACTGATACATAGGGGGCTTAGAGGTTTAGGAAATAGGTTTAGCGACCACCCACAGCAGGAAGGCCAGGGGCGCCGACAGGAGGGCAGGTGTGGAGAGTATAACACTCGTCGGTCTTGCCAATAACACATCGCTTGCCATCGAAGATAGTGCCCTCGCCACACTCGGGCACCTTGGTGGAGATGCAAAGACCACCACTGGGAGTAAGACCTCGAGGGCAACGGGGGGGTTCGACAGAGACACACTTGCCACCCTTTCTGATGGTACCACTAGCGCACTGAGGAGGTGTTACCGAGACACAGACATCATCTCTGAGCTCAGTTCCAGAAGGGCAACGGGGCTTTTGAGATGAGTCACAAGTCTCGGTCTCAGAGTTGTACTTCATACCGGGAGCACAGCCAGGGTTCTTCTCAGAAGTACACTTGCTTCCGTTCCAGCTGGTGCCAGGTTCACAACGGGGAGGCTCCTTGGATACACAGCTAGTACCGTCGAAAACAAGACCAGGTCGGCATTGAGGATCAGAGTGATCGACACAAGCACGGCCATCGAAAGACTTTCCAGGGTCACAGATAGGTCGCTCCTTTGAAACACAGTTGGTACCATCGAATTGCATGTTGTTGGGGCAAGCGGGGACATCCTTCTCGGAGACACAGGTGGCACCGTTGAAGATGTAGCCAGGCCTGCAGATAGGACGATCGTTTGAGACGCAGTTGATTCCATTGAAAGAACTTCCGGTAGGGCACTCTGGGGTAATGGAAGAAGTGCAGTCGTCATCGTGGTGGTTGGTGCCACGCTCACAAACAGGAAGATCGGGATACTTGCAGTATCGTCCAACAACTGTGGATCCACGGGGACACTGAGGACGCTCCTCTGAGATACAGTAATCGCCAGTCAGGGTGTGGCCAGGCTCACAAACGGGAGGGGTGCTAGAGATACAATTCTTGCCGCTGAGGACACTTCCGGGGGGGCAAACCGCGCGATCCTCGAGAACACAGTTCTCTCCGTTGAAAACGGCACCGGGGCGGCAACGGGGGCTCTCAGAGATGATGCATCGTCCGTTGGTGTACTGTCCAGCACGGCACTGAGGAACAGACTGAACGATACAAGTCTTTCCATTCCACTTCCCGCCGGTAGGGCAGCTGGGCTCTTCAGTGGGACTAACCCAGCAGCGGCCCTTGTCATAGTGAGTGCCAGGAGGACAGTCATCCTCATCGTCAACTGACTTGAAGCAGGTGTCTCCATTGAAGTCAAAGTTCTTGTAGCAGCAGGCCGACTTTCCACTGGTCTTGTCGGAGACGATGTAAGTGCCGCCAGGGCAAGAAGCCTTGCTTTCGGAGACGCAAACTCTCCCTTCGAGATTGAATCCAGGAGGGCAAGACGGCTTGTCTTCACAGACCTTGCCATTGAAGAATCCCGGCTCACAAGATGGGGGCTTCTCGGAGATACAAGCCGTTCCATCAAAGCTGGATCCAGGAGGACATCTCGGCTTTGACTCATGAGTACATACTCCCTTGTTGATGACATAGCCGGGAGGGCAAGAAGGAGGGGCTTCGCCAACACAATTGCCGTCGGTGAGTTTACTGCCGGGAGGGCAAGACGGCGGCTTCGAATCAACACAGCTACCATCCTCGTACTTGAAAGGGGCAGGGCACTGAGGCTTGCTGCTTGAAGTACAAAGACGGTTCTTGAGAGTGAATCCTGGGGGGCACCCAGCTTCAGAAAGGGAGACACAGTTGCCGTCCTGGTATTTGAATCCAGGGTTACAACGTGGCTCGGCCTCAGACTCGCAGGACTCGCCGTTGAATCGGCTACCAGGAGGACAGCTAGGTGCGGTACCGATACAGTTGCGGCCATTGTAGATCAGACCATCAGGACACTTGGGTGGCTTCTCGCTGATGCAAGTGTTTCCCTCAAGACGAGTACCCTCAGGGCAGACAGACGAGTGGGGGAAGACACAGCCAGTGCCATCGTTGACAGTTCCAATGGGACAGCAACGGCTATTGCCAGAAACATCTTGGATAGGCACAATCTGGCTCAGATCGATGGACCGAGCTGGACGAGTGCTTGGGATGTCAAGCTGGGGAGGCGGGCCAGAGCCGTTGCTGAGCACCGAAGGCAGTCCAGCCTGCTGAACCATAAGACGAGCATCGAACGGAACGTCCTTTGCCGTGCTGGTCAGCGCAAAGCTGGAGAGCACGATGATAGTCTTCCAGGATTCATGCATGGTTGGGAAAGGGGAAATAGAAAGGTGAAGAAGGATGGGGAGATGAGGAGTGATCACGAACCTGGAGTGCGAATGAAGTCCTCTTTTATCTACAAATTTTCCCTTCCGATTGTTACTTCCAGTCTGTACTTAGATCCGTCATCGACTCTCTTAGTTTGTTAACGGCATGATACCTTGGCAGTCGTATGTCCCGTCCCAGCAGCGCCATGGCTGAACATCTTTGGCGTTTGCGAACGGCCGTCAATTCTCGGATGTCGCTAATCCGACCGAAATTTGTTGTTTTAATTTCCTATTGGAGTTTGATTTAGATGGGGACTTTCGTCTCACTTGTGCCGGTCGGTGGCTGGCGTGATCTACAACAGTCCCTTCCGAGCAGGGATTATCTCTCAATTGCATTCTTAAGATGCGGGGATGAAACTATCGTAAACTGGCTTTGAGCTTTGATATCCCCATGTACCTTCTATCATTGCAAAGCTTGGTCCCACTAGAATGTCAATGGGAGCTAAATCTCAGCAAAGGGGTACTACTTGGGAGATAGCGAAAGGATTGGGAGGATATTCGCAAGTGAGTAAGTACTTCGATAAGTCTAGCAAATCTTAGGACAAGACTCAGTAAACTGGTAGCTTACCCAGTCTCCCTTGCTCAGTGGTCTCAGCCATTCTGATACCCTAAGGATTGCCTTGGTGGCTCCCTTCTCGTCGATAATCTATTGGCTGCGTCTCTTCTTCTAGGTCACGAAATTTCGAGCCCTTTCTTTCCGAAGCAAATGTTCTGGCGCTACCAATGCTGTCCCGATATGAGGGACAATGACGATGGGATGCCAATATTGGTGAATTAACAATGATACCGGGGAGCCGGAGCTTGCGAACATGAGCTCATGGGCCACTATCACAAACAATGTCTCACTCTTGGCTGCCAAAAAGCTTGCTTCCCATCCCTGCCGATATCTTGATTCCTTCTTTGGGGAATTTTACAGCCTCTTTTCACTATTTGGACTTGCTTTTTGGGTAATGATAGTCGCATCGCTAGAGCATGTTCAAAATGAGGCCCTCAGCTGAATGCTTCGGACGATCCTTTGCCGTTCTGAGTGAACTTTTGTCTCACTAATGCTAACTCAACGCGCAGATATAGACTTAGGCCTCCCTTTAGTATGTCTCAAGGTTTTGATTTGCGGGCGATCAGCACCGAGCTCGGAACGGGCCATCGGGACTGCCGGCGGAAGGGCTTTCCTGTCAGACAGGCCATACCTAACTTGTAGAAGAGGCCGTTATGCCAAAGTTAGTCTCTGAGGTCTCCGTAGATCATATGTCTCTTTGAACCAATAGTGTTCCTTTTGTGATTTCTCGATTCTCTCTTGTGCAGCTATCATATGCCTCAGTCAGGCCGCTTCTGGCCATGTCCGTCTTTGCATCATGGCGGCCTCAGCTGAGATGCATGTGCAGGGATCTCCTTAGACACTGCAGGAGCTTAAATATCTTGGGATTGGTCAATTTGCGAGATCTGCATTCAAGTCAGTCCCAATGAGAGGGCTGAGACTGACTCTAGCTATCTGGTCTTTTCGTCACCATCAACAACCTAGACAACCTTCGTGTGCATCTATGGACATGAGGAATGTGCGTGTGCCCGCATCGCGCTATGCTTTTGCGACGAATCGGCTTGTGATGCAGATCAATGCAGCTGTCAGACAACTCCAGCGTCCCGTGTCGTTACTATCCCATTTGAGATGGGATTTTCAGTAAAGTCTCAGTTTGGCGTCAGTATTCACCAGGCATATACCGACGGAACCCTTCCGATAGACTACTGTCTCAATTTCGTTGGAATATGTTCATCTCGGCAGGCTTTTTGAGGTTCTTCAGCCAGCCATTTTCGATGCGGGGATTCCTTTTCGGTAAATATTGAGACAAGACTGGTTCTGAAGCATTTGAGACAGCTGTAAGTGCTAGGAAATGACGATTAAATGTCTAAGAAAGAGGAAATTGGGAGGAGGTAAGCTCAGTAAACGCCATGACCTGATGGAGGCGATCATCTATCATGATTGATCCGGTGAAGCCTGGATATTGTCAGTGCGAATGTCGGTGTATGATCAAGAGCTGCGTATAAAGGATGGGATGGGGAACGCTCTGAGTCAATCCTTCATTCGAAGCTCATCGTTCATCTCGTCATAGAACTAAAACGCTTTTAAACATTTTGACTTCAATCATCTCTCAAAGCCCATCATGGTCTACTACGCTTTCCTCAAATGGGTACGTCTCCAAACTCCATCAGGCATTAGGCAAACAGCATCCTGACCTTCTCTTAGCAAAACTCTGAGCCCAACTATCGATACCTTCTTACAGCTCCTGATGCTGAGACCATCGATGAATGGTGGCGAGAGGCCTCTAGCAAGAATCCAGAGCATGTCAAGCGTCTTGGCCCTGACTTCTACTCTTGGAGCAGCGGCGCTCAGGCCTGGGACTTGGCTCCTTCATTCTTAAACAAGATCATATACACCTTGCTGAATGATCGGGATGGTCGTATCATATCCAACTTCGCTCAGCCTCCAAGAGTCAGCGTCCTTAGTGGTGATTCGTAAGTTCCTCCAAGGCATTCTTCTGGGACTTATGTTCTGACGTACTGTAGCTACTACATTCGGTCCAAGTCTAACCCAGAGCTTTACTGGCTGGAGAAGGGCGGTTTGGTCTATGCGACTAAGCAGGGCCGCACCCGCTTCACCTTCCGGCTAGACGGAGAGCGTGATAATGACAGGAACAGGACTGTCATCATCGGCAAGGACTACATCTCTGTTAGTGCAGTTGGAGGATCTACTCAGAAGTATGTAAGCGTCAACGACAATGGCGAGGTCGTCCTGAGTGGACACAGTTGCCGCATGTACTGCGGTGACTTGAAGAACATGTATCTTGCCCAGGGAGAGATGGACAACCTTGGAAATGCTTCTCTCATGAAGGCTGATGGCTTCGGTGAGGAGTGGGAGCTCGTCAAATAGATGGAAGCTAGGGTCTGCTAGCTCCTTCATGTCTGATGACCCAGAGTCGGATAAACAATATACATTTCGTTTGTAACGATGTAACATTTACTTTCGACCTTAACCTTGTTATCAATGCTAGCCTCGACTACTCATCTTTGCGTCTGCAACATGCAGTGATTCGCTGGCCCCTCCTGAGGCGACTGACTGTGAGCGCTAATGCGGTTACTGTACAGTAACAAGCACAATCGGGTCTGTCGCATGTCGAGCTCTGCTTGAACACGGACTCCAGGGACTGGCTATCTTTGACCTGCATCCTGATGCTGGGCAAACTACAGTCACAAGTCTTCAAAATGACTTTCCTGGGGCGAACATCACATTTATCCAGGTCGATGTGACAGATCCCGAGTCCGTTGAAGCCGCCGTTGCTAATGCGGAGCAAACCATTGGTCCCATTAACATCTGCCTCTGCTTTGCAGGCATCGCCTTTGCTGCGCATGCCTTGGACATCGCTCCACAGCAGTTCAAGAACATGTTTGATGTCAATACCACAGGCTCATTTCTGGTAGCACAAGCTGTTGCCAAGCGTATCGCAGGCGGAGGAACCGGTAGCTCAATTATCCTGATGGCAAGCATATCTGCCCATATAGTCAACTTTCCTCAACCTCAAGTTCATTACAACGCGGCCAAGGCGGCCGTCATCTCTATGAAAAGCTCACTTGCCGCAGAGTGGGCGGTACACGGTATCCGGGTCAATAGTATCAGCCCTGGGTACATGGACACTATTCTCAATGAGGGTGACGGTTTAGCCGAGCATAGGGCTATTTGGGCAAAGAGGACTCCATACGGCCGCATGGGAAATCCGGAGGAGCTCACGGGGGCTGTTGTCTTGCTCACGAGCAAAGCAGGTAGTTACATCACTGGCGCAGATATTCTTGTAGATGGCGGGATCAGCGTTTTCTAGAGATCCCTGAGAAAGTATGAGCAGTACAATCGAGTTCCAATCACCTACCAATACATTTTAATTCACCTGGATGCCCCCGGTGTTGAGGACAACTCGAACCTTCTCAACCACTGGTCATTTACTGATAATCCGCTGACGATGATCTGTCAAAACTTCCATCGCTGACATCTCGTGAGAGTTGTCTGACGCACTTTGCACAGAAGAAATAATAGAACTCTTTGATTTGCTTCTTATTGTCAATCAACATCAGAAAGGACAAAAAGAAACATCCACGGCATTATGCCATGGCTGTACAGTCGCCACACGCATGAGGTAACTGGACAGTTTGCGGCACATAGATTGGCTAGGCTACTGTACAGTAGTTCCCATTTGACGGCCTTGGCTCATACCGCTGAGGGTACAAGGAACTGTACAGTTCATGCATTAGTGTCTCTCCTATTACTCACCAAGACGTCTTCCGCTGTCTTGTCCACAGACACTTTCTATCATCTTTTAGGGGATCCAGTTCACTATAAATGAGACCATTCCTTTTTCTATTCTTGTTCTAAAAGTTCTTAAAGTCACCTTCCATCTTATAGCCTATGCTCTCCACGCAGCGGCCATTCACCATGAGTACAGTCACCTGGCTTGACAAGCTCCAGGAGCAAGGTACAACAATCCTTCCTCTCCTCTACAGCCATCATGCGTACTGAATTACTTGACAGTCAATATCGACATTGACTGCATGGATCCAGAAGAAGCGAAGAGATTTCTGCCTTTTAAGCCACATGATCAGACAAGCAATCAGCGCTTGGTTTACGAGCAAATGGTATCTCGTAAGAACCGCGAGTTATTCTTGAAAACTGTTAAAGAAGGCAAAGATGAAGGATGGGAGGTAATTTTTGATCGCATGGTAAGTCACTTTATCTATCTAGTAGCCACTTATTCTCATCGTCATTTGCAGAGTGCCCTGCTGTGCTCCAGAAACATAGACAACATCCAGGGCCGTGTCTTGTTTCAGACTTCAGCTTTCCACGCATACGATACTGAAAAGGTTGTATCCCAGGTCCGGTCCTATGTACGCGAGTTGGAGAAGCTCGGTATCCCGAAGAATCGGATTTGTATAAAGATTCCGTGCACAGGTCCTGCTCTCAACGCCAGCCCGATTCTACTCAGAGAAGGGATCCGCACGCTAGGAACCTCTCTGTTTTCTGTTGCTCAAGCCATCGCTGCCAGCCAGGCAGAGACGCTATCGATTAGTCCCTACTATAACTTTGAGATACTACATAGTTTATGTGTCTCTTTCGTTATGCTCACGTCCTCATAGTTCCTTGGTATCATACCGACCGAGAGCAGTGGCCCAATGCTAAAGACCCGGCTCTCGATCATCCTATGTCACCCAGGATCGTACAAATCCAGCAGATCTACAAGCGAATTCGAGAAGAGACTGGAAAGACGCAACCACTACTCAAGCCAGCAAGGTAGTAACAAAATTCTAGACGGTGAGACCTTGGCACTGACTTTGCTTTGCAGCTTCATATCCGCTCGTGAGGCAATGGCCATGGCTGAGCTCGGCTGCGATCATGCCACTCTTCCTGAGGATATTCTCCTCCGACTCTCGCTACTGGATGCTGATGCAAACCCGCCGCCTGGCAGTGATTCTTCCATCAAGACCGGTGTCCCATCACAACGAATCGCCCATCTATCACAAGCTGATCACCTTACCGGTTCAAACTGGTCTGGGCTTCCAGCACTTGATATCGACTATCTGGCAGATAACGGAGCTGCACTTACCAAGACGATCGCTGCCGATACTGTTACCCAGAGGGGGCTTGACGAAGCTCTGAAGGCATTCAAGGCAAACGGACTGCAGAGTCGAGGTGCGATCGAAGAAGCCTTAAAACAGTTCTGAGAGCCATTGTTTCCTGTCTCCATTCTGACTGATAATATACTCTCATTAAATAAAACTCTATATCTCATTACTCTGAACAAAAGATCATGAAAAGTTGCTTCCACTAAGACCACTAACCCAAGCCGAACCCTCATCAGTGACTCCCAGTGTCCAGAAATTCTCCATCGAAGGATCATCCAGATACGAATGACTGAGACCCAAAAGATCTGGAAATGGAAAACTAGGCTCAGCCGCTGTATGAAAGCACAAGTCAAAGTTCACTTGTGGTTCCAGGTATGCTGAGACAGGTGCAGATCCGGGGGTAGTTTCTAGGCTGCTTTGGATGGTGTCTGGTGTAATATTGACATCGGTTTGCAGGGCAGGGGGTGCACAAGAGTTGTCAGGTGAGAGGCCCACGTCGCGTGTTGTCTCATGTTGGACTTGGGAGTATCCTTCTGCCCAGTTATCTCCAAAGCCTGCAGGGAAAGTTCCGAAGACGTGATTCTTTGTTTCAGCTAGTTGGGCCATAGCTTGGGTCACGGGCTTAACCTGGGCCTGAGGCATGGATGGTCCCCCAATCTGAGCACGCAGAGCATTTACCTCAGCGACAAGCCGACGGTTCTGGTCGACGACTTCTTGCATGTCACTAGCTGCCGCTATTGAAAGTTCGCGCTGTTGTCGCACATGCTCTATGCTCTTGTTTACGATGAGAACCTTTGTAAGTCGTCGAGTATTGGCAAGGTCGGGCAACAGGCGCGCCAGTTCCTAATCGAGCACCACAACAAGGTTACTAGATGACATTTTTGAGATCTTTATTACCGGTGGCCTCACCAGAAAATCTTCTTTTAGTTCACCTCGGCGTTGTTTCTCGATAGCCAGGTTCCTGGCCGTGACATCGGGTGGCAAAGGCCGAGGTCGATTCTTCCGCTTCGGGCGCGAATTCTTGGTGATTCCAGCATTATACATGGTACGATTCATTTGTTAAGTATTTAGTAATGGGTAAAAGATTGCAAACGCGCCGTGGTTTCGAAGTGATTGTGAGCGAAATTGCGAGGGACCTGTCTGACATTACATCACCAGATACGCTATTGACGTGGTGGGAAGGTCGATCTGATCGGCCCGTATCAGCACCGAATGTGGCATCTAATTGGTCGAGATAGTTGCTGGAGGTGCGTTTACTGTACAGTCTAGACAGGTAGCATGTGGCATAGCATGTGGCACAGGAGATCTAAGATGTACTGAGGCTGGGCTGCGGGTTGAGTAGCATAATTTATGCGTCTCTCACAGACTACTCACTAATTTATGGTCGTTTTATCCATATTGATATTTCTGCTACTTCTCCCAAGACATCATAACCTGCCCTCTAATCAATCATCGTCAAGACCAGCAAGGAAATCAGCCGACGGAACAAAGAATGTCGAGCCAGTAACTGCCTTTGAATAGTTGAGAATTCGATCATGCATCCCAGGCGGTACACCGACAAACATGCGCTCGAGCATCTTCTCAATGACCCAAAGTTTCTTAGAGTATCCGATAAAGTATGTGCCAAACTCACCCTGGGCCGGAGATCCAAAGGGCATATTATCACGTAGAATATCATGCTCACTTCCTCCCTCGTCTTCAATCGTAGCAAGACTCTTGTGGGACTGCTGTTTCCCTTCGTCCGCATCATCAAGCTCGATGTTATCCAGCTTCGTGCGTCCAATGATGGCTTCTTGCTGTTCCGTCTTGAGAGTTTTCCATGCTTTGAGATCGTGAAGATATTTCTGCACCACGACATAACTCCCTCCCACGGCAGCCGAGTCGTCTTGCGCGGTGATAAGCACCGAGTCCTTCACATCCGGACCGACAGGATTGGCAGTTCCGTCGACAAACCCAAGGACATCGCGCGTATCGAAATACCTAAAACCGACTGTCTCATCTTCAAGCTTGACGGCATCACCCAATCTGTCCATGAGTTGCCTTTCAAACTCGAATGCCATATCTCTTCTCTCGGAGCGGATATGGAAGAAGATATCACCTGGCGTTGACACAGCAGTATGCTTTGATCCCTTGAACTCTTTGAAAGGATGTAGCTCATTGGGTCGAGGGAGTTTGGTCAATCGGTCCCATGCCGCGCTTCCAATGCCAACAGTACATGAGAGATTAGCGGTTTGGTGGCGAATTGATATGTTCTTAGTAATGTCTGCAATACTAGACAATGTTGATCGGATTGTCTTGCTGGCATCCGGGTTGTCTGTTGCCGAGAGAACGAGGAATGTCGCCGACTGCGACAAGGGAGATTCCACCGCCTGAGGGTTCATTTTGAAACCGGATGGAACGGAACTTGACGAGAAGCGTCTTGGCTTACAAAAGGAGGAATTTGGAACTTTAAGGCAGTGGATTGATGTAATGCGTGAGACAGAAGGACCCAATGGTGCCTGGGACGTGATGAGGACCCGACAGGACAGCATACCTTATCTTGGAGAGCTCAAACAGTGCCTACGATAAATTGCTCACGGTTGTCAGCGCCAAATGCGACATTGGCTGGCTCGTATAGCCTCTAGGTGCATATTCAGGGATCATTGCACGACTTTCGCTGACATGAGCTTTGTAAGTCTTCAGTAAATGCAAGATAACTTCAACCTTATTGGAGGTATCAGCGTAATCATGACGCAGAGGGCTTACTTATACTGATTGCGGAATGAGTAATTGGCCAATGATGCGGCTCGCAAAATAATCAAACGCTGGCGGGGTTGTTCTCGCATTTGCGTTTATCGATAAGGCCGCCTGTTGGTGGCCTAACAGATAAGCGTTGTCTTGCGCTGCGATAAAGCTAAATCAGTTAGCGTACCATCGCGGTCGCTTTCGCTGCATCCTGATCCAGCAGTGTTGAGAGCGTTCACAGCTACCGTACCATGAAGGGAAGGATAATTTGATACTTGCCAGTGCGTTGGCGATCGTGTGGGAACTTGAAGGATTATAGGTAGCATTATGCGTGCAATATGCTAGAACATTGTGGTTTTTGACTACCCAATCTTGTTATCTCGAGGCTCAGAAATGTCTACCTAGACGATTGAATAAGAAGGTCAAGCCAGTCTTTAACTTAAAAAAAAGAATTGTCCAGCCTAAGCACTACAAGTTCTAAAAATTATTTTTCAACATTGGATTCGTATTGAGCTGTAACTCTGATAATGGACGCTGGCTGTAGAATAAGTCATTGACCTACCCTGGATATCTAGATCTCTTCACGCAGCCCGCCCTAGCCTTGTTTGGACCAGAGTGAATTGCTTCTAATACCTGTACCCGTTGGCTCGACCTGACGGTGGCCAACTTAGCAAGCTAAGTTGGGCACAAAACCATGAGACACGCACAAAAGGGTGAGACAATCTTGATAACTAGTAAACTTAATGTAAGATTGTTAGTGTAATTTATAGTATATTATTCCCGGTTATTTCCATGCTCTATCTTCGGATAATATTAAAGGAGGCAGATTGCACCAATGAAGATATGTCTCACCCTTTTGTGCGTATCTCATGGTTTTGTGCCCAACTTAGCTTGCTAAGTTGGCCACCGTCAGGTCGAGCCAACGGGTAAGCATAGCATCTGGTTGAATCTTTGAGACAAAGTGTTATGTTTCTTTGTTTCTTGTTAACAACTCAACAATTTCGCAGGTGATTACCCACGCCATTCATCGGGGAACTTCACATGTCGCATGAACTACTCTTCAGACCGTAGACCTAGCATCACAACCGTACGAGGATATTCACGGCGAAACTTCCCCATGAGAGTTGTTTACCCTGTAAGCGTCGTATAATGATGAATAAATGCCGTGCTCCAAGGATCTGGCAAGGTGAGGCGTTGGCAGAAATTAATAAATCCGACAAAGCAATAGTCGCAAGCCATGGCCTCGTTAGGAAGGCAGCTGATGTGGCGGTTTCAGAAGAATACGGGAAGTTTAAGATTGCTGGTTCGTGCGCAGAACAGCCCAGACTCGTCCATTATTTCTGTCATTAGTGCATACGGGCAGCTTTGGGTAGATCCTCTTTCATGTGACCTAGGGATACGATGCAGCGTCTGAAAATATCTTCAAAGAACCGTCTCTTTGAATGAGTCGCTGCTTGTTTCATCAAAGTCGGTCTGCTTACGCGTAGCCCACTTGGCATTCCCCGCTCGCCAAGTTCTTGCACAGCACAGCACAGCACAGCAAGCACAGCGTAGCAAGGCACAGCACACAGTGCAGCATGCAGGATGGAAACAAAGCCACCCGATCAGAGGTCAGAGGGATAAACAATCGTGTCTCGCGGACGGGAGGGATCAGTGGGGGAGGGAGCTGAAACCTCCCCTCATTGTTACAGTGAAATTTGACAAGCCACGATCCCAGTTTCCGGTTCCAAGGCTCGGAAATGATCAAATATCAATGCGTCCAAAGCGGATCATACGGGCAGATGCAACCTCAAGTGCCAGTGTCAGTGTCAGTGCCAGCTTCCGATCACCAGGAACATTCTTTAGCATCGGCAGACGAGAGATTTCCTTTCGCCGATCACTGCAGTCACTCACTGACCTTCTGTGAGACCTGCGCGAAAAACGTCGGCACACGAGGCGTGCATTCGCTATGATCGACCGCCTGGCGTACGGTGAGAAACAAAGGGCGCTTGCAGGTGATTGGGCTCTCGTCAGGGAGAAGCGCTGTGGCGTTGTTTCGATGACGGTCTGTACCCGCGAGGTCCGACAAAGAAGACTCAAAACACCGATGGCTGTTTCAACAAAACATGCTCAACAGCTAGAGGGATCCATTGTGTGAGGAGTTTGTTGTTCTCGTTGAAACCCCCTTTTGCTCTTTTGCTCTTTCGCTGGTCTTGGGCCTCGTTCGATGACATTCTACTGAGCGGACAGTGGCATGTATTGCAAGTTTGGCGGAGTGCCAGCCATCGTGGACCAATGATATAGTGCATCCGTCCCTTGCAGTAGCTGCAGTTAGCCTGTTACAGAGGCAGCAAAACAAACGAGTCAAGAAAAAGCTAGCAAACTTTTTTTTGCCTTGACAAAACACGGCCGGTCGTCTCGGCCCCCTTTCTCACTTGCATATGGAAGGAAGGAGAATAATAACGTAAGTGAATGAGTGAGCGAGGGGAATTTGTTGGGCTTTGGCAGGGTGTTTTGCATCACTGCCAATTTTCAAGGCTGATTTCGATCAATCTTGAAAAACATCCTGGCCCTGGTCGGGCAGATCCCTGTACTCGGGGATCACATTACGAACTTGTAACTTTATTTTATATTGGGAGGCGTCGCCCGTGATTACAGAGAACCGGGGGGGAATGAGGATAGTCCATGTCTGTGCGACGAGACTGGACGACACCAAATGCCCAGCTGTCTTAGTCTTAGATGCGCTTTGTGCACCTTGACGCTCATCATCATCACAAAGAATGCACTAAAGCGCTGCACGTACCGTTCGTATTCCCCCGTCCCATCCCATCCCATCCCATCCCCCGCGGTGAAGGGCGAATGGTACCTTTTGCCGCCCTCGTCTAGTGGCGTCAAAATACCGCGCCGGCATGTTCAGTCCCTGGTCCAAGAACAAGCCCCGGCGGCATGTCATCTCGTCTCTTTGCTGGCTGATTGCCGCGTCAAGGCGAAACACGCAGGCAAGATCTGGGTAAGGATTTAATATTGCAGGACTGTTATGAGGGGTTTCAGTGTGGCATCCCTCCCCACACTCAACCCGAGCTTCCCATCCGGAGACTCGGGTGTCAGCTGCGAGACCTCGTATTGATTGGTTCGGCAAGCTGAGGCCATCAACGGTTTTCTTTTTACCCCTGGTCTAGTCTAGCTAGTTTAGTCCGTCTACCCCTGGAACAAGCAGCCCATCGGAGCATCATCCCTTTGAAACACAGAGCTCCGCTCTTTCAATCAATTCGACGTTGTCTGTTGTCCAGGGCCCAAGGCCCAGGCTTGCACATCGAATTTCGTTTTTCACATGGCACCACACCAACTGTCGGGATCATTGACATGTCTCATCCAATGGGATCATCACACTGGCTGACTGCTGTACAACTATATTATAACCTTGATTCCCGTCCCCCCATCTTCTGCTTCTTTTCCTCTCCAGACTCAATCAGTCTTGTCACTCATTCCTTAAACAGGCAAACCACTCATTCATCCTTGAAGGATCATTCTACATTCTTTCACTCCTTATCACGTTCTTTTTAAAGCAACTCGAACAATTTTTACAGCCCAGTCCCGGTGACGTCAACCAACAACAACAACAACAACAACAATATCAACAACAAAACTCTCAATCAAGATGCATTTCTCAAGCTTCATCGTTTCCATGATGGCCGCTGGCGCCATGGCCGCTCCTCACGGCAGCTGGGGCAACTCCAACAAGCACTACAAGGTCGTTACCGAGTATGAGTACGTCACTCACTACGTGACCGCTGGAGGCAACGCTCCCCAGGCCACCTACGCTCCTGAGCAGCCCGCCGTCCAGGAGGAGCAGCCCGCTACCGTCGTCGTCGTCAAGAAGCCCAAGCAGAACCCTGCTCCCCAGCCCACCTACGTCGCTGCCCCCGAGCCCGAGGAGGAGGAGCCCGTCACCACCCAGGAGGAGGCCCCTGTTGCCACTCAGCCCAGCTCCGACTCTGGCTCCGGATCTCCAAACCTCGACGCTGATCAGCAGAAGGCCCTCGACCTCCACAACGAGGCCCGTAAGGCTGTCGGTAACGAGCCTCTCTCTTGGGACGACTCTCTTGCCTCCGGTGCCCAGGAGTGGGCTGACCACCTTGCTCAGCTCGGCAGCCTCCAGCACTCTGGTGGCGACGATGGCGAGAACCTCTACATGGGTAGCGGCTCCAACCCCTACTCTTCTGCTGTTGAGGCTTTCCTGAGCGAGAAGAGCCAGTACAACGGCGAGGCCATCTCCGGCTCCAACTACATGTCCTTCGGTCACTACACCCAGTGCGTCTGGAAGACCACCACCAAGGTCGGTATGGCCGTTGCCAAGGACAGCTCCGGTGCCTCTTGGGTTGTCGCCCGCTACCAAAAGCCCGGTAACATGTAAGTTCCCATGACTCTCCGCCATTGATGTAACACTCGCTAATCATGACACAGGATCGGTGACAAGCCTTACTAAATGTAAACATCGACATGGACGGATGCTTAGGTTCGGGATAGCTGGCAGCGATCTTTTGATGTATCTTTTTTCACTTCAAGTTACGAGAGCGACTCACCAGGGCTATGAACTCACAATTCACTTCTTGAATAAACCATTCGCGTTTTCTTATGCGGATTATTTGGTTTACTGACAATATGTATATACTTGTCTCACGCAATTACGACCTTTGCATTCACGTTCATGATAAACTTTGTCTCTGCCGATTCTTCTTGGTGATGTGTTTAGTGAATGAATGAATGAACTTTAATGTTCCACGAAAGAGCACGAGGACATCTGCTGTAACATTGACGTAAAGTAGTGCAGAGTGAATCGCACACGACTTTGCTTGCGCAATACTGTACCATGACATGAGCCTTATCAGCCGACACTTATGTATGACAGGTACAAGTGCGATGTAGGAACCTCGGCCTTTATGTCATACTTTCTCATAGTAAAAGGAGTCTCAACTATCACTTTCAAAGCCTCAAAACAATACTCGTTCTTCCAGTCCGTATAGATCATGAATGTTATCTGTTTATCTCATAGTCAACGATGGTTGGTTCCCAGTATCGTCTTGAGAAGTGTCCCCATGGAAGGTTCGTCTCAGTCTGTTCAACGCCAGCTTGGTCAACAGCACAAGAAAAGCAGATGCCCTGTTAGACTCCGACATAATAGATCACGATTTCAGACACCAAATGATACTGATCTGGGTTCTCGTTCTACTTTCTCCAATTTCTGTGACTGCCGTTCGTCTTCCGAGGCAAGCGCGAATTTCAAACGACGACACAGCATCTCCCGTCTTGATGCTTCACTAAACATAAGACACAGACTCACGGGCCGATGCCATCTTATGGAGGATCTATTTGCGCTGAGCAGCCTCGAAAAGCAACACCCGTGACAGTTACTTCTTCAGACAACCGCACACCAGGAATCAGTCTTTGGATACGTCGGCGGATCACATCAAGCAGTGTCACAGCGAGATGGAACGAATTATCATCAAATCATGTCTTAATCATTAAAACTTTTTGGGCATCTGCCCTTGATGTCTATCTGAGGTGTGCCTTCTAGGACGGTATACAAACCCGCGTCTATCCCTAGCCCACCATCCTAAAGTCATTTATTAACCGATCATCATCATCGCTTCGCTGTAATTTTCACCGCCCAGAACAAGTCGATAGGTAACGCCGCCAATATCCCTTAGTTGACATACTTGGGGATGGTCTCCATGACACCATCCTTGGTGATGAGCTCCATGGCCTTGGTCACCTCATCCAGGAAGCGCTGGTCGCCTCGCAAATCGTCACCGAACAGCTCTCGGACGCTGAGGATAGAGCGGGGATCCTTGCCGCCCTCCTTGGCCAGAGCTTGAAGCTTCTCGCGCATGGGATCATCAACCTCGAAGGTGTTGCCCTTGTCATCTACTCCGTTGATGTAGATGAACCAGCCAGCAGCAACGAAACACAATCGGCGGAAGGGGCCAGTAACCCAGATGTTCTCGGCGATGGAGGGCATGATGAACTGGGGGATCTTGCCGGAGGCGTTGAGAGCGACACGGGGAATCTGATCCATGATAGTAGGGTTGGAGAAACGTTCCATGAGGGTGTTGCAGTACTGGTCAATGTCGACACCAGGGATCTCGGGGAGAAGAGGCTTGACCTCCTCCTGCATCATCTGCCAGACAAACTTGCGGTAGATGGGGTGCTCCATGACCTCGTGGACGTACTTGAAGCCAGCAAGCTGTCCGGGGTAAGCCATGGCGGAGTGACTGGCGTTGAGGAGACGCAGCTTGTGCTTCTCAAACTGCTCAACGTCGTGCACGTCGTGAACAACCTGGACACCGACCTTCTCGAAAGGAGGGCGGCCGTCGGCGAACTTGTCCTCAACAACCCATTGCATGAAAGGCTCGGTGACAACGGGCCAAGCATCCTCGATGCCGAAGTTCTCAGCGAGCGACTTGATGTCGTTCTCAGAGGTGCTGGGGGTAATGCGGTCAACCATGGCGTTGGGGAAAGCACCCTCCTCGTCGATCCACTTGGCAAGCTCAGAGTTGCGGAGCTTGGCGAAAGACGTGAGCATGTTGCGGGTGATGGTTCCGTTCTTCTGCATGTTATCGCATGACAGGACGGTGAAGGGCTTACGGCCCTCAGCGTGGCGTCTGGCCAGAGCGGCGTAGAGGAAGCCAAAAGTGCTAATGGGGGCGTTCTCGTTCTCGGGCTTGAGATCGTGCTGAATGTCGGGGTGGTCGTCCTTCAATTGATGGGTGTTCTCGTTGTAGTAGTAGCCACTCTCAGTAATAGTGAGAGAAACAATACGTGTGTCGGGATGAGCCATCTTTGCGATGACGGCCTCACGGTCATCGGGGGCGAAAATGAAGGAGTTGATGCTGCCGACGACATCGGCGAAGCTGCCCTTTGCGGAGCGCTCAATGACTGTGTAGAGATGGTCTTGGGCGTTGAGGACATCGCGCATGGCGGCATCGTTGGGTCGCAGGCCGATACCGCAGATGGCCCAATCGCGCTCACCGTGCTTCTCGAGCAGATTGTCTACGTAGACGGCCAAATGGGCTCTGTGGAAACCACCAACTCCGACGTGGACGATGCCCTCCTTGAGGGACTTGCGGTCGTAGGAGGGGACCTTGACCTTTTGGTCTCCCTGCTGTGACGCAATAGCGGAGAGGTTGCTGCTGTTGAGCTTTAGGCGTTGTGTCATTTTGGCGGTTGTGATTGTGATTGTGATTGTGTGTGAAGGAGGAATGAGAAGGAGGAAGATGCGAATGAGGAGGGTATCTAGGTGTGAGGTGTTGGTATGAAGAGGAGAGGATGAGTGTGAAGAGGAGGAGGGGGAGGAGAGGGAGATGAAGATTTGTTGTTATGAGGAATGAGGTCACCGCTCAAATGCAGAAGCTGACCGCCGGGTTTTGTGGTTTCCTCGATAAAAAGATAAGGAGAGGCCGGAATAAATTCGGGCAGCGAAAACTCGAACGTTCCCCCGTGTTCGGTGGACTCTTTGCTCGATTGATTTTGTCGTTTTCTTTTTTTCTGGTGGTGGTGGTGGCTAAAAACTTAGTGGAGTGGGAGCCGTGGATCCGCGGTGAGACCGGCTTTGTTTTGTTCCATTTGTTGGTGACGGGAGGCCAAGGGGCCTAGAGGGACCCAAGATTATGGGGCCTGTGACGTTAAAGAGCCCCATAGTTTAGCTTTTATCAGCTTATCACATCCATCCACGCTTGATTCAATCCCGAATCTTGCTGCCTGTCATGTCAATTCTTTTAGTGGCGAATGATGAAAGAGATTTTCATCATCTTTTCTTTCTCTGTTTCGAATTCTGCCCTGATACTGCAACCTCACTGTATGCAGCTCTGCACTGCGCTGACACTGCATTGCACTGCAGACGCCGCAGAATCTGATCAGCATCCATAGCACACGCCGTCATCGGCAGAAAAACTTGCATCGTTGCCGCTTATCAAGACCTCTTATCGTGGAGCGATAGCTAAAGCTACAGTGGGTACCTTGCAAACAAGCTCAGGGCTCAGGCCACCTGCACCTTGAAGGTCAAGCCAAGGATCGTGGGGTTGAGTTAAGTTCTTTGGGGTAGAGTAAAAAAGTCGACATGTCCAGGTGACTACTTGATCCATGTCACCATGAGCCTCATGGTCGCGGCTCTCTACGCGATAGGCCCCATGACCTGCACTTCCCCCAATTCCGTCCCCTAATGCATGTCGTTGAGCTGAAGAAGCAGGGGTAAGCTGAGGTCCCTGAACCTCAATGAGCGGTCAACTCAGGTACCGTCCCTGTAGGCAGCAGCATAACCAATGCTAGCGCGCGGGATGAAAAGAGCCTCCAGAGAACCAGACCTTGTCTCCCCACGGAATGGACATGACAAAAAACGCTATATTTGGGGGGAAAAACACTAATGGAATTGACAGCCAAATAATTCTGATCCAATTGGCCACTTCCTTACTCCGAACTTCGGATCAGGGTTTTATGCAGTCCGCGCGTCCTCACCTGCATGCCGAGGTGAGGTGAGGTAAGGTGAGGTGAGGTGAGAGGTCAGATCATTAGGTACTCAACAACTCACCGTAGCGACAACGCACGCCCTTCACCACGCAACGGCGAACTTGAACTTGCGGTGTCAAGGCATGCTTTCTGCAACCTCGGCACTTCGGGTGCTTCACTACATCCCGCGTCGACTGCATCACGCGCCAATTCCTTACAGTCACATCACCCCATTGCGGCGAAAATGTGATGAACAAGATGCCCGTGTCATGAGAGAAGCCGAGCCGCGAAACGATGCTTGTTAATCAGAAATGAGCGTAGATGACAATGTATTTTGTTGCCTTTCTTCAAATGAATCCCTTTCCTAGTGCCTGCTCGCTTCACACTCAGCTTGCGGCATGGCATTGCAGCTGTGAGTTCATGAGAGTATTGAACGCTGTAGGTTGACTGCCCCGGTAGAAGTCACATTGATGTCCTACGAGGTATGAGTAAATGCAGATGATATCTCAGAGAAGAATGTCTAGAAGGACTGGCATCAAGCCGCCGAGTAATTGTCGACAATACGATAAAGTGTTAGGCATGTTATGGACAACTTCCAAGCACTGCTGGATGTGACAAGGCCAAGGTTTCATCTGAGGTCAAAAAATTGCTTTCTGGTTCAGAACAATGCTCGGCAAGGCCTGTCTCTTCTCTGTAATATATCTCTGTTGCAGACCGCACAGAATTGGTAACGGTTGAGTTAATAAATGGACTTACCTCCTACGGTCTTCTCTACAGTTTTGAAAATCAGAGCTCGCGATTATATGACCATAGAGGGCAGCTTTGTCTAAATTCAAAGGCTGAATGAACCCGATACTAGGTAGCTTGTGCAACTCAGTATGAACCAGACCTTGTCGACGAGCTCCTAATAGACTTACGTAGTTCTCTTGCGGAGGTGAGCCAGTCACCAGAGCAGTAGAAAAAGTTTAGCTGCACATTCGTAAGCCCAACAACTCCGGCCCTATCAGAGATACCTTTGAATTTACAGCATGTCTTAACTCCATAGATAAGGTAGCCTGCCGGGTTCACGATTGGAAGTGAACTCACCAATGGCTGGTAGCCTCTAAAAGTCAGCCGACTTGTAGCTGGACTGCGGCGTTCCGATAGACCAACCCGCCTTGTATCCCACTCCGCCACTTCTAAGTGGTTGACAGGGAAATGCATGTTGATCGTCCTCCCGCGCAAATCCCGTGTCTCCAGATCTGACATCCGATTCGCCCCATCTGACTCGGTAATCTCAATCTAGTCAACCATGCATCGATCTAGGACGGGGCTGAAATCTTCATATTCAGCCCTGGAATACATATTGGGCAAGGACTAGTGGTCATCGCGAGGCAATCACAACACATTATGCCGTGGAGCACTGTGATAGGGTTAAGGGGTTAAAAAGAGGCTTTAGCCTTAAGGCTATAAAGATAAAGAATACTAAAAAAATATATATAGGGTAAAATACTTTTTACTTTTATTATTACTTAGAATTTTATTTTTAATTAAAAGTTAAATATTTTAATAATTAACTTTAAAAATATATAAATAAGTAATTATTATTTATTTATAAAAATAATTAAAATTAAAATATATAAAATACTTAAAAATAAGTTATTTAATATAAATAAATTTATTAATTTAAGATAATATTTTTAAAATAATTTTTATTAAATTAATATAATAACTAATTAATTAATAATTTATAATATTTTTTTTTATTTTTTAATATATTTTATATTATATAATATTATTATAATCTTTATATTATTATAACTTTATAAAGAAATTAAAGGCTTTAAAAGCTTTATATAACTTTATAAAAAAATCTTAAAAAGCTATATTAAAAATATAATTTTTATAAGTTTTATATATTTTATATATAATATTTATATTTATATTTATAAATAATTAAAATATTAAAAAGATATTTCTTAAAACTAAAAAATATTATTATTAAATAATAAAGAAAATATAATAAAAAAGGTAAAGGTAAATCTAGCCTAGATATATAATATAATAAACTTATAAGAGTTAATTAATTAGTAATATTTATAATAACTATAAGGAAAAGTTAAATAGGCTAGTAATATTAGGCAGAAAAGCTTATTAGAGATTTAATTATAATTAGGATTAAGTTTTTAGTTAAATAAAGCTTTATTAAATAAGTTATAAAGGTTTTAAACACAAAGGCCGTGGAGCACAAGTGCAACATGCATCGAACGGGCACGACTTGCGAGAGGATTGCCTCCGCCACAGACTGCGCTACCAGAGGACCAAAAATCTTGCCTTGTGCGAGAGGTTGCGTTCGAGCCTGAGCTGGCCGATTTCAACGCTCCTGCCGCTGCTTTAAGCTCTGGATATTCACACTCGAGCTATGCTCAGTGTATAATTTTGGGAAAGAATGGTCTGGGTCATTTCTTTTGGCGCCTGTAGACCGATTTGGCCGCTTTTCACGTCGGATGCGCTGTTGTTAAGACGGCATGACATGTTGCCCCTAGGCCCATGACGGCGGAAGCCCTGGCACTGGCCTTCTCTACTACAGGCATATAAGGGAGTTGAAACCCGGTACTAGCTTTAAAGTTGAAGGTGCAAGGCACTCGTGGAATAAGGAGGTTTGACGAGGCTTTGATCTCTAACGACACTTCAACATCCAACCACGGCATCAAACCAGGTTTCTAGAAAGTTTTATGGCTTGGCTCTGATACCTTTATGACTCTATCGAACTCAGTATTGTCATAGATTAGAGTGATCTTACGATAGGCAAATAAATTAAGAAGTCCGCCTAGCTTGGCTGATATAAAGTATAAACAAAAACAAACGCTGTTAAATGTGACTTGACCATTGGTAAGTCGATGCCGTTCCCAGGAAGCAGCAAAGCCCAAGACTTGGTAAGATGATACCAAAACAAACTCAGCAAAGAGTGCCCTCAGTTTGGGCTAGAATTACACAAATATTCCTGCTGTCTAGGGTCGAGGTGCCGAGTTTCGTTATCCCCCTTGGGTCATGTCTCACTATCCTGTAATAGTATGAAACCTTTTTGGTATACTATATGTTATTACCCTGTTTATTCACAGTTATTGAGCTTGTTTCTACCACGACCCTTCAGAACCTTCTCTGCTCCTACTACTACCGCCTTTGTTATCTTCGTGAATTACTCCAACCACATTCGAGACGATAATCCCTTTGGACGCGCTATAATCCGTCAAGTCAGTCATAAGGTGGGCTTCTGCCTTGACGATCCTTTCCTCGCTATTATTGAATGACATATTCGCTGATATGGGGTTCGCGGTCGGAGGTCCTCGTCGGCTCGGGTCATTACTTTTGCCGCTGCGTCCTCCTCCGCCAATTGTCTGAAACCCGGAAGGATATTGATAGGAAGTCTTGTGAGAAGAGCGCAAGACACTTCCGAAAATCGGCGTGAGCCAGACCCTGAAGAGCGGGAAGAGGATCGGCAGATTCGTTGTCATTACTGCGACAAAGGCCTCGCGAGTGCCCCAGCTTCCAGCAAGCTCGGCTCCGTGAACGGGATCCTATATGCAGGAGTTAGGAAATAGTGCCGGAGAAACCATCTCTACCAGAGGACGTACCACAAGGACGAAAACACTCTTCAATGTTGCGCAGACGAGTACAAATATACCGGCCCCAAGCACAATCGTAGAAGCGATCTTCTTGATCATCTTCAAGCTCGATCCCCAGAGCATGGGTAGAGGAATGGCGATAAGGTAGATATCAGTTGAGATATTGGCGGCAAATGAGACCCAAACGATAGGTTTGGAGATGGCTGGTTGACACGAGTCTAGAATGAAGGGTCAGTCCAAAACTTGTGCTGTCAAGACTGTAATACTCACTACCAGGATCCGGGTTGATCTGCCAGTACTTGTGAAAAGGCTGACATCCAGCGAATATGGCTATCATTGTTGCAATGAAAGTGCCGATGACAAGCCCGAAACCCACGTATATCCGGATGCGATAAGGTCGACCAAGTCCAGTCTGGTTAATGTCAGATGAGTTACTTTGTGATGGGTTCGGGACTCAATACGGTCAGACGAGTGTAGAAGTACAACATGGACAGCTTCAAGGACCAGATAAGAGCGGAGTATATGGTCCAGCCAGCAACCTGGATCTTGGAGCCAATTATCCTGGACACTTCAATGAGTAACTTGTCGGCTGATGCATGATACTAAACCACCAACCTGAAGTCATATTCTGGATCACTAGGTGACAGTGCCGATCGTTGAGCATCTGTTATTCCATTGTTTGCAAGACCATGAGCCAGGATTCCGACGTTGTATGCAAGAGTTGTCTGGATCGTGTAAAAGGCCTGATCAAGTCAGCCAATATCCAATCAGTGACCACAGTGCTTGATGGGTACTCACAATAGAAATGGCCATGAGATAATCTTCAGCCTGAAGACTTCTCAATCCATCCACTCTCATGCGAGCATAAAATCTGAGGATTGTCGAAGCGACGCCGACCGCATACAGCGTCCAACCTTCAACGACAGGGTCTGACATTTTCAGAACCAACAAAGGTATCAGAAGCAAGAGCAAAGAAGAGAGAAAGAACAAAGATCAGCGGCCCATGGGCCCGGGTCCTGGACACTTCGCCCCATAAGTAAGCAGGTAGACTAGGGGCCTGAATGCACAGAACAATTTTCCTTTCCACTGAATCACAAGCTTTCCAGAATCTGCACCCCTGAGTTTAGTTTGCACATGCCGCCAAGAAGTCATAGCCAAAGGTGCCATAAACAGGTTCTCTGATGGCCTGCTAAGTTGGAGCAAGTTTACCTAATTCTTTTTGTCATTTGGGACAGGACCTGGGTTTCTTGCCTCCCCTGGACATGCCAGACATGCAATGTTCAGTTGGTTGGTGCTCGGGGATAGCTGGGAATATTGGGGACCGAGCTGTACCTGACACTAAGCAGTAGTAGGGCAAAGTCTGGCTAGCTCGTGAAGAAAATGACGCGCCAAGAGTTGAACGGTAAAGCCTGTGATACGGCAAGCTACGGTTGAGAACGCCACGCACGTAATGAGAAATAACCATATTCCTTCGACCTGCTGTAATTTGTTTGAGATGTTCTCTTTTGGCTGCATGCATATGAGATCTCAGTTAAATCATAGGCGGCGCTGTCAATGCTACCTCGACAATCTGGGGCGATGTTCGAGATGCTCTGTTACAATCTCAGATCTGATTTCCACTTCTGACAATACCTCACTTCGACGATCATTTCTTCTTCGTTCTTAGTATTCGGTCAATTCACAAGACAAAAGGTCCCAGATACCCACTGGCCTTCGGAATCCTCGGTAGGCCTCCTACAAATCGATGCTGATGGCTCCAAGATTGCACTCGGATCATGTCCAGGAACCCGATTGGACAATTGCATCTTCGGGATCAGCAACCCAGGGGATAAACCCCCGAAATAAATACTGGGTTTCAGTTAAAAGTCAGGGATTTTCCACGCTGGTACCCGTTCCGCGGGTACTAAAATGGATCCATCTCCGCGCTATGACTTTGAGATATTCGATCGGGTCGTACCAAAATCTCCGTTGCCCTGCGAGGAGGTGGAGGAACTAACATGCAGGTTGCTGAATGAAGAAGGTGGCCATGGACATGAGCAAGGATATCAGGAATAATTTCCCTTTTTCTTGTCAAACCTCGGCTGCAGGAGCAAGTTAGGGGAATTTATCAGGGATTGGCTTTCGGTGTAACGTTGGCCGATGGCAGACAGGAAGAAAAAGGCGAACCAGGCAGGTTAAATATGCAATTGGTCCTCATCGATCCTTTATCTGGAAGGGGTCTTTGATCTAAGGGTCCAAGTTGTGTCTTGTGTTTGCACGTGGTTTTTTATAATGCACTTCTCAAGTAAAGTCTTTGCTGCGTTGGCAGCTTGGAGTACCGCAGTCACATGCGCGACAACTCCTTTTGCTCGTAGCGATGCCATTGGGACATGCTCTGAAGACCTGAGCCAACTTGGCAAGAAGCTATCCAAGTCGGCCAAGGTCTACTGTCCTGGATCTGCCGAGTTTGAGAAGGCTACCACTCGTTGGTCCGTTCTGGATGCCCCCAAGGTCAATATTGTTGTCGTTCCTGGTACAGAAAAGGATGTCGCTACGACTGTAAGTGTTTCTTGACTCCTCGTTGATGAGAAGTGCTAATGATTGCTTCTCAAGGTCAAATATGCCAACTCCAAGAACCTTCCTTTCCTTGCCTACAACACTGCTCATGGAGCCATTACCACTTTGGGTCGCATGGAACATGGTATTGAGATTTATCTCAGCCAGCTGAACAAGGTTCAAGTCGCTGTCGACGGCAAGACGGTCACGATTGGTGGCGGTACAAGGTCCAAAGAAGTCACCGACACACTTTGGGCAGCCAACAAGCAAACCGGTATACTTCGATGTTTTCCTCTTGCCAATGATGATGTGCTAACCGCTATCAGTAACCGGAACATGTGAGTGCGTTAGCTATATGGGTCCTGGCCTTGGTGGTGGACATGGCTGGCTCCAAGGCCATCACGGTATCATCGCAGATCAGTGGGTCTCGCTCAACATTGTCTTGGCTGATGGATCGTTCAAGACCATCAACAAGAAGTCCGATCTCTGGTGGGCTCTTAAGGGCGCTGGCCACAACTTTGGTATTGTGACTTCCATCACTTCCAAGGTGTATGAGATCCAGCACCGGGACTGGGCCATCGAGACACTTGTTTTCAGTGGCGAGCACGTCGAGAAGTTGTATCATACCGCCAATGAGCATCTCCTTCGGAAGCAGCCTGAGGGCGTCATCAACTGGTCCTACTGGGTTCATGACCCTACTGCGGACCCTGAGAACGTAAGTTTCTATCCTTCATTCCTTGTTTTGGCCCAATGTTAACGTTTGCAGCCTGTTATCCTCTTCTGGCTCATCCAAGAAGGCGTGAAGAGCATCGATCCCAAGATATCTAAGCCTTTTCACGATCTGGATCCCATTGCTATCTCTCCTGAGTCTGGAGACTACCGTGACCTTGCCAGGTGGACGCAAATCGATGTTGATGCTGTGCCATGCCAGAAGAATGGCCTTGTCAACCCCCGTTTCCCTCTCTACCTTCAGGAGTACAATGTCTCCGCCATGAAGAACGCATGGAATCTCTTTGCCAAAGAGACGGGGCCTGATACTCCTTTCAACACTTCTATCTTCATGTTTGAGGGTTACTCTACCCAGGCGGTTCGAGGCACTAATGCCCAGAGTGCTGCTTTTGCCTTTCGTCAGGAGAACATCCTCACTGCTCCTCTGATTACATACAAACCTGGAGATGCTGAGCTTGACAAGAAGGCTGCCTCTGTTGGTAATCAGCTGCGTCATATCCTCCACAGAGCTTCTGGCCAGTATCACATGAGCGTCTATGTTAACTACGCTTTTGGCAATGAAGATCCAGTCAGTTGGTATGGAAATGAGAACTGGCGCCAAGAGCGCTTGAAAAGCCTGAAGAACAAGTATGACCCCAAAAGAAAGTTCAGCTTCTTCGGTCCTGTGGCATAAGAGACGACTTGCCGAAGTCTGGAGCTGAGGCATCATCCCCATATCGCCGTCTATCACAGAACCATATTTAATCTTACATAGAATTCATTTATTCATATTATCCGAATCCCGTTGGTTTAATTTATCTATCGTTGGTAACCTGTGCCTTTCTTGCCATGAATGGAGCGGCTTCAACATGCTGTTCTGTTGGTCTGCGACCATACAACTCTACAACACGAGTCTCTACACGGAAGGTTCGATTTTGGTCGGTAAGACAAGCGCGCTTGTCATGACAGGTGGACAAAATGAAAATAACATCTCACGCAAGGAATGATGACCAAAACGCTCCAAATCCTGCCGCCCGCTAAGAATTGGCCCCCAACCAAGACGTAGGACTGCGGTTTTCTGGCCATTTTAGGGGGCCTAATAATGAAACTGATAAGGTAAAGCGGCCGACAATCTGGGATCCTCCAGACCTCGATCTACCAAAGATCAACGGAACAAACGGGGGCAGACACGGTTGCCTTGATGCATATAAGATTTGAAATAAGGCTGGCGCTTACAAGGCTTAACTCGTACCAGAAGCCCGGACGTTGTGCTACTAAAAACGGGAATAAGGCCTGATCTGGCTAAGCGATTCTGATCCTTCAAGCCGCTGGACAGGGTTTAGTGGTCAGCAGAGAGATTTATTGGTCCTCGCTGTGAGAGATATGGATAAGGTGTTTCCATGAGCAAAAAGCTGAAGCAAACCCTGCCTCTTCATTTGGGGGCCGTGTTGATGTCGAAAATAAACAGAGTAGCATTGAGAATCTCACTGCATTGCTTCAGTGTGAGGGAAAGGCTTTTTTTCTTGAGGCTTTTGGAGTGCCAAGTTGTCAGCGTAGCATTTGTCTCAGGGTAGTGGTGGTGGAGGTTGAAAAAAGCACACATTTTGAGAGCCCTATGAAGACGTACGTTGTCTCCCGTTCAAGAACCCTAAAAAACTGCGCGCCATCAAAGATGTGAACGCTTGTTTTCTGCCCTTTTCTACCATCGGTAAACAGTGTTCGAGTAGCAGGAGACTCCTCAGAATCTTTCCAAAGGCCAAGGGACAACCTCCTCGCCAAGATGTTCAGGTTAGCTCTTCCAGCCCTATCACAATTGACTCCCCCACTTCATCTTGGCAGCATCCTCCTTCGGCAATCTCCAATTCCAGGCACTAACAGCATGGTCTTAATAGTCAAAATCCCAAAAAGCCAGTTGCTGGCAACAAAGGCCCATCTGCTCCCGCACAACGCCCTCCGGCCGGACGTCCTCCAGCTGGCCGACCTGCCCAACAACCCGCCCAGAGACCAGTTCAACCTACCCAAAGACCTCAGCCCGCTCAGCGACCGTCACAGCCTGCTCAAAGGCCTGCCCAACGCCCAGCCGGCTATCAGCCGGTGACTGCTCCAAGACCAGTTGCAGGTACTCCTGTTGTCGGAAGACAGCCTGCTCCCAATCATGGAATGCAGATGACCCAAATGAAGAAACCACAACAAGCTGCTCGTCCTCCAGCCAAGAAGCCAGCTCCTTCTCAAGGGCATAAGGCTGGACCACCAAAAGGCCATGCTCCGCAAGGCGGAGGCCGACCAGTCCAAAGGGCTGGACCTGCACCAGTTCAAGGCTACCACCCTGGCCATTCCCATCAGGCCCATCCCCAGCAGAGCCACAAGAAGAGCTCGTCGAACATGAAGTATGCAGCTGGGGGTGCTGTCGTCGGTGTGGCTGGTGCAGGAGCAGCTATGTATTACCTGAACAACGACTCGAACGAGCCCACCTACGTGATCAACAACTACGACAACAGTCAGGGCCCAGAGAACGTCACCTATACTCAGTACAACCAGTATGAAGGTGACTATATAGACAATGGAGACTATCGGTATGACAGCGATGGAGATCGTCAATACTCTCCAAACAGTCCGGATGAAGATAATCGCTATTACGATAATGATCACGATCAGTACGCAAATGACACAAACTACGGCAACCAATATGACAATGATGAGGTGGACACGTCATACGATGCCACAAGATACCAACAACCAAGTGACCAGCAAGACTATTCTAATGGGAATAACAATGTTGGTGACAGTGGTAATGATGATTGTTGTGGCTGTGACAATTGCTGCGACTGTGATAGCTGTTGCGATTGCGATGGCTGTTGCGGATGCTGCGGTGATGACAGTGGCAAGGATGGTGGCGGTGGATGCGTTGTAATGTAACGTAAAATTCGAAGTCGGAATCGAGGGATGATGGGTACTACTGTATACGTTAATTGCAGCTTAGCGATCTTTTATTTTTGTTAACACTTATTTAATGGCATTTATGTACATACAGGGTGAGACGAGGACGTGATCATGGACAGTTGGTAGATAAACAATAGCATGTAGCACACGATATGCCTAGTTTTCCCGGGTGTGATAAAAAGTAATAAATAACAGAATATCGAGTCGCATGGAATACCAATGGCAGTGTTGCAATCGCGAAAGAAAAATATTTCCACGCTGGGAAAAAAGAGGCAAAAACGTCAAAAGTATTGTCCGCTGTGAGGTTCGAACTCACGACCTTTGGATCACTCTGATCTAGGATCAGATCACAATCTAATATGAGACCAACGCTCTAACCAACTGAGCCAAGCAGACTGTGCTTATTGGATACCAGTTCAGGCTTCGTCGGTACTCATCAACGGGATGGGGTACCATTACCTGCAAGTGCTAGGCCAACAGTGCAACACCTACCAACGACTGATTATCTGTTCACCAGTCCAGGTATCTATGTCGAGACTCATTAATTATGGGTGATCATTAGTGCATAAATATAACGATCTTCACATCAATCAAAGTAGTTTGCTATTCATTGGGACATACTGGGGTCTCGGGATTTATGGTTAATATAACTGCGTGAGACGCCAGGTATTCATTAAGAAAGTAACTATTATACAGCTGAAGTTTTCCCATGCCTAATATCCTTTTAACTAAATCCCAGACCTAACCTCTGACGCCTTGCTTTCGAAGCGTATCTCGCTGGAAGTTCTCGACTCCGAGACAGTGGCCTTTGAAGCATTCTCATATGCAACCTGAACATTCGTAGTCCGCATAATTCCGTTATATGTCATGATCTCTTCCTCAGATCCAGTCGGTGAAACACTACGAATCTCAGTATGCTGAGTTCGCGAGACTCGAAGGTCTTTCAGACGAATGTCATCGTGGTTGTGTGATCGCATTCCACCTGTCCCGCGAGAATTGTTGGCATATCGGCCGCCGTATGGAGTTCCAGATGGTGCGTCTGAGCTTCCTCCAAAGAGAGCAGGGAACCATCGTCGGAAAAGCGGTCGGAGAGCGGGCACTGATGCGCAGATGATGGCGAGGTTTGTTTCGACGGCGCCCCAGACGGGAAGGACGGAGTAGAAGGTGTCTTCGCCGGGACTTGGCCCCTGAACGAGTTGGTGATAGATGGAGATGACACGGATGATGCCGATGATACCGACCCTAGATATTATTAGCATCGATCTCGAGAAGCTGCAGGCGCTACTTACACGCTACCCAACAAAAACACACTCAGGACAGCAATCTTGGTCGCCCATCGCATGGTCAATCCAAGGAAGATCCAGAAAGGAAGCGCAAGGACCAGGAAGTCTGTCACAATTGTGATGCAAGATGCAATGACATGGAACCAGTTGTTGATGCAATGAACGCCAGGTTCCTTTCGCAGCGGAAAGTCCCAATTGGCCTCAATGGGCCAGCATTGGAAGAGAGCTGTGAAGAAGATGGCAATGGCATGTGCAGCATTGAAGATATTGAGCCCGTATATGGCGTATCGTACGTTGGTTTTATGGCCACCCAAGCGAAGGAGGAATACTAGAATCGAGGCCTTGACGAGTGCCAAGACGGGATTGTAGAACATCTGCACTAGAAAGTTCCACCAGAAGCCAGCGGCGAGATTGAGGTCTTTTGGGACATCCCGCTCGTGGAATCCCCAGTAGTTGAGCTTCATAACTGTATAATTGTCAACAAAAAGGTTCTTCTGATGAAACACGATTCATGTCCACGCACACATGTAAAGAGGCCCAATCATCATCAAAGCAAAAAACTGTCGATATTAGATCATCCCCAGGACATGAGGATGCGTCGAACTTACCAAAGCTGCCAGCACGAGCCAGTCATCTATAAAATATAAGCTTTCGGTATTGATTGCACTGACCATGAGAGATACTCACCTAGTCCAACTGTCCGTGAGGTCACACGACTGTACATACGCATAGACACAATGATGATCGATAAAGCCGGAAAGATGAAAAGAGCAGCTAGGCCCTTTTGCTGAAGAGGAGTCGTAGGAAGACTTAAAGGATTAGGATAAGGCGGCGGCCCTGCTCGAGTGTACAGATGTAATGAAGCCATCGTGAATGTCAAACCAACGCAAAAGAGATGGTATTTCAAAAGTATGATGGTGCAGAGTTTGCCAATGGGACGCCAAGCGACACTAGAAAAATTGACACAGACTCGATGTGACCACTGATCCGGGCAAACACGGCCACTGCGATCGATCGTCGCTCTGTGTGTACATGTAACAGGACGAACCAGGGGGGAACCGCTGACACGGTATTGGCACAAGATGAAGATGATCGCTTAGATGGGGCCCTCCAGATTTATGTATAGTAGATATCCAGGGGAACCCAACGACGTAGAATCTTGGACGAAGAACGCGGAGACCAATAAAACAGGATGAGAAGTAGAGTTCATGAGGATTGTCACCCAAGTGACCCAACATGGTCAGCATGGTCAGTCAGCATGGTCCGTGGTTTGGGAGCTGAACCACCATCTTTTGGTTCCTCGAGTAAGACGAGTTCCTGGTTCCTGGATTGCATAATACGCGGTTGTTCATGTACGGTTACGAAAGGGGAAAGAGATTGCCGGCATATCTCAGTGCGTCTGGTTCTGGAAGCAAGGAATTGTGTGTCAACTACCGGACATTCAGCTACTTGTGTGTCACACGTCCCGTGTGCGGTTGGACTGAAGGGCTGCTAAGGTTTTCTGTGCCGCAGAGGCTTCCGGTACGATTTCCGGTGTTCCGCCAAGAACGTGTATCATTTCCCCCTCAGCTGTGTTTTCGATCATGCATGCTGGTTGTTGAAGAATCCAAAGGAGAAATGATGGAAAATTGTGGCTTGCAACTAAACAGGCGTTGATGCCCAAGGCTTCCGGTGGTGGCTGAAACTAGGCTGTCAACAACTTGTTTTCAGGACGAGGCATGACGCCTTGGCTGGATCCTGTTGGAAGCCTCCCACACAATTCATTTAGACACCATATGTATACGAACTACTCGTTCTGATGTCTTCAAGCATTCTAAATTGGGAGGGTGAACTAATATCGTAAACCCAGAGCAACGGTTGGGTGATTTGTGATTGGGTTCAGGCTAGATCTCTTAGCATTTCCATCGGAGGTGAAGATCAGCATTCGCGCGATTTTCCTGAACAATCTCGAAGGACCAACGTATGTATGTACATATGCATGAATCAAAGTAGCATGCATCTCCAAGGGATGAACGATGGCTGGACCATGTTTTAACCGAGCGCAACCGCTAAGTGCCGGGGAGTAAGAGACTCGGAACTATAATTCTAACTGACAGAAATGCTTAGGCCATTTCAGGATGAGCTTAGGCTATTTTAGTATAAATTAGAAAAGTTTTGATCAGTTATTTCTTGTACCTTGAGAGATGGCATTGTGCTTTTTCCGCTTCCCAGGGCTTGCTGCTGCTCTAGCTCCATCACAAGGACACTACCGAGATGCTCACATCTACCCCCGGATCCCCGACCCTTGCCAAGAGCGCCAACCAGTTGAATGACCCGGAAGGCTGAACGATGATCCTTCGCTTGTCTCAGCTAAATGATAATCCGTTGATCCTTTCTCCATGGAGATTGCCATCATCTTTTAGCACGATGTTTTACGAAGCCGATCCCACTCTGACAAAGATTCTCAACCAACAGCCGCTCAAATTTGAGTTCTCGCTTCACTTGATCGCCAGGATCATGAACTTTGTCGGTCTTGGATGCCCAGCCTGTGCAATTTGTCCGTCCGCGGGGTCCCGCTCCAATCACCTTTAAAGTGTGCCATGGACTATTCTAGTCTGACGGGAAGCGGCTTCGACCCGAATGCGCTCCAGTTGAGGGTTATGCATAATGTAACAATAATTCAACGCCAAGCTTAGAAATCGACCATCATTTCCACATATGGAGGAACCCTTGACTCTTGGAGCGACAGAAGCCGCATCCCCGCGGCGGCTGAAAGAAATGGCGCCAGTGGGATGAGAAGCGCCCGCACAGTCGGCAAAGATTTTGACAGGAAATCGGGGTTCAGATGCTTCCGATATGTATGATATTCTCTCCTCTCTCAACGGCAATGCCTCGCGGCTCTTACTCCACCGTCGCCACCGCACTCCATCGTCAACCATGGATATCTTTCGGCCCATGAGCCTGAGCATCAAGGTGATTACTACCTAATACGTGCTAACCACCGCCAACTCGCGTACCAACTTCTGTAGGATTGCAGTAGTGACATAAGAACTAGTGTTCGATATATAGACGGCACAGAAAGCCATGTGGCATAAGCCGATCTCTCCCCTTTCCCTCTCTTTCCTCCCCCAACCCTCTCGAGTCCTTGGCGTTCTGTCCCGTCCCTGCAGCCAGCCTCAAAACTTTACGAGATGCAAGGCTCTCACATTTCGTGGCTGATTGCCGCGCTTGTTCCTTTCACCCTTGCTCAGACGATCGAGGTCGATGGCAAGACGGTCCGTACGTAACACCTTCGCCTGCAGAACTTGTTTTTCTTTTGCTCTCACGAACCATTGCTAATCTGAAACTTGGGGTAGCGGCCGACGCGAAGAATGTTGCCCCTGCGTGGTCTGAGCCACCGGCTGCATCGTCGAGGTATTCCTTTGTCGATGATACCCCTCGGCTGACTGATGCCGTGCTCACCAACCTCACGGAGCTTAACCTCAGTGACGTTGATCTCTTTTACTTTGCTGATACCAAGGGATCCAAGAAGAGATCTGCTGCTGTCGACTCCAAGTGCAAGGTCTTCCCTGGTGACAAGCTTTACCCCAACAAACTCATCTGGAAGGTCTTCGACCTCCTCAGCGGAGGTGCCCTTATCAGCACAGTTCCTCTTGGATCTGCCTGCTACAAAGGAGAGCATTACAACAAAGACAAGTGTGAATTTCTTCTCTCAAATTGGCACAATTCAACCACTCAGTGAGTTTCATGCTTGACCGTGCCGTCTCATACGTGCATCAAACTAACATCTTCAAGCATCGATGATCCTACTTCGGTCATGTCACCCCTGTTCGAGGGCGCCACCTGCGAGCCTGAGAACGCCGCTTCAGGCTCCAAGTGTACCATTGGTGGCTTCCCCCTTTACTCTATCAAAGCCACCTGTGTTGCCCAAATCCAGCTCGCCGTCAACTTTGCTCGCAACCTCAACCTCCGTCTTGTCGTTCACAATACTGGCCATGACTTCCTTGGCAAGAGCACCGGTGCTGGTGCCCTGAGCATCTGGACACATCACCTCAAAGACATCAAGTTCACCAAGAACTACCGTGGTGCTAGTAGCTACACTGGTCCTGCCTTCAAGATTGGTGCTGGTATCCAAGTCAAGGACCTGTACCTGGCTGCCGACCAGGAGGGTTACACTGCTGTTGGTGGAGAGTGCCGTGTAAGTCTTCCTCTTCTACATTCATCGCTCGTAGATGCTAATGGGACCCTAGGATGTTGGTGTCGCCGGCGGTTATCTTCCCGGTGGTGGCCACTCCCCCATCAGTCCCATCGCTGGTCTTGCTGCTGATCAGCTCCTCAGCGTCGACATCGTCACACCTGATGGTCGCTTCGTCACTGCTGATGAGAAGCAGAGCACTGATCTCTTCTGGGCTGTCCGTGGCGGTGGTGCTGCTACCTGGGGCGTCGTCGTCTCCATGACTGTCCGAGTCTACCCCAAGATGAAGTTCTCTGGTATGACCTGGAGCGTCAATACTAAGGACGCTGGCATCTCTCAGGACGCTCTCTTCAAGGCACTTGATGTCTACTGGCGCCGCTTCCCTGAGTACTCTGACAAGAACAGCTACGGCTACAGCTTCATGTTCCCTGCTGGCAACGGTAGTTTCCTCTGGACTATGAACCCTTGGATGATCCCCAACATCTCTGTTGGTGAGTTCAAGAAGATTGTCCAGCCTCTCCTTGATGAGTGGAAGGAACTTGGCGTTGACCCCAAGCCCACATTCTTTGAGCACGACCGCTTTTACCCTGCTTGGAAGACACATTTCCCTGCTGAAAACGTCGGTAACTACAATGGTCGCTCCGGGTCTCGTCTTATTCCCCGCAAGAACTGGAGTGACCCTAAGCTCCTCAATAACACCATCGACGTTCTCAAGGGTATTCTTGCTGACGAAGGCATTCTGATCATTTACAATATCAATGCCAAGCAGCAGAACACTCCTCCCAACTCTGCCAACCCTGCCTGGCGCGATGCCAACATGTTTGTCATCACTGCTCTTAACTGGAACTACACCGACAGTGAGGAGGAGATTGCCAAGGTTAACAACGAGCTCACCCATGGTGTCATGGAGCGTCTCAAAGCTGTCACTCCGGGCGGTGGTGGCTATGGTAACGAAGGTGATGTCATGGATCCTGACTTCGGTCAGTCCTACTTCGGTTCCAACTACGCCAAGCTTTATCAGCTGAAGCAAAAGATCGATCCTTACGGTGTATTTTATGCTCCTACTGCTGTTGGAAGCGAGGACTGGTACATCACTGACCACCCAGCCTACGTGATCAAGCAGACTGGTCGTCTTTGTCGCAAGTAATTAGCCTAGCGCAGAGCTCCTTTTCATTGTACATAATTCTATTGCGCTCCTTACTTGATGTAAAGCAAGAACAATTTGAAGCCTGTCAGGCTGCTCTTGGCAAACTGACCAATTGCATCCCTTATGACACTGTCTTGTGTGATTATCAGGGGTTTCCGCCGGTGCCAACTCGGACTTTTTGTTTGCTGTTATCTTCCGCCTGAGTGGCAAGCCAGCAATACCTCTTTTACACCAGTAAACTTCCTATGAATCAGGCCAGATAGAGTTGTGAGGACCGAGATATCACTTTTTCATACCGGCTTTTCTCACACATGCTTCGGGGAGCAAACTCAAGACTTCAAAAGAGGATGCTAATATAAATTTAGTCAAGATTCCTCTAAACTTAGACTAAATTCCCTAAATATTTTTATCGCCGAGGATTCCTGTCTCAACTTTTCTTGCCTTGCCTAGACGTGTTGGCAGTCTTGGGTTCCAAAGGACTGTCTCGGTGTGTATATTTACTACCCCTCTGCACTACTACCAAGTATCCTGGTTGTGATCTTTGAACTTCTTCCAGCTCGGCTCGTCAAACCGGCCACTGGTAGTTCCAACATTCCAAGACACTCTTCCTCCGTCTAGAATCAAGATGTACCCTCTTGAATTCTCAATGTTCATGGCAAGTTGCTTTCATCCGAGTCAGTATATGGGGTCGAGAGCATGGAGACTTACAAACCTGTATTCCTGTACCTTCGGCCACATGGATATCGTCTAGACGGTCTTTAAGACCGCCGTAGCCTTTTATGCGGGTTAAATACTCGCCAGTATTCATCTCCACCACGTAATCATAATTATAACCGAACCAGATCCTTCGAATGGCCCTTGAACCTTCTGGAAGTTCAGTCTCGAGGACATCTCTAGACATGGACTTTGATATACGCCAGTGGAATGAGTCGTCCATCATCGTTATGAAAAAGAAACCTTTGACACCAAGGCTTATATGTCGGATGCATCCAAACTTCTGGTGCTTATCGAGCCACTCGACGAGTTTCGGATACTCGGTCGCCAACGAGTCGGACCAACCTGGTTACAGTAAGTCCCTGTCTATATCCCGTAACTGAGCTTCGACTCACATGTCCAACAGTTAAGGTCACTTCCAGTATGGTAGTGGTAGAGCCATGATCCATTGGCCCCAAGCGCGCAAATCTTGTGTTTATCATTGTCACCTATCAATGTTTTGAGGTCCTTGTGGCGGTATCTATGGCGCGTAAGGTACTTTGTCAATAATGAGAGGACTTTCACTCACTCAAAACTTTCCCCTCTATTTCCAAAGAAGAAGTCATTTCCTGATAGGAACAATGTGACCTTGTCGTAGGGGAGCCCTTCATAATGAGACATTGAGCTTCGAGGTCCCGTTCTCGAGATCCCCATGCTAGCATTCCCACTCTCGCTGAGCTGAAGGCGGAGAATCTGGAGTTCTTTGGTAGCTTCTTCGGTTCGTTGAAGCATCTCATGTTCTCGGATCTTGCGTTGCTCTTCCAGACTCTCGATCTTCTTGTCTTGTTGGCGCATCCGCTCTTGGCTTTCTTGGTACTTCCCTTCCAGGACTTTGAAGCGACGTCTCTGTTCTTTCATCTCTTCGAGACTGACCTTGAGATTTTTTCGTTCTTCGTTGAGATAGTCAATCTTTTTCTTCATCGTCTCACGATATTGACGTTGTTCTTCGGCTGACTTTTCGTCCTGGTCCTTCCTGGCTTGCCTCTCCATTTCGAGGGCTTCTGACATCTCCTTTATGACCCTTTGCTCAGCTAGAAGAATGTCCGAGTGAAGGCCAATACCAGCTTCAGTCTCGTTCAGATCTTTATGTTCACTGACCATTTCCTTTTGGATGGAAATAGTGACTCGGTTATTTTTAGCAATAGTCTTGAGCAGGGACATTGCGGATGAGCGGGTGTTATCATGACGATTGATCTGAGCGCCTTCTTCGACCAGGGCTCCCCAGAAACCATCCGTGGCGATCAGTTCTTGCTCTCGCTTTTCTCCCGTGGCTGTGTTCTCGGCTTCCCACATGGCAGTGACAAGAATAACGTTCTTGAGACTCTCCTTACCACAGAGCTTCCGGAACATCATGAGGTTCTTTTGAGCAGATCCCCCCATACGACGATCTGTGATTCTATGGAGGTATAGGATCCCGCTCAGTTTGACATTGTCTTCATATGTCTTGGCAAGACATAAAGCAATCTCTTTGAGAACTTCGGTATCTGATCGATTCGTGTCATCGAACCCCGGAGTATCCAGAAGATATATGTCAGAGGTATCTGACCATTTGCATTTGTATGCAGTGACATGTTGTGTACCTGCATCGTGTTAATACGGGACTGTGTCGACTAATAAAGAACATGGCCGATACGTACAAGCCTGCAGATCATGGCCAACGGGTACATCCTGTCCAGTGCACAGCGAAATGAAAGTGCTCTTCCCAGACCCAGTCATCCCCATGATAGCTATCAAAATGTCGCTCGTCCTCGGCCTAAAGCCTAGGAATACATCGCCCATGGTGTCAACTCGGCTTTGCTCGGGATAATGTAACACGGTGTCTGAGAGAAAGAAAGAAAATCTGTACCGAGCAAAGCTCCGTCAGTTGAGTGAATTTTATTCTTTGTACAGTTGCCTGAGTGCGGGGAATCCATTCCGCTGCTTGGCACTGGGGTGACTAGCGAGCATCAGATTTGCGGGAAGCGAGGCGTAGACAAGCCAAGCTTCATTCTCAGCGTATCAATTGCTACGAGTTGGAGCTTTATCACAGTTGATGAACCTGCTCAACCCCGCTGTGGCTTGCAGCATCATTTCAGTGTGACCTCTCGGTTGCATTATCGTGGTGTTGTGATGCTCAGGCTGATTGCGATATGGCGTATGCCATTGGCTGATATCGCTACAATTTGACGTCGTTGCTTGCTGGCCGAAACACCACCTGGCGGTAATATATAATGGTTAGAGTTTCTAAATAAGTAAACTAGTCTATATTAGGTTTATATTTATAAGATATATAAAGTATTATATTAAGTATATTAAATTATTATATCTTTTAATAATTAATAATATATATTAAGCTTATTAAAATAAAGAAGTTTTATTAATAATTAATAAGTTAAGTTTTATTTAATATTAAATAAATATATATATATATTATAAAGGCTTATAATTATATAAGTTAAATTTATAATAAATTATAAATTAAATTATAAGTTTATTATAAGTTAATAAGGTAACTTATAATAAGTTTTTTTTAATGTAATATAAGTTAATTTATAATTAATAAAAATTAATAAAATATATATAATATAAATATTATATATTTTATTTAATTATAATATAATTTTTTTTTCTTTTAATTTTATTTTTAAAATTTATTTATTTATATTTTTTTTTTATATAATTTTAATATATTTAATTTAATTTTATAATATTTTTATTTTAATATTATATTAAAATTTAAGGCTATTTATAATTATTATATATAAGTTATTTTAATTAAAAATATTAGTTTTTTTATTATATTATATAGTTATTATATTTTTTAAAAATTAAAGTATTAGGCCTTTTTTAGTTATAAGTATTATTTTTAATATATTTATTATAGTTAAAAATATAATAGTAAAGATATTATTAATTTAAAGAGTTTATAAAAGTATTTTTTTAATTATTTTAAATATATTTATTAACTCTATATAATAGATTATTTTATAAATAAAAAGTATTATTTTAAATATAAAAAAAAGGTTATTAAAAATAAGTTATTATAATTATAATAATAAGTTAATAAGTACTTAAATTATTTAATATATTTTTATTATTAAAAAAGGTAATTAAATAAATATAATTTTAAGATATTTTATTAAAATATTAAGACTTTTAATAAGTTAAAGTTAATTAAGAATATAAAATCTTTTATAGTAATAAAAGCTTAATTAATTAAGGCTATAAATATTATTAATTAAAATAAGGTTTTTTTTTTATTTAATTAGTAAAACTTCCTTAAAAATTATTAAGTATTAATAAGGTATTTTAATAGTTTTTATATATTATTACTTTTTAAGTAATTTTTCTATTTAATTAAATATATTATTTATTTATTAATTTTTTTTATATTTTTAATTTTTTTTACTTTTTATTATTTTAAGCTTTTTATTTTTATAAATTTATTACTTATTTTAATTTATATTATATTTACTATTAATTTAAATAATAAAATATAAAAAATTAAATAAATTTTAATTTTTAATAATAAATCTAATTTATAATTATTTTTTAAAATCTTTTTAATAATCTTATATAGTTTAATATATTTAAAGTTAAGTTTATAATTTAATTATTTAATAATAATATTTTTTATAAATAAATAAATTATATTTTCTTTTAAAAAAATAGGTTTTTTTATTTTCTTAAGGTTATAATATTATTATATTTATTTTTTAATAAATTTAAATTTTATTTAAAGTTTATTATATAAGTTTTTAAAATTATTACTTTTAATTATTATTATTAAATTAATTATTTTAAATTTTTATAGATTTTTATAGGCTTTTAAAGTAAATTTAAAATTAATATAAGCTAATATAAGCTTTATATTTTTATTATAAGTAATATTATAAGCTAATTAAATATATAATAATTTCTTAATTTAATTATTTTATTTATAATTTATATAATATTATAAATATTATTTTAAAATTTAATTTATTTATTTTATTTATTTATTTATTTAGGCTTTAAATATTATTATAAGTTTATAATTTAAATTTAATAATATTAAAAATATATTTTAAAATTATAATATAAATATTAATTTTTTTATTTAAAAAAATCTTTAATAGTAATTTATATATATTAATAATATATTTATAAATAATATATATAAGTTTTTTTATATTTATATTTTCTTTATAAAATAAATAATATAAAAACTTAATAAATTAATTTATAATAATTATAATATTATTATAAAAGATTTTTATTAAGGGTTTTTTAAATAATAATAGCTTTATAATAAAATTTATTATAATTAAATTTTATAGTTATTATATTATAGATAATAATTAAAGTTTTTTATTTTTTTTTTTATTTTTTTTTTTTTCTTTACTATTAGCCTAATAAGGCTATTAAGCTTCTAACTTTTTATATAAATACTTAAATAATAAGGCCCCTATAGTAGGCCTATATCTTAAAAGTTAGAATTATATAAGGTTTATCTGCCTTAGTGGCATAATTGCTGCCTTAACTAAGCAGTATTAATACTGCCTGCAGGTCTATCCTCGGCAGCTATATTAGCCTTCTTCCTTTACCCTAGCCAAAAGACTAAGATACTGCAGGTTAGCTTCTAGCGTAATAGGGAAAGGGCAGGAAAGTTTATATACTCTCCAATTAACCTATTTAACCGGGCCAAGTTTATCACAAAGTATATTCCCTGACCTGACTTTCCCTCCATTAGTTATAGCTGCTAATATTAATTATAGCCACTAATATAATGCCTATATAAAATAGCCTGCAGCTATATAATTAGGCCTATTATATAACTAGCTATAACCTTAATATAGCTATTAGGCCTGCCTTATAGAGAGCTAATAGGAAAGACCTAAAAGAGATCTATATAATAGTAGCTACTATTAGAAAGAACTTCTTATTAAGGTACTAATCTAACCTAATTAAAATAGCTATCTTTAATTATAACCTAATTAGGTTAATCTATTATATAGGCTATCTTAGCTTAATTAATCTAAACTAGGTTAATAATAAGCTATTAGGTCTAAAAGACCTAGAAAGGATCTTAAGAAAAGGTTATCTCCTTAAATTAGACTAGGCTATATTCCTTACTGCCTTTATAGGCTTAAATATATATAAAGAGTGGCTTTTTAATATAGCTAAAAGGGTTATTATAGTAGAGGGGGTATTACTCTTAATATAAAGTATATCTACAGATAGAGTTAGATAAAGGCAGGGTAATGGCAGGGTTTAAAGGTTTAAAGGAATTAGGTTAATTTTTATATAAGTTAGTCAGTAAAAGCTAAATTAACCTAAAGTTAATAATAAATCTACTAATTAATTATATATGCCAGGGCATATAACTAATTAACCTTATATATAAGGGCAGATAAAGTAATATTAGTAAAGAAGTAATATATTAAACTAGAGAAAGTTTTTTATAAGATTTATATTATTATATTTTTATTTTAATATAAAAATTATATTATTATATAATTTTTTTTTTATTATTTATTATATTTTATATTTATATTATAAAAATTATTTAAAAGTTTTTATTATTTTTTAATATTTATATATAAAATATTTATAAAATTTCTATATAAATTTCTTTATTTTTTTTAAAATTTTTTTAATTATAATTATTTATATTTATTTTAAAGTTTATATTTATTAAATAAACTTATATTTTTTTTATTATTTATTTTTAATATTTATTTTATTATTTTTATAGTTTTAATATTATAATTTAATTATTAATTTATTATATTTATTTTTTTATTTTTTAATTTTTTTTTATAAATAATTATAAAATTAAATTTATATAAATATTTAATATAATATAATTATTATTAATTAATTTATATAAATATTTAATATAATATAATTATTATTAATTAAATTTATATATTATAATAAAATAAAAAATATTTTAATAACTTTTATATATATTTTAATTTAATATTTATTTTTTATTAAATAATATTTAAATTCTTTAAAATAATTAATAATTATTAAAAAATTTTTATTATAAATTAAATAATTAAGTTTTATTTTATATAATTTAAAAAAATAAAATATAATAAAATATATTATTTTTATATTATTTTATTAATTAATTTATTTTTTAATATAAAATTTAATATATTTATTTTTAATTTAATTTCTTTTTTTTTAAATTAAATATTATTAAAATAAATTTATTAAAAATAGCTTTTTTAAGCTATATAAAGGCTTTTTATATTTATTATTTTATTTAAATATTTTTTTTTATAAGTTTTATTATTAAATTAATAATTTTATTAAAGTTTTTAATAAATTATTTATAATAATTAATAAGTCTTAAAAAGGCTTATATTTTTTTTATATTATTAGGTTTTTTTTATTTATTATTATTATTATTTTTTTTTAATTTTATTTTAATTTTATTAAATATAATAATATATTTAAAAAAGTTTATTTTTATAATATAAAAAAAACTTTTTTTTAATTTTATTAATAATTTAATATTTTTATAATATTTTTAAAACTTTATAAATATATTTTATATTTTTTTTTTTTATTTTTTAAAAAAATTAAAATATTATTTAAATAATATATTATAAAAATATTAAAGTATTATTAAAATATATTATTAATTATTTATTAAAATATTATAAATATATTAATAAAATTAAAAAATATTATTATATATTTAAATAATTTAAATTTAATTTTAAATATTATTTTTTAATTTTTTTTTTAATATAAATAAAATTATATATTTTTTTTAAATTTAAAGTTATTTTTTTTTCTTTTATTATTAGCCTAATAAGGCTATTAAGCTTTTAACTTTTTATATAAATACTTAAATAATAAGGCCTTTATAGTAAGCCTATATCTTTAAAGTTAGAATTATATAAGGTTTATTTACCTTAGTAATATAATTACTGCCTTAATTAAGTAATATTAATACTGCCTATAGGTTTTTTAATAGCTATATTAGCCTTTTTCCTTTACTTTAGTTAAAAAGATTTTAAATTAACTTATTTAATATATTAAGCTAAGTTTATTATAAAGTATATTTCTTAATTTAACTATTAATTATAACTATTAATATTAATTATAACTATTAATATAATACCTATTATATAAAATAGCCTATAATTATATAATTATAATTACTATATAATTAACTATAACCTTAATATAGCTATTAGGCTTACTTTAAATAAAATTAATAAATATAAATTAAAAAAGATTTATATAATAATAGCTATTATTAAAAAGAACTTATTATTAAGATATTAATTTAATTTAATTAAAATAATAATTTTTAATTATATATTAATTAGGTTAATTAATTATATAATTTATTAGCCTTATTTTAATATAATTAATTTAAATTAAATCTATAAAAAGCTATTAAATTTAAAAAACCTAAAAAAAGACTTAAAAAAAGTTATTTCCTTTAATTAAATAAGATAGCCTTTTTTATTACCTTTATAGGCCTAAATTTAAATATATATAAAAAGTAGCTTTTTAATATAGCTAAAAGGGTTATTATAGTAAAGGGGATACTGCTTTTAATATAAAGATAAAAGCAGGGTAATAGCAGGGTTCTAGGATTAAAGGTTTAAAGGAATTAGGTTAACTTTATTTATATAAGTTAGTTAGTAAAAGCTAAATTAACCTAAAGTTAATAATAAATCTATTAATTAATTATATATATTAAGGCATATAATTAATTAACCTTGCCTATAAGGGCTATAAATAAAGTAATATTAGTAAAAAAGTAGTATATTAAACTAGGGATTTAATTTTATAAGGTTATTTTTATTTTTATATAATTTACTTATTTTAATATTAAAAATATTATATTATAATTTTAATAATTTTATTTTTATATTTTATATTATATAAGTATTATTATTTTTTTTATTAAAGTTAATTTTTAATTTTAATTTTTTATTTTTAATATTTTTTTTTATTTTAAAGTATTATTTTAATAAAAATATTATTAATAATTTATAAAATTTACTTTTATTTATTTATATTAAAAATATTTAAATTATTTTATTTTATTATTTTTAATATTTATATTTTTATTTTAATAAATTTTTTTTTTTTTTTATATTTTTAATAAGCTTTTTATTATTATTTTTATTTTTCTTTTTTATATATAGGTTTTTTTTTCTATTTTTTTTTAATATTTCTTAGCCTTATAATTATATAAAATAAAAATATATAATATATTTTTATTTTTTATATTTTTTTCTATTAAAAATTTATTTTATAGTTTTTAAATTAAACTTTTAAAATATAAATATTATTTATATTTTATTATATTTTTATTTTTCAAGTTTATTATATTATATAGGCTTTATATTATATTTAAAGTTTAAGTCTTAATAGTTATTTATAGTTTTTATTATTAAATTAATTTTAAGGTTTACTTATTTTAATTAAAATCTTTAGGTTTTTATAGCTTTAAATATTATTATATTATATATTTTATTAATATAAATAAATTCTATAAATTATATTTTATAATTATAATATTTTAGTAATATATAATAATTTTAAAAATATTATAAGTTAATTAGCTTTTTATAAAAATATTATTTATTAATATTTTTAATAATATTTTAATTTAAAAACTTTAATTATTATTATACATATAATTTTAATTTAAATTTTAAAATATATTTAAAAATTATTTTAATTAATTTTTTTTTATATTTTAATATTAATTTATAATTTTAATTATTATTATTTTAATATAATATATAATATATTAGTTTATTTAAATTATTTTTTATTTTTTTTAAGTTATATTAATAAATTATTATAAAAATTTTATTATATATTTTTTTATAAGTTATTATAATTTTATTAAATAGTATAAAAAATTTATTATATATTTAAATTATAAGTTTCTTAAAAATTATTTAAATACTTAAAATTATTTTTAAAAATATAATTTAAAGTATTTTATTTTAATAAAATATAAATTTTCCTATTTTTTTAATTATAATAATTTTATTTAATAATTTTCTTTTAAATATTTTATATATTTTTTAAATTTAATATATATAAAAAATATTTTTAATAATCTATATTAAATTTTATTATATAGAGTAAAATTCTTTTTTTTAAATAAAAATATAAATTATATTAATAATTTAATTTTTTAAATTTTAAGTTTAAATATTAACTAATTATATTAAAATTTTTTTATTTTTTTAAAATATCAAAATATTATTTATTAATTAAATAAAAAACTAATTTTTAATTTATTATTTAAATTTATAAGTTAAATTATATTAATATAAGTATTTTTATATTCAAAAGTTAATTTTTTATATTTTTTAAATTTTTTTTAATACACTATTAGATTATTATATAAACTTATATTTAATTTTTATTATTTTAATTAATAACTATAATATTATAGAGTATTTATTATTATTTTAATTAATATATTATTATATATTTAAAATTATTTAATATAATTTTTTAATTAAAGTATTTTATTACCTTAAATTTTAAATTTTTTATTAAATTTTATTTTATAAAATATTTATTTTTATATTAATATATTTTTTTTTTAATATTTTAATAATATTATAAATAATTAAAACTTATAAAATAATAAAATTATTTTTAATAAACTAATATTATTTTTATTTTAAATTAATAATATAAATTTTTTATAATTTAATATAGTATTAATAGTAATTAAAGAATTACTATAAGTTAATATTTATTCTTTATTAAAATTTATTAATATATTATTTTTTAAATATTATTAAATATTATAATTTATTTTTATATATTTATTTTTTTAATAAAATAGGCTTTATAATAAATTTATTAATATTATTTATGTTAATATATTATAATTATTTTTAATTAAAAAAATATTTATTATAATTAATATATTTTAAATATTTATTTTTTTTTAAATTATAACGTTTATTTAATTATTAATATTATTAAATAATATATTAAAAGATATTAAAATTATTATTAATTTTAAAGTATTATTTTAATTATTAATTTAATATTATAATATATTTATTTATATATTAATTATTAATATAATTTAAATATAATTATAATTATTAATTTAAATTAAATAAATATATTTTAAATTTATTATTTTAAACTTTTTTATATTTATATTATAATATTAAAAATATATTTATTAATATATTAAATATAATATTTTATATTTTATTTAAAAATTTTACGAGTTTAAAGTTTTAGTAATAAAAAAATTAAATTATTAATAATTAATTTATTATATAGAAATATTGATTTTATAAACTTAATAAAAAATAATTAATAATTAATTTATAAATTTTTATTTTTTTAAATATATAATTTAATATTTTTAATTTTTGCTTTTAAAAAAGTTATTAAATAATTTATTATATTTAATTTTTTTTTTTTTAAATATTTTTTTAATTAATTTAGTTATAAAATTTTTTAAATATTAATCTTTTTTTTATTTAATTTTAAAAAGCTTATTAAAAATTAATTAAATTAAAGTTAAAATTAATTTTTTATTTTATTATTTTAAATTATTTTTTTATTAAACGGTTTTTTATTTTAAATTATTTTTTAATTATTAAAGAATAAATAATAATTTATAAATAATATTATATTTTAAAATATAATTTTGTAAATTTTAATTTTTTATTTAATTAATATTTAATTTTAATGTATATATATATTAATATTTTAAAATTATAATTTTTTTATTTAAATTTATAAAATTTTTATTATAAATATTTTTTTTTTAAATTTTATAATATTTTGAAGTATTTAGAAAATATAAATAATATTTTTTAAATATTATATTTATATTATTTTTTAAAATTAATTTAATTTTTAAAAAAATATATTTAATTATTTATTAAAATATTTTAATAGCCTTTTAAAAATTAAAATTATATTTTATATGTTTTTATTTTAAATTCTTTTTGAAATTTATTAATAACTATAGTTTTAAATTAATAATATTTAGTTTAATTTTAAAATTTTAGCTTTTTTTATATTAAATTATTATATAGTAATTTTTATTATTATAATTTTTAGTTTTAAATATTTTAAAATATTTTATAACTTTTTTTTTAATTTTTATATTTTTTAAAAATATTAAAAATATTTTAATTTTTAATTTATTTTAATTTTTTATTTTATTTTTTATAAGTTTTTACTTTTGTTTTTTATTAATAAAAATTTATAAATAATTATTTTATTTAAAAAGTTACGTTTAATATTTTTTTTATAATAAGATTTTAATATTTAAATCTTTAATTTTTATATTTAATAATTATAAATTAAATAATATTAAATTTATTTTATAATCCCTTTATAAATAATTACTTATTTTAATCTTTTTTTTTAAATTTTTGAATTTAAATATTTTATTTAATTTTAGTTATTTTAATATATTATTTAATATTAATTAATATTAAATTTTTTAAATATTTTTATATTAATTATTTATTTCTTTTTTAAATAATTAATTTTTTTATTTAATTATTAAATAATAAAAATTTTATTTATATTTTTTTTATATTATTTAAATATTATTTTATAATTTTAATTAGTTATATAAATTTTTTTAATTTTAATTTTTAATTTTTATTTAAATATTGTTTAAAATTTATTAAATATTTATTATAAATTTTTGTTATTCTTTTTTTTTATTTTTATTATTTATTATTTATTATTTTAATATTATTTAAAATACAATTAAGTAATTGTTTAAATAATTATTTAAAAATAATATTAAATTTATTAATAAAATAATTTATAAATTTTATGAATTTTTTTTTTTTAATAAATTTTATTTTATTTTTTGAATATATATATTTATATTAATTTATTATTTATTTATTTGTTAAATAATTAGTTTATTAAAAATATTAAATATAATTTTTTTATTTGTTTTAGTAGATAAAAATTTTTAGTTTAAATACTTTAATATATTTTTTAAAATAATTAATTATTTTTTTTATTTTTTATTAATTATTTACTTTTTTTTTTTAATTTTTATTTAATATTTTAAAATTAGTTTTTATAGTTTTTTTATTTAATATTATTTTTTTTAATTTTTTTTAAATATTTTAATTTTTATTATAAAAACCTTTTAATTTAATATTTATTAATATAATATTTTAATATTAAAATTTATTTTTTATATTTTATATATTTATATTTTTTATATTTAATATTATTAATTTCTTTATTTTTTTTAATATAATTTTTTAGTTATATTTTTTTATGGATATTTAATTTTATTTAAAGTTATATTTAATTTTTATTTTTTTTTACTATTTAATATTTAATTTTAGATATAATTACGTAACTTTCTTATAATTATTTATTTTAGTTATTTATATTATTAAATATTTATTAGTTTTTTATATTTTAAAAATTTTCTAATTAGCTTATTTAATTTTATTATTTTATTTTTTTTTTTTTTAATATTATTTTTAATAAATCTTTTATTTATAATTTATAGGCTTACTTTTATTTTATATTTTATTATTTTTTGTTTTATTTTTTATTATTTTTATTTCTAAGATTTTTTTATTGTTTATTTTTATATTTTTAATTATTTTTTTATTTTAATATATTATTATTTTTAAATATTTAATATTTTCTTAGCTTTTTATTTTTTTAAATTTTTTATTTTTTAGCTTTTTTATATTTAATTATTTTTTTATAATATCTTTTTTTATTTATTATTTTTATTCTAGAATATTATTTTTATTAAAAGTATTTTATTTTTTTATATATTTATTTATTTAATTTTTTTATATTTATTTTTTTATATATAAAAAACTTATTTTATAATTTTTATATAAAGCTTTTTTTATTTAGGTTTTATTTTTATTTAAGTATATTACTTTTATATAAGGTAGTTATTTTTATTATATTATATATCCTTTATATTATTTTTAGTATTTAGGTTTTAATAGCTATTTATAGGTTTTATAATTAAATTAATTTTATAGTTTATTTACCTTAATTTAAGTTTTATAGCCTTTATAATTTTAGGTATTATTAAGCTATATAATTTATTTAATTATAATTATAATATTTATATTTAAATATATTTTATAGCTTATAATTATTATCTTTTTTTAATTATATAATACCTAAAGATATAAATTTTAATTATATTTTATATAAAGTATTAATTTATTAATATTTTATTACTATTTTTAATTTATTAAAAATTATTATAATTATTATTTTATTATTAATTAAAGTAATATAAATTAAAATTATTTAATTATTTTATTTTAATTTTTTTTTTTTATATTTATATTATTTTTTATTAATTTTAATTACTATTATAATATATTTAGTAATATTATTTAATTTATTAATTTTATAAAGTTTTTTTTTAATTTTTTTTTTAAGTTTTTTATAATAATCTTTATAAAAGCTTTATTATTTTATTATATTTTAAACATAAGTTATTTAAATTTTATAAAATAAATAATATATAAATAAATTTATTTAAATATTATATTTTTTATAATTTTTTTTTATTAATTACTTTAAAATTATCTTTAAATATAATTTTAAAGTTATTTTAATTAATAAAAATATTAATAATATTTTAATTTTATATAATTTCTTTATTTTTTAAGTAATCTTTAAAAATAAATTTAAATTAGTTTTTAATATTTCTTTAAATTAATAATATAATAAAAAATACTTTTTTAATAATAATATTTAATTTAATTAAAAATATATAAAAATAACCTTTTATTTAAATTAAAAATAAAATTATATTTATAGCTTATTTTTTAAATAGTTTTAATTTAAGTAATTTAAAGGCTTTTTTAATATCTTTTTTTTTAAAAATAAATATTATTATTTATTATAAAGGCTATTTTTTAATTATTAATTTAATTTTATAGGTTATAGATTATATTATATAATTAATAGATTTTAATTATTATTTTTATAATATTAAGTAATTTTTTAATATAAAAAGGTATTAAATTAGTATTATTAAATATTTTAATAATATAATATTATTTAATTATTTAATATAATATATTTTAAATAAAAGCTATTAATATATAATAATTAAAGTTTTTAAATAAATAAATTAATTTATATTAAGTTTATATTTATAAAATATATAAAGTATTATATTAAATATATTAAGTTATTATATCTTTTAATAATTAATAGTATATATTAGGCTTATTAAGGTAAAGAAATCTTATTAATAACTAATAAGTTAAGTTTTATTTAATATTAAATAAATATATATATATATTAAAGGTAATTTAAATTAATTAGTAAGGTTATTATAAGATTAGTAATAATTTAAGTAGATTATTACTAATTAAGTAAAATTAATTATAATTATAAAGTCTTAATATTAATTATTTTTAATAAAAATATTATTAATTAGTAAAAAATATAAATTATATATAAAGGCCTGTTTAGGTTATAATATTTATATTATTTTTATTATTTTAATTATTATTATAATATATTAATAATATTATTTAATTTATTAATTTTATAAAGTTTATTTTTCATTTCTTTTTTAACTCTTTTATAATAAACTTTTATAAAAACTTTATTATTTTATTAAATTTTAAATATAAGTTATTTAAATTTTATAAAATAAATAATATATAAATAAATTTACTTAAATACTATAATCTTTATAATTACTTATCTTTTTTTATTAATTACTTTAAAGTTATTTTTAAATATAATTTTAAAGTTATTTTAATTAATAAAAATATTAATAATATTTTAATTTTATATAATTTTTTTATTTTTTAAATAATTTTTAAAAATAAATTTAAATTAATTTTTAATATTTTTTTAAATTAATAATATAATAAAAAGTACTTTTTTAATATAATATTTAATTTAATTAAAAATATATAAAAATATCTTTTTATTTAATTTAAAAATAAAACTATATTTATAGCTTATTCTTTAAATAGTTTTAATTTAAGTAATTTAAAGGCTTTTTTAATATCTTTTTTTCTTTAAAAATAAATATTATTATTTACTATAAAGGCTATTTTTTAATTATTAACCTAGTTTTATAGGTTATAAATTATATTATATAATTAAGAGATTATAATTATTATTTTTGTAATATTAAGTAGTTTTTTAATATAAAAAAATATTAAATTAATATTATTAATATTTTAATAATATATTATTATTTAATTATTTAATATAATATATTTTAAATAAAAGCTATTAATATATAATAATTAAAGTTTTTAAATAAATAAATTAATTTATATTAAATTTATATTTATAAAATATATAAAATATTATATTAAGTATATTAAGTTATTATATCTTTTAATAGTTAATAATATATATTAAGCTTATTAAAATAAAGAAATTTTATTAATAATTAATAAGTTAAGTTTTATTTAATATTAAATAAATATATATATATATTATAAAGGCTTATAATTATATAAGCTAGACTTATAGTAAATTATAAGTTAAATTATAAGTTTATTATAAATTAATAAGATAGCTTATAGTAAGTTTTTCTTAATATAGTATAAGTTAATCTATAATTAGTAAAAATTGGTAGGGTATATGTAATGTAAGTGTTATATCCTGTTTGGTTATAATATAATGCATACAGGGGGCTGCCTAATGCCTTGGCATTTGCTATAAGGCGTATTTAATAGAGTGGCCATGGATGGGACAAGAAAAGTCAGAACCTTTATTCTAGGTAGTAAAGATTTACGTATGTTTATATGAGCTTATAGAGACTTAGTATACCTCGAATTGGCGTTCTTCAGGTCAGTTAATTTTGATATCTTCAGTTTAGGTCAGAAGTGCTCTTTCTGGCTGCGCGAGGGCATGAGCGCTAAAACAATCATCATGCAGACAGCTGAAGACAGGGGTTAGTTTTAGGTCAGTTTCTGTCCTTCACCAAGTAAACACGAGGTAACTGAAAGCCTTGTTCCTTTGTATCTTAATTATTTGTAAGGAACTGTCATCCTGCAGAACATGGCTGCCAATCGACCATACCTGCCAAGTCTTATCCACCATCTTCACAGACATCACTTTTTCCCTACCCCAGATCGATGAAAACTGCTTCCATCTGGACGGAATAGTCTATCTTCATCCAATCGATGACAATAGTGCTTCTGGATCGGCGATGCAAAGCTTTCAATTAGTCGAGAAGATATGTTATCCACGAGGAGCAAAGTCTGTCAAATTGTTGCTGGAGGTGTAGAACAAGAGTAAAGACATAGATGGAACTTAAGTCCACTGACGAATTGGGGTTGGATCAAGGATCATGGGAGCCGACACAGGGATGCATCCGCCTTCTCTATTCTTTCAAGTAGTTTCGCTGTTTCTGATGCTCAAAGCCCAGCTATCTTTGGACTCCAGCACAAAATTGACGAGGAACATATGGAACTTGATGAAACAGCAGCGAGGACCGTCCTTAGCCACCACTATACCATTCGTGGGATCGCTTGCAAGGTGAACTCAGAGTCTTGCAAAGGCCTCCTCTAAGATTGGATCATCGTCCTCGGGATAAAAACAAGAAGTTCGGTAACAAAGACAGGACTCGGAGTTATGGGTAACAGCAGTAGAGATTGGCGAAAGGTACTTGCGCCAAACAGATGAAGCGCATTTCGCTGACAAAAGGAAAAGGGCACAGGGTGAGATTCGATCACGCTCAGGACGAGAGCTCTGGTATATTCATTTGAATTAGAAACGCTGATTTCAGAGCTGGGAAGTCCAAAGGAAGTCTTGAGCAAATTCACTCAAACCGTTGATCTCCAGAGCGGGGGCTCAATGAGGAACACTCCTGGGGTAGTTTTGTTCCAACACCAAGTCATCGGGTAGAAGAGACCTAGATTCCTTATTGTATACTTACGAGAGAAGTAGCTTCGATGTGTCGGGCAATATTAGAGGTCTACAGCACAGCAGACCTCAACAGGCTACAGAGGACGAACATGCCACAATACTCAAAGGCACCTAGAAATACCGAAGAAAGGAAGATGTTGCCAGACTGAGGGATTGTCATTGAGGAATAGCCCGAGATCGTGAAACGCAATGCATTAGCTGTTCTATGGAGGCTAAGAGGCATAGCGACAATTGCAGCTGGAGCTGCCATCTCACAGATTCCTGTGATACTAGTGCCTTATTCCAATGACGCTAGACTTGCACAGGATGAGAGAAAGGAAGCCTGACGAAGGCAGGGAGTTTATGAACATCATTAGGTCCAGGCAATAGTTTTTTTAGTCTGTACATACGTCATATGCTATCTGGTTACTGCTAAGCCTTACTCAACTGCCGGAAGCGAATGCGCGTACCTGAGGCGAGAGGTCCACTGATACGGCTATCAAGATGACTAGGGAAAGAAATCTCTATTCAAGATTTACCGTCTATGCACATGAAGCCACTGGACTCGACATGGAAATTGTGTTTGGCGCGAAATCCGAATTTCCGGGAATGGTGGGGACCGAATGCGAAGAACACCCAACTTCCGCTGAGTCAGGAGCCTGATCCAATCGCGTTGTGAGGTCCGAGCCCGGAAGGCTTAATAAACGGAGATTCGGGAAGGCAGCTGAGTTTGGCGGCGGCGGCATGTAACACGATCCCGTTGACAGCTCAGGGGAATGGCATGATGTTTACTCTGTATTTCTGAGACTTATAAGTAAACATTCTTTCCTGACTCTATATTCAACCATCAACTACAAGTCTTTTCTAGTTCTTCCATTTCATCCTACCAAATCCTACCAAATCCTACTTGAGACACAAATAGCAGCATATATTCACTATGACATTAATACCACCTCGATCATCCAACCGAATCTCTTCGAGGACTACACCATTATCGGTCAGGATGAAGACCTATGTAATACCCGTCATTATGACAGCCTTGATGGTCCAGCTCCTGTTCCTAGCAAATATGTCCTACCTCTTCGGCTCCCTCTTCAAGTCCTCGACACGAATGCATAACCTCAAGATCCTCGCGATCGATTTCGATGGCAGCGATATTGGAAAGGCCATTTCCGGTGCTTATGATACCCTCCAGTCAGACAAGTTCCCATCCGTTGAGTTCGGCTCGTCCTCACAATACGATACCCCCGAAAAGGTTCGAGACGCTGTCTGTAACCATGGCTACTGGGGTGCTATTTATACTCATCCTGGTGCCTCTGATCGCCTTTTATCCACTATCGAGGGAGACAACACTACTGTTTATGATGCACAAGACGCAGTCACTACGATTTACAACGGCGCATACTATCCTTCCATCTTCTCCTCCCTCCAGGGCAATATGCAGAGCCTCGTTGGCGCTGCCGCAACCATGTACGGTCTCACGACTCCCAGCGCCCTCAAGGCTGTCAACATGACCAACCCTACCTCAGCGAGCACTTTCCTTCGGCCCTTCCAAGCCCATATCTGGAACATCATGCCGACTCAGCAGGGCACAAGAGTTCTTCTGAATACTGTCTCACTGGTGATGGGCATTCTCATGCATTTCTTTTTCCAGATGGGATTGAATGGCATCACAACTTCTACCAAAGTCCTCCAGTCCTACTCAAAGCGAGATGTCTATGTCTTCCGCTTCATCGCTGGCAAGATTTATACCCTCATCGGTGCTTTAGGCATGGCTGGCTATTTCTGGGCCTTCCGGGAGAACTGGAGCGTCGATGCTGCTCAGTTCTTCGAGACTTGGATGTGCCTCTGGTTCTACATGGACATCAACTACCTTGTCATCGACACAGTGCTGGCGACTATAGTTCCTATGCAGTTCTTTGCCTTCTTCCTTCTTACCTGGATTATTCTCAATATCGGGTCAACTGTCTTCCCATTTGAGCTCACACCTGGGTTCTACCATTGGTCGTGGGCACTTCCAGCCCATAACGCTTGGCTTCTTCTTGTTGGTATCTGGTCTGGGTGCCGCGCCAACATTGGGGTTACTCTACCTATCTTGTTCTCTTGGTGGGTCGTCGGCCACGCTGGAAGTGCATGGTCAGTCCGCAAGAGGTGCTTGATGGCTGAGTCTGAGGCTGAGAGCCAGCTGCAAGATGCTCCCAACGAAAAGTTTGAACGATTCAGCACCGAGCAGACACGACAGGAAGCATCACATGGACTGAGGCCGGCGCAGGATCTCGACCTGGAGGCCAACCTCTCCGCGCAGCGTCTGCGCAATGACGACGATAATCGGACAGTCACAAATGGCGGCGAGTCGACACAGGAACGCGATAATATCAAATAGCGCCGATGGGAATCGGTTTATCTTTATTCTTGGCGATACTTGCTTGCCATCATGCTTAGCGAACTCGATTTTGGATTTATGGATTGGCGTTCGACTAGAGGACAGAAATACTTGGGCTTTTGCCGATAGGCGTCATAGATGATTTGATAGACATTCCCTCATACACTCTATAGACATAGACTGAGCGCTATTAAAATAAGACATTAGCATTTAATATTGAAGATGGCCATGATTTACACACACTTAAAGTCGTCAATGGACTCGTCTGGTATTAACAGATGTACAATGAAACGCGATGGAGAGTGTAACACCTGATTTGAGAGCAAGCGAATCTTTCCAGAACTCTTCTGAGCTCTCTGCCACTAATTCCTGGGTCAGCCTCTAGTGACAGCGGAGTCGGTTCATGGTGGACGCCCTCAGCTCAGAGCTCGCTTCGTGAATATGAAAAATATGGCGATCAAGAGACTACTGAATGATATGGTACGACTCGACGCAACGAAAGCATCACTTTACAATAAGACCCCATCGCTGAGCGTATGCCATACGCATCAAAGGACAGGGGCTTAGCAAGTTTGGCGAGAGCGTGGTGCAAACAATGGTGTTAGATGGAGCTACCCGACCCTTGGACAGCTGAGAGCCCACTGAAGTGGGAAAAGTTTAGGCCTCCACTTGTAACGATGATGCTTAGGTAGTTGAGCTTAGGGCAATCTTAGGGGCCTCTCTAGTGACCTGGTGGGGTTGAGCTCGGATCGGGGCACCCTGAGTTTCGTGACATTCGAACAGTTCGGACGAGAATGATGATCCAATTCCATGTAAACCGCTTTATCTGACGTGAATAAAATAGACCCAAAAAAGAATCATGCCCTTTCTACCCGTAAGAAAAATATATGCCAATGCCTCTGAAGCTAGATCAAGTCGTTAGGGTTCTTGACAAACCCCTCAATAACACGCGCCAGCTCCTCGACTCTTGCCTCCCAGAAATCCCGACGCTCCTCGTCAGCCTCAATACCAATCTGAGTTCTACCGTTCTCAACAAATGATACAATACGAGGTGGAGTTGCAGGCTCCGGGTGAGGAATGGAATAATCCACGCGACACTTTGTTCCAGCGAAAGGAATCGAGTCGAAGAACTCCTTGTTGAGATGGTTGGTGAAAGAGCCGTAGAAGGGAGTCTCTGCAGGCCAGTCTGTACATTCCTTGAGCACTTCCTGGAAGCTTAGCGTAGCGTGTTGGCTGCCCTCGACGGATTGACTGCGCACATAGTCCAGGAGCTGTGAAGCTGTCCAGTTTTGCTCGAACTTGACGCGGACGGGCTGGTATTGGTAGCAAGGGCCCATGATGGTGTCAATACCAGCGACATCGACGTCGCGGCCGGATACAATCCCACCGAATGTGACGTCAGAGACGTTGTGGTGCTGCGAAAGTACCTTGGCCCAGCCAGCAGTGAGAAGCATCGCGTGTGTTGTGTCTGGTGAGGCTCCAGAGATGTCAACATCCTTGGTCATGAATGCAGTCTTCTGCTGAGGCTCCGCAGCAGGAGCAATTTCAGTGTACGATGATCCCTCCAGATTCTTGCGCCAGAAGTCTACGTTCTGGGATTTAGCAGTCGAGAGGTGCTGGATGTAGGTCTCGAAAGGCTCCGACGCGGGGATCTCCATGCCCCGGTATCGAAGCTCAAGCTGGCGCAGGAGTTCCGGCAGAGAGACACCATCATATTGCGCGTGCGAAATACGGATCATGAAAGCGTTCTCAGTCTCACCTCGAAGAACGAACAGGCGAATGAAAGAAGCGCCGAAAGCGAGATCACTGCTGTCGTTGGCGTCCGACTCTGCGATCCGCTTGGCAGCGTCGTCAATTGAGCCCTCAACGCTCTGCTCCGTGACCGGCACCTGCATTTCACTGAGGACAACTTGGAGGGTTTGGCCGTCATGCTGAACAAACACAGTTCGAAGAATAGTGTGCTGTGACACGAGGTACTGGAAGCTGTCGACAAGACGGGCCGTATCAATTGACTGGTCCAGGTAGAGCATGTTGTACTGAAGCGAGCTTCGCGGGGCAGAAACTGTTTGCTTTACATCGCCACTCTGGGGTCCAGTGGCGGGTAGGACGTCCTGGATCTTCCAGGTCGAGTCGGCCAATTGAGGCTGGATGGCCTGGGCAAGGAAGCCATCGACATCCTTGATCCTCAACAGCGAGAAGGGAATGTATTTCTTCGTGCTCTCGCTTGTCTCGGGTGAGATCTCGACCAACGAGTTTGCCATGCCCCGAAGCTGCATGTTCTGGAAAATGCTTGCTACCGACAAACGGTAACCATCCTGTCGAAGGGCAGAGACCATGCGCATAGCTACGATGGAATCGCCACCAAGACGGAAGAAGTTATCATCGAGAGAGAACTTCTCTTCCTCAAGTCCAAGGAACTTGGACCACGAAGCGCGAAGTACGCGCTCCTTTGTGGTCAAGACTGTGGTGTCGGCGATTGTCTTCTTGAGAGAAGCGAAGGACTTGCGGAGTTCGACAATCAATGACAGAGAGACCTCAGAAGCAAGAGTCTCGATGGAGTTGATGCCTGCGCTACTGGGGAGGGGGATGCAGATTGAAGGAATGGCATAAGGTGGAAGAGTCTCAACCATTGCTTTGTTGAGGCCGATAATTGCTGCAGCGAGTTCAACGGAGACTTCTTCCGCCAAAGAAAGCGATGCATCTCTAGCATCGACACCGAGCTTGAGCAATTGAGCCTCCCTCGCAGGTGTATCTTTGACAAAGGCGACAACCACGGGAGTCTGGCTGCCTGAACCCTTGGGAACCACAAGTCGGCTCACAGCTTCGGCGGTACCAGGAAGCAGGCGCTTGAGCTCAAGGTTCGTAGCATTGAGATCCACGACGCGACCGTCAACACTAGCCATGTCGTCCTTGCGACCGACGAACACCAAGCTCAGATCATCAGTGTATTTGACGAGGTCTCCAGTGCGGAGGAGCTTGCTTTGTCGGCCGGGGTACCCAAGCGCGCCCTCTTTCAACCACTCAGGAGCATCAACAACATCAGCATCGTCGCGCACAGAAGCAGTCTCAAGCAGGAGCTCTCCGGTACTTCCAAGTGGCATGAGTAGCTTCTCATTACCAGGCTGGACGATCCAAGGAACATATTGGACCGTGGGGTATTTGTCGCCGCTGGACAGGAATCGCGAGATGTCCTTGGGAGAGACTGGTGCCTGCTTGTTGGCTTCCCAAATCTCTCCTAACTCTTCTTCACTGAGGCATGTGATGTCACTTAATGAGCGCGACACGTCGCCACGAAGCTGGTTGATAGCAACCTCGAACTGCGACAGTACGCGTTGAACTTGAACGGGGCTAAGAAGCTCGGAGTCAAAACTGGCCAACAGGCGGAAGCCAGTCTTCTGGAGGGACACAGCCAACATAAGAGGGTACGAGTTGAAGTGCAGAGCCTCGAGAGCAGCATCTCCACCGCGGAATGAAGGCAATTCGTCGGTCTCCGCCTCGGAGGGCTCAGGATCTTGAGGCTGTACAACAAGACCCATGGTGACTTCACACGCAATCTGGGCATCTTCGCTCAGTCGGCGGATATGCTGGATGCCAAGATGTTCATGCGCAGAGCGAGCGACACTCTGTTCCTGGACCGCGCGAAGGAACTCTTGCACCGTGGTAGTGCGGTCGAGACGAATGCGAACCGGGACAGTGGCGAGAATGGGACCCTCGATGAGTTCAGCACCAGGAAGAGGAATGGTGCGACCCATGAACGTCTCTCCGAAAACAACATCGTCGCTCATGGAGTATTGCGACGCTAACAGAGCCCACGCAGCTCGAATAACGGTAGCTATAGTGATATCGGACTTGGCAGCCTTGTCAAGCTTGATGAAGCGCTCAGTCAGAGAGGTAGGATCGGGGATGTAAGAGCGTGATGGAAGGGTTGGGAATTGAGGTCCTGTAGCACCAGCGAGTTGAGTCTTCCAGTAGTCCTTGGACGACTCGCGTGAGTCTTCAGCAAGATAGCGAACGAAGTGCTTGAATTGAGCAGGGCGCGATACTTCTTCACCCTTATACGCAGCGCGGGCATGCTCGACGATGAGATCTGTAGACCATCCGTCGTAAATGGCGTGGTGGGCTGTCCAGACAAAGTATCGCTTGTCGAGAGCCTTGTCGGTGATGATGGCGAAGCGAGAGAGCGGTGCTCCAGGCGACATGGGCTCTTTCTTGTCTCCCTCAAGGAACTCCTCCAGCGAAGACTCAACCTCCTTCCATTGAAGCGATTCGTTGACTACAACTTGCATAAAGCCATGCTGCTTGAACTCAACAATGCGGGTGCGAAGGATGGGGCTCTCCTTGTACACGACATCCCAAGCAGACTTGAGCTTGTCAACAGAACTCGAGGCGGGGATATCGGCGATTCGTTGCGCGACATAGTTCTCCTTCGATCGCGTATAGAATGCCATATGAATCTCCTGCATAGGCGCACAAGGGTAAATGTCCTCAATCGCACTGACGTCGCATCCCGTTTGCTCAGCAGCCTCAGCGCGCAGGGCATCGCGGTCCATGTTATCCTTCAGCAGAGAGAACTCAGGAATCTGCATATCAACACCATTGCTCTTATCGCCCTTCTGCATCGACTTTGCCATATCGGCGAGAACGGGGTAATTGAAGATGTCAGCGACGGAAAGCGTGTATCCCCAGTCTCGAATGACTGGCACGAGCTTCATCGCAAGAACAGAATCTCCGCCTGATGTGAAGAAGTTGTGCGTAGTGCTGACTTGCTTCGTCTCGAGTCCAAGTAGGCGACACCACGAGTCGCACAGGAAGAGCTCAGCTTCGGACTCTGGCTCACGGATCTCGGAGGACTCATTTGCCGCTGCTGAGGCCTGAAGATTTGCTGAGATCTCGGCACCAAGGGCGCGAAGAGACTTGCGATCGGTCTTGCCAGAGACAAGGTACGGAATCTTGGAGAGGGTAATGTACGTCGCAGGTACCATGTATACTGGAACTACCTTCGAGAGTCTCTCATTGAGCGTCTCAAGTGAGTCGCGTAGACGAGGTGGGAAGTCAATTTGCCGAGCATCACCATCATCCTTGGCTTCACGATCAGCGATGAACGCTACCAGCATAGACTCCTTGTTCTGATTTCGCGGTGCGATGATCTCAGCGACGACTTCAGCGCCCGCGGGGAGAAGGTTCTTGATATGGTGCTCAATCTCTCCTAGCTCTACGCGCTGGCCACGAAGCTTGATCTGAGTATCCTTGCGACCGACGAAGACGAAGCCTTTTTCGCCGTCTGGATCATATCGTACCAAGTCACCTGTCTTGTACAGACGCCCATGGCGACCGGGAATTCCACCAGCACCAGCGAGGAGGAAGTCGGGGTCGTGGATGAAGGCGGCGTTTGTCTTCTCTGGATCACCAAGGTATCCTTGGCCAACAATTGGACCCTCAACGAGCAGTTCGCCGACAGCACCCACAGGAACAAGTTTGTTGTGATCGTCGGGATCAACGAGCCAGATGCAAGCACCTGTGCCTGGGCCGATGCTGACATACGGCTTGCCCGCTGCGCTGGGATTGACAGTACATCCAATCGTGCACTCAGCAGGACCATAGCCAACGACAATTCGAGTATGTTGGCCCCAAATCGCAATATCTCCAGCCGAACAAGATTCACCACCGATACCAAGACTGTTCAGCGATGGAATGATATCAGGATCCAAGATGCGCGCGACTGACGGTGTGATGTTGACCATGTTCACCCTCAACCGGCGGATCGCTCCGCTGAGATCATTCACGCGGTCCTGATCAGTGGGAATGCAAAGACATCCACCCCGAATGAGAGTACAAAGAATACTATCGACACTGACATCGAAAGCATATGATGTAAAGTCGAGCGATCGTGAGGTACTCGAGTATCCAATTCCCGAGCTTCGCGCAAGAGCGCTAGCAGTGTATGTTTCGTGCGAGAGCATAACTCCCTTTGGCGTACCTGTACTTCCGGAAGTAAAGATGATATAGAGGAGAGAATCGGGCGGTACGTCGGGGAGTTTTCGGAGAGGATCTTGGATCGTCTTGGCCAAAGAGTCGAGAGTCGCTGTATCGACAACGACATGCTTCGCGTCGGGCGCGATTTCGGGGCCGTATTTCGCTTGGTCTCTCGATGTCAGAATGTGTGTCGCGTTGACTTGCTGAGCCATAACTTGTCGTCGCTGCATGGGTTGACTGGGATCGTGGAGTGAGAAAGCTGCACCTGCTTTGATGATGCCCATGACCGCGACGGTCGTCCATCTTGACTTCTCAAAGCATAGCGGTACAATATCGCCGACTTTGACTCCGAGATCAATGAGATGTTGCGCAAGCAGTGTCGATAGTCTGTCAACATCTGCGTATGTGAAGTCGCCGTCCCATGAGCAAATCGCTGGCGCATCGGGGCGCCACCTCACCTGCTCAGCGATCAAGGTGTGAATGCACATGGGCACTGGCGGAGGAAGGTCTTTGTTCCAGTTCCATATCACAGACTTGTCGAGCTCGCCTAGTGGTAGGACAGAGCTGATTGTTGCGGTCGAATCAGTGAATGTTGTGTTGAGAACTTCTACGAGGGCTTGGGCAAAGTGGTTGGCGAGGAACTCAGCGCCTAGAGGCTCGCGCCATGTCGGTCGGAGCCATAGAACGTCGTCTTCTAGTGTCGCTTCAATCTGGACGTTTCCCTGTGTCGCGCAACCCGTTAGTTGGTGTAGATGAGAGGCGAGGCTCATGCGCTTACCCAGTTCACTGACAATTCGCCGTCTTCGGTCACGTTAGTGACGACCTCGCCTGTCGCAGCCTCATCATTGAAGAAGAACTTGTATCCTTTCGTCTCAAAAGGCTGTTCTGACTGTAATTCTTGGTTTAGGTAGTTTCGGAAGACCTTCAGCTCCGATGCAACAGAGTCGCCGCCATCCCATTGCAGCTTCGATGTGTTGAGGGTGAATGTGCGACACGTTGAAGAGCCAATTTCGCTCAAACCCCACGAGAACTCAACATGGTTCCCGTGGCTATGGCGATACAGAAGAAGCGTCCATGCTAATAGTAGGATCTCAAGGTCATAGCTATCTTGCTCTTGTTGTTTGCGAAGAACAGGTACGTCATACCGCACACCCTTCGCCCGCGGCTGCGCCGACGACTGAACATCTCCCATGATGGATAGGCTGTTTTGTGTGTATATGTCTTAATGTTGTATTTGGTGGGCTGGGGGAAGATCCCACTGGAGACGATGGGAATACAGACAGATGCAGTTTGCAACGACGAGAAACTCTACATGAACGCCTCCACTATTTTATTGCAGAATTGCCAGCCCAAACTGCAGGAACACCATTACGTATTGAACAGAGGTTTTCATCCGTCTTGAGCATATCGTATACAAGCTGTGTGGGGGGTAAACGGGGACCTTTGAAGCTTCACTCACTCAGGGTCCCGAGCTTCCCATCATGGGCGACTTCGGAGGGTGTCCGTCTTGGGGAGTCGTCTGCTCATCGGTCGTCCATTGCTGATCTCGGCACGCTAATCCGGAGGTGAATCAACGTGAAGAGGATGAGAGGCCCCACGCTCGATGGACCCCTTGGATACATCCTAACATCCTAGCTTCCCGTGTGAGAAGTTAGGAAACTAGCGCGGGCAAAGAAGCAAGAAGAAGGGAGCGGCAGCATGGTGGCTTCGGTGAGAGGTTGCTCTGCCAAGGCGGTTGTGAATGAGGCTGCTCCTTCATACAGGGGAAACACAGGTTCGCATGAACTCATGCAGCAGAGAGCGATGTGGTAGCCAGAGCTCTGGTAAAGGATTCATCCGCGTGGTACAGTATCGCATGTAGCAAATGGTTCGATGGACGTGAACAAGACTGGCCCTGGCTGAAGTGGTCGAGTTGCAGGCCTCTCCACCGCGCCATGTTACAGCGTTGCAACCCAAGAGAAAACAGGGTTTCTCTTGGTTCCGTTACTATACGGAGAGGAGTAATAATCGACATGTCGGCGGGGACGTAGTGGATGAAGTGACGACCCCCATGAAGCCGGGCGACATTTTTTTCTTTTCGTGTGGTGGGGTGATTGATAAGTTCATTATCTGATCAGATTGACAAGGATCAGTGAATTCTCCACACGAGCTTGCTTGCCATGGCGTCACACCATAAGCCACTGAGCAATTTGGACCTGTTAGCCTGTCTGTAAGGTACTTTTCGATGTCTGAAACCGCCGTGGCTAGCTCTAATGTGAATCAAGTATGTCGGGCTCTATACTAAACAAGACAAGAAGGAATACAGAGGGAAAATGCCTCATAACTGCGCTGTCATGCATCATAGCTTGCTATCCACCCATCTCGGAGCCCTCTTCTCCACAAAGGCCTGCACGCCTTCGTGGAAATTGTGCCCATCAGCCATGATCTTGTCCCACGTCTGACGGTGCACCCGGACTGCATTCTCAGCACTCCCATGCTCCCAGCCCGCAAGGATACCCGCGCGAGACACAATAACACTGTCGGGGCTATTCTTGATAATGAGCGCAGCGTACTCCAGCGCCTTCTGCACCACTGGTCGCTCCAGCACATCGCTGTCCGCTGGGGCGTCTTCAGTGATGGCGTTGAGGAAGCCGAACTCGCGGGCCTCTGCAGCGCTGATGCTCCGCCCTGTGAGAGCCATTTCAGTGGCGCGCGGGCGGCCAATTGTCCTGGCTAGTCTTGGTAGAGAGCCTGCATTGGCAACGACACCAATCTTAGCCTCAGGAAGAGCAAACGTAGCGCTCTTCGCAGCGACAATGAGGTCGAGATTGGCGATGATCTCGAAACCGCCTCCCATCGCCAGGCCATTTACAGCAGCGATGATGGGCTTCTTTCCGCTCCTACGCGAAAGGCCGCCAAATCCCGTCGTGGGCGGGTCCATGGGTCTCTTCTCGGGAATTCCGTCTCTTTTGCGCTGATTGATCTGGTTCCATTCCTTGAGGTCCATGCCAGCGCAGAATGCACGCCCAGCGCCCGTGACGATGGCGCAGCGCAGCGAGGGCTCCTCGTCGTACCACTCCCAGAGAGCTTCGAGCTCATATTCTGCGTCGCTGGTCATTGCATTGAGGGCTTCGGGTCGGTTGAAGACCACGAGCATAACGTGTTGTGCTGGGAATGACACGAGGCCATAGCTCTGGGCTGGTGGTTGGCGATTGAACGTGTGTTGCGCCATGGTGATCGATTTGCTGAGGGACTGCGGATGGTGTGTGCTTCGGTGAGTACCAATATGCGTTCAATTATGTGCTGCCCTCCGTGATAAAAACAGGTCGGCAGGGTTTATCTGATGAAGCCGAGGATGCTCAATGGCCAGCACCTCTTGACGATTCTGTTCCGATCAGATAAAAAGATGGTGCAATGTGACCCAAGCCGGCGTTAGAGTTCCAGAAGGGTTCAGTTGAAAAGATCCCTGTCCCTCGATCTCTGGCACGCCGCCCACGCCCCCTCCAGCAAATGGCATGGCAATGGCAATGGCACCTGGTCACTTTGGCGTCGAGCTACGGAATGAACCGTTTGAGAATCTAATCAATCACATCTGATAATCCAGGGCCAAGATGCATCACATGCTGCATTCTAGGGATTTCATTTTCATGATCGTGCATGATGCTAGGGTAGCACCGAGATCGGATGCTTGAGCAGAATTTTCACGGGAGCTATGACAGTTCCAAGAGCTTGGGGATGATCACTGCCTGGACTGCTTGCTTTGACGCGGAGGAAGCTGTGCTAACTGAATAATTCCAACAAAGCATTGAGTGCACATTGTGCACCTCCATCAAAATACTTGCAATGGCTGAAAACACCATGTAAACGTGAATCTTACTGCCTTGGCAACGGTTTGTGTTTTTCCTTTTTCCACTGACACCAAAATGTGGCTCTCTCAGCTAACAAGCATGTCCCGGTGCTATCGGTAGTTGAGCAAGCAAGCCACCTCACTGTTCCCCTCCGAACCGAGACTGAATCTTTCTCGCCTCGACAAGAATGACATCGAGTTCACACACGGTTCAATGGCCCCGTGATTAGGCATGAACAATGAGCGATATATGCACCAAGGCCCTAGATCGATCCTTGAATCAGGAGCTGAAAGCACAAGTGAGAACGTGATACGGTCGCGAAAGCTCTGTTTGGCCTGCCTGTCCTCAGCTTTCGCAGCGCAACAAGCGCTGCGAAGTACGCCTTTGCTGCGGCTTCTTTTTGGGCACATTGAATTGTGCTTGCACGGCCATGTTTGCTTCGCTTGCGCATCGGTCCAATTGATCGTGGGGACTGACGGGTGACGACCTGCATTTGTGCTGTGGTCGGCGGGAGCGCTGAAAGGAGGCCGCAGTTTGCGCAATCAATTGAATTGAGCAAAGCATTTCCTTCAGATCGCTCCCAAGACTAAAGGTCAAGTTCCATTTCCGATTGTTCGCGTGGGGGACTGATTGAGGCGTTTATTGAGCTTGCGCTTCCGTCGCGTATGTTAAGCTGTTACGCGACCAAGAGCCAGTGACTTCGAGTGCTGTGTGACCATGACTTCTTACCTAGACATCCATCCATTAAAGCCATAATTCTACCAAACAGCCTCCCGTCACGATGACTAGCTCATCTGGGCTCTGGCTTCTGCGTTTGGAATCTGCCGTCCGGCTCATGATGACACGGCTGCATTGCAACCTGTTCGATGGCGCATGCGAGTAAACCACTGGGAGTCCGCGTACTCGATCAAACCAAACGATTTACCGCTCTGCTTCGCCCAGCCACAGTATATAAGAAAGATTAGGAGTTCTCATGGTATTGCCAACCGTGTAATCAAGTCCATACCCAACGAGTCGTTGAATCGGTTCAATTGTCTCGTGCTCGCGGGTCATTTGCATCGCCAGACTCCTACCCTAAGCCTCATAGTGATGCTTTAGCCCCAAGCCATCTGTCGCCGCACCCTCGCGATTCGCAGGACATATCAATCTAATCTAATCTGATGGATGGCAAAAAGCGATTGATTAGGTAGAGCTCGGCAAGCCGTGTTTCGTAGTGGTGAAGCGAGAGTCGGTGGCGTAAATGTCATCCCGGGGCTGCCAAGATTGAACTTAGCTCTCTTGCACTCTCCATTATTACTGCTGTCGTGACGTCGGAGGCGATTCGAAGCTGACTCGAGGAATGAGAAGAACTTAATGCAAGTTAGATAATACTTTCACATATCATTCTGTAGGGTAGAGCTTGCAGACACCTCAAGACTTCACGAGCTTCACCAACACCAGACGAAATTTCTCAGCGGGACAGCGAGCAAAAAACTCAGAGCCTAACCCCACAACAGCTTCCTTTCTAAATCTCCGCGCCTCAAACTAGCGCACATCCCATCCACTTGGCCCCAATTAGCGTTCACTTAGTGGCATGATCCCACTGCAGAGCTCGCAGGGACTGCGGATAATCGGCACAGACCGGGTACAACACGACGGGCATCTCATCCTCGACCAAGTTTCCAAGCTTCCAAGCTTTACAAGACGGACTCCCCTACCCTGCTCTGCTACCCTCGGCTTGTCCACTTCACGGTACGCATCGGGATATTCGCCGTCTTGAACAAAGATGGAATACATCTTATCTAATCTGATTGGGCCAAGACCCTTCAACACCGAGATCGGGGTATAAATAAAATCTGGAGAGAAAAAACGAACAAGTTCAGTCAGTCAGTCAGTAGTCACAAGCCATCAACCAACAATCATGTCTTCAGAACCATTCCAGCAAAAGTCGCCAATCAAGATCAGGCTCCCTCTGCCTTATCTGTCCACCTACTACCTCGAGCGTACTGCTGAGGGTAAGCAGTCGTATCGTCTGCGCAAGGACGACTCCATCACAGATGGCAAGCCTTTCCCTAAGGTTCTCCATGCAGATGATCTAGTTTTCTCCAAGATTCCCGCTGTGGAATCTGATAACATCCCTGATTCTGATAATCGCGAGTATGCTCGTGCTAGAAGAAGTCCCGTCTGGTCGCTGAGCTGGGAAAAGCAGACTCCTACTCTTGCGCAGACCTGGATGTTCCTCTACACTTTCTTCACATACCACTTTGATGTAGAGCAATTCCGTCTTCGCCTCGAGGGCGCTGGCGCTGAGGATCTGGCCAAGGAGCTGGTCCTCTCCATGGCCGCCATCAACATGCCTCCTCCTCCCAAGGGCGTTGAGCCCGCACCCAGCACCGGAGTTGAGGTTCTTGTTCTTCGCAGTGCATTCTGGCAGGGATGTGCCTCTCCGTTGGGCCAACAGCCCATCTGGCTTCCTACCTGGAACTCCGCCAACGTGGTGCCTCATCTGGAGTACGTGATGACGCCCACCTCTGAGTCCACTCTCCTGCGTCACCCGCGCCGAACACCCAAGCCTGCTGCCGGTAGTTACATCTACAGCCGGTACATCCCATCCCTTGACGAGCACTTCAACCTCGTTGCTCTCGACTACGAGAACCCTGAGCATCTGGGTCTCTTCAACACATGGCAGAACGACCCCCGTGTCGCTGCTGGATGGATGGAGACAGGCACTCTTGATGAGCACCGCACATATCTCAAGAACATCCACGACGACCCTCATCAGTTCGCTGTTCTGGGTTACTTCAACGACACACCTTTCGCCTACTTTGAGCTGTACTGGGCCAAGGAGGACAAGATGGGTCAACACTACGCCTGCCTTGACTTCGATCGCGGCCGACACTCACTCGTCGGTAACGACAAGTTCCGCGGACAGTATCGCGTTATGGCATGGTGGCCCAGTGTGATGCACTACGAGTTCCTCGATGACCACCGCACTGAGAACGTTGTCGGCGAGCCTCGTCTCTCCAGCGAGAACGTGCTCAAGTATGAGATGATCTTCGGTCTTCACCAAGACAAGTGGATGGACCTGCCTCACAAGCGATCCAACCTCGTCAAGATCTCTCGTGAGCGCTTCTTCCAGATCTGCCCCTTCAATCAGGGCAAGCCTCGTGTCGCTGGCACGACCTTTGGCTTTGAGCCCAAGCTGTAAATAAATGGGAAAATGCCTTTAAAAGTTGTTGGAATGGAAATTTGATGGCCATTGGATAGTAAAATAATGCTAGCGACTTGTTTATCATTAGTCAATTTTTATTATTGCGATTGTTCGTTCTTACAACCTCTTGGCGACGGGCCGTGACGTTTGCAGCATGAGTGAAGGGTTCACAATTGACAATTCGCGCTCCAACGGGAATAACTCTGCCAAGATAATGGCCAAGCAGTGATCCGATCTTACCGATCAGGAATCCTTTGACACGTTGCCAAGGCGCAACGGCATTGCCGATCCTGTTGATCAGCTTCAATTGCATGCAGAGGTTGCAATTCTACAGCAAGGTATCTCGTAATTTGCCGCTTCCATCAACCGCATGCTCTGGATATAGCAATTCCAATGTACGGTAATTAAGTCAACGGACGGTACAGCTAGACTGAGCTTCGGAACTTTGGTCGGCTGTTGTTTACCTCCGGAAATGTCATGAACCACGGAGTACCCTCTCGTGACACGGAGCTAGCGTGGTCCCCCCTTTTGTTCATTACGGCTCCCGTCTTTTTTACGCAAATGAGCTCCGAAAAATGGACGAAATTGCGCCGGTTGCAGCCGTCATTTAAGCTTGTTTAAGCGGCAGATAAACTGCGTCGAGGCTTGCAGCAACGAGATCGCGTGCAAACTTTCTTTTCTCACCAAAGCACAAGCAGTTGGCCGAGCAAGAAAAGCCCATTCCTAAGTTAGCTCCAGGGGTCCGTCTGGTCTCACGACCTTCAGTGGAGTGACTATTCGCTCTTCTCCCACAACCCGCGGCTCAAGCGGTTGAGGCACCTGACCCCTGGAGGACTTGACCCCTTGTGGCGTTTGGTCCGCTGGTTGTGAGGCCAGAATCAAGCCTCGTTATGCAGTCTTGGCCATAAATGGGTATGGTCTGTAGGGCTACTGATGATGAGCAATGGAGCTGCTATTTGCCAAGAGGAAGTTATTATATTATTATTGATGGTTGCCAAGAGAGAATTATGGGCTTTCTACGGCGAGCTTCCGATGATTTTTTAGTTTGCCAAGCGCGGGACGTCGACAGCTGATATAGGGTTTTTTACTTAACGACGTCTTGGAGTGTTCCGACGTGTTGGTTGAACATCCATGACAAAAGACGCCTGATGAGAATGGAACCCTTGTATCGTGGTGCCAAGATCACGCATTTGGTTGGCTCTGGGTAATAGAATCCCACGCCAGAGGAAAGCTGAAGAAAGTAGTGAGATGCGAAATGGGGGAGGCTCCGCTGCAAAAGCGGAGGTTACAGTGAGGCCTCAGTGACTGTCAGCGAACCCTGTCTTAGGTTCCATGGACAATGGAAGCGATGCTGCAATGGAAGCAAAGTGCATCAAGATTGAATCAAGATCTCACAATACGATGGAATCCAACACGGATCACACCCGACAGAAACAGAAGCAATTTCACCGATGAAGCACAAGTTTTGATTCGATCTAATCGATCAATCAGATTAGATAATGGAAATCTCTGCTGTGCTCTGCTTGACGCCGTCCGAATTGAACCCCCCCACCTACAAACCCGGTAACTCGTGCGTTCCAGGCCTGTGCTAACGACAAAGTGGCTGCAGCCGCTGGATCCCTCGCGTCCCGAGAATCTCCAGTCTGTCACTTTCTCTCTGCTTGTTGGTTCCCAATTCCCAATCGTCCTAATAAACGAGCCCGATCTCGGTGGGTTTGGCCACCTGAGAGACCTGATCTTATCTGATGGAAAGTGGACTGCGTCTAATATCCTTCACAGACTAGTCAGAAGCACCCCCTTGCTCTAGACGACTGCTTTAAAATTTTCCCTGTCAATCTAAACTTATAACTTAACCGTGTGCTCTTCCCTCCCATGATCTGCTGAGCCTCTCTTTCTTCCTTGTCTTCCCAAAGCTTAAGCTTAAATTTTATCCTCCTAAAGACAAGATCACCATGGGAGCTCTCGACAAGTTCCTTGGGCGCAAGGGCAATGAGGGCGATGCCGCTGAGGCACCCGTCACTGTCACTGCTGCCATGAACGAAAAGGACCAGGAGGCTGGCAAGTATCCTGACGAGACCGGTAGCGCCAGCGATGCCGTTACCGAGAACGCGCAGCATGGTGTCAAGGCCGTTGAGGCTACGACTCTGGCCTGGAGCAAGAAGGCCCTTGCTGGTGTCTTCGTTTTGTATGTTTTCGTCTTGTCGCAATTCAAATCGCCAACTAACGGTCTTGCAGTATGTGGTTGATCTACCTTACCAATGGCTTCCAGAGCCAGATCAATTACACTCTTGTTCCCTACGCCAGCAGTGAATGGGAGTCTCACTCTCTCATCCCCGTCATTGGCATTGTCGCCAACTGCATGACTGCTGCTGTCTACATCCCCCTGTCCAAGATCCTCGATATCTGGGGTCGTGCTGAAGGTTTCCTTCTCATGGTCACTTTCGCTACCATTGGCATGGCCATGATGGCTGCTAGTCGCAACCTCGCCACCTACTGTGCCGCTACCGTAAGTCATCTCCGGTCCCTCGCAACAACAGACACTTACTAATTGCCCTCAAGGTCTTCTGGCAGGTTGGCTGGTCCGGTCTGACCTACAGCATTGACGTTATCACGGCCGATTCCACACAACTCAAGAACCGAGGTCTTGCATATGCCTTCACCTCTTCTCCATACATGATCACTGCCTTCGCTGGTCCCAAGTCCGCCGAGGCCTTCCTCCGAAATGGTGATCAGTGGCGATGGGGCTTTGGAACATTCTCCATCGTCCTTCCCGTTGTCGCCATCCCCATGTACGCCCTCCTGAGGTTCAACCTTCAGAAGGCCAAGAAGCAAGGTCTCCTAGTCAATGAGTCTAGCGGCCGATCTTTCTTGGAGAACATCAAGTGGGGACTCATTGAGTTCGATGCTGCTGGTGCTTTCTTGTTCGCTGCTGGTCTCGTCATCTTCCTCCTTCCCTTCTCCATCGCTAGCAGCGCCCCCAAGGGTTGGGATACCCCTTACATCATTGCCATGATCATTCTGGGTGTTGTTCTTCTGGCCATCTTCGGTGCTTACGAGCGCTATGTTGCCCCTAAGCCATTCCTTCGCTTCGAGCTCCTTACCAGCCGCACCGTTATCGGTGTCTGCCTTCTGGACTTTGTCTACATGATCGCCTACTACTGCTGGAACAGCTACTTCACCTCGTTCCTCCAGGTGGTCAACAACCTACAACCCTCTACAGCTGGTTATGTCAACAACACCTTTGAGATCGTCTCCGGTGTCCTCCTCTTCATTGTTGGCTATGCCATGCACAAGACCGGACGCTTCAAGTGGATTCTGTGTGTCGGTATCCCTCTGTACATGTTTTCCCAGGGTCTCATGATCTACTTCCGTCGCCCTGGCCAATCCATTGGCTACCTCATTATGTGTGAAGTCTTCATCTCAATCGCCGGCGCTACCTTTATTCTTTGCATGCAAGTCGGTGTCCTCGCTGCCGTCGAGCATCAGTATGTCGCTACCGCTCTGGCCACCCTTAGCGTCACTGGCAACATCGGATCTGCTGTCGGCAGCACCATCTCTGCCACTATCTGGACCAACACCTTCTACAAGAAGCTTGCCGAGTATCTTCCTGAATCTGCCCAGGCTGATCTCGACACCATTTACGAGTCTCTCGACTCCCAGCTCCTCTATGAGATGGGCAGCCCCGAGCGCCTTGCTATTCAGAAGGCTTACGGATATGGCCAGGCTCGCATGCTTGCTGCCGGAACTGGCATCATGGCTGTCGCTCTTATCTCGCTGTTCTTGATCAAGAACTACGATCTCAGGAAGATCAAGCAGACCAAGGGTACTGTCTTCTAAGAGGCTGGAGAGTCTTGGACGACACGGTCAGATTGATCTCAAACAAAATTATGGTGGAAGAGTAATGCTATATGATGTTATATACCTAGTAACTAACAGACAATTGTAATAAATGACGATGGCATTATGGCCTTAACAGAATGGCAGTATTTGCCTCGTTAAATTATCTTCGAAGTTCTAGCAACACGTGAAAATTGGTTGCGATCTTGTTTCGACCGGTGACTTGTCGCCGAGCAGCCGCCTGAATGGGCAGTCCATGATTTGGAGGAAACTGATATATACTTTCAAGGTCAATTTATTGTTGACGAGCTACGCGGCAATTGAATGATCTGTAGCTAATTTGTAGCACCGGAGCATTTGTAGTTACTGAAGCATGAGCTTCCGATGTCTCTGACAGACGGCCCCGATTGAAGTGTTCATCCCATAGACCAACACTGTGCAAATACCTGATCAACAGCATTTGCGCACTTGCATACGCCAAATTCAATTCAAGTCTATCTAGTCTATTTACAATTATGTTTTATATCTTGCCGAGAATAAACTGCATGAGTCCCTGCTGAAGACCCGTCACCGCAACACTTCCGTGGTCCTCACCCACAAACTCACGAGTCCAGATCTTCTTGACACTCGGGCAATCCTTCAATCGCGACACCAAAGCCGTTGCACTTTGTTTCATCTTATCGTCCTCGGCGCAGTTCTGTCTCTTGTACCACTTTTCGTCATCCTCGTCAGGATCCCTCACCAATTCTGACTTGCCGGTGCCCCATGTAAGAGCCAGCGAAAATGGAGGATCGACGGGCTTGTCGCGTGCAAGAAAAGCAGTCTCACGTTCGCGGATTAAAAAGTCCTTGTTCCACCAAATGACAGGACTGGCAGCGATATAAGTATTGAAGAGCTCTGGTTGAGTGAACATTGTGTTGAGGGTGAAGATGCCGCCATATGAATGGCCAAAGAGAGCCTTGCGACCGGTGTGAAGATTGGCCTTGGGGAAGAGTTTGTCTTCAACGTAAGGCATCACGTCGGTTTTGATCCACTCGAGAAACTCATTGGCTTCACCAAATGAGATGTCTGTGCGAGGCTTGCCGTATCTGTCGAGCGGCATATCGTACTCATCAGCGGGTGGTGTAAGATCTGGGCCCCGACGGAAGTCGTAGACATATTTACTGGGCGGGTATCCAATGCCCACCACGACAGTCCTTGTGCTATTCAAGTATTCCAACCGACGGGACACATCAACAGCTGTGAAGAAATAGGCATTGCCATCAACAAGGTAGCTGTGTGGTGATTAGGTATGGTCTCTTCGGGGCAAGGTCAAGCACTACTCACACCAGATTGACCACTTCATTCTCAGAGGCAACGCGATCTTCACCCCAGCACAAAGGCCACGCTACTTGCACGAGATAGTCTCCCCTCTTGGTCTTGGCAAGCCACTCGAGAGTATTAGGGACACGAGCGTGCCCATGGCTATGATCGGTAGTCATTGTTTTGCTGTGGATGTGAATAAGACTTCTTGGTGTTGATAGCGACAATAGTGGGCGGGCGCGAGTGAGGCAACGCAGCATGACATGCAGCGACAGCAGACTAAGGTAAGACGAGTCAGTGACTGAACTGGACTCAAGATCTGATAAACAGAGAAAAAGATCTGATAAAAAACGCGCATTTACTTATGGGGCCCTTATGGCGTCAGTGCGACAGCGGTATCGGATCAGGGCTTCGGGCGGCTATGTTCGGCAGAACCCACTGACAATTTACCATTTGACACGAAGCAATGCAACGGTAGTGTCGGCATCAAGACAACATTTCTTCTACCGCTGATATTGTCATAGAGTGATGCGCAAGAGTGATGGCCCCGACGTTGCCAAACATCTGCCAAGCTGACGAGTGACGCGCGCCAGCTCACTGTCGGAAGCACGCTGCTTCTCAGCTACCGGTGAACTACTAGAGACAATAAATGGCACTGGAGATAGCAGTCGTCCATATAGATGCCAAATTAAATGTTTGGTAGTACAAATTCGGTATGGTGAGCAATGCCTCTAAAGCCACTCACGGCGATGCCCTCGCGCAACACTTCACTACTCACGTTCAAACCCACTTTATGGGCTAGTCGCAAACTAAGCATTCAGAAAGAATCGGTCTATCTATCCTGGCTTGCCTGGGTATAGCAGAATAAGAGAGCCAAGGCGCAGGGATGAGCCGCCAGCTTGTTCCTGGCCGAGTGAGAGTAACATTGCCCCGAGATGCCATGCGATTCATGCCTAGTTCTATAATTCGTTGTCCAATAACCACAACAATCGACATAAGACGAAATGAATTGCTGTATCGAAGATTAAGACTCACGAAACTTGAATGTTTTGCTGCCTTGTAGGCCTGCTTCCGAAGTTCTTTCTATTGCAACAAGCTATCTCTTTGCTTGGGCCAGTGGCGGAACTCACGAGCCGAAAGCACGAGCAAACTGCCATTTTAGTCAATCAACTGGAGCTGATCAAGCATGAGGATCGGGGAATATTGCAACCTCTTGGCCAGCAGGGCTTACTGCAGCCCTATGAAACGGACCCGTAGGTCATCCCAGGACTGGTGCTACCCACCACCGATGCCCTTGACACCTTTGATGTAACTGCATGCACTTATATGCAAGATTGAGGGGCCAGGCATGCAAAGTGATGTTCTTGAAGGTGTGATGGTTCTACAGATGTGTACAGACGGTAGGAGTGTGATGCATCGAAGCCTGCTCGATACCTTGACTAGGCTGCGTCGCCCGAGCGGTTTCATTGCCATTCTCACAGGTATCACTCGAAAAGGAGATTACATGGAATTTAATGAATGGCATTGGAGACGGAACTCCCCTCAATTGGTTTGAAAATAGCGTAGAGTACATGCCGGTCGATCGCAGGTGCACATGCAAGATATTCTCCACGTTGGAACACAGGAAGACCAAGCACCCCTTCCGTAATCTTCACGGCAGGGTTTCTTATAATGATAGATGTGGTATTGATGTATGTAGAATTCACTCATCAGCTGCAGATGACTCGCATCGGTGCATACAGACCTCAAGCAAACACGTGTATGTTGCAATGCAGCGACAAGGCCAGGACCAAACTTAAGAACTAATACGAGTCAATAGCACTCACGTAGACACAGTACTTCAGACTCCAGCTCGGCGTTTCGCTGTCGCACTTTCGAGCGCGACTCATCTCTTGGTGATTTGTCTAGCAATCATGGTGTGACACTCTGTCATGGTTGGCAGAACATCCAGTGTTTGGCTATGGGCTTGCAAACAACCACAAGAAGGCTGACTATGCTCTCAAATTAGCGAATGGTATCCAAAAGAAGTGATTCGCTACGCATTTAACAGGCACTTGATGAACAAAGTCCGGGTTGATCGTGAAGCGATGTGTCTGCTGGGGCTCATATTGATGATTGCGACCATTGTCTCCAACTAAAAACCCTTGGTGAGATGGCCGAGTTGGTTATGGCGCCAGGTTAAGGTTAACCTTAACACCAATTTCCTGGTGGAGCAATCCTCCTGGGTTCGAGTCCCAGTCTCATCAGTTTCTTTTACTGTTTGCAGTAAATTGTTTTCTTTTTGCCAGTCAAATAGAGCGATTGATTCAGGTTACGATGTTGGCGGTATGAGCAAACTTTATCGCCTGGGCGCTTGCCCGAGCCGAACCGAGGAGGGGAACTCAGCGACAACTACAGGGCTCTTAGTGGCCGTAGACCACTGAAGGTCCCATAACTTACGCGCAACAGTCGAGCCGTTAACTGTTTTTTGCGACATCATCAGGATCATTAACATCCATATATGAATAGCTGGAGACAATCACTGACCCGATATCAATAGTCACATGTGCATTTGAACCAAATAAGTCAAGTCAATCATGTTTGTTTGAAGAAACAGACTCATTTTAGAGTCATCAAGATGGTCTATCTGAGAAGCTGTCCTGAGACAATGGTTTAAAGTTTGTACATAGTAATGAGATCTTGATCAATTCCGCCTTCGTGAAATTTCCACTTCTGTTATCATACCATCCTTCTACAGGCGACGGTGGTGGCGGCGCTGTCGCACAGACCTCTTGCACTTGGAAGGCCTCTTAGTAGCGACGGGAGTGCTGATGGGAGTAGTAGGAACGGGGACAGTGCCGTTGCCGGGAACAACAGGGCTGGAAGCGCCGTTTCCACCACCGAGAATCTTTGAAGCGGCGTGCTCAGCGGCGACCATGATAATGGCCTGGGTGTTGCCGGTAGGAAGATCAGGGTGGATGGAACCGTCAACAACGAACAGGTTCTCAGTGCCCCAAACCTTGGTGTCAGTATCGACAACGCTGGTACCGTCGTTCTCAGTACCCATGATGGCAGAGCCGACAAAGTGAGAACCGCTGACGTACTCGGCCATGAGGCTCTCGGCGGTAGCGTTGCTGGCAATGCTGAGGGTGCTGTTGGGCTTGGATGCAAAGCTGATGAGCTTGTTCATGAAGCTCTTGACGGCCTCCTTGTCACCTGCAGTCTTGAGGTAAGGCTCGCCGACGAGCTTAGTAGCACCGGAGCTGGTGACGGTAAGAGAACCACTGGAGGTAGCACCGTGGGTGAGGTAGACCTTGACCTTGACAGTATCGTCACCGGCGGCGGCACAAGTACCCTGGACGTATCGCTCAATACCATCAGAGCCCTTGACAGTGTCCCAGAAGATGAAGCGCTGGCCAGACTGAGCAAGGAGACCGTCGCCCTGGGCGAAAAGATCAATGTTGGTCTGGCTAGGCTTGGTGATGTCGGTCTCGGTGAGAGCTGACATGGGCTGCTTGGTCTTCATCTTGACGGTGAAGATAGGGTGGTCCTTGAGGTTCTCTCCGACAGGGAGATCAAGCCACTGATCCTTGGCGGGCATCGTGAGGCGCTGGCTTCCGCTAGCAACGGCCTCGATCTGCTCAGAGGGACCAATACCAGAGTTAACAAGAAGGCGGGGAGTGGCGAGAGAACCGGCGGCAAGGACGACGGCACCGTTGGTCTTGAGGTTGATGATCTGGCGGGTAGAAGGACCGGACTGGACCTCAATACCGGTGACAGCCTTACCCTCGCGGATGACACGGAGAACCTTGGTGTTGAGCTGGAGCTTGAAGTTGTTGTTGGCCTGAGCAAGAGGGAGGTAGTCACGAACGGGACCGGCGCGGAGACCATCGTTGACCATCAGAGGAGGGTGAGTGAAGACTGACTTCTTCTTGCTAGGCTCCTCGATAGCATCAACCTCGGTGAAGCCGTTGCTAGAGAAGAACTTGGAGAGGACGTTCCAGGCGCCCTGATCAACTCGCTTGCCGTCCTTGGTAGGGCTGGTGGTACCAGGAGTGCGCTCGTAGAGCTTGTCGGCGGAGCTCTCAACATCCTGCCACTTCCAACCAGTAGGCCACTTGTCGTCAAAGTCAGCAGGCTGAGGGCGGACAAACATCATAGCGTTGATGACGCTTGAGCCACCGAGAATGCAACCAGCCATGCTGGCAGTGTCAGTGCAGTAGGCAGAGGTGTCCTTGGCGGTAGTGAGGTAGTAGGCCATGGAAGGAACATCGTACTGAGTGACGGTGTCGTTCCAGTCCATGGTAGAGCGGCCACCAGACTCGTAGAAAGAGGCCTTGCCCTGCTCAAGAAGAAGAACAGACTTCTTGGACTCAACGAGACGCTCAGCGACAATGAGACCGGCAGTACCGCCTCCAACAACGATGTAGTCGTAGGTAGCGTTGGAGACGATGGTGGTGAAGTTACCAGGGTTGGAACCAGTGCTGCCTCCAGGGCTGGTAACAGGAGTAGTGGCATCGGAAGCAAGCTTGGCCCAGGTCTCAAAGTCGGCGGACTGAGCAGCGGCAGTGTCAAGAGAGTAACCACCGAAGCCAGCGCCGTGGTAGTTGAGAGCACCAGCAGCGTCGGTGGGGTCGTCGAGAGCAATGGTGCTCATAGCGAAGCTGAGAACAGCGTTGGTATCGGCAGCCTTGAAGGTGGTGCCATCGGTCTTGATGCAGCCCTCGCAAAGGAAAGTGAAGGTGAAAGAGTCAGTGCCGACCTTGGTACCCTTCTCAATGGGCTTGATAGAGACGGTGTCGTCATCGAGAACGGCAGGGTTGGTGTATCCATCAGCCTGGCGAACTGAGGTAATGATCTTGCCATCGTTGGGCCAAGCAACAACGAGCAGCTTCTTGGTCATGGTAGATCCCATACCAACGGATCCATAACCCTCGGAGATGGGAACGGTCATCTGACCGATGAAGTCGGTGCTGGGGTTTTTGGGCAGTGCAATACCGAAGGAGAAATTGCTGCTCTTATCGGTGTACTGCTGGAAGGTAATTCCCGTATCGGCATCCTTATACTCGACAGATTCGGCCGAGACGGCCTGGTACATCAGCGCCGCTGATGAAACGAGTGTTGAGAAACGCATGTTGGCGGTGTTTCAATAGTGAAGACTATATGTATCGAAGGATCGTCGGGAAAGAATGTACGAATAGTGAAGTAAAAGCTACAAACAAAGAAACGAATGGACAATGTTGGCAGCCAGTGCCTGTAAAGAACGAAGAAGATACGAAAAAGAAAGATAGACCAAACAAGATGGTATGATCAAGGCCATATCCAAGGTGAGATGTCGGTTCATTATATATAAATCTCCCATCAAGTACCGGCGCCGGGTATGGAAATTCGCTTCCGAGTGCTCGGGACAGGTTTTGCAAACAAGAGAGACAACATTGGTGGCTTAATTGTTGCACGGGCAATATTCGCTTTCATTGTGGATGAGGTTACTCCGTAGCTTACTAGGTCCTGCATTCGCCGAATGTGGAGATCGGCGAAGCCAGCATCAGGTGAGGTTATGCTGCGCTGTTTGAGATATCCCAAGACCTTGAGTTGTATGTACTGTAATGCTTCTTGTCCTTTCTCTTATTGGCTGTGGATCTGGTTTCAGGTCGCGGGACAGATCCCCTAACAGGGTAACAGAGCCACGGTGGGCCCGAGTCTATATATTTGAAACGGCCTTTATCGTCCAAGCTTGTGAGAAACCGTTTCATTTCAGTGGTTTTTAGCCTTAAATTTTGTTTAATTTAGCTACGATAGACGCGTCAATTGGTGCAGCTGAACCTAATCTGCATGGGTAGAGTGTAGATGACTCGCAACGAAACAGGCAGCGAAACGAGTCTGCCTCATTTAGACAACAACAGATAACACTATGCAAGGGTTTAAATCTCCACCTGTCAAACCTTACAATTCTTCCACTGCCCACTTCCCGTTCTCTTAAACTCTTATCCAGACCATTCACTCATCACCTTATGTCTTGGGTTCGCTCTTCGCCAGCTGCAATCCATTCTCTGGCCCTGGCCTCATCTCGCGGCTTGAAACCAACCTTGAAGGGCTTGGGGTCCGTTGTCAGTGAGGTAGGGTTGGCGTTGCACTCGATGCAATCCATGACGGGGAAGTCCTTCTTGTCCTTGGGAGGGAGAATCTCGAAAGCGGTGATGAGGCGGATGAAAGCTGTGTAGAGCTCGCGGTTGGCAAGGTGAGAGCCTGCGCACATTCGTGATCCAGCACCATAGGCGTAGTGAGGCGTTCCAACCTCCTTGTCGTCGATGTATCGCTCAGGGTTAAACTCATAAGGATTCGCGAATCGTGATTCATCATAGTCTGCGGCGTATGCGTTCTAAATCTCCGATCAGCTGCATGTCCCTTTCCCATATGCACAGGGCTGTCTCACCATGAAAAACTTGGTTCCTGCAGGGATCACTGCACCCTGGTAAGGGATATCCTTGATGCTTTCCCGAGGCAGGCAGATAGGAATAACTGTCCAAAATCGCAAGATCTCCTTGACGAGGGCTGTGACGTAGGGAACCTTTTCTTCCACGAGGCATCGTTCCCAGGCTTCGCCGTTGGGGTACACTTTGTAGATCTCCTCGAGGGCCTTGGCTTGAATCTTCTGACCGTGCTCGGTTGCGAGATATGCAATGCCCATGATCACGTTACCTGGAACGGTGTCCAGACCAGCGGAAACCATAGTGAGGCAAATGGACTTGATCTCGGCTGTTGATTCGTTAGTGAAATTATTTTACACGGCGCATCGTACTCACCGTCGTTCAACTTGGCGGTAGGGTCCTTCAGAATGTTTCCAGTGATGCAGGGCTTATCTGTACCGTTGTCGATTCTGCTCTTGAGATTGGCCAGAAGATCAGACAGATACTTGTCACGGCGCACTCTGAATTCCTCAGCCGATGAGTTTTGAGCTCCCCAAAGTCGAAGCAGCGGAACATAATCCTGCCAGTTGTTGCTAGTAGATCTGAAGTTGGAAATCTCACGCTCAACGTAGGTGATTTCGTGGAGAAGCTCAGAGTTGACGTCGCCATCGATACGGAAACCGTAGTTCAAAGTCAAGGAAGTGTTGAGCGCAAATCGGGCAAAATAGGGCGATGGGTCAAGGTCCTTGCTCCCGTCCTTGCAATCGTCAAGAAGTTCTTTGATGCTGACGAGAGATTCGAGGTCGAGAATTGGCATGTAAGATTGAACAGCAGGGCGGTTGAGAGCAGTGGCAGCGGCCTTGCGGCGATTCTTGCAGGACTCATCCCATGGTGAAGTGCCGATTGTGAAGCCCTGAGATGAAGAAACAACTGAGTGGAATGTGTGAAACATGGGGCGGGAGATGAGTGCAGACTGGTGGGTGATCCAGAAATGCTTCACAGCCTCATAAGAGTTGACATAGATGACTCGCTGCGATGGTCAGGATTGAATACCCAAAACATATTGTGATCACCAGCAGCGGCATGAATTCTCACCTTGGTTCCCAGACGTGTCTGAAAGACAGGTCCGTACTTCTTGGCCCATTTCTGCGCAACTCTGGCATGGTCCGTCCCCAACTGAATCAAGTTTCCGAAAAGCGGTACACCCGGAATCTCGGGAATACCCTTGATCTTTGGCTGATCAGTCGAATTAGCCAACTTGTACAGCACGTACAGGCCGATGATAATAGCGAGGTAGATAACTTGATCAGACATGGTTGCTCGTGAAGATCAAGTCCAAGCGGGGGAAGATGACTCTCTCTGTGTTGCAATGACATGGTAACGTGCAGTACCCTCTACAGGCTTTTTATACGCAAGATGAGCAACGTGACATGTTTCCCCTCAGCTGCACTGCTCGGGATCTGCAAAGAAACCCCAAGTCTTGATAACCGAATAAGCGGGGGAGCCGTGTGCCGAATCCCATCATGGCCTTTGTTAAGCAGGCCTCACTCAATTGGGCTGCCTCGAGTCGCACGCGGGAAGTTTGGGTTTGGCTTGATACTTATTGTCGGCTATTCATTCATCGGGCCAAACCTGAAGAGGGAATAAGAGGAGAAAAGGACTTGATTCTTCGGAAATACTGCTCAATTGCTTGATATAGATTCGGAAATATTTCCGAGTCATTTCGAGAATCTCACAAGATCCACTAGCGCCCTTATGATGCGTCACCAGCGCCTGATCTGACTGACTCCATGAGGAGAGGAGACTGTTATTGGGCTCCACATTTTCATTGTCGGAAAATCTTCCGAGATAATAGCATGCCTTGCGGCCTATTATCACAACAATGCCCTTTTAACAATCGAACAACTCTCCTGACGAATCAAGACTCGTAGAGTCGCCATTGAATTGACGTTGACAACATGTCATCAGCCTATCAAATGCCCGAGACGGCGGCGCAACCAAAATATTTACAATCCTATCTTGTAGGCGCAGGGTTCAACGGTTGAAAAATGCAACACATTTTTTTAGCGAACGAAAAGCTCAGAAACAAACATGTGAACTGCCTCAGTACCTGAAGAATGAAAACCCCTTCTATAAGCCTCACTGAAAGCGATTTTGGCTCGCGCAGCTGCGTGTTTGAGTTCTGCGAAGGCAATCGTATGACGGATTTTAAGAGCCGAACGCCTTCGGAGGTTAGGATATATCGAGTGGCTAGACCCGGTTTATCAAAACGACAACGGCCTTCTTGACCAATGGCAAATCGAAGGAAGGAATAGTAAAACGCCCTCTTCGCAAGAACACACAATTGTTCGTACCATGTATCTCGGATGTCAGTTAAGTAGCTCTTTACTTCACTGATTTGCAGCGGGTTTTGATCCATGTCCCCGGTCATAAATCTTAGCAAGACCGATGTAGGTCGGGAACTGAGCTGAACGATCATCTATAAAAGTGAGTTCTCTATGGACCAACATGAATTGCAACAACAATCACTCATCTATTTATTACAACCTCCATCTTGCAAACAGCCAATATGTCCGTCGCCTTCGACCTCGCAAAGCCCAACAGAACCATTCACATTGGTGTTATTCTGATGAACAGGTGATTGAGCAGAATCAACTCCCTTGACGAGCCCCTGCTCACATATTTCCAGCGAGACCGAGATTCTCGACGTCGCTCCCATCGATTTTCTGTATGGACTCTCCAAGAAAGTATGGAAGAGCAGCTTTGAAGGCGTTGCGCCTGCCAAGCTCGAATCAGAGACAATGGATATGGAATTTCATTGGGTTCATGAGAAGGGGACTGGTTCGCCCTGTATCTTGACAAGCGGTATTAGGCTTGTGGCTACGGTATGTTCATTTGACGATTGAACCTCACGGCGTTGTGCTGATACGGAAAGGATTCTTTCGATACTTGCCCCCCACTGGATATCGTTCTCATGGGCGCCAACACTGCTCAATACACACCCAATGGAGCTGAGCTTGCCTTTGTTCGCAAAGCCTACGACGAATGCTCTGCTTTCCTCTCCATCTGTGGTGGTGTCCTCGTTCCTCTGCAGGCCGGTATTTTGAAGGGCAAAACGGCAACTGGCCCGATTGTTGTGCTCGACACTGTCCGGAAACAAGCCCCAGAGGTCAACTGGGTTACCAAGCGCTGGGTCAGGGACGGGAAACTGTGGACAAGCGGTGCGCTCCTCAATGGTACGGATATGATGACGAATTTCCTGAAACAGTATTGGGGCGGGGAAGGTGGTTTCGTTGACTTCTTGAGCAAGCTGGGTGCTTGGCCTGATCGCGATGTTGATTACAAGGATGCTGATTTCACTGGACTTCTGTGATGTGCGCGCCAGCTCTGTCGAATGCCATGCTCTAGGGTACCTACCAAAAGTGAGTATCGCGAGTACACGCCCACTAGCCCAGGCCAGCGCGTTTTTTGCACCCTGATAGATAGTGGCCAAGTGTTTGCAGATTAGCGCCGGACCCGGGCTTTTTGCCCCTCCATGCCCCTCCATCACTAGCCACATCGGTGAGGGCTCCAGGACCCTTCATCTCAGTGGCAGAATGTGATTGGCTGTTGGCTGCACAGCTCCGTCGATCTTGGGTCACTCAAGGGAGAGAGGTCCCCACTGAAATCTCTGTTGCTTCGATCCGAGAGTTAAGATCTGTTAGCATTCTAACAGCAGAGCTAGAAACGTCGCGGTTTGAGCAGGTCATGCACGATTTGAGCAAGGCGCAAAGATGCACTTCTATGTAGCAGAAATTAAATAATCATCGTGTCCCAAAGAAAATAATTCATCAGGGAAACTAGATAATCAGCTAAGCCTGATCGATGAGAGGGAGGCTGAGACACTACGTCATGATAATAGGCAGCTGTTTTTGGAGCGCGAGTGCAAGCAGCTCCTGCTGCATTAGTCTACCCCAGTCACGTGGGCGGCTGGAAAAGAAAGAGGGGAAACCTGTGGCTAGAGGGCTATATAACGCACCGCGCCGTCTGACAATTGCATATTTCTTCAAATCGTCCCTATCTTCGCGTCGAAATCACTAGTCACTCACCATGTCCAAACTCTTTGTCGGGTAAGTCGCGAGCATTGATTACGATGGTTTCCAGCTGATTTGACGTCTCCAGCGGCCTCGCCTGGGCCACAACCAGCGACTCTCTCCGCGCCAAGTTCAGCGAATTTGGTGAGGTCACTGACGCCGTAAGTACCCTTTGCGCGCGCGTCCCGAGTTTCGAGATGCTGATTGGATTATCTTTTAGATTGTCATGACCGACCGCGAGACTGGCCGATCAAGGGGATTCGGATTCGTCACCTTCGCCTCCCAGGAGGATGCTTCCACCGCCATCAACGCTTTGAATGAGCAGGAGTGAGTCACACGCAACGATACCACATATAGCACGGAAACGATTCTAATACAACGATTACAGTTTCGAGGGTCGCCAGATCCGCGTCAGCGAGGCCAACCAGGGTGGTGGTCGCGGTGGTGGCCGTGGTGGTTACGGCGGCGGCGGCTACGGCCGTGGCAGCGGTGGTGGTGGATGGAGAGATTAAGTCCCTGAATTTTCTTGATTGAGGACGGCTGAGTTTTATGATTCCCTCTCGGTTGGCACGATGGACACGGGAGAACGCACAAGTCTGACGACTGCTGCAAAGCAATGCAGCGGATATGGGTTTCGCGAAGAAAACAATTCATAGCAATACACTCGGATCACACCATTAAATAATCTTTCATCGTCGTGCGTATATATAGTCTTTGACTTTGACTGTAGTGGCGTATCAAGCCGCGCGGTTCGCGTTAGAGCCGCATCGCGGAGTTGCCTTGCCGGAGCCATAAGAGATATAGTGCCAGAGCTACAAGATAGTATAATGCATATAGACTTCATACTATACTTAGTCAACACTCAGGCTTGAGAATTGCTACTGCCCGAGTCGGAGTCCAATGCTCCGAAGGGCCGGGAACACCTCAGGACTTCGTGAGGAATATCACGTTGATAATCATACTCCAGATCACCCAAGACCTTGATCTATACTTATTGCTTTCCGTTCGGGTTCCGCTCAAGCTTACGAATGATTTTGGCAGGGTTTCCAGCAACCACATGGTAAGGCGGTACGTCCTGGGGAAATGTCAGATACCGTAGGTAACACAAGGGACGAAGCGCAACAAACCTTGGTGACAACACTTCCCGCACCAACCGTGGAACCAGCACCGATCGTGATACCTGGAAGAATGGTCACGTTGCCAGCGATCCAGCAATCTTCACCCACGGTGATTGTGCCGCCCAGTTCTGGTCCATTTGTGCCATTACGCAGCTCAGGATCTAGAGGATGCGTACCGGAGAAGAAAGAAACGTTTGGTCCGATCAGCGTCCTTGAGCCGATGGTCACTTGGCATGTATCAAGTATCGTGCAGTTGAAGTTGATAAAAACATTGCTTCCTACTTTGATATTTGTGCCGTAGTCGATCCTGATGGGTGCTTCGATCCAGGGATATTCGTGCAACACGTTGTCCTCCTCATCTTCTGTTGCTGCAGGGGGAGGTAGAGGGCGGTTGTCGTTTGTTATCCTGAGATTAGGTGAGTAATGATGAGTGAGCCTTTTATGAGGGTTGGTCTTACTGTCTCCAGAATTCGGCCATCTCGCGGCGTGTCGGGTCCTCGGCTGCGTTGAGTCGAGTGACAGCTTGCCTGCATCGCTTACGGGCAGCTACCAAATCGGGTGTGAAAGCGTAGTGCAGATCGCCGCGGCGCATGCGGTTGAGGTTGTCCTCCTCGTCGATGTTAAAGACGGTCATTGTAGGACGGAGTGTTTTCCAAGACCTAGTATTATTATATGGTAAGAAAGGTGATGTAGCAAGTGAAATGCAGGAATACAATAGGTTGACAGTCTTTGCTTTTATATAGGTTTTTTTAGGGTTGACGATTATACAAACTTTGGATCTCGCATCAATGAAAGACACCTCAGGATTGACGAGAGTTAGTCGGCGATGAGTGCCGTCGGAATTTCAATGATCCATTCCTAAAGTAACTCAAGTTGGTCGTTCTGCCTTTTGACCCTCTTCCTTCTGGATGGGACACGCTAAGACACTGTCGTGATAGTGCGGCGGCCTTTGTTTATCTGAGGACAAACTCAAGCTGCGACAACGTTTCTGTCAAACATTCAATCACCATCTGGTATGATCCAGAGCCTTGAGAGAGCCGGCTACGTTTGGCTCTACATTCTTTCGAATGATTTTGATGCTTCGGCCTCCGTTCGCATTTTTCATGCCCAAGAAACAACCAAACCTTCATCAAGTGATAGAGATTAGGGTTCGATTCCCTATAACCGAGTTTCTTCTTTTTGGATTTTGGAATTGTTCTTCAAGGATAAAAAGAAGACTGTTCCAATTTAATTAATATGATCATACCAGAGTTATTGCCAAATACCCTCAAAAGACGCGCCAAGGGCTGGTCCCAATATTCCTGTCCAAAGAGAAATATCATCCTAATTCGCGCCAACAATCAACTCACCGAATTCCTGTTCCTCCCTTAACTGCAAAGCCTCTTGGTACACTCTAAGCTCTTCTTTCTCTTCGCTACTCAAAAGACTTGTCCAAGTGAAAACCTGGTCCTGGCACCAGACGTGAAATCTCCTCGGCCTCTTGTTCTGGGGGTCATCGAGCATTTCCATCGTCACTAGTCGTTCATCATCCCAGATGCCAAAGCCCAAACTCCTAAATGGGCGGAACAGCAAACCTTCACTCAATCTGGGAGTACCTCTGGGACACAGCAGTGGCCCAGCCCATCTCAATCCCTTACATCCGACTAGAACTTTGTGGCAGTGATAAGTAAAAGCATCATTTGGGTCAACGCAAGGAAACAGGGGTGGCTTCAGAATAACAGCAGGCCATACGAAGCTTGTATTCTTCTTCTTTGGATGAGGGAGTTGCAGGTGGCTTCCCTCCACTGGTTTGAACCCCGTGTTGAAGAAAACGCTCAAACCTTTATTAACAACATCAGTATCACCAACACAAGAACTTTCATCTGAGCAACCTTCCAAATGTCGGACGTAAAGAAGGGCAGCCCATAACGGTTCTCGGGCGATCCACAGGCTTGACTTCCTGAGTCCCGAAAGGCACGTGTCGCCGGATCCCATGTCACGGATTGCCTCAATATCGGAGGCTGACCAGTTCAGTCGCTTTTCAGAAGCAGCGTTACTGAGCTCATAGCACAACTGGAGACACCAAAAGCCGAGGGTAATTCTCTGCATTTCATACCAGGACGCCTCACCGCCCGGGTTGAGCTGGTATGGCTGTCCCCATAATTGGCCATCAGGCCGTCGATTCCAAGGAAGAGTGCCAAGATGGTAGCACTTGTCAGTCAGGTGCTGCGGCTTGGTCGCCTTGATTCTCTCATGAAAGAATTCAAAAGCCTCTCCTGCAAGCAACTTGATCTTCCGGAAGAGGAACAGCATTTCTCTCGGCGTAATAGAACTATCGCCCTGCATTACATGGGTAAGACGAATGCGTGGGATACAAGATGGCGGACTCGATTGAATATCTGGAACGCGGTCTCCTTGGGCATTCTGAAACGAGGTCGGCATAATGAACTTTGTGATGAAAGTGGTGAGGTTTCTTGCTGGTGGGTTTGCCGCCGAAGAATGCCTGATGAGGGCTACCAGGCGCAGGACGTGCGGGATCCATGGCGTCGTCGCGAGATTCTGAGCCGATGCGTCGAGGACGTTATCAAGAACCTCGGCTCCCAACGTCCCGTTCAGGAAGTGAAAGATATGCGGCGACGCCTTGGCCACGCTGTATAAGCTTCTGACATCGGGTAAATAGCTGAGTATCGGCGAGATAAGCTCCGGCGGTAAAGCCGCAAAGACGTCCATGTTGACTAGCTCTTGATTGAATGGAGACTTGAACGAAATGGAGGTCACGATGCTTCATTCATGAAATTACCCCTCAGATGAATATTGTCAGCATCATCGAGCCTCTCGCGTGGCTGGCTGAATTGACTCGAAAGAGCTTATCCGTCGATGCCGGCGTTGACGTGGCTAACGGTTGTCACACGCTAAGACCCCAAATCGAGCAACGATATCAGGAGCGAATAAGATAGCATCGCCATTGAGGGGTCGCATTGATATGACGTTTTGTTCGAACACCGCTTCTTGGAATATGCTGCGAAACTTGTTTGCCATCCAGATACGCAACTGACTACGCGTCGCCATAGTCCTATAACCAAGATCAAAGGCGAGCGCATGTCTTATAGCTGCCAAGAGTACATCGGACCAGCATAGTGCATTTGTGCAGGTCAGCACACTGATGCTCCAGCGAATAAAAGGACAGGGAAACGACTGGAAACAGGAGGGCGGTTTCAGTAACAGTCACAGTGAGAATCATATTGCAGAAACATTTATATGCCATTGTTGAGCTTCTATGCACTGAGTGGTAAATCAATATCTACAAGGTTAAAAAACACGCGCAGTCCAACTTCGTTTTCTGGCTACCTGGGCTTTCTGAATACCAACTTCACTCAACCGCGCTTGATCAAGTCGGCAGCCTATTTACGTTAGACATATGCGATAAATAATTTGATGGATAGCTTACCTTCTCAGCAACAGCATAAACAGTCGTCATTGTATGCGTGGCAGGAAGCAAGGGAATGACACTGGCATCGACGATGCGAAGGCCCTTAATGCCATAGACCCTGAGTTTCTCATCAACGACACCGCCGTCGCTGCGGGTACCGAGCTTGCAGGAGCCTGCGGGATGGAACAGAGTTGATGCGCTGTTGCGGATGAACTGTTCAATGTCGCTATCACTGGTGATGTTGGCTCCTGGCACAATTTCAAAGGGGTTCAGTGACTTGATTGAGGGCGCAGTAGACAGCTTTCGAGCAAACTTGACACCTTCAGTGAGAATAGCGATATCCAGAGGGTTGCTGAGGAACTCTGGGTTGGCATCGGGAGAGTCGAAGATGTTGGAAGACTTGGCTTTGACGGAGCCTCGAGAGTAGGGGTGCTGGAGACCAAGGATTGAGGTCCCGTCGGCCCAGATGATCTCCAGGATGGCTGACTTGGTATCAAGAAGCTTGTTATTGAGGACTTTTTGCTGCTTCTTGTAGCCTTTGACGACCTCGGCGGGTGTACCTGAAGGGAGGAACTTGGAGCCGTCCTGGCTAGCAGCCTGCTTGTGAATGTCCGAAGCGGAGCTTGTGTAGTTGGAGAGAGGGAGGAAAAGAAGGAAGTCACCGGTGGGTGAAGTATAAGGTCCCTTCTTTTGCTGATCGTACTCAGCGCGCGCCTCGGCAGCGAAAGTGGCGTTTCCGGTAAGGTTGCCGGTTTGGATAGGAGCATTGACTAAAGAAAATCAGCTTCTGACCTGCATTGAACCAAAGGGCGTGACTTACTTGTGCCCACAACAGCGAGTAAGACGTGATCGTGGAAGTTCTGGCCAACGGCGGGGAGATCAACAACGACAGGGACGTCGATACTGGAGAGAAGGGCCGAATCACCAATACCAGAGACCTGCAAGATTTGAGGAGTGTGAATTGCTCCAGCCGCAAGGATGACCTCCTTCGTCGCCTTGACAGTCTTTTTGGCGCTGCCCTTGTTCTTCGCGAACTGTAGGAAGATGGTTAGTTGCGAATAGTTGCTATTGTAGGGCAATCGCTTACCTCGACACCAGTAGCCTTCACGGAGCTTCCATTCTTGCTAGTAAGAATGCGAGTAACTTGATTGCCCGGAAGAAGCTGGAGGTTCTTGCGCTGAGAGACCGCGGTATAGTAGTCCTGTGCAGAGGAGCGAACAACGGTCTTGGGGTTGAGGTTGTGAGGGCAGAAGTATCCTCCAATTGCGCCGCCATTGGCTTGGTCGAAGGCGATGTCGATATCGAGCTCCTCAGTGGCCTTAACAAGAGTCTCTGGAGTCTGTCAGTATTGATACGGTGGGCGGATTGTACACGAGAAAGATGCACTTACTCGTGGTGGGCCAGAAGAAAGGCGAGTAGCTGGAGTGAATGAAGCCTGAGGAGCCATGCGCAGAAGGGTCCGTGGTGATGCCGTATTCCTTCTTGATCTCGGCAGTCGGTCCGGCGAATTTCTCGTTCTGCGATTCAAGTTAGTTCTGATCTCGTGACTTTGCCAACTATCGCCAACCTTCTTGAAGTAAGGGAGCAGTGTATCCCACTGCCAATCGCTGTTACCCAACTCCGCCCAGCGATCGTAGTCCGCCTTTGAACCGCGATCATAGACCATGCGATTGAGCTTGGTTGAGCCTCCAACGACTTTGCCCAAGGGAATTGAGACGTTGCGTCCATTGAGAGAAGTGGTAGCGGGATATGTCAGATTCCAGTCGTACCTTGTGCCAGCGGCACCGCCAGCAAGGCCCGGGATTGTCACGATGTCTTCATTTTTATCGCTATGCAGAGGCTAGTATAGTATTTGGTCGTTCATCAAATCTCATATCTCTTACAAGTCACCAGCTTCAATCACGAGGACAGTCACAGCTGTTGGGGCGTCAGCAAACGTGGAGGGTCGATGCAACGGCAGAACGCACCAGGATCCTCCGACAGGCGGTTGGCGACAGTGAGGCCTGAAGCGCCTGCACCAACAATGATATAGTCGTATTCTGTGCGCACACTGGCATCCTGGCGTGGGTAAGCAGATGCAGTTGTCGCATGCAGACAGCTGAGAGCTGCCAAGGTAAGCGCCTGAAATCTAGGCATGGTCAAAATGAGTGACAATGAATGAACGCTTGTATTTTCTAAGGAGACAAACTGGCTGATCAAACTGTGTCTATAAGAGAAGTGATGGGACGAAGATGATCTTATACCCTCCGAGTTTCAGCAAACAAATACCTGATCAGGACTGATACAGAAGGTGTCATTACAATCTATCCCAGAACAGAACGTGCCACTGATGATTCCAAGCATTGGCACTGGAAAACCTGGGCTGCTTCCTTGTGCAGCCGAATCCTGAGCTCAATTACCGAACTCGAAGGTTTTGTTTCAGCCCTTGAATGGCCGTTTCAGGAACGCATTCAAAAGGACGCTCAAGAGGGAATCATGTCCGCAAACCTTATTTCGGAGCTCCGACTAGAGTAAGATCCCATTGGACGCGGGCCAGGTTCTCAACGAGCATCGCCTTCAAGACCCTGGCTTAGCATGGCCTGATAAGGTTCGCATAGCCGATTCAGACATAGAGGTTCGCGCACACTGATATTGTAAGCAATTGTAATGATATTATGCCATGGCCGGTGGGATAAAAAGAATGAGGAGGTGCTCTTCTGCAGCCGAGACTACCGAGGTGAGTGAGATTGGGCCTATAGAGGAGTCAATAAGGACCAGGCAATTGAGACGACAGAATACAGAGTAATCTCTCTAAGCATAGCCGAGCTTGATATCAGAGTAAAATAACAATTATTAGATGCACTCCGAAGTTGCAATGATTGGCAGCCTTGGATGTATTGTACGAGTAAGTAAGGTAGGATAGCTGAAAGGTCAGTGGCATCCATAGGCTCGCTTCCAGGTATTGGTGCATCAAGATCGAATGTTACAGTGGGATGCGCCTCTGAGGGGTTGGCGCTATGGCCACTAAATCTTATTCGCCTTTGACGCCTGACAGCGAAGCCACGATTCAGCTTCAATTGACCACGTACAAGCATTATGCCTGAAATGACGATGTCACGGCAGTTGAGATCACCGGTACGTTTCTTTCCCCTCTATTATTGTTGGATGCCTACGTTCTAGTTAGTGGTGAAGTATGTTTTGATGCCATCAATCACAGCCTGGACAATGCTCTCCTCAATAGAGCCATCCTGCCATGTAAAGCCAAACCCAACATACTCCTCATTGTTCAGCACACAAACCACCAACGGAGCTCCTCCAGCGTATGCACATCGGCTCAGCAACACTTTCCCTCGATTCCAGGATAGTTTCGCATCTCCCTTGACGTTCTTAGCCTGCGGAAACGTTCCGAGGTTTGAGACCTCAAAAGATTCTCCGCGAGGGTGCCCGATTGATCCGGCCAAGGCTGCGCCGATGTCTGGAATGAGCCTGAGCGCAGCGACATTTGCATATGGTTCTCCCGAAGGTGAGGCATTCGCAAAATACTTTCTAGTGGCCTGTTGGATTTTCTTGGCATGATGCCAGATCCCAAAAGCACCTGCCCTTGAGTCATCCGAAACCTGATCTAGGTCGGAGCGAAGGAGCTGGACTTTGAAGGCATCGATGAAGTTGCCCATGACTCTTTCGACCAGCTTTGGTGGTAGGTCCGATCGTAAGCTTACTGGAAGGTTGCATGTTAGAGCCTCCGCTGTCGATGGGAGATTGTCGTACAGCAACCTTGCGACAAGAGATGGAAGAGCCGCAGTTGGTGCTACCCTCCGTGTCTTGCAGTCTTGTACAAAGCGCTCCATGGTAGTCGGTGGAAGCGAGAGCGATCTATAACGTGTACTGCATGGTAATGCAATGGGGGGCCCCCTCCACTCATTCAGCTCCGCTGCATTAGATGCCGGTACGCTTGTTGGGATCGGCAAAGGGTGAAGCTCCTCTAGTGATGGGGCAATCGCCCCATCATTTGAGAACACAACCCGATTAACTGTTTGTTCTGTGGAACTTGGCGAACTGTCAAAAAGAGCTTTCTGGAACGAATCATGAAAGATCTGGAGGCCGGTTCCATCAGTCATCGAATGATGGGCAATGAAAGAGACTGTGAATCCTTTGCTCAAATCATGGTCTTTCAGTATTACCAGTCTCCAGACAGGTAGAGTACCATACTCAGATTTGAAGTTTGTGTTGTGTTGGCGCTCAAGCAGTGAATCAAGCTCGTCGTCCGTTTGATCTCCGGCCAAACATGGCTGACTTCGGTAGACAAAGGACACAACTTTCTCGAGATCGATTGAGGCTAGTCGTCCCCAATGCGGTTCTTCCTTCTCAGGAATCACTGGGATCGCGAACAGAACCGGATGCTGGGCGAGGACTCGTGACAAAGCTCTGTAGACCGTCTCCTCCAGATCGAAGTCAGGCAAGACCTGTGTCGGTGCGTAGTGTGCAGAAAGACCAGTATTTGTAAAGAAGTCTATATGGTGGGCGATTGTTGAGAGCTGTTCTAGCTTGCCTACGCTCTTTGTTAGCAGCGCTTGGATGAAGGTAGGAGGAATTGTTTACCAAGCGGGCGTATCTTTTTCAATTGTCGTTCCGTCATGTTGGAGGATGTTTGTCTAAGTCATCAGCAGGATGATGACTACTGTCGCAGTATCGTAGCAGGAAACACATCATGTACGAATTAAATCTCTATACCCTTACTTTACGTAGTGTGAGGATGTCGAAGTACCTGGTGCGAGCATATGAGCAAGAAAGATATGAGAAGAGGATCGTGTACCCTGTATTGAGTAGATTCTTTATTTATGCGCGCAAAGAATCTAGAACGATCCTTCAAGCCTCTTTCAAGGGTCCATGACTTGGCGCGACAGATAAAGGGCTCTTGCCTTATCGACGATAGCTTCATGCACAAGGCAAAATCGACTCAAATCTTCTCATTCAAGGCCAGTATCCACCTGAAAATACGAATTGAACTAAGGGACACCCATCGTTCGCAAAAGGCGACGTCCGAATTATGAGTGCTCGAGAAGGAGGGAGAACAAAGCGGGCATATACGTACCTCTCTCTGCACGTATCTTCTGATATCTTTTCAGTTTTGTTCAGCAAATAGCTAGTTCATCCCGAGGTACTAATAGCTTGGCTGATAAGAATCGAGCAGTGTCAATTACTGCGAACCTTCATCATTTGTTGTCGACATGACATACCCTTTCCCATATTCACAAGCCGCAAAGCTTGACTCGAGGATCAAAATACCTCGTCCGACTTACGACCCTGACCTGGCACCACTGTTGGACTCTGCTTCATTCCCAGAAGAATTTGACCTAAACTTGATGCGCGGAGTCGCGAGTGGTGAACAGGAATGCTCTCATGGCTCTTTCATCTTCAATGCAGAGACTGTCCTCAGTGACAACCCGCACTTGAGTCACACGGAGCACTCGGTTCCTGGACCTGACAATAATATAGTTACCTTGTCAGTTTTTGCTCCCAAGAACCCATCAAAGGCACCAAGGCCAGTCTTGTATCACATTCACGGCGGCGGGATGGTCAGTGGCGACCGATTCACTGCCGTCACGTCTGTGATTGATCTTCTGAAAGGGATCGATTGCGTTGTTGTCTCCGTGGAACACTGTCTTGCTCCGGAGACGCGTGCTCCCGGTCCAGCTGAAGATTGCTATGCGGGGCTTGTGTGGGTTTCTGAGAATGCCTCGACTCTTGGAATTGACCCAGCCGCCATTGTCGTGTTTGGGGTGTCCGGAGGAGGCGCCCTTGCTGCTGCTACGTGCCTGATGGCTCGTGACAGGAAGCGCCCAGCTATCCCGATCAAAGCTCAAATGCTTTACTCGCCTCTCTTGGATGACCGATGCGAGAGCCTGGCTGATCAGCAATTCGAGTACGGTAACCCTGCCAGTACAGCATGGCTTCGTGCCATTTGGGATCTTATCCTGGGTGATGCACGAGGATCAGAGCATGTTACATCGTATCAAGCGCCTGGTAGAGAGACTGATCTTTCCAATCTGCCCGCTGCATATATCGATGCTGGAGAATGTGAAGTCTTCCGCGATGTCGCCGTTGCTTATGCTACCAAGATGTGGCGAGGCGGATCAACATGCGAACTTCATATCTGGCCGGGAGCTTGGCACGGGTTTGATATGATGGACGACCCTAAGATGCCACTTATTCACATTGCTAACATGACGAAAGCCAACTGGCTTCAGAGAGTCATGAAGAGCACTGAAGATGAGAATAAATAAACCAAAGAATTGAAAGTTTTGGCAGCTATAAAACGATCATGTCCAAGTGCGATTAAATACTTGGTGGAATGTAAAAAGGCTAGAGCATAAACCTCCTCACTATAGTAGCAGGACTTCAAAGAAATTCAAAACGAAAATACAAGTAGCTGAATGTCGAGAGTTTTGAAGACATTATTCATTGAGGGGTTGAGGCGATTCTGTCTATTACTACTACTTGTACGACCATGATCTTCCATCTCGAAAAGCCCTTTTATCTTAAAAACCTAGACCTAGCTTGTGAGATAGAACCCTTCGGGTACTTGAAAGCTACTATTCACCGCTTGCTGGTATGTCTTGGCAACTCACACCGGGGCCCTTCTTGCTACATCTCTCAGTGTCTCTAGCTGCGGCACATATTAGCTCCTTGAGCCATGCCATTGTGTTGAGCTCGTTTGGTTTACAGTCTTGGACCCTGCCGATACATGTATGTCCCGACTTCACCATGTTGTCGTTCTGCTTGAAGTCGGCCGACATCATGAAATTTGCTAGCGCGGTTATTCTTTCTCTCTCTGCTTCTGTCAGGGACAAGGAGACTGGCACTTGAAGCTCAGTAAGCGGTGCATTGCTCTGTCCGTCGCTGCTTTTCACCTCCAGGGTCTCCGTCCCGGCTTTTTGATCAGGCTCGTTATTATTGAGAACCTCCTGGAAGTAGCTTGGTCGACCATTCTCGTAGATAATCTTCATGTTTGGGTCTTTCAGATACTCTCCCTTTGGAGCGCTGGTCCATTCCCCAGTCACTGTCAGGGCAACACAACAGTGCCACGGCGTAGTGAAGCCCGTCCTGGTGTTGAGCAAAGCACAGGAAATCTTATGTTCACCAGTCGACTGGTGGATAGACAGACGGAGGTGGTTAGGGAAACCGTGCTTGACGGCGGCGGCGAAGGCCTATGGATAGTTAGAGAATGGGTGAAGAGATGTAATTTATGCTACTCACATAGCCTCGGATCAGCATCTGCTTCGCAAGATACCTCACATCTCTGCGGTATGCATTTGCTGTTCGTCCATTGCCGACCGGAAAGATATGCTTGAGATCGGATTCGAGGAAGCGCCGATACCCAAGGTACGTCATCTTGGTGTCGGGGTCTTTCTCAATCTCTTGGTCAATGTCGATGTTGTCTTTGCCGAAGCGGTTGAGAAGGGCTCGGCGGAAATTGGTCGCGTTGGCGACATAGGCAATCTCATGCATCTCAGCTGGCAGGGGAAGGTCAACCAAATCTCGGATCCTGGAAAATGATATGTGCTGGAAGCCTTTATCAGAAGCCAGCTGTCGAAGTGCCTCCCCGTAGGCCCAGGTGTCACGATCGGGAATACTCAATAGGTCGTTGTAGACAACGCCATCTGAGATGATAGTGCATCGAGCGCCAGGCTGGTAGATTTCTCCAATACGGATACACATAGTGTTGAGCCGATCTAACGCAATCTCCTCCGCTTTGTCGGGCAGTATGCCAAAGACTTTATAGGCTTTGTTTGCTGATTTGAAAGGAAATGCTGGTAGGCATATCTCAACTCTTGTCTTTGCAGCCACAAATTTGCCTACGACGGACAAGAACTTGGGCCTACCAGCCTCGAGCCTTTCTTTAGTGTCGCTGAATTTGTTCAAGGCATATTCGAAGATGACCTCCAGGATCTTGGAGGAGACGACGCGCACAGATGGATCTGCGTCCTGCTGCTCTGCAATGGGTCTTACCGCTCCTGATTTGGTAATGTTGGACTGTTCCTGGACGGAAGCATCCGAGACAATTCTGGAAGTGACAGTCATGCTGTGTTGGTTCGCGAGGGCAGGATACGACGGTATGATCTGCATGGAGATGGGGTATGTCTTGAGACTAAGATGCGTCGAGGTAGCACGGCATCCGTGTTGGGTTTCAAGATGAACCACTTTTCGTTAATATGTTGGATTTGTGGTGGAAATATGCAAAGCGGTTAACGTTTGAGCCCAACTACAAGTTTCCAGGGATATTAAATATGACGCCGAACATGTGCAGGGTCAAGCCTGAGAACCACAAGAAAGTCTTGATGACCAATTCAGCCAAAGGATTCGACCGATCTGACGATATTCTGGTGTCGGGGTATGCACTGAAGTGACGAGCTGCAGGAACATCGACTGTGATGAGTCTATGATTCGGCAAGGAAGGTCTCGTATCACTGGCAGGGATTTCCAGCGTGGCTGTGAGAAACTGCGCACTGGGTATCCACCTGAGGCTGATTATATGCTCACGATCCGGGGTGATGAAGCGTCGACAGGGGGAAGTGAGCAAGTTACATGCATCAAGACGCTAAACAATGCGCTCAAAGTTCGTGTCACCCATGATTGATTCTGCGAAATTTTACGCAAGGATGTCATGTGAGCTTCTGAGTGGTGGCGTTAACCAAAAATGAAAAAAGAAAGTTTGTTGTGAGCGAGAATGAGTTTGTTTCTTATCACACCATGCATGGTTTGACCGAATTCTCCGGCCCAACCCCGGATCGAAGTCATCTAGAGATAATGCGGGTCCTCAGAGTCTCTTTGGGGTGAAGAAAATAAGGTGCTAAAGCTTAGCAGTTATTATGATAAGCTCATCTGAAGCCGTTATAAGATTTCTGGCGTCTATGATCACGGTCTTACATGTTCTTTACGTGTCACTTTGTCAATTCAGTAGCGAGATAAGGTTGACACTGCCAAATTCACCGCAAGCTCACTTATCTTGGAAGTTCCCCATCTGTTGCCCAGAATGGTTGGCACTGGTTCCTCATATGGGAGGAGACTTATTCCCCAGATACTGGATCGCCTGGCGGTGGCGGATCCAGAACGCATTGTCTACTCCATTACCAGCCTTGACGATGGTATTCCAAAGTTTAAGCATATCACTGCACAGGCCTTTGCACGGGCCGTTGACAAAACCGCATGGTGGCTCCATAAGCATCTCGATGAAATGAATGGAGCCCCCAACGGCGATCCGGCACAGGAGCATGCTGTAACACAGAAGATCCGAGCTTTGGGTTACATTGGGCCTCGTAAGTACACACTCAACTTTTATGCATCTCATACGTAGATCTCACAAAAGTTCAGATGACATTCGGCATGTGCTCTTGACCTATGGGGCTGTCAAGGCCGGCTGTGCCGTAAGTTGGCCCAGAACTGGTCATGGTACAAATGATGCTGAATGACTTCAAACAGGCCCTCTTCCTTTCACCCAAGAACAACATCACCGGCGTGTTAGCTGTTCTCAATGCTTCTGATTGCAGTATCTGGGTGAAGCCCCGAGAGCAAGCAATGCTCCCCCTAATGGAAGGGATTTTACAGGAGAAGTATATGAGAGTCCTCGAGCTCCCAAGTGTAGATGAGCTTCTGGAAGCCGAGTCAACAGAGCCATTCGTGTTTGATAAGGCTTTCGAGGATGCCATCAACGAGCCATTTTGCATATTGCACACTTCGGGAACCACTGGCGTGCCAAAGCCGATTCTATGGACGCACGGCTTGATCGGTACCATGGATGCCGTGAGACTGCTGCCTCCCATTGAAGGTGACGGTGGGCTGGCTCCTTGGACAGATAATTGGAACGAAGGTGATAGGATCTACTCTTCCTTTCCTATGAGCCATGTAAGTGTACCAACGGGCAATCTGAGCCAGCTAACCACGGAGACAGGGAGCCGGTGTAATTATGGATATACTTATGCCTTCTTTGTTTAATCTTCAGTGTATTCTTGGGCCTTCGGGCGTTTTACCCAATCTCGGACTGATCGAGTCACTCACCGGCCATGTCGACATATGGAGCATGGTACCTTCACTCGTGGACGAACTGGGCGAAAACCCAGAAGTCTTGGCCAAATTCAAGTCATCCAAGTTCATTTGTGCCTCTGGCGGTCAGTAGCTTTAATCCATCACTAACTTCAGTGAGCGTGAATGACTGACCCTCGTTGTCAGGCCCCGTCAGCCCCGTCATTGTCTCCAAGGTCAATGAAGTAGTCAGGGTACTCAACCTCACAGGCACAACCGAAGGTCTTTTCATCGGCAATCTTTGGGTTCCGAGAGAAGACTGGCATTGGTTTGCTTTCCATCCCTACTCGGGATTTGAGTTCAAAGAGGTCCAGCCTGGCGTATATGAACACTGGGTACACCGAAACGAGCACTGGGCTCTATTCCAGGGGATATTCTATACCTTCCCCGACCAGGACTCAGTTAATCTCAAGGATCTGTACATCAGACACCCGACAAATCCCAATCTCTGGGCCTTCAGTGGTAGAAGCGACGATGTCATAGTCCTTTCCAACGGTTACAAGATCTCTCCCTTGGACACAGAGGCTTTGGTCACGACGCATCCTGCTGTCGAAGGTTGCCTTATGATCGGGACTGGGAAGCCCCAAGCAGGTCTTTTGATTGAGCTCAAGGACCACAGTGAGAAGAACAACGAGTTGTTCGATAGCATCTGGGCTATCGTTGAGAGGGCAAACAATTCCACTTTCCAGAAGACTCGACTGCAAAGTGAGTACATAGCCTTCTCAGAGATAGACAAGCCCTTCATCCGGACAGACAAACAGACCATCAAACGCCGCGCTACTCTAGATCTGTATGCAGACTTTATCGACCGCTTCTACATCTCTAGAGATGAGGATGCTGAGGATGAAGATTTTGACGCATTTTCGATTGACACTACGTCGATTGCCACCGTGAGAGAATCGGTCTCTCATGTCATGCGGTCTGTTTTGCCAGAGGTTGACGAGTTCCCACTCGACGAGGACGTCTTTGACCTCGGTTTGGACTCTCTTCTCGTCTTTCGAGTCATCAGAATTATCCGTGCCGTTACAGGGCTTGAGGAAAAGCTTGCTCCCCGCCATCTATATGCTCACCCAACCATAGGCGAGTTTTCTACCCAGCTTCTCAAGATATTGGAAGAAGAAAGGGCCAAGAAAATCACAGTGGACTCATCGAGTGAGACGGAGACAAGCAAAACGGTAGAAACACCATGTTCAAGCATCCAGTCTGAGAATATGAAAAAGATTATAGCTGATCGCAAGCGCCGTCTGGGATCTAAGATGAACCCGTTCGATGCTGTCAACCCCAATCACTACATGGGTCTCAACTTCTACTTCGCTCTTCGGCCAGGCGTCGGTTTCGGCAAAGCCTTTGCCAAGCTGCAAGCTGGACTTGTACGCGCATTTGAGATCATTCCCGAGCTTGACGGGAAAATGATGCTCGCCTCTGACCATGAGTTTGGGTATAAGAAAGGCGAGTATCGCATTACCATTCCTCCTCAGCCGTTACCAGCTTCTTCCAAGCCGAGGCAGCTGGTTTACAAAGATCTTTCTCAGATCCTTCCGTCATTCGGGGAGATGCGTCAGGCGGGCTTCTCGCCATCTTTGTTCAGCGATGAGCTTGTCCTGGATTGCCCTCCTTTTCCTCCAATGCCAGCCGATATACTTGTCGCACAAGCCAATTTTGTTGAAGGGGGGTGCATTCTGGCCACCAACTTCATTCACACTTGTCTTGATGCAGTTGGCGTCATGGTGGCAATTCGAGTATGGGCCGAGTGCTGTCGGTATCTTGATGGCGAAGAGACGGCGACGTGCGAGTGGTTCGACCCTGAAAGCTTCAATCATGATCTTCCTGAGATTATTTGGGAGAAGGAAGGATATGCGAAGCCCGTTCATGAGGTCGATCCTGGCACTTGGGGGTTTCTTCCATTCACGCCCGAGATTGGCGTCGAGGTGCGCAATGGGACAGCGTCTCAAGACGAGATCACGGCTGCTGAGAAGCCTCGTACTTCGCAAGATACTCTCCCTCCCGCTCCTGTGTTCCCAGGAAGTCCAGTATGGCCTGCTGCTCCAAGCGAACGATCGCTTAGCACCACAGTCTTCCTTCTTTCGGGGGAGAGCATCCACAGGCTCAAGCAAGAAGCTTTGGCGGACCCTGGAACCAACAAGGGTTTCTCTACATCAGTGATTGATATTGTGCAGGCCTTTTTCTGGCGTGCATCGATTAGATCTAGATACAGAGTGGCTAAGGAGATCAGGAACCAGACGTTTCAGCGAGACGAGCTGTCAATTCTCGAAATGCCAATTGATGGTCGGCCTTACTTCTCGTCACTGTTGCCGTCGTCCTACATGGGCAGTTTGCTCGTAATGAATCGCCCAGTCATGCCTATCGAAGCACTCTGCTCACCCGACACAAACATCTCCCAGATTGCGCGCGTGATCCGAGAGGCAGCTGCACGAATCACACCGTCACTCGTCCATGACACATTCACTCTACTGCGTTCCATGACAGACTATAGCAAACCTGCAACAGCAAACATGGGTCTTGAGCACATGAACGCCATGATCTCCAACATGATGCTGTTTCAGACAAGCGACATCTCGTTTGGTGATGGATTCTTTGAAGGGGGTAGCCCGGAAGCAATGCGGCCACAGGTCGAACGTGGTCATAGACGATTCCGGTTTTTGGTCATCTCTCCAATAAGAAAGGATAGTGGCGTGGAGCTCGTGCTCGGAACCTTGCCGGAGGAATTAAACATGCTCATGAGTGATGAGGAGTTCACTAAGTATGCAGTCTTGTTGGATCATAAGCGAGCTTGAGCTGTAGGCTGGGCAGTTTCGGGTATACGGAATAATATACACAGACAGAGAGATTTACAATAGAGAGACGAGATTTGCCTTGCACGTCTCCCGAGTAGCCTTTAACCTGAGCCGCAAGCTGCTAAAAGGTGGAAACACTTAGACAAGTTTAGGATAACTTATGATAAGTTTAGGGAACCCTTTTGATTAGATGCAGGTACACATTCTCTCTTTAGACGGTCGCTACTGAAAGGTGGCCAGCTATGAATCTCAACAGCAATTTGACTCGCAAGGATAATTAGCCCTGTCATGAAGCTCAAATCAGTCCTGCGTCAATACAGGGGGTCTCGAGACAGCGCCACCAACAACTTGCTCATACCCGAGCAGATCCAGGCGCTAGTCCTGCACATGCAGGATTCATCCCATGGCATGTCACGATAATCTCGACAATTAGCTACAAGGGTTGTGTGGATACGATAGCGGGTGGCTGGAACGAAATTGTCGCTGTGTTGGTGATATGAGAGAATTTGAGCTAAATCTTGATTGGTGGGCATCAGCATGATACTGATGCCAATAACTCAGCACCAGCTGCGAGCGTTATTTTGTCAGTCGACTCTCTTGAGACAGGGTAATAAGAATGAGAAGGTCTTTGTTCTAGATGCACATCTACTGGAGCCTTAGGTTTCTGTCGTGGCAACAAATACCATCGCTTCTTTAAATGTGAAGTCGCGTTTTTGCACTCCTACCTCCGATCTTTTCCTTTCCATAACGACTGCCTTTCTCTCCCCAATCACCACCCAAACATTTCCTGTTTGTCTTCTTCCAATCTCGTTCTCTACCGCCATCTTCAAGTAGCCTTGGCACAGCTGGCCACTGTCGTTCTCCCGGCATGTCCTCCACGGTCGATTCCGATATGAAAGGGCTGCACCAAGTCCACGACGATCCCCACGATGGCCTTGAAAGAGACTCAGAAAGTCCCGTCAGTGACGTGGTAGACGCCAACTTCCAACATGGTGTACAGAACATCGAGGCAGTTACGCTCTCATGGTCCAGAACCGCGCTGATGGTCGCTTTCGTCCTCATCTGGCTCGTCTACTTCGTTCAGGGTCTTGTCTCGGGTATCAGCAGCGCCTTAATCCCATATGTTACATCCGCCTTCGCAATGCACTCTCTCACGCCGACTACCAGCGTTCTGAGCTCTGTCATTGGAGGTGTCACCAATCTGAGCATCGCAAAGACTCTCGACATCTTCGGCCGACCTCAAGGCTTCTTGTTCTGCGCTACTCTTGCAACACTTGGACTTATCATGTCGGCCGCCTGCAACAATGTTGAAGCGTATGCTGCGTCTCAAGTCTTTTACACTGTCGGCATCAACGGAGTTGGCTACAGTCTTAGCGTCTTTATCGCTGATACTACCTCTCTTCGGCATCGAGGTCTTATCCAGTCCATTTGCGGCTCTCCCAGTATCATCACAGCCTGGTTGGGTGGCCCAATCTCTACGGCATTCTTGAACGGCGCTGGTTGGAGATGGGCCTTTGGCATGGAGAGTATCCTTGTTCCAGGTGTCACCATTCCCTTGTTCGGCCTTTTCATGCATCATTACCTGAGAGCCAAGAAGCAAGGCATCCTCCCAAAACGAGAATCACAGGGCTTGTCTTACTACATTCGCGAGTTTGATGTTGTTGGCCTTCTCAGTCTCTCTGCTGGAGTTGCCCTTTTCCTCCTTCCATTCAATCTCTACGCCTTGCAAGCTAAAGGTTTTGGCTCCACGATGATCATCTGTTTCTTTGTTTTCGGAATACTTCTTCTAATCTTCTTCGGCATCTGGGAGAGGTTCTTCGCCAAAGTTTCCTTTATCCCTTGGAGATTTCTTCAGGATCGAACAGTTGCTGGTGCTTGTCTGCTCTCATTCACTCTCTTCTTCAGTTACATGTGTTGGGGCATGTACTTCAGCTCCATCCTTCAGGTCGTCAACAACCTCAGCGTCACACATGCTAGCTATGTGGTATCGACATACACCGTTGGTGGCTTTCTTTTCGCCATCTTTGTCGGCATGGCGATGTCTTACACTGGCAACTTCAAGGCTGTCACACTCTACGTGGCACTTCCCCTATCTATACTCGGATCTGGCCTCATGATCTATTTCCGTCACCCTGACCAGAGCATTGGCTATATCGCCATGGCTCAAATATTTATCGCCTTTGGAAGCGGTGCCATCATGATTACGGCCGAGATCGCCATTCTTGCCGCTGTCCAAGAGCAGCAGTATTTTGCCGTGTCTATCGCGCTAGTCTCCATGTGTGCCAGCATTGGATCGGCCGTTGGATTGACTGTATCATCTGCCATCTGGCAAGATATTCTCCCCAAGAGGCTTGCGGAGTATCTCCCCGAGGAGGATCTTCCTAATCTGCCCGTGATTGCGATGGACATTGTAACCCAGCTATCTTACCCCGTTGGAACACCGACGCGGCTGGCAATTCAGCATGCCTACGGCGACGCACACAAGTACTTGTTCATTGCTGGCACCGCCGTCTGGTCCCTTGGAATTCTTGGGGTCGTCATGTGGAAGAACATCAACATCATCAACATCAAGCAGACCAAAGGTCGGGTCGTCTGAGGCTGTCTATAACTGGAGGGAGGTATGGTAGAAGTTGCACCAAGTGCGGCTTGTTTCTATAGCAATCAAGCCAATGTACATATCAATCTGGCAATACAGTCAGATATCAGCCTGACATCGGATTTTAATTGACTCATTCTCGATGCTGACAAATCGCTCATGGCGAGCTGCTTACCCCTCACCGTCGCCATAGTTCCAACTCTTACAATAAGCCGACCGTCCTCTGATTGAAACTTGAATTTATTGTGAAGCATGTCTCCTCCTACCAAGTATGCCGTCGCATTGTTTCCAGGGTTCCAAGCCCTGGATGTGTTTGGGCCTTTGGACGTCCTAAACTTCACGTCCAGGCGTCAACCTCTCGAACTCTCGCTCTTGCATACCGATCTCAATCCTGTATCTACGCTAGAAGATGACTCACCCGGCCGTATCGGTCAAAGTGTTGTCCCAACTCATACTTATGATAATGCGCCAGAAGACATTGAGGTTCTGCTCGTACCTGGGGGAAGGGGCTCACGAAATCCAGAAAATGTGAAAAGAATCCGGGAATTTGTCAAGGAGAGGTACCCTAAACTCAAGTTCCTTCTGACGGTCTGCACTGGCAGTGCCATCGTAGCCCAGTCGGGTCTCCTTGATGGAAAGCAAGCAACTTCGAATAAGAGATCCTTTGACTGGGTATGTCATACTGATGTCGACATGATTTATTCCTAACGATTCATAGGTTGAGACGCAAGGACCTGATGTCAAATGGGTGCGGAAGGCAAGATGGGTCGTCGATGGCAATATTTGGACATCTTCTGGTATCTCAGCTGGTATTGACATGATCTATGCTTTCATTGCAGAGCAGTATGGACAGGAGATCGCAGATGACACTGCAGACGGCGCTGAGTATGTTCGTAACACTGATCCGAAATCAGACCCGTTTGCCGTCTAGCGACGCCTCGCTCTTCTAAATAGATAGGGAGGCTCTCTTTATGGATCTTCACTAGGCAAGGCAGCAATTGCGCTATTGAGGGAGATAAACTGTCTGATATTGACTTTTTAGATAACGGCTCACTATAGTGGCCTCACTTTTCAGGTTCTTAGAGTAAAGCTAGGAGTTCTATGGTCTCGTACAAGGCTAATGGCAAGAGCAAAGATAAAGGCTCTTAAATAATAGTTCTCCACGATCACAAGCAAGATTAGATCATAGAATCCTGATTCTTTTGACTAAGTTTATGTAACCCAAGATTCAAAGCCTGATAAACCTTGATATTTATGTTATGCTCGGTAAGATTGATGATATATGATTAGAACTCTATCTCGTAGCCTGCCCACCTTTAAACATTAACAATTGGAATGATGACCTTGCTGGGATAATCTCCGCCATAGTGAATCTTGTGCTGTCCCTTATTCTTCTCACTATCTGGCCTTGGCTTCGAGAACGCAGCAACTTCAGTGAAACCAGGGTACAGTCCCAAGATATCCACCTGAAGGGTTTGGCCTTGCTCGTAGTCCACTCCCATGCACCAGATACCAATGTCGAGCTTGACCACTTCACCCTTGGGAATCTTCTGCACCTCATCGTGAGGGTGGAAGGGGAACTGGGGATGTATCGACCGCTTCTCGTCGATCTTGCGTTGCGACGCTCGCAGAATGCCCATAGCGCCGTTGTGTAATGTCAAACTTGATCGATCTTTCTCGTCCATTGCATCAACAGACTCCACGGGAGTCTTCTCAATAGGGAACTGCAAGTGGCTTAACTCCTTGCCGTTCTTGTCTAGCTTGCGAACTTGTACAAAGACAACCATGTCGTCTAAATCGTCACAGCTCATGTATAGCTCTGCTTTGGGCATTCCAATGATTCTTGTGTGCTTGTCGAAAGTGTATCGGAACTTGGCGATGGACCAGCGATCTTCAGAGTTGTAGGTCTTGATACCTGAAGCTGGTGCACTTTCCAAAAGTGCATCGTTGTCCCCGAGATAGAATGAGCGATAGTCGGTATCAGGGACAGGGAAATCAGGAAGCTCAATGTTGCTCTTGACCTTTCCTTCGTCAAACTGGAGAGTTGTCCAGCGAACTCGTGGTGTTTCCTCCCAGTCATTATCGATACCCTTGAGGTACTTGTCGAAGTATTTCTATGGCGAAGTCAGCAGATATCACTTAACTTGGAACAAAAGCACTGACCTTGAGCTCGGGATAGCTTTCCTTCACCGAGTAAAGCTCAAACCACTCCTGATGTCCACACCATTTGATCCATTTCTTGTCACTAGCCAGCTCCATCCATCCACGCACAGCACCCATGGTGTGAATCTGGCTGAGGTCAGAACCTGTGATAAACACCGGAATGTTGATCTTGGAGAAATCCACGCGCTTATCGTTCCAATAAGCATTAGCCTGAGGGCTTCTTCGATACATTTCTGCAAAGTCCTCAACACCGTGCTGGCCCTTGATGACAAGAGTTGTGATAAGATCGAAGTTGCTCATAGTGAACCAGCCACCTCGGCAGAACTGCTCTCGGAAAATATCCCCAGATCCTTCCCAAGGTGCAATCGCCTTTAACGAAGGGGGATTTTTCGCAGCAGCCTGCCATTGCATAATGGCCAGATATGAGTTGCCAGCCATGCCGACGCTGCCGTTGCACCAAGGAAGCTTAGCAAGACCCTCAATGACATCGTGAGCATCCTCTGCTTCTTGTGCGCCCATACAGCACGCGTCGCCATCGCTGTTGCCAGCTCCACGGGCATCAACATGCGCAATGGCATAGCCTTGGTTCACCCACCAAGCAGGGTCAAGTCCTTCAAACTTCTCTAGTCCGCTGACATCGTCTTTTGTCAGACAGCAGGCCCATGTGCACACATTGAAGATCATGTCAATGGCCGAGTACTTTTTGCCATAGGGAGACCAAGAGATGATGACAGGAACCTTTTCAGAACCCGTCGGGCGATAAATATCGACATAGAGGCGGCAGCCATCACGGACAACGATTTCAACATCGTGATCAATGCGGACATCAGAGTCAAGAGGTCTTGCGTCGAAGGGTCTGGAGCCCTTCTTCAGTACTTCAGACTTTCCTGGAGTGGGTTCAACGTAACCATTGTCGCCAACCTCAGGCTTGTTGAGAGGCTTGTAGGCAACCTGAACGGGAGGGGGCATGTTGGCGATATGGAGGGTGGGAAATGAGGGCAAATTGACGATTCAGAAGTGAGAGAAATATTCTATGTAATAATCTGTGTAAGGAGGTTCTGGGGATACAATGGTTAGAACTGACAAGGTATTTGACTAGCTACTGTTGACAAGAGATTGAAGCGTATCTTTAAGCTCCCTTCACCTTCAATAATTATCTCAAGATTCACTGCGGAGTTGAGAGACAAACTAACTAATTTTCTGGATCCGCATGGTTCGGGTCGGACAAAAGACCCCACGGGGAGACTGAGGGGAAGATCGCGGAGACGCAATGCGGTTGATCATGCAACCCCAGGCGGATATCATCATCCCTATTCCCTGTCTTGTTATTGGTTCTTACACTGGCTGGGCCCTGTAGACCCCGCGCTAGACGAACTGTATTCCCTTATCAAGTGGCTTTTGCAATGGTCATCTGAGTTAATATCCGAGGTCGAGATCGCAATGAGAAGTCTCCAAATCCGAACCGAAACGAAATAGGCCGGACCGAAAATCAGTGAAACACAATTAACCTTTCGCTTCTTCAGTCAGCAAAAGATGATTCCGAACCGAGAAAACCCTCATTACCCCAGATCTCCGCGTTCTGAGTCCCCGGATCAGAGGTATAACTAAGGAACCCTTCAGCCTCAATCCATTCTTAGCGCTTCATCAACAAACATCACACTTCCATCTTCACTTCATTGTATCATTCACATCACAATTCACCATGTCTACCACTACTACAATGCAGATGGAGCAGACTGTCGCTGCTCGCTTCGAGACCAAGGATCTCGTCGAGTTCGATCCCAATGCCGTCTACGGCGACTGGAGAGATGAGTTCCACAAGACAGGCTGTGTCCTGATCAAGAATGTCATCAGCAAAGAGAAGGCTCAATACTACTGCGACAAGCAGATTGAGTGGCTCAAGAAGTTTGAGCTCGGTTTCGACGAGAAGGACCCCAGCACTTGGAATGCTGATCATCTTCCTGTCTCCTTCAAGGGGGGTATGTATTACGGATACGGTGCTACCCACGAGAAGATGGCCTGGGAGGCGCGTACTGAGCCCAAGGTTGTTGAGATCTTCGAGAAGCTGTGGGGAACCAAGGAACTCCTGTGCTCTTTTGACGGGCTCAATGTTTCCCTGCCCAACCGCACGGATATCACTTGGAGCCCTTGGCCTCACTGCGATCAAAACCCCGAGCGCAAGGGGTAAGTAATCCCTCCGAGCTACCCCAACTTTTCACTAACTCGAGCCTAAGCATGCAAGCTGTGCAGGGTCTCCTGAACTTTGCCCCCAACGGCCCCAAGGACGGTGGTCTCATGCTCATGAAGGGTTCTTCCAAGCTCTTTAATGAGTTCTTTGCTCAAAAGCGCGAACCCGCTGATCATGAGGATGCTCCTCCTCCTGAGATCAAGTACATGGACTTGTTCATCTTCAGCGAGAAGGACGTCAAGTGGTTCGAGGAGCGAGGCTGCACTATGTACAAGGTAGACATGGAGCCCGGCGACTTTGTTCTCTGGGACTCTCGTACCATGCATTATGCTCGATTCCCCGAAGGCGATCAAATCCGACATGTTCAGTACATCTGCAGTAAGTTGCGTGCTCCAAGTTGGTCCCAAGCCTGACTAACTCAAATCTCAAAGTGACACCACGAAAATTCGCCACAGAGGAAGCTCTCAAGGCCAAGGCCCTTTGCTTCAACAACTTCTATGGGACAACTCACTGGCCTCATTGGTTAGTAGTTCAATAGCCTTTTCATTGTTCGTTACTAACTCGTTTCTAGCAACATCCGCATCGCCCAGGAGAAGCCTATGAGGAACGGCGAGATCTGCCCCAAGTACCGCACAGAACCATTTGAGAAGCCCGAAAGAACAGATCAGATACTTCGATTGGCAGGTGTCAAATCTTACGATGAATGATGGGAAACTGGGAATGGGTTCTGGGGGAGAATGATAGTCTAGATTATCTTGTTACAGTATTTCAGACTTTTCGCAATACATTTGTTCTGCATACAAACAGCTGCCCTTTATCTTCTATCTACTGAATCTTGTCTAAATACTCATGAGTTTAGACTGAAGAACATAAATTTTACCCAAGCTGTAGGCCTATGCGTTGAGAATCTTGGTTGTTGAGCATTCGGACCATCTTTGCAAATTTGGTGGTCTTGTTCAGGAATTGGCACGATTTTCGGTTCAAGTTCTGGTTACACACAACTCCGAATAAAAACTTATTCATGGCATTTTCAATCAAGAGTTCATGATAGGCCAAGTATGCCCAGAACTTGGCATGGGGGGACTCACAAGAGTCTGGATCCGGTTCGGTAGCAACACCATAATCCGGGGTATGATCCGGGGTAGCAGCTCGGTTCGTGATGCCTCTAGCCTAAATCATCACAAACCGCACTAATCGTACCGTACCGAGATATCGGGATGTGGTCCCATGCGGGGAAACAAGGTTTGCGGGGAGTAGCACTAGCCAAGACCATGAGATTGCGCCCAGAGCCTTCACCTCCTGTCTTCTTCTGTTATCTCTTGGCCTCGTCCGTTTCTCTATAAAACCTGGCGGTTCAGCCTCGTTGGATTGTTCTTCACCACCTTCTTCTGCATCGCAACAACAGAGAACAGCTACTACCAAGGCCAGCATCATGGATACCAAGTCCGATGTCAATCATGTCGAGAGCGTCTCCAAGGATTCTCTCGACGTGATTCAGATCACAAAGTCGAAGATTGAGATCAGCGGAACTGTCAAACTGATAGAAGGAAAGACCATCTACATCCCAACACCGACCGCAGATCCTCAGGGTAAGACTGTGCTCCTCTTTGGTTACTCAGCCAATCGCTGACAGATCAGATCCCTTGAACATGAAGATGTGGCAAAAGGCCCTCGTTCTCATCGTCATCTCCCTATGTACGTACAATCCTCGATCGTCACCCGGCAGCACAAACTCACACACTCCAAGTCTCGACAATCGGTCTGGCATTGGTCTCAGGATTTGGAGGTCTCCTAGGCTTCTACATCCCTGGGTATGCCGCCGCTGGCAAGGGCTACGCCGACATCACTCACCTCATGACTTATCCTACCCTCTTCATGGGCATCGGTAACCTCATCGGCATGCCTCTCGGTATCGCCGTCGGTCGACGAATCGTTCTCCTCGCCGCGACAATCATCATGATCCTCAGCTCTGGTCTCTGTGCCGGAGCAACCACTTATGAGTGGCACCTTGCTGGACGCATCATCTTGGGACTCTCGGCTGGTCAGAGTGAAGCCCTTGTTCCCATGATCACACAGGTAATACCTCTTCTTTTCACGACCTGACGATGTCTAATGGCTGGATAGGAAATCTTCTTCCTTCATGAAAGAAGTACCTGCATGATGATCCAGCAGACCATCCAGACGATCCTGACTGCTATCTTTGTCATCTTTGCCGGTCCCATCGCCGAAGCCATCACACCCGAATGGTGGTACGGTCTTGGTGCTATCCTCTCCGGTGTCTCCCTCGTCCTCGCCTTCTTCTTCGTCCCCGAGACCAAGTACTACCGACCCAAGGCTGCCTATCAAGCTGGCGGCAGCTCCGATGATGAGAACGTCGTTGAGGTCTGCACCGAGCGTCCTGAACTTGACTATGTCAACTTTGCGCCTCGCACATTCCGATCCGATATGAGACTCTGGTTTGGCAAGCCTGAGTGGAACAAGATTGTTGAGATTTTTACTGTGAGTTGCTCGCCACTCATGGCCTAGACTTTTCTGACACGGACTAGCAAACATTTAGCCTCATGCTTTTCCCCAACGTCCTCTGGGCCCTTTGCCTTAACGGTCTCACTCTTGGTGTTAACATTGCCATTGGAACGACTTATGGCTCTATTGTCACCGCCCCTCCTTACAACTGGCCCCAATCATCCGCCAGCTATGTCAACGCTGGTCAAATCGTCACCTCGCTCGTCGCACTTCCTTGCTTCGGTTTCGGCTCGGACAAGCTTATCAAGTGGTTCGCGAACCGACGCAATGGTATGCATGAGCCTGAGATTCGTCTGATTCCCCTTGCTTTCCCCATTGTCGTTGGTGTCTTTACTGCCGTCTTATACGGACTTGGTGCCACCTATCCTGAGAAGTACCACTGGTTCACCTACGTCTGGGCAGTCGCTGCGTAAGTGTCTCTCCTTTTCTCATAAAGACAAACTTCGAATTCTGATTATCCACAGTTACTACTTCACGTTCGTCGGCGCCAACATTGTCGCTATCACATATCTCCTTGACAGCTATCCTCAGCGAGCTGGCCCTCTCCTGGTCATTATCTGCGCCGTTCGTGGTATTATGTCCTTCGGCGTCAGCTACGGAATCACTCCCTTCATTGAGCAAAACGGTTACGATGGTGCTTTCGGTGTCTTTGGTGGCTTGACAGGCGCTTTTGGTGTCCTCGGTATCTTCGTCTTCATCTTCGGTAAGAAGATCCGAAAGATTACTGGAAGATATTGTGTGGACAAGGATAAGGCTGAGTAAACTTATCCGTAAGGATTATGAATACGAAGTTTCACCGGTAATGCTTGCTTCGTCGGTTACTGTTTTGAGCGACTGGGGGAGTGGTTAGTGGTTAATATGAATATGATTACGATACAGTCACAAAAGTTTGTCATTACCTTTTCAGCCAAGTGATGTCTCCACGATGCGATGCATAGAGTACCATGTCAATAGGTTTCTTGTATGGACAGAGTATGAAATGAGATAACAGAAGACTGTCAGTACCTTGACAGCCTATCTTGAATTATAAGGTCTCAATAGCAATGTGCTGTAGAGTTTCAGGGCAATACTCTTTCCGGCATGTACCCAACTGAAACAGGCACATACTCTTCAGTGCCAGTTGCTCAAAACCCCAACCCCCAACCCCCAACCCTGTGAGAAAGAACATGAATGCTGGTATGATTCAAAGCCAAGATTTCACGGATCTAGATAAATGTGAAAAGGGATATTGGCATTACTAAGTCTCTTACTAACTACCTACGTCATTATGGGTTGGAGGTTCCATTCTTCTGACGCTCTTCCCAGTCCTCAGCTCCGTTATAATCACAATTATATCTCATGAACTGAGCAGGATCAAGATTCACCTTCTTGCTCACCCCATCAGTTGCTGGCTTCGCCTGCTCCCTACTAAACTTCTGTATCAGAGATGCTCTATCATATCTGGCAGCAAAGACTCTTTCCAAAGCAGCGCTGACCTCGTCCCTCGATTGAACGTTGGCTAAGAACGCGCAGACAGCTTCCGCATCCTCAATGCTCTGTGATGCACCTTGACCTTGAGTAGGAAGCATGGCATGTGCGGCATCACCAATCAGGATGGTTCGACCCTTTACCCAACGTGGCAGAGGATCGATATCTCTAAGCTGCCACAAGCCGATGTCTGGAGCTGCTCTGAAGATATCGTGGAGCCACGAAGGGAAGTCTGAATAAGCTTCCAACAGCTTCTCAATGCTTCCAGGAGCTACCCAGCTGTCTGAGCTCTCCTCCGCAAGCTTCTCGTCTGGTACTAAAGCAACAATACCATACAGCTTGCTGTTTCTGCCAGGTCCCATGATCACTCTTCGATCGTGACCCATGATCATGGTTGTCTTGGGCACTCGGGGATCCAGGAGTTGGCTTGGTAGAGAGAGCCCCTCCAGATTCTCAGTTGGGATCAGCATTCGATAAGCTGAAGTGCCAGTCGGTAGAGCATTCCTCTTCTCGCCAACCACGGCAGTTCTCACAACACTGTGAATACCATCGGCGCCAATGATGAGGTCGCCATGAATCTTCTCGCCTGAGTCCAATGTCACAATGCCTTCGTCACAGTCGACACTCGCGACTTGGCAACCTGTTCGAACATCAACAGGATTCCCATACGCTTCTTTGCTTGCTGCTGCAGTTCCCAGAGCTGCCTGCAAATCTTGCCTGTGATAAAGCATTCGCTCGGCACCGAACTGTCCCTTTTGGAAGGGAAGTTCTCTCACCAAGTTGCCATCTGCATCAAAGATTCTGAAGCCTTGATCGGCTTGAGGCTCGGCACTCTCGAGGAAAGGGTCAAGCTTCCACTTGGTGATGATCTTGCTTGCGTTGGGCTGTAGCGAGATTAAAGCGCCGACCTCGCGTAGTAGACGAGAGCGCTCAAGCACAGTAATGCGCCTGTCGGGGTGTCTTAAAGCAAAAGCCTGGGATGGGTTAGCTAGGGGTTTTAGGGCCTGTAAGGGTTGGTCAGGCTTACGGTTGCGAGACCTGCAATGCCTCCGCCAACAATCACAACATGTAGCTCAGGCATGCTTCCCATGATGAATCTGGAATGTTATCGAGATATCGTACTTGATTTCTTCGTACCAGTAATAATGATATTGATCTTGCCAATCGCATCTTATACGGTGATGCCAAGGGTCTCGTTAGGACCCACGCTAGGTACGGTAGCATCGCTTGTTCCGAAGATCAGCGGAGCAGCAAACCGAGTCCGAACCGAATCGAACCGAAGGGACTGCTGCAGCACAACCCGAGATTAGCCTGTACAGTCAACCCCTCACTTCACTAAACAAAGCTAATCCTTTACAAGATAACATGGAGCATCGACACAAGTGCAAATCTGTTGGACTGACATGACGCGTGTAGCCGTAGATGAAGAGCAACCCGGCCACTGGATTCGGTATTTCTAGTTTTAGACAGACTTGAAGCCTCAAGTTTGGTCCGAAACCCAGGCATTCATTCCCCGGGTCCGTGGTCAGCTCTTCCAAGCAGCTCAGCAAACGAGAAGTGTCGTCATAAGGGTCATCATCAAGTTTCTTATTCTAGATCGACACTTTGAATTACCCGTCGCAATCCGAGTCTTGTCTGTATGCACACATGTGGCTGGCGGTATTTCATTATGTTACCTTTACTGTAGCAATTGATTGGTCAATGTGGTAAGGTGTCTAGGTTGTGAGCTAGATATGTTGTTTGCAGTTGAGACTTATGGCTGAGAGCTTAAACCAGCAGAGATAACTTAACGACTGGCGGGATGATGAATAACCAAGGCATCCATATAGTCATGAGTTCGTATCGCACTAAACATTCTACATTGGGCGCTCCATCACAATGATGATCATGATAGAAAGTGCGCTCTATATCTGACAAAACATATGCATTCTGATATCTTTATGCTACAGTAACTACAAACTGATTCCAATATGATCACCGTCCTTCCTCTCTAGCTAGCCTCTGCTTTGATATAAGGAATACCTGTCAACTTGAAAGCCCTCTCGTTCAAAACGGGCTCGTGCAGGGGTCTGTCGCGTACTACATGGTCAGGCTTGCCGTTGCGCTTGGCCTCATTAGAGCCGAGGTGGCGAGCGTTGGGCCAGTGCTAGACTTGTTAGTACTCGAAATAGAAGAGGGGGCTAGAAATAAACTCACTGTTGTGCCAACTCTTCGTTCAAATGCATCCTTCTTGCGAATGAGATCCTCTTGAGACGCCTCAGATACGGGCATGAAGCAAGTGTAGATGGCGAAGCGGTCCTGTTGGCTCTTTACAGGAATGTTATAGTGAGGGGTTCGGGAATCCCAGAGGATCAGGTCACCTGGCTCGGCCTCGACCTTATACCACTCGCAGCCGTGTTCCTCAAGCCACTTCATTCCCTTATCCGTGAATCCGTACCACTCCTTAGTCCAAGCAGGGATACGTTCTTCAGTACCTCGAATCTCATCGTGGAACTGCTTGCTCTTGGTGTGGCCTCCCTTTGCGACAATCAGACCGCCGTCATTGGGGCCATTGGGAAGAAGGTTGACGAGTCCCTGGAGGCAGCGGAATCCAGGCACATCGGGGTCCTGATCCTGATGAGGCCAGGGCTTGTTCTCAGGAAGGTTCTCCCTGTTGGCAAAGCCGTAGTTGATGGCGTCGAAGGAAACAATGAGATCCTCCGAACCAAGAGCCTTCTCGAAAGCTCCGACAACACCAGGCTCGGATCGGACTCCCCAGACGAAGTCCTCGTGGGCGGCACCGTAGTTCAGAAGCATACCCTTCTCGTTGATGACGGGGAGCTTGTCGGGGTGAACACTTGAAGGGTCGTTTCGGTTGTATCCGAGGCCGCTGGGAATTGTCAGTAAGCACTTTGTTAATGGTGACGCGGTAATTTACTTACAAGCTCTCAATAAGACCGTACATACGGTTGGCGTAGCTCAGAGCTCGCTCCCTGGGAATAGCGCCCTTGACAACGGCGTAGCCATCACGGACGAGATCATCTCTCCAGTCGCCGTATCGTCTGTTATTACCATCAATCACGATACGCTCAAGTCCCTCGGGGCGGAGTGTGAGGGTTGGGTGCTCCTCAGTAGTGGTGGTTGTGGTGGTAGTAGCTGAAGGGGCCATCTTGTAAATTGATGCTTGCTTGAGATGAAGTTTGAGCCAGATGCTTCGGTGGTGTCCTGTTGACTTGGATTGAAGTTGTAGATCGAATTCCCATTCCTCTTTATAACCAGCTCGAAGAAGCGGCTCTTCGGCCCCACAGCGTCCAAAATACTGGTGCGAAGACTAAAATCTGGGGTAATGCAGGATCAGCAACGAGTGAATAGAATGTCCGAGCCGAACCAACCGAGTTCAACCGAGCGGACAAGTCTGCAAAGTGTACAGAGATGCTTCCACCTCGGTACTCTATCTATCATTTGACCATCTTTGCCACGGATTTCGCCTCACGAATGGGCTAGAACACGGCTTCCCGCGCCAGGACCCGTGAGCGGTTGGCAGATCAGAAATCCCGTGTGAGTCTCTAGCGACTCGAAGTACGCGACATGGCTCCACGGTAGCGATCCTGCCGTTACTCATAGTACCTAATTGTCTGATCATAACGGTGAAGCCTGTGTTCATTGACTGTGCAGACCTGGACTGTTCATCCGATTCTATCCGGTTGGCATTATCTAGTACAAGAGCAATTGACTGATAAGAGATCCGTGGCTACTGCCAACTTATGATGACGACACAATTACAGATTTTTCTCTTATATTACGGCTCGTGCTCGTGTATTACGGCGCTGTCAACCAAGGTTGATAGTGAAATGAAGAATAAACTTACATCAGCATTGTGCGTTTCCCAAGGAGGGGAGGAGCCTCAACCTGTCACTGGCGACGGAGATGATCCAATAGGATAGCCCATTGCTCCTAGATACCTTGACGAGACATTTCTATGAGCCCAGTCGGTCTTAGTACGATATTAAAGTCATCTTATCTTGGCAGAGGCATCACAAGTTGCCACAAGAACTCAAGAAGGGACGATTGTTGCCCATGTAACCCAACTTGCAGCTTTTTCAAGGATGATAGGCAATTTCCGAACCTCTCACGTGTGATGAGCTTACACAATGAGCCCATCTCATGGAGTCCGAGCGGCTCGGCTCGGTGTGCAAGGGAATGAAACCGACGAGGATGATCATTTGGAGTTTTATATCAGGGATGCACCCACTGGCGACCTACTACTTGACTTTGAAGCCTTGCATTCTTTTGCCAGCCACCTATGTTGGACCTTTTGCCAAAGGTATGTAAAGCAAATGCTTGGTCAATTCATTACTGCACAGGGTATCTAATCTGAGGTCATAATATGCGTAGGTAAGTTCGTGATAATCTCGGGGAGTCTTTTGACCATTCATGCACCATCTTAGCACATCCCTTAATCTCCAATCGTGGCAAAGTCGCTCTCCATCACAGCCCAGAAGTGGTCCAAAGGCATAGCCTGGAAGGGATCCTGGAAGTACTCTAACGGATCAAACACGAACGAATCCGTCGCTACATCGCCAAACTGATTTGGTGACAACATCCTGTGGTCGCTATTTGGGGTCAGCAAGTCTTGCTGTGGAGGTCTTTGTGCTTGATCAACAGAGGAGCTATTGTCGCCGGACAAGACTTGGTTCACGCGCTGCGTCAATTCGAGCACGCCTTTCACGAATTCGCTGTGTTGCCCTACTCTTCGATAACATTCTGCCACGTAATCCGATCCGGTGCGTACAAGCTCCCCATCACTGCGCCCCATGCGCTTGTGAGGCTTCTTGAATGTCTGCAGCGCGAGGGTTGTGGCGGCAAGGAAAATGGGCGTGGGTGTTAAGAGGAGGAAATCAGGTTGGGAATCTGCGAACTCCGCGACTTGTGTTATGATGGACCTTGCAGCTTCCACGCAGGTTGTTTGGCTTTGCAGAAGTCGTGTTATGCTAATCTTGGCCTCATGCCTTTGTACCTCTCTGCTGAAAGAGGCCTCAGGGAAGAGGAGAGATGCTCGGAGAAGCGTAATTTGAGCCTGTTTCAGATGCGTCAGTAATTGCAGCGTTGTTTTGACAGAGGGGACTTACTTGATGGAATTGCTGAGACAGAAAAACCGCAAATGAACGCTCTTCTGAGCTTTTGGAGGCGCTTTGGCTCGCCTTGGCATCTTCCGACGCTTCGTCAAGCCAGTCGACGAGCGCCTGATCTAGCTCTGAGATGCCTGACAGGAACTCCAAAGCAGTCTCTGCTCTGCGCTGAAAGATGTGCTCGCTAATCTTGCCGACTAGCAAAGAGAGCGACACCCATCTGATGAAATGGGGATCGAGACCACTGGTTTTGTCGGGCAACGGCTGGTCGCAGTCGGTAATCTCAATCGCGCTTGGTCGACCGGTCTCCAATTGCATGGACTTCTCCAAGGCATAGCATGCCCACCAGACCTGGGAATGCAATTGTCGGTCGACTTGGTTGGCGGAATCTCCGTTTGGGTTGGAAATGACGATCTTGCGATGGAAGCCTATCGAGTAGCCAATTCGTATGGCTTGGCCAAGGAGGTGCCAGCATTGCCCGTCCTTCCCTGTAGAGATTGTCAGCGTCAATGTTTGAAGAGAAGGATCTCAACGTGTGAGGTGTCGGGCGAGGATCGGCTGAGGATGTGAGTGAGTAATTACCTCTTGCGCGCATTGCAATTGCAAGTAATACAAGCGCCTGTACCGAGCTCATATATGGGAAGCTCAATAGGTGGCTCACTAGAGAATAAGCCCCAGTGAGATAGCCAGTCGCCGTTGGCGATATTTGACCTTCGTGGTCGTCCATTCCGATGCTCAGCACTGCGTAGACTGCGACCAGGGCCGGCGCATCGACTGAGGTCACCGCGCCTTGGAGCCCAGTCGGGGATGTCTGCTGCATCTCGGAAAATCGTAGAACGTCGGATATGAAGGCTGTATGATCGAGGACGGGGATGAGAGGGTGCGTGCGACTGAAGTATTTCTTCAAACAGGGCTCCATGACTGACATGCTAGCAAGATCTGGGAGAACTGGCACTAATGGGAGGGCGTATTCTTCTGTGAAGCACATTCCCCATCGGAAATGTTTGCCAATTGGGTCGAATCCGCGTCGCTGGAGGAAAAGGTCGATGAACCGGGTGAGGCATTGTAGGCTGCTGGAACCCATGTACTGCACGCAAGCTCAATTAGTATGCAGCTGGCTGTGAGAGGAAGCCTGGATACTGACCTTGATGCGATGCGATGACTCATCAGTATTCATGACCACATCAGGACTATCGTTCGAGTGCACATCCGTACCGCTATCAGGCGTGCTGTGGCTCTCCTGGTATGCGCGCTCGATCCACGATGGGTTCCTCTCTTTATTCCCTGCATGTTGCGACCCCACGATTGAAGACGCGGGAGAGCTCTGTTGGCTCGTGGTCGCAATAGAAGCCCGGCGCTGGATCGGGGATATTGTAGATATGCTCTGTGAGCTCTTGTGTGGCCATTTGCGCACAGCTGGACCATTGGGTCTTCTTGGGTCAAAGGTCTCACACTCGTCGCCGCGAAGAACACAATTGCGACACTTGGGCGTTGTCGCGTCGCATCGCACTTTTCGCTTGCGACATTGTGTGCATGCTAGCGATAAACGGCCACGCTTTGATCGCGGCGGTCTTGGTGAGGGAGGTTGTTCTTGTGCTACCGAATCCATTTTGTGGCCAGGTCTGTAGGCAATGGTGGAAGACTTGGGAGCGCGATCCTGAGGGATGGAAAGGGTTTAGACGACAACTTGGCGATATTTGACGATAATTCAATGTGAACGTAGAAGGGTCTTTGACGGCGTGATCACTTTTGGGCCTGCGACTCAGAGTCTCAGGTACGGTATCCCGAGGCTTGGCTCAATTGACAACAACAGAGTGAGGCCTCACGGTGAGCTCAGTCAGAGATTCTACGTCTCTCCGAGACGGTGACCGAGGATGAGGTGTCGTCAACAATTTGTATCCCCCGCAGATAACCATGACACAGGGCGCCATCGCAGTGAGCGTCCGGGGTACAGTGCACTAAAAGCATGTTCCCCGCATGCCTGGGGATCTCCGAATCGCGGAAGAGCTTCACGGCTTCAGACCAGAGGAACATTTTCTCGCGGGGTAGACTCTGGGGTCTCCTAATAGAGACTAGATGGCCCCCACGAGGTTCGAGGCCCTGGATTTACTTGGTCATGTTCATTTGTCCTCGTTTTCATTGGAGATGAGCTCTTGAGTCGTTGAGGAGGCGTCGTCGCTAAGCTTCGGTTCGATTCGGTTCGGAAAATGTCAGCTTCTGAACCGAATCGAGGGGTAGGGATGGAGATGAGACACGACTCAAGACTCGCGGCCAAATGCAAAGAATACAGTTCAAACTGGATACTTTATTTGTCCTGATCGTATCTAATTGTTATCTAATCTTTTTTCTTTATTTCTTTCTTTCTTTCTTTCTTTTTCTTCTTCTTCTTTTTTTTGCATCTTCTAGAAGGGCTCAGAAAGCTTGCGCTGCTGAGATTGATGAGTCTCCAGTCTTGAGCGTCAGCAAGCTTCCCAATGCCGACTTCAAGGGCACCTGGGCATCAAAAGATTACCGGGTAATCCATCAGGGCATCAGCATACCTAGGTAGCCAAAAAGTTCCTTCCTTCCACAGCACAGGGTTCAATCCATAAAATATATAAACTAGGTACCTATACCAGAAAGATTCGATGTTGCAATCAACCTTTTTCTTGCTTGGTATATGGATGTGGATGTCTTCCCCGTTGGTGTTTGCCCGTCTTACATTTGGGCATGCACTCGTCGTCTGGAAACAACGCAACAACACCCTCCAACCAAGTGTGATTGTCTCATTTTGGACTTGTCCTTTGAATTGCAAGATTGTTTCTTTGTTTTTAATTTCCTTAATGCTCCAATTTCTGTCATCCATTGCTGGGGAATCAGCTCAGCTGTTGGCCAGAATCAATCAATTGCTTCAAGTTGCAACTCACGCCTTGCATTGTTAGTTGCCCATGAGCTTCTTCCCAACTCCTCTATTCTTGTTACTGTCTTCGAAGACTAGAGTATCATTGAATTCCCTATTTTGAGGCATTTATTTCCGACAAACATATTGACACGCGACTTCTCCGCCGTGCACATTGAGTGGCCTTGGGTCAGTGACGGTATTTGTTGGCGATAGCTGGAGGGACCCGACGTGAGGTAAGCTAGAGCCAGTAGAGGGTACTCCGATTGAGTTCACAAGGGTATCGAACCCAGCGGTTCAAATAAAGTTGGAAGCGTCCATCCATTGCATCCGAAATCTAACTTAGAGTAGCATTATCAAGTTTGAGTAATTTATCTCAATTTGGGATTCCAGGGTCAATTTTTAGTGAAATGGTCGGAAAATAAATTATTCCACTTGATGTCAACGTTGGTTGCCATGAGCCTTCGCGGCATCGCGGTCGTAATCCCATCACAGTGGCACAAAACCCCAACATAATTGAGATTTCAACCCTTTTCAACGCAGAGCGTTCCTCGCCCGCAGCCTCTTTTTACAGCAAACGAATAATGACACTTCGCCGTTTCTCCCTCTCCTTGTCTCACAGTCCAATCACACAATGCCTAATTCCCGTTCTCATCGGCACGCTACCACGAAGATCATGCAATCCTCCCGGAATCTACATCCCGAACCGAAAGCGAGCCGAACCAACCCAACCTTATCCTCGAATAAGTGGTTCGTTCAATAATCTCCTGTTTACAAAATCGCAAGTTCCTGTTCGATCGATTTCTCGGCTGTAACATCACGCGTATCATGTCGGAGCCTCAACAGTCACAGCCATCTCAAGATGAACAGCCAAACGAGAAGGACTCTGTCGGCGCGCGCCTCCAGCCCGTTGAGACGGGTGCATCGTACGAGCCTCCGCCGATGAAGACACTTCAGCGGCGTCTTGTTGTTCTTTCGCTTTGTTTGACACTATTCCTCTGTGCATTGGATACTACTATCTTGGCAACGGCGCTTCCCACTATTGGTAAAGAACTCCATGTATCAGCTCGTGAATATGCCTGGATCGGATCCTCGTACACCCTGTCCACGACAGCGGTGACGCCTGTATGGGCAAAGGTGTCTGACATCGTCGGTCGCAAGGTTAGCATGATGACTTCCACAGGTCTTTTCATGGCCGGGAGTCTCATTTGTGCTCTGGCGAGCTCAAGTGGCATGTTGATCGGAGGAAGAACTGTCCAGGGTCTTGGAGGTAAACACGCTCTACCAAATAATAACTTCAACCCACTAACTGGACTCAGGGGGCGGCTGTATGGTGTTGATAACCATTCTGATCGGAGATCTGTTTCCTCTCAAGGATCGTGCCAAATACTATGGCATAACAGGAATAGTGTTTGGCGTGGCTGGTGCCATTGGGCCCGTACTGGGTGGTGTCTTCTCGCAGGCAGTGACGTGGAGATGGTGCTGTAGGTTGACACAACATACCCTTTTGGAGATGGCTGCTAACATTGTCAGTCTACATCAACTTACCCTTTGAGGGCATTGCACTGATTGGGCTGTTCTTCTTGCTCAAGGTCGACATCGAGAAGGAACCTCTCGTCGACGGACTTCGCAGCCTCGACTGGCCTGGATTCACTTTCATCATCGGCGGCACAATCTGCTTCCTCTACGGACTTGAAGCTGGCTCAGGTGGACTTGCGCCCTGGGAATCTGCTTTCGTTATCTGCCTCTTGGTCTTTGGGGTCGTCATCTTGGGGCTCTTCATGGTCTGGGAAGCGAAGTTTGCCAAAAATCCCATAATTCCGATTAGAATCTTCCAGAGCACCACTAATATCGCCGCCTTCGCTGTCGCCAACATTCACTCGTTCATTTTCATTGCCTGCGATTACTTCCTGCCGTTGTACTTCCAAGTCGTTCTGGGCTTTTCGCCAATTATATCCGGAGTAACGCTCTTCCCTCTGATCCTCCCAATGTCTATCTCAACTGGTATCGGAGGACTGGTTGTGAGAAAGACGGGCAACTTCAAGCTTATCATCTTGGTTGGTGCCGCACTGATGACTTTGGGAATCGGTCTCTTCATCAGCCTGGGTCAACGCAAGGAATGGCCTAAGCTAGTCATAGCAGAGATTATCGCAGGACTCGGCTGCGGTGTACTCTTCCAGAACCCTATGATCGCTCTTCAAACGCATGTCCGCCAGAGAGATATGGCGGCGACTATGTCAGCATACACTTTCATGCGTGGTCTTTTTGTCTCGATATCAATTGTTGTTGGAACGGTCTTTATCCAGCGTACTGTTCACGGTGGCAACTTGACTGCTGTGTCTAGTGACAAGGCGCAGGGTGAGACTGACAAGCATGGGTATGTCAGCGGTCTACGTGTCATGTGGGCATTCTACACAGCTTTGTGCGGACTGATGCTTGTGTCGGCTATTTTCATCAAACCAAAGCCTGTGAAGGTGGAGGAGGTCGGTAGTGAGGCAGCAAGTGAGGCTCAACAGAGTGATAAGTGTTGATGCCAGGGAGAAACAGGCTGAGATGAGCAGTGTATTAGCGAGCCAACTAACTAGAGACATACAGGATGATGGCGAGTTTATAGATAAAGAAGGATATCTCCACCAACTGAAGACATCTAATGCTTCCAAGTGATGTATCTTATACTTAACGACCTCAATTAGAGGTACTGTTCAGCAAAAACATGAGCCATCCAATGAAATAAGGGCCAAAAAACGTGGTTCCGCCCGGGATCGAACCGGGGACCTTCTCGGTGTTAACGAGATGCCATAACCAACTAGACCACGGAACCGAGGCTTTTGATGACTCATCTGCTGTCAGCAGGAAATTATGTTGGCACAATAAGTGTGTGCAATAGTGAGGTCGCCGTTCAAAGGTCATGGACGCAGGTATGAGAGGGTATCCTTGCTACTGAAACGCAAAGTCTAGAAACTTCTTAACGATTGATCGGCTTCGATTAAGGTTGAACATCGAACGACCGGGCTCAACGGCCGAGGGTAGTGATCAGAGCGACTATTGGTCACGTTCATGGGCAGCCAGTGTCAATCTCATTCAATCACAAATGCGTCACGGCGATAACATCACAAATTTCTAGGGCAAATGAATGGCAGAATAGATGAGTTGGGTATTAAGTAAATTGAAGTGAAGTCTATAGTAAAATTAAACGCTATGATGCCACCAATTAATTTTCGGGTTTCCTGCCCCAGTAATGACTTTTATGAGATGATTATGTGAATGATTGCTTGGTGTTGACTCTGTCAATGTCGTAAGGGTTGCCCTCATACGACCTGCGACGCGAGGCCATTGAAGCCCGCGACGCGCGCGATGCACGAGAGGCGTGCGATCGCACAGAGTGATGAGTCCTGCTAGCAGTGATGGGAGCGTAGGCAGGCTCCTCAACCTCAGTTGAGGCATCGTCGTCAAAGTTCTCCTCCTCGGGAACAGTCTCGTCATTCTTCTCCTCCTCAGACGATGGAGCAGCATCGTTTTGAAGCTTGCGTATGAAGGCGGCGGATTGAGCGGCAAACTTGCACTTCTCACGGATGGAAGCACCGTACTTGTAAAAGAGGAAAGGGAAGGGAACGCAAGCCAGGGCGAGGAAAGCAGGGACAGATGAAGCCCAGTGGATGCCGAGGTCTTTGTACATATAAGAGGTGAAGAGAGGGAATGCGGCACCGAAGAGAGATCGGAGAACCGAGTTGGCAGCCAAGACGGAGGCGGCGAAGATGGTGTAGGAGTCAATGAGATAGTTCATAACACTGAGGAAGACAAGAACCATGCCGAATCCGAAGGGGACACCGGCAGCGATACTGGCCATCCAGTGGATGCTAGGGTCGTTGGTCCAGGCGAACCAGAAAAGGCCAATAGGCAGACAGACAGATCCGATAAGACAGGCGGGGAGACGAGCCTCGGGGGGTGCGAAGCCACCATGCTTCTGCTCGATCTTGATGTAGCGCTTGTTCTGGGGGATGGTGTATGCGATAGCCAGGAGCATACCGACCATGATGCCAAGGAAGGCCAGGCCACCAACACCAGAGTTCCAGCCACGGTTCTGCTGATAGACAATGGGGAAAGCGCCGAAGAGCATGTACAGGGTACCGTAAACAATAGCCATGTAGATGGAGAGGAGAAGGACAATGGGCTCCTTGAAGAGCAAGATCCAAGGTCTCGACAGGGCAGTCTTGAAAGACTCGGTAAGAGTAATCTTACCACGCTCGTAGTCAATCTGGCTGACGTAGACATGTCCTGTGATCTTGGAGAGCTTGGAGGCACGTTGTCGGAGAAGGACAGGGGCGTATGTCTCGGGGACCAAGAGAGTACCGACGATCCAGAGAGCGCCAGAGAAGGCACCGAGGAAGCCCATAACCCAGCGCCAGCCAGCGTTCATACCGAGGAAACCTCCAATGATGGGACCAAGAACGGGTCCGAGGAAGGGAGCAGCAGCGAAGATTGCCATGGCCAGACCACGCTGAGAGGCAGGGAACATGTCGGCGATGGTACCACCGGCGTTGGTGAGAGGCGATGAGCCGAAAGCGCCAGCGAAGAAACGGAGGACGATCAGGGTCTGGGCGTTCTGTGCGCCCGCGCAGCCTGAGTTGAAGGCAGTGAGGGCGGCATAGGTACCGATGAAGAGGTATTGACGACCGAACATCTCACTGAGAGGGGCCCAGAGAAGGGGACCAATTGCGAAACCCAAGACGAAGAGTGACACACCCAGGGTAGCCACCTCTTGGCTGATATGGAACTCCACGATGATCTCACGGATACCACCTGTGTAAGCCGACGACACGAGCGCGACAGCAAGGGTTGTGAGAGCGACGGTGATGGTGATGAACCACTTCTTGACCAAGCTGAAGGTCATGGGGTTTCGGGGATCGTTGGGAATCCATTTCACACGGTAGGGGTCTTCCTCAGTACCTGAGCCATCGTACTTGTAATCTCGAACCTCTGGTGTGATGCCAGCCTGATCAGCGACCAATCGCCAGTAGGGTATTCTTGTCCGCGCAGGGACTTCGATGTTTTCCGAGTCGCTCATCGTTATTGTCGTAATCTAACTACCGATCGAGGCTGTGGGATAATAATTAACGTTTGGTGTTCCGCGTCGGTTAGTGTTATTGCGATCTGTGGTGTGAGAGACAAGATCTATGTCGATCACCGGTGACTCGGGGAGCCAAGGCAGTTTATAAACAGAGACAAGGGGAGGTTCCACATCGAAACGGTACAATTTTTTATTAATCAACGACGTAACGAACACGACTAACGACTAAGGAGTTCAAATCTCTTCAATTCCATGGCATGGATTCGTCGGATCCGCCGACCGGCCGTAAGTCCCCGTCCAGGCTTGGGCTTCTCGTGGTGACTGGGTCCTTACGTTAAATCCGGCAAGGGATGATATCACCAAGCGAGAGGCTAGAACCTTCTGGGTTACTCCTTTATCTCGTTGTGGTTATGCCTCGGCTCATCACCTCTTAGCTTGTCGGACCCGGAACGGGGTTTTCGGCCGTAATCATATAAACCCCGGCCCTTTATACGGATATTTTTTTACTTTGGACTGGTTACAGTCGGAAACTGCTCGGGTTTATAGCATCTGCGACGTAACCGTTACTATCCAGATGCAAGAGATTATGTTTTGGGTTCGATGATGCACATTTTCTACGTAATTTGACTGTTTCGGAGAGGTGATCGAGTCCGTCAAGACGTCTTCCGCGGAAACTCCATGGACTTCTGTACGAAAACTTTGCGAAAATCGATTCATTGGCTGAGAATTATGCTAAAAATTTCTTTGCCACGGAGTTGCGTCATGACTTTTCCCGAAATCCGGTTTCAGCTTAGCAATCTCTCGGTCCCGAGGCACAGAATTCGCCTAAGCCAGCTCTTCTCCCTAGAGACGGAGCTTGCTGAGTCGTGAACTCCTGTTGCTTATCGCATGGCATGATCCGCTTGTTAAGCACCAGGGTAGATCTCTCGTATCTAGATTCGAGGGTTTGAAATGGAGATCTTTTACGTAGTATCCAATCTTACCAATGTCCCGGAGTTAGGACATGCTTTGGCCCGGTAGATGTCAGGGTGAATAAACTTCTCTGGGGTCATGCCACGACCGTCGTAGGCTATTTATGTCCAGCGGCGATGCTTGTATTCAACGGAAACCACATCAAAGCAATGCCAACGACATTGGAGGTTCAAATGAACATGAAGCCAAAATAAAAGCAAGCAAATGTTTAGATCAAAGATGCCAAGTACTCACATCAATCTTAGCTGCAAATACCGTTCCTGCTTCTCAAAATCCCACTGACTCCTCAATCATTTAAACAGCTGCAGGGTAGGGTAGATCCACAGAGAGAGCTGTCTCGCGGCATCACGCGAGTTGGGAATCCCGCTGCAGATTGGAATTGACAATGACGCGTCACTCAAATACATACAAAGCCCGTTTAGTGACACGAGACACCCCCAGCCAATTCCGTTCCTCCATGCGAACAAGGAATTGATGAGCCAGTGTTTATGGCGGCTCCACGCGCATTTTGAGCTGCCGCCTCCTCAAGCGCGTCGTTCTCATTCAGGTTCCTAAGACCTTACTCCCACTCCATCATTCATCAACACAGCTAGGTTCCGTGGTCTAGTTGGTTATGGCATCTCGTTAACACCGAGAAGGTCCCCGGTTCGATCCCGGGCGGAACCACGTTTTTTGTCCTTTGGCACTATGATCTCGCCAAGACGGGCACCATCTTTTTGCCAAGCCAAGTCATGTTTCTAACTGTTCTTGTTCGTATTCTTATCAGATCTGTTAGAGAGTTGTTCAACGGTCATTCCATCATTTTTATTTGGAATTTCTACTCATGCGGTCCGTTGAAGGCCTCTTGAGTCGTATACCGAAGGCGGTCAGAGTCATTAGATCATGCAAAATCGATCCCTTACGCTGTACTACTAGGCATCCTAGGAACTTATGCTGAGCCATGGCCCATCATGATGTGTAGGAATTTGCAACGTTAACCTTGAGTTCGTCCAGACCATTCCGTTCAACACTTTAGCCTGGGCCTCCCGTCCAAGCTAGCCCTACGCAACCGCAAACAAGCCCGGATCTAGTAGGGCCGAACCAGGAACCAGATCAGGCTGGAATTGAACCATTCTTCTGCAATGCATGCACATACGTCGCACACAAGTTCATCGCAACTGGCTGGCTATACCGGTTAAGCATCTTGTATCACATCGTGAAACACCTTCTGTGCTTTCACTACAGAATCACGAGGTCTATTGTCTCGAACAATGCCTTGCGTCCTAGCAATAATGAAGGAACATAATGGCCTCACGTCGTATGACTGGCACTGCCCCGAATCAAATTTGCTCATTCTCCAAAGGACCACTCAGCCCCGTTATTCTAAGCACTAACAACCCTTGCTCACTGGGCTGTTAGTGACAACCAAGGCACGTGCATAGCGAAGGATGGCGCTTGGGAATACGCTTGTCTCGAGCATAGTTTCCGATGCGAAGCAGCGAATGGCGGATGTAGGTTCGAACCACGGTGAGCTGAGGATCGGACCGTGCGTGATCCTTTCAGCTACGGCATTTGGTATGTAAAGCTGAACCATCCCAGCGACGATCTTGATTCATCGTCAACTGCACTTCCCTTCTTTCTCTTCACAAGACTCAACATGCATTCATCTCTGTTCACACTATTGGTGGTGGCGGCCTCAGCCCATGCCTCCTGTGCCCGGACTACGCGCAAGTTCTCTCTCAAGACAACTTACGACTCCAGCAACTTCTTTGATCAATTTTACTTCAGAGATGTACGTTACTGGCCTCGAAACCAGCCGGACAAAACTCTGACAAGATAGGCTGCCTACTATGATAGCATTGACCCTTCCTACGGGGGTGATCCCACTCACGGATCGGTCAACTACTTGAGCAAAAGCAAAGCTCAATCTGCCGGTCTTGCCAAAACCACCAACGGCCAAGTTTACGTCGGCGTTGACTCTGTGAACAAGGCTAAACTTCTCGGTTCAAGCAAGACCAGACATGGCAGAGACAGTGTCCGTCTGGAGTCCAAGGCAACTTATGGCAATGGCCTTCTGATTGCCGACATTGAGCACATGCCTGGTACGGCTTGTGGTGTTTGGCCATCCTTGTGAGTTCCGTAATATTGGATATTTTGACCGGGCTTATAGGCTAACATCTGCCGCAGCTGGTCGTACAACTTTGACGAAGACCCAGTCGGGGAGATTGACATTATCGAAGGGATCAACGACCAAAGCCAAAACGTCGTCTCATTGCATACTTGTGGTGCTTGCAAGTTCACCAAGATTGGCGGTCTTGACGAGCGTCCTAACTGCAACAACGGCGGAACTGAGTCTGAGCAATGCGAGGACGGCACCAACTAGTCAGTGTATCATGGAGTAATACCAGACGATAAGCTAACTTGTGTTCTCAGCGACGGTTGCGGTAGCACTCACGCCCCTGGTTCATATGGATCAGCCTTCAACAAGGGCAAAGGAGGTGTCTATGCTGTCTGGCTTGAGTCAGATGCTCTGAAGATCTACTGGTTCAGCCGCCAGAAAATCCCCGCCGATATCAAGTCTGGAAACCCCGATCCCAGCAAATGGGGTACTCCTGCCTCCCAGTTCCTCAGCGGTTCTGGTTGTAACGTTGGAAAATACTTCAAGGGACAGACCATTGTAAGTTTATAGTCGACACAAACAATCAGGTGCTAATGCGAAGTAGATCATCAATACAGCATTCTGTGGAGACAACATTGACCAAGGTACTTGGAACGAAGAGTGCAAGGCTTCTACTGGATCTAAGACCTGTGATGACTATGTCACCAACCATCCTGAGGTTTTCAAAGAGTCGTACTGGCTCTTCAACTCTATCAAGTATTACCAATAGTTATCATAGTCACGATTAGAAGCAAGCCCTGTCCTCTTACAGCTTGTATGCCTTGCAAAATTCACTCAGCGAGCTGCAATGTCATAAATGGAAGCTGAGGTTTTTTCGTGGTCTGTTTAAACTTTTATTGTCCTAATATTGAAGACCCAGGATGTTAGATTTTTTCTGAGTCGTAACGCCAATGCTCTACACCAGTCTTATTTTCAACATATTCAAGGACTCCTATAATTGCCCCCATTTTATTGACTGCTTCATCTCCAGCATCGCGTCTAGACTGGCACTTTGGGCATTGTTTGACCTTTATACTGTTGTAGTTTCCGCAATAATTTGCTTCTCCTTGATACTGCATGCACTTCCAGAAAATCACCTTTTCATGCACGTCAGTCGTTCTGACCCAGCTGATGGATCCGGAGTCTGCCATAGTGCTTCTTTGGATACTTCTGAGTCTGTGTCGAGTTGAACTGGTCGTATTTGTATTTGTATTTAATTCCCATAGTTTGGCATAACCTGAAGGAGGCATTTGTGGAGGGCTTTTATAGTCATCATGTTCCTTTAGAACCTTAAAACCAGAATCACTGTACTGGTTGCAATCTGTGTAAGTGTGATACTCTAAAGTACTGTTTAGCCATTATCAATAGCTAGCGGCGAAGTACGTGAATGGTGCGTAAGGACTCTGTGATGCAAGTCATATGCAAGGCGAATATTGCAACTTCAGATGGACCATGGTCAATATCTCTTAGTAGGGAAATGAGTTCATGAGCTGGATAGATCAATACAAAAGGACACAGGTTAAGCTCTTCTTGTTCAATCACTATACACTCTTTCTCCCCGTCATATTGTTCAAGGAGAAGTGTATTGGATGCCTGAGATAAGAAATGCCTTTGGTCTTCTCTCGAGGTTAAATCTTCCGTGGATATAGACGTGGGTATGGGGATATTGGGCGGTATCTGAGTCACCATTAAAATCTTGAGCCGATGATTCGATTTTATATATTTAACATATAGTCATTCTGGGCCGCATGCCATTGAGATCTGGAATTACGCATTTCCACGTCCATTGTACCGTATCGGGCCGAGCCAAAATACAGAAGCGAACCAATCTGAGATGCGAAGGTTTGTGGCTGAAGATTTATCCAATGGCCCGCGACCGATAAGTTGCCTCACGAGACTAAAAGTCGATAGTTTTGGGTCGAACCAATGGCTTCGAGGCAGACAGAGACATGAAGCTTGGCAAAAAGAGCTCGATCAGCCCAAACCAAGAACAACCAAACGGCACGGGTAGCAAGAAGATGCTCATACCAGTAGGACGCTGATGTTGATGGGGAATGCGTTCAATGATGAAATAAGTAGCTGTTTTGTTAGTCAAAACAAGTTACAGGACTCTACCTGATGCATTGGATGTCTCAGGGAACTACGCACACCCTGTCGATGATTCGCTGGGTTCAAAGTTAGTGATTGCACACTACTGCAGGGTTGTGCACACAGTTTCCTAACCGGGTCTCCCCTCATGACCAGACGCTAGCCCTCCCTTTTCGCATATGCCAGCTGTCAAAATATCTCACCTCCGCTTGGAAAGAAACGCTTCCCTGTACCAAACTCCGCTGAACTTTACTCAGGTTATTACATAAAGTTTGCAAGCATGGCAGGGTCACCTCCAACGTCAAAATCCCCTTCCCCAAAGGAATCATCGCCAAAGGACTCGTCCCCAAAGGAATCATCGCCAAAGGACTCGTCCCCAAAGGAATCATCGCCAAAGGACTCGTCCCCAAAGGAATCGCCACCCCACGAACAGACAGCACCACTGGAGCCCGCCGAGCTCGAAGCGGATGAGGGGAATATCACGGACAATGATTCAGCCCTCGGCGAAAATGATACTGGCAGCTCCACAGCTTCGATCGCCTCTGGCATTTACAAATTCAGAATTGAAAACGGCAGATCATATCATGCTTACAAAGATGGCATCTACGTTGGCCCAAATGATAACTCAGAACAAGACCGCCTGGATCTTCAACATGCACTTTGCCTTCTCACTTTCGACAATCAGTTATACCTTGCGCCCATTTTCCAAGAGGGCGAGACACCCGTGAGACGGGTCTTGGACATCGGCACAGGTACAGGGTGCTGGGCAATTGACTTCGCTGATGATCACCCTGAAACGACTGTCATCGGCGTCGACTTGAGCCCTATCCAACCTGCATTCGTGCCGCCTAACGTCGAGTTCCAGATTGATGACGTGGAAGAAGACTGGACATTCTCTGAGCCATTCGATTATATCTATACCAGGTTTATGACGGTCTCGCTCGCCAACTGGCCACGGTTCTTCGGACAAAGTTTCACGAATCTAAATCCAGGTGGTTGGCTGGAGGTCGTGGATATCCTTCCTCCAACCTCCGATGATGGCACAATGGCTCCTGAAACGGCTCTATATCAGTGGTCAAAATTTTTGCTTGAAGCTACAGAAAAGATGGGTCGACCTTTTGGTGAAACGATGACCTACAAGACACAGATGGAAGCTGCTGGCTTCCAAAACGTCACACAGCAGGTTTTTAAATGGCCGCAGAACCGTTGGCCAAGGGAGCAAAAGTATAAGGAGCTAGGTAAACAAATACCTCCTGGCGCCATTTGTAGAACAGAAGCTGACGAGATTTAGCTTCTTGGACCCTCGAAAATATATCTAGCGGTCTCGACGGGATCAGTAGTGCTCTGTTCACCAGAGTCCTGGGCTGGTCGAAACCTCAGTTGGATGTTTTCCTGACTGATGTCAGAAAAGATCTCAAGAACCCCTCCATCCACGCATATTGGCCCATGTGAGTTAAGAACCTGGACCACAGGAGAAGAGAGCTGACACCAAAACAGATACGTCATATGTGGGCAAAAGGCTCGAGAGTAGTGTGAATACTTGATGACATCATGAGACCTGTTTGCGGAAAAGTTGATAACGACAAGAAAAGTAACGAACAACCCCAGATTTGTCACGCACTGAAGAAATCCAGATATATGTAGATAGAACTTAGGTCATTTGAAACTTATGAGTAGAAGCAGCTCTGAAAACAATACTCTGTCCGGCTTAGTGACTATACCTCACGGGACCTGCCGTTGTGGTGACAAATCAGCTTGACCTTCGCGGGGTCGCTGCTCGCATTAATCAGACACGGAAGAACACCTAGGCCGCCCCTTCATATTATTGGTTCTTGCGTACATGATTATCCAAAGCGGATAAATCCGAATCCTTTAAGGCCCCAGGCTATAATGGATACCATGGTCCTCGCACGAATAGCGTGTTCAAGGTCGAGGACTGTTGTTGGAGTAGGACATGGAAAGTCCGCAACTCCGCACTTTGATATATGACAGCAACGAACCACATGTAGTTTATAATCCTGCATAGCCAACTCCATTGAACTTCAAAGTAGTTCCTTAACAAACGACTAAAATAACTTCATAGCAACACCAACCTAAGAGGCCATTATCACGACTTACACAATGTCACATAACGTCGTTTTCGTCACCGGGGCTACTGGCTCCCAAGGATCCGCTGTTGCAAGAAGACTTCTTGAGCTCGGTTGGACCGTACGCGCTACGGCTCGTAACATGGACTCTCCCGCCGCCAAAAGACTACAAGACCAAGGTGCTGAAGTTACTCCTGGCGACTGGGACAACGAAACAGTTCTCAGAGAAATTATCCGCGGATGCACACACGTATTCATGAATCTGGTACCTAATATCACAGCATTCACCTCGGAGGTACCAGCAGCAAAACGCATCATCGATATAGCGAAGGCAGCTGGCGTCAAACATATGATCTACTCCAGTGGTATGGCCATCAAAGACATGGAGAAAGACAAATACCATGACCCAGACCACCCCGTTGGACGTGCCCATGGATGGAAGAAAGAGATCGAAAATCTCGTCAAGGACGCTGGATTCGAGAAGTGGACAATTCTCCGAGGGGGCTTTTTCATGTGTAACTTCCTGGCGCCCAAAGTCAATATCATGTGCTCTGGTCTCGTAGCGAGCAACACGTGGTCAACTGCCTACACCCCACAGGAACAGCTGCCAGTCATGGACATCGAGGATCTTGCAAAGTTTGCCGTGGCGGCTTTCCGCGAGTCAAACCGCTTCGATAGGCAGACTGTCGAAATTGCGAGTGAGAAACTCTCGCCAGATGAGATCATGCAACAGCTGGGAGAAGTTAGCGGAAAGCCCCTTAAGGCTGTGTATATGGCTGATGACGAGATTGAGGTGAAGAAGAATGAAGATATCTTTGTTGCTGTACAATTGATGTCGAGAGGCTTGGGAGATAAGGTCGATATTGGAGAAGTTGAGAGCTGGGGAATCCCTTTGGCAACCTTCAAAGAGTTTCTTGAGAGGGAACGCCCCTGGGTCGAGAGCACTTTCAAATAATGAACCATGAGCAAACGCATGGATGTCAGCCTCGTGTCAAGTCTAAATACCTATTACAACCTTTGTACACTTGAGGAAATATGTTTCGTGGCATTTTTGTGAGGCTGCATTGCGCCACCGCACACAAATCCAAAACCTTGTTACCAATAGGCTTTCCAGTAGCCATCAATTGGTATGTAGTATTGTAAACTAGTAGATGCCATAGAATGGACTATCATCTCTCGGCCGGATTAAGCTCTCAGCCACAGATCTCAACAGGCGAAAGTATCAATATCTAACCTATAGGGATATTCTAGCCAACTTATAATCTCCAACAACGCTTATATACTTTCCTTGGCTTAATTAATCACCTGAAGTTTGTATGGTGGCCTGACAGGAACGAGTATAAAGTCTCGCCCTCCCCCCCTTCTGCCACTTTGTTTTCCTTATACATCCTAGGGTATGAGTATTTTCCTGCTCTGTGAAGCGATGGGCTGAGAGAGGAGTTTTTCTGATTGAGAGCCTCATATTCTTTGATGAAACCATACCTCTTTGCTGGGTTCGCCCGGCATAGGAATTTTTGGAACCTTTTTACTGACTGACTGCCTTCATTCTTTCACCACCTTTTTATGTAATGGGTCTTTATATGACAGTAGATATGGAGGCCGATGACGATTGCTCTGCTTTTCCCCATAAGCGCTGGACATGAGGCCATCCTGTGTAAATTCTATGCAACGATTGCCATGCTGGAACATGACGGGGCTGACTTGAACTAAGGACACCTGATAAAATCGCATGTATACCTGGATGTGATTAAATGCTGTTTAAGTGACAGTATGGTATGAGCGAAGTTGTAAAATAAAATATAAATTGAAGCCAAGCAGATTGTAGAGCTGGTTGGTGACTTGCATACAGCTGATCTCAAATGTCTTCTGTGCTATGGTTGTTCCAGTTCTCCACCATCTTCAGAGAGTCATTCCAAAGTCTCTGCTCATCCTTGGGGTTATAAGTGTGAGAAACGTAAGTGTACGAAGTTGAAACACCGTCATCTTCGCCCCGTTCCGCAGCACTACAGTTGGTGATGTAAGCCCCTCCTCTTCCTTCCCATTCTCTGCCCACAGCAGCGACCAAAGTACTTGCAGCCGCTTGCTCGAGGCTCTGAATCTCATTCAATTTGTCACCAATAACCCCTGCCATCACTTCCTGCGGAATGTGACGACCAATATTGGAGGCAACCAGTCCTGGGGCAACACTAGTCGCATGAATGCCCTTGTAGCCATATCGACGTTCAATCTCATTGGCCATGTAGGTATTGGCGGTCTTGGAGCGGGCGTATGCCTCCCAGGGCGTATAAGCTGAGGCACCACTGATCTCATAATCGTAGTCGTTCGAAGCGGGTATGCCTTGCATGCGATGAGCAGTAGCTGACACAACAACGACCCGAGACTGGAACTTGTCAGTTGACGCCTTGAGAAGGCTAGGTTTGAGGAGCTCAAAAAGGAGGAAGTGAGACAAGTGGTTTGTAGCAAACTGCTCTTCAAAGCCATCGGCAGTAGTCGTGAGCTTTGGGACGGCCATGACACCAGCGTTGGCAATGAAGATACTGAGCTCGTCGGTCTTGGAGAGGATAGTCTTGGCGGCAGCTCTGACACTATCCATAGAGCTCAGTTCAAGTTGCACAAGCTCCATCTGATCCGGGTTCCAGAAATCAGCGAGAGCTTCCTTGGCCTTATCAAGGTTTCGGGCAGTCAGGAAGAGTTTGATGCCCGTAGCAGCAAGAGCCCGAGCGGTTTCTATGCCAATACCGGATGACACACCAGTGATAACTGCTGTCTTTCCAACGAGTTGGTTCTGCATCTTCTCATCCTGCACTACCTGCAGAGCAGTTGGCCGGCTGTCACCTGGGCCTTGAGGGTTGGTGTAGAGAGGAGCGTAACGAGACATCTTGAAGCTGTGTAGACTAAATTCGAGGGGTAGGTTTCTTGGATTGAAATTCGATGTTGGACTGAATTGAAGAGACTTTGGTATAATACTGCAGCTTCTCCGGAATTTATAGTAAATTTGTCGCGGCCCAGTAGGCAGCCCAAAAATCTGCTACCTAAACCATCGCGCTATGTCGCTTTTCAAGTCCTGATGACATTGTTACCCAAAAGGGAGTTACCGAAGGATTCTAAGGTACGCCATGGATCGTGCGGGTCGTTTGGACCGAGTCGTCTCCGCAGTCAGTGACGTATCATCGGAATTAAAGGAAACGCGTAGCAATCGCTGGAGGAATATTCGCGATCGGATTTTGCGGATCATATCATGCGAGGATGACTTTTTATCTCGATTAGTATTAGCGTGACATATTTTGTTTGGCACGTCAGCTCACATGGAGACTTTATCCGTCACAAACCCCAGTTCGACCATGTTTTTGATCAACGCTTACATTTTTACTCCTTTCGCTATAGCCCAGACCTTGAAATTCATCACTCCTGCTGGAATTTAGCAAGGCCCGTCGTGAATTCCGTTGATTATGCAGGATGCTGAGAGAAAGCAGCGGCGTAAGCTGCAGAACAGGATCAACCAACGAGCTCGCCGTAAGTAGTTGATGGACGGTTCTGATTACAATATTTCCTATCTTGGAGTTTGGCCTGACCATCTCTAACTTTTGTACGCAGGAAATCGCATGAACAATGATGACACAGCCAAAAACCGTGCCAAGCAGCAAAGGCCGACCTTCGGAGTCAAGCTCTGGAGGGTGGATGAGTTCGGTCTGGAGGCTGGAGACGACAACGATAAATTCTCCATCACTAAGCAAGACCCGAGACTGTTTCTTACCACTATATACAAGGGTACATTGAGCAGCACAGATGTTGAATTGTACAGCCAGCAGCTCGACATGCATCAACGTCTACGGGCATTGGCGGACGGGGCCTCTCCTCTCTCGGACCATCTTCTGTATCTCATAAACTACAATGCCTTCCGAGGGCTTTTTCAGAACAAAGTGACCCTCTCACAGGTGACGGATCATCTTGTACTGGAAGAGGGTCGGACTGAGAAACTGGATGTAATGGTTGGCCTGAAGCGCGATGCTATTTGTGTCGAGACAGGCCTAAATGTACCGCCTCATCTTCGTCCTACAGCGCTGCAATCAACAAGGGCACATGCAACCTGGATTGATTTCATTCCGTTTCCCAAGATGCGAGACAATCTCATCACTCACCATGATCATTTCAATCACCGACTCCTTGTCACTGACATAGTGGGAGATCTACTGGAAGACATCATGTTCAACAAATATGGAGAGGGCACTGGGCCAAGAGGACGGCGACTTGTGTCAAGAGGCAAACCTGGCGACTACGCTTCAGATCGGCGTGGCTTAATTCTCTGGGGAGACCCGCATCGCATGGAGAGCTGGGAGGTGACGCCTCGATTTCTGGAAAGATGGGGATGGGCTGTCGAAGGATGTTCCGAGCTGATGAGGGCAACTAATCATTGGAGAGCGTTAAGAGGTGAAGTTCCATTGATGTTTGAGAGACGAAACGCAGGACAAGTCGAGAATCTGGACTAGGTAATCACAGGAAAATGGGGTTCGTTTTGGGTTTTAGTGGAACTACGAGGTCAAGGCAATTGAGGTATCAATGACATCAACCATTGCCATGATTGACGATATATCGGCTTCAGAAATGTCGTCATTACTTTCGCTACAGCAACAACCTATGAAACAGCCACAATTATTATTCTTCTTCGACCATCCAACACAGAATTCTACATCAGCCATCCAAGCTTTCACAAAAATACCAGATTCTCCGCCAATACATCCTCTGCTCGTCTCAGCTCTTTGAAATCATGACCATCGCACGCCAAATCCTCTCCTCTTTTAGACGCATCCCGACCGTCACATCCGCGCTTCGATCCCAGCCTGTACTGAACCCATATACCCCTATCCGCATGAGCTCGGGCAAGGTCAAGACACCAGTGTCCTCCGATCCCAACCACAATAAGAACAACCCACCAGTTGCCGACCACTCAGACGGAGCCATGGCTTCACTGAAGGGCGCACCGGGAAAACGCGATGCGAGTTCGTTCGAAGATAAGAACATGACAGAAAAGGAAAAGAATATCAACGGTCAGAATGCTCAAGAGCAGGATAGCAGAGAGCGAAGCACTGGCGAGGCAGGCCATTTCGAGAAGTCGGGCAGGAAACCCAAGATGTAAAGGGCATGGCCTATTCTTATATCGCATATAAAGTTGACCAAGTTCATCAAAATGAAGAGTCAATTCATAATGTATCTGGCCCATGAGCCACTGTTGAGGTTGTTCCGAGTCGAAGCCTGCTCATTGTTACATGAGTGCACGTGATCTCTGCACAGATTATTTTTGCCATAATGCTGTCATCAAAAAGTAAACATTCACGACATTTTACTCTTAAAAAGCCCTGACCTACAAAAAAATGTGTGGGATCGTGCCTTTCGTCAAAGGCCTCTACGAGGATCTCATGGAAGCCATTGATGACCTCTTCCCAAACCGGTCTGCGGATTCGGCACCGCTTGTCAATAATCGCCAACCGTTTCAATTTCAGCAGCCCCATCGACAAGCGTATACTGTAACAGCCCGCCCGGTCGCAGAAACTCATCGCAGAGCGACAGAGAGACTAGAGGTCAGGGCTGCTTCCGCAAGAATGCCTTCGCCGCCGAGAGGAGACCCGACGCGATGATCTTGAGTGAGACGATATAGCGCGCAGTCAGCCACGCTGAGACCACGACGCAGACAGCCAAGCTAATGCAGAGACGCGCTGTTTCATTAAGGCATCAGACAGCCTTATAAAAACGATCTTGGCCAATTGGAACATCGGCGGGCTATCTTACATATGCCGCCAAAGAAGAACAACGCCAGAACACCATGAAGATTGGCAAAAACCATTATTCGCCCTCATATACCGATCAACCCTCGAGTTCACAATTCATAAAATGTCGACAGAACCCGATAGCAAAGTTCTCCGCACTCTTCTCATCAAAAGGATCATACTCATCCTCTTTGGGCGTCGGCCACATAATCGCCAAAATCTCTCCGCCTTCCTCAGCAATAATTGCTTCGTCATCACTTCCGACGCGTCCTATAAGAGCGATGATTTCCTGATTTGGCCAGCTTCTGCACATGCGTACGCGAATCAATCCTTGCTCCGCAGGCCCGGTTGTCATGCACATCCATTTATCGTCCATGTCTTGCGGACGATGGCCATTCATGAGGTTTCTCATATTTGTGCCTGATAAGCGGATACGCCATTCTGCGCTAGAGGGGGTTTCGATAAATTTGACGTTGATACGAGAGCCAGTGAATCTCTTTTCGGTCGTCATAGTGGTGGCTTTTGTAGCTTGAGTCTTTAGATTTGAGAGTTTCAATAATTTAAGGATGGTGCTTCAAAACATTACGGAGGATGGAGGAACCAATATTTATTCGTTGATGTTCTGAAACCCTGCATGTCAAAGGTGCTTGTAGTCAGCTGAGTCATGCCGCTTGTCTGCCTACGCTTTACTCCGCCTCAATAGAGGATCATCACCAGATGCAAAGCCTCACTCTGCAGACGACCAAAATCTCACTGCATAATTTCCAAGGATCGCAAAATGTCGTAGCGCTGGATTTAAGACACATATCTCAGATTTGGTTCGTTACGCCAAGACTGGGACAGCATACAACGATTATACGCGACACCAAGGTACTGCCACTCCATACTACATTGTTGGTAACGGATCCCGTCTCGAGGGGGAGCACGCTTCACGGGCCACTTGTTCGTCTTAAAAGATGCCTTCATTGGCTGCCTCCAGGCTAAAGAACCTGTAGCTCTGTTGCTACTAGCTTATTACAGACCTTTACTTCAAATTATGAATGGAGCTTAGTGTCGTATGCAATAAGTCTTTACTACACAACTATTCTAAATTTGTTCAATGGTCAACTGAAACAGTAGGAGCAATAGAAGCAGTGTTGAGATTTAGGGCTTCTCTTCAAAGTATTTCAGAAGATCCTTTGGAAAATCATGGCTATCTAAGATCTTGGTATTGCACCATTAAGGACCTAATTCGATAGCATCCCAACCTCCCTTGACGTGCTGCGGTACTATACTGCTACTATTGTAGAATGGAATAAAAGCCACCATAATCAGCAACATCAGAAACGCGTCAAAGATATATAGCATGGCCTCGTTTTCGCTGATGAAACCATGGAACCCTTGCATGAATTCGATTGCACGAACCAGGTTTCGAACCCAGACTGCTACAACCGTTCCAGCCAACGCTGCTGTGAAAGGCTCCCACCGCGAACCATTTGTATGACGTTGTCCTTTAGCTTCCCTCCAGAACTTGTAGACCAGGCCTAGATAAATAGCCAAAACTACCAATTGAAAGACAAGGCCGCCTAGAATCACATGGTCTCCAATCTTCATGAGGTTGAGATTGCCGGTAACTTGGACGAGACCACCGCCGATCTGTGAGCAGAAAGCCACGATATCGGTAAGAATAAACAGTACTGTTATGCTGCATTTTCGATTGGGTCTGCCGAGGATACAGTGTTTTAGTCGCCCTAGCGTGACGTATATTGTAGCGCAGATAAACACCGGTGCAACGAGAATGAGCATAAGTTGCAACATGAATGGCCTGGGTGAGTTGGGTAGCTGACCGGCCCACGCGCGGCCATAATATCCGAATGTCTCGCCTAAAGGGTCAGTCAGTCAGAGTCGCTATGTCGACGACAGAGCGGCAAGACGTACATATACCACCAAGGATCATGGGGATAAAAAAGCGCGTTTTAGTCTGCACAACACGGACGATGTGCACGCATGTGACAATGGCAAAGCATGCCATGAAGCCATAGCCAGCTGCAGTTGACGGTGTATATGGGTAATAGAGGACCTTTCCATCCTCGAACTGGACTAAACCCATGATTGTGAAAGGAGGGCGGATTAGAAGAGTTCAGGCATGAATGGAGAGGGAGAAGTGCCAGGTGCGATTCTGTCATCTTATAGCCGGTACTCTAGAGCGAGCTTTGGCACTGACATGGTAACTAGCTGCAAGCTGGCATACACATTCTCGACAAAGGTCCTCAGGAGTGGAGTGCAATTTGGTCGAGCTTTGCGAAAAACCAGCGATTGGCTACAGCCCCCCCTAAAGCCGGGCCTCCTCGGTTTCTCCGGCGGTAGTTCTACGGGCTCCATCCAATGAAGAATGTTGAGAGTCAAAGCAGTTTGAAATCGTGACGTGTCATTCACGAAAAGAGTAATTTGCCGCCGGCGCTTGGAAAGGAGAGGTCGGTAGTGGATAATCGTGATTTGTTGAGCTCACATGACGTAGGAGGTGTACTAAGAACATGAGAACCAGGCCATACACAGACACGCAAGAGACTTGACTAAGAATACGAAAAAGGAGACGGATATACGAAAAACTAGAATAGGTAACCACTCTCCGTTGCATCCGAGAGTCCTGGAACGTTGTGTTCCTTGCCTAGCGACGTTGAAATGGCTATAAAGGAGCCCATTGCGGCGTGGAGATGTAACAAACAAGAAATAGTTGCACACTGATTTCAGCAGTGCATCAACTGACAGAAAAATGGGTTTACTTAGACTTCTTTTATGTTCAATAGCCCTGACTTCCCCAACAAAGGCGCGGCAATGCAAACTTTCACCTTTTGATGCTACTTGGCCTCTTGACGCTGAGTGGGCGGCGTTGAACGACTCTATTAGTGGCAATCTGATCAAAACACGCCCGGCTGCATCCTCTTGTTACAGAGAAAATCCATTTGATGCACCGTTGAACTGCAACGTTGTTGAGGCCAACTGGACTCAGTCGACTTTCCATGCCAATCTTCCCGAGTCGATTTCATCTCCATTATACGCCAACAATTCTTGTCTACCCCCTGGAGCTCTAGGCTACAACAAAGCGGCTGGTTGCCATCTCGGTGGATATCCAAGTTACGTCGTAAATGCGACAAGCGACGAACAGATCGCTCTCGCCGTCAAATGGGCATCGGAGCGAAATATCCGCATCGTTGTCAAAGGAACTGGCCATGACCTATCCGGAAGGTTTGTATTTCTTGTCGCCCCGAAGAATTTGGCCCTCGCTAATACTATTCTTTTAGATCTAGTGGCGCACGCTCTCTTTCCATCTGGACTCGTCATATGCAACGGCTCGAGTTCGATCGGAACTGGAGAGTACCTGGGACTAATAAGACAGACACTGTACTCATCGCTGCAAGCGGGCTTACTTACGGTGATGCAGTCGGTCATGCCCTCAAGTACGACCATGTCATTGTGAGTGGCAATGATGCGACAGTTGGCTTGGGAGGGCACATTCAAGGCGGTGGTCATGGCCCATTGTCCAGTACTTTCGGCTTGGCTGCTGACAACATATACCAAGTGAGAGTTGTAACGACTCAAGGTCACATACTGACCGCCGATGCCACTCAGAATGAGGACCTGCTCTGGGCCATCCGCGGGGGTGGCGCTGGGCAATATGGTATCGTTACTGAATACGTGTTGAAAGCCTATTCCGCACCAAGTGTCATCGAAACTGGCTTCACTATATCTCCACATGGTAACAGCACACTTGCATATGAAGCGACCTGGAACGCTTTCTCAGAGTTATTACGCCTCCTCCCTGATCTTATGGATGCTGGCTTGGCAGGTGCAGCGGTAGTACAAGGCAATCACAAAGCCGGCGTCAGCATCAGCCAGGGGTTTTATGCCTTCAACAAGTCGAAGACAGACACCGAAAAGTTGGTTCAGATGGCTATCGATAGGATTCGTAGTTTTACTGGAAACGATAGTAGCATCATATCTATCGTTGCCTCTAACACTACGTTTCATCCTACCTACAAGGGGTTCTTCGAAGCCTTGAATGCGGGAGGCTCAAACCAAGCCGGTGCTTATTCGATGCCTTCCAGTCGCCTCCTCGGTCGCCGAGAGATATCAAAAACCAACCAGAGGAAACTAGTTAGCTATCTCAAGCGAATGATCGCAAACTCAGACCCGGAGGCATCCGGTATGGCTGTGATCGGCTTGCAAGGTGGACCAGGTCCTGCAAAAACGCCAAGAAGCATGAGAGGCGCACTTCTACCTGCATGGCGATCAACCTATCTCCATACAATGAGCTACAGTTTGACTTTCGACACTACTCTTACACCTGCGGAGACACTGGAGAAAGGAGCACGTGAGCTGAATGATTCCAAGGAAAAGCTCTGGCAGGAATGGGCGCCAGATACTGGAGCGTATATGAACGAGGCAAATCCTTATAATCCGGCTTTCGAGAAGGATTTCTATGGAGCATTTTATTCTCGTCTGTTGGAAGTGAAAGAAAAGTATGACCCTACTGAGAGTCTTTGGGTTTTATCTGGAGTCGGAAGTGATGCTTGGGACTATAGTCTAGACACAGGCAAGCTTTGTAGAAGGAGTTAAAGTCTCTGTAGCTCCAAACCTTGTGGCAGCAGGGACTATATAATAGCTCAAATTTCGATAAAAACGTATATTTCCATGTGAAGCTAGCTCCGGACATCGTGTTTCGTTTTGAGTCCTATGATCCGTAACCCGGTGAAGGGTCAAGGTGACCTGAAGCGTAAGTGGCCTAAGCTGTTCACCGGTCCTTAAATTAATTAATAATAATTCTAATTAATAGCCTCTACAGTGAATTGGGAGCAATCAAAGCTGCCTTCGCTTCAAAGTAGTGGCATTCATCATGGATTCTGTAGATTGTATCATGTCCTCCAGCGGCTGTTCAACTTGTTCATAGCTGGTCCCGGAATGGGCAAACCACTACTTCGAAAGAATACAAAGCAAGTCTTACTGCTTTGAATGCATGATAAGTTCTAGCTGAGGGTTTGTGGCATACACCGGAGAGCGTTCATTATATCAGTACGATTTTCTAGTATCACCACGTAAAGCTAGCAATATGTTTACGCCGAAGTCGGAAGAAATACACCCCATGGAGTATTTAAGAATCTAATAGAAGGACAGTAACTACTTTAAATGTCATAGAAATTCTCATATACGCGTTGGTCTTCTGCAGCGATGATTATAAATCAAGACCAGTGTCTGAATATTGTCTGCGTCATTGAGCGGGGTACTTATCTTCCTCCAACATCCTTTGAAACTGCCATATCTTCGTTTTATGAACGCAGAACGTCGAAGCATAAACATATCAAGTTATATTACAGCATGGGTAGTGCTTCCGGTCTTATTGAGCTCGCTCAGCGCCTGATCGAACATGGTCCCCGCAAGACGATGCAGACATCCCGCCGCTTGCGGGCCGTTCACAACCATACCACTATTGTGGATACTACTCACGGAGTCTATGTCTGGGAACATGATAGTTTCCCCACTATCTATGTGCCGGTGATCGACGTGAAGAACGCGAAGCTGGTCGACAAGAAGACCATCTCGGTGGAGCTCAAAGAGAGGGCCGCGATAGCTCAACTCGTGATCCCAGCCCATGATAGTATCAAGGAGGCAAAAGTGGACAATATTGTGCGCTTCTTTCAAGATGTGACCCTTGGGGCACTTTCTGATATGGTACGGATTGAGTTTCGCAGTATAGGTAAGCCCTTGAGTATGACTTGACGATACATCTTGCTGACGGATGTTAGATCAATGGTTTGAAGAAGACGAACCAATCTTCGTCCATGCGAAAGATCCCTTCAAACGCGTTGATATCCTACACTCCACGCGTCCCATTGAAGTAAAAATCAACGGTAGAACTGTTGCGAAAGCTACATCATCCATGCATCTCCTGGAGACGGGTTTGCCGACTCGTTACTACCTTCCGTTGTCCGCTGTTGATCAGACTGTCCTGTCGAAAAGCCCTGTCAGATCCAAATGTCCGTATAAGGGTGAGGCCGAATACTACAATATTGTAATCGACGGGAAAACCTTTGAGAACCTGGTCTGGTATTATAACCACCCAACTCTTGAGAGTGCAGCGATTGCCCGACTGGTCTGCTTTTACAACGAGAAGGTTGATATTATCTTGGATGGGGAGCTCCAGGAACGCCCCAAAACCAAGTTTGCATAGTCTTGCGGACATTGGAAAATGCAAAACTCATTTGTAGTATCATCTATCATCGCGATAGTCATGGCCAACTATTGCCGCCCCTTTGTTGTCAACTTTCGCTAAATTTACCCATCAATATTTATGCTGCTCTAAAAATCAAGTGAGACACTTCCTACTACTGAAAATGTCTGTGTACCTCCGACTCGAATATCCTCCGTTTCTGGAACAATGGTGACACAGCCGGTAAAGTGAAGCTCATTCCATTACACGGATAAGTACTGCGAAGATCTCGATGATGCCACTTTGATGAATCACCAAGACAACACGCACAACATGATACAGGGACAAGTCAGTCAATAAGTAATTACAAGTGAAACCAACGGAACGGCTCAACAATCCAAGACATTGTGCCATTTGTTTCACCATCTATGACGATAAGACTTATCCCAATGAGTCTTGTAAACCACGTTTTCACTGCAGATGCTTGTTTCCCCGTGCATAAAGTATTGAGACATTGCAGGGGTATGGTCAATACGAAGCTCGTGCTACCCACTGTATTTGCTAGCGATGTGATACAGAAGTATATAATGAATCAGCAGTCCGATTTTTGAGATGATCTGTCGCACATGGAGCAAAAGCAATTTCTTCGATGAACACAAAGGGTCAGGCACATGCCGGGGTAATTAACCCGTGTTTGGCGAGAAACAGAAATCGTCGTGGCTAGGAAGCTTTGCTCCGAAATGTGACATTGGAGACGATACACCGGCGAACACAATATCACGGCTCATTGGCATCAGTCCTTGGTGAGCCTTTATTTGTTTCTAGGAGCATATTTTCATTTGTATGCTATGTTTCAGCGTACCATATTGAGAAATTCACGGTCTCGTGTCTTTTGTCGCACGGGAACGTACCCAAGTACCCGTATTATGACACGGCTTCGGGAGCTTGTATCATATTCGCGCATCATCAAGGATTATACCATGGATAAAAGCTGGATCATGCGTTGTAGAACAAGCACCGCTCAATTACCGACTTTCGCTGTCCAGGCTGAAGCGCCAGTTCCCAGCCACCAGAAACTAAAGAAACCGGTGAGCGAGCGGGGGATCAGTACCAAGCTGGGCAGCTCGCGAGAGTATCACATTCATGCACTAATGCTGTGCTATCATAAGCATTTCAGCCTCCCCGATAATTCACAGAATACAATTTACTGGCCCGGATGTATTACCCTGCATATAGCCGTCAATTCCTGGGATCCAGTGCCTAATTGTGCTTATCTCTCGTTACGATATTGCGGGTATCCCAGGCCCGTGCAGTGAAAAGAAGCCTGTAGATCAGAACAAGCCCAGGCCTCAATAGGGAAGCCAGCAGAAACAGCTGAGATCTGGATCCGATCTTTCATCTACCGATGCCACATCGTCTTGTTGCATGAAATCGTCTTTGCCGTTTTCAGCCTCATTGCCTCCGCATGATAGTTGTGAAAACTCGGTGTCGATTGGCTCGCCTCCCACTAGACGTTAGCGGGTTGAACGATTTCCGTTTCGCCACAGTGAAAGATGGGCGGGTCGTCGTCACTTGGCAGAAGAACGGTGTGCGACAGAAGATCTGGGTGCTGTGAGACAAAAATCTTGATTGGTCTCAGTGAATATTGAATCTGTATTGTGATGAAATTGTGTGCGATATGTCGTCGTTTTTCGCTGGCTGCGCTATGGTTGTTAGAGTTTGCTTGACACTTTGACAGCTGGAGCATGCGGTTTGACATCATGAGGAGGAGAAGTGGCAAACAAACGTTCACGGTGAAGGGCTTGCCACTGATCATCCGCAGTTTGGTAACATAATATGTATAGGCTACTGTACTGCATTGTCATCCAACCGTGAACCGAGCGGTCAAGAAGTCACCAGCGACAAGTCAAGCTCAAAGCTCAAAGCTTAAGCAGAAGCAAATTCTTACAGGGAGTGATTCGTGTTGGTGCTAGGCTATCGGGATCTCGAGTAATGAGCGGGGGGAATGCGCAGAGGCATTCAATCTCGGCCAACGGCCATTCCATTAGCTCATGTCTTGCATGGAGCGATACCGATGATGCGCAGAGTATACCCGTAGTATTAGCAGAGATTCTCCGTGAACCAGGATCATTTTCCCCTCGTTTGCCAAGTGATAAACATTGCATGTCGTGAATTGCATGGACCGGGGGGTGGCAACCTAGTTAACGCCTGCAAAACTAAACTTGCGTGCGTGGGGGGGTTACAGTAGCGTAGTGTTGCACCGAGTCGGTTTGCGGGCCGTTGTACCATACACTAAGCGCACTGGCTAGACTGGTTCAGCGGCCGTGGATCTTCTGTTAGGCTACCTACCTCCACTACTTGAGAGTCATGAGGCCCGCCAAAAGAGTTTTTTACTTTCTCTCTTTCCTGGACTCTCTTTTCACTTTCAGGTCCTGCAACTTGACGCCCTTGTTCTCAGACTGTCTGTTCCTCAAGAGAAGAAGAAGGGAGACCCAATATTCGCTGCAAATATCATGAATTTGAGAGCAAGGGAAGACAAAGATCCTAATGCTTTCCCCACGAGGCAGCTTCTAATTCTCGGTATGCGCGCCTCTCACTCACCGCCAAAACTGACGGCCCCTCCCCCCTCACCCATGATAATCACACGAGCGCTAACCTAACCACGACTGCAGCAATATGTCGCTTTTCGGAGCCGATTGCCTTCAATTCCATTCTGGCCTACACGTTTGTGATGGTCAAGGATTTGGGCATTGCTGAAAAAGATGCTTCTCTTTACGCGGGACTGCTCGTCTCGGCGTATGCGGTCGCTGAGGCGCTGACCTCGATGGGATGGGGAATTCTTTCGGATCGCGTCGGACGAAAGCCTGTCGTTCTCTTTGGACTTGTTGGCGTGGCTTTGTCGAGTCTCATCTTTGGTTTGGCTAAGACCTATTGGGTTGCTCTTCTGGCACGATTTGTCGGCGGCGCGTTGAATGGAAACGTGTCGGTCATGCAGACCATGGTTGCTGAGATGGTGAAGTTGCCTGAGCACGAGCGTAAGATTCACTTTGAACCACGGATATCGCGGAAATGCTGACTCTCTCGCAGCCAAGGCCTACGCCGTGCAGCCTTTCGTCTGGACTCTTGGCGGCATCATCGGATCCGCGATGGGAGGTTTCCTCGCTCAACCCGCCAAGTTTTACCCTTCAATCTTTTCAGAGGATGGACTGTTTGGACGATACCCTTATCTGCTTCCCAACCTTGTTTCAGTGGCCGTGGTGGCCATCGCCGTTATCCAGGGACTTTTCCTCCTCGAGGAAACCCTTGTTAAGCCCGGATCTGAGGGCGAGAACGGCGTTATCAACTACCAAGAAGTCCCCGCCATAGACGATCTCGAATCTATCGATGAGCGCACGCCTCTCCGACGCTCTGCCGTTCGCAACTCTGTTTCTCGCAGCCGTCGACACATGTCACCCTCCACCAGCCGATCACGACCTCGCTTCGCAGAGTCCAGTCTCGGTATGGCAGTTGAACACGACTTTATCGACCTCCGCCGCTCTTCTTTCGGAACTGTGCACTCCATTGTCCTTCCTCAGGATCTTCTCACACCCCCCAACGAGGAGCAGGAGGATGAGCAGGCCAAGTCCGGTGAACGAACGTTCAACAAGACGATTATGATGCTCATCGTCGCACTGCTCATCTTCTCGTATCACCAGATGGCTGCAAGCAGCCTTCTCGCCACGTATCTGCTCGACGATCCTTCTGAGAAACGCGGAGCTATCGACTGGATCGGTGGTCTTGGTTACACTGTCCACGATGTCGGCGTGTATCTCGCAGTGAACGGAGTACTGGGTCTGTTTATCCAGGCCGTCATCTTCCCCGTGTTTGTTAGCCGCGTTGGAGTATGGCGTTCCTTCGTGAGCATGATTATCTTGTATCCTGCTTCCTACATGCTCATGCCTTTCCTCTCTGCGTTTGGCGAACCAGTCGTCTCCTTGGGAATCTACGCGTCATTGTTGATGCAGAGCTTTTGCGGGTTGATAGTGGCACCCGTTACTCTCATTCTTATCAAGGATGCTACGCCATCTCCTCAGGTGCTTGGCCGAGTCAATGGCTTGGCTATGTCTGGTGCCTGTTTAGCACGTACTGTTGCACCGCCCCTTGCTGGAGTTTTCTATGCTCTGTCAGGTTCCGTGTCAGCGTGGTTCAGCTGTGTTGTTGTAGCTGTTATCGGAGCAGTCCAGCTCTTCTGGATTCCACGAAGAAGTATCAAGAGGGACGATGTCATGGTGGATAACGCCCTTACCAAGACAGTCACCAATGAATCTCGCCGTGGTCGACGTGGCAGGAACTCTTTGTCATAAAAGGCTATGAATGTCACGAAAACGTTGAAATCAAACGATTATCAAAGACGATCCTCTCAGCTCAGGGACGACGGAGTATAGCAATCATCAGGTATGAACGAAAGGAGGCAGCGCCATAACCAACCTCGACAACGATAAGCGAGCGGACATATTTGGCACTCTCGAGAGGCCTTTGAAGACGACCTTTTTCACCCACAACGATGCACAACATCCAAACCGATCCTTCGCGACGCCCACCGTAAACCGTGGGCTATGTAATCCTCTCCTTTGATAACAACGACTTCCGTATTTGAAGTATCGTATGCGTCAACCTTCATTGAACGACATGAAACTGAGGCACTTTGTCTATTCCACTTGCAGATTTCTTATGCTTTCGTTTCGCTTTCTCGCTTTTGCTTTTCGGGTTGAACAATAGTTTCCAAGGCGCAAGGTATCGGTTCCATGATCCGGAAGATAATGATGCAATCCAAAATTGCTTTATCTGCAAGCAACTAACTACTCAACAAAGTCTTTATGCTTGAGCTCGATTTTCTTTGTCTTTATGTTAGCATGGGGGGCCTGTAGAGCTTCACGTTATCTTCTGCAATCCAGTGTAGCGAATATAGTATGATTGTACCACCTCGCGTTATCGGCTGTCTTTGTGAACAAACATCATCGCTGTAAAGACAACTTTTAGGTGAATGAAAACAATGGCTGCACTGCTCACTTAAGAGGAAGGGGGAGATGAAGCTTCTATAAGTAGCGAATCATCTGCCCGGCGACCCCCCTGCAAGGGTATTGGCTGGATAAGTTCAACGGCACGGCACAGAATCACACCCACCATCTTGGCTTGAGCAACGACTCGGTTCACCGGCAAACATAGTACCCGGTCATCACTATATGTGCGTAACTGTCTGAATGGCACAGTGAAATGTCTCATCTCTTTCTCGAAAAGCCCTAGTAGCCATCTACTGACGAGGCGGATTCACAGGCCGTCATGGTGCCAAAAGCGAGGGAACAATGAACGAACAGCCTGCCAATGGTCAGAGAGGTGTGCACACTTTGTCTAGCTGCATTATCGGATGGCCTGACGTCTCCAGAACTTGGGGTGGACATGGGCAGACTATCACGATGCAAGATATCCAGAAGCAAGCCCTCCGAGTCTCTGTACCTGGGCCTGTAGGTTCATTGCACGGACAGACATGTCACTCTTCCATCGTCCTTGGAAAATAACTACCGACATCGGGTTCCAGGTTAAATGTCAGGCCACTTTGGGGTAAATGCGGAGTGAACCGGTGATAGTGCGGGGAGTTTTGTTGCGGGGAATTGCCTTTTCCAGGCGCATTCCCTTCATCCGAGCCGAAGCACCTTCAGCCCGGGGACCAGCCCGAGAAGGATATAAGTAGATTGAGAGAAGTCCGAAGTCCCCAGATCCTGTACTCCAACTCATCTCTTATCTGATCAGAACATCCATCTACTCACTCTATTCTCCAACACTTTCATCATGAGCTCTTCCATCCAGACTCTCTCCCGCGGTGTCCGCACTGCTCCTCGTGCTCTGCGTGGACTTAGCCAGGTTCGACGACTGAGCACCACCGAGCCCAGCCGCAACCTCTCCAACACTCGCGACTCTGCCGTCCACGATCCCATCATGGATAAGTTCTGGGGCAACCGTCTCAACGTCTCCGAGACTTCCACCATCGTCACTCAGACACCCAGCATCTCCGCTACCACTACCAGCCGTGACCCTCCTCTGGGCACCAACGTCTTTGAGCCTTCATCCGCTCCTCGCTGGTCTGGCATCTCCATCCCTACTGGCCGACAATAGATAAGCAGTGGCCATAATATCGCACACACTACCACTACAAACAAGGCATTATCATCTTCCAGATGACTGCCCTAACCATCTCGTCGGGATTAATCCCACCGAATGACGATATGAAACGTTCCACCACGGCCCGATATACCATTACTATACCACGGATACCCAGTCTCTTCCTGAAATGAGAAGAAATATTCGCAGAAATTTGTGTATACCAGAATCGTTTTGAGATCTCTGAAAGAATGAATCTTGGAGCGAACTATGAGGGATCATTGGATTTTAGCAAGGAAAGCAGCTGCAATTGACCGAGCAGAGTAAAGATTTTTCCTCGATTTGTACATAACCCGGGTCTGATTACTAGGCGTTGATGGTTCTAGCAATTGTATATAATGATCAATAACCTGTCAAACCTGAATGCATGTCGCCGTGAACGCAAACTACCTTAACTAGATGCTGGGATGATCTCCAACGCACAATGATCCACCACCAACCCCAAGCTTCGGCAGACTTCGGTCTCTATTCCACCGGACCTTCGGAAAGTTTCTGGGGGTCCACTTAGCCTCCGATGGGGGTCAAAAACCTAGAAGCTATCGTAGGACTCCACCGGAACCTAAATTTGGCTCCGAGTCCTACTCTCTGTTGGAATCAAGTGTCTCAAACCGGATCAACAATTATTATACGAACATGTCTTTAAAGTTTTCCATCATTGTTTGTGTTTTCATATCTTAAATCTCTAATACACGTTGGCTCTCATCATTCAACCAAATAATCAGGTCAAATTCCAGCCCTGCTCTACAGGATCCATTGGCAAGCCATCATGAGAATGGACAAAGCCATGAAGCTGCCTGAGCCTGCAAGCTTCATGGCAGAGTTACCCTCAGCCTCAGCAGAAGATGACTTGGAAGCAGGGCTAGACGTTGAAGAGGGGGATTCCTCCGTCTTGTCCGTCTTGCTTGTCTCATTCTGATGACCAGGAGCAGAAGAGTCATCGATCAACAGGTTGGAGACAACAACAAAGTTGGAGAAAGTCTGCTCCATGGCATCGCCGCCGTTTCCCTCTGCCTTCAGACCCTCGGCCGACTTTCGAAGGACAGGGAGTATGGAACTGGCCGTGAACGGAGCGACCTGGGTGGCCACTGCAAGCCATCGGTGCGTGAAGCCCTTGTACATGACTATGTCGCGAGGGCATTTTCCTTTGCTATTCTGACATGCGACCTCGTTGAAATCTCCATTCTTTTTAAAGAATGTTTTCAAGGTTGCTGAGGCGAGGTTCTCGGTACGTTTTCTCCACTCGTCCGATCCTTCAGTCTTGAGATATCAGTTAGTATGAAATCCTTTAGCATACATTTATGCACTTACAAAGTTGTACATGAATGCAGCACCCATGGTCAGCCCTGCTGAATTGGCAGACCACTGGATCTGGTTGATATTTGAGCAGTTCTTGGTAGCTTCTGTAGCTTGAGCACCATCATAGACCGCCCAGGTCTCCTTGTCAACGAGCTCACTGGTCTCGAGCCAGTCCCAGGTCTTCGAGGCATAGTCGGCATATGTGCCATTGGATGTGAGTCTGGCGAGACGAGCACCAAGATTGAAGAAGAGAACATTGGAAAGTGCTAGAAAGGTTAGTGACTTGCAGACTGAGTTTGACGATGTAACATACTCGACTTGTAATTGAAGCCAGCATTGGCCATCATGATTTGCCATCGAAGCCCGCCGTCGCAGGTCTTCTGCTCAACTTCCGTGTCCCATCTTACGCGTTGCTCTTCCCAGACTGCAATGGCAAGGTCGAGCCACTGAGGTTGACCCTCGGAGGGTTCGGGATATCCATATTCAACGGCTGTAAGGGCAGCAAATGCCCAAATGGACTGGTCATCGTTACCAATGCTCGCTGTTTCGTTGGCTGGCATGAAGTCCTTTCCCTTGCCAACCTGCCATTGGATGCCCTCCGTAACGAGATTGTTGTAGGTTTTGTCGCCTGTCAATTGCCAATAGTCCACAAAGGAACCCATGAAAGCACCCGACTGATACCAATAATACCCATCTGTTCCCATATTTTTCTCGGGCAGAAGACCGGGGGTCTGGCCAGATTCATTGCCCTTGTAGAAACTGATGAGATCCCCAGCAAGACCCTTGGACGCGTCCAAGATACCATCCTTGCTGTCAAGATTCATAGACTGGACAGGCGCAAACTGTGCCAAAAATAGCACAAGGCCAGCACTTTTCTGGAGTAGACCCATTGTGTTATGACGGAAATATGAAACGAGTGCGGATATGATCGATAAGGTCGCTGCAACTTCAGAGGAATTGGGCTGACGCGAAGTTTTTATCATCAGGCAAAAGTTGTAACGCGCTAGGCAGCGTGAGCCGAGCAAAAGGCGCAGTTGAGCTAGCGAAATGAGCGAAGTCATTACCCGCAGCTTGGACTGAATCCTTCGGGGCTATGTTGACCCAATAGCATCGTGAGTATCCAAATTACGACCCAGATTTGCTTATGTCAGATGTTTACCAAGACAATTGAATTTGGGTATTAAATGCTTCAAGGTCTGTATAGAGATAATCATTGTGGTTGAAATACTGGCGATTTCCGAGCAGTTTTGCTCAAGAGGGTGTGAGCACGCTTGATATGCCCATGAATGGATGAAGAGGGTTGACGAATACGTCACCCAAGATTATCGCCAAGGGAATAACATGCCACCAAAGAATTTATTACAGTATCAAGGACGCTTGTGAAACTAGCCCTCAGAAGCGGCGCGGTAATTCGTTGTTGACCTATTGGCAATGGCAATTGACAGGACACGACCGCTTGAAGAGAGAGGTTCCAGTTTTGAGCTCAGCCCCAGGCCTGGGTTGCCGCTTACTTTGCAAAGCTGTGACATTTTTGACAGTCAAGCAAGTCTCGCATAGTTATCGGATACGAATCGCGCATTCTCATCCTGTTCTCCCTACGAATGGGGTTAGGTCTCACGTTTCTTGCTTGGCAACGTGTTGTTTCCGGCGACTGCCCTGTTTGGAATAGTTTATGCTGGTTGGCGTTCTGTCACTACTGAGTGTTTCTATTCCACCATGTTAATGTTTTCAAGTAGAGAATTGTTGGTGATGATTAAATCAGGAACTGCGTTGATGAGCGTTAGTGACCAGGAACGTGATGTCGCAGAAGAGTAAAGCAACGGTAGCGCCTCAATAATTGTCTTAACCCCATAAGTATTAACTATATAGATACAAGAACACAAGTTTTTGGCTGCGATTGACGCCGTCAAGGACATCTGGCGTTGCATTTAAGTACATTTCGGTGTTTCCAACCCATTTCTAAGGCTCGCTTAGAAGCCACCGAATCCACCGAATCCACCGCTTCCAAAGTTGAAGTTCGGCTGAGAAGGCTGGGCCTGCTGGTCAGACTCAGAATCTTGGTCCTGGTTCTCGTTGCCAGATTCTTCATCCTGGTTCTCGCTGTCAGACTGTTCATCCTGGTTTTCATCGTCAGAGTTGTCGTCCTTGTTGTCATCGTCAGAATCATCGTTCTCGGAATCATTGTTGTCGCCGGACTGGTCGTCACCGGATTGGTCGTCGTCCTGAGAGCCATCGCTGGAGGTCTCCACAGGGTCAGCAACTTCAGATGCGGCAGGGGTCTCAGAACCTTCGGCAGGAGTGGTAGGGGTAGCAGGGGCCTCAGTAGAGTCTCCAGAGCCGGAGCCGGAGCCGGAGCCAGCATTGGAGTCGCAGGTGCCAACCTCTTTGGGCTCACTGCCGTCAGTGACACCCTCGAAAGTAATGCACTCCTTGGGAACGTTTGTAAGCTGGATGCCGGAGATCTTGGCGGTGTCACCCATGTTAGGGTTGATGCCGACGAGGATCTTTCCGTTGCTGGCAGAACCACCAGAGATCTCGACGTGGCGGGCGGGCATCTCCTTGCAGTTGCCGCAGCTGCGGTAGAGCTTGCCAAAGTCAGAGACCTCGAAGTCCTTGATGATGACGGTACCTCCACCGTTGTGCTGAATGACCTTGTCCTCGGCGCCGGTAGCGCCGCCACCGTTGATGGTAGTGGTCTCACCGTCTTCCTGCTTCTTGATAGAGAAAGCATCCTCGCAGACGGCGTCCCAGACAACGTTGTTGAGAGTGCAGCCACCGTTGCAGTGAACACCCTCAATCTGGTTGGGACCTGTAACAGTTAGGACTGGCAGGTAATGAGAATGACCGATGGAAACTTACCAATACGGACGTTAGAAAGAGTAGCGCCCTTCTCAAGGATGAAGACGGCATCAGAGTCGCCGCCCTCCTCCTGACCAGTGCAAGAAACACCACGGTCGAAGATAGCATTGCCGCCGTCGAATGACTCGCCGGCAGCGATGGTCATAGGAGCATCAAGAACACTGCTTCCACCAGAACCACCGGAGCCACTCTCGCTATCCTGACGACGGGAGAGGGATGGAGCTCCGGTAATGAGGGGAGCGGGAGCGGCATAAGCACCAATGGCCAGAGTGGCCGCCATGATCACACGGTACTGCATTTTGATGATTGGTAGGAAAGAATGCTTGGTATGTGAAGGAAGATGAGTGAAAAGACAGAAAATGGTATCAAACCAGTAAATACTTTAGGAATGGTTAAGACAAGTAAAAAATGACCAAGCACAGCTTGTCGAAAGAGTGAAGTAAAATCTAACGAAAGTGATGATGAGACACAGAACAAAAAGAGGGCTCAGTGGAGGAGATGTCTTGGAAACTTATAGCTTTGTCACTTGCCAGGAATCATTCGTTAACTCAGTGACATACACCCCAGATGGCCCCAGAAGCCAAGTTTTCGTTGATCAGATTGCCCACATTCCCGAACCAGCCTTGTCATCCTGAAGATAGGCAGATAGGTGGATCATTCTGCCTGAAACAACCCACCGTTTGACATGGCAAAATTCTTAATTGATACAGCCCATGCGGCTCGTTTCAAACACGAATATTGCCGCCTATCAGAGGGGAATGTTTTGTGAAGGGCCCCTGCAGGCAAATGAGACGACGCGTCGATCACTGGTCAGTTTTCGAAGAAATCCCCGATGCTGAAACGCGACCCCTGACTAGGGTTAAGCTTAACCGCGCGATCTTGCCTCTGGCGCACTTCGCCGAACTTTACTTGTCGAGCTTGCTATGCTTTTAATTGCAATACAACCCTTTTTTTTTTCAGTCTATTTTAAGGTCATTGTATTGCAGGCTTTGTAGCAACTCTAGGTGGTATATGAGTTGTTTTGCTGGCAGATAGAATTGAACATGGCGTCGAATCGCACTTGCATGGCAGCCAACTTCTATACGCGGATTCTGCAGCATTCTGCTTTGTGTATCCATTTATTTCTGGACATTAGACTGATTTACGTAGCATTTGAGGCAAGATCCTGGTCCGGGTCATGACTATCGAGGGCGCCTGCGGTGATATTGATGGATGACTGCATGTCTCAGGAGGTCCAGGGACGAGAACATCATCTCCAGAAACATACTGAACCCTGCAACTTGATGAGCACTTTCATCCAGAAATAACCTAAGGCAGCTGTTCATGTGGTTGGAATTTGCATGTTGTGAAATGCAACCATGCCGGCATTGGGCAGCCGTTCTTGTTGAGTAGGTAGTCAAAGCGGTTCAGCAAGGCTAGAAGATCGCAAACGTGCCACCTTTGGCAGTGAATTGGCTTTTCACATATCCTGAGCTCTAGTCCCGGTTGCGTCTCCGCCTCTCGACAGCAGCTAGCACATCACGGTCTACCTCTATGTTGACGAATACCCAAATGGCCACAGCATAACATGCCTGGCTGACGAAGAACGGCATACCGAGAGCCATGCCACCAATCCCAAGACCGCGGACCCAGAGCGCCGCCATTAAAGGCGCGCCTAAAAGTGAACCAACAGTCTTAACCAGCATTACAATAGAGAAAATGTGAGGTTCGGGATCGGACGAGTCGGGAGAATGAGGCGGCGAGATGACGGGTGATTTAAGAAGGGATAGAGTGAATATAGGAAGGGCAGAGCCTAGAGCGTAGATAAACATAGAGGGGATCAATATCCAAATCTCACTCGCGATGGCAATGCCCAATGCGCCAAACACAGATGCAACAAGGCAGTACATAGCGTTCCGGATATTTGACTTATCCGCTACCTCAGCTGCATCTTCTTGTCGCGCCTGGCGTGCAGATCGCAAAAGCTTGGGAATAACGATGGTGAGCAACGTGAAGTTGACGATTGCTTTTCCAGATAAGAGATACCCGGCGGAAGCAAATGTCCACTTGTAACGTGCAGATATGTACTGAACAAGAAGCTTCGTGTCTGAGCTCGCAAGGGATGTGAGTACAAAGCTGAACAGCAACAAGCTAAAGTTCTTTGGGTGGCTGACAATGATGGCCTTGATCGTCTGCAGACGGTCAATGACGGACTGAAGTAGTGGCTCATGATGGGATTGGGCTTTGATACGAGGGGATGAGAGCAGAGGTTCATGTTGGCTCTCATCATCACCGTCGGTTCCCATGTCCGTGTTTCCCTGCGTAGGTAGCATCTGTATGCTGGGGACAGCCAATGACAGCAAGAATATACCAAGCCAGAACGGTAGCCATAGCGATAGAGTCATGGTAGATGAAGCTAGGGCCGGCCCAAGTAAGGCTACGACATAAGACACTGAGCTCATGTATCCGAAGTAAATAGCTCGTTGAACATGGTCGTTCGTAAAATGCGACACTAGGCCGTAGGTAAGAGAGTTGAAGACGCAATCTCCACCAAGGACTGAGAGCACTGGGCCGACCACGATAGCCTTGGTTGGGAGCAGGGTATCGAAGGATCCAACTATGATAGCCCATAGCAACATGAAAGAACGTGAAAGAAGGTTGAGTCTGAGGATTGCCCGGCGGCCCCATTTCTCAGCCAGAAAGCTGAGGGGTATAGTCATGACGAAGTCTTCATCGCGTCAGCAGTTGACTTGCTATCCAGTACATGGAGGACTTACCTCCAGCGACCCAGAGCGTCTCCATCACGCCCTGAATCCGACCCAGGTCTCTTTCTATCTCGCGAATCTTGCATAGCTTCTCATCAACGCTGCCACCGGGCTGGATCTGCGACGGATCATTCTGGCGGTAGTAGTCTACACAAAGGCGCCTCTCAATCAATCGGTTTGAGGGGAGTTGATAGAGGCTCATTGACAGGTTGACGAAGAGGCATAGGGTTAGCACGGAGATAACCGGCGCGACGCGTTTGCGAGATCCAGGCCGCGCCGGCATAGGACTGGGCCAAAGCGCGTCCTCCTCCATGTTCTGTGATTGAGAGAAGTTGGGTGTATTATCGTCTTGAGATTATCATATTTATTCTGCGAACTGAGATACCGTCTGAGGCTATATCATTGTCGTCGATGGGCAGTTCAACCAAAGATCGTTATCGACCCCATCAGCCGCGGGCACGTGCGATAAGGGATTATCTTATCGATCACAATTATCTTATCAGAGACCGTCAGATACTGTAGACGTCAACCAGATGTTATTCCAGACGCCCCAGTCACGATGGCGTCGCCATCATGAACCTGAGTAGTTTTTACCCTTTATTTTCGCTGGAAGCTTGTACGTGACATAGTATGTTCTCGTATGTACCAGACACCAGCAACGCTAGCACTGGGTCCAAAACTCACAAGCGCCAGCAAGATTCAGAGTGATGCAGAGAACAGGTTCTTGTTGGCTCGGCCAACTCTGTTCAAATCCCAGACAGCTTAAACTGTCCACAAGTATGATGCTAATAAAGGCGCAAACAATTCAAATATTGTGTTGCAAGTATATGGAGTGATGTATCGTTTACATGATTGGTAAGTTGACCGTGTTTACACTCACCCTCGTGCTCCTTTGGGTCGAAGAGCCCTGGCGAAAGCCTCCCAGCTAGCTTCTACATCTCTGAGCGTACTCTACTGTGTACGCCATCTGCTCCAGCAAGAATGTCACCAGCAATAATCGTTCCGTCTGATGTGACTGCATGAACCACGTCACTGACCGACTCCGTCCTGACAACTCGCTTGTTTGTCAAGATTCTGGACTTGTCCTTTATGTTGTTGTAGAGCACCTCAAGAAGCATTTGCCTGTCGAGGAAGACCATAGGGTATCCATGCCTTCGAAAGTCGGGTCAGTCAAAGGAGTCTTTAGATACGTGGACATACTGACCTCTCGATAATGCGCTGTTCCATCTCAGGATGCTGGGCAAGAATTTGGCCATTTGTGTCTCGGAAGTTAAAAGCCTGTATAGGAGGCGCAATTTCGATGACCTTTTCGCACAAGCCCAGATGATCTAGGATGCGATTTCCATGAGGCAGGAGACCGATGCTAGCCCCAACCTGAGGCGCTACGCTACAGTGGGATAAGCCTCCAGCACGAGCAAGTCGATGCTACTGGCCTGTGCATGTTTTCCGGGCTAAACCCCGTGACACTCGCGCCGACAATCACAACTCTGAAAGGACGTTTGTCAGCCATGGCGAATGCGATTATTGGAGTCATGAGTTGATTGGAAAAGCTGTTGGTTGAGCTGACAATGTCCCAACAATTCAGTAACCACGTAGGTTAGGTACTTCACGCGTATCCACCAGTACCTGGACAAGCATGAGTCCAGGGTAGTTGGTTGGCCACCTTGATTATTTAGATAAGGCTATACAATAATCGGGACGTCAAAACAAAGAGGTTCCGTTTATTCAGATTGCCTTCATTCCCTCTTAATTGTCGTCTCTTTAGTCTATTATTTCCTCGAACACATGGTGTGATTTGTTACTGGATTAGATAATGATGAAAGGAGACAACAATCCTAACTAACCACAAGGTTTGTTGATTGGCAACAAATCCAGAATGAACTATGCTCACTACCTACGTACGATGTTCAAAACTGCCAATTCAAGAGTGAACGTGACAACTCTCGTTGCCATTCGAAAAACTCCTAGTCCAGCAGTTATCTGAAATTATTGCCTGCTGTCTTTCTAATTTGGCGCACACGCGTCTCACAACAAACATTTCCAGGATGCATCCGATCACGGCGGTCAATTCATTGGCCCTTGTAGTGGATAGCAATGATGCTCAGCCATGCGTGCTGAGAAGTTTCCTTCGGCATTTGAATCCCTTCTCTACTGATAAAGTCATCTCCTCGGGTTTATTAGTCTATGCATAGCTAATCTCCATGTTTATTCCCCCATGGAGGCCCCGGATCAAGGTTCAACCACAGAATTCGGGGAATTTGGGGTCACGCATAACTCCCCCAACGCAACTGACGTCAAGGGTCCTCTCAGATGCCATTGATAACGCTGTAATTGATCAGCTAGACGTGCCGGTACCCGATTTTGGTGTCACCCTCGAGCTTTGACGTGGCCCATCCAAGCTTTTATCCCTCTGGCGAACAAAAGACTCATACCTTGTGGGGTAAAGGTTTTGCCGGAGGCTCAGACACGCCTGGAGATTTTTTCTCCGCGCTGATCTCCGGATGGTCCGGGGTCTGGGTATTGGACGGGGGTAGTGGGGGTTACGCGAGGTCGAGGTCCCTTTCTAGACCGTTTCCAGTGAGGTTTACTGGTTCTACAGCGGTAAATGGCTTGCTCTTGGCGATGATAGTGGATGTTGAGGCTCAAAGTGAGGCTCAAATGGCTTGGGAGCCAAGCGCCGTTAAGCCACCCTTCCGTAAGAGGCGTCAGCGCGACTCAGGAACAGATTCTTCGACGACACAATTTGCCGATTCTACCAATCATTTAATCTCATTAAGCTCAGTCGAGATTACGTGAACGAATTGATCAGATAGCGGAAGCACGCCTACGACAATCTCATCTCGCTGCCCCATACGGGGAAAACGCTCGTCCGGCCCGACTCATTTGCTCCATCGACTCCAGCGCCCCAGAGCAATGTGGGCATCTTTGTAACGTAGCGCATGGAGAAGAAAACTTTGCCAGGATGGGGAAGAACAAAGACTCACCACTTCAAAGTCGGGGCCCCGGATCCCACTGATTCCTATAAAGCTCTTGATCTGGAGTTGGTTTTCTTATCTTTCTCGACAGCTCCTCTGCTCGAATAACTCACGGACATACTGACCTTGCGACCATGGGTATCCTCACTCTTGCTGAAGATAGGCCGACGCCGCCTTCGGTGTACAACTGGCGCATTTATGTGCTTGCTGTTGTTGCCTCGTGCGGTTCCAACATGATCGGATATACAAGTGCCTTTATTGGAACGACTATCACGCTCGATTCCTTCAAGAAGGAGTTTGGGATCGATACGAAGACTGTCGAGGAGCGAAACTTGATCAGTGAGAACATTGTCTCGCTCTTCATCGCTGGCGCCTTCTTTGGCGCCCTCCTCACTTACGTTCTCAGCCACTGGGTTGGCCGCAAATGGTGTCTTGCCATCGCTTCTGCTACCTTCACCCTTGGAGCTGGTCTTCAGTGCGGTGCCGACTCAAGCACTGGCTTAGGAATTCTATACGCAGGTCGTGTCTTGTCAGGTCTTGGAACTGGCTTTGCAAGCAACATCATCCCAATCTACATTTCCGAGCTGGCGCCTCCTGCTATTCGAGGTCGTCTGGTCGGTCTGTACGAGCTTGGCTGGCAGATTGGTGGCCTCGTAGGATTCTGGATCAACGTGAGTCAAGCCTTCATCCCTCAACACGTTGCAAGCCTGCTAACCATTGGATAGTATGGTGTCCAGAAGCACATGCCCGAAAGCCACCGACAATGGATCGTCCCATTCGCTGTCCAGATCATCCCATCGGGTCTTCTCTTCCTCGGAACCCTCTGGCTTCGCGAGTCCCCTCGATGGCTGTTCCTCAAGGAACGCAGAGCACAGGCCATGAAGAACCTTTGCTGGATTCGACAGCTTCCACCTACCGATCTCTACATCACGGAAGAGGTATCAGCCATTGATCACGCTCACGAGATCCAGAAGTCGACTGTTGGTATCGGACTTTGGAAGCCTTTCCAAGCTCTCAAGGATCGACCAAACATGATGTGGCGTCTCTTCTTGGGATGTATGTTGTTCTTCTGGCAGAATGGCTCTGGAATCAACGCCATCAACTATTACTCCCCAACTGTGTTCTCTGTAAGTTTACGACCCTGGTCGCATTTTCTGTCAGCACCAAACTAACCCTTCACAGAGTATTGGAGTCCAGCACGATACTGTCAACGTAATGACAGGCATCTTTGGCGTCGTCAAGGCCGTGATGACCTTTGTCTGGCTTCTCTTCCTCGTTGACCAGCTTGGCCGAAGAAAGCTTCTGCTTATTGGTGGTATCACTGGCTCTATTTGTATGTGGGTATTGGGTGCATACATCTACGTCGTCGACCCTACCAAGAACCCCCAGGACCATTTGACTGGCAGTGGTATTGCCGCTATCGTATTCTTCTACCTCTGGACCGCCGTCTATACTCCAACATGGAATGGCACGCCCTGGGTCATCAACTCTGTAAGTCTTCTACCATTCATCATAACTATTTTTCCAATCATCTGACTTGTTTCAAGGAATTCTTTGATCCCAGTTTCCGATCCCTTGCGCAAGCCTGCACGACCGCTAGCAACTGGCTGTTCAACTTCCTTGTCTCGCGATTCACAGAGCAGATGTTTGCTGCAATGGGATACGGTGTCTATATGTTCTTTGCCACTCTGTCATTCTTTGCCTTCGTCTTCGCCTTCTTCCTCATTCCCGAGACAAGTGGAATTCCATTGGAGCAAGTTTACAGACTCTTCAAGATCAAGCCAATCTGGAAGGCAGACAAGATCCTCAAAGAGCAACTGAAACAGGAGGAGCAACAGTTCAGATCTGATGTCAAGGGTGAAGTGAGCCAATCAGAGAACCTCGAGGACGTCAGTGATAAGCGTGGTGAGGTATGAAGGCACGAATGTGATGAATAGAATATGATAGAAAGGGCTATAGACATCAAAGGGCAATAGAATCTTATTAGACTATAGATACTGAAGTCAAACTACGTGCTGCGATTATGAGCCTTCAGCTACAGGCCTCAACTGCAAATTATACCGCTGACTGTGTCATGTATTTGGCGACTATGAGGCGCTATTTTGCTCAATGGATATCCACGGTAATTCAGAACAGAACATATAGCATGGTATAGAGAATGGGTATCATGTCTATTAAAGTTGTACTTTTCAAGGTATAACCACACAGCCCCAAGATGTGTAACAACAGTCAAATACTTTCTCTAACTTTCAATGTGTTGGCTTGATATATCTCGGTGAGATATCATATAAGCTCCAACCATCAATCAGTACTTTCTCTAATGGAGAGGGACTTAAGTCCATCGATTAAATCGTTGATAGGGCTAGATTCTTGCAAAAGCCCTACTACAGACCCATCGAACTGAATCTGTGGTATCTGGAGTTGTAGATGAGCCGGGGATAGAGTGATGTCGTTACTCATGTGACGCAGTTCATTGAGCATCTTCAGCGCTTCAGGATCAGTAGGCCCTGAATCCCCGATTGATTCGGGGCGAGACGAGTCAAAGTTGGCCCTGCTTCCTTCTTGGCCTCCCGAGATACCTGCCAAGATCTGAGACTGTCTTGAAGGAATGTGAATATCTGGCATTGACCTCAACTGGTCCTCCAAGGGTAGGTGTCTTGACAAGCAAGCGTACCTGGGGTCCTGCGCACAACGGAGCTGGATATCTCTGAGAGCTCTCGAGACTATATCTGCAGTATATCGAACAGACTGATTCGGTACGAGCATCCCTTCGCTGATGAGATCTAAGAAGTCACACATCGAAGGAGCACACAAGTGATGGTCTTTGAGACCTTGAATCATCTATGTTAATGAGTTGTTAGCTCATGAAGAAGGTCTGATTCTGATATGATCCTTACTTTCATAACTGCCTCTTTGACCTCCCCTCTGACGACACTGCTTCCAACTGGTGAATATGCGTCTTTGAAATCTTCTTCCGTAATCACATTGTAGAAAGTATCGCTATGATAATTCCCAGTTCTGTTCCGACGATGATCCTCCTCTAGTCTGCTGTCTGAGAAGGCCTTGACGCAGCTGTTGTCCCTCATAAGAAACACAGACGCATGTTCTAGAAATACACAGCCAAGAGACCAGATGTCGTATCTGGTTCCAACCTCACGGTTTACTTCGCTCTCAGGTGCTTTGTAGGTTTGTGTATATCCTTTGATCCCAGCCCATGACGCATGGGACTTGGACTGTGACGTGTTGAACTGGGTAAGACCAAGATCGGCGATGACAAGATGATCTTTCTTATCGCCCTGATAATCACCAAACCAAAGTAGGTTTTGCGGCTTTATGTCGCTGTGCCGGCCATATTTTCCTGCCAGCGCGACGTGAACTATTTCCTCCATAGTGCTGGCGGTGTAAGACGAGCGCTGTTTGTGAAGGCTGCCCAAGCTCCTTACGATACCAGAGCATTGGAGGAAGAACCAACACGCGTCTTCGTAGGCATCAGGCCTGTACAAGGTTGGCATTATCTCCCATAGATCGGTCAGATCGCCATCAGCCCATTCGAAAACGAGGTAGTAATAGTCGGCCCGACGAAAGGAGAAAAGAAGCTGATGAAGATGCTCTCTGTCTTCGAGTTTCTTGATGACCAGCCGTCTTGCAAGGGAGTCTGCTTCACTCGGGTGATCCATTGAACTGTGCTGAACAGCCTTGATAGCAAAGCATTTTGGTTCCGGGTATTTACCCAGATACAATAAGTGTGACGGCTCGATATAGACCTTTGTGACTTTGCCATACCCTCCGGACCGAATTTCAGGGGGATCAGAATCCACGAATGGCAACACAAAATCGGCGGGGAGTCTAAAATGATCCATGAACTGCCCTTCATCATTAATAGTGCAGAACAGACTGCAGAGTTGCATCTGCTTCATAGTGAAATATTCCGCGTCGGGATAGGACCAAGCCCAATTCCTTGAAGACACTATCTCCTTCTTCTCACGGTCGTATAAGATGGGCTGTTGTCCCTGTCGCTGAACGGTAAGTGGAAGTTTGCTGTCGTCTATCTTTGCTTTGACAAAGTCTAGTAGAAAATGAAGTCCGTTCATCAGTATCAATGTAGCCATGATCTTCAGTCTTTTTGGTATGCCATCAGCTCCGTATACCTCTTTGGCAAGTCTTCTGAGATCTCCATCCATGAACTTTTGATTGAGTATCTTTTCAACATTCTTTGGGCTTAGAATGCGAAGGAGTTGTCCCAGAGGTATAAACGCTTGCTTACCAGTATGATCAATGGCGGGCCTCCTGCTCGCATTCATCAAAGTCACCCAGACAGAGGACAAGTCGACGTCAACCATTGGAGATTCCGAATCCTGAGCTTCTGCAGGCATACTCTCAGAAACTCGATACGGAACTAGTGACTTAAGCCATTGACTGTGACCCATGTCAGAAATACTCCGAAATGTCGACTTGCTTTCTCGAGATAATAGTGAAGTATAGATAGACCCTTGCTCTATCCCAGGTTTTGAGGCGATATCGGATCGAGATGGCGCCACTCCCCAATCGGGGATGCTCAGAGGCTCATGATGAGATACTGGTGACGGGCTTGGTAATTGCTGGTCTCGAGATACATTGCGACTCTCTCGTGATGTCACATATGAAGTGGTCTTCCTTGTTCCCCTCACTCTTGAACGTGTTTTGGAAGGGTTGACCATGGTCCATGTCAACAAGGATAGGCTTATGATATAATTAAGGTATATTTCAGGTGAGAGGGTACTAGGAAGTATATTTCATTGTTTATAATGCCTGGAAGCTGAGATTTCTACTGTCAATTGAGCCAAGCCTTGTTTATCTCCCTCCAGCACGCATTTGAGAAATACAGAGCCCTCCCTGATGAACTGCGGCTGAAACCCCTGGTCGAGATATCCGGGCTTTGCACATTTTCAACCAATTAACTACATGGAAATTCGAACAAGGCTTCTGGCCACCCATAACAGACATTGGCCAGGATGACGCCACAGCGGTTAGAGTACTTGGCCTAGAGCGGCTCGTGCCAGCCATCTCGTCCTTATCAGCATCGCGAATCACCTTTTTGCAGCGCCGTTGCCTGCTTCTAGCACCCTCCTCTAGCCTGTTATGAGAAGACCTGCAGCGAGGGTTGAAAATTCCAGGCAGAAGTGATTGGGTGGCAACCTTGACTTGGCTTGATTGCTCAGTCCAGAGTCTGCTTTTCCAAAGTGTGTCAGATGGAGGCCACGCACCCACAGAGGCCTCTGGGCACAGCCCCCGCTTCTGAGGTTGCCTTGTCTGCCTTTTTTCCAATCTGTCATTTCTGAGTCATATCACGTCCGCGATCTAGTCTTTTTAAGTCAGCCACTTCCGTGTTTCTTCTCCGACTTCCATTTCAAGCTTATTTTCATCTATACGTTGACTTTCGACTTAATCAAAATCTCTTGTCCTATTCAGAATGCCTGGGCAAATACAACAACAAACGAATGGGCGTGCAATGACCAGCTCATCATACGACACTATCCGCATCAATGCGAGAGACGTTAGCCCACAAAAGCTTCTTGCTATTCTCGAACGAAGTCTCCCCCGAAACAAGTTCTCTGTCGAGATGCAGCAAGATATATACACTATACGTTGGGACCGGGACTCCTTTCGACGTGGGATGTAACAACATACTGTTCCGCGCCAGGCACCTTCCCACGACCCTCAGAAAAGCTCATCACACGAATGAGCATACCAATCCTTCATACAATCATCCATGACCGTCCGGGGACACAATATTGGACCTCTAGACTAGTCATCATCATGATCATTATCACACATACATAGAATCGCAGGAATCGGCAACGATATAAAAGAGATTTAATAAACAACTTTGACCATAATTCAACGGAGTAATAGCTAGTAAATCACAACATCCTCGCCATCCCCTGCGATGTTATGTTCAAGAAGCCAGGCCACTCCAACTCGAACATAACACTCTGTCTGCTCTGGTTCGTCTTTGGATAAGGCGACAAGAAGAACGTAGTGCACCCGGACCCGAGATTCTCGCTTCTTGTCTTGACCAAGGACAACCGCCCGCAAATTGGATGGCTCGAACCCAGGCCCTTCATCAAATTTGACTCTATCATGCATATCCAGCTTATCCAATCTGAGATTTCTAGCAACTGCTTTCAACACAGTCCTCTTGCCCTTTGTACCGCATTCCTCGCGAAGCAAGCAGTCTGTGCTCCATTCGACCTTGTCGAAAGGTATGTTGGCATAGGTGATTGGACCCTCGTATGCCATCCAGGACCAAGAAGGAACATGATGGCCATCTTGGAATGCGATTCTGTTCAGAAAGATATTCTCAGGTCGAGACCAAAGAAGACTTCTCGCCAGGTACTGCTCAAAAACACCAAACTCGCCGCGAGTCTGGAGGACAGTTGTAAGGTGTTTCTCGAGACCTAGGATGGCGACTGGTCTGTCTGAGTTGTAACTGAAATTGAGTCTCGAATACTTCTCGTAAAGATTTTGAAATAGAGTGATTCGTCCGCCCTTGTAGTACTTGAGTATGGCCTTGGGGAAATCCGAGTCTGCGAACAGAGCTGATTGGGGACTGACAAGAATAATCATTAGACCGGATAGAAATGACGATGAGAAATTACGAGTACTTACTTTGATAATTTGAAGAGCCGCTCACAATGAAGTCCGTTTCCACACTCCCAGTAAACTTGAGTCTTGGTGAAGTGCAGTGTTCTTCTAGACAAAGCTCGCTCTTGCATCACCCAACCACGCGTATTCAGAGGCGCTGACTCCAAATCTCTGTTACAATCTTCCATGAACTCTGAAATATGAAGTAGACCGCCATCAGGAGTTTCTAAGGTCGCAGGAAGTGCAAGTGTTGAGCTGAGCTTTGGAGTAAGAAAGCCCTCGTTCGATGTCGCCGCTGATGTCGCCGCTATTGTGCAGTAGGCGTTGCTGAACACCTGGCCCATTCGAGCAGCTTCTCGTCGCCAATCTTCCGGGTCGTCTTGGATGATACACAACGAATCTATCCACAAGTATGGGATCTTGAGTGCTCTCGTGACTCTGATAGCTTCCTGGAAATTAAGAGGCAGCTGTTCATGCGGTATTTCGTTACGAAATTGGTCGATGTTGCTGGTTAGAGTAGACAGGCTCGTGCTACCTCCCCAGCAGTGGCTAAGAGCAAGATAACGTAGAAAGCCAGAAACTTTAATATCTTCCAAATTCTCACTCGACTCGCCCACATGAATCAGTCTAGTGGGCATTTGGACCGCACAGCCGCTAGGGGATGCTTCTCGTGCATGGCCGTGCTCTTCATCACACACGTGGAGCCACTCTTGAAAGAGATGGTATCGTTCAGGGCTTTCCGGAGGGGACAAAGTTGGATATCCAATCTGAACTGATCCAAGATCAGGAGCATCGAAGGCTTATGGAATAGTTAGTACGACAGTCACAAACCATGGTGAGGACATACCAGGATCGGAGAACAGGGACAGGATTGGCGCACCGCCGCTCCCATTTAAGTTGAGTGTAGGGCCATTCCGAACGCATTGTAATTCCTGATGTTCCTGGAGGCCAATCCTTTGCGAGACGGCGTATAGAAGATTGCACAAGTCACATGTTGACGCTCGAGTTCCAAAGTCCTTCATTATGCCAGATACTGTAGCATTGGGCTCCCAGATTCTAAGCCTCAAGCATGAGTCACACAGTTGACGCCTGTCTCCTGAGCGTGGGCGGGTAGCCTGGGAGAAGAATTTCCTTGCAAACTCATTGTCTGGACTGATTGTCCATTGATTGAGTAGCTTGGCACTTTGCTGCTATTATTAATAAATGTTATATGTGAAAGGATGGGTGTGGTGGAACATACTCGCTAATATAACTTAGTAAGTAGACTGACTCAAGTTGCAATGGTCATGAAGCACTAACAGGCTCGAAAGGAGTTAGTGAGAGATGTCAGAATTCCAATGCCGGGGATCCCTTAACACATACATTCTGTATATCGCAATATCGGATTCGTCGTCAGCTTTTCTACCCCCCAGCAAAGGAGCCAACGTTCAACTCACGTACTATCTCAACGTCAGCTATCAAGTTCAAGACACTGCAGCTCACATTGTTCCACATACAGCCATAGCAGAGGTGTTGCCCGAAGGAACAGCCTTAGTACTTAAGCCCTTATTTTGGACACCAGATGGCTCAGGAGCGCTTTGACTCATAGCGTTGCCTCCGCCTGGTGGACCCTGGCCGTTTTGACGATGGTCGGATTCGGCGGCCTGCTCGGCAGTCAGGCCTAGCGGCAAGTCAATCACGGTCATCGGGTGGAGATACTCACCGTAACTATCTCTGATCCTTTTCAATTCTTCGTGAATATCCGAGGCACTGCCACGATCATCGCTGTTGACAAGGAGCATTTGCTCCACAACCAAGGTCAGAATTCGCTGCACGGCATCGTCACACGGTGTGTCCTTAATAGAATCCTCCAGGTTTTGTATCCTATTTTTGACTCTGGTGTCAAGGTCTTCCCGAGCAGAGTCCCAGAAACGACGGTCCCTCTTAGTCATAGACCTGTCGAATTCCTTGTACTCTTGCCGGCCCAGTTGGGCCCAGACAAGAAGCTCGATGAAGACGCAGCCAAGAGACCAAATGTCAAACTTGCGCGATAGCTTGATGTCATCGGAATCCTCAACCGGCTCTCCGTCATCATCGAACAGGAGGTCAAATTCAGGAGGTGTGTATCGCCTCGTGGTAGCCTTGGCAGTCGTCCCATTTAGTCGCCTGCTTGTCGCCAGAATGTGAAGCTTCGACAGACCAACGTCTGTTATCTTCAAGCGGTAGCTACCTGAAGTTTCGGGGAACAATAGAATGTTGGCAGGCTTGAGGTCACCATGCCGATACCCCTTATCCGCCAGAAGACTCAAAGCGCTGGAGAGCCCGACCATTTGATCCAGCATCCAGATGATAGTAGCCATTCCCTCAGTAGAAGTATTCTTCAAGAATTTATACAGGTCTCCCCCCTTCGCCCAAGGGAAGAAGAACAAGGCCTGCTTTCCTCTGGTGCAGGCGAGAATTGCTCTGACGAGATGGCCATGATCCAGGAAGCGAAGAGACTTCACGTTAGTCATCTCTTTTTTGACATACTTGATTTGCTCTTCGCTCTCTAGCTCCATTTTCTTCATAGCCATCGAGTACTATGTTGTGTTAAGTCAAACTTGCTGAAAGGTTGAGTCTGGTGTGGACTTACTTCTGTCTGCTCTGGGATATGAGCAGGGTGCATCTCGATCTCGGAAACAGAGCTAAATCCTGAGGCAATGGCAGTGCCTTTCTTGGTCAACGGTAAAGGAATAAATTGCTGTAGCACATATTCAAACTCTCTCTCAAATATAGGGGCCAAGAACGGCCATTGCTTCTGAATGAAATAATCGACATCATTATAGTCAATTCCCGCCCCAAAAGGAGCGGTAGTCCAGTTTGAACTTTTTGCGCTTTTAAACTTGTATCCTTCGCGCGTCCATTGAAGCTCTATAGGAAGATGATGATCAGAAAAGCCATTGGATAAGAACTGGCCGATACGATCTAGCTTGCCGGCTCGAGCCAGGATGAGAAAGATGATCTTCGCAGCGCAGCTTTCATCGTAGATCCGCTTCTTCAAGGCATCCTGGTTTGGACAGTTTTGTTCCTTTAGTATGTCACTGACGCACGCTTGCGACGTCAACAATTCGATCGTAGTGGCTGGGATGAAGACTTCTCCGCTGGAATTTCCCTTCTCCGCATTCTCGCACACATCCATGAGACGAACTAGGGTCCAGGGTGTTGCAGCCATGGCTTATTCAGTTGATTTGACGTGGTTTGTTGGGGCTGAAGATAAGGCGGGAGCAAACTGTAGATTTCGAACATCATTGTGAAAATGGGGTTCAGCCAAATTATACCTTGGGCTTCTGGATGGTCAGCAACAAGCGTCAAGTAGACACTTTCAACTGCATAATGCCTTACCATGCAGCACTGCCGAGTTGTGTAATGAGCCTATCATGAGTGGTTTTTCAGGCTTCCTTTGCATTTTCAACTGTAGTGGAGCTGAAGTCAACGTCGTAATTTTGACGCAGTTTTAGCCGGTTTAGTCGCCCCCATGACTTTTACTGGGTTGTGTTGACATCAGCTGATGTGTTGGCCAAGGCATCTAACCCCTCCTCAACTCAGATTGCAGTTTAACATCGTGTTTGGGGTATTGTACAGTTGAGTATGCCAGTGACTGTAATAACTAGTGAGTGGGCAAGTCTGTTACGAACTCAGATTATGGTCTATTATTTACTAGATCTAATTACCTATTGTCGCTTACGCCGCTGCATAAGCTTGGCCAAATGGCTCCAGCTTGACTCCTTCAATATCAACATATCCGTACTTAGACTGATCATCATTGTGCGCCATACCCTCACCCCACTTCTGCATAGATTCTTCAAATACTCTCTTATGATCCTCTCGGCTCAAGTCAAGTGGGTGCTTGTCCTTGCCAACCAGTCGGATTCTGAAAGAAATTAGTCTTCCGGCCATTAGTAATTGTAGGTGTTGTGCAGACTTACTGTGTGCCAGCAGCAACATTGGTGATACCAAAGTTCTGCTCGTCGAGCAAAGTGTCGATTGCACTGGTAGCCTCACCCTTGAGGATCTTGGCAGGCAAGTCGAACTCATTAGTCACGGGTCGTGCCAAGCCAATGCCATGAACCGTCTTGAGAGCCTCATTCATAGCCTTGACTGTCCTTAAGCCACCAGTGACGTAAGCCTTGGTCTTGGTAAGCTCGGGGATAATCTTCTCGGCAAACTCGAGGAAGAAAGCCTCTCGCTTCTTCGAGCTCTCTCGCCGATGGGAGAAGGCAAGGCTTTGGTATGTTCCGCCAGAAAGCTCGACGAAATCAAAGCCATGCTGTTCGACTTGCTTGCAAAGGACCTTGCAATCATCGGTGGAGAAACCGCCTTCTTGGAACTCGACGCTGTTGACCTTGATAGAAAGGCTGAATGACTTATCGGGGATACGGGCACGGATAGCATCAGCAATCTCGAAGATGATGCGTGATCGGTTCTCGATTGAACCGCCGTACTTGTCTGTTCTCTTGTTTGTTGTAGGTGAAAGGAATTGGGCCAAGAGATAACCACTGCTCTGGGTTAGTGACATATACAGAGTACAAAGACTTGGAGTACTTACTGAGCACCATGCAATTGAATACCGTCATAGCCAGCCTTGTAAAGAAACTCAGCAGCATGAGCAAAACCCTCGATCACGTTCTTGAAGTCCTGCTCATCCATAGGCTTAGGCTTGGCAAAGTGCATGCCCATTACCTCACCCTCCAGTTGAACATCACTGGGAGAAATGGGGTTCTTTTGAATGTCGTCGGCGACCTGGCGTCCAGGATGGCTGACTTGTGCAACAATCAAGCTTCCATGCTTCTTGCTGACAGTTGCCAATTCCTTGAACGCTTCAAACCTCTCACCGGACGCAGGCGCGTCTCGGGGCACGATGGGGTTTCCAGCAGCCTCGAGCTGATCATACTCGATCATAACATTTCCAGTCAGGATGACACCGAAACCTCCCTCGCCCCATCGTCGGTAGACATTGATAAGTTCTGGAGTAGGAACACCTCGCTTCTCAAGGACTTTGGGATCCCATGTTGAGAGTCGCTCTGTCATTGCAGCCTTCATAAATCGGTTCTTGGCGGTTTTGCCGCTGAACTCGAATTTGAGAGGCTGGCCCAACGGGCTTGCGTCTGCAGGTTCAGTTGAGAATCGTTTTGGTGCCATTTTCAGATAATCTTGTTATTTTACAACGTTTGGCTCTATTAGTTAGTGTATCAGTGCCGAAACATTTGCCTGTTTATAAACAATTGCGAACATTATAAATCCGATATTTGTGATGTCATGACTTGTAAGGGTTTTGTTCCATCATTGCCACGAGCTTCGTTCCAAAGATCCAGTCAATGCCGTCATGTTCCACTTCCAGACCACAATTTTGGTTTAGTTCACGGCGACAGTGCTTGGAGTAGAAACTCTTTACCGAGGCATGGCTTAAAACAACGTTAACGCACCATCTCGTGGAAGAGCGCTAGAAGGTTCTTGGACCTCTGCCGACGTTTCAAGACCGGGAGGACACTACGTCGATGTGACGATCGCGCGATTAACGAGTGAGGCACGATTATTTTATGGACAAGGGCTAGATTATTCAGCATGAGTAATTGATCAACTGCCAAAGTCTATGACGCGTCGTTAACAGTTGGAACAGCCTACCCTGAAGGCATACAATACATCGGCGGGAGTGCATCTGGGCTATACAATTAAACCTTGGCTGGAAATTGATGGCGAACAGAAACAAGGGTACAATCCTAACTCGCAACTTGCGCCATTGCCGATGCCTCATGTACCAGACCATTGTCCTTGACCTCCTGCCTTGAAGACTTCAGTGCATCCTCAAAATTCTCTTCAGCATATCGTTCAGCATCAAATTGGTGAATCCAATCCTCGAGTGGGAACCCGATACTGCTAGGATCTTCTTTAACCTTATCCCAATCCGTCTTGTGCCAAAGATCTCTGGTTGACTCTCCCGTCTTCTGGACCGCTTTCACGCGCTCATATCTAACATTGTGTTAGTCTACTGCAGAAACATACGAATTGCGTGTCAGGATTCGTACCTCAGACTTTGATGAGCCTTGAGCGCACCAGGGATGTTGCCCTTGCCCGCACGTTTCAAGCAGACAGCAATGTTGACACCATCTTCCATGGCCTGAGTTGCACCTTGCGCACTCGTCGGTAAGAAAGGATGGGCAGCATCACCAAGAAGTGCGATTCGCCCTTTATTACTGATCCAAGTCGGCAAAGGGTCGCGATAGACCAGTTTCCAATCAACGACTGACGGCGTCTTCTCCACGATCGCTCGGCATGTTGGATCCCAATCCTTCAGGAGCTCTAGCACTTCTTCTATCTTACCAGGAAAAGACCATGACTCATCGATATCATGATCGTCTTTGTGGGTAAGCACCCAACAACAATCTTTGCCGCCTTTCAGAGTCGAGAACAAGAAGTGCACATCTTGTCCGATCCAACCGTTGAAGGTATCACCGTTCTCGCAGAACTCTTTTGTTCGGGGGTCCTGGATCATATCTTTGTTCGAGAACCTTGTGCGTGTTAGTGAATTGATTTGGAATCACCATACAAGGCTTCGATCTTACCAGGCCCGCCAAACAGCGTACCCACTGCTCTTGGGCTTGTCGACATATCCTAGAACCAGCTCTCTTGCCTTTGACCTCACTCCATCAGCACCTATCACCACGTCGCCAGTGATCTGGAACAAAAGTCAGTAAAATATCTGTATTGGTTGGTACGTATGCAACCCACCTTCTCTCCGGTCTTCAGTATAATGCCAGCTTGCGTGGAGTCCTCGAAATACTGAGACACTCGTTGGCCAAGATGGATTGGGATGCCCAGCTCATCGCGTGCATAGCTGAAGATAATCTCATGCAACTCGCCTCTGTGACCGTTCAGCACTGGAGCCTCAGGGTTGGGAGGGGGACGTTTCTGATGGTACACGACCTCTCCCGTGTCCCATTTGTGAATTCTGAAGCCGTATTCTTGTATGTCGATGCACAATGGGCGTAGACGGGCTACAATCTCCCCGTTAGACCAACGATTAAAGATCCTGCCGGCATTGCCACCAAATGATATAATGTCCCCGAGAACTTTGAGTTCAGGAAAGGACTCATAAATCTCCACGTCATGACCTTGCCGGTGTCATTCAATAGCGGCAGTCAAACCGCCAAAGCCCGCTCCAACGACGATAACCTTAATACCGGATTTGTGAGCTGCCATGATTTGATGAAAGTGGCACTGGCACTCTCGAAAGTTTTGGCCTGGGGTCAGATGCAGCAAGTCACTTATGTGATCATCATGAGGAGCGGAAATCGGAAACCATCACCCTGGAAAGCCGAGGTAGCTGTCCCCGTCTTGTCCCCCGCCTTGCTGATCTGCAACTAAGATCCTTCTGCAGCCAAGAGTTGTTGGGTCATGCTAGTGTAACACGCTCGCTAAAAAGCTCTACGGAACTGGGTAGTCTAATGGTTCTAACTCTGTCATCAGTTTGTTTCATTTGCTACTGATCATTCATAATCCATAGTAAACGTTGTATTGTGTGAGACACTCTCCATTCTCGATGGGGAACAACCAAATCTGGGGGTCGAATTACAGGGCCATACTCACTCGATGTCGACAATAAACTGCTATTGCTTCTTTATCCGACTATCATGCAACATACCAACCTCCATGGGATATCTATACGCTAGCAGCCAGGTTCGCGATTCCATTTGCAGAGAAAAGTATGCAAAGCAACACACATCCTGCGGACTGCGGATGAGTTTGGCAACGTGACTAACTTGTCATCGCTTTGTCAGGCAATGTCTTGGCCATCCATACCGGTCTACATGATGAGGGGGAAAATGTTACCCTGGTTCCGGCATTTGGCTCGGGAATTAGCAGCACAGCCAGTTCCAATGACTCCCAACTTGAGCTGAAGACTCATGCAAGACGAGACTAAAACTTCAGCATGACTCTCGGCTTGCGGGGAAACACTTGGCAATTCCATTAGGCTTCACACCTTGTTGGATAAGGTTGATGCAAGGGCAGTTCTAGTTCAATAACTCTGTGGCTTTGGGTTTAGCTTGCCAACTCATCCCATCGGATCCATACCGCCGAACTCAAGACGAGAGGGCGACTCTCGGAAGAAACACCCCGATAACCCAAAGCAACAACACCCATTGCACACTTTTAGGCTGACGACTGAGTGCTACTCTGACTTGATCTGCAACTCTAAGTGGAACCTATTATGCACCCCGCACTTCGGTTGAGCGCCAACCCCCATGGATGGATATGGCTAGTGATAAGAGGTTTCGATGTTTTAGTGTCTGGATGAACGAATGCGAGGCGATTGGCCAAGTCTCTCCAGTCGAGTTCCAATATGAAAGGAAATGGTATCCGCAGGAACACGATGTCCAACGCGGTTGACTGCTCGATTCACCTCATCCTTCTCACTCCATCTGGCTCTTCATCATGGCAGACCCATCGCAGGATACCATCCGTGCCCATTGGCGATGTTTCGTAGCATGCGGAATCATTGTCCTCTCTCCTTTCCAATATGGCCTTGACTTTGGGTTGATCGGTGGACTGCAAGCCATGCCTGGCTTTCTCAAGGTAGGCATCTGCTATCTATACTCTCTGACACGCATCCGATTTATGTACTGACCATCGCGCTCGATCAGATCTATGGCTACCGAGACCCCGAAGTCGCAATCGGGTGGAACATCGACACCACCCGACAGCAGCTTATCTCGTCCCTGATGACGATGGGCGCCTTCATCAGCTCCAGCCTCGCGGGGTTCGTTGCTGCAAAGCTTGGAAGGAAGATGTGTCTTTGGATGGCTTGCATTCTTTGCGCAGTGTCGAACATCATCATGATGACCACGACGCATATCGGGCCGTTGTACGTCGGCCGGCTTCTTATTGGGTTGGCCAACGGCTACTTCATGACCTTCTCCCAACTTTACATCCAAGAAAGTAGCCCGGCAAAGTATCGCGGGTTGTTCTTGACCGTGTTTCACCTGTGTACAACCTTTGTCAGTACTCCTGTCTTGCAATGTGAAGAGCATATCGATACTGACTTGCGGTTTGTAGGGTACACTCATCGGTACCATAATCGACTGGGCAACAGCGAAGCGCCCCGACCGCTCTGCATATCTCATCCCTCTCGGAATGATATACATAGTTCCAACAATCATATTCGTTAGCTTGCCGTTTATTCCAGAGTCACCAAGATGGCTTGTTCTTCAAGGACGCTACGAGGATGGCCTCAAGTCGCTCAAGTGGCTCAGGCCGGAGGGCGCAGATACCGAAGCGGAGCTTGCAGATATTCGCCAAGCCATTGATAACGAGCGTGCATTGTCCAATGGTGTCGGTATCCTAGACATGTTCAATAACCCAATCGACAGAAGGCGAACCATGATCTCCATATGTGCTGTTTGCCTCCAAGCTGCTACTGGATCGATGTTCATCATTGGTAACCATCTCCGTTTCCGCCCAAGGGATACGCAACTGACCGTTATGTAGCTTACAAGGCTTACTTCTTCGCCATGGCTAAAGTTCAAGACCCATTTGCCATGAGCAACGTTCTCAGCATGGCAGGTATGCTTGCTATCATCGCCAATGTTTGCATCGTTGTACGATACGGAAGACGACGAGTACTCCTCTTTTGTGGCCTCATAACGGCTGGCTGCTTCCAATTGATAATCGCAGTCGTTTACGATCACAACCCAGGTGCGATCGTTACCGGCAAGGTACTTGTTGCGCTTTCATGCTTCTACATGATGGCTTTCAATGTGAGTACTCCCATGTCTATGTGCAGACCGCCTTGCTGACATTCTCCTCCAGGGCATGATCGCTCCATATTCGTGGCTCGTTGCCGGCGAAATCCCATCACAACGCCTTCGAAGCTACACCTTCGGCCTTGCCGCAGCAGCTGGATTCCTCGGCGCTTGGCTGATCACGTTCACCGCTCCGTACTTCATTAATCCCGTCGCGTTGAACTGGGGACCAAGATATGGCTACATTTGGTTCCCTTCGTGCATCATTAGTGCTGTTTGGGTGTACTTCTTCCTGCCTGAAGTGAAGGGACGAACTTTGGAGGAAATCGACGCTATGGTAAGTAGCCCGAAGCCGAACCCTAAGCCAAGGCAAGATTACTCACTATTCTATGTAGTTCAACGAGAAGCTGCCAGCCAGGAAGTTCCGAGGGTACAGAGTGCAGGAACCAGGAGTAGGAGAGACAGTTGGAAAGTTGAGCGTCGAGCTCAATGTCGTTGAAACTGAGAGAGTCTAGCAACAACCATGTAATGGGCTGGCCTACATTCTCCACAGTAGCTGGTATGCCACTATCATCTCCTTACCGGTCGAGAAAGGTTTGAAGCCTTCTTCAAGTAGTTCCGAGCTAGTAGGGAAGAAAATCGACGTTGATATCTTCTATCGTCTCCCATGTGCGCGTCGAGTCGTCGGGGTGTTGAACCCAAACTCTTTCCAATAGCTGTAATGTTTTGAACAGATGGGGAGTCTTCATCCATCTCCCGATGTCTGCCAGCTCGAGTCTGATCTCATCTCGCGCAGTCCCTATCGCATAAAGTCCAGCGGTGAACAAGGGTGAGACTAACAGTACTTTCGGTGACAGTCCGGACTCACGAGACATGCCATGAGCGCATTGAATGATTTGAGCGACGAAGAAGCGGACTTCCAAAGCGAAAGGCGGCAGAGATCTCATACCACAATGTAGGTGTAATAGTGCCATATAGAGAAACCCGGCGTTGCTGAGTGCGTAATTTTGTATATCGTTCGCTGAGAGAAACGAGAGCATATCTGGTGCTATGATCATATTTTCGGCTTTGTCACGATAAATCCTTGTGAGTATCTGCCGAACGAGATTATCTGTCTCGAGTTCGAGCTCAGGGGTGCGTATGTGCTTCTTTCCCAAAAGAGTTCCGACTTCTTTGAATAATGCAGGAAGATCAGACATAACGCCACCGTAAATGTCTAGAAAGGCCCCAGAGTCAGTTTGGCCGTGGACAAGAAGCTGGTCGCTGAGCAGCCCGGCTGGGCTCAAGGAAGCTAGTGCTTCGGCATTATGGAACCAACTATCGAGGAACCCCGTGTTCACAGGTACATGAGGCCTGCTCATCACTCGGTTGTCTGTTTGAGATGTCTGGAGGATAGCACGTGCACCGTCAAGGTGGATGCGCCATAATGATGTTCCGCCGTAGATCTGAGCTTGACATAGTGTTCTGGTGGTAGCTAACGCCACGGTCTGTGACGTAGAGTCGTTAGCTTGTAGCAATCTTCGAAGATGATTGATGCTCGCCCAATGGAGACTGTCGATAAGTCGCTGCGAGTTTCCTGGCAGCATACCAATGGCATTGAGATGGACAGATGCGAACGCCATTACGGCGTAGAGTAAGCTAGGCTCTTGGAGCGACATCGGGACAAGGAATCGACAGATCTCAGTTTTGGCATAGCTGCTTGGGACAGTAAGTCTCATCGTTTCGGAAAGGTAGAATTGGAAGAGATATTGAGCCATGGGCGGAAGAAAGGATATCTGATGTTGGGGTCGAGGAATGGTGGCCTGTGTAGGATGAAGGGAGCCGATAGAGTTATCTTGTGGGTGAGCTCTTGATGAAACCTCCAGGATGCAATCGCTCTTCATGGTCAAGGGGGCATTGGTGGTGGCAGGTCGATCCCGTGTATTCGAGGGACTTTCCGGTACGTGAATATCTGCCGATGGTCGTCGTCTTGTTTCATGGATGTCATTTGCATTTGACCGCGTGGCTGTGGTCCTCCGCGATGCCCTGGATCTGTGAGACTGGGCAGGGGTCGTGCTGTATACAAAGCCATTGCCTCTCGGGGTGTTGTCTGAACCAGTATAAGCCAGTGCTCACCCGAGTCTCTTATCTATTGAACATACCTGTTCTTTTGATATCATGAAGACACTTTCCGAAGGTGGACTTGGCGAAAGATCTTCCGCCCCAGCTCAGTGTGACCTCGTATTTGCAGATGCTTCCAGCCTCGACGCATCTATCGCAGGAGGGCTTACTCTCGTCACACTTTTGCCGTCGGCTGCGACATCGCACGCACCCTCCTCGGGATCTAGTTTTCCTTGGTACCAATTTCGTGGTTTCTGGAGCCGTAGCGCTCATTGCTATGTTTGTGGACTGGGGTGAGTTGGTGATGGTTGGGCGAGTAGCTCTAGCGAGCTGGGCTTTGGCGCAAATCCCCGCAGGTTTGCACTAGGGCCAGAATGAGGTTAGGCCCCCCAAACTGAACTGGCCTCGGGGAGCAAGAAAACAGCGAACCGTACTATAGGGTGCCAAAATAAACTTAGTAAAAGTTATCCTAAGCTTAGACTATATTACCTAAGTATTTTTATTATTTAGGATTAAGGTCCTGTGTTTTCTTTCCTCCCTGTGACTGGGCACTGTTTGTTGTTTTCCGCTCACAAGTTCCCTATAGCATTCTACCTCAACTATTTGTGTCAACGTAACATCGACACATGCAACATATCTTCAAGGGCAATGCAAAGTCTTCGCAGTCGTCGCTAAAGCTAGAATTGGTATTTATTTACGCCTATTGATGCTGCCTCCCTCCCTAACGCTACGTCAAAGTTAGACGATAGTTCTTCCAACATTCACGGCCTGCGAACTCAATTCCATTCGATAAACTTCAAAATGCACTTCTGGTCTTTTGGACGAGATGTAAAAATCTGGTCGTCCATGCTCATGTCAAAAGTCATGCTATCCGCAGGGGCTGTTCTGTATCGCGAATAGATGTCACGCAAAAGGGTCTTCATCTCAACTATAGCAAGACTGTATAACAGGTTAGCCAACATCCTCAAGTGTGATCATGTATACTCACTGCCTTCCGATGCATGCACGTCCTCCATTAGAGAACGCAAAGAACAGTCGGTTTCGCTCAGCTGAGCCTTTCTCCTCTAGCCATCTCGGCGGCTCAAAGCTATCTGGGCGAGGAAATACTTCTTCGTCCATTCGATGCATCGAGTATGGCTGGCAGCTCACGATAGTACCTCCAGGAAGCCAATGGCCATCAACAGTTGCGCCGCCTTCAGGAACGCATCTTGGCAGACTCATGGGGATGGAAGGGAAGACTCTGAGACCCTCTTTGACAACTGCTTCAAGGTACTCAAGTTGATCGGAAGGAACACCAGGGCTGGCTCTAAACTCGTCTCTTAGGCGCTCCTGGATGAAGGTATAGCCTGGCTGGGAAATCTGCCACATCAGAAAGCACAGCGCATCACCAGTGGTTTCAATCCCAGCAAGCATGTGATCCATGCATTCAGATGCGATGTCAAAGGTGCCCATGCCGAACTTCTCCTCCTGCATGCGACTCACTAGTGTGAAGTCAGCGACACCGCCCCTTTTCACACCATTGAGCACAAGTTCTGTAGATCTAGGAATACCGCGCGACTTTCCGAACAAGCCCATCTTGCCTGCGACACTACCAAGAGTCGGGTGGTAATAGTTCAAGAGCCGTCCTGTTGTCAATTTTGTCAGCACTGCACCCTTTAAGGATCTCGATAATACTTGCGGACAAGGCTGTTGTCAAAGACCGCCTCATGGAGTGTTTCTTCGTCTGATGCCTGAAGAATCGAGTCACTACCGTGAGGATGGAACAGATGATGTGTAACGCAGTCGAACGCGTAGCAGTGCAGGAATATCTGCTTCACGTTAGCCACAAAGCACAGAAAGAACTACGAAGACGTACGTAAACGTCAAGCTCCTGCTTTGGAGCATCTTTGCAACGAGCGATGAAGTTTTGTGATCTTTCTTGTATGCCGTGTAGAGAGGCTTCACGGTTGACGTTGGTGTTTGCGTAACGGTCGGCGATTACTCGTCGTCTCTGGCTGTGCTGTGCGGGCAGTTTAGTGTTTTGCTGGTTCCAAAGCGAGTTCGAGACTTACTGGGCCTTTTGGGAGGGTTGAGAACATTGTCCTTTCTTCGATCAGTTTGATATGTCATATTGATAGGGAGTGTCGACTTGCCTGAGCCCGAACTGTGAGAAGAGGTTGTAGAAACTTGTCTTATCGAAGCCACTACCTTTGGATAGATATATCTCCTTCATCGCGTCGAGTGACGAGAAGACAACCTCGTTTGGGGCTACACGGACTGCGTTGCCGTATTTCTGGTGCATCTGATGAACATACTGTGTTCTCTTTCCGCGAAGCTCATGGTACCTCAGTTGCCAAGCTGTTAGGAGGCCTAGGCGAGGTCCTGGGAGGGAAGCCAGAGGTGAACGCAGACGGACGATTAGAACGCCGATAAATATGAGCGCTGCTGCGCCAGCAAAAATAGCAGGAGATAGTACCGCCATTTCCAGTTGTGATTGAGAGCAAAAGAATAAAGTCTGGAGAAGGGGAATGCCATGTCTACCTTATATATCCATTCCTGCCGTCCATGCTATCAAGCCTGGTTTACAAGAAGTGGAGCATCTTGATGTGTCCGACGGAAATCTGCCCAATCAAAGACACGATCAGATTGCCCTTATGGCGCTTGCACCAAACAGGAATCTCTAAGAGATGACCGATTGGCCCCCGCAATTAATTCACTATCATCATGATAACTTCACTCAACTCATCCGATTCGAGTTTAGGGTTTCGTGTTGATAACCGTTTCTCTATCTTCTCTACTTTCCTTTCTGTTCCCTAACGATAAGCAGATTTGCGGTCACATATTGACCTGTCCTGCTCTGTCACTACGCTCAGTCGTCCCTATCATTAAACACTAAGGAACAAATCAACATGTTAAGAGTCTCATGAATCGCAGTAGTGAATGTATTCGATGGCGTGTGACCTATATAGAGTGTTTTGGAAGTGTCTTTGGCAAACAGGGCTTTAATGGTCTAATTAGTGGCCACCATCTACTGTTTCTTTTGTTTCCCACAACTGTTCCCAAGTCTTCATTTGCCTCATGTGTCCCTGAGACACGGAACCGTATGCATCCACAGAATCTAGAGAATGGAAGGCCAACCCTCAAGGCTCGATGGTGATGCGGCTAATCCTCTAACAGCGGCCCTCATTAGGGTCAGAGCTACATGTAAACGATCAGTCTTCGCGTCTTTCATGATATCTGCGGATGAATGAATAACAATGACTCACGTAAAAACCCATCCTGACTTTTCAGACGAACCTCCCCGGGAGCAGCCTCTGATCTCATCACTTAGTCCGCCAATACAATGCTCATCCTGGAGATCAAAGGAGTCTCTGGTGTTCTTGTTCGTGATTGAGTACTCCATTTTGGTACCGCTTCCGTACTGAATGCACTTGTACTTGACCTCGCCAGGACGAAACGTGCCCGTAAACGCACCACGGCGACACTCACGCTCAACGTCCGCGACGAAGACATGCAGGCCACCTGGCCAGGTAATGCCACTAATGAAACACTTGGCCTCAACACCAGAAACAGCAGAGCTGCTCAAGAGCATGAGAGGGGTGAGAACGGTGGTAAAATGCATATTTTAAGAGGATGTGGAGTTGACTGGGCGTTTAGAACACTGAGAGCTTGAAAATGGCTCTCTTGATTTGGGCTCAAAAGTGTTGTCCAAGGAATAACATGTATTTATATGAAAAGTCCCCAAGTCAGATTTCCGACTTAGTCAACGGTTCTGAAATCATCTTCCACTTAATATTCCTTTTAGGTAGGTAGTATCATATGCCTGAGTAAGATTCGGTGATGCCTTTGGCGAAGGATCAGCGAGCGAAGCAATTCCAAGGATCATGAAATAGTCAACCTCGGCTTAAGAGCAGTTATCTTATGACACGGTGGGTTAATATGGTATAGCAGCTGCCGATACGAGGCGGCTAGGCTGACGGGGAACTTTTGATGATCCACTTCGGCACGGCTGTAGATCTCTCACGGAGTTCTTGGCTTTTCCCGAATACTACGTAGACCTATTTGCATCACTGAGCACTGGTCTAGAAATGGGAATGCATTCCGTGTCGTCAAGGTTTGGATTGACCTATTCTGCCATTTCCATTTTTCTTGACCAACTACATAATAAGCCCTTGGCATCTTCTTTCCGGCAATTGGAGTCCAGACAGATCTTGATATTCGATTGTTTAACTACACAGCTAATTGCTTCCTTTAATGTGAAACTTCAATTTTCCTATATGAAAGTCTTAGTTCCTCGATTCTGCACCAAGTCTGTTCATCAAAGTCTACACGTGAATGTTGGCCTTGCTACATCCGAAACAAGGAGTTAAATTCTGTGCGCTCACTTAACCGGGGCTCAGGCTATTCGTGATGCATGAAGCCTTTGCCTGGATAACACTACCCAAGTGAAATTCGGCAGAAGAAATCTTCAGCTGCCGGAATAGTACTGAATTGGAAGGTCAGGACTTTTCTGACAATACTTTACGGCTAAAGGTCAGAAAGTTATATGCAGTCAGCTTACCTAGCCTTAGTTGATGGGGCAGGCTGAAGGTCTAGAACGGTGTAATGATTCCTCTCCTGTTCAAGTCTGCAAGCATGGTCATGCACCGATTTGCATCAAGGGGTTGCCATTGATATATAGTAGTCTCATTAATGAACAATCGAATATAAAACATACTCTTTCATCAGCGTGAAATCACTTCCTTTGCCTTCTTAATTTCAGCCTTTTTCAAGATAAAGTGTCCGAATCAAACTTTCCAATATGCAACTGCCCATCAACTTTGCTTCGCTCATCATACTATCCACCTTAAGTCTCACTGGAGTCGCTGGCAAGTGCTTCACCAGCGGCATCAATTGGTCGAACAAGGACATGGCAGTAGGTCACGTCGAGGCAGCCTGTCGTGGCGGTGTTTTCACCGGTGTCTTCAAACCTGGTCAGAGAAAATACCTCTGCGTCAGGGTCGCTGACAACCTCAAGTGGGAATTCGCTATCACCAACCAGAATACCCGTGATTCATTCGATCTTCAGGATGAACACTGTATTGGCGGGCTTAGCAGTGAGGTTCGTGGCTGTGACAAGGGAGGGGTGAGTAGTGTTTCTGGATGGGAATTCAGGTGAGTTTTGAAGCCTTGTAGACGGTATTTGTACAATTTTTCTAACCTAATATGATAATCTCTAGCTCTGATCCGAATGTTGGGTACTGCAAATGATATCTCCCCACACCTTGGCCAAGAACAGACGCACCAATATAGCTTAGCGAATTGCACGAGGGTCATTTGAAGAAAATCACAAACAAACAAGGAAGGGTGGCATTTGAGCATTGTAAGCTAAGGTCAGTGGCTACAATATTGAGCGCAATAACTAGAAGATACTGAACTCGGTGTTTTGGCGCCAGTTGTTCTTGGCCATATTCCTCCTCCATAGACTTGGTAATGCCTCACAGACAGCATATTGAAGGTCAGAGTCGTGAATTCTACTGAATAAACATTAAAGTACGTTAGGAAGTGATATCTTAACTTTTCATTGAATCAGCAGAATTAAGTGGGTAGCTACAAGTGGCTGGGCATGCCACAGCCAACAGATCCTCACATAGGTAACGCGGAATGCTATGCCCAATAATATCTGCGATGATACTAGTGTGCTTTCAGTTTCGTATCCAGAAAGGACATCACCATCTCATTACCGCCAAGAACGCTCGGCAATTTCTCTAGCAGGTAGTGAGCTGCATGGCTTGGCTGAGTTGGGCTGACGAGCGGCTCAAATCTGACATATGATCGACCAGGACACGAGATATCATTGCTGACTACCTCATAGCCATTGGCGGAGGCCCGTTTTCATGACACCATTGGTGAAGATGATCGACATGCATGAAGCTACTCAGCCTCAAAATATGGATTGTGACCAGGGAGACATAACATCGAATACGGGAAAGTGATTCGAGGTACCGGGTTGGAAGCAAGTGCTGACTATTCTTCGTTGAGGCTTTGAATACTGCCTAGACCGTATTAAATGGTCCATGGGATATCTAGTCAACACGAGGAGGCTGGTCCGTATTAAACCGTAGGAATCTTACTTCTCTAAGAATAGCGATGAGAATACGATACCTGAGGACTCTCAGAGCAGCCCGAATGTATAAAGAGACTCACCATCCTCAGTATTCGATCGCTATCCGACTCAACCAACAATCTCTCATACACTACTTCAACACATATTGTCACTTTTATACCGAATTCTTCGCCAACATGCACTTCCTCGCTATCCTCACAACTACGGTCGCGACCCTCGCGTCTACTGCAACAGCTGCCCCTAAGACCGAAACCTTCGCAACAGCTAGTGTCTATGCCTTCAACCGAGACCAGAACACTCACAAGTTTGTCGACGTTCCTTTCGGAAAGCTCACACACATCGACTATCAGATCACCGACCTTGAGCTCCGCGGCGTTCAGTTCCTTCTCCCCGATGGTGAGAATATCGATCCCGACAATGTGACCTGTCAGATGTACAAGGACAGCCTTGGCACCCAGCCTGGGAGCGCTGCTTTTACGAAGAAGACGCCTGCTCATATCAGTCTCTTCAACCCTGTTCAGTTTGGATGGGTCTTGTGTTATGTTAACGTTGGTAGCGCCTAAGAGTCTAGCAGCCTCTGGGAGAGGAGTCAAAGATGATCGCTAGGGACATATACGGTGCTTGTGTGTTGATATCAAATATTTCGGGGGGGAGATCAGGATTTATTTCATTATGTAGCAACAACGGAGCTATTTTACATTCACTTCTTCTCCCCTGTCTGTCTTTCCTGCATCAGAACAATGGCTGTCTGTTCCACTGCTTTCCCAATCCCAAAGAATAGGTATGCCTAAAGGACTTTCTCAACTCTGAGTTTTCAGGCCGGAATACAAGAGTTATCTCCATTAAACAGACCCAAGGTGCTCAACGACGTCCGAGAGCAACCGCCCCATCGAGGCCACTTCGCCGACAAGCATTCTGTATGAGATTATGGCGTAGTTGTAAACGTAGATGGAGAGCTGTCGCGATACTTGCCCGTACAGTTCGGCCAGATTAAGGAAAAGATAGACGACGTAGTTGGTCGATATGCCCCATTTCTTCACTTCGAATCGGTGGTCGTTGGGTTTTTGGCCAGGGACATACGCGTCAACGACGAAGCCCAATGACTCGAGTGACTTCACTGTTGCCTTGACAAAGTCAGCGGGCATTTTCGATTCCGTGTAGCGATCGCACATCCCAAAGTAAAGTTCCGAAAGCTCCAATCGGACTTTATTGGGGGACTTCCACTTGTAAGTGTTCTCCAGTTGCTTCAGAAGTGTTCTGGCTTTGTCAAAGTTGAATTGAAGCACTTCAGTCTTTAGAAGATCTAAAGCATCGCCGTATATCTGACTCCGCTTTACCAGTACCTTCTTGTCTTCCTTGCTTCTACACTTGCATAGATCGCACGTACACTTGAAGCCCCAACGGGAGAGGTGGTGCTGTACCTCCTCGTAGGACTCGAAGGAGCAGGGAGCACGATAGGAGAGAAGCAACTCCGTTCCGGCGGACATGTTCTGCGTAGCTCGGATGATTTGCATGTCGCCAATAAAAGAACGCCGACAGTTACTGATACAGCTGTGGTTGATCCGGGAAGCGAGGAGCCAGAGCCCTGAAGTCAGGAACTTGGTGTCGTTGTTTTCGATCTCTAGGGTGTCCCCTGTCTTGCGAAATACCCTGGTTTCGAAGTCATCGCTTGTAGTCCTCGGGGCGTTCACTGCGTTGTAGTGAATGACTCGTTCTACCACAAAGCTACAGCCACGTTAGCAGGCTTTCCGGCAATATTTCGCGGTGGAGATGAACTTACGAGTCAACAACAGGACTTCCATCACATTCAGTGATCTTAAGCTTCTTTTGGTCGCCGTGGAATAGTTCTTGGATGGTATCGATGTGTTCTGGGTTGTGATATAGCTTCTGGGTGACTTGTGCCCACAGGCGAACAGAGCCACCAGTTGTCACCTCCTTACGGGGCAAGTTCCCTAAAATGGGATAGGTCTTATGAATCTTTTCATCCATGAAACAGTATGAGAATGCCTTTTCGCAGAGAATCAAGTCGCCAGCAGATACATCTTTGGTAAGGAAGAGCCCTTTGCCTCGGCCAGGGGCGATGCGCATCTCAACAAGAGCGGAGAAGGTGGCGCGGTCGATCAATGGAGGTGTCTCTTGGGCTTCAACAAGCATTTCGTCGAAAGCATAATCACCATCATTCTGCTCCTCGAGTCTTTTGAAGATAGCTACCTTCATGCTCCAACCAGGCAAGCTCTTGGGAAACGCTGCTGTGAGAGCTTGAAGCTTTTCTAGGCACTCCTCAAACTTCCCGAGGTTGTAGATTGCACGAGCTTGAAGAAGCAAGGACTCCTCAGTTGAAGCTGCAAGAAGGCTATCTCCCTCGATAGCGTCTAGTAACGCCTGGCGAGGGCGATCGAGTAGTAGATTGACTTGGGAACGGCCAAGAAGTGTCTGCTGCTTCTCATTTGGTGACTCTGCCGTGCGAATAGCCAAGGTGTATCTTGATAGTGTTAGAAGTAAGGTTGTGGGCATGAAGATCGTGGAGAAACTCACGAGTGTATTGCGGGCAGCCAGTGCTCCTTGTCCGCGAGCTCAGCTCCCTCGGCACGATATTCTTCGCTACTCTTGATCTTCTCGTGGACTCTCCACTGCTCGGGGATTCTCTCGTCGTCGTGCTCCAGCCAGATGATGTCGCTTGGTTGGTAGACTTGTAGGGAATAAGTCCCTTCGGCTACTTTATCAAAGAAGGGATTTTTAAGGACGGCTACGGAGTCTTGAGCAGGATGTCTGATGGCCGACAAGTCCTCCTCGAGCTGTTGATGAAGCGCTAGTAGGACTGCTGTCCCTTCTTCATCTTCCACGATGGTCACAACAGCCGCGGCTCGAGCGGGTGCGGTTTTCACCCGAAGCAAGACCTTCTTGCCACGATGATGAGTCTGGAGTCTCATGTCAGAGATAGGCATTAGTTCGAGGTCCTTCTCGGGGACTAGGCATGGCTCGTGGAGATCTTGGATCTCAGTGATGTAGAAGGGTTTCTTTCCTGGGGTGCCGTTGTGTCTGGCAGTTTCTTGTCTGAATGCCTCGGCAAGAACTTCAGGATCTGGGTGGTCAGTAACAAGCTGACCTTTGCTTACGGCTGCATTTCTCATAGCAGCTTCCAACTCTTTTATCAGAGTGGCATGACTGTCTTCCGACCCGGCCTCCATGTCTCTATCGCTGGTGGTTTCGGTAGTGGTGATGGCGACGGATTAAGTTGATTTTGCTGAGTTTTGGGTTCAGGTGATGCAAATTCTAGGCTACCAAGATGTCAGTTGAAGGAGGACGTAGGCCAGGCAGGTAAGTGGGTCAAAGTCGTCTTGTTTGTGAGCAGTTTTCTTAGAATTTTCAGGTCTGGCGTAATACTACAGTCCAAGTTCTAGTTTGTTTGCCCTTTACAGCTGTTTGCAGCTGCCTGCCCCTTTAGTCACCTTGAACGCTGTGTTATTATAGTGGACAACACCAACTTGAGTCAAACAATCAAAAGCTCAAAGCTATATTTTGTAACTGCAACTCAAACATTGAATAGAATGTCGATGTAATACTCGAAGAAATGGCAGCCTAAAATATAGGTTTTCTCACCTCATTCAAGATAGGTAGTGAATGATGATAGATTGCCCCCAAGTTTCCATAAACCCAGCTCTAATACTACAAATCCTCCTCTTGACTATCTCAGAGAAAGACTGTCGGTCAAATCCCAGCTATTTGAGGTAGAAGTATTACTTACTGTTGAGGCTTGTGGCTGAGAGCTTATTCCGGCAGACAGAACTGAGAGGTACTTGGACAGTAGCAGATTCTGGTGACAAAAACCTTGACCCAAGTAAGCATCCGTCGATGCTACCCACCGAAGGGTCTTCTACCAGATTGCAGTACCTACCTCTCAAACAAAAAGGTTTCCAAGCCACATTAAACGGATGCTGAAATTGCCGAGAGTCTGCGCCTTAACCGGGGGGTCACGCTCTTGAGCAAAGGCAGTGCGCCAATCTAGCGCATAGGGCTGAGGATCGAGTCATCATGCAGATTATCCGACTCTATTATGGCCCGTACGATTCCCTTCCTAGACTTATTTCATCCATATCTCAGACTAAAGCCTTTTCTCATCGTTCTCTCATCTGCATGAAAACTCTGTCTGGGCTAAAGAGCCAACCATTCTCATACCGAAGCATCAGTTGGACTGGTTTGGGAGATCTGCTTCCCAACGTGTGGACACCATCTCGACACAAAAACAGGAATAGCCCTTATCTGGCAAGGCAGAATCCCTCAACCAAAGACCCTTTATGTCTGTGTTGGGCTAGCCTTTCACGTAAGGGATACTGGACAACCGAGACACCAGAGCGATAGCGTTGAACCCTCCAGTCTGGACCGGTCTCGTGGCTTGGATAAATAAGGTTAAAAAGTAGCTTCGCTTAAACAAGAAACCGCCAGCAAATCAAGAACCCTGTCATCGTGATCACAAGTGTCTAATTCCGTAAGGTGGAATGAATTAGTAGTTGTGGCGGCGCCTTAGACTGCCAGGGCTGAATGTCACTAATCAAAGTTGGTCTTTGGAGCTGAAAATGCATCATGCGCTACTGACCCAGGGGTCGTCGATTTTAACTGTTCATCTCCCACCAAAATTCCGATCATGGTCCGCCTTTGTTTCTGAGATCAATACGACTTTCTTAATTCCAATCAATAATGCGTTACTATCAATCCCTCCCACTCCTTGCCTCGGTCTTCTTGCCCAGGGTTCTCGCTGGACCAGGTCAGAGTCTCGACGCTATCTGCAAATCTACCGAAGGGACCTACGGCTGCGACGCGTACTTCCAGATCCCATATGGCTCAGAGCCTATCACAACATGCTTCGACACTAGCCCCTGTGGCGTTCAAATCTTGACCAACAACCTCAACATTTGCGACATTATCGGAAATGCTATGGGCAATGATGACTTCGTCGTCGGCTACCCAGCATACTGTAGAGAGGCGCCCCGAGCTATCAAGGAAGTCAAGACAGAACGCGCTGTATGGGTGGACGGTAAACTCAAGGGTGCCAAGTGGATTGCTCTGGCTACTGCGAACAGCGCTGAAGAGGTTGGTCTGCCTCCGTCGTCATCTCATTTGATGCATACTAAAGCCAGAAACAGGAGTTTGCCAATCGCGGCTTCAAGTACGGGAACACCAAAAGCAGTGTTCTTTCCAACCAACTTGCCAACAAGGATGGATGGGTAGTACAGAAGGCAGCAGAAGTACGTCGTAACTTATTCCTCACCTCAGCTGGAGCGAGTAACTGACGAGGCTATAGATCAACACAAAGAGTTACTTAGACCTTGTCGAGCGCCTTAGTAAATGCGACCCTGGGGGATGCCGCGAAGAAAAACTCGAGTCCGTCTTGGAATGGTTTCTTGAGTGGATTCCCAAGGGCACTGAGATCAGGAATGGCCAGATGTCCAGGATGCTCGCGGACTGGGAAAAGACCTTCGCTACACCCTACAAGAACCGTATCATGGCCATCAAGAACGCAGCAACCACTGTTCAAACGCGAGTCAAGACTGTTTCGACCAAGGTCGACTCGATCAAGAAGAGCATCTGTCAGAAGAACGCCTGCTCCGGCAAGACCGCTTCTACATACCTCAACAATGGTCAGTCGCTATTCCCGTCTGCACATTTCATTGCTAACTCTCACAGTGTCTGCCGCTCTCAAAGCCGTCAAAGATCTCAACAACATCATCGCCGCAGCTAATTCTGCCGACGAGAGGCGGAAGTTCATATATTACAACTTCCTGGGCAACATTCAGGCTGCCTACAATCTTGATGTACACAATCTTGTCCCTAACTACCTTAGTGATATAATGGATGATGGAAGATTCGACACGCTTCGAGGCATCATGCATGGCTACGGTACTGTCACATCCGAAATCAGCATGTATGCCAACGACATCAAGAGAAGCCTTACTCCTCTCATTCTCCTCACCAAGCACGAGTCGAGATCCCGTGATGCTCTGAAGAAGATCAATGCTCAGCTTACTCAGAACTGGAAGAACAACGCCGAGCTCTCCAAGACTACGGCTTCACGCAAGGTTCGTGATGGCTTCATCCAGATCCAGGGTCACCTCAGGAAAGAACTTCAAGCCTCCCTCACTACCCTCATCAATGCGATCGATGCTTTCGATAATGATTTCCTCAAGTTTCCTCTGCGAGGTAACAAGATGGTGGTCGAGTGGGGAGCTGCTTCATATGATCGCTGGTACAATCTTGAGTTCAAGTATCCTTGCAGGAAGGAAGTCACAAAGACATTCACTGAGGCTGGATTCTCAAAAGATCACACTTGGCCTGTCTTCAGCCCCTGTACTTTCACTGCTCAGAAGATTGATATGCCCAAGGGTTGGATTCCATACATCAAGTATCGCTTTGTCAAGCCGTAATTGGCCGACAAGACTACTTGGTGGCAGTGATATCATGAGTTTTACTTAGAGAGCTAGTAGTTAATGATTATTTTAATGCACGAGCAGACTTCTGGAATACATCACAACTCTCACCACAGTCAACCCCATCTTCGCATCATTGATCACGGCAGCATGGTTTCATTTGCTGGGCTCAAGCAGTGGGGATTTAAAAAGTTGAATTTCAGAAGGCTTCAAATATGTGGCTCGATGCCCCTTCTATAGGCTCTCTTGATCAGGCAAGCTTAGCTCTAGCAACTCCCTCCGCCGAACGATGCCTTCTCCTAACCAAGACAGGCCATCACTGAGAAGGGTTGGGGAGAGGCGCTGACCCATACTCGTATTCTCCCTTTGCTTCCTCCTGATGGCACTCCTCGCAAACAACATCGTTGTCTTTCTCTTGCACGGTTGTCTCGCATGGCTTCCCGTCCTTGCGCAACTGGCATGGTGTGTTCTCTGTCCCCCACTTGACTCGGTCCGGGCATTTAGTGCATTTTCCATATTCGACGACGTCGATACACATGATGAATGGTTGAATGGTTGAATGATTAAATTGTTTAACGGGCGGGTGAAATTTTTGTTGGGGTTCCAGTGATATGATGTTTGCTGTGTGCGTTGGTCTCGTAGTGTGCTGTTTGTGTTGTTGGGCTGAAGATTCGGCTGGTGGTGGCCTGCACTTATAGCACTCCTTCGGGACTCTCCTCTCAGCATTCACGCAGCATATCAACACTGATGCTGATTAGTAGGTCGTTCGGTCACAACATCATACACAGTAATGCGGCTGATTCAGGATCAAGTGGCATAACTGATCAGAGATGCACGCTCTCATTGATCCCTCTTCAGTGCAACTTCTTGCCTGGGCCACTTGGTCACGGAGCTTCATTGATGTTGCTGAATAACAGTATTGGAACTTTCGGGACAGTATGGTACATCACTGACAACTATGAACATGATGTCGTGCTAACACATTACGCCGATTCCTAAGGTCTTTGTGGTGGAGTTCAAGTGTTTCTTATTGATCAGCTACATAAACTCAAACAGGAGAGTCCTTCAACAGACTGGAGTCACTCTCCTCCCAAGGATGGACCCTCTCTGCAGCCCGAACCATCTCAACATGCTTAGCACTTCTTGGTGTAATGCTGTAAGCATACTCAACGGGGTGGCTGATCAAACCGGGCGTGCCATCAATCACGACATCAATCTCCTTTCCATTCTCGTCAACAGCCTTGCGCATATCAAACACCGCCAACAATCGAGCGATTGTCATGAAGATACTATCCTCAGCCAGGTATCGTCCAGGGCAGATTCTTCGACCATAGCCGAAGGCGAAGTCACTGGGGTCAGGCTCAGCTCGGGGCGCGATGAAGCGCTCAGGATCAAAGGCATCAGGGTTGGCATAGATCTCGGGGTCGTGGAGAATCCACCATGTTGAGGGGATGAGATATGTGCCCTTTGGAATGCGGTATCCTCGGTACTCAATCTCTTCCTCAGTAACGTGGGTTGTAGTGGTAGGAACGACAGGCATCCATCGGAGAGCCTCCTTGCACAGGGCGTTGATGTAAGGCAGGCGGTCCTGGTCCTCAAAGGTCGGCAGTCTCTCGCCTCCAGTGACGCTATCGATCTCAGCTTGAGCCTTCTTCTGAACCTCAGGGAAAGCAATCATGGCAAGGACGAAGCTGCTAATCGTCGAAACGGTAGTATCAGCACCACCGCCATACATGATAGTCGCAGTAGCCTTGACAGCTTCGATGTCCTCCTTGGTAGGCTCGCCAGTACCATTGTCGTTCTTGAATGACTTGCTGCTCATGAGCTGAGAAACATATGACGGTCGGTTCGTTCCGCTAGCCATCTGATCCATGACAAAGTTGTAAGGGGTGTTCAATGCCTGATCGGTGGTTCTGCGCCACTCTCTGGCAGTCTTCTTGAAAGAAGTTCCGGGAAACCAGTCTGGGAGGCGGGCGAGGCTAGGCACAATGTCGACAGCCCAGGACAGAGGGACAAATGTGGCTTCGCTGTTGGAAAGGTGGTTAGCCGATGCTTCGCTGTGGTAGGCTTATTCTGATCGAGAGGGTCGACTTTCTTGGGCTCAATGTTGTATCCGTAAATGATTCGCAAGATAATCGCGCTGGCTTCGCTGTTGGAAAGGTGGTTAGCCGATGCTTCGCTGTGGTAGGCTTATTCTAACTGCT